>OZ020195.1:61631124-62898624 GCA_963971165.1 Philopedon plagiatum | reverse complement strand
ATCCAGTCGTCTAAGACAACATAAACTATAGGGCTTATATTCTGAGCAAATATGACAAATATAATATTCATATTTTTGTTACGCCGCAAGTTTCTTTTTATTTTCTTAAAAAATATGTGACACAAGATCAAAAAAGAACGTCCTTAAAGTATGTCGTGGGATCAATCACGCATATCTTAAATTATTAGGCTACTTTCAGATGGTACGGTTTTCTGTCGTTGTCGTGCAGCGATCGTGTCTTGGAAAAATGTATGCTTGTATTCACACACTACTGGTTTCTGTCGCGATCGTGTCGTGAAAAAAAGTTTGCTTGCATTTTTTTATCTCCTAAGAACCCACGAAGACCGAAATCTAAGTACTATGTACCGTGGGTGTACTGACGAAATCCGAATCACACATCCAGAGCTGGAAACATCCGTAGGGATTTTACCAGCCCTTTAGGAGGATGTGTGGGGTGGTACCACCTCGGTCGAGGAAGAATTCCTCTACCACCTTTCAACAACAATCACAAAATATCCATGCTGGAAGCGGGATTCGAACCCGGGACCTCTCGGTTGCAAAGCTGGCGCCGTACCAACTCGGCCACCGGAGACCCCATATAGTACAGTACTTAGTACAGTACAGTACAGTACCTAGTATATAGTTCTGGAAAACGCCGCATATTGACTTTTTGAATAATTTGTTTGACAAGTGCATGATGTTGCTACGATGGATAAAAGAAAAAGACGAATGTTGTTAGTAATGATATGGCATCATCGTAGAAAATTACGAAAAACAAGAAAATCTAGATTCATCCACGTCTTGAAAATAGACATTTAGTGGGCGAATTTGTAACACTATTTCACGATCTGCGAGAGTACAGTATTTTAATAGTCATGTTTTATTCGGCATAAATATCGTATCAACGCACGGCTAGTGTGTGTAAACGTGCATAGACTTGCATATATCACTGTTGTCGTACACGACTCCGGCATCGTGTCTTCGCAGTCTTCTTGTCGTGATGCTACGACAGTCGTGTACGGCTCCGATTAAAATCATGTGGTGTGAAAGCTTCCACTTAAAACAATGCTTAACCACTATATTATACGATATCGTAGCCGTACACGACCACGAGAGGAAACCGTGTCATCTGAAAGAGCCCTTACTCTTGAAAGGCCACATAGGTAACAATTATAGGTGAATGAAAAATAGCACTGTCAAGTCTGAAGTTTTCTATTTTTAAGAAAATTAAATATCACGGCAGAACAAAAAGCTTTTATGATCGAAAGTCACTTTAGAAATGGATTTCGAAATTTTAAAGTTGTATATCTTTGTTGCTACTAACGAAACCCATGCCAAATTTAGGGGTTTTAATAGTAAGCCTACTAGGAATGTGTTGGTAAAAAAAGTATTTCGTAATTTGCGAAAAAAAGTTGAAAATATAATTTAAAAAAAAATTCAAATGACTATAACTTTCTACTAAGACATTTTTTTCTCTTAAAATTTAAAAACTCTCGACAAAATGTTGTAAAAATTATTTTAAAAAATAATAATTACAATAACTAAACGTGTTAATTTTTTGCTTGGGGGAGGGGCGCAGCAAAATTTCAACTTTTTTCGCAAATTATATAATATTTTTTTCTTTACCAAAACATTCCTAGCAGGCTTACTATTAAAACCCCTGAACTTGGCATGGGTCTCGTGAGTAGTAACAGAGATATATAACTTTAAAATTTCAAAATCCGCCCGTGGATGACCAGTGGGTTTATTCAACACGGGACGCCATTCAGGATTTTCAAACAGAATTTCCACACACAGTCATGAACTTTGACCAGTTTCGCCAAGTTCTGACTAGATCTGTGGCTTTGTTTAGAGAAACAAAAACAAAGTTCGCACTGCACAAAAAGCAGAAGAATTGATTCAAATTGTTAATGACCAGCCACAAACCCCTATTTTATCCCATAATATATCCCACAGAACCCTCAATACAATCCTGAAATGTGACCTGCATATGCACGCTTATCGTCTAAGCTCAGTCCAATAATTATTACCAAATGACAAGCCGCATCGAATTCAATTTTCAGAGTAGTTTATGGGTAACTTGCATAATAATGAAAATGTATTTGAAAATACCTTTTTTACTGACGAGGCATGGTTTACCTCTCTTGTTATGTAAATTCTCAACAAATGAGAACGTGTAGTTCTGAAAATCCACATTTCTTTATTACTCGATTTTTTATGGCCACACATTAAGAACTTGTGAAAATTCAGAAGACCTACGCGCTACAATTATTACAAAGAAATTTCAGCAGATTAACAGCTTCCCCCAAGTGCTCACCAATATTTTTGATGCTGTAAAAACAAGAATAAGAACATGTTTGGAGTTAGAAGGTGGATACGTCTCTCATTTAGTTTATATTTATATTTTTTACGTTTTTTGTTGTATACGTTTTTTTAATTCTATATTATGCAATGACAATGACAATCATGTAATTTTCTTAAAAATAAAAACTTCAGAGCTTGACAGTTTAATTTTTCATTCCCCTATACCTTTTACCTATCTTACCTTTCAAGAGTAATAATTCAAGACATGCGAAATTGATTCCACGGCATACTTTAAAGACTTTTTTTTATATTACGTTATATGTGACAAGTATAAAACGCGAACGTAAAGGAAAGGCTCATTGACGACATATTTTTAAAAGTAAATTACTCGGCAGAAAGAACAATGGACTGTTTTTTAGGGAGACTTGAAATGTATGTGGCAAAAAAAATGGATGAAAATAAAGTTTTTTGATTTTAGTTCATTTCGTGTGGACTAAGTAGAGCGTAAATCTAATCAAATTAAATTATTTGTGCGTATTAATTTTCAAATTATGAAAAAGTTCTTTATAACACAACTAAATTCATTTGAGAAACACGTTGCAAAACAAAAATTATTTAGAAAACAAACAAATCGCAGAAACGGCACGTTGGCTTTTACGTTTTTAATGACAATTTGTTAATCACGACACAGCCAGCTGTTAAAACCTAACTGATCAACTAGAAGATGTAAGTCATCGCTAAGACTTAAAACTTTTTAGTGAATTCCGGAGTTAACTTTTTACTGGCAAGATTTCTCGAAGCCACTTTTTATACGAAGCCTGTGCATATATTTTCCTCTGTTAACGGAAGCAGCTTTAATTCGTAATTCTTTTCCCTAGGCGCCGCTTTATATAAACACCTGTCGTTATCATAACAAAAAGCCTCTGTTTTTTAATGAAGATAATTTTTTCTCCAGGTAATTAAATAAAAACGACCAGAGGCGTTACGAGATATCGTAAAAGTTTTTTTTTAATTTTTTGAATTTTGTTACAAAGATAATTCTTATGGAAATTTTAGTTAATTTACCATACGGTCTGTTGGATTGGAATTTGGTGGTACAACAGGTTGGTGTTTATATGTTCTTTTTACCCCAGCCAATAAGGTTTACTGTGGTCCCTGTTGCATTAAGCCTAGTTAAAAAGGTTTCTCAGCTTTTTCAGGTTAAGTAACCCTTGCACTAGCTGTCTCATGAAGGTCTCACTCTTGGTATCTTGTGTATTAGGTGTTTTTTACATCCAATATGACCTATTCGACTACAATCAGAAAGTCTCCTCCTCCTCATCATGATTGATATAAGCCCATTATCTGCAGATGCTTCCTTAAGGCGCAGTGACTCGTTATTAGACCCGTCACAAGCCTTAATTGGTGCATATTTAGTGTTAAAACTTCTCTAGTCAATGTGTTGTCCGGTGAATTGAGCACTGGTTTACCTTGTCTTGGTCCTGAAATGCGGTTCAAGTAAAACTGATTTAGCTCAATCCACCTAGTCAAACGGCTCCAAATCACGGGTTTTGGACTAGGGAATATGCATATAACCCAAACAAATCTGAAATATTTTTTTATATTCTCTACATAAATTAAATGTTTATGGCGATTGCTGTTATCCATTTATTTTGGCCTTTATTAACAAAAAAAAGGACTTTCTACTGCAAATTTTCGCGCAAATTTCCAAACTTATAAAACGTGATCCCATTGGCTGTGTCGTAAAAAGTGTCTCTATGACTCATAATGAGTACATGGCAAGTTCCAGTGTTGTAGGGTCATCGAAAAATCCATAGAAATGGCTTTGAATGCCGCAACATCCAATGAAATATCCCATCACTTAAAGCAGAAGGTTCCTAAAATCTAATTCATGTATATTTCAAACCGAAGTCGGTCCAGGAACCTTTCAATTTTGCAAGAAAACTGGCATTTTTGTGAAATTTTGACACATCATAATATCTTAATAATATCGAATAAATAAATTGCAATTCTTTATACGAAAATTTTCAAATTTTGCATGTCCCCGATGCAAATAAACCTCTTTATTTATAACTTTAACAAAAAAATAACCAAATTTAAATTAGTGGGAGGTATTTTTAGAATCAATGGATTTTTTTAATTTTTTGAATTTTGTTACAAAGATAATTCTTATGGAAATTTTAGTTAATTTACCATACGGTCTGTTGGATTGGAATTTGGTGGTACAACAGGTTGGTGTTTATATGTTCTTTTTACCCCAGCCAATAAGGTTTACTGTGGTCCCTGTTGCATTAAGCCTAGTTAAAAAGGTTTCTCAGCTTTTTCAGGTTAAGTAACCCTTGCACTAGCTGTCTCATGAAGGTCTCACTCTTGGTATCTTGTGTATTAGGTGTTTTTTACATCCAATATGACCTATTCGACTACAATCAGAAAGTCTCCTCCTCCTCATCATGATTGATATAAGCCCATTATCTGCAGATGCTTCCTTAAGGCGCAGTGACTCGTTATTAGACCCGTCACAAGCCTTAATTGGTGCATATTTAGTGTTAAAACTTCTCTAGTCAATGTGTTGTCCGGTGAATTGAGCACTGGTTTACCTTGTCTTGGTCCTGAAATGCGGTTCAAGTAAAACTGATTTAGCTCAATCCACCTAGTCAAACGGCTCCAAATCACGGGTTTTGGACTAGGGAATATGCATATAACCCAAACAAATCTGAAATATTTTTTTATATTCTCTACATAAATTAAATGTTTATGGCGATTGCTGTTATCCATTTATTTTGGCCTTTATTAACAAAAAAAGGACTTTCTACTGCAAATTTTCGCGCAAATTTCCAAACTTATAAAACGTGATCCCATTGGCTGTGTCGTAAAAAGTGTCTCTATGACTCATAATGAGTACATGGCAAGTTCCAGTGTTGTAGGGTCATCGAAAAATCCATAGAAATGGCTTTGAATGCCGCAACATCCAATGAAATATCCCATCACTTAAAGCAGAAGGTTCCTAAAATCTAATTCATGTATATTTCAAACCGAAGTCGGTCCAGGAACCTTTCAATTTTGCAAGAAAACTGGCATTTTTGTGAAATTTTGACACATCATAATATCTTAATAATATCGAATAAATAAATTGCAATTCTTTATACGAAAATTTTCAAATTTTGCATGTCCCCGATGCAAATAAACCTCTTTATTTATAACTTTAACAAAAAAATAACCAAATTTAAATTAGTGGGAGGTATTTTTAGAATCAATGGATAAAATAAACCCAAAAAGAATCACTAAATAAGGAAAGTAGTGTGGAATAATGTCGGTTAAAATTAAGATTTGTTGGAAAAAATCAAGAAAATTAGGTTTTTACCCCTTAAATACGCACCTGGATGATCCATTCGGTATTCATTTTTAAGTGTGATTATCCCTTTGTAAGATAGTGTTGAAAAATTAGGAACAAATTAGATAGGAAAAAATACAGGGTGAGTCAAATGTAGCAATGTCGAGGTCAAAAAAATCCAAATTTAATCGGCGATTGCTCTCTTCTTATAAAGAATGAAGAAACCAAAAAATATGGATATCATATATTTCGACAAACTCTTTCCGATGACATATATGGGATTTTAATTTGAACCATTTTGACCCCACAAGAAATTAAAAACCGTGAAATATTTGGGTCAAAAATTTTAAATTTCTAGTTTATCCCCAATATATCCATCTTCCAGTGATTTTAGGTTTAGGTAAGTGTATTGTGAAAAGAAAGTATTTAAAATTTTAACGTGTCACTTATGAATCCGTTTTTCGGTCCGACATTTTGTTTTCGAGTTCTTAGGTACCAAAGAGGTGTCATCAAATGGCATTTTTCGACCTAAAACAATTCAAGAGAATTACTTGCCATTTTCCGATCCTCACCAGTTTCTATAAAGTTCTAAAGCTCCGGGTCCTCTACAACATTCGAAAATGTACATCGATTTAATTCACTTTTGCGACCTGTACCCAATTTCAACGGAAATCGCGGAAATTTCGACTTTGCCGTTTAATAGCGCCGAAACGAAATATCCTGTATAACTGAATTTTTTACCGCTGCTAGTTGCACTATTTCTTTATCAACCCAAAAATTCGATTGCTCCCCCTCTGACTGTTTCCGAGAAAAACAAACCTGCTCGACTTTAGGTTAAGTTTTACGTTAACATGTAGATTGACACTTACTTTTGCTGATCTCCTGTCGTCATTATTCACTGAGGACAAATTTTGTAATAAATTATACCAAAAAATAAACATTTTTTGTAGCTAAATTATCCTAGTAATTTTCTTTAAAATATTTTTTTTGGGTTTGTCATGGCTTCCTTAAACGATTTATGCAATAAAAAAATAGGTGCATATTCCCTATTCCAAACCCTATCAAACCCAAACAAACCCGCCGGCTTGTAAACGTTATAGCAAATCCTTGTCTTGCGTCCGCATTTTCATCGCACTTAATACCTTTGTGTCTTGGCAAGCCACGCAAGTGTGACTCGACCTGACAGTTAGTTTAATAGGAATGTCCCTGCCCCTGTATTCATTTTCTTCCTTCGCCCACAGAATGTACCGGTAAATGTATGAATGTGTCAAGGACATTCCGTTGTATTCTTTTTTCATTTAAAATTTTCAAAAAAATCAAAAAGTATTCAGAGAGCATCAAACAGTGGCGGTTTTTGTGTAGGATCACTTGTGCAGTGAACACCCAAAAATCTACGGGTAATAATGGATACATCAATCATAATTTGTTTTAATTTTTTTTATTATAATTATTTAAATTTGACTTATATTTTTATAACAGTCAAGCTCTTTTCTTCTACCGTCTAACATTAACATTAATACGAACTCTAGCGCGTTCACCGAGCGCCATACTCGCGGCGCACCGCGAGCACCGAATATATAACACATAGAAGGATCACTCTCCAATAAGCGCGAACACGCCCGAGACTGCGCGACGAAATTTTCCCTTCTCATCTCGTCCCCGCTTGAGGGCAAATTCGCCCGAGCTGATTCATTCGACGACGCGTGGTGGTATAAAGTGGACCAAATAAGCGGACGGAGAGTCCTGTGTTGTTTATATAGGGGTGACTGAATAAATTTAAATTAATACTTTTTTGTGTGTTGAACATTTTTTTACTTTTTCGTTCTGGTGGTGGTGTTAATCTGTTTGTGTAGTAAAAATAAAAACAAACAAAAGAATTGCATACCCTTAAAAAATTAAAGAACGGAAAACTAAATAAATAATGTTTATTAATTTAGCTCCCAAAATCTTTTGTCAATAGATTCGGAACGGAAGGTCGATGGTCGAACATCGAAAGATAATCATCGATATTGGCATCGATGTTTATGACCCCTAACATCGATGGCAAAACATCGAATATCAATAAGAGAACATCGATGTTTTTTAAACATTCTAACATCGCCCAGCACTGCGCGCAGACGAGCATTAATATGGCGAGACGTTTTGGGTCACGCGGCAGCCGAATCTTTCAATTTTAACTAACGATAACTTGAACACTATAAGTCGTAGAAACTGCGTTTTTTTTTTAAACTTCGTCGATGTTTTGGCTTTCCTTCGTATGCAGATGGTATGACCAAATTCTTTAAAACATAAAAGTTTCTCGCTTACTGAAAAAAGTGCTGCAATTAAAGTACCTACATGTTGAAGTTTCACCAAGTTTTACAAAAAAAAAAAACTAGAGTTTTCAAAAAAACAAAATGACTCAGTAGCCTTCGCTCACATTTCTTCTATGGATTAAAAAATATATAACGGAACTATCTCGATTAGTTCGCGAGGTATGTGTAAAAATGCAAGAGACATTAATTTTGTCACATTTATGACATTTTTCGTCATAAAAAAATTTGACCTTCCAAAAAATGTTGTAATTGGCCATTTCAGATAGCCTAGACCCTAGCCAATCATTCTGTGAAGGTCCCATGTAGTTGTACCTTACAATTTTTTTTAACTTATATTTGTCGATTTTTTAAATATTTTATTTAGAATGACAAACAACGTTCCTTTTGTTTTGCTCCTATCGTCAACATACTGCCATGACAATAAGGCATGTACCGAAATAATCGATTATGATCCCAATATAATGACAAATTAATGTGCCTTCTTTTATGAATATAATATATACCACTTGGAACTTGCCTACCTTTAAACAGAACAATAGGTCAAGAAACAAAAACAAACTTTGTCACTTTGTATAACTTTCTCACAATATGGTTGGATTCATTAAATATTTAACTATTCTTCTATAACTGTCATATTAAATTATAAAATTTAACCAAAAATCTTAACATTTTAATTTTTTATAGTGTTCACCGTGTATATATTGAACACAAAGGATATACTTTTTCGAGTAGGGTTAAGGCGTACTTTGCATACAAAATTTCATCCTTTTCCGTCAACTAGTTTTGGAGCTGTCGGGCTAACAGATAGACCGACAGACAGGAAGACGGAAATGGACAACATACATTGTTGTCATCTAGGAACCCCAAAACGGTAACATCTGTCAAAATCTCGGAAGGTCTGTTACGCCGTTAATAATTTCTTAGTTATTTTAGGTATATAACCACTCGTTTTTTCAGTATTAACTGATTTCTAATAAAAAACAAACTTAGTATTTAATTTATTTGTAGGTGCTGGAACTTAGTTTACGCAAATTATATTGTATATACTTAGGTTAAGAAAAAACAGTAATCCAATAACTTTTTCTTTATTTCAAATTTAACTAACTATAAGTAAAGAACGCAGCTCAACTGTGTGTTTTTAAATAAAAATATTTCCCTACATGTATTTAAAAAATATATTCTCAGTTTCTTTTTATCCGATATATTAAGTTTATTATTTGATCGATCTAAAACACACTTTAATGTTGTTTCTATTGTAACTACTTTATTGTAGATAAATAATAGTTTGCAGTGTTGTTGCTAACAAATTGAACTGCGTTCTTATAGTAACTTTATGTTAATACAACTGATTAATTAAAAAACTGTAGTTTAGTTTTAGTTTTATTCCGTTCCTACAGAGTAACCCTCGTAAAACAGCTCGGCCCGCTTACACATATATCGCGTGCACGTATCGCCCTCGTAATTTGGGATTTCCGTCTGCGACCTCGCAAGTCTTAAAATTCGAGAAAATACATTCGGCTGCTGCCGGCGATGCTTTGATCTTAGAACATCACAGTGCCGCGCAGGAGTGACCCTTCTATGTGTTATATATTCGGTGCCGCGAGTATTGGCAAAGACCGTGTGTGGGAGAAAGAGGAGTACGGCGCGTGAAACAAAACATAATAACGCAAATTTAGCTTTCTCGCGTGCATTGCACAATGCACCAGCGTTGCCAGAACTACCGCTAAAGGGGTCAGTTAGAGAGTCATCTACCGTTCTCCAGTTTTAGCTCTGTAAAATACCGCTTTTTCGTTTGTACGCAAATTTGTTAGAGCCATTTCTTGGTGCTAATGTTGAGAGAGTTGTTTCAACTATACATTTGTTAAAAACTAATCAAGGAAACCGTTTAAGAACAAGAACTGATACTATAATGGGAATACTATTCAGCAAGAGGCTCATTACTAGTTCTTGTTCTAATTTTAAGAGAAACAATGAATTAAGACGGCCAATGACCCAAGATATTTACAAAAATTTAAATATTTTAATGTACTTAAGATAACTAGACTTGCTTCCAGAAAATCATCTGGCAACACTGCAATGCACTTGAGTAGCGATCAGCTGAATCCGGGTATTATATTTGTAGGTTATTTTGGATGTTTATTTTGATTAAAATGGAATCGGAAGAGTCGTGTTCCGTTGAATTTATTCAAAAAAACGCGAATAATTTCGAACAACGCGTACTAATTAAGCAAAATGGACCACCTCGGCCATTAATACATTTAGTGCAAGAGTGTAAAGTAAAAACCAAAACGTTCAACCGCGTTTTTAAAGTGGAACAATATAAGAAAACATTGTGGTTATGCGGGTGTAACAAACTAAATGCGTTATTTTGTTTCCTGTGTTTAATTTTTTCTAACAACGATAACGTGAATGTCGAATGGACAAAAACAGGTGTCTCAGATTTGTCTCATTTATCGACAAACATAAAGAAACATGGATCTTCTCAAATTCATATGAAGAATGAGATGCAACTCTCTGATATAGGTAATGTAGATGTGCGACAATTATTAGATTCTGCTTACCGCAAATCAATTAAGATTTTAATGACCAAGTTTCGAGAAATCGTTATGTACTGTCTCGACTTATTGACTGCGTAAAATTTTGTGGCATATTTGAACTTGCATTGCGTGGACATGATGAATCATCTGATAGTTTAAATCGGGGTATATACAGGGGGCTTATCGTGTAATGTAGGTTTTGCAAAAATGAAGAACAGGAGAATGGACTTTCTATATAAATAGGCTTAACTTGGTATGTATTTTTTACAATACTTCTCGTATTTTTTTGTATTACCGCCCAATGACGTATTCAGGGGGGGGTCTAAACCCCAATCCCCCAGCTATCTGAAAAAAAAAAGATTTTCATTTCGATTTTATGACGAACTTAGGGCGTGGCCCCTAAAAATTACTGTGACCACCAAGTTGAACACCCAGTTTAATACCTCACGAGCCGCCACTGGCATCAAATAAATTTTTAAAAACTTAGTTTTGCTCAGTGTGATTAATTCGTATAACCTTGTATGAATTTATAGAAATAGTCAGATATAATTTTTGTAGGATTTTTAACATTGTAACTACAGCTGTCCTGCAACATTGGAAAATTAACAAAAAAACATTACCTGATTTAATTACAAAATAGACTTTATTATTCACTTAATTTCAGAAAATATACCCATAAAAAAGAGCGCGCGTTTCTCCCAAGGTCGTCCGCTTCCCAGACGCGTATTTTCCCAAGGTCGTCCGCTCCCCAGACACGTATTTTCAAAAAGGTCGTCCGCTCCCCAGACGCGTGTTTCTCCCATGGTCGCCCGCTCCTCTGACGCGTATTTTTCCAAAGTTGCCCGCTCCCCAGACGCGTATTTTTTCAAGATCGTCCGCTCCCCCGACGCTTATTTTTTCCGAGGTCGTCAGCTTCTCAGACGCATAGCAATCACGAAGTGACTTTTAAGACATACGCCATGTAAATGCTTAGCCAAGCCAATCCGGATTTCTAATACTTACCGGATGATCATTTCACAATATTATATCCCTGTCAGTTAAATAACATATACGCACTTACTTAAACTGCTCCACATGAGTTAGGGATATTGGAAAAAATCCAAAAAGTTTCAATTTATTTATTCACTCACTATTTGACAAAAAAAAACATTCCTTTATTCATATGCTGATATATCCGTTTTTCCTTCTCAAGCGTTATTTTTGGAAGAAAGCAAGTAAAGTAGGATTAGTCAGATTTGAAATCGTTTGTCCTGTCGCTTTCGAGCAAAAAAGTCTAAAAACAAACACCCGTGCCGGGAGATAAGCAATTGCTTGGCGCTGGGCACAGAGCAGTTCGAGTCAATGTGGACTGAAGTTGCTAAATGTTATTTTTTTTTTATCTAAGACATCCCACGTAGACTTCAAGCCTAAGTACTAACGTACCGTGGGTGTCTGAAGAGAAGGGAAATGTAGTCTATTGACACGGGATTTGAAGGATTGGAGGTTGGGACGGGAAGGGAAGACATCTGCAGGCAATTTGTTCCACATTGGCGCTTTTCAGATTCCCTATTGGTCAGACAGTAAAAAAGGACGACTTGTATTGGCCAGAGTTGGCACCACAGTAATCTGTCACGATTACATCTCAATTATTAGCATGAGCTTTTGCAGTGGTCTGGATGCGTAGTTTTTTCGGTCAAATTTTACCTCTATTTCCGTATTTAATCGTTTAAAATGCACAGAAGTAAGTTATTTAAACTTAGTTACTGTTGAACGAATTATGTTGAAGAATATAAAATTTATCCATAATTAAATTCAATATAATATATCAAGGATAGTAAGGGCCCTCCAGTTTAACCTATGAAAAAGTGTAAATAAACAGACTAAATGCAATATCAATCTTGTTACATTTCTACATACGTTATTTATGATAAATGATTGTGGGGTAGTTTTTGTAGGGACAAATAAAGCTCTAAAGTGACAATATGATAGCTCTGGAAATCATGATATTTATCTAAAATATCAGATATTTTTTAATATGTATATTAAATACAGTGCTTTTTTTAACTCGGGACACGAGATTTGCATGGTTATTGTTTCATACATGCTAATTTTTGTTCTATTAAAAATTTTGAACCAAATCTCAGCATGTACATATTTTGTGGTCTTCAATTAGCGTTCAACGGTTTTTTTTTCAACCCAATTTCAGAAACGTCTATTATTTTTTGGTGATAAATAACAGTTAGAAATTAATTTAAACAATGAAAGGAACTGTCAAAATCAAATACCTGACATACGTAACTTAAAAAAATTGCGTTTTACCAAAAAAATAAGTAATTTTTTACACCTTTGGTAACCTTACTGGTAAAAATAAGTCACTGTGAAGTCGTCTAAATATTTAAATAACCTATGGTGCAAATTTCGTCTTTTGGTTCCGAGTAGAATAAAAGTTAACATGGCGTGAAAAATTTACCACGCAAATCCCATGTCCTAGTTAAAAAAAACACATTATTTTATGACTATGTGTATAGTAGTGCATAATATAAAACCTAAAGGCCGTCAACAACGTAAAATAGTTTTACTTAAAACAAGAAATATTTGGCCAGTAGTATTTACTTATTGAAATCACTGGTCGCAGGTGTCCATTTCCTTATCTCCCGCCAAGGCTGTTTGTATGCATTTTAAGTGCTTTTGTGCTCGAAAGCGGCAGAACAGACGATTTCAAATCTGAGTGATCCTACTTTTACACAGAATTATGGTAATTAGTGTTTATTCGGCGTTCCCCGAAATTTGATATCATAAAAATAATAGTTAACTTAACATTCGAAGAAGCCAATCAGGTGATTGTCATGTTGCAAAGTGGCCGCCGACAACAAGATGTCGCTCAAATATTTAACGTGCCGCAAAGTGTCATTACTAGACTTAACACTCGATTTAATGAGACTGGTTCAGTATCAGAAAGACCTAGAATTGGTGGTCCATGAAAAACCACTCCAGTGCATGACCGGCTCAAAACGTTAAATGACAAAAGAGAGCCGTTGTCAAATTGCCGAAGTTTGTCTCGCTGGTTTTTAAATGCCACGGGTATCCGTTTCAATCGAAATGATAAGAAGATTAAACGAGGTAAATTTGAGGTCATGGCGCCTGCTGAGGCGGGTTATACTTAGCCGGGTTCATATTCAGCAAAGATTACAGTGGGCAAGGGATTATCATCACTGGGAGCAAGAATGGAGATCTGTCCTCTTTACTGATGAGTCCCGGTATGCTCGATGCCCCGAAATCGACGTTCCATCCAACGAGTTTATCTCTATAGAGGAGGCTCAATTATGGTTTGGGGAGGCAAATTGTCACGGGATCTTAACTAAAATACTAAAACACTGGCTTCATCATTAATTCTGCAGCAATACTTTTATTAAAATAAAATGAATATTTATACTTACAAGAATTCAAACGAGGCCTTACCTATTAATTCCTAATACATCGTCGATGGAGGAAAGTGGTTCTGTTCAGCTGTACGTGTGTGACGTCCCTCTCTTATCACATCCATCAGGTCGACCACTTCCCCTGCCAGCGACCCGATAGCGCGACGCGCGACGACGCCTCGTCGCTACCGGACTTCAAGCAGGAGGAAGGGTGTTTCCCGGGAGCAATGGAAAAAACAATTTGGTGACACTTCTCCCCCCGTCCCACGGAAAACAAAAATCCGAAGGATTTTTGTGACTGAGTTCCCTAATCTATCTCTAATACATAACAATATACAATTTAAAAAGCTGCATTTTTTTTCTCATGTTTTCTTCCTCCTGGCGGATCTTCCTCACTCCTAGTCGGATGGTTCCTTGGCACTTCTGGCTCTTGTCTTCCTCCTGGCGGGTCTTCCTCCCTCCTGTTCGGTTTGTTCCTTTGTGTGGTCCCCAGATGTTGCGGTCCCTAGGTGGGCTTGTCCCCCGCTGATACCGTCAGTGGTCCGCTGGCCTGGCAGGTCATCGCCGCTCCCCAGGTTGCGGTCCCAAGGTGTTGTGGGGTCCCAAGGTGTTGTGGTCCCCATGTGTTGTGGTCCCAAGGTGGGTTTGTCCCCCTCTGGCACCGTCAGTGGTCCGCTGGCCTGGCAGGTCGTCGCCGCTCTCCAGGTTGCGGTCCCAAGGTGTTGTGGTCCCAAGTTGTACATGAAAAAGAAACAAACAGACGCTACAAACACTATTTACACAATTTATTTACAATTTTATATACAGTGAAGCAGTGATTTCTTTCCCGTCCATTTTCTGTGTTTGGCCCCCGTGGCCACCCAGCACGGCCGTTCTCGGAACAATTACCTTTCTTTCCGAAATTTTTCGTCGCTTAAAAACTTTTTAATTTTTCAAAATTTTCAATTTTCCAAAATTTTCCGCAAATTACTTATTTCTCCCCCTCCCCTACCGGAAAAAAATAGGATTAATTAGAGGCTTTACCCATTACTTTTTATCCCTTATACACAAAAACAAAAATAACGACACGGCATCATTGAACATTGCCAGATTATACTTGTTGATCAGGCACGCTTTCAAGCAACGCTCAACTGCACAGAGCCTCGTCCAACTGTTCACGATCTCTCTTGCTTTTCTCTCTCTTAACACAAACGTTTAATTTTTCACTCTATATATTCCTTTAACACCGTTTTTACTACCTTATACCTCTTTATTACTTGGGGGAAAAAATTTAAAATACCTTTTATTTATTTTACTACCTATTTTCACTAGTGGCTTTTAGGTAACAAAAAAAATATATGCAGTGTTCCTACTACTCTTCAAAATTATATGGTTCGTGGTACGGGGCCAATCTATATACATGGACTGTTTCCTGTTTAGTTCTTGCTCCTTCACCTCTCTGGATAATGTAATTTACTGGCGATGCTTCTCTTACAACTACAAATGGTCCGTGATACTTGCACTGCAGTTTGTCACTTTTTCCTTTCTTTCTAATGTAAACTCTAAGTTTGACTTTGTCTCCTGTTTCATATGTCATTTTTTTGTGGTTACTGTCATATCGGGTTTTGTCCTTTTTCTGTTTCTTAGTAATATTTCTTTTTGCTTCCTGTCTGTGTTCCTCTATATTCGGGTTCGGAATAAGCATAGTGGCTGATTTCAAAAACATGGCGTCCGGTATGAGCTGTGGGTTTCTCCCAAAAGCTAAATAAAATGGCGAAAACTGCGTTGTGTCCTGTTTACTGGAATTGTAGGCAAATGTTACCATTGGTAGGTATTTATCCCAGTCACCTTGTGACGTAGACACATACAGGCTGAGCATATCTGCTACTGTTTTGTTAAAAGGCTCAGTTAGCCCATTAGTCTGCGGGTGGTATGACGTAGTATATACATTTTCTGATCCCATATTTTGCACCATTTTTCTTACCAATTCTGACCTAAAAACTTGACCTCTGTCACTCACTATTTTCTTTGGTACTCCATGAATGCTTATTACTTGGTCCACCAAAAACGATGCTATCTCTTCTGCTTTTGCACTTGGTATTGCTTTGGTTATGGCATAACGGGTCACATAATCTGTACAAACAACTATATTATTATTTTGACTTTTTGTTTTTGTTAGGGGTCCTAAAATATCTATGCCTATCATTTCGAAAGGCTGCAAATCATCAATCTTTATTGGTTGCAGATCACCTGCTGGGTTTTCATTGTTTGGTCCTTTTCTTGTCTGACAATCAGGACATCCCCTAATAAATTTCTTAGCGTCAAGATGCATTTTATCCCATTAATAGCGTGCGTTTATTCTGTCGTACGTTCTTGCATAACCTAGGTGTCCCGACAATGGCTCACAATGCAGCTGTTGCATCAGTTGTGCTCTTAGTCCTTGAGGGATTACCAACTTGTCCTCCTGGTGTGGGACAGCCGACTTTTTATATAGCACACCATCTTTGACAGTACAATTTTTTGCACGACGTTGCAAATGTGAATTGCCATAATTCGGATCCTGGACTGCCTGTAGCAAGTCTGACATGACTGTATCTTCTTCTTGGAACTCCGTGATATCCACTAAGGGTAGCAAAAATGTGGGAATTCATTGGCATCATTCTCGTCCATTAGTGTTGCCTGGACACAGGGTTGTCTGGAAAGACAGTCTGCGTCTTGATTGCATTTCCCTGATTTGTGGATTATTTCGTAATCAAATTCTTGTAGTTTGTAGCTCCATCTAGCTAATCTCCCTGTAACATTTTTGAGATTTTTTAGGTAACACAGTGGCTGGTGATCAGAAAAGATTTTTATGTGTTCTCCCCAAATATAGCTTCTCAGATATGTTAAACTCCACACTATGGCTAGACCTTCTTTTTCTCCAACTCCATAATTTTTTTCGGCTTTGGTGAGCGTTCTAGACACATAGCAAATGGGATGCATTTCCTCGTTCATTTTTTGTAAGAGTACTGCTGCTATCCCTTGATCTGATGCGTCTACATGTAGCTCTTTTTCTGCGTTGGGAAGGTAGTGTGTTAATACTGGAGGTGATTCTAATTTTCTTTTTAATATCTGGAAAGCTTCTTCTTGAGCTGACACTAAATTTTTCTATAGTAGTTGGCGAGTTCTAGAAAACTTTGAAGTGTTTTTTTATTTCTTGGAGTTGCAAAATGGTGTACTGCTTCAAGTTTTGAAGAATCTGGAAGAATACCTCGCTCACTAATGGTGTGGCCTAGTACTGTTAGTTCTTTATACGCAAACTGGCACTTTGATGGTTTTAATTTTAGCCCAGTTGCTTTTAGCTTCGACAATACTTTTCTGAGGTTCTCGTTATGTTCTTCCAAATTTTTTCCATAGACTAAGATGTCATCTAAGTACGTCATTGCTCCATTCCACTTCATGTCTCCCAAAATTGCGTCTGCCAACTGCTGAAAAGTGCTGGGTGCTGTTGTAAAACCAAAACTTAGTTGGTTAAATTCGAACAAGCCATCGGTAGTGACGAATGCCGTTTTATGCCTGTCTTTCTCATCAATTTCCACTTGCCAGTATCCTGAAAACATGTCCAACGTAGTAAAATATCTAGCTTCTCCCAGGTAGGTCAAAATGTCGTCTATAACTGGCAGAGGATACACATTCTTTATTGATATTAAAAAGCCATCTTTTTTGGGAACTAGGACTACTGGACTGGAATACGGACTTACAGACTTTCTTATCACCTCATTTTCCAACATTTCTTCTACTTGTTTATTAATAATTCTTCGATCTGTGTGAGACACCCTGTATGGTCTGGAAACCACTGGAACGTCATCGGTCGTCTCAATTCGGTGCTTCACTAAATCCGTTTGTCCGGTCGCTGATGCTCCAAGCAAAAGTATCTTCAAAATCTCGAACTAACTTACTTACACTTTGAAAGTCATTTTTACACAAGTCCCTATTTACATTATAACTTTTTATTAAATTATCGTTCGTTAAAGTCACTAAAGTTTCGCTTATATTTTTTATAGAGTCACTATCTGCTTTAAACGCGATGCATGTGCCTGCAAAAAGTTTTTTGTCTTTCTACCGTAGTTTTTTATTTCGGCTTACCACGTCAAATTATCACTAAAAATTTTATTTATTTGAAGTCCATTTTTTATTAAAAAATCATAGTTCGGGTTAAAGTTTATTTTATTTTCACCATTTTTTTTAAAGTTCACTTCGCATTTAATAATGTCTTTCGCAATTACCGTGTCACTACGCAACGTAATTTTCGCACTGTCTGTTCTGCAGTTTTCAATTTCAATAGGCAACTCTTCCCAAAAACAACTATTTACATTACTGATTTGACTATTTACAATTTCTTTATGACTACTACTATCTCCTAAATTCATTGCCAAGGTAACTATTTCATTTTCATCCGTTTTGAAACTAATTTCATTCGCTTTTAAATTTATCATAGCTTCGTGGGCCTTAAGAAATTCTAATCCTAATAAAACGGGCTGGGGTAGATTTTCTATAACTAATGCTTCTAAGCAAAAGGTACAACCAATAAAACAAACATTTATTTCTGCATAACCAATAATTTTTACCAGCGAACTATTCGCTACTTTAATAAAAGTTATGCCTGTGCCGGGCTTTATTTCATTTTTATTTACATATTTACTATCTACAATATTTTTAACTGACGCAGTGTCTATTATAACCTCAATATTTACATTATTTAAACTTCCTTTTACGGAGAGAACATCTGTTGCTGCTTCTTGCTGATTCTGTTTCTGTTTCTGATTTTCTTTCTGTTTCTGGACAGTGCTTATGTGTGTTAACACTGTCCGTTGGAGTTTTCCGACTGCTGTTGCTGTTGCCAATTTTGATATCTATTAGTTTGCTGCTCTGGACGGCGGCAATTTTGTTCTCGGCCATGTTGATTTGGCGTCCATCTTGGTCGTTGGTTTTCTAAATTTCGTTGACCCCTGTAATTTTGGTTGTTTCTATTTTGCTGGTTGCTAAAACAAACTCTTACCTTGTGACCTGGTTTTCCACACTGAAAACATACTGGCCGACTGTCGGTAATACGTGGCTGCCAGTTTTTAAAATTTCGGTTTTCTCTTATTCTGTCCTGGCTTTGATTTTGCATCGCTTTTCCAATTTCTTTTCTCACAACTTGTGTAATTTCATCCATCAAGTTCGATTTTGCTTTCTCTGGCTGAACCCGCTGACTTGTCCCTGATACTTTTTCTGACATTGACAGCTGCGCGAAGATTTCCGAAGCATGACTTATTTCTTTTTCCGCGCCGTTTATGGTTTTAACAAGCTCTTGAACTTCTGCAAAATGTTTTGGCTGCCTAAGCTTGATTTGGTAGGCGTATGTGGGTAGTAGACCTTGTTCAAAATGTTCTCTTCTATTTTCGTCCTTCATTTTTGGATCTACTTTGTCGCATAGGTACACCATTTCTCGTAGATAATTCATTACGTTTTCACCTGGCTGCTATAGCGTAATTTTAGCTTCGTTTCCTTGACATACATGCTAAAGGAAAATTCTTTTTTCAGGTCTTGTACTGTTGCTTTCCAATCGGAACCTGGGTTTCGTATTGCATAAATTTGCAACCAAGTTTGTGCTTGAGCCAATAAATATGATGAAAAATAACACAGCTTAAGGTTGTCATCCCAGTTATTAATCAAAGCTGTTTTTTCATAATCTTCCAAAAATACACTTAAATTATCGCAATCCGGATTATACGAACGCGGCGCTACAAATTGTGGAACTGCCGGTGTTCTGACTCGATTTATTAGATTTCCTAACGTGCAATTCAAGGTGTTCGGCATTTTTGAAAAAATATTTTTATCTGATGTTGGGGTTATCTGGTCGTTACTTGGCAAAAAAGTTAGTGACTCGTTTGAAAAATTTTGAGAAATGGAGCTATTGCTACTGCTATTTTCCGCTGAAATTGACGACTGTATGCTTTCCGGCGAGTTATTAAATACTAATGACCTTCTAACACTTTCTTTACTTTTAGGGGTTGATGACGTTTCAACAACTTTGTCGTTTTCTTTAGTACCGCTTATTCCCTTATTTTCCGCTTTATTTTCACTTGCTGTTACTTTATTTTCATTTCCTGCCTTCTTAGAATGACTTCTTAACACCATTAATTTTTCCATGTAGTAAGAAAAGTGCACATTTTAAAAAATAACGCATCCTTAAATATTAAAACCGCGATCAAAAATTTATTTTTAAAACTTTTTCCAAACTAGTAAAAAAAATACGTAGCAATTTTCATACTGCATAACTGGCATAATTTTAATTTTGCTTATTTTTAGAATTCAAACCCAAAAAGGCAGAAGATATTCGTTAAATATAAAGAACTTAAAAACGTTAAAAACAAATTGTAAACAAGTTTTCTATCGGCATTAGTTACTAGAGAAAATCCAATAATTACAAAAAAATCCAATATGTATTTTACAGAAACCGAAAAATTCTAAATTCTTTAAAAATAAACTAAGTTTATCCATAGAAAACGTACTAAATATGTAACACCAGCCAATAAAATATTTGTTTAAAAACGCCCTAAATAAATTTTAAATATAAAATAACACCGTTAAAAGCATGAAAGATAGTTAACTTCGCACCACGAATGTGCCTAAAAAACTTTTGGTTAATCCGCAAAAAGCAAATAAAAACGACAACCTTGATCATGACCTTTTTGGAATTTTACCAGCAAATGTTACCTTAATAATTTCATATCTATTTCAAAAATATATTTTACCATATAAAACAAAATAAAAATCGGTACCTAAGTAGTTTGCGAATTTTGCAAAAATTAATAATGAAACCAAAAAGGCAATTGTTCACGAAAATTACGGCCGCTCTGGCCGAAACACGGCGACCTCCACCAAAATTGTCATGGGATCTTAACAAAAATACTAAAACACTGGCTTCATCATTAATTCTGCAGCAATACTTTTATTAAAATAAAATGAATATTTATATTTACAAGAATTCAAACGAGGCCTTACCTATTAATTCCTAATACATCGTCGACGGAGGAAAGTGGTTCTGTTCAGCTGTAACTCGCTTGGCTCGAAAGATAAAAGCAAAAGTGACGTCCCTCTCTCATCACACATCCATCAGGTCGACCACTTCCCCTGCCAGCGGCCCGATAGCGCGACGCGCGACGACACCTCGGCGCTACCGGACTTCAAGCAGGAGGAAGGGCGTTTCCCGGGAGCAATGGAAAAAACAATTTGGTGACAATATGTTCTAATGACCATACTGACTTGCACATATGCCAGGGAAACTAGAATGGGAACCAATATAGGCGTCATGTTATCCATCAGGCAGTTTTGAAAGCCCTAGAAAATAACGGCATTATACACCACCACCTCCATTATCGCCAGACCTAAACTGCATCGCGCATGCTTGGGATATGCTTTAAGGACGGCTGTATGACCATAGACCAGCCGTTGAAACTTTTGAACAGCTAAGAGCCCTTTTACCTCGGCTCTGGAATGAAATCCATCGGAAACTGTTTAACAGCCTCATAGAGAGCATGATAAGACGTTTCCAAGCCGTTATTGCGCACATGGAGGCTTCACCATCTATTAATTTTTTTTATTAAGTTTCATTATTATCGTCGTTATGTTATTAAATATATTTTCGGTTAATATAAAAACAATGCAACTTATCTGGTTATTTATTCAAAAATTAAAAATATCCCTAACTCTTGCGAAACAGTTTATTTTCGCAATCGCCGCCTCTGGTTATTTATTCAAGGGTTAACCTTACCACAGTTATTGAGAATTTTGCGTTTTGTGAGAAATTTACAATATTGTGTGTGGTGCCGAACACTTTATGTGCGAGTCGAACTCGCACTTTTTTATTTCACACAATTACGACAACTCCCATAAATTAAATTATTTTTGTCAAATATCGTATACGCACGTACTTATGTATTTCCGGCATCTGCGCCTCTGGTGACAGACCAAAAGTGGCCAGCCTTATTAATTAATCACCTCTCGATACGCTTTAATTTATCAATTTGTATGTTTGGCACCTTAAAGTCAATTTATTCAGATATTAACTGAATATGAATACTACAAATATTAAGTTTATATAGGAAGGTATAAAAAAGGATCAATATACTGGCAGAGACTACCACAAGAATCGGCCTCGTAGAAAGCTCCAATAAATAAAAACCCTTTAATGAGCTTAAAAAAGCTGCGGCAGCATATAAAAATACTGATATATTTATTTATGAATTCTCTACTTACATTTGTCAAAAAAGTGATAAAGCCACCCCTAAAATTTATTCTCCTAGAATAAACAAGAATTTGATATTGGCATGTTGTCAAAGTTGATAACGTGATAAAAGTAAAATTGGGCACAAATGTCTAATAAAATATTTATGTAAAAATACATAATACAATGTGCCTATTTAAGTTGGCTGCAACTGGAAAACATTTTTTCTACGAATGTCAATAAAAACCTGTATTGTATGTTCAATAGTAATTTCAGAACATGGTACATTGTGGTTTACACCTTTTCATTGTGCTTCAATCACCATGGTGATTGAACTACAAAGTTCCCATTGTGCACGGGTATTTTTTACAAAGGTGGCGTTGACCGGTGCCGCGTCAAAATCTTTATAATTTCATTGACATTTTTTGACATCTTAAAAAGAAAAATATTACTAATCCCATTTTATTAACAGTAACATTCGTAGAAAAAGTATAGTGTAAAACTCGCATGGAATGACCATTTCCTACTCGTATGATTTGCAGCACTCGCCTGCGGTATCGTGCTGCAAACGTCATACTCGTAGGAAATGCATGTCATTCCATGCTCGTTGTACAATATACTATTTATTGTTAATTTTACGGAAAAAAGTCACTCCGTATTAAAAGTTTTGCTTTCTGCGAACGTAATATTAAAATATTCAAACTTGAGATAGCATGTACAGGGTAGTCAAAAATTTTAAAAAAATCAAACTGATCTTAAATATAACTACTTCTAAGTTCTAGTTTAGAGCAACATTTAATCACAAAATCTTACTTTGATTGGAAAAAATATTCTTTAAGTTCATAGTCATGGCCTCCTATTTAGGTATAAAGTATTTTTAAAGGAAATTTTCCAAAAACTAATAAAAATTACATTTAATTTTGCACATCTTACTAATAAACAATAACCTCTTACATTATTAAAATTGTTTCCGTTTCCTAACCTCTGTGTTATAACATTTTGAAAAAAAAATGCATTTAAATAATCTATACATAACATAATTTATTTTACAAATATCAAGTTTCATAAAATACTATTATTACAGAAATTACATAATAAAGAACATAATATGGATTTAAAACAAATAGTGTAGTGTTAGCTCTTCGCTAACTCCACGAATGCTTCAACTTCTCTTTCATTACAGGTTTCCGCTCTAATAGAAAATTCTCTCAATATACTCCTAATCATATAAGGAGTTATATCCGTACTCGTTTCTGGAATTATAATTTCCAAATATTTGACGTCTGGATTGTTTTGTGAGAAATTTACAATATTGTGTGTGGTACGGAACACTGTATGCGCAAGTCGAACTCGCACTTTTTTATTTCATACAATCACAGCAACTCCCATAAATTAAATTATTTTTGTCAAATATAGTATACGTACGTACTTATGTATCTGACCAGATACCATTACATTAACTTTGTTGGTATGCTTTTTGTTTTAAGTAACCCCACAAAAAGAAATCTAAGGGGTTTAAGTCAGGCGACTTAGCTGGCCAAGAATCTCAGAAAATATTACTTTTCCATTAGAAGTATTTCTCAGGTATTGTCTAATCCAACGTACTTTGGCATGTTGCGCCGTTCTGTTGGTACCATACCTGTTGGCGTTCATATATGGGTAGGTCATTCAGAAAATCGTTGTGAATTCATGGATTCCCGAAGAAAGACGGTCCAATTATTTTATTCTTGTAAATCCCACAACAAACGTTAGTTTTGAAATAGTACTGATCGCGAGTCTTAATCGTGAAGGGTTGATGTCACTCCATCATCGACAATTTTGGGAACCGACTGTTCCATTGGAAGTGAATGTAAATTCGTCGGAAAAAATGATTCTTCTTACCTTAAATCTGCTAAATATTCTTGGATAAGAGAACAAAAATCGAAGCGTCGATCATAATCTCTAGGTTTCAATGGATGAACATATTGTGGTCTATATTGATGAAATTTATTTTCTTTAAAAGTTTTTGAAATTGTATATTTATCTACTTTACCTGGCAGCAAAGATGCTCTTTTGCGCAAAAAAGTTTCAGGATTTTCTAGTGCAGATACCATTACATTAAACATCGTGTCCTCACTGCCAACGCGTTTTCGACGTTTGCTATTAAATTTATTTTTAACATCTCCATATGTTTTGAATTTTCTAAGTATTTTCCCACTGTTATATATAGTGTGTAAATTTCTGTCTGTATGTCTGTTATTAAATATTTCTGCTGCTTCCTGATAAGTTTCATAATTTTCTCCCACAATTAATTAAAACAATTTATATTTTTTCTTCCAAACTCAATGTCGCAGGCATTTCTACTTATTTAGACTTTCAAACTAATATTTGACGTTCAGTGACAGACAATTATGTCATTGTATTTGCAACTTTAATTAGAAATGTATTATATTCACTGCTATAGGGTAGAGAATAGAAACAAAATTAGAAAATCATATTTTTTAACTATAGACGTGATTGCATATTTCAACCTAGGTTTTAATTCTAAAAAACTTTTCCTTATAACATTTTTGGATATTTTAAAAAATTAAGGTAATTTGCTTTTACGTCAAATTCATATTTTATTACACCCCTCGTATATGACTGATAAATTTTGATGTGTGATGATTTTATTAAAAGTTTTGGATCATGCAGAACTTTTTAAAAAAGCAACCTTTTTCCGTAAAATTAACGATAAAAAAGTTCTCCATATGCAGCCAACTTAAATAGACACATTTAAACATAAACATTCAGATTCACTAAAAAGGTATAAGATTTAGTACTGGTTTATAGTCATTTGAATTTTTTTAAACCTAATATAATTTTTTAAAAATTCAAATGACTGTAACTTTCTACTAACACATTTTGTTCTCTTAAAATTCAAAAATTATCAACAAAATGATGTAAAATTTGTTTGGAAAAAATAATAATTAAAATACCGAAACGCCTTAATTTGTTTTCCCAGGGAGGCTAAAAAAAATTCTACTTTTTTTCGAAAACTACAAAATGATTTTTTTCTTTGCCAAAACATTCCCAGGGGGCTCACTATTAAAACCCCTAAATTTGGTACGGGTCCTGTAAGTAGGAACAGAGATATACAACTTTGAAATTTCATAAGCCGGCACTGCTACACAGTGACATATGGAGGTGGTGAAGTCCTTGTTTGGGATTGTATGCAGTGGCGGCTGGTGAAATTTCGAAGTTGTATAGCTCTGTTCTTACTTACAGGACCCGTACCAAATTTAGGGGTTTTAGTAGTGAGCCCACTGGGAATGTTTTGGTAAAGAAAAAAACATTTTGTAATTTGCGAAAAAAAATTGAATTTTTGGTGTGCCCCTCCTAAGAAAAAAATGAACACGTCTAGGTATTTTATTTATTATCTTTTTACACAAATTTTACATCATTTTGTCGACAGTTTTTAAATTTTGAGGGAAAAAAATGTGTTAGTAGAAAGTTATAGGAAGTCATTTGAATTTTTTTAAGCCTAAAATATAATTTAAAAAAAAATTCAAATGACTATAACTTTCTAATAACAGATTTTTTCTCTTAAAATTTAAAAACTGTTGACAGAATGATGTAAAATTTGTTTAGAAAAAATAATAAATAAAATACCTAGACGTGCTCATTTTTTTCTTAGGAGGGGCACACCCAAAATTCAACTTTTTTTCGCAAATTACAAAATGTTATTTTTCTTTACCAAAACATTCCCAGTGGGCTCACTATTAAAACCCCTAAATTTGGTACGGGTCCTGTAAGTAGGAACAGGGATTACAACTTTGAAATTTCACCAGCCGGCACTGGTTGTATGTTAGCAGCAGGTCCTGAAAGTTTAACTTCTACTGAAAAAATTATTGACAAAGGAGTTTATTTAACTGTGCTAAAACCAACTTATTGCAGAGTGCAGCAAAAATAAAATAATAAATATTTAAAAGACATTTTTTAATACGTTTTAAAAGTATTTTTTGTAATATAATAATTTTATTTTACATGTAGCAAAAATTTTTCTTCTCTTACAATAAATCTATAATGTTTTCCCCCAAGCTAAACGTAAACTGGTATTTTATTCGTTTACACTCCGAAAGACTTTCAGCTTAGTGGCCTAAAATATTGACTCTAAAAAGTCGATACGCCTTCTCGCTCACTTTCCGTAAAACATTCAAAAGAGCGACAAATAAGAGGAGAAAACTTGCCACTTCAAAATACGATTTTGGCAGAGTTTTTTAAGAACACAAGCAAGGAGAAAATTGTGGGATCCATTGGGAAAATCGTTGAAAGTATCAGGAACAGAACAGAAAACAGCGGAAAGGCATATTACTCAATACTCAATACTCAATACTCAATACTCAATAGTTTATTCATGTCAATACATACAAAATGTTTACACACGTCATCAAAGATAATATTTCACAGAAAATAATAATGAGCTAAAATAAATTTATGATATAAGAGTACCAATAAAATGCATAAAAAATGGGACATTTACGACATGTTAAACACTAAAATAATAATAGTCCAATAAACGAAACGCTTAAAAAGGAATTTTAGTTAGAAAGCTGCTTTTTTGGTGGAAGACACATTTTATTGTTTGAAAAGACATTTCGTTATTATTTTGTGTCCAGCCCTTGCACGGGAGTTAAAAAACCCTCCAAATGGGGTTGAAAATATGTTTTTGGGCTATAACTCTTAAAAGAAAAATAATATGGAAAAAAGTTTCCTACAAATGTTGTAGAGCATTAAAATTTGGAAAAGAAAGGTTATTACTACTTTTTTCTTATCTACAATCGATAAGCCATAAGAGGTTCGCAAACTTCAAAAACAATTTTTCGGTCAGGTCTTTAATAAATAGGACTTAAATGTCGATATGGCATCACTGTCGTCCTTGGAGTAGAGTTTGCAGCGTATAATGCGGCATTTTAAAGATATTATATTATTATAATGGGGATTTTAGATGCTGAATGATTTTTCGCGGATACAGTCCGATACAGGGTGCGCAAATACATTTATCTCTATATTTAGGTTTATGTGAAATTTTGTGGGTAGATAGTTAATACCCCGAAACAGCGCATAGGGTAGTTTTCATTTCGAGAAATGGCCAAGTGCGTGTCGGACACCGTGCGAAGCCGATTCGTGCTGCTACATATATATATATATATATATATATATATATATATATATATATATATATATATATATATATATATATATATATATATATATATTTAGGAAACATATCCCAGAATAGCATATAGCGTAGTACATATAGTAAGTACAGTAATTAAAGTGGAATTTGTTTAAATACCTATTCTAAAAAACCAGGGAAATTAAGCCATATCAAGCGAACATCACCAATGGTAGAAGTAAATAGTATGTACAAAATTGCAAAAAAACTAACCTAATACATTTACTATATCCTAAACGGTTTGTCGCTATGCATCATTATGCAGATGCCATTGTAACTGAAAACAATAAACAATAAATTTGTGTATGGAGATACAGAAATATGTACATATTTAAAATAACAGACCCCTTAAAGTAATGGTTTTCTATCAATTTATAGTATCGTCTATATCACTTGTGTCTGAATCATCACTATCAAGTTGTATCACATTGTCCACCGACTGGTTGAGGTCTTCCTCTTGTTCACTCTCTAGTTCAGTAGCTCTGCCCTCAAAGGAGCTATTGCTACAGCTCTGGCCGTTGCAATTTTTGCATATTTGGGTACATCGCAAGCCAGCTTGTTTGCAACCACAGCGAGTACTTTTGCAGTTTGTCGTACAGCTACAGAATACCTGTTGAACAAAGGTTTGAATGTCAAATAGCTGTAGCATACTATAAAAAACGGTCTTATTTTTCTTTAAAGTGGAAGTGTTGGGCTTATAATTATTTTTGTAATTCGCAAACATGCACTATTCGTGTCAAAATTGTAAGAGTTTTTAATTGTTATACTTCAGTAGGTAACTTAATTTTTTTAATTAATTTTTTGGATAGTAAAAGTCTGTTGTACTATCCAACAAATATAAAATTTTACTTAAAAAAATGTTGATAATCATGAAGAAAAAATCACAATCGTGCTTAAAAGTAATAAGTAATTTAGTATTCATAGAGTAAACATACCATTTTAAGAAGTTCTTCTGGAGCTGGATCTTTGGTATTCATAATAGGAAGCATCATTGTTGTTGTTTTTTTCCATCCCCAATCTTCTGGTTTAAGAGTATTGCCTAACCATATTTGAATTTGGAAGTAAACTCGTTTGGCGTGTTCATAAAGCGCCGATGAAGTCGGCGGCAGGGATGCTAAACGGACTTCAGTTTTTCCCTGAGTTGCTGATAATAAAAATTTGTTGTATCGGAGTTCGCCAACTGACACGCTTTCCTTTCGAATGTCATACAAACGTAAAATAAATTCTTCGGCAGCTTTCATTATCGCAGCTGTATTGCTGGTCTGGTTATAAAAAACTCTAACCAATTCCGTAAGTTCTTTGTGTTTTTGCAACATCGATATTATTGATTTTTTGCCTTTTCCGAATAGGGCACTAGTTGTGTCACATCCAGAAAAGGCGTGAACAAATAATATGTACGGCTTCAAATCTCCATGACATGCTGTTGAATATAATGTGTTCAATTTTCCTGCAGGTGTTATTTTATAGAAGTACATAGTTTCTTTGTCAGAAGTTAGTGCAATAAGTAGAACAAACAAATCAACATCGTTACCGACAACTGCAACGGGACCAGACAGCGATTCTTTGAGTTGAATTGCTGTTCTGATAATTAATGTGTCCGCATCTTCACTTGCTGTTCTAATGGTAATTCCCTTGTCTTGCAAATATTTTGAAAGTAAGTTCACAAATTTTAGCTTGTTGGAAATATTTGATAAAAATTGAGATTGGTTTAGGGTCACAATCATGTCTTCTGTAAAATCAATGTCTGCTGCCATGTTTTTTTCACGTCTGCGATATCTTTCATATGATTTAATTCCCATATGTTCCCTACTATACCCATCAAATACCACCCAAGCGGTTTGCCGATAATTTTTCAAAATGTACATAAGGTAAATATTAAAAATCTCTTTGTAGGTTCTTCCATGAGGCCATGTGATTTGGTGAAGTAAAAATCCACCATCAATCACGAAAGTGAAAGTTTGAAGAAACGAATCAGTTTGTAAAGAAGACAAGAAGGGTTTAAAAATTTTGTATAACTCTGATTTTTGTGTTTTTCTCATAAGTCCGTGCTCATCAAACAACGCCAGCGGAAATGGTGATAGCTCGTAATCGAATGCCGCTCGTGTTCGCTCTTTATCGCCTTGAAACAGTACTGAGATTCGCTGAAATAACAGCAATGGATCTACTCTGAGGAACGGGTCATTGTCTAAGTGAATTCCAGCTTTGGCGGCAGCTAAAGGCTTTACTTTATACATCCCAGAGAGTGAAATCTTATCTGCACTTTTTCCCACCATCGATAACATTCCTTTTTTTCCTTTTTGAATTGCTAAGTGGCAGTCAATGTTACTTCCTCCAATAAGTCCTGTTGATAAAGATACTAAAGAAGCCCGTGGTGTAAAAGGGTTATGCCCATTAATCCAAAACAGAAATTTTGTAATGTCTTCTTCATCCCTTTTCATTCGATGATTGGAAAGATCTACATGCTGTTCACTTGTTGCAGAATTAAGACCGGTATATTCTTCCATAATGTTAAAGGTTGACGGACTAGTGGATAGGTATCTTGCAATAACACTTGGTGTAACACCCCTACCATGTTTTAAATCAGTGCCAAAGAAACGATTTAATGTTTGCTCAATGGTCATGTCGCTCCATACCCCACACCAAGACTTGTCGGATCTTCTAATTGTAAACATACCTTGCTCAGTAAACTTTCTAAACTCCACATCGTTCATAGTCATTTCTAAATTTGCCATATCTTGTAAGTATATCTGAGCACTTTTAGCGTATGGATAATGACCTGAAGCGTGAAATAGGGGCAACATTTTTTTTACACTCTGTAAGTGAAGCTTCCAGTTTCCCAAACGTTCAGCCTCAATAAACTGCAAAGCAACAACGACACATTCAAAATACTGAATCCATAACTGGGCTGTGGGACCATTCTTTTTTAGAGAATTTAACTGCTCCGTAAATCTTTCTGTCATATCCATGATAGACTTTTCTGCTTTGCAATCACCCATAAGGGGCGGTTCTAACGTCCAATTTTGGAAAAAAGCTTGAAGAAACTGGTTATAAAGATCGGATTCACCACAATCTACATGCTTACAAATCACAATACCCAAAGCAGTAAAAGTTAGAATATGGGCTCGTATTGCTCTGGAGTAGGCATGTCCACTAAGCATTTTTTTTACAGAATCGGGTGCATATACGACAGACCACAAATCTTCCAGTCCACTACCTTCCATTACGTAACCAATAGCGCCTAAATATGACATTAATAAGTGGAATCCACCCAGGCGTACAACAACATTTTTTAATTCCCTTTCTTGCAAAACGGAAACAATACTACGCGCTTTTATGTACAGCGGTTGGTCAAAAGTAACGAAACAAGTCTGTTGCTTTAGTTTACGACTCTCGGCAGCTGCATACTGTAAAGAACTATTTAAGGTTGTTAATTTTGAAGGGGGTTCGTTAATAAAGGGCAAACATACAATATGGGAAACAAAATATGTCGAATCATGTGACAAAACTTCCATAAAACCTTTCCAACTCGGTATTTTGGAAATATTAAAGCACTTAGCCCACAAGTATGCCGAATACGCTGGAGGTAACACTTCAGAATCTCCTATAAGTAGTTTACTTGTGTCAGCGAACTCAATATTCTCCAAGCCATTCGAATTGGATGTAGAATATGGAATGGTTGGTATAATGTTTTGGGATCCCAATACTGAAGCAGGTACACTTTTACTATGGATTTTATTTGGGCCACCTTCGTATGATATTTCGTACTCTGGGGTGTAAACAGCGATGCCACCCAGACAGTGGTAAGTTTTATGACCATCTAACGTACCCACATTGTGGTCAGTATTGTCGAAAACAAACTGAACGTAAGCATCGTCTTCGATTTTCATTTTAGGCGGGTTCATTATTATAGCTGCTTCATACTGCTGAATATGATGATAAGAAACCGAGGTACCTAATCTGGCCAAGAGATCGATTATTAGTCTTGAGCCGCTTTTCCTATAAATATACGTTGCTACTGCCAGTTGGAGATTTGAAAAAAAAGATTTAGGACGAAGAGTAGATAAAATACAATGCGCAATAGTGTCCCGTTTCACAGAAATATGATCGTCATGGTCGTCTTTCCCAGTAAAAATTAAATTGTCAAGAAATGTAAGTAATAACGGTGGAATGTCTTCACAAATGCTATCTAAGATTTGGCTGCTGGGAGGATAAGAATCATTTCGTTTGAAGTCGTAATTTTCTATTTCTTTTTTAAGTATCTCTGCTGCCACCTTTAAAATTGTTCTCTTTTCCAGGTCACCCACAGACTCTTCATTTCCTAACCATGCATTACATATTTGCGCTAAATTATATGTTTTGTAAAAAACGGTTGTGTCCCTACCACGGTGTTGGGAAATAAAAATTTCATTTCCGTATTTTATTTTTAATTTTCGACATAGTGTCTTGTTAGTACTACAGTCTTCTCCCATAGTCATCCGCAATTCAGATAAATTAAATTGATTTTTACCACTACTTTCGATGTACTTTTTTAAAAGCCATATCAGTTTTTGGATGTTCAGTGGGTTCTTTAGGAATTATTGAGAAATGGGCATAACAATCTTTATGATATTGCATTTGGATATTAAGCGGGGAGACACCTTCTATTCGACGCATAACAGTTGATCCCAAGTTATCATCTCGTTGTTCGCCAATGTCTAACAAATGTTCTTTAATATAATCGTGCTTTAATGTACAAGTTTGTTTGCGTAATGCCATTAAAGGTTTTGCACAAAAGAAACAAAAATCGCGGAAGTTAAACGCTTCATTATCCGAGGATGACAATGAATCATTTGAAGTGCCGGCCTGTGGTGAAGTTGCAGATGAACTGGATACTGCCAGTGGCTTTGAAGTTAAAGATTGTCCGTACCGTTTCCGACAACCATCATGAACAACTATAAATAACTTATCACTCCATTGCATCCATTTATTATCGTTTTTTAATTTACTTTTGTTAATCAATGTCGCCAGTCCTTTTTGTCGTACATTAACCACTTTGTCGATGTTATTTTCGCATGGTTCATTACAAATGGTACAGACTGCAGGCGATGAATCCATTTTTAACGTTAAACTGAAAAAAATGGCACTACAATAATGTTACATTATTCAAAAATAATCTTATATATTTCTTAATTTTTTGAAAGTACCCCGTATCAATATAATAACTACAACACATTCCATAAATGACTTGAAGTTACAAAATTAGTAAATAAGTTTGTATATTGTCGTAATTTTAAAAACAAAAAATATTACTTTGCGTTAGAAAGGTAATGTAAGAGAAGATTAAAAATATTATAAAGAAATGTGATTTTTTATTTAAAAATTCAAAGTTAACTAAAACGGATTAATGTGAGACTCTGAGTAAATCTGAGTAAGCGATAAATTTCTCTGCACAGTTATTACTTTATACTATTTTTATTATAGGTTACTGTAGGACTGTATGTTAAAATATCACGCCGTCAATTATTAGCACCCAAAAATTTGCTCTAAAAAACTGTTTAAAACTTTGATTTTTTTCTTTACCCTACAAAAATCGTTAAACTTAATATCTCCACAGTTGACTGGCAATGAGCACTATTATTATCCAAGATAGGTACACCCCCAATAAAATTATCATATTATGTAACATAATTAAAAACCATTAAATATTTTTGGCTTAATAGTTCATACATACCTTTCGCAGGGTTATTCAAACACCATTTCACAAAAATGTTTCACAAAAACCTCAAAATATTACAAAAATATCATACCATATACCATATTACATTAGTGTAACAAAAAGTTTTTCAGACACCCGTAGTCTTAACTTAACCGACCGATGGGCAGTGTTGCCAAGCTGAAAATTTAGTGAATACTTGATGTTTCGACGATGTCGATCAACCCTTAAAATTCACATGATTCTATGGCCATAACTATTAGAGATATCGTAAAAATGGTAATATACTGTTTTATTCAGATTTAAATGCTCTACAACTCTTGTCTGAAACTTTTTTTTCTAGTGTTTTTTGTTTTGAAGCTACGGGTCAAAAAAACATTTTAAAGTAATTTTTCATCCCTTATGCAAGGGTTGAACACAAAATAATAACGAAATGTCTTTTCAAACAATAAAATGTACCTTCCACCAAAAAAGCAGCTTTCTAACTAAAATTCCTTTTTAAGCGTTTCGTTTATTGGACTATAATTAAAATCGTGATATCACTAAGAGGACTTGTCACAACGTGTTAAAATCCGAGTCAAAATATTCGTTAAAAGAATAAAAAGCCCTGGTTATCAAGAAGTGTTTCATCTTCTGTTTAAAATTCGCAAACGAAAGTTCCTTGACAGTGTCAGGAAGAGCATGAAAAAATTTGACAGCCCAATACCCCGGGCCATCCTGACACCTTCGCGAACGCCAGTATGCAGGAATTAAGTGCTGCCGCATGCGAGTACTGTAACCATGCGTTGCCCCATGAATATGGTACACATCTACATTTCCTCTAACATACAACAATCATTCCAATATATACACACAGGGCACAGTCAACAAACTGAAATCCACATACATACCCCTGCAGTCATCCCTATAACTTAAACCAGTCATAATCCTCACAGCTTTTCTTTGCAAGCCAAAAATCCTGCGTACCCCAGCCGAGTGTCCCCATGCAAGTATTGCATAAGATAAGCGTGAGTGGAAAATAGCAAAATATGCTGTTCGTAAGACATCAGCTGAGACACACCGGTACAGGCTTCGGAGCACATATAGGCCTCTATTAAGTTTTGCTGCAAGGTTATTAATGTAGTTTCCCCACTGCAGCTTGGGGTCGAGGACCACTCCTAAAAACTTAACTTCTGTGGGATTCTCTATGCCAGAAAGGTCCCTCATGGCAAATACCACCTGATTCGTCTTGTCTGCGTTCAGCAAGAGCCTATTCGTACAAAACCAGCTCTCAGCTCTCGCCTGAGCCGCGGCCGATCCAATTTTCGAGCCCTCGAGGCTATCAGCAGCATAAGATACCATTGTGTCATCAGCAAATAGCGTGTATCTTGCGTTAGTCTCAACGGTAGGAAGATCGTTTATATATATTAAAAACAGTATGGGGCCCAGGACTGAGCCCTGGGGCACCCCAATATTGATTTCACTCTTTGCTGATGTCACACCAGCTAATCTCACAACTTGGTGCCTAGAACACAGGTAGGACTCTATAAGCTTTTTGCTGCCTGGACTGAAACCATAGTGACCCAATTTTTGAAGCAGGATTCCATGGTCGACGCAGTCAAAGGCCTTGCTGAGATCACAGAACAAGACCGAGCTATACTGCAACTTATGGAATGCCTCCATTATATCCGAGACCAAATTTAGAATGGCTAGAACCGTGCTTTTATGTTTTCTGAAACCAAACTGACACCGAGAAAAAAGTTTCTCACATTCAAAGAAGCTTACTATTCTAGCGGCCATGCACTTCTCCACAATTTTAGAATATTAGCATCAACAACTTTGTGGCATCATTAGCGGTCAGCTTATGTTGATTAACTTTACGAAGAATATAATTTTAAACAATTAGAAACTTTTCGAATTTTTTCTACTCACTTTCCAAAATTACATTTTATAAATAAACATGTTTTTAGAACGTACATTTTTCAAACATTGTTTCGAAAAAATTCGAAAAATTTCGAAAATTCATATTAAGAAGATACGTAATTTACCACAGAGTAACATAGCAGACACAAGGAAACGTAAACTTGACCGAACACAAAAACGGTTTTTAAGTTAGTTCAGGATGTTTTCTGTTTGATTAAAGTGTTGGTCTGAGACGTTGACTGATGATCCTGGTTTGGTATATTAGCAAAATTATATTTTATTAAAAAGTGCATTCTTATATTAACGATGAATAGACACTTGGTTGTTTACTGAACTTTGTGGCATCATTAGCTTACGCTGTTTAACGTTACGAAGTAAGCCGAATTTTGGTGACTTTAATATTATTAGGCATGTCATAAATAATATTTATAATTTTAAACAATTAGAAATTAATATGGTACCTAATCACATTTGAAACATTCCATTTTATAGGTTTGTTTTAAAATCAAATGTTTAAAATGGAATAAACTACAAATTTTAAAAAACACAAATTAAATAAAATATAAACAAACTAAAATAACTAAAGCAAAACATAAAACGATTTAATATAGAAATTTAAATATAAAGTAATAAAATGAATATTTATTCTATGGTAGGAATTTGATATGGACGCTGACATCTTTTATCGTATTCATCTTGTTGGTTAGGATGAAGTCTATTTCGTTCTTAATAGTTCCTTTTGGGCCTATTGTGCGTAGAGTTAAAAAAAAAATGATAAAAATCATACCATCCAATTTAAAATAAGCAAGAAAATCGATGTTTTATACTATATTTGTTTTGATGCTCAATTGTTTTGCTGATATATATGAATGATCCATAAAAATCCCCAAAACTTTCGTAATTAACATTTTTTCCCATCTTAATAAAATAAAAAAATAAAGTGCTTGTTCACTTTTATTTGGATCTCCCAGTATATTGTTTTGACTAAAGCTTCTTATATAAACCATAAAAATTGTAAAACAAGTCCACTGATAAATTCGATTTTTAGCATGGTCGGCAGATTTGTTAGGAAGGCCAATAACAATATTCAAATATGTGATGCTTTTCTATTTTTCTCGAACTTGATTACTGTGGAAACTTTGTCAGATTTGTTACATCTATTTTTACTTTAAAATAGTTTTAGTGTTTGATTTTCTGAGTTGTAATAATACATTTTTATTGTATTACACTGTTCAGAATTTTAAAGCCAAATTTTCTACTGCTGAGACCGCTCTAATGGTTTGAGTTTTCAATCTGAGGATATTTCTTTAGTTTATAAAGAAAACGGCAATACAATAAGTACGTGTTTTCCACAAGAATAGGACAAAGCTTATTTTAGCAACAAATATCAAAATAAAAATTATTTGGAAACAAAGCAAATTGCAGAATTATTTTAATAATTCATAAGTTCCTATTAATTATAACTTGACCGACCAACTACAAGATTAATATTTAAACCAGTATTTATTTTTAGGCTGAACTGACGTGGATACTTTTTGAATCGATACAGTCGCGATACAAACGCCAAACAGTCGCGTTGTACACGCGACAAAGATGCGATTCACTATAAGTTTACACATAAGTTTGTCCTTGGATAGAGACGTGAACGTGATTCGATTCAAAAATTATCCATATGCCCTTTTAGTGAATCTTGGAGATGATTTTTTGCTTAATTTTTTAGTCTATTTTGGTGCGTGTAATGATAATAAAATTCTCCCAAAATCCTTTTCATTGAATTTCTCTACAGAATTTTTACTTATATCTAAAGCCAGTTCTTTGTTTTTTTCTTGTATGAAAAAAACCTTTTATATTCGCTTGACTTGTTTTCAATTGGATTTTTTTAGTGCTATGGTCTCTTTGTTTTTTTAGAGCTTTCACAAAACTCGAATAAAGCTGTACTTATTTTGAAGTGACAAGTTTTCGTCCCGTATCTAAATGCTCTTTAGAATTCTTTACGAAAACGCCTATCGAATTTTTAGAGTCAATATTTTAGTCCACTAAGTGGGTGCGTGTGAAAGTGAATTTGGGGGTAAATGGAAAAACATGAATGGAATAACAATTTACGCTTAGTTTAAAATAAATGGTGAAGCATGCCGCAAAAAGCCTTATTGCTCCCGGGTTGAAGTTTTCATAATTTAGCTGTTTAAGATTATTAGATGTCCTCTATTAATTATACATTTTAAAGATTAAAAAAAAGAGTCAGCATTAAAAATTAAACCAAAGATAGTTTAACACTTCTCGAGTTACTCTGGATTACATGGTTCCAAAATTTTGAAGTGTTAAGATGATTTTAACAAGCATGTAATAGGCTCTTATTTTTAGTGTATGGCCTCTACCCCTCTCTAAAGTTAAAAAATTCAAATCCAGTAAGTTAAGCGGTTTTTTACTGAACAGAAAGTCCAGAACCTCATAGCCTCAATAAGACATTTTAACCCTCTATCGCATGAATTATAGAAATGCCTCAAAAAATTTTTTTCCTTCAAAGTTTATAGATTACAGTGGTTGCAGGACCAAAGTAATAGAATAATTTTCCAAAATGTATTTAAACTAAAAAAAAATTGTATGTTCTCAAATGGAAACATATGTATACAAAGGTTTGAATGAAACTTTAACTTATAATTTCTAGTAGTTGTACCTATATTTATAAAATGAATCCTTAGTTTTCTTCATCAGTACTTATGCAAATCTAAGCCGAATGGAAAAGTTTAAAGCAGTTATTTTCTCTATTAATACATAAATGAACTTTAAATTTGTCGCATATTAGGCGAGATTTTCCTTTGCACTTAGGCATTTTGCATCTTTCTCTGTTATTCGTGTGAGAAGGCCAATGACCAACATTGTCAGTTCTTATAAGATCTGTTTGACCAGATTCCAGACATCTTCTTTTTGGGGTCATAGGAATAGGACAACTTGAAGTGCTGCCAGTACTGGGCCGCCCCCTTTTTCTTTCTAATACTTTGCCTACCCAACACAGATCCTGAGCTAAAGTTGTCTTGAAGTCAAGTAGAGACGTATATTCTTGACTGTTTACCTGTTCGTTAATTCGCCTTGAAAGTAACCGGGCATTGACAATCACCACATCAATCATATGACAAAAAATTCTCATACCATTTTCTACTTTTCAGTTTGATAGGATACAATCCCACTAAAGAATCTTGTAGATCGACTCCACCCATGTGCATATTATAAACTGAAACTATATCTGGACGTTCAATGTCTTTCTTTCAGAGCTTTAACATATACGCATATTTGCCGATTATACCAAAAAAGCTAAAAAAATAACATCTAAAAAATATATTTTTCTGCAAAATATTAACTTTTACACCTCTAGTACATATTGTTTTTTTTACCTTCGTTGTAAAGATGACACACATTTTCTGATGTTTAAAACTTGTCACCCTTTTTCATTTTTATACTTCTAACAATAACAGTAAAAAGAACACTAATACAAAACACCGAGTATTTGGACAAACAATAATTGTTAAAAATGTCCTCCATTCACAGCCACGCAGTATACTAAACAGTCATAAAAATGTCTTTTAATGTTAAGCAACTAGCCTACCGTGATGTGCGTAAATGATCATTAATTTGGATTTTTCGTTCTTTCGCATTCACTTACATTAATTGAAGCTTTTGATGACAGATATCACCAATAAAAGTTATCTAGAGGTGAAATATCTAGACTTAAGGCGAGCGATTTAAAAAGGGCTGAAACGTCCAATCCAGCTTCTCTAAAACGTGTTATTTAAAAGTCCGGGCAAAACTGCTGCGCCGTGAATTAGAACTCCATCCTGTTAAAAAATTATTTCTTCATTCATTGCCCCATTGTCATTGCTTTCCATGCAGAAGCTATTTCCATTTGCAAAAGCTCCAAATATTTCTCCGCTGTTAGTGTATTCTCGATGAAATAAAAACCGATAATTATATTTTCCAGTGTTCCTGCCAAAACATTTAGGTACTTTTTCATGCCTCTGTGTCTGGTGAACTACGTAGGGATTGGTCCTTAGCCCACATAGTAGTAGTTATGTATAGTATTTTGTTTATTACCTATCCCATCTGTAAAAAGGAACTTTTATCGGTAAATAGAATACGATTGGTAATATTGGGCGTATTATTAATTCTACTCATCTAGTTTTCCCAAAATTCCGTGTTTCTAAAATAATCATGCGGTAAAAGCTCTTAAGTTTTTAGACTTTATAAGATTTGTACTTTTCTTACTTTAGTGCTTTGTGGTCGCTGGTCTGAGATTTTGATGTGAAATATTCAGCAAGCTAAGACTGATATAAAATGGACTCTCCTTTGCCCGGTCCATTTTAAAGTATTCGATCACTACAGTAGATTTTATTCTTCGCAGGACATGTGAACTGGAACACAACCCGCAGTCATACATTTTTCATGCAATCGTAGCACTGTCGTCATGCTACGCCCTGGACGATGTGGAATAGGCGGCTGCAAATTTATCAGCAATTTCTCGGTAACACATTTCTTATTATATGGTTAGAAACCACTTCAATGAGTTCGATAATAAATAGCATAAGTGGTCATTTTTTTTTAAACAACATTGTGATAATAAAGTTTTAAATATCAGAAAATGTGTATCATCCTTATCTAACAGGTAAACAAAAATCATGATTACGAGGTGTGTATATAATGTTTAAGAAAAAAATGCGGCGGGATTCTTCAATGCTAGACCGGTCTAATTTGACAATCAAAAGTTTTAAACTGGCAGGTGTAAGTGTAAGAATAAGATTACTAAGTTTTATACTATGAATTTTTATTCGAGTTTTTTCGCAAATTCATTCAATTTCAACGAAAAGGTAAACTTTAGCATGTCGATCTCAGAATAATAAAAAACTAAATTCATTTTGGCAACATGTGCTAAGATGGAAATCATTTGGAAACCAAGCAAATCGCTAAAATATTATATTCCTTAATTAAATAATTAAAAAGCTTTTAAGGACGAGTTATTACGTGAGAAAACCTGCCAAAACCTTACTGATTAACTAAAAGATCTTAATAACCGGCAGTAAATATTAAAACTTTAGTGAATCTGAGTGTTAGGTTTTTTTGTATGATTGGCAAATTAACATAATGGCATATATATGTATATATATATATATATATATATATATATATATATATATATATATATATATATATATATATATATATATATATATATATAGATATATCAAATTTTACGTCTATACTTTTTATAGAACATGGTCAAATATGAGGTTAAAAACCTAACACTTAAAATCCTATGGGCCGCTGAAAAAATGCACTGTATATTATTTTCATTTTTATTTTCAGTGGCACTACAATAACCTGTTAAATCTGATCAACTAAAAGATCTTAATAACCAGTACTTAACCTCTATTAAAGACCCTTTTCAGGGCCCGTTTTCTCAAGGAAAAGTACAAAACAAAATTTTGATTTCTTTTATGCGGCCACACTGGAACGTCATTGGGTTTTAGAAGAGAATAACGAATAACAAGAATTAAATAAAGAATAAATAGGGATGGGAGCTGAGTACTTATTGCTCTAAGCGAAATTCAGAATTTTAACCATATCTTGTCGTGGGTGTCGACAGCGAGCGAAAATTTAATTTTGGAGAATGGCGTTAAAAACCGTTTCAACAAATTAGGTTGGCACGAAATATAAAAGGAAGTGTTAATATAATGTGTAAACAGGGCAAGATATCGAACAAATAATAAACAATTTCCTCCTAAAAGAGGATTCAAATAATTTCATTCTGCGAAGAATCCAAAAATTGCTATGTAATATAAATTAAAAAAAAAAAAAGTTTTAAACATTATGTCAAATGCTAAGGCCTTAAATACCGTAGAGTGCAGACAATACGAATATTGCCTCTATCATTTCCTTAAAATTTTACAGCGACCAATGAAACCGCTTGTATGAAAATGACATCAGTATTTCTTAGCCTAAAGATCTTAGCTATAAACCAAAGGGAAAAATTAAGTTCCAAAAGGCAATATAGGGACAAAGTATTGTAATTTCCTATTAAATATCAAACATAGATTTGTTTGACTTCGCCTTTGACTTTGAAAATGGGGTTGTAAAGGAAATGTATTATGTATTGGGGCGGGTTTAACAAAACAAGACTAAACACTTTGACCGAAAATAAATATTACGAAAACCCGAATTTTGCCCGTAAGCATTCAAGCTAACCCTAAATCTATAATTCATACAAGGTTTCTTATTTTATGCGCTATTGAATTTATATTTTCCTATTTTTGTATACTTTCTTGTGGCATCAGTTCTTCCTTTTTATATATTTTTTTCTGCAATTGCTTTGCAATGGAGTCTTTTATGCTTCCAAAAGTTATCGCTAAGTTGACATTTTCCGAACATTGTCACTGTCACACATTTAAAAAAAAAATGAATGCTGTGAGTGTTGGATCGCTAAGATTTCATAACAACGATTAACAGAGGTTGCAATATAATAAACAAAAGTGCCAGTTAAGGATGCCATTAATTAATAGAAAAAATTAAGTTCACTTTTAAAACAACAAGCTATTGGATATAAAAACAAAGGGTCAAAAACCTCGATTAGGGAGCAAGTAATAAATAAGTTTCTGATAAACAAAACAAAAAAAGTCTTTATTTTTAGAATTAAACACTAACCACAGTCGTGTTTTGACAATAACCAACGACAAAGAGGATCCATTGGATTAACTTTTGGCTGAAAATAATTAAAACCAGAAGTAGCTACCACAGGTCGATTTTTTTAGAGTACAACAACGGAATGTGTGTTGTTGTTTGCATGCATTTAATTGGAAAAGTGCCCAAAGTAATCGCTGGCACCCTAAAATGACCAGAGTCCAACTTATATTTATACCACTCCATACTTTCGACGCACCTGATCTATGTTGTTAGTTAATGAAGGAGGAAACATAACAGAGTTGGAATATTATGGAGGTTGGAAAAGTTCAACTCTTGCGGAAGGGTATGAAAGAATCTATTAGCAGCAAAATTATCACTGCTCCAAACATTTTAGGTTTATTGCTAGACATTCTTGAGTCTAGAAAAACAGGTAATTTTATTGCAGTTCAGACTAGGTACAGGGATTTACAGAAGAATGAAAACCGCTGTATAATACTGAACAATGTCTGTTACTCAGTCAAGTCCGACTCAAAATGTCCGACAGTGTTATGGAGAAGTTTTCAGAAAGCGACTACCCCCTTCTACTTGACTTAGCAACCGTCATTAAGTAATAAGCGGGACGGACGCGATGGCTTTACATGCTCTGGCATGGTATGTTGCAGATATTTCGTACTACCACGGGGTCGAACCGGGGACTTTCTAACGCTTTAGCGCTGAGCGTGTGTCCCAAAGGCAACACAATATAATTTAATATTTCAACAATATAAAAATAAATAATTATAATATAAATATGAATTAAATTATACTAAATTTATTCAGACAGTAAAGAACAGGAGTAGTGATAGATGGTATGTTCACCATCAAGTGCACCTAGCGCACTGCGCATGCGCGAGAACTGCGCATGCGTTCTAAACAGGGTTGTTTAGAACAGGGGTGGTTCTAAACAGGGTTGTTTAGAACAGGGGTGGTAGTAAATTATACAGCAGGGCTACTGGCTCAAAGACCCATGTTATTTCTTATGAAGGTTAAATCTGCATTTTTGGGTACATTTTAGGGCGTGGCCTCTGGACGTGGTTTTAAACAGGGTTGTTTAAAACCGCCGCTGTTCTAAATAACCCTGTTTAAAACCACCCCTGTTCTAAACAACCCTGTTTAAAACCAACCCTGTTCTAAACAACCCTGTTTAAAAACAACCCTGTTCTAAACAACCCTAGTAGCGATAGATGGTATGTTCACCATCAAGTGCACCCAGCGCACTGCGCATGCGCGAGAACCGCGTGTTCTTTCACCACTCCTCTTCAACGTCTACTCAGAGGAAATCTTCACCAAAGCCCTCGAAAATGATGCCGGTGGAATACGAGTTAACGGCATTCCACTGAACAATTTGCATTATGTGGACGATACAGTACTTCTCGCCGAAAACATGCAAGACCTTCAGAATATGTTAAATAATGTCATCTCAGCTAGTCGAGAATATGGCCTGACACTCAATGTTAAGAAGACCAAATACATGATTGTCACCAAAACTGAAGTGCCCAATGAACATCTGTATGTGGAAGGCGGAAGGCTGGAAAGATTCGAGAGGTATGACTACCTAGGTACAAGTGTAGACTGCTCCGTGGATTATTATTCAGAAATAAAGATTCGCATTGAGAAGGCCCGTGCATCATTTGTGAAGATCAAGAAGCTGCTCTGTAGTCGCGATCTAGGCCTGGACCTGAGAACTCGGATGATCAAATGTTATATATTTCCAGTCCTTTTGTATGGTTTGGAAGCTTGGGCCCTCAACGTGTATTGCGAGCGGAAACTAGAAGCCTTCGAGATGTGAGCCTACCGCAGGATGTTGAGAATATCATGGACAGAACATGTAACCAACGTGGAGGTTCTGAGAAGAATGAAGAAAGGCGTAGGGATCCTACTACTGCGAAAAAAAAAAAGAAATTGCAGTATCTCGGCCACATAATGAGAGGTCCAAAGTATGAGATTCTGCAACTCATAATCCAAGGAAAAATTGTAGGAAAGTGATCTATTGGAAGGAGAAGAATTTCCTGGCTTAGGAACCTGCGAAAATGGTTTAATGTCACGTCATCTGACCTATTTAAGGCCGCAGCTTCCAAAATTAAAATAGCAATGATGATAGCCAACCGCCGAAATGGAGACGGTACCTGAAGAAGAAGATAAGTAAATCTGTTAGGTATCATTTGGTTTATTAATAATTTGGAAAAAGTCATTAAGGACAATCTTACACAAATATTTAACTCTTCCCTTTTAATATTCACTAACTATAAAACTGAAAATGACATACCCATTACACAATATTCTTAAAGAAAAACAGATGTCGAATTTTTTCTCCTTTTATATTACCTTACTTTTATGTTTACATCACTTGGCATGTACAGTATTGAACAGTTGGATACTTTCAAACCCAATTATCTTGTAAACTAACGTCCCCGTAACCTTTTGATGTCTGATATGACTTTATACAACGCTCCCCTCCCCCCCCCATCAATTTATTTAACAGTTGTTTGACAGAATTAGATTTTTCGACCTCAGTAACACATACACATTGACATAATAGTCAACATTTTGAGAAAAATTTTCAGCATCTTCTTTTAACCCTCTCTTCTCCCGCCTCATTAATATTCCTTAACATCTGTTAGCCAAATTTAATTTTGTGACCTCAATAACAAAGAAAATATGATATTAATCAACATGTAGTGAGACACTTTCAGTCCTCCGTTGTTTTTTTTAAAGATGTGTTAAACAAAATTAGACTTCCAACTTTCAACATTTTGGGAGAAATTTCCACTCGGACCTTTTTATTCCCTATCGCCTCCTCCCCCGTTGGTTTTCTAAACATGTATTAGACAAAATTACATTTTCTGACTTCAATAATCCCGAAAACTTAACCAACATTTGCCACGCGCTAACTTTTAAGTTTTTGTGGTCTTTTTCTTATTTATATTCGACTAATTCTGTTCTTTGAAGTAAATGATTATTATTAATAAATAATTAAACCTTTATACCTATAATATGTGTACTATTCTTGTCAAATGGAAATTATGTTTGAATATAAATTATTACTATTATTATTATTATTATTATTTTGGGAGAAGTTTCCAGTTGCTCCTATTACCCCACCAACAAAATATTCAGGTAACTGATATTCAAAAAAATAAAATAATAATACATGATACTTTTAATTTAATTTTAATATCATAAATAAGGCTAGGGCGCTAGAGGTGCAAGGGCGCTTTTTTGCGGCTGGCTTGAAATACCATAAGCGTGGGCCAGGGTTTAATAATTTTAATGCGGATCTTTGGCATAGCAAAAAGTAAAAATATATACTATTAGCTTGCGCCCGCGACTTCATCCGCGGTATAACAATTTTACTTCATTACAGACTTTGAACTCCCATTTTACCCCTTAGGGGTTGATTTATTAAAAACTGTAAAACACGTGTTTAATCATTTATCATCTATGAAGTTTCAAGTTAATAGGACCAACTAATATTTTTTCCCATACAAACTTTCAACCCTCTTATGACCCCTTTAGGGGTTGAATTTTGAAAAATCCCTCCTTAGTGAATCTCTACATTGTACAATAAAACTACTGACCAAATTTCATATTTATAGCTTCAGCGGTTTCGGCTCGGCGATGATGAATCAGTCAGTCAGTCAATCAGGACATGTTATTTTATATAATATATAGATTAAGACCGTTGGTGAAAAGAACCATGTTATATATAGATTAAGACCGTTGGTGAAAAGAACCACGTTCGGGTGAAAGAAGAAGGAGGCACCCTGTCTTACAATTAGTGAATGCCGATGACGACAAACCTGACCACGCGACATCGGCCAGTCCGCGTTTCGGTAATTGCGATGTCTCCACGCCCAGCGGAGCATCCTTGTATTCTCTATGGGATTTATGTCACGCAGGCCAAAAACAAGTTTGAATGATTTCCTAAATCAGCAGTGGTAAATTTGGATGTGGTATATATTGTGAAATGAAAAACATATATTTTAATCTACATTACAGTTTATTTGCACTACATGAAATAATCAATATTTTCTCAAAGTTTATTTCAGTGAAAGACGTTCTTTTATAGTTACGTATATCTCTAAGTCTCGAAAAGCTCTTTTTACGTCACAGCTTGTCACTGGAGGGAAACGAAAATGTAGATACATATCAGTACTATCTTTTAGGGTTTCAGAAATAGACTTTAGTTGAACAAATCCGGGATTTCTTTCTAATACTCGCGATATATGCAATTTTAGTTTCACACCAATTTCAGTAGAAACTTCTTTAAGCTTGAAGCTAGGGTCATTTGAAATAAGCGAAAAGATGTTAAAAGGGGCACCTCTTGTGTCTCTAACCGATTAAGAGTATTTGGAAGATATCCGAAATTGTCACAAATAAAATCTAAATCATTTTTGCGGTCTGGTACAGTTATAACTTCTTTACTTTTTTTACACCCTGCGCATCGCCCTTTAAGCTGATAATAACACTTTTGACTTGTTCAAAATGAGTTCTGTAATTTGTAACTGCGGTCAGCCATGTTCACCATCGCGTCGGCGGTAATGCTCGGAACATTAATCCAAAAAGGAGTGACGATTGCCGTAAATAAATTTTAATTAATCTGTATTGTAAAAAAATAAAGTGTTCTTGCCTATTCCTGCAGAGGCCATTCCGAATACGTACTTACCTGTAAAAAAATGATTATGTAAATATATGTGTGAAACAATATGTAAATTTTTACAAAAATATTTATCCAAAATTTGCTTGTAAAATTAAAAATATATATATTTACAAACTTCGACTGAAACTGTTAACTTAAAAATGGTTGATTTTTTCGTTTAGAGTCTAGAGCAGTAAATATAGAATGCGGAGGAATACCTAAGAATAATAATTATAAAATAACTATATTACCAAAAACTCGTTTGCGATAATAATCTTTTAAATAAATATTATTTTCTCTTAAATAGCTATGATTTCAACTAAATTATTCCTAAGTTTTAAGTGTAAAGACAAAATAAAATTCAGCCATAAATTACAAATGTGGCATGAATGAAGTACGAAAGTTTCTGAGAAGTTTCCAAAAACAAAAAATTATGGCGATCCTATACTCGCGAAAAATTGACAAAAAAAAGTATGTACATGATTTTAGGGCAGTTAATCCCTCAATTCGCGTTTTATTACAAAATAAAAATATGTAATCAGTTAGTCAATCATTCTATAATGGATCTATTATTATAATTAACAATAATAGTTGACTTTAGGAAAAAACTGCTTTCGCATTTTGGGAACAAAAATTATAATATTGCTTCAATATGTTCTGGTCTGTGCTTCGAACCATAGCTGTGAACAATGTGACATTTCTGGATCAAAGGACTAAACTATTCACATTATAGTTAAAGTTTTAAGGGAATAATGCCTTCCCTTTTTTTGGTCAAATTTTACAGGTTTTATAAAAAATATCTCTCGGAAATATACTTTCTCTTATTTTAGCATAGCCATACGTACAAAAATATGCCTTTTAGCAAATAATTTGACCTTGAAATAAATCGCAGCAAACAATGCATAAAGTGTTTTATAGTTAAGAATTTTACTAACTCAGAATGAATAAAAACACTTCAAAGTGCCGTTTGGCAATTATCAAATCCTAAATCTCATTAAGGTTAAAGCACCAGTGTCGGAGGCTTTTGTTATTTCGACTCCCTAAATAAGTAAGCGGCTCAGTTAGAAAAATAAAATACCCGGTTATGATCTGCCGGCTTATCGCTGCTTGCTGCCCACTAACAGGCAAGGCGATAAAGTTCTTATTATGTTGTTTGCTTTTCAGAATAGCAAAAATTCACTAAACGAATAAACCGGATACACTTTACTGTGTTGTTCTCTAAGTTGCATTACCTACTTGTTAATTCGTTCGTTGTTTTGTTTCTTGCCTATGTAACTGAATTAAATATTTTCGATAATTTAAATATTTTTCTAGTATTTCAAGACAATAATTATATAAAAAGCAAAAGCTATTTAGAAAGTTTAGTTTCGAACACTGCAAGTAACAGTTTATGAAAGGCTTTTCCATCTTTAGTACAAAAAAACAAAAGATTTAAAAACAACGTAAAAACCTAAAAATGCTCTAAACAGTAACTAAAAATTGTGTCCATATATTTTCTTGTAATAAGAAAGATTTAATAAATTTCCTCATTACTTATTTATTATTAACGTCGTTAAGTTTAGTGTTTATAATATAATTTAAGTTTCTTTAACGATCCTTAACAACAAACATACAAGCAGCTACATAAAATCCGAAAAGAACTTTAAATCCAACCTTTGCATGTCAACACTTTTTCTTTTTGAAAAATGTTTCGGATGAAGTACAGTATACCAAAATTCGAGCACTAATTCATCACTGCTTGCAATTGGAAATGTGCACTTGGTGTTTATTTCATAAATTTTCGTACTGTTTTACCTCCATTTTTTACTGTCGTAAAATTGTATTTACAAAAAACTGTATTTTTGAAAAAGCTTATTTTCGAAAATGTTTAAAAAAATTACGGCACTAATAAATTGCATTTTCGAAAAGTTGCATTTTCAAAAAGATCTACTTGTCCAAAATATTTTCGAAAAATGGTTTTTGAAAACTTCTCTTATAATCTAGCCATTATTTGCCAAAGTCCCAAATTAATATTCTAGGTTTTGAAGCCACTCCAGCAAGACATCAGTAAACTTCTCCCTTTAGCCATTGTTGATCCTTAATTGTCTTTCCGCTCCTTAAAATTCAAAAGCCCTTCTTAGCCTCCGGCTACTCTTCGTACACGTTTTTGCTTTTTCCTAGCACTAAACGAGGAATCGTAAATTTATTATTTGACATATTACCTATAAAAATGTTCTAGGAATCCAGATAAGTTTAACTCTAAAAAGTGACTTCAAAGTAAAACTTATTATGATAAAAAACGCTGCTCGATATTTCGTCACTGCCGTCATTATCATCATCAGGGCGGGTCGAATTTTTGAAAAGTATTCAAATTAAAACGTAATAGCGCAAAATAATTGCTACTCGTCAAGACACTCACAATGGGAAAAATTTTAAAATCTTACAATATCTTCAAGAGTTCATGTAGTTCAAGTTTGCAGAAATTTGATCAAATTCCTCAGATTGTAATTAAATTTTGTTTGTGACATTAAAGTATCTATACCTATCTAACGAAAGAAAACATTATGGTAAGGATAACTACTCCAAAAGTGCATTTTAATATTGGGGGTATGTGGTCATTTTTCTGTCAAAATGACCAAATTGTAAAAAAACACTACGTAGCGGAGGTTTAGTAAAAACGTCAGAAAAAGTGGATGGACAGAAAAGAGAAAATTCTCGTACCACTCTTTCTCCAGTCCTCACTTGCACTCTTGCACCAAAATTGTAAAAAAACACTACGTAGCGGAGATTTAGTAAAAACGTCAGAAAGAGTGGATGGACGGAAAAGAGAAAATTCTCATACCACTCTTTCTCCAGTCCTCACTTGCCCTCTTGCACATGATTTGTTGAAATTGAAAATCATCATTATCACATCATTAAACATTGTCTACTGCTTTGTTGCCATTGCAAGTAAATGACATTTTACATTTACAAAATGAAACATCGAACAGTTTTACACTTGAGTCAGTCATTTAATCAGTAAAAATTATTTTACAATCATTGTTGTCTTTGTCACTAATGTAAGACCTTTGAAGCTTCTAGTATCTATTATGTAGTATTATAATCTGTTGACACGTTGACATCTGTTGGCAATCTAGTACATGCAAAGCCTTAACTTGCTGGTGACCATTATCTGCTACTAAAGAAAAACTTACATCTTTTCCAGAAAGGGAAGATTTCATAGAAAGATAGGACCTGAATATTTGAAATCAGGACTTCATAACATCTGCGATGGATGGAAGATCAGAATGAGTACTCGAATGTGTGTGGTTTCCGAAAGAGAGGACATTCTACGTCTTTTCGTATAACCTTCGATATCGTCATTGTCGAGTTGATTCACACTCACTTCTTCACATTTGCACACTATTGCATTTCACCAACACGATATCGACAATGTAATGAAGTCACAGTGTGAAGCAGTGTCAAGTTAATAAAAATAGACGATTATGAAAGTAAGATTAGCCCACCGAGAGGCAAATACTATGTATGGTTTAAAAGTTTGTTTGTCCATCATTATAAATATATGTATACTATGTATCTATATGTAAACTGCTGGCCAATTCAAGCGGGACAAACTAAATTTTTGATAAAATTTAGAGTGGAATATTTTCGAAACGAAAAAAAATTTTGATTTAACTTTTTCAGTATGTAATTGAATAGTTCTTCTAGTTTTTATACTTTAAGGCACTATTGCTAGCAGTCGCTGCAACTCTATTTTACAGGGTGTTAAGTGAAACCCTGACTTTTTTGGAAAAGTTTTCCAGTTCCGAGAATCTAGGAAGAATTTTTTTTGAATTTTCTTTTCATACTAAAATGATCCATGGTCAAATACAAAAAAACAATTTCTCCGGATTTTCTCTATTTTCATTTGTTTTCCGTATACAGGGGTTAGTCGAAATTATCGACTTCTTCTTACAAAGGAACCCCTAATTTGGCCGTTTATTCACAAAAAGCGAAAGACCAAGTAAATTTGTAGTTTGAAGTAGTCCAGCTAACAAAATTAATACAAATTTTTGTACAGGGTGTAGCAAGTTTGGATCACGGGCTAGTAAATTATTATTTTTTAATTTCTACTACTTTTTCCTAAGTTAACTATTAATTATCACGTGCTACGTTAAAGGGTTAAAATTTGTTAGGTCCGATAACAGTACTGGTTAGAAAGATCCTTTTTGCCCAAACGGGTTTTTCATTTTTTGTCTAGTCCCATTTTTAGTGATTAAACGGCTCGCATTTTGAACCTAACTTTTTGCAATTGCATCCATGAACGATTGAAGTGAGAGTGCTTTTTTGGTGGTACATAATGAATGTTTTATCCAACCAAAAAACATGTAGTGGCCAAACAGCTAATGATGCTTATTCGAAGAATGTTTTAGCATTATACAGGGTTGCAAAAAATATACCACCTATACTTTGCAGGTGGATTTCTGTTAATTTAGCGGCGTTTCTATTTCTTAGTCAAAAGATCTAGTAGGCCAAAAAATAAAACATTTTCTTTGCTATTGACAGTTACCAAGGCAACAAAGTATTCTTCTTTGAATTGGTGCGTTATTATCCTTTATAATGGCTCGATTAAGTGCAAAAGAACAAGCTAATTGTTTGCGTTTACTACAAGATGGGGTAAAAATTAGTATTATTGCGGATATGTACGGGGTTGGGCGAAGTACAATATCTCGACTGCGTCAACGCTTCCACGAAACGGGAAGTGCAAACTATCGTTATGGGGGAGGTCGCCAAAAGAAAGTCGGCATTGCAGATGAAAGATGGTTGGTTAGAGAGGCTCGTCGAAGGCGAAAAATTCCATCAGAGAAAATTAACCAGGAGTTCAGAGCAAGAACACACATTCGTGTGAGCAATAGGACCATTAGAAGAACTTTAAACAATAATAACTTAAGGTGAGTTACTTCAAATGAGATCTTATTTTTTGTACCAATATTTTTAGTGTTTCATTTTAGTAAGTCGGCTATTATAATATCGACGTCAGCTGAGGCGTGAATCTTGGATTTTGCGCACCGATATTATAAATGTAAACTTGAACTAAGTTGTTCATAAATTAAAGTTTTGATAGGCGACCCTAAACACATTATTTGTGCTTGCAGCGTAATGTTCCTTAGTTCTTCCCTAGAACTAACGTTATGAAAATTGACCTAATTTTGCATTTTAGTATAATAAAAGCTACTGTTGGCTTATTTATTGGTTCATTCCCTACACCTATACTACAGATTTTTAAGCCAAAATTTTAATTTTAGAGCTCGGCGACGTGCTAAATGTGTGCGACTTCTACCACAGCATAGGCGAAGACGTCTCCAGTGGGCATATGAACATCGCAATTGGCCATTAGATAACTGGGAAAACTGCATGTTTGTAGACGAGTCAAGATTTAATTTAAACCACTCGGACGGCAGAATATTAGTTTGGCGTGAACGTGGCGAACGGTATATGGAGGAGAATATGGCTCCTCAGGAACCTTTTGGTGGTGGAGGCGTTACTGTTTGGGGTGGTGTAATGTTTAATGGCAAAACGGAACTTTTTTTAACATTGGAGCCCATTAACGGTCAGGTATATAGGGACGAAATTTTAAGCAATATCGTTCTACCATTTGCAAACAATTTTGGGAACGATTTTGTGCTAATTGACGATAACGCCAGACCTCATAGAGCACGCATTGTGCAAGAGTTTTTGGAAGCTAATAATATTACCAGGATGGTCTGGCCTGCAAAATCACCAGACATGAATATTATCGAACACGTCTGGTCTAAATTGAAATTATTGGTAAGTTCTAGGGAAGATCCTCCTCAGACTCTAGAACAACTTGCAGACGCCATTGTTCAGGAGTGGGAAAATATTCAGCAAGAATTTGTCAATAATTTGGTAATAAGCATGCCTCGAAGATGCCAAGAGATAATAAATGTAAGGGGAGGTCCTACTAGGTATTAAGATTTGTTTTGTTTTCGTTAGTTGCAAGTTTTTATAATACCTTCAAGTAAAAAAAATGTTCTATAATTTAAAACGTTTTCTGTTTACCTATAAAAGTAACAACCAAAATTTACATTTTGGATCTCCTAAAGTAATGCCGGGAAAAATAACTACTAAATTTGAAAATTACGTATCTTTTCGAGTACTTTCAAAAGTAATTAAATCTTCTGAAATTTCTATACCTTCTAAAAACTACGCTATACAGAATTTTATAACTTGTTCAGTTGAATTCACTATCCATCTCCAATTTTTGACGAGAAAAATGTACTCCGTGACTATTAATTTAAGACACTTCTTATTAATTAAAATTTCTCAATGCCATGTACTGACTTTTTAGAGCAGTGGTAAAATATTTTTCTTTTATAATGAATAATCGAAGTTTACGAAAATCCAAAGATATCGAGAAACACGTGGCTTCTATTATAAGTAGTAACTTCTGCACAATCCTGTATAATGTGAAAAAGTTCCGAATGAATATTATTCTTTTTATCTGTATCGTTACTAGATTTTATTAATAATAAGTAGGACATTTTCTTTAATAATTATTAATATAGCAAAAAGGAACTTTATGAATACCTAAAGGACTCTAAAATCACATGATTTTCATATAAAATGTAGGTGATATGTTTTGGGCAAACGCGGACAAAAGCAGCGAATAAGCATCTTTAGCTCTATGGCCACGACACTTTTTTATTGGTTGGTTAAACCAATAAACGATGTCCACTTCAATAGTTCATGAAAGCAATCGCAAAAAGTTAAGTTTTAAACGCAAGCCATTTGTATCACTAAAAATGGGACCAGACAAAAAAATTCAAAAACAGTTTCGGCAAAATGTTCCAAGAAAATTGGGACTATATTCAATTAATTTGAAAATCACATGACTTCCATATAAAGTATAGGTGGTATATTTTTTGCAACCCTGTATAATGCTAAAAAATTCTTCGAATAAGCATCATTAGCTGTTTGGCCACTACATGTTTTTTGGTTGGATAAAACATTCATTATGTACCACCAAAAAAGCACTCTCACTTCAATCGTTCATGGATGCAATTGCAAAAAGTTAGGTTCAAAATGCGAGCCGTTTAATCACTAAAAATGGGACTAGACAAAAAATGAAAAACCCGTTTGGGCAAAAAGGATCTTTCTAACCAGTACTGTTATCGGACCTAACAAATTTTAACCCTTTAACGTAGCACGTGATAATTAATAGTTAACTTAGGAAAAAGTAGTAGAAATTAAAAAATAATAATTTACTAGCCCGTGATCCAAACTTGCTACACCCTGTACAAAAATTTGTATTAATTTTGTTAGCTGGACTACTTCAAACTACAAATTTACTTGGTCTTTCGCTTTTTGTGAATAAACGGCCAAATTAGGGGTTCCTTTGTAAGAAGAAGTCGATAATTTCGACTAACTCCTGTATACGGAAAACAAATGAAAATAGAGAAAATCCGGAGAAATTGTTTTTTTGTATTTGATAATGGATCATTTTAGTATGAAAAGAAAATTCAAAAAAAATTCTTCCTAGATTCTCGGAACTGGAAAACTTTTCCAAAAAAGTCAGGGTTTCACTTAACACCCTGTAAAATAGAGTTGCAGCGACTGCTAGCAATAGTGCCTTGAAGTATAAAAACTAGAAGAACTATTCAATTACATACTGAAAAAGTTAAATCAAAATCTTTTTTCGTTTCGAAAATATTCCACTCTAAATTTTATCAAAAATTTAGTTTGTCCCGCTTGAATTGGCCAGCAGTTTATATATAATGGTGGACAAACAAACTTTTAAACCATAAACCAGTAAATCCACCAAATGTCTCAAGGGAGACCGACTTTTCGGTGTGTTCGAGTGTCTGTCTATATTCTTTATAGTCTCTGATTCATCGCAAGAAAACATCTTTACTGTGGATTTCTCGTAGCTTGTGCTTTTCTAAATAACAGGTTTATGAATTTAGATTTTTTTTTGCAATCTTAAAAATGTTTTTTTTTAAATAGTATGTTTTATTTAGATTTTCCAATATTACAAAAAATCCTATGGGTAGCGAGTAATATACATAAAAGGGTGTGCCACCAAAAATGTATCCGTCCAAAAATTTTAAAATTCTCATGACCAAACAGCTTCACATATTTGGCTTAAACTTGCCATAGAAGCTTTTTAGTACCTGAATTTGCTAGGGGCTACTTATTATGCCAATTAGTAGCCTGTAGGGTGCGTCACGAAGGTGGGCCTTGAATTATTCTTAGAAACTGGACAATCAATAAACGAAACTATCGTTTCTTCGGAAAAAATTCATATTCTGACAACAGTATTTTATTTATACAAGGTATGCCATTATAAAGGCTGTTAGCCGACGACGTTTGGGTCAGAGATGTTAAAATTTTTGTTTTAAAAAATTGCATTAAAAACGAATTTCGATATTTTTGTATGATGTATACGAGTATATCTCTGGATTCTATGAAGCGACTAAATTTTTGTTTACAAAAGAAAAGCTTATAACTTCAGAAGTAGCATATTAAGCTATTTTTTTCATAATAAGTTATATAAAGGACACGCCACAAATATATGGATTAAATAGAAGATATTACACAACCTAGTGTTAAATAATATTAATTACATCACAAAATTTTGCAAAACTAGATAACATTTAAAACTGTATATAATTTTAAACCCTCTTTGTGAATTAAACAGTAAATTATAAACCATATATAAATATTCATAAACCCCTTATTTTCTTTTAACAATAAAATTTTAATTAAGGAATATACATAAATTTGATCAATCCTTTTTCATAGAGTTTGTGTTTATAAGCTTCTCTACTATTCTGGGAAAGTCTAAAAACAATTCCGTCAAACTCGTTTTCCAAAAGGGTAGGTTTTTACCTAAAATTCGACATTCGATTAAATTTTTCAGAGGGTGAACACCGCGCGACCTGAATTTTTAAGGTAAACATATAGGCCACTAACCCGGAAAGTAGTATAAAACAGTTTAGGTTTATTGGTACATAAATATCAAAATTTAAGGATACTCTTGTTAAAAGGAGTCGCACCTGTAACACGCTCAAAGTAATAAAATACTACACTGAGAAGAGGATCGTCCGTATAAATGTAAAGAATAAAACCATCACGGTGTGCCCTCGACTTAGTTTAACCCAAAGGTCTTCCGACTTCCATTTTTCTTTAGATTCTGTTAAAATGGTGTGGCCTAAGTAATTTAAGCCCAACGTGACAATCCTAGATCAATAGTTTGAAAAGAAAACTTGATTTTACTAATTTTTTTTTAAGTTATGCGGCTTTATTTTATGGAAAAGTGTAGGGGAGACCGGTGACAATTGTAACACGTGTCAATTGTAACATTCAGTATACCTCCGCCCTCTGCCGGATTATCGCAAACCGAGATACACATGTTCAACGGTTGTTGGCAGATCTTTCTTTAGCGTGTTAGTTGCTTTAAGAATTCTGATGAATACTGTTGTTACGATCTCAAACGTGACTCTCAACACGAAAAGTGAGTATTTATTTTTATTTTCTTTTGTAAATAATTTCTTAACCATATTTTCAATATATATTTAAATTATACCACTGAAATACGGATTATATTGTCTATATAATCTTATAATAAGAGCGCTTTAGGTATTAGATTACATAGTTTAATAATGTAAACAAATCATACGTGTCCTTTGGTGTCAATTGTAACATAAATAAAGGTGACAATTGTAACATGTTACAAGTGAAACCAATGTAAGAAGTGTGTATCATCACAATGTATTTCTTTATAGAACGCTTTACAATATGAAGCCAAACATTTTTGGAAACCTCAGGCCGTGCCGAGAAAAAATACTCGTATATTAACTTAAAATTAATAATCTGTAAATTTTTTCCATAAAAGTCTAAGGCAACCATTATAAAAATCTCAAAAGTTAAAAATTTTGAGTTAAAGTGTTCTTCCGCATGCACGATATACTTAACTCAGGTGAAAAGTGCGGTCGTTTAGTAATGTTAACATACCCACGTTTCTTATCTAACTTTCTTCATTTTAAAAGAATATTTTAATTTGCATTTGTATATTTTCAAATATTGTTATTTATAGTTTAATAGGAGTTACTAATACAGATTGTTACGAATTTGTCATTTTTCTTTTGGTATATTGTTGTCGACTTTAACAATAGAATAAACTACTTTTTTATTTGTCTAACTCTTTATTTCTTTATTTTTTAATGTTATTATTTGTATTCTAAAATTCTAATATAATATTTAAAATAAAATATATATATTTGTACGTACTGTTACTACTGACACCTGTGTCCGTTACAATTGCCACCAGTCGGGTGTCAGTTGAAACAGTTGTCATTGACTTGAATTATATGTTCTAAACAAGAAACTAGATATTTTTTATACCTTCTGAATTTATTAGGTTCCTTACAAAGCTCGGACATCCTCAAAAAAAATCAATAAATTATAACTGACAGGTAAGGTTGTAAAAAATCACATGTGTTTTTTGTTACAATTGTCACCGGTCTCCCCTACTATCGAAATTTTTAGGACGTATAATCTTCTTTCAAGTCCTGGAAACGATATCTTCTTAGTGGAAATATTTATTATTTTTAAAGAGCTTTGATAATCCTGAAAAAAGATGAAAAAAAAATGAGTTTTTCGTCAGTTTTTGGTACCTATCTCTTAAATAATACGTTCAAATGCGACGGTTTGAATTCATTTTAAAGATAATGCAATTATCTATAAATTAAAAAAAAATTGCCTCTGTATCCACATCAGTTCAAAAAATGTAGATAATAGAATGTTGAAAAATTCGAAAAAAAAATTTGGAATCAGAATGTTGTGATATAATATCTCAATAATTATAAGTTATGGTTAAAACTGTGTGTCATTTTCAAAAGTTGACTCAATTTTAAGCAAAAAAATCATCTTTTATCTGGAATAAAACCAAAGATAATAAAATAATCGACATAGATTATCTTATTATCGTTTATATAAAAGGACAAAATGATACATTGAAAATAATTCATTTAAAGGAAATTAAATTAAAACGAATAAATATTATATTTTTACCAAGTAAGTAAAACTCGAAAAAAACTTAATAATACATCTATTAAATGCATTTCATCATAGCGCTCTACGCGGCTGTCACTGTCAGCACCGTCGCGTCGCGTCGGCGCGGACATACAGTTTTCGACGATCCTATCTTTGGTTCTATTCCAGATAAAAGATGATTTTTTTTAATTTTGCTTGAAATTGAACTTTTTTTGAAAACGATGAACATTTTAAATCATAACTTAATTATTGAGATATATCACAACATTCTGATTCCATAATTTTTTGTTCGAATTTTTCAACTTTTTATTACTTATATCTTTTGAACAGATGTAGATAGAGAGGAATTTTTTTTATTTGTACATAATTGCATTAGATTTAAAATGAATTAATAAACCATAAGAGCTTGGCACCAAAAACTGAGGAAAAACTGATTTTTTATCTCTTTTCAGGATTATCGAAGCTATTTAAAAATATTAGATATATACCTAAGAAGATATCGTTTCAGGGACTTCAAAGAAAATTTATTTTATGAAAAAGAGTAGAATCAAAAAATTTTTTTGCGTTCGACTTTTAGTCATTTGTACACAAAAGTTCTAAACTTTAAAGTAACTAATCTTCTTATTAATTGTTTATAAGTAAGTTATCATTACGGATCCTTATACCGTGAAATGGCGCCGGACTTCAAAATTCAAAACTTCGGTATACAAGTTACCTAACTTTCAATCAAACCCAATCAAACAAAATTAGGTTAACCATTAACCACAGTTATAAATACGTAAAAGTATTATTTCATACTTTTTAGTGTTTTTTCTTTTGTGAAGTCGGTTTATTTTTTTGAAAAAAAAATATTTCTTTCTTTTTAGTTCAGCTATTCTCCCTCGCCCTTCATCTCGTCGCCCCCTCTTTAAATTTGTGATGTACATGTTATACTGATGGATTTTCAAACCTCAGTAACTCCGAAAATGACATATATAACATTTTTAAAGAATTTTCCACCCTCCACTTTCGGCCCCTCCGTCGTATTTTTGTTACATCCGTTACATGAATTTGGCTTTTCTGACCTCAATTTCCCCAAAAATGATATGTTTGTTAACATTTTTGGAGAAATTCTCAGCCGCTCCTTTTATTCTCTCTACCCCCCCCCCCCCCCCCCGTAACTTTTCTTTTAATATTTGTTAAAAAATATTTATTATTCTGACGTCGCTACCACCGAAATTGAGTTAGCATTTTTGAAGAAATTCCTGGTCACTCCTTTTTATCATATCCCCCTCCCATTAATGTTTTTTGAACATTTAGACAAAATCAAATTTTCTGAGGTCAGTAGCCCGAAAATGATATATTAGTTAACATTTTTGAAGAAATTCTCAGCCGCTCATTTTATTTCCTCTATCCCCCCCCCCCTCCCCGTAACTTATCTTTTAACATTTGTTAGAAAATATTTGATATTATGATCTCGCGAGCCTCGAAATTAACATTAACATTTTTTAAAAGTTTCCTAGTCACGCCTTTTTATCACATCCCCCCTCCCCTTAATTTATTTTCCCCCTCCCTGTATTGTAAGCAACCTATTTTGACACTGCTTTGACAGACGGAAGTGAAAGTTACTCAACAAGGTATTGGTTGCCCTTAACGACAGGATGTAAGTCAACTTACATCCCTAGGGAAATAATAATCTGAAATTATTATAAGAATAACTTTAATTTGTGATTTCATCAACATATTACAAAAATCCGGTGATATTAATTGAAATGAATATTAATGGTACAATTATTACAATTATTCACATTATTAACAAAATTTGGAAACACGTTTTCTCGTTTCTTCTTGATGTGTATTACATTTTCTGACTCCACAGATCCTTCATTTCTAACCAATGTTTCTGTCACTGTTGAAGCACTGCAAGAGACTTCTGGCTGGGTCTTATTGTATAAAATTTTATTCGCTACTTCCTTTTTATTGTTGAGGCTCTCAGCTACGTAACTTTCCGCAATAGTAGCGGATTTCCATCCACCATGTCGCTTGATAGCTAATACATCAACTCCAGTATTTACTAATAAAGTTGCCGACGTTCTTCTAAAAGAGTGTCCAGTATACATTTTGAAGTTCTCAAACTTTAGAAATTTCGCAATTTTACTTGGAATTGACGAAAACGTATTTTTCCCAACAGGCTGGTTTAAGCACTTTCCATTTTGATATCGCATAAAGAAGCGCGGATTAATAGTCGTCATGTGGGATCTTATATCAATGTACTTTTGAATTATTTTGAAATGACAAACCTGAGTGTCGTCACTTTTTGTCACTGTAAATGTACGTGACATTCCATTTTTGGAGTCAGAAATGGTCACAATTATGACTTCTTGACTTATTTTAACATTGTCCATTTTCATTTCACAGAGTTCATTAGAAGCAACTCCCATTGCCATTACGACCTTCATCAATAAGTACATATCATCGGGGGCTTCAAGCATGAACTTATTCACATCTTCCCTGTTAAACACATTCGATTTTTTGGGTCTGTAACCATCATTTTTTCTTTTCAAAAATGCTCGAAGTTTTGGATACTTAGAAATATCTATATTTTCCTCTATAACAAGGGTGGACTTCAACATCGAATACTCACACCATAAGCTTGATGGGGACTTCAGTAAAGCACTTTTCTCGTGGAAATACGCCAAAAACAAGGCTTCTGAGACTGCAGTAGCCGTCTTGCTTTGGCACCAATTCTTAAAGGATTTATATGCTGCTTCATACCTTTTTTTCGACTTTTCCGGTAGTAGAGATAAACAAGCAATATTTGCTGATACTTCTATGTCTGAAACATCCATTTTGTCCACACAGAATCAAATAATTCGACTTCTTCAAGCTTTTCGCTATGAATTGTCAACTTGACGTTGTTGATAAAATAAAAACTGCTTATATTGCTCTGGCAACGGATCACGGCTGCCTTCATAATCGAATGTAATGATAATAAAAATCCAAAAATATATCCAGCATTTTCTGGTAAACATACAATTCAGGGAGGGGGAAAAATGTTATATACTATATGGGATGTAAGTACATTAAGCAGTCTCGGACTTTTTTGCCAGCCCTCGCTATCGCTCGGGCGCAAAATTCGTCCTCGACTGGTAAATGTTACTTACATCCCTTATAGTATAAATAACTATTTACATCTGTTGGACAAAATTAGATTTATTTACTTCAATAACGCCGAAAATGATATATTAGTCAACATTTTCAAAAAAATTCCAAACCGCTCCAATTTTACGCCTCTCACCCACTCTATATTATTATTTTTTAAAGTCAAAAACCAACAGGATCACCCGACTGTCAAACTAAACACAACGCGACGGAGAAAAAATTATTGAAATCGGTGCTGCCATTTCAAAGTACACAAGCAATTGTCGATTTCAAGAAGTTTTTTTTAGCTTTTCGCAGATTTTTTAGGTTTCTCATGCCACTCTCCGTGTCAAAGCTATGTGTTGCTTCGCCCAATTAGGCGAGACTAGACTGTCGGCCATTAAGATAACCGTTTTATTTCGATCAATCCCACTTCAACCTTTAGATACTATTCAGCACCCCATCCATCAATTATACATAGGGTAGACCGGGGTCGGTTGTAACATTCTGACTTTAGTATTTAATTATGAAAAAACTATTAGAATTGGAAATACTATTTGTATGGCTATAGTTAAGGTAATTAGTTACCTTTATTATGTAAGTGATATTTTAGGGCTGAACAAAGTAAAAACCTCACAGGTAACTAAAAATTAAAGTGATGTAATTTGTTACAACCGCCCCCACCCAGTGTCAGTTGTAACACTAAGGGGGGTCGGTTGTAACACCACATTTATGATAGGACTATGCTTAAAATTGGGGATATAATAAAATATTTATATAGGACAATCATGGACACTGGTAAATTTTCATTGGGGGCTTCCAGTTTCTTCTTGTATCTTGTCAATGACACGTGGCATAATTCATATTGTCTTGCTTATGATTTAATAGAGAGATTCCCATTAGTAACTTCTTTATGGTTCGTAAAAGGTTATATCTTTCGTACCACGGTCTGTCTTCCTTTTCTTCGTACGGGGCATTCTTAAAAAAAGCAATAAAAAACTATATTATCTGTACTACAACGGGGTCGGTTGTAACGTTACAACCGTCCCCGAGTTGCCTTGTTACAACCGTCCCCGACTGTACTTGCAAATTTGTATTACAATTTTTAAGCAAAAAACACAACAACACGGTACAAAATTATGCCTATACAATAACAAAATACCTAAAAAAACTGTCTAGTACGATAAATTGTACCTACATGGCTTTTTCTGCACTTTATCACAATAAAAACGAACTCGAAAAAAGTTACTTTTTGATATAAAAAATTTAAATGGCTCTATACGCACAACTGCGTTTCATGGAGCCGGTAATGGTACTAATGGGAGTTTAGCACCTGAGTAGGCGGAATCTTTGACAAAATAGCGCATGCATATCTATTACGTTTATGAAGATATTTGAGATGTTACTTTTGACCCCTGTTACTTTCGACCCCGGTCTACCCTACTATATATTTCCTAAATTTCTTTTTATGGCAGTTATTAAAAAAACATCAGAATTTTGTTATAAAGAATGCGAATATTATAACAAAATCTTGTGAAATTAAATCTTGGGTTTGCTCGGTTTCTTACCTTAATTGTTTTGATAACTTTATTACAAGAGTCCTATTTTTTCATTAAAACAAAGTGTATGTTCAACTTAATTACATTCCTTTAATTAAAAAAATATTTTTGTTATAATAAATCTCTTATGTTGATTTTGGATGAAATCTAAACAAAAAGTTATACTCTTATTTTAATTTCAACTTACTTCAAATCTATAATGCAAAATTGTTAAGAGAATTTTAGAGTTTCTTTAGAAAACTGACCAGTCGAAATCTTAATAAAGGAGTTATTAGTTAACTTAATAACATAATATTGATTTTGTCAGTGGAACAAAGTAGTAAATCTTATATACATATACCGTTTTTTAAGCTTGTTATCTCTTTCCCACGACTTAGTTATTCCTGAAAATACATAGTTAATTTCTCGAAAAAACATGCCTTTGACAAATACAGCAAAACTCGGCAAGTAAACACAATAATTAAGGATATTTTCGTTAGTAAAAAAAGAGAACGTGATATTTAACGAACAAACAGGCTTTAGAGATTAAAGGCGTACCTTTTGTTTAGCTTTGTTTCTCAGGTTTTGTTTCACTGCTTTATCAGATTACACCATTATGTGGCTAATAAAAATACAAAAGTTAGAAAAAACTTAAAGCAAATTTAAAGGGCACTTAAAGGTAGGAAATAATATTCCCGAATATTTAGGTGTTATACACTGAAAAAAAGCTATACTAGAGTCAAGAGTAATAGTCTTCAGTGAAGGATAGCTTAGTCTTGTATATCCGCAAGAGCAAGTATAGTCCTTCCAAAAGGCATGTTATTCTTTAAACAATACGTACATCTATACTTCCTTCAATACTAAATAAGAGTAAAATAAGTATTGTAATTTTTGAAACAAGAACTTTTTTAGCCTGAGAGAAAAGCACATAAACTTGACACAAGTATAGCAATTCTTAAGCGAACTTCAATATGGTCGTAATGTAAAAGTAGGTAACCTCAACCCAAGTATAGTAATCCTTATTTCAACTTTTTCTTAACTTAAAAGAAAAGTAAGTAAATTTAAAACAAAAATAGCAATCCTTAAAGAACTTACAAGTTAAACTTGAGTTACCCGAAAATAAACTTGAAATAAGTATAGTAATATGCAAAAATTGAGAATCATTCTTCAAACCACCTGAAAATTCCTTATACAATAAGGATGCCAACAAATGATTGTAAAACAGCTATTCTCTGGGCTATATGCCCCTCCAAGCGCCGAATTACATACCAAACTTTGCCGTATTTTCTTCTAACACAGTTAGATAATAAAATACTTGTTTTGAATGCAAGAAACTACTAGGAAGAAGGAAGCGTTTTCTTTAGTTAGGATGTCGTTACCTGCATACCGGTTTCGAACTCTTTAGTTCTCGTCAGGACAGGATAAACGAACATACCTACCTTCCGAAACAGCAATCCTTAAAGCTAACCATGTCGTACTGACGTAATTGACTTTAGAGGAAGTAAACTTAAAAAAAGGATAGCAATTCTTTGAAACAATAGTTTCTGTAAGATAAGCCAAGAATAAAAGACATTTATTATTACAAAATAAAGTACAATTTCACAACAGCTTACAAAAGATACATAAGTACAAGTACAAGGTACAAAATACAAATAAGCATATGACAAAAAAGTGCACGCAAAGCGTAGATACAAGTATCCTCCTCTGCGTGGAAAAGCCCTGCAGTGCCGGGGGCTGGTGGGGGCCCTGGGGAAATATAAACTGTTTGCCATAACTTTAGTTATTCTTGAGACAATGTAAATTACCAATTAAAATAACTGTACTCCTATTCTTCATCTTAAACTAACCCTTCTTCTTGACTGAACAGTAGCAGTAATTAAACCAATATTACTATTGTCTTGGATGCCAAGAATAGAACGTTTGTAGATTTAAGATTAGCCTTTACTTGCACTAAGAATTTTCGCTTGACACAGGAATATTAGCGCTTCATGTAAGGATAATTTTCCAAGAATACTCTAATTTTCAAATTAGATCAAGATTATTTTCAGTGTACTAAGCTTTTGATTTTCCTAATCTATATTTATTAAGGATGAAAATGATAGCCCACACCGCCGCGTCTAGAAACTTGAAATTTTACACATAGACTTTTCACATAACGTAGGCATCTACTAAGGAAGCATTTTTTTAAATTCAACCCCTGAGGGAGTGAAGCAGGGATTCAAACTTTGTATGGAGAAAAAATATAAGATGATCCTATTAACTCGAGACTTCATAGTAGTACTCTAAAAATAAATGTTTAAACACGTGTTTTACAGTTGTTAATAAATCTTCCCCTAAGGGGGCGAAATAGGGGTTCAAAGTTTGTAATGGAGTTAAATTGTTATATCGCAGACGCGGGGGAAAGCTAGTTTTAATAAACATATAAATCATTTTCGGGTTTCAAATTTTTATTTCAGTAAAGAAATTAACTATAGTAAAATTCTAAGAAAGCATTACATGTAATAGAATTTCTACACAAAATTCCACATCTGGCCCATTCCGGTTTTTTTGCCGATTTTAATCTCCTTGTTTGCTTTTCGCAGTCATTTCACGTTATATCGTCAAAATGACCTGTCAAAAGTGTTATGCCATGGCCCACGATTTTATTAGTGGGAAAATATTTTTAAAATAAACTAATATTTTTTGTAAGGCGGAGTCTTAAACAAATCAAGAATATAGAACTATTTTTTGGCCCAAGCAAAAAGTTTATATAAAACGAAGTCCTAGAAGATTTTCTTAAATGAACACTAAATGTTAAGAATTAAAAAAAAATCGAAATACTTAAATGCCCAAGAAAATTGCAGAAATAATAGAATATCCCATACATTTTTAAAGAAGACTTATGATTAATGACAGGACAAAAACCTGTCACATCAAAACCTAACTGATCAACTATAAAATCTTAATTTAGTCCAGTACGTCTTAAAACTTTTTGATGAATGCCGCAGTAAGGTTTTCAAGCGATAAATGATCCTTTACAGTTGTCTTTTACCATCTTCCAGGACAGTAAGTCAGTATCTTGTCAGAAATATTTATTAAAAGTAAGACAATATTATATTATACCAAAGTAACAAACTACGAAACTTTTGAAAAAGGTCTTTTGTCAAATTACCAGAAGTTGGAAAACAGCACAGTAAGCTACGAAGCATAACCGGTGAATTCTAAACACAATACATATTTACTGTACTTTGTGTGGGGCAAATAAAGTTTTTGCACTTGTACAAGAAAACCTTTTATTGTTGTATTTATCACTTAAACCATTGTTTCTAAATTCTAATATTCGCATTGAAAGAAAATTCTATTATAGATTAACAGCCAGCGACCACCAGACACATACGTTATAGTATCAAGCCGAAGATGTTTTCTGTAGGTGTACATAGAGATGGAACATTCTCGAGAATTTATTTTTGGGAAATATTCTCCGAGAACAATGAGAATTTATCGGAAATTTTAGGGAATTTATTTTATATGTTGGAGAATTTTATGTTTTGACTGCATAAACTGAAAGAACATTTTTTTACCAAAAGTAGTCTTTACAATAATTTTATCTGAAAAAATAAAGATATGTAGAAATGGAACATTATCGAGAATTTATTATTGGGAAATATTCTCTGAGAAAAATGAGAATTTATCGGAAATTGTGGAGAATCTATTTTATATGTTGGAGAATTTTATATTTTGTTTGATTGCATACATTGGAAGAACTTATTTTTTTACCCAAAGTAGTTTTTACAATAATGTTATCTGAAAAAATAAAGAGATAGCACTGCACAATATCTAATTTAGAAAATATTTAAATTAACATGATTATCCTAGTCAAAATAAAGACACATTAAATTTTTATTTCCATTATTTTCAAGTAACTTTATTTATAAATAAAACACAACTTATAAGCGCTTTGTATAAAATATCATGTCTAAACAAGTTGTTTAAAACAACACAGAAAAGAAATCAAGATAAAGATGCTCCAGGCTCCGCACATGATACAATAGCGGCATTAAAATAAATTACCTTAAATTTCCGTAAATTCCCATAAATTCTCCGAGAATATGAATTTTCTCGAGAACATTCTCGTTCTCGGAAATATTCTCGGTAATTTTCCGGAAATTTATATTTTTTTATAAAACCATAAATTCTCGAGAATTTATGATGGGAAATATTCTCGGTAATTTCCGGAAATATTCCCTTGAGAACATTCTCATGGCACATCTCTAGGTGTAGTACACTATAGTAGGTAAGAAGGATTGGATGCTATGAAACTTGAGTCAGGGGAGCTTTGGCAGGTAACAGGTACTAAAGGTGTAAAGAAATGTAAGAGTAAAACGTTGAAATAACAAATCTGATTTTTAATATGTTCAACAGGACCGTATTATAAACGCATATATCAACATGTGCCAGACGCTTTTCAAGGGTCAAAACTTCCGCCAGACACTTTTAAGCTATTTAAATAAGCGTTGCATTTACATTATAGTATCAAATCTGAATTTTATATATGTTATTCGGGCGACTATTTAACGACATTATCCGAGCAGCCAAACCCATTCAAAGGGTCTAACCTGCCGAAAAAACAGCTCTATTGCCGTTGCTAAAGTATCTTTGGCTCAAATGAAATTATTGTTGACAAAAAGACAACGATCCGGTAATAAATATGGCAGTCTGAGAATTTTTAATAATAAAAAGCAAATAGGTAGATTGTGTTCAAAATAAGAAAATCATTTACATATCTTTATGACTAACTTACTGAAAAATGTTTTTTTTTATTTTGTGTTAATTTTTTTGAAGTTATTTTTCATCGCTGTTCAAATCTCACTTGGGTAGGTGAACTTTTTTTGATAAAAACTAACCTAGGAACCATTTTTTTAAATCATTTCTTATGCTTTAATTCGCTATCATGAAGAAATCTAGAATTCCAGCGGCGACGTAGAGCTTAACCAAGATGAAAAGCGAAGCGATCTCCACTCGAGTACGGTGACTCAGGTATACAACGCGAATATTCTCGAGTCACGACTTACGCAGTTGGTAACCAAAGCGCCGTGGGCCAGTGCATTCACCATCTTCTACAAGTTTATGATGAAAATTTAATTAGGTGTAGCTTATGATAAGGGCGGTTTTTGAAATATGTTTATCCCCTTCCTCACTCTGACAAAAATTTCAAATTTTTAAAATTACCTATTTATTTTGCCTTTACGCCCCCCTTAAACAGTCTACGCAACCTGCTCTAGGATAAATTATACAAAGTATTATAGGAAAGGTGACGGTGTCTATTTATTTTTAAAGAATATGTGTAGTTTAAAATGAGACAAAAAATATTCAGGATTATTAAGAGCTTAATGTGCAATATATAATTTCTATAGCTCAAAATTAGCACCTCTAGTCCAATTTCCCATATTTTAATACAGAATTACTCCCTCCCTCGGAGTATAATGTCGATGAAAGCGGCTATACAGAAAAAAGAAATTATTTTATTATTTCTAAAAATGATACACATATTATGTATATAATTGTCGGCCATACTAAGGTGGTCGTATTGCCTTAAAGTAGAAATAATTGTCAGAAAAAAAATTGTTACATATACTATGGTTCATTATCAGTAGGTACTTTTTACATACCACTGGTTACTTACACTTTAAAATAAGTTGCAAAGAAGAAATTATTTATAATCCAACCCACCTCAAAATGATTCATTTTATGACTACCCACGTCCTACATACACTGTGTCCTACATGTAAATATCTATATCGTTGAGCATTTAATTTCGTTTATTTGACGGTTCTTTTTCTTCACAGCTGGGATATGAACTGCTAAAAACTTGAGCGAATTCTGTAGCTATGAACACTTGTGGGTATTAATGTATTGGATAACCCGTCATGGATAACGGTGTCTAAAAATTAAAGAAAGAAACAGTGTTTCTCTTTGTGAATGTCAGTAATTAGTTTGAATATGTAAAACAGTGCTTGGGTGGGGTGGGTTGGTTTTGTAATTACATTCAATTTGAAGCCAACAGAAAGGCTTTTGATAAATTTACAATCACTCTGCTTTAAAACACTGTTATTCTGTAAAATATTGTTTTTACTTATTAAATGCATACTTGAGTAAAACTTTTGTAAAACTTCCCTATTAACTGTTTAAAACCTAAATTTAGTAAAAAATATAGGCATAAATTTGTCACAATGACATGCATATTTCTTTAGCAATTTTTCTATCCAACAGATGATATTTAATTGAAGTTATGGAATAATAATATCAAATTGGATAGAAGAACTCGCATTTAAACAGGTTCCATTACTAAGGCTATGGAGTCAGGTCAGCCATTTATTGTCCCAATACATAAATTGTTGTGGAAAACCTAAATAGCGAACAAGCAATGTATCTATTTTACAGAAATACAACAATCATGTATAGTTGGTATGAACAATACTTACAACTACGTACTTCAATTTTACAGAAACCGCAGTTTCAGGATTCCTATTCCAGATTTATTTCGAATGAAATCTATGCTCTGAATACTGGTCTATGTTTTTCCATTTTTTTAAAACTTAAGTGACAACGAATAACAGCTTCTTTTGGAAATCTAAAAAGTAAGGTAATATTTACTGTATAATTAAAGTAAATACATTGTGACAAATCTGAAAAAGTGCAATACCTATTCCTCGAAAAGGTATAAAGCTTTCCTTGTACAGGAAACGCCTATGAAACATTACTGTTTACTTACCTTGAAATGATGATACTCCACCTTTTGTGTCGTATTTGGGACAAACTATACATTTAATAATCATTTTATAACAGAAACACATATTAAACACGATATGTGAAAGTTTTAAAACACTTAAAAAATGCAAAAAGCGGCAAAAAACACCGTCAAGACAACAAACACAAGTAAATGACAACAACAAATGGCACGTGTCTGGCGAAACCACAGAACAAAAAGTTTGTTAGTCAAAACTATTCTAATATAACCCAAGGATTACTTCAGACATGAGCTGATAACATTTTATCTTTCTCTAGGAGTTGCAAACAAATAAGGATAGCCGGTATCCGTTAGTCTTGGAATTCACTTGATCACCAGCGTTTTGTTCATCGATTCGTGGAGGACTAGTAGTAAACAATACGGTAGAACACTACGACTATTTTTACTAACCTTTCCGTCCCTCGTCTGGACGTTTACTTTGTCTCTGTTACTTGTCTTGATATGGTCGACCTAAGATTTTTTGCGCTCATTTTTTAGCCACTACACACAACACCCCCTGAAACAATGCCTAAGTGCTTAATTTAAAATTTCCGTGACGTCACACAATCTAGGCCAAGCTTAGGCCTCCATAAGAAATGTATTAAAAGGTTCGCCAGTCAATTAATGAATATTGCACTATAGTCGTCTTAAAAGCATTAATTATTTTTGTCGCCTTTCGAGTGTGAGGTTGCCAGATTTACACCTGAAAAAACAGAAACTTTTAGCAATAGGGTAAAGAAATTTAAAAATGTCTTAAGAAACTGTCTGAAGAAACTGTCAACCAGAGAAGGATTACTTGTAATAAAAAAGAAATCAAAACTTAAAAACAAATGAGAAAAATTATAATATTGAATCACTGTGTTCAATTTTGTCAAAACCAATCGAGTGTTTCCTGTTAAATCGGTGCGCTTGACAACACTGTTGGTCCCGATCTGCTGAAGTGAAACTGCTCTCGCAAATTAGTAATTATCTCTTTCTCTTTTTACATTTGGAAAGCGGATAAGGATGAACAACCATGGGTCAGTGGTGACGCTGCCGTCGCTAAGGTGCGCATCCATTTTCCGTGATCAGCTGATCGGTCAGGTTAGGTTTATTGTTTATTCTATAAACGTTTACCGGCGCGTCGTTGTATTTAGTTTGGGGTTATTTGTATTAAATTTTGTGCTTGCGGTAATATTTAATGACCTAAAAGTTACGTTGTGCCTATATATTAGTTTTTGTGTTAATAATTTTGTGATTTCTGTTTTAAAAAATGCCACAAAGTTGTGCTCCAGGATGTAAATCAAACTATTATACCGGCGAATATGTTGCAAGTTTTTCTTTCCCAAAAGACAAACAGAGGTGTGAATTGTGGCTGAAAAAGATCCCTAGAGATAATTTACAAGTAACCAAAAATACATCTATATGCATTAAACATTTTGATGAGAACTATTTAATTCGAGAACTCCGGGCGACTAGAAATGATTGTAAGTAAATTAGTGTTTTGGGTTAATATTTGGTTTTGATAAATTTATTGCCCTAAAAAACATGCAAATTCTTTAATATTTCTGGTAGAATGAGTATTTTTTGGCACTATATATAACTATAAGGGCATATTTTACGTCTTTTTACTTCCTGTATGAACCCACATAACCAAAAAGTTGACGGTCAATTACAGTCCTAGTTGATTTGGCATGTTTTGGGGCTATTTTCTACGTATTAACTCTGCAAGAGTCGCATTTTATATACATAGGGTAACTAAAAATTGGTAAAATGGTAATTCTTCTATTAAGCTTAAGTGGGTGTAGGTCTCCGTGTAGGTAGAAGTTTAGGAAGGTAACTTTCTTGGTAGGCATGTTTTGGGTCTACGTATCACATATACATAAGTCACATCACTAATAACTGGTAAAATGGGAATTGTTCTATTTAGCTTAAGTAGGTGTAGGTACCAATTTAGGAAGGTAAGCTTATACAAAGGCATGTTTTGGGTCTACGTATCACCTCTACAGTAAAATTAAAACTAGGGTAGAATACCGTTGAATTATACTAGTTACTTGGTGCAGGTAGAAGTTTAAGAAGGTAACCTCTTTATGTATGTAGGCATGTTTTGGGTCTAGGTACCAACTTCACATTGCTGATAGATATCTAACTCGGTATCTAAGATCTTTACAGAAATTCAAATCGATGAATACCATATTATGATTGATGGTATGGCTGAAACCTTATTCCCTAAAATAACTATAGAAAATTGCGATATTGAAGCAGTGAAGAACGAAATGGTCATAATAACCTATTTAAGCGGATACTGCTGTCACATTGCTTTAAAAAAACTAAAGTGTGAAATATGTAAAAGACCACTAGTTTATGATGAACCCTGTATAGTTGAAGACAATTACAAACTTATTAATAATCTAGATCGTGGGGGGTTATTGTACCCTCGCGAATCAGAAGTAGATATAGTGTCAACGGCTTACATTATTTTTAAGAAATTAATTCAAGACTTCGAAGATATTTTTTTGGATACTTTTAGTAAAAAAGCCTTTCTGTGTAATTTACTTATTAAATTCCTTATTGAACAAAAACGTCTAGTTCCTTTTGCAGAATGTAATGAACATTCAGAACTAAGTATTGCAAAAATTATACTTAGCAGTATTTCAAATACATTAATAAGAAATTACTGTGAAAAAAAAAATGATCCCTTGGGTAAAAATACGAAAAGAAAACTAGATGCTCTTACTAAATAATTACCCCTAAATTTACCAAAAAGTGACATAATATCCCGATAGTGACCTTTATTTAATTAATTAACAAATTGCATAGTCATACTTTTATCCAATGACAAGTTGTGTGACCTACTTTACGCCAACTTTAAGATTGTATGTCATGTCTATATTTTTTTATATATAACATACAATGCTTATAGGGTTAAAAAAACAAAAAAACCTCCTGTGATGAATTGCATACAGGTACTTATATGTTTATAAGATACTTATGCTGTCTGAGGAGACCAAAAAAATATTTCCCAACCCTACCTGTTAACCGGCGAGCCGCCACTAATAGCAAGTATAGATTAGATTATCTATTTTTAAACCCTCTGTACATATAAATTTAAAGAAAAATGTTTTTTAAGCTTTTTACTACATAATATTACCACCTATAACTCATAATTATTCTATTAACCTATATTAAATAAATGGCCTAGATGTGATGACGTCGCTCGGCAGCACTTAGGCATTGTTTCAGGGGGTGTTGCTACACAGCGTTTTTTGTCTTTGGTGGTTGAGTTCGTACAACTCCAGTGTGTGGGTTCCAATCCCCGGATAATTTGTGATCGTCAGCACGAATGCAGTGTGTGTGTATGTGTGTGTTGGCATAAAACAAAGAGGACTATAATGCGTAACTATAGAATTCTTTGATGAAAGAAGGAGTATAAAATAAAACGTCAAAACCGTCCTATTATCGAAAGGCCGGATGTATCGTAATGTATAGGGTGAAGTCGCCTTTTCACACTCCCCAATCAGTACACTGAAAACTTGAGGTTAATAGTGCAGGAGTGGGTGCACATGGTGGGAATGTAGCTAAAGACCGGTACAATGAGGAAATATATGACCCACGATCGTAAGAATGAAAGAATAAATTACGTTCAACAAGCGCTTACTCACAAGAACTCTATAGGGATTAAAAAAGCTTTTCTTGCCGACAAAAAATGATATAATCAATAAACAATAAATTTAGACCCTCATAAAACATTTCGCAGCTACTCCATATTTTTATTTGGCATTAAAAAGTTATGACTTGAGTGGTTTAATCGCTTTTTTATCGTTAATATCGTTTGACGTTAAAAAAAATCACGTTTTAGCCATTTACTAAGTCACCTATTCCTATTAGGCTCTTTCACATTTTTTTACTTTTAGTACTATTATACCCGAGAGGAGGTAAATTGTATTCTCCCTATTACATTGCTTGGCCATACTGTAAGCCAAGAATAAGGAATATGGACATTTTTTTATTGCATGAATCGTTTAAGGAAGTCATTACAAACCCCAAAAAAATATTTTGAAGAAAATGACTAGGATAATTTAGCTACAAAAAATGTTTACTTTTCGGTATAATTTATTACAATTTAAAAAGAAGCCATTTGTCCTTAGTGAAAAGTGACGTCAGGAGATTAGCACAAATCTACATGTAAACGTAAAGCTTAACCTAAATTCGAACAGGTTTGATTTTCTCGGAAACAGTCAGAGGGAGAGAAATCGAATTTTTTGGGTTGATAGAGGAATAGTTCAACTAGCTTCAGTAAAAAATTCAGTTATACAGGATGTTTCGGTTCGGAGCTATTTAACGTCAAATTCGAAATTTCCGCGATTTCCGTTGAAATCGGGTACAGGTCGCAAATGTGAATTAAATCGGTGTAAATTTTCGGAGGTTGTAGGGGACCCGGAGCTTCAGAACTACTCTGCAACTGGTGAGGATCAGAAAATGGCAAGTAATTCTTTTGAATTTTTTTAGGTCGAAAAATGCCATTTCCAGACCCCTCTTTGGTACCTAATAACTCGAAAACAAGACGTCAGATTCACAAATGGATTCATAAGTGAAACTCTAAAATCTCAAATACTTTGTTGCAATACACTTACCTAAACCTAAAATCACTGGAAAATGGAAATATTTGGAAAAAACTGGAAATTTAGATTTTTGACCCAAATATTTCGGGGTTTTTAATTTTTTGTGGGGTCAAAATGGTTCCAATTAAAATCCCGTATACGTCATCGGAAATAGCTCGTCAAAGTATATGTTATCCATATTCTTAGTTTTTTCTTTCTCTATAGGAAGGGAGCAATCGCCGATTAAATTTAGATTTTTTTACTTTTTTTGCCCTCGACATCGGTACATTTGAATCACTCTGTATTTTTTCCTATCTATTTTTTCCCCAATTTTTCAACACTATCTTACAAAAGAACAATCACACTCTAAAATGAATACCGAATGGGTCATCCAGGAGCGTATTTAAGGGGTAAAAATCGGATTTTCTTGATTTTTTCCGACAAATCCTATTTTTAACCGACATTATTCCACACTATTTACCCTATTTAGTGGTTCTTTTTGGGTTTATTTTATCAGATTATATCTGTTAATTATCTAAGAATACCTCCCACTAATTTAAATCGCTTATTTTTTCGGTAAAGTTATAAATAAATAGGTTTATTTGCATCGGGGACATCTAAAATTTGAAAATTTTTGAATTTTAGAAGATTGCCATGAAAATAAAGAATTGCAGTTTATTTACTCGAAATTATTAAGATGATATGTCAAAATTTCGCAAAAGTGCCAATTTTTTTGCAAAATTGAAAGGTTCTTGGACCGATTTGACTTGAAGTATACATAAATAAGATTTTAGGAACCTTCTACTTTAAGTGCATGGATATTTCATTGGATGAGTTACGCATTAAAAACCATTTTTATTGAGTTTTTGATGACTCTACAACACTGGAATTCGCCATGTACTCACGATGAGTCATAAGTTCAGTTGTGACGACACAACCAATAGGATCACGTTTTTCAAGTTTCGAAATTCGGCGAAAATTTGCAGTTTTAAATCCTTTTTTTTTGTTAATAAAGCCCAAAATAAATGGATAACAGCAACCGCCATGAACATTTAATTTATGTAGAGAATATAAAAAAAATATTTCAGATTTATTTGGGTTATATGCATATTCCCTATTGGCTTATAGTATGGCCAAACTCCCTTTTATTGTGGCTGTCTTTTTTCTGGTTTTACTAACTTCGGGATATCTAAATAATGTCAAATCTACTGTCATTTAGTGGTTTTGTTACAATAGGCAGCTTACAACAATCACGAAAAAAAAATTTGATAACGGACACATAAGTTGTTAACGTAATATCGTTCAACAATTTTTAAGATAAATGTAAAATATACCTATACTAATTACAGAAGGTCATAAAACAGCAACAAACCTTATTTTAGTATATATTACTTTTCCACTTCATTAAACTGAACGACGCCAAGCGGAAGCAGTCAATCGTGGAAAAGATACTTCCCGCAAAAGCTGGGAACAAAACTTTTTCACAAGCTTGGAAAAAGAAATGCCGGCACACCATCATACAACAATGAAATATTAACAAATATGGAGGAAAAATGAACACGTATGGGCAAAAAATAACAATTTAGGGTATTACTCAGTGGCGGCTGGTGAAATTTTAAAGCTGTATATGGCTGTTGCTACTTACGGGACCCATGCCACTTTCAGGGTTTTTGATAATGAGCCTACTAGAAATGTTTTGGTAAAGAAAAAATACTTTGTAAATTGCGAAAGAACGTTGAATTTTGCTTGGACCCCCCTGGGAAAAAACACGCTAAGGTATTTTATTTATTATTTATTCTGAAACAATTTTACATCATTTTGTCGACAATTTTTAAACTTGAAGATAAGAAATGTACCTATTAGTAGTGAAACTGCTCTACCCCCAGTCTATTCATCACGTGACAAAGTCAATCACGTTGGCTGTAATCGTCTGGACGCATTACCTCATTTTCCTACGTTGTATTTATTTCAGGTTCTTTTAAAGTTTGGTACAACAGTAAATTTTATATCAGATTTTGATAGTTTTTAATTATATTTTCCCCTTTTTAGTCTGTCGCATTATAGATACAAGAAATCAAAGAATCAATCTGTTTTAATCATTTATTTATTTGTACAGCTGTTAGTTACCAATTCCACATTCAAAATAATAATAATATATATTCAAAATAACAATAAAATAGGTATAACAATTTACAATTCAATATATTAACATAGGCCTTTGTCTGTCTCCCGTAATTTGTACCCTTTTTCACTTTTGTCACCTGTTTATGTCTGCGACACTACAGGTGATTTTCCTGACTACACTTTACCGGTGATTCTTTTGGCTGCGCCTTTTCCACTCATAGCGTACACATCTAATGTCTGCGACACTAGATGGTAATCCTCGTGAAATGTTTCTCTACCTATCTTGGCTGCGCCATCTCCCCTCATAGCTCACCCATCTAATGTCTGCGACATTGATGGTGATCCGCGTGAAATGTTTCTCTACCTATCTGGGCTGCGCCATTTCCCCTCATAGCTCACCCATCTAATGTCTGCGACACTGATGGTGATACGCGTGAAATGATTCTTTACATGTTGTTGTTCCCAAGATCCCTATACCTGTTACTGTGCGTCTGCAGCGAACCTCTGCATGCACTTTATCTTACCAAAACCCCTATACCTGTTGCTGTGCGCCTGCAGCGAACCTCTGCATGTACTTTATCACTTCGTCCCTTTCTATATATCACCCCTTTTCTGATATTACCCGGTAATCTTGCATTTTATTATTGGTATCGCCCCTCTGACGTGTACGTATAATTTTAATTTACTCTTTAAATATCTTTTTATTCTTTAAATACCTTTTTAACACTTAGTATCACTCCAAATTACGTACACGCTTGGCATAATGCTACTACGTAGGGTGGAAAGCCTCCAGCGGAACCCCACTTTCGGACAGTCCGTGAGGAGCCGAAAACCTGAACAGTGGAACCCCACTGTTAAATTAATTGACTGTAATTAGCCGATTTACAATCAGCACAATACCCAAACAAAATATCGGACACCTCAACGTATAACATATAAAGGTGCAATAAAAGTTAGGAGTCCATCCGCTCATCCGCATGTGTCACTTTTCTTCTCGAGCGAATGTTGTTTTCATGTTACTTAGGTACCGGAAACCTCGACAGCAGCACCATCGCCGGTTATAACCCTTTCTCAAGAAAACCCATCACACCGATTTATATATACCTATTATCTGTTCACGTTCTACAGGTAGCATCATGTCAATATCTACACCCCTGCTTTATTTTTGATCATTGCCAATATTGATAATACGATTGTCAAACGCGATTATTCATATTTACTCCAACCCAACCCATTTTATTTTTATTCTTTAATAATGCAGATTACCTTTAATTTATTTAAAACACCCTTTTTATTTTATCTACCCTGTCGGTTTACTGACCTTTGTTTTTTCTTTGTTACGCCAATTAAACCCCGGAAGACAAACTGGCCATCTGTATTTACAAGAAAGGTGCTTTTGCACTAGCCCTAACAATACTGACCCAAATCTCGAAAGCAAAAGTTATTTGACACCATCTGGTACCGTTAGAAATTAGGTCTCTCTTTCAGTCATAATTTATGTAAAATAATATTTGATAATCTTATTTTTTTATACCTTCATTTTAAATTCTCCCCCAAATGTTGCCCCGTTTTTAAGATTTAGTTTTTAATTTTAAACAGATTACTTTATATCGTTTATAAGATTAACTGTGATGTACGACTGCCATTATTTGATTTAAATAATATGGTAATTTAAATTACAGTAATGGATTTCATTTCGTTACCAAAATACCTATATCCACCAGTTAGGTAAGCCTCGGCGTAATCCACCGGCAGCTTAAATCGGCGTACAAGGTACCTCACTAAGTAAAAAGAATCCAATTTTATATAGAATTATTAATGAGATGTAAGTATATGTTTAAGCAGTTTCATGGATTTAATTTCGTTACCAAAGACACCTATATCCACCAGTTAGATCAGCCTCGGCGTAATCCACCGTCAGCGAAATCGGCGTACAAGGTATCTCACTAAGTAAAAAGAAATCCAATTTTACTACTTGCTTAATATCACAACACAAATTAACGTAATTGTACTTTGGACAAAGAGCAAAGGACTTAATGGCAGTTTTTCAACACAGAAATTTTACTAACACAGAACCCACTGACATCGTCACAACTTAGCTTTTTTAAAGACAGGAAAATTTGAATGTCTATCTGATATTTGAATGCGAGTCGACTGTGAATCTCAATCTGAATCTGAATGCCTTTCTGCCGTCTCATCGAGCGCTTAAGTAGTCGCGCTTCCTCCCTCTGCGGGGGATGTATCGTGGCTTGTTGGTTCCCAGGCTTGGCTGGGCCCTCTGGATTCAAGAATTTGACCTGGAGCCCTTTTAATCTGCACACTTTTGCCGTTTCCCACGTTTTTAGACTATTTTAAAAACAGAGATTTTTATGTATGCATATTATTAGAATTTTTTATATTTTAGAATATTCATTTTTCTTTAGATCTTGCAAAATTTCCCAGATATACCGACCCGGGTACGGGCGGTTTCAGTAGGAAGTTATAGTCACTTAAATTTTTTTATACTTAAAATGTGATAAAAAAATTCAAATGACTATAAACTTTCTACTAACAACTTTTTTCTCCTTAAATTTAAACATTGTCGATAAAATGATGTAAAATTTGTTTATAAAAAACAATAAATAAACTACCTAAACGTATTCATTTTTCCCCAGGGGGCCAAAGCAACAATAAAACTTTTTTTCGTAAATTACAAAATATTTTTTTTACCAAAACATTCCTAGAAGGCTCACTATCAAAAACTCTGAATTTGGCATGGGTGCCGTAAGTAGCAACAGAGATATACAACTTTCAAATTTCACCAGCCGCCACTGGTATTACTTCTAGTTGTTATAGTATTTATGGCAAAGTTGCAGTTGCTTGCGTATTGGGTAATAGCTAAGGCTAACATTTAGTGCTTGCCGAAAGCAAATGCGTACAGCAAAGTACAACTTCCCATAAGCTAGTGTGCGCGAAAAGTACTTATTTTTCACACGCTTGTATATAAAAGAATTCTAATGGCGTGACATAAGTATCACGACATTAGGTAATGTCGTAATTTGTGAAATTTAATGTTGTAATTTCACACACACTTTTGTACAATTTTGTTGTAATACGACAGCGCACTTGTCATTACCAAAGGTGACTCTAAACATCAATTTGTATTGTTTAGTTAAATGTTTTGGGAAACCCAATCTCTACATATATAACTAAATTTCTAAAAAAACTTGAGAACAAAATCGATCTTTAAATATTGCCTTTTAACTTTATTTTTAGAACTTGGTGTTTTAGTTCGTAAATTCAAATAGGCAAATGAAGAGACAATTAAGTCCTGCCGGAATAAAATAACCGTTTAACAAATAAAATCTGCTTGTCGTAATACGATTTTCTACTGTCAGCGTTACGATTAATCAAATTATTCATTTATTTCGAGCAACAGATAACGCTGCTGTCTCATTATTGTCATTTATAGACAATAGTATATTGTACAACGAGCATGGAATGACATGCATTTCCTACGAGTATGACGTTTGCAGCATGAGCCGCAGGCGAATGCTGCAAATCATACGAGTAGGAAATGGTCATTCCATGCGAGTTTTACACTATACTTTTTCTACGAATGTTACTGTTACATAAAATGGGATTAGTAATATTTTTCCTTTTAAGATGTCAAAAAATGTCAATCTGACATTCCACAAATAAAAATGATAAAGATTTTGGATGTCAACGCCACCTTTGTAAAAGATACCCGTGCACAATGGGAACTTTGTAGTTCAATCGCCATGGTGATTGAAGCACAATGAAAATGTGTGAAACACAATGCACCATGTTCCGAAATTACTATTGAACATACAATAAAGGTTTCTATTGACATTCGTAGAAAAAGGAGCTTCATTTTACCCAAAAACATTTTTGTAATAGAACATCTATTTAATGCCACTTGGTATATCCCTTTGACAAAAAAAATCTTGTTTGGGGTGGGTTATACAGGGTGTTATTTAAGTACATAGACAAACTTTAAGGGATAATTCCTTGTATGATTTTAAGACAAAAAGTTCATATAAATATGTGGCCTAGATGTTTAGATTTTCAAGATAGAGGGTGTTCATTTTTTCGTTTTTTAAATTTTCCTATCACAGTTTTAGGGATACTGAATGCAAATTTGGCACAAATAATACTTTTACCAGTATCTATGAAATAACGTTGTTAACATTTAAAATAATCTACAGGGTCCTCGATTTTTTGTAGCCATGACCACTTTAGGCCCCCCACTTTTTTGCTACGACGTCACTGAATAGGTTTGAGAATAAAATCTAATTTATCATTTTATTCTTCAACTTTTCACTCTCTTGAAGTTTTTCACTATTTCTTACGGTCTAGAAGATATTTTGCAAAAAATAAAAGAATGCAGTTTTGTAAGGTCCATGAGATAACGTTCTTTATAGCCATTCGAAATCTACAAGGTGCTAATTAAAACTAAAGTTAGGTTAATTTAAAGGAAAACTTAACAGAGGAACACTTAACTTAAAGTGCTTCTCACCGTCGCGTCGTATGGTATTTTTGAGCGGGTCCGCCAGTCGATGGTGAGGCGCACAAATGCATGCGTTGAAGTAGGGGGTGGCCATTTCCAGCAGTTACTTTAAGTTAAGTGTTCCTCCGTTAAGTTTTCCTTTAAATTAACCTAATTTTAGTTTTAATTATCACCTTGTAGATTTCGAAAGGTAATAAAGAACGTTATCTCATGGATCTTACAACACTGCATTCTTTTATTTTTAACTTATTAATTGTACTTTTAAGTTCCTTGCGCGTTTGAAATAGAGTGACACATTAAAATTAATGTACAGGGTTATTCATTATATTTTGACTCCCACCTACAGCTCTTATTACAAGTTATAGAAACAAACTTTAAATACAAAACTTTTAGGTTTTTTTCACGTAGTATCTTTTGGTAATAGCAGAAATAAAAAATCGACTTTACAACATTGAAAAAATTAATTGAGTCATATTTTTTTAAATGGAACACCCTGTATATTAGCTCAAATGAAAGATCTCTTTGTTCTGATTTCAAATATATATAATTTGTTGGCATTTGGTTCAGCCACTTTTGAAATATTTGAGTTTATATGTTATTTTTCCACAATTGGAGCTCATCAGTCATTAAAGTTTGTTGCTTTAATATAATCAAGTTGCCTCGAAAACGTCGACGTTTGTAATTGTAAATATTTGTTCTAGTTTAAATAACGTATTTTTTTAAACTGAAATATTTCAAAAGTGGCTGAACCAAATGCCAACAAATTATATATATATTTGAAATCAGAACAAAGAGATCTTTCATTTGAGCTAATAATATACAGGGTGTTCCATTAAAAAATATATGACTCAATTAATTTTTTCAATGTTGTAAAGTTGATTTTTTATTTCCGCTATTACCAAAAGATACTACGTGAAAAAACCTAAAACTTTTGTATTTAATAGCTATTTGTGTATTAAGAGCGCAAAGTGATATATTGCCGCTCTGAGCGAGAAGTTAGACGCGCGACGCGTAGCGGAGCGCGGCTATCTCGCGAGAGCGGCAATGTCACTTTGCGCTCGAATTACACACATGATTTTTTCTACAACCGGTATTTTTATAAAAATATTTTGTAATGTAATTAATAATTATTGATATCAAATTTGACAGTTTATATTTTGTGTCAAAAGTCGCAGATACGCTGGACGTTTCTTTATTATTATTAAGGTGTCCATGGTAACTAAGCGAGCGACAAAGTAACTTTGTCGCTCGGCGAGCGACAAAGTAAAACAAACGCTTGTTCCTCGAAAATGTCCAACTTTGCGCTTTCTTTTGAAAGCGCAAATTTGTACTTTTCGCTCGGTTGTAGAAAAAGTATTCTTCTATAACTCGTAATAAGAGCTGTAGGTGGGAATCAAAATATAATGAATAACCCTGTACATTAAGTAAAGTTTATTATTTCTGTTCTGTATGGAAATCGCGATTTTAACCGCTGAAAACTCAAGTATCTTACATTGAATCGTTATAAATAAAAAATAAATCCATTGTTACTGACCGGTTTCGAGATAATTCACTTTTTAATTCTGTTGTACAGGGTGGCCGCAAAATGAATGTTATGGTTTGAATACTTTATATCATTTTTATTTCAATTTTTTCTTTTCATTTCGTTTCAGAATTTTATAAAGAAGACTTGGAGAGTTTAAAATTGAATAACACACTATTTTGCAAACAATCAATCAATTGTTTTGACGTTGCCTGAATATCGCCGATATTTTCATGTGCGAACTGGCCCCACAGTGCCAACAATAAATCGTTTGGTTTCAAATTTTCAGCAACAAGGTACAGTAAGGAACCTCCCTGGTACCGGAAGACGACGGACGGCACACACAGAGGGAAATATTCAACGTGTACGAGAGAGTGTGGAAGAAAGTCCAGAAACATCAACAAGAAGACGTTCGGTACAACTTGGGCTATCGCGAAGGTCCATTCAGAGGATTTTGGCCACATTGCACATATTCCCATACAAAATCCAGCTTGTGCAACAATTGAAGCCGGCAGACTACGAGCAACGTCTTGATTACGTCATTGCGTTCCAGCAAAAATCAGAAGAAAATCGCGATTTTATCCACAATTTCATAATGAGCGATGAAGCACATTTCCATTTAAACGGCTTTGTCAACAAATAAAACAGGAGGATATGGGCTACGGAAATTCCAAGAGCAGTTCATCAGCGACAATTACACCCACTTAAGTGTACTGTTTGGTGCGGAGTATCGTCCGAAAGGATCATTGGTCCATATTTTTATGAAAATGCAGCCGATGCTGCTGTTACCATCAATGCGGTTCAATACTGCACCATGTTTTGAGGCCAGCTGTGGCAAACCATCCACAAATGTGGTTTCAACAAGATGGGGCCACAGCCCATAATGCAAGAGACACAATGGCTCTGTTACAGGAGATCTTCGGCGGAACGCATTATTTCGCGCAGGAGCGAATTTAATTGGCCACCGCGTTCGCCGGATTTAACTGCTCCAAACTGTTTTCTTTGGGGCTATTTGAAAGAAGCCAGCGACCATCCCTCAACTGAAAACCAATATTCGCAATGAAATCCGTGCCATAATACCTGAAATTTTGCGACAAGTCTTGGAAAATGTATTGGAAAGAGTGCGACTTTGCAAGGCAGAAAATGGTCGCCACTTGCGAGACGCAATTTTTCACTTTTAAGTCAATAATATTTCCCATTTATATACTGTATTTAAAAATAATAAAAATTATAATTAAAATAGAAATAAAATATACAGCATTCAAACCATAACGTTCATTTTGCGCCACCCTGTATTAACGTATGGCAGTGGCGGTTCCTGAAATTTTAGATGTGTCGTAACTCAGTTCCTACGCATGGGACCTACACCAAATTATAAGATGTTACTACTGGGTACATAGAAACATTTTCGTAATAAATATTTAATTTTAAAATTTGCGAAAAAAGTTAATTTTTTGGGCCGCTTCACCTGCGATCTGAGAAAGTTCTGAAGAAAATTTTACTTCCATGGTGTTTTCATTAATTTTATCAGATTTTATCGATAGAATTTTAATTTCATTGAATTACCTCTAATATCCTGAAATTAATTACCTAACTAGTTTTTAAAATTTTTACCCTAAAATATTTTGTCTAAAAAATAATTTAAAATGTCATTTCTTTAAGGAAAATTAGAATATTTTCACCACATTTGAAATTTGTCGATAAAATTCGATATACTTTGTGAAAAAATATGGTGAGTAAAATTTTCTTCGGCACTTTCTCAGATCTCAGGTGAAGCGACCCAAAAAATTAACTTTTTTTCGCAAATTTCAAAATTAAATATTTTTTCACGAAAATGATTATAGAGCACCCAACAGTAACATCTTATAATTTGGTGTGGGTTCCGTGCGTAGGAACTGAGATTCGACAATCTGAAATTCAAGGAACCGCCACTGACGTATGGATAACGGTTTCTTTAATGGGCTTGTTCAGTCATTTCTTATTTTCAATAAATATGTCTTTGACTAATAGGTATTTACTTTTACTCTGCAATTAATCCATTGACTCATTTCCTTGACAAAAAAAGGGACACTTTCGCATCATTAGAGGAAGGCTTCATTAGTCTGTGTTATACAACATTCCAAATTAAAATGTCTGAACAACGACGATATTTTAAAATAATTATGAATATTATGTAGTTTAACAGAAAACTTTCAATTCTGTTAGATTTATGTTGCTTTACAAACTTAGAAATTCTAGAAAAGCTACTTGTCAAATTAACGTAAGTTGGAAAGCAGCACAATAGAACCACGAAGCATAACCGATGCAATCATAATAGATAAAATACCTATTCAAACTTCTTTGTATAAATTCAAATACTCGTAGAGTTAAACTTCTAAGGAAATTTATTTACCAAGAACTTCCATAAGCTTATTTAATACAATTTACGTGGAATATTTCAATTAGTTATTATGCGTTAATTGAATAAGAATAAAAGTCCGTTACTATTACTATTACTTTCCACATCTTTTTAGTTGAAAATGTTTTTTATTAGTGACAGCCAGCGCACAGTGGGGCCTGGAAGCATATTTACAGATGCTAGCATGTGTTGACACCAGGGTGTTGAAATCAGCGAGGGTTTGGAAAAACAGTACATTTACAAATGCTAGCAGATTTGGACACCAGAGGCGATCATAGTGTTGAAACCAGTTTTAGATAACCTGAGCAGTAGATAACATTTTTCCATGATTGTGAATGTATGGAAAATAACAATAAAACGTTGTTGGAATATTGAAAAAAAATATTCATTAAAGCAAACGAACAAAATAAAGATAAAATATTAGGTTAATGAGCAGATCCATGCCCTTCAGCATTAGGCTGGTTTTGTGAGATGTTAAGATGAATAAGAAATAAAAGCTAACCCAGATCGGCCCTACAAGGTGCAGAAATTAAAATTGCATAATAGTCGTGAAATACGCTCTCGGACAGGTTTGCTCAGTTTTAGGTTTCGTCAGTATCTTTTTTAATAAAATGTCAGGTGTATGCGGTGCTGCCAAAATTTTATACCAACACGAACCGCGCAGTCGCAGTAAAAAACTCGGCAAAGATAAAAAATTAAAAAAATATACTGATGAAACCTAAAAATGAACAAACATGTCCGAGAACGTATTTTACAACTCTATGGCCACAAGAAGAAATTATATTATTTCTAAGAACAGCTTTAATGCCAAAATTTCACAAAAAATAATTAAATAGTAACAGAGCCCTAACCCGTTGCCGATACACCTTTTAAAGCTGATATAAAAATTTGTGGGAAAAACTACTTAGTTGTAAATTTGGCAACACGGTGTCTCCATCAAAACACTCGCATCAAAAACATTAAAACTGCGGGACATGAAGTAATCTTAATTTGGAATTGCTTTTAATAATGGCAAAATCCTCCCAATAGTTTTAAAAGTTGAATCTCTGATTGCGGAATTACATATTATTATAGTGTCAATTTAATACCGGTGTCAACATCAGTTAGCATCTGCTGTAAATGTATGCCCACTGCAAACGCTCACTGGTTTCAACACTCTGATCGCCTCTGGTGTCCAAATCTGCTAGCATTTGTAAATGTACTGTTTTTCCAAACCCTCCCTGATTTCAACACCCTGGTGTCAACACATGCTAGCATCTGTAAATATGCGGCCCGGAGCCCTGAATCTTGGCATTTATTCAAAATATGAAATTGAACATTGAAATTAAACCAAATTTAATTTTTTATAATTTTTAAATAATGGTTTAGAAAAAAGTCTATGCACAACGCAAAAAAGGGTTGAGATTTTATAGATAAAAAAGGGGATTAAGCGTCTGTTTAGGCCCTTCAGTAAAACAATTCTTCTTTTTTGTGGACTGTATAAATACGTTTTATTTTTACTTTTACAGAGAACAAACTTGTCAGTACGTCAATCTGTCAGCTATATTGGTAAAGACTCTCCATGACGACACGTTACATTGTTGTTATACTGTTTTTGTCTTAGAACCAAACTTATATTAACTTAAAAAATAACAAAAGGCAAAATGGGCCTTGACATACCGCCCGCCTTGAAAGGAAATGGTATGGACTTTCAAAAAACTACATTGAACAAATACACAGATTTTGAATAAATGTTATAAAGATTTACAAAATCTTCAACCCTTATGGGTTTGCTTAACTCTAATTACAAATTTTTACACACAGCATGTAAAACAATAGACGTTTTCATTAAGGCACAACATTACTCACCAGTCTCTATCGGAAGTACGCAAATTAGGTTAACAGCTCTTTTTACTGTTCCAGACCGCACCTTTATTGTAACAACCCTTACAACATCATCACTACCCTTGTGCACCTGGGTCACACGCCCTAGCTGCCACAGCAATACTGGAGTGTTATTGTCTTTTATTAGCACTAACGAACCAACCTTAATAATGTTTATATGGTTCTTCCTCCATTTAGTTCTAACCTGTAGCTCGGAAAGGTACTCCTTCTGCCACCTGGCCCAAAAGTGTTGAACCATTGCTTGGATATGTTGCCATTTTGACAGTCGATTTTCAGCTACCTCAGCAAGGTTGTACTCGGGTAATGCGGTCATAGTACGACCAATTAAAAAATGGGCTGGAGTGAGAGCGGAGCAGTCCTCTGGATCCTCGGTTAACGGACATAGCGGCCGAGAATTTAGGATACCTTCAACCTGCACTAATAAGGTACCGAATTCCTCATGAGTTAAATACTTAGCTCCAATAACCCACTTAAGATGCTTCCCAAAGCCCTCCGAAATTAGGAGACTTCGCAGGAATAAAGTGCCATATTACCCTATTATCTACTAGTTTAGTTCCGATGTAGTCGCAATTTTCTTTTAAAAATTCATAAATTTCACAAATTTCCCTACATAATTTGTACCGTTGTCTGAATAGATATTTTTAGGAATACCTCTTCTACCGATAAATCTCTGAAAGGCCGGTAAAAAAGCATTCCGTGGTTAGTTCGGAGACAAGTTCAAGATGCACCGCCTTTGTGCACATACAAACAAAGAGGCAAATATACCCCTTGACGAGTTTGGGGGCGCGACTCTTTTTTTCCTTAATATAAAAAGGACCACCATAATCCGTACCGACATTTTCAAACACGCCGTAGGTATTTACACGAACTTCTGAGGGATTACCCATCAGATAACTGTTGTCCCTGGGGTTAGCCCTAAAACAGTTTAAACACTTTCTGACAATTTGTCTACATGCGCTGCGACCAGAAATCGGCCAATATCGTCCACGAATTGAATATATATATATATATATATATATATATATATATATATATATATATATATATATATATACACACCGGGTGCCCACGAGTTTACTGGCCAGCTTGTTATTTTGTTAAGAAATAATATTTCGATTGGAAATTTTGGGGACTCGTATGGTTGCTTTAGATGCAGATTTTGAGTGCTCGAACATCTGACTATCGTTTCCGGTTCAACCGGAAATATAGTCAACTTTGTTATTTTAAACGAAACCCCCTGTATATTTTTTAAAATTTGGATTCTACGTAAAATTCTAATTATAAAATATGTATCATACCCCATACCTATCTTTAACAGTTTTCAAGAAAATGACGTTTGAAAATGTCGAAAGAGCCACAAACTATACTGTTTTAACATAAATCAAATGAATATGCGAAAAGTTTAATATATTATTCTTACTTCTTTTTAGGGGCCTTGTATGACTGTGTCATGACAATCTCACTTCCGGTGCAACCGGAAGTGCTACAAAATATGACATTCAGGCACAAATTACTTCAATAATTTCAATTGAACGACCTACTTTACACTCTAAATTCTAATTTATCTGACTCTTCTCTATAATTGTTGTATACACAATCCCAGGTCTAAAGTTGATAGTTCTTGAGATATGGACAGCTAAAAATTTAGATGCAATATCACCCCCAAAACAAATGAACAACGTGTTCAGGGAATTTCAAAGAGTTCGTCTGAGAGAAAACCGTCAACAATTCGAACACTTAATTTATTACTAATTTCTTATTTTTTATAATGAAAACCTAATAAAATTATTCTTCAAGCACTACTCTGATATTATTAATTATGTGTATGCTTTCTACATTTTCTTAATGCAAATTGGTCTCCATAGCCGCCTAGATAAAATTAGAAAGATTGAAATTTGGAATGTATATAAATTTTTAGCTGTCCATATCTCAAGAACTATCAACTTTAGACCTGGGATGGTGTATACAAAAATTATAGAGAAAAGTCAGATAAATTAGAATTTAGAGTCTAAAGTAGGTCGTTCAATTGAAATTATTGAAGTAATTTGTGCCTGAATGTCATATTTTGTAGCACTTCCGGTTGCACCGGAAGTGAGATTGTCATGACACAAGCATACAAGGCCCCTAAAAAGAAGTAAGAATAATATATTAAACTTTCCGCATATTCATTTGTTTTATGTTAAAACAGTATAGTTTGCGGCTCTTCCGACATTTTCAAACGCCATTTTCTTGAAAACTGTTAAAGATAGGTATGGGGTATGATACATGTTTTATAATTAGAATTTTACGTATAATCCAAATTTTAAAAAATATACAGGGTGTTTCATTTAAAATAACAAAGTTGACTGTATTTCCGGTTGAACCGGAAACGATAGTCAGATGTTCGAGCACTTAAAATCTGCATCTAATGCAACCATACGAATTCCCAAAATTTCAAATCGAAATATTATTTCTTACCAAAATAACGAGCTGGCCAGTAAACTCGTGGGCACCCGGTATATATATATATATATATATATATATATATATATATATATATATATATATATATATATATATATATATATATATATATATATGTAATATGGTCTAAAGTGATTTTGGTGCCAGCAAAAGTAAAACTGTTTTTGTGTTAACTAATAATCCTGGTGTGAACGGTATATAAATTATTTCAATCCTACGTGTAGTTTTTGAGATATGACATGTGCCGAAATAATAAGAAATTTTCGTATTTTCAACCTTTTATTACCTTATTGAGTATGAAGAAAGCTCCTCTTGTGAGATTTCTTTTTGTGGATAGCCTCAGGACACTCGCGCATTATGCTCCAACAGTAATCAGCCATCATATGTTCATCCCATCGACCTTGATACCTATCTTCCATAACTTTTAGGTCCTGATGGAAGCGCTCTCCTTGTTCTTCACTGTAAGAGCCAAGATTTTCCGAAAATTTGTCCAAGTGACTGTGGAGATAGTGGACTTTAATGCTCATATTACATCGGAGTGTTTTAAAATCTTCCAGCAGGTCTTGGACTATTTGTTGGTAATTTTCCGACTTATGATTTCCTAAGAAGTTTTTACAAAGTATTTACAAATGATGTCCATGCTGCCGTTTCCTAATCATTCATTGAATGCACAAAATTAGAGTCTTTCATCAAAAGTCTAATCTGCGGTCCGTCGAAAATACCAGCCTTTAGTTTCTTTGTACTTAAACCAGGGAATTTCCTTGAAATGTAAGTAAAACAGGAGCCAGTTTTATCCAATGCTTTCACATACTGTTTCATTAGTCCCAATTCAATGTGCAATAGAGGTATAATTATTTTTTCTCTAGAAACCAAAGGAGCGTTTATAACATTGTGTTTTCCAATTGTTAGGTTTTCCCGTGCAGGCCAGTTTATTTTTAATCCAATGGTCGCTTTTGGCTCTGCTATCCCATAAATAAATAAAACATGGAAATTTTGTATGACCGATTTGTTGGCCCAATAAAAAATTTACCATTTTTAAATCAACACATATCACCCACTGATGATCATGGTACTTTAGTTTCTCTAAAATAATAGATATAGTTTGGTACTCCTCCTTTAATTTAGTAGAATGTGCAAGAGGGACTGCAGCATGCTTATTTCCAATATGTAGTAAAACACACGAAACTGTGCGTAGTTTTGAAATGTAAATGTTACTGTCTGTTTACGAAGATAGCTAGGCTTACAAATATGTTAGTGTTACGGCGGCACCAAACATTTTTTTTTTCATTTGTAGGCCTATGATGCTTGCGCTCCACAGTGCAACAGTCTTTTATGCTCAGCTTCTAGAATATATTTTGTTAACGCGTGTCCCTTGGATAATATTACTGGGTATTTTTTCTCATCTAACTGATTTGCCTTTTTTAACCGCCCACCTACGCAAATAAAATCATCCATAAAAACTGGATTTAAGCATAAAATTGTATTTTTCATAGGAATGGGTTTACCTGATTTTAAATTTTCATCATATTCCTTAGGAAAAGCTTCAATTTGAGCGTACCTTATTAATATTTTTTGGGATCGGTCAAGTTCTTCTGGCATTAATGCACCAGTTAGTCGTCTGCTCTGATCATATTCCTTAAATTTTAAATTATTAATAAATCGCAAAGCATGGGCTAAAATATGCAACATTTCTAACAAGGTTGAATCATCCTGTGATAATCTATCAAATAAATTACAGGACTTGAGCACGGTACAAGATACAGTTCTTTGTTCTGGAATTTCACGAGGCATAGAAAATTTTGAAATATTCCAACAGGACTGTTCCTTTAAAAGATACTGGGGACCGTGCCACCACAATTCATTATTTATAAGAGTTTCGGGTGTAGCACTTCGTGATAATAAATCTGCGGGATTGTCACCTGAGCTTATATGGTACCAGTCATTTTTATTTGTAAGCGAGTGAATTTCACTGACTCTATTAGCAACAAAGGTTTTCCAGGTAGAGGATTCGCCGCGAATCCAACACAATGTAATAGTAGAGTCTGACCAAAAATAATATTTTTTGTTAAATGTTATTTCCAAGGAACATATCACCTTGTTTACTAAATTCGAAAGTAGTTGTGTAGCACACAACTCTAATCTAGGTAGGGTTACCTGTTTTAGGGGGGCAACGCGACTCTTTGCACAGAGCAAGTTACAAACATATTTTCCAGGCGCCATCGCACAGCGCAAATAAATGCATGCTCCATATGCCCGAGTAGAAGCATCGCTAAAACCGTGCAGTTCAATAGCGACATACTCTGAGCATACTGCATGCCTAGGAATTTTTATGTCATTAATTAAATTTATATTATTTTGAAAATCCCCCCAGACCTTAAGCAATTGTTCTGGTAAATCTTCGTCCCATTCCAGTCTATTTTTCCAAAGCTCTTGTACTAGCAATTTCGCGACAATAATGATAGGCCCTAACAATGATAAGGGATCATATATTTGGGAAATAATTGATAAAATAGTTTTCTTAGTAACCCTTTCTACTGTAAAAATGTCCAAGTTTATTTTATAATTTATTGAATCACCGTTTGCATCCCAAAATATGCCAAGGGTCTTGTTAGGTTCATTATCTCCAATATTTAATATACTCATATCTAAATTACTATTTACTTGAAATTTATTCAATATATTCTGGTTGTTGCACAACCACTTACGTAATTCAAACCCTGATTGAGCCAACATATTCGAAACGGTTTTTTGAATATACAAAATCTCATCTTCTGAATTAGCTCCTGTCAACAGATCGTCCATATAAAAATCGCGTTTCACTACATTACTAATTATTTTGTTATTTTTATTTTGTTCAGCTATATCAAATAGACATTTAACAGCTAAATAGGGAGCTGACGCGGTTCCATATGTGACTGTTTTTAACTTATAACATTTTAACTCATCCTCAATATTTGACCTACAAAATATTCTATGATACTTTTGATCGTTTTCATTAATTAATATTTGACGGTACATTTTACTAATATCACCAGTCATTACATACTCGTAAATTCTAAATCTAGCTAAAATATCAAAAATATCCTGCTGTAACGTCGGTCCTGTATACTGTACGTCATTTAGTGATAGTCCAGATGTAGTCTTACATGAAGCGTCAAATACTGTGCGACATTTAGTCGTTAGGCTTGTTTCTTTTACCACTGCGTGGTGAGGTAAATAATATCCCTCCTCTTCTTCACCTTCGTCGTTATATTCGGACATATGATTTAATGTAAGATACTCTGTCATGAATTCTATGTAATCATGTTTCACACTAGGGTTATTATTTAATTTCCTTTCCAATGAATAAAATCGTTGCAGCGCAGTGTCTCTAGACTTACCTAAAAAACCTTATCTTTAAAAGGTATACTCACTACATACCTGCCTTTCTCATCTTTAGTAGTAGTCTTTCCAAAATACTCTTCGCAATATTTTTCTGGCTCGGAAAAAACTGTTTTCTTATTAGAAACCTCCTCAACTTCAAAAAACTTTATTATTTGCTTATCCACGGAAGCGTCTTGTAAAGAAGTACTTATTAAGCAATTAATTGAATTACTAGCAAAACCAGAATTTATTGACATATTGCCTGCAACTACCCAACCAAATGACGTATTTTGAAGTACAGGTAATTTCGGGCCAAGTGACCTCTGCCCTTGTTTAATCACCGACCAAAATATTTCTGAGCCCAGTAAAAGATCAATTTCTTTAGATATATTAAACTCCGGATCAGCAAGTTCTAAGTCTGACGGTAAATTTATTAAATTTTTATTAAAAGTCAAACTAGGTAACCTATCTGTGATTCTATTCAATACTAGACAAGCTAATGTTTCTTTTAAAACGATTATTAATGCATGAATTAATTTCAATATTTGCTTGTCTACTTATATTTGACAAGGATTCCCCGATTCCCTTAACTGCATGTTTTATTTTATCTAGCCTTAAATTTAACTTCTGACACAGCGACTCTGAAATAAAATTACTTTGAGATCCGCTGTCTAATAGAGCTCGACACCTTATTTTTTTATTATCTTTTCTTATTTCAACAAGAACCGTAGAAAGTAGCACTTCAGAAAATGTACAATTTGCGGCAACAGTGCTCTCTTTCACATGTGCGACGGTAGACTCGGCAGAAATGGTGGCGGCAGTCTGCTGCGTTACACCTGGGTTTCCGGGTACGGGACTGCTTGCATCAGAATTTTTATTCTCAATATTTTCCAAGTGGAGTAAGGTATTATGAGTTTTACGACATTTTGGACACTTATTTAATTTACACTTCCATGACGGATGTGTATGTCGTAAACAATTTAGGCATAATTTTAGCCCTTTTACTGCTTTAATTCTCGGCTCGACCGTCAATTTTAAAAATGTCTCACATTTAAAAATTGAATGGTCTTGGTCACAATAATAACATTTAATTCTAATTTGATTATTTAAGACAGGGAAACCACAGCTTCCTGGTCTTCTTGACCTTTGCACTGTGGGTCTATCTTGTTTGGTAATCACTGTGGGTTTATCTTGTTTGGTAAATTCTAATTTTTCTAAAATGTCACGCTTCGCTTTGAGAAATTTGCTCATATCCTTCAAATCTGGCAGGTCACCTTGATGAATATAATTTTCCCAATCGCGGCGCGTCACCGAATAAAATTTATTTGCCAATATATAAATAATAAGCCGGTCCCACGAATCAGTCTTTTCGCCCAAACTTGTTAGTGACCTAAGGTGACTCGTAACTGAATCAAACAAACTTCTCAAGCCGGAATGTGACTCCCCAATCAGATTAGGGTGTTCAAAAATACTTTGAATATGATTATGAATCATAAGAGCCTTATTTTCATATCTATCGACTAACAACTGCCATGCGACAGGATAATTTACCCCAGAAACTTCGATAGACTGTATTACCTCAAGGACATTTTTATCTAATGACACTCTTAAATAATAGAATTTCTGAACATCACTCAATGTATCGTTTTGATCTACCAAGCTAACAAAAATATCTTTAAATTCTAGCCACGAGCAGTATTTGCCGTCAAATGTCGGTAGGGATATTGGTGGTAACTTTACAGGTTTTGACCTATTAAAAACAACACTGTGACTACTTGTATTCGAACCTGCCACCGATTCATCACCTACAGTATTAAAACTTTTGCAATATAATTTAGCCTGACTTACAACACTAAAATATTTATCTTCAAATTCTTCCTCTTCTTTGAGGAACGCCGCTTTATTAGCCTTTTCTAAATTTATTAATTGTAAAATAATTTCATTAAATTCGCTCAAAATGGTTTCTATACTTTCTAACCTAATTTCAGTTTCTGCGACTACATCTTCTGTCAAACTATTCTTATTATATGTTTCAATAAAACTTTTGAATCTGGTCAATTTACCTTTCAAATTTCCTTTTTTGATCTTTAACTCTGATTCGTCCGACATCTTTTCCGTGCAGGCCGAACAGTGCCTATTCTAATAACAAGGTGATTCTCTTACCGAATTCCGGAAACCCTTTGTGGAACATGTACTAATTTTCTTCCGATTTCCAACACTATTCTTCTTCGGTAGCTGATTTCTTTATCCGGTGGGAATGACCAATGTTTAGGCCCTTCAATAAAACAATTCTTCTTTTTTGTGGACTGTATAAATACGTTTTATTTTTACTTTTACAGAGAACAAACTTGTCAGTACGTCAATCTGTCAGCTATATTGGTAAAGACTCTCCATGACGACACGTTACATTGTTGTTATACTGTTTTTGTCTTAGAACCAAACTTATATTAACTTAAAAAATAACAAAAGGCAAAATGGGCCTTGACAGTGTCGTTATGAAGCAATAGTGGTCCGTAATTAACTGCGCCCAATTACGACTAATCCGACAACAAAGATTAAATTCATATATAAGGTAGTTTTAAACATACCGTTTCAACGTCAAACAAGCCGTTAACTTCTTAAAGTAGATTAATTTAAAGTTGCACGCTTCTAATACAGTCGGGAGATTTATTATTCGTCCACTTGTAATTTTACAAAGATCTAGATAAAACTTCTACATTAAATTTAGTCAAATTTTAAAAGTAAGTCATCAGATATCTCTTTTCCCGAGAAATAAAAATAACAATAACTCTTCATATTTATCAGGATCCCTTGGACAAAAAAGATAAAAGAAAGACACACACAAAAACCTTCTCAGGAATAGGAAGCAAAAGTACTGACTTTTCGAGAGAAACAAGAAACACTAAGAAAAGTTAGTGAAAATTCGCAAACTACTGCGACAGGTACAGTCGAAAGTTAAGCCAGTGATTATTATCCATGTAACAATAATAAGAAATTGTTTAAGAAGCCAGGGTATACAGTCACGAGTTGGTCGAAAGATACCATTAGTAGGTAAATAAGAAAAATATGAAGAAGGATCTTGAGTTTGCTCAGAGGCAATTCGACAAAAATTATGAGTACTGTAAAAACATCATATATACTGACGAAATAAAAATTGAGTCATTTGGTAAAATAAAAAAAGGTTTTGGTGTACAGAAAGCGCGGGGAAGCCTACAAACCTAAAAATTTAATTTCAACGGTAAAGCACGGAGGGGGTTTCGTTCCAATCTGAGGGTGTATGTCATGGCATGGACTGGGCCAGCTCCATTTTATTGACGAAACTATGGATCGGTTCGTCTACATGGATATTTTTAGAAAGAATTTAAGACAAAGCGCGGAGAAAATGTGAATTGGAGACAATTTCTTATTTCAAAAAGACAACATCCCAAGTATACAGCGCGGGTCGTTAAAGAGTGGATACTGTATAGCGTACCAAGGATGTTGGAATCGCCACAACATCTATGGTGGGAACCCAAAGAAAGGGTGAAAGAACATAAAATTTCCAACGAAGAGGCGTTAAAAGCAAGATGTCAAGAAGAATGGTCAAAAAGTGAAGTAGGTTTTGTTATGAAACTGGTAGAGTCAATGCCTATTGGGTTACAACAAATTATAAAATCAAAAGGGTACCCCACACGTTATTAGTTTTGGCATGTTTAGACGAATTTCGAAAAAAAATTTTGGTTTACGAATAATTTTTCTCCCTTGGTTTTTAAGAAATTATATTTTATTATTAATTATATTTTTGAAAGGCATTGTCTAGGTTAGACTCTATATTACAGTTTTTAGTACATGAATAGTTATTTTTATTTTTGTAATGAAAAGCAAATAAACTTAAGTAGTTTTAACTTTATCCCAATTTTTTTAAAATTTTATAAGTGGACGAAGAATTTATCTCCCGACTGTATATGTATCAATTTTATCTGTTCATTTGATTCCATTTTCATGTTATTCTAATGATATAATAAAGTAATTTATTATCCAATGAAAAATTTGGAAACCAATGTGCCAAAGTACCAGTTTTTTTTATAGTAACCATGTCGGTTTGGTATACTCAACATTTCCATTTTTTTTTCTGTGTATCTTTGCCAGTTTTTGCTTTAACAACCTGTATATCCAGAAATAGAGTATTTTAATTATAGTAGAAAATATATTAATATTAATCATAACTTCGAGGATTGTGATGGTGATGAAGATATACTATCCACTGTAGTTTAATTAAATGACGCATTAAATCTAAATCAAGGTATCAATAATTATATATACATATTTTCAATGTAATTTCCAAAGGCACTATAAACATTTTTTACAAGTACGTTATATTATAATACTCAAGTATATAACACAACAACATGTTTTTTTAGGAGGAACATATCAGGTAAACAGTAATATACATTGTTTTTCTTTTCCTTGTAAACCTCTGCATGTTTAAACTTCGGTGCTATAGGATATGTAGGATAAAATATAAGCGCCTGCCAACTTTTTCATATTAAAAATTCATTGTTGTTTTTTTAGGATTTGTGATTTAAATTACCTGGTGAAAGCAGTTGAGGCCAAAAAGATTAATTTTCGAACAGAAACAAGGAAACTTTTTGCTTACGGCTGGGCTCTAGATTCGTACAGAAGCTATGACGCATATTCTTCAATAGCAGTAATGTATAGGGTCACTTTATTCAGTTAGATACAATGAAGACGCTCCGCCTAGTTTATTTTAATAGGCATAAGTAAAGCGCATGATTTTTCTCAATATTTAATAATACATCATTAGGAGGAATATCTAAGTAACGGAAATGTGTGTTGCTATTCAATTCTTCTCCTCTTAATGACATATTGATGTTCTTAATGAAATCCTGCGTAATATTACTTATAGTTTGCCCAGCGAGAATTGACACTCGAAGAGAAAAAAAAATCCTATGACGCCGTTGTTAACTTTTAAAAATTCGGAATTCTAAAAAACTATAGGCGTACGCGTACTACATATTTTTTTAGTATTTTTTGAGAGTTCCCTACGGCATCATAGGGATTTATTTTTCAGTCCTTTCGAGTGTCAATTCTCGCTGGGCAAACTGTATTTGTTTAGAACTTACATATATTTGGTGGTAATGCGGAATTACCATAATTTTCTTATTTGAAACAAACTTATAGATAGAGTGAATATAATAAAGAGAAATGCTGGCCAGTTATACTAATCATAGTCAGAGAATGTGCCATCCACACACATAAGAACTGCCTTTGATTCTGATTTAAGTGTGATCTGTCTGCCTAACGAAAAGTAAGGACAACGAGATCAGAATCCAAAATAGTATTCTGTTTATTTTACTTTCCTTCTGCAGTCTACACTAAAACGAAAATTAAAAAGTTCTTGCATATTTTTATGATAGGATTCATAAAATAATTTTTGAAAAAGTGCATATTAGAGCCTCCACGTGTACAATAATGTAATCTACAAACACACAAAGAAAAACTACACATACCTACATATCGGATCACAGGTAATACTGCTGACGTCGCCCGGTACCTACTGGGCAGAAAAATTTTGACATGTGATCCGGACAGGAAAAAGTAAATTAAAGTAAGCAATAAAAATATCTACCTGTATAAGATACTGACTGAAATGTGTTACAGTAAATAATAATATTGTTCGTGACGTCATTACTGTATTCGAGTCCTGTACAGCTTTTAATTCTTGTGGAGTTACTGGAGGAAGCCTCTCTTTTATACACGATTTTAGTATATCCCAAGCATGCTCTGTTACATTCATATCGGGAGAATTGGGAGGCCATCTTAATCGCGTTATTTCCTCTTCTTCGCAAAAAATTTGGACAGTTGCTATTCGATGAGGGTGTGCATTATCGTCCATAAATATCAATTCTTGGTCATTGGCACCTCGAAAAAGACGTACAACAAGATTTATCACTTCATTAATGTATAAATAAACTACTAGTAATCACATACGCTGCACATAGGCGTAGTTGGGCAGTCATATTCAGGGGTGCTTAAGCCCTAGACCCTATTTAGCATATGGCCAAAAAAATTAGTTAATGTGAAGCGCTTAATGTAAATTCTGGGGGTGCTAAGCACCTCCCAGCGCCCCTTAACTACGCCTATGACACTGCACTGACCATAACCAACTCTTCGGACATTTTAAAACATGAAATATGTCTTTAGCACGCACGCATACGAGGCTTCAAAAGTTTGCAACTCATGCTCTGAGCGCGCATGGCTTGAACACGCACGCATATGTACAGCTTCTCACCGCATGCGTGTTCAGGTATGTATTGTCCGCCCAAGATATCTGGAACCGGCAGAAGAATTTAAAGAATGCAAGGAGAGGCTTAAACAACGTTGCCACTTTGTGTGTAAACCAGTTTTAAAAACTGTTTAATTTTTCGTTAATAAGATTTAAACTTTTCTTACCGCATCATAAAATGAGTTCTATAATACCTGTCGTTAAGAATTAGATAAATCTTCTGTTTTCAACAATTAATTTCCGGGGTGTTATTTCCCCACAAAATATTTAGCAAGAAATTACCAACATTGCACTATTTCCGTGTCTTCTTCGCCTCGTCGACTGAACGGTGACTTGGCCCGCGTCGGTAACACGCTTATTGAATAGAAAAATAATAGATAGAACTTATTTGGCTGATTGCGAAGTCGGTCTCCGTCTTTGTAAATGATTTATTGCCTCTCCGGGTCGGGATGTCTGTGAGTTGCCTCATAGCCGTCTCATCATCGGTCGAAAGTCGTGGTGTTTAAAAATGGAAAATTTGAAGGGAAAAGTTTTGCACAGTCAGGCGCGTGAGATAATTGCAAACGTAATTAGGGTTTGCGATGAAGAGGCAGGGAATAATATGATAAAAATTCCAATAAAAAATAAAACAGAAAGGGCTATGTTGTACACAGGAGTAGGAAGATTACCTATAACAAGAATTAGAAAAGAAGATGCTCTTATACAACAACATAATCCCGCAAACTTATTATCTTCTCCAAGAAAAAAAGGGAACGAATAAAAACGACTCCGATTCTGAGTAAAATGGACTAAACAAGACTTCATAATCATTATAGGTAATATAAACAGAACACATTTTTTCCACCAAGTTTTCTTTTATTTTTTTAGTTACATTTTAAATCCTTCAAAGAAGGTATTGTGTAACAATTTATTTGAATAATTGCCACAGATTTATAAATATTTAAGTTTTTAAACAGGTTAGTTTGAATTTGTATGATTAAATTAATAGAACGCCGAAGCTGAACCCCCAAGAACGTTTTTTTGCCATCTATTATATTATGGAAACAAAGCATTGGCGAACGCTTACTAATCAGGTTTTTTAACCTATTTTATAAAAGAATTATTCCCTACATTCTTTAACGGAGTTTCCTACAAGTCTTTTATATATTAAACGAACCTGATTGTCAATACATTTTAATTATTTTTTATAAGGACGGATAAGTTGACACTACGACACTGAGTAGTGCTATTTTAACATAGTTTTTATGCATTTTTATGACTTCCTTTCCCTTTCGTCCCAGTTACAGGGAACTTGGGCGGACAATACGCGCCTTTAGAGTAGAATGTTGGATAGAAACAAGGGTACTAAAGTAATGTCGCCCCCCAGATATAAGCTCAATATTATAGGCTAGGGGCAGATATAAAGCATATAAGTTGAACGAGAAAGCCAAGCTATTTAGTAACCGATTATGTGAATGGGATAAGTGTTGCTCATAATATTTTACAATATTACGGATCTAACCATATTTTTTATTTCGAAAAGTGCAAGAGTACATCAAAGGTTACATTTTTTATGGCAATTTCATAGCTTCTGGCATCTTAACAGTACAGCCAAAAATAGTTTTAACAACCGCATAAAAAGTAAGGTGCTTATCTGTTCCAACGGTAGCAAATCTTGCTGGTCGCTTGCCAAAAACATTGGTCAAAACTTCAGTAGCAGCACCTTTCCTCCCCTGACCACTAACAATCTGCCAAACAATTTGCAGCCAATTCCACCCTTATTACCCTTGCCAATTTCGCTCTTCCAACCGCTGCGTCTGCGCCCCACAAAATGTTCGATATAAGATTTAAGTTCAAACAAGCTCAACAAGTTTTTCTATCCCTTGATATCGAGAAGTCCTCCAGTCTAGATCGCATACCGGCAATTGTTCTAAAAAATCCTCTCCAGAACTTCCACCCACCTTAATTCGTCTTTTCTAGATCTCCTAAGACAAGGGTAGCTGGAAGACTGCTCATGTGCAGCGTGTCTCAAAGAAAGGTTTCAAGTCCTTGCCATTCAATTATAGACCTATTTCTCGCCTATGTGTGGTCAGCAGAGTTATAATGAAAGTGACCAACTTGCAAATTCTAAAATATCTAGAAAAACACAAATTCGTCCATGAAAGACAGTACGGATTACGTCACCAAAGATCTACAGCTGATCTCCCTTTGTCTATCACCCATAACTGGAACAAGTCCCTCGAATTTCATGGCAAATCCCAGATTGTTACTCTTGACATTTCCTAGACCTTTGATATATGACATATATGATATGACATGCCGAAATCCTCAAGAATCTACCTTCTTACGGTCTTCCTCCAAAACCCAATCAAAACTATATACCTAGATTGGTAGCTTTCTATCGTATTTCTATCTAGGGCGAATCTATCGTAGTGGACGGTCACTCATCTAATTTCCATTCTATCAATGCTGGCGTATCCCAAAGTCAGTCCCGACGCCAAGCCTATTTCTTTGTCACATTAATGACCTGCTCTCTTCAACTATCAATCCCATCCACAGTTATGCTGACGATAGTACTCTTCACTTAAAAATTTATTTTCAAAAGAAGACTTGAACCAAGAGCTGCTTAACAGACGCAGATCTATGCACCTAACCCTTTCCCAAGATCTTCAATTAATCTTAGACAGGGGTTCCAAGAATCTTGTTTAGTTCAACACCTCCAAAATCCTGTCTTGCTCCCTGTCACGCAAAAAAATTCGGCACTACTTACCCCATTCTCATGAATGGGCCAAGCCCTGCAGAACAATGAAACGTTCGATCTTGTTGGCATCACCTTCAAACATGATCTCAGCTGGTACAAACACATCACCTCAATAGCCACATCAGCAGCTAAAAAGCTTGTCCTAACCTAGGTTAGGTCTTATTTGGTACTCGAAAGTACTGGTTGTACTCTAGAGTACTGTTCCCACATCAGGAAGCGATCTCACCTTCAACACTGAACATCCTTGATTCTATCCAAAAGAGAGCCATTCGACTCATCAATGACCCAGTCCTCACAAAAAACTCCCTCCTCGCGCTCATCGCCGCGCTGTTGGAGATTTATTCCTTTTCTACCGATACTTCCACGGATTTTGCTCTAAGGAACTACCCGCTATAATTTCCCCTTTGACTGTTCCTAACAGAAGAACAAGAAGCGCATTCCGTATGCATCCCTTTACTGTCCAGCTACAAAAGCCTAGAACACCCCACTTCTCTCGCTCATTCATATCTAGGGTCTTCATATTATGCAGCGGCGAATTGCCTGCAGATGTTTTCTGTTTTTCTCCCACCCTCAATCCTTTAAATCCTGTGTCAATCGATTACACTTCCCTTCTATTCAGACGCCCACGGTACGTTAGTACTTAGGTTTGAAGTCTACGTAGGCTGTCCCAGATAAAAAATGTAGAACTTGTAGAAAAGTGACTTGCATATATAAAGTATGAAAAAGTGAGTGCAAGTCGTTTTTTTTTGGTTATACTGTTAAGATGTTACAGCTATCAAATTGTTCGAAATGGAGTTTTTCAGAGTTAATATCCTGAGATCTGTTCAATTTAGAAGGTCAGACACCCTGTATATCGTAGCAATATGTCGTTGTAATTGGCCTTGACCACTTTTATTTGTTTCAGGAAGCCCTTATCAAACGACTCGGGGCCAATGCCTACCCTTTCACCATGGAAATAACTCCTGTGGCACCTCCTAGTGTACAACTGGTACCGGCCAAAGAATATAATGGTGCTCCTATTGGAACCAGTTACGATGTTAGAGCTTATGTTGGTAAGTGCAGTTATCTTTTTTTGCCATTCAAGGTTCTACTTTTAAAGAATGGCTTGAATTCCCATTAGGGACACATGTTTTCTAGTTACTAAAAATATTGGTAGGTACGTGATTTCGCTGTAACTGAAAATTAATTTTGTGAAAAAGGTAATGTCGTGTCAACTATTGATATGTTAATATTGTTAATTGTTTACTCTTTATTTCTAATTGCTATTAACTAAAAAGATCTTTTTTTTTAAATACTTGCTAGTGTGCCTTATTTGATGCAAACTGTGGAATACTAACAAAACTGAACACGAACCATCTAATACACAAAGCTTAGAACGGTATTATGTCTAAATCTAGTTGAAGAAGGTTTTCAATACTTTTGGTTGTGAAATTATTTATTTTGTGTCAGTCAAAACTTGTGAACATGCACACAGAAAAAAGATTCCATACTCAAGAATAAAACACTTAAGTATATCGCGTACTTGTATATCCGCAAACTAATGAATTAAACTTTCCTGTAATATCTTCTTGAGCCACGAATAGGTACGCGTTTCTTGGGATAAGTAAGCACTTCTTGATAGAAGTATGAATTATATTTGTACTAAATGGGAATAAAATAATACAATTTTAAAGCATAAAACCCGAAAAAATATCTAAAGCATATTTTACTATAAATTACCAGTGTGTCCTGTGATTTTACATGTTGGTTGGTCATAAATAAATTGAATAAAATTTGTTACAGGCAATTTAGAGAAGTATTCCAATAGAAAAATTTAACATTCGCCATATTTTGCATGTGAAAAGTAATACGCGTTCATATTTAAATATATAGGATTTTATAATAATATGTAGATTATATACAATTAAGAAAGAATATTTTTTGAGATCTGAGACTTTTCTTCCAGTAAGCTTTTTAATAATATTTTTAAAACTGAGAAACAACTTACTCCTTATTTAATTTTAACGGTGCCTTAACTTTAACTCACACTAAGAAAGCCGATACACCAGAAAATACACAATTATATCTTTTTCTTCAGACAATCGCGCTTACCTAGAATTTAGCATGAATCGCAGGAAATTTTAAAAAGGTGCGTACTCACTTGAGCACGAATGCAAATGAGGCAAGTCGAGGCCGCACTAAATGCCTCGTGGTGGGAAAAAATGTCTCCAACGTGAGCACGCATGAGACTTGTCGCTTGTCGCGGCAGTTCTCCAGTGTTCCTTGCCGAGGCAAGAAAAATGGCGCACGAACAGTTAGTACCCGTGGCTTGAATCAGTTTTATACTTATTTTAAAGTAATTAAAAAATAAAACTATCGAAGTTTTTTCTGTTCTTTTTTCTTGATTTCATCCCTGCCTTTTTTGACACTCGCCACTAGTTCAGCCCAAGTATATTCTGTTTTTAATTTGTTGTAATAACTGAGATCACGAGGGTTCCATAATACCTCCCCATTTCTATATTCATTAATAAGTCGTAAACATAACTCTTGAGCCTACTCCATATTGTTTAATAAGAACGATGAACCCGATGGTCAATACCAGAAATTGTTATTTATCAGAAATGTCCTAAAAACGCGTCCACACTGAGCGCGAATTCCTTTGATGGACCGACAGCAGTTGGATCGCTCCGAGGCATGCGAATAGCTCAAACTAGAGATGATACAAAATACTAGGAACAGTTATTTTGGAACAGTTACGAACGAGGAACAGATTATAACAGTTATCAGTTTAATAAAATACCTGTTCCAAGGCTTCGACTGTTCCGAGTAACAAAACGAATGTTCTGCATTAAGAACCCGTTCGCAATTGGCAGCATTGCAAATTGCAACAGTTACTCATCTTCATGTCATCGGCATCGGCCAGCTACGCCAGCTACGGCTACCGCACATTGTACATAATAAAGTCGATTTTGGTATCACACCATAATATTAACTTGCGTCGCATACAACATCGCGCCTTATTGAATACCGAACGTCACTATAGCCGAATATCGTTTCACGCTTTTACGCCATTATTATTTAATACATATTTGGTATTTGGCTCGCACACTCGCACGCGAAATCGTGCATTTAGCACCTAGAAAGTAAATAATTAATATTAAATTCTTCACTGTGCTGAAATAACATTAATTTGGTTTTGTCGCATTCTGCCGAACTGTTCCTTTTGCATTTTAAATTTTTGCTGGCCTGTTCCTGTTGATCTGTTATTTTCAGTACTTAGACTTGTCCTGTCAGGATGAGCGTGTTTTTTCTATATCACTTTTTTATATATTGTTAAAATCCACTTTTTGTTATTTATTTTCTATAAAAGTTTATTTTGAATATATTATATAATAGTCGACAAATTTATTTCTTTCATTTAAAAAAAAAATAATTACCTTAAATTATTATACTTAAATAACAGTAGCTACTAAGAATTAATTCACGGAACACTCCAAATAATATACACATAATATTTATGTATGTACATGGCAAGTAACAATACAGTCCTTTTTATCATGAAGAATTTTAAATCCGAAGTTATTTACACATCCGTCGCGTAATTCTAATCTAAGTACTATTCCTATTCCGCGTTCTGTTAGTTTTAAATTTCAATACCGTTGCATATTACAAGCTATTCCGAGAATCTCAAGGTTCCAACGTTAGAACTATTAAAAAGTAACAGGTTTTTGGAACTGTTCCGTAAGCGGAACAGGTACGAAACGGAACTGTTATTAAAAAATAACAGTTTGTACCACCTCTAGCTCAAACTCGTTTTCCGCGCCTCGGAACTACGTCCAAAATGACTGCTTCGTGCAGCCTTGGCTTGCCTCATTCGCATTCGCGCTCATGTGATTATGGGGCTTAAGAAATACTAAATACTGTCGTGAACTGATAAACAAAGAATGTCTAATTTCAGGTAACTACTAAATTTACGTCAGCTGCACCAGGTAATGTGTTTTTATCCTAATATAAAAATGTTTTAAATATTTTTGATCTACCCATTTCAAGTCGAAATTATAAATTTTAATTTAAGCTACGACTGGAATTACTAATTTTGTTGATAGGGCGTCGCATTTCTCAATTTAAAATATTTGCTTTACTCTCAAAGAGACCTTAATTTAAATAACTTGTCACGTTTAAATTAAATTGTCACCAACAGTGAAGCAACCGTGTAGGTGGTGGTAGATTTTATTTCCTTGATAATTTAAAAATAATATTTACACACAAAAACACGTTATTATAAAGTCTATATAATTTTCTATAAGACTGTATGTGCGATTTTAAAGAAAAATATTATTAAAAGTCACCTAGCCAGGCACTGTATCGTGGATAATTGCTCCAAAAGTAAGTTATTTTTACAATACTCCAGGGCTCTTCAAAATAAACAATAATAGAAAATAACGCCTCTTGATGTACAGCAGAACCTATACTTTTTGTTGTTGTATGATACCCAGGCGAATATAGCTTGTTTATTGAATTATATAAAAAAAATTCACTTTGGGATGCAAAACACTTATAAAGAAATTGTACAAGGACACTAGTTATTATCTAAAATCTAAAATCCTAACGATCACGAAATCGACTAGTTAAATAGTGCAAAAAATGATAATAAATTTAACCTTACGTAACTGACACACCTACTTACAGCAGTTAAACGATATAAAACGCGCCTTACCCTGATTAAGCGGTGGCTCCTTAATACTACATACGTATAATACGTATATTCATATTTTATACTTTTCACATAGTAGGCCAAGCAATAGAGCGATTTGTCGTGACATTAATACTATTAGAAAACCGTCTGTGCCATCATCTAAAAGATGATCCGTAGATGATTGCTGTTAATTTGTTAACATATTTAAGCAAAAAAACGCGATTTTTTAGTTTTTTGCTTATAAAATGGAAAGTAATGAAGCACTCTTAATGGTGTAAATGGACGATTTATAGAGAATAAAAATACGAACAAAATGGGAGGTCGAACGCCCCGATAGGATAAGTAGCAACGCGGAAAATCCGGAAAAACCAGAGAATTAAGAGTTTTTTAAACAAATTCATAAATTGGCCATTTGTCAACGTAGAGGGCTCAAACTTTGGGGAAAAGTGGTAATTTATAGCTACTTTATGTGTGCAAAACCCCGACGCTGTCCGACGATTAGTTTTACCACAATCGTCATTTTAATTTTTCAACACACTATTTTGCAACAGGTCTGGATGCTCTATGGATCGTCCGATTTTAATTATTGAAACGGATTTGAAAAGTACAAGTTTAGTTGAACAATATGTACGTTTTAATTTTTCCATAAAGTGGTACGAAACCGGTTGAAAATGCAAGTAAAAATGCGTGAAAATGGCCGAGCGCGCGAAATCGATCGAGTAGCGGGAGAGAAGCGGAGCGAAGGGGAGCAAATATTCGCGCGATCAGCCATTTTCACGCATCTTTACATGCATGTTCAACCGGTTTCGTAGCATTTTATGGAAAAACTAAAATATACATATTGTTCATTGTACTTTTCAAATCCGTTTCAAGAACTAAAATCGGAGGATCCATAGAGCATCCAGACCTGTTCCAAAATAGGGTGTTGAAAAATTAAAATGACGATTGTGGCAAAACTAATCGTCGGACAGCGTCGGGATTTTGCACACATAAAGTAGCTATAAATTACTACTTTTTCACAAAGTTGGAGCCCCCTACGTTTAAAAATGGCCGATTTATGAATTAAAAAAAAAACTCTTAATTTTCCGGTTTTTCCGGATTTTCTCCGTTGCTACTTATCCTATCGGGAGGTAAGGTTTGTATTTTTATTCTCTACAAATCGTCTATTTACACCATTAAGATTGCTTTATTACTTTCCATTTTATAAGCAAAAAACTAAAAAAATCGCGTTTTTTTGCTTAAAAATGTTTATAACAAATTAAAGGAAAAAATTTCAGAGTTGGAAATATAACAGCAATCATCTACGGTTGATCTTTTAGATGGTGGCACAGACGGTTTTCTAATAGTATTAATGTCACGACAAATCGCTCTATTGCTTGGCCTAAAAGGAAATTACTAATCTCTTTTAAGACAAATTTCATGTTGATTATTTTAACTCGTAACTGATATAATTACGGGACTTAGATTTTAAGTTAATTTCTTTTAAAAATAAATAATAAACTTTCTTAAGTACAGCACACATATTTTACTATCCAAATTAATAGTTTTAAATTTTTGCTTATAATTTGCTTTAGTTATATTAAACAAGCAAACAAGATTACTTATTTTTCGGGCGTACTAATAAACAACTGGAATTTGTGTACATATGGGCGCATGCTTTTAAGCTTTCCCAATTAATGGTAATAATTTTTCGCCATTAAGCGTCTGCCCGCCAATTATTTTGATTAATGTCGACTGCACACGGTAGGTGGTTGGTTCGTCTCGTTTATTGAATCTAAGCAATTTAAATGATATATTGCTCTGAACACCTGAACATAGAAACGTAAAACTACAGTCATCATAGCAACTTAGTTTATCTCACTGCACTGTAAAAAAGATACCCTGTTTGTACAGTTTGTTTTATAATTTTAATAAAATACCTTACACCCCGCATTTACTATGTTTTTCTACTCTCGTGCTTTAATTGGTTTATTAGACATTTACTACCTGTAATTTAATGAAATTCATTAAGATACAGATTTTTTATGAAGATACAAGTTTATTTTAGTTTACTAATGGCACATTACAGCAATATTTGATTAATATTAAGGTGCTCGCTCACTTAGGCGAAGCGTCGCGAAGGTAAGCGCGGCGAAACGAAGCATCGTTTACGCGGTGTCGGCACACTTGGGCGAAGAGAAGCGAAGCGCAGAGAATCCACGGCAAAAGATATCCATCCCATCCTATTTTCAACATTTAACCTTTAAAACATTTTTAGTTGTTCAGTGAAGGTATACAAAATGAGCAGGTCGTCATCGGACGAGGATTTTTTTATACTTCGCCTGATTGCCAGTATGGAGGAAGAAGAGAAACTAAATAGAAAAGTTTGGGTTAGTAAAATAAATAAAATGAGGGATACTTTAGGTAAATTCCATCACCTATTTTCTGATTTAAGAAAACACAACACAATCTACAAGAAGTTTCAGCTGGTACCGACGTCTAAAAAGCAACGACAAACAAATATTTTGGATCTTCTCTTCTCCTCTTCAGCGCTCACTGAGGCAGTGCGGCGCGACGGGAAGCGGCGAGAAAAACGTCGTCTAGTTGCTCTCCAGACTTTCCGAGCTTCAATCAACGCTTCTCTTCGCTTCTCGCCGCCTCAGTGTGCGGGCTTCCATTTGATTGTATGTAAAGGCGCGTATACACCTGAGCACGAACGGGTACGAGGCAAAGGCGAGTCGCCGCTCGCGTACAAGTGTGTACGTATCACCGAGGAGAGGCAAACGGCTTTCGGCCGAACGACGTACGGAGCGAGGCCGTGCGATACCATCCGACGGGAGTCGGTACATCAAAGAGAATTTGGTTCAGGTGTGGACGGTGTTTTGCCTCGTTGAGTTTAAAATTAAAAAGTCAGTGTAGTGTGGTGTAGGTACGTATTTACTATTTTTGTGGTTTAGGATAAGTTAATAAAATTAATTTTGTAAACTTTGGTTTAGGTTTCAATTAAAAATGAGTTGGGATAATGAAAAGATATTGTGTCTAATAAAGGAATATGGAAATCGTCCAATTTTGTGGAAGAAAGATGACAGGTTATACTACAATATTATTAAGAAGGAGGATGCCTGGTGCGAAATGATTTTGATGTTTTGATACGTTAAAAAGATATTGTAGGCTAGTAAATGAATCACTAGTTGCCAAACATCTCAATGTGATACCCAATCTCTCTTCCGAAGTAACAGATTTTCGTAAATATGTATCGTTTCTTGATATTATTTCACGAATTGATTCCAATAAAAAAATGAAGTCGTTGGGAGACATTTTCGTGAAATTTCGGAAATGGCGACTCTCTTCCTCCATCATACTATTTAAAAATATTTTTTTTTCTTTTCTTTCTTTTTATATTCTGGTTGTCCACCAGTGTCTTTTTTTAATAAACCCGCCATCACTATAAAGGGAGCACTAGCTACTACTACATCGTCGTCGCTCTCCATACTCCGCAGCTGATCTGAACGAACGTATGAACGGAGGATGGGAACGGCGGCGGCGCCTCGTTCGGTGCCTCGGCGTTTGTTGTTTTTAATCAAAAAAAGTTAAAGCGAGGCGTTCATTTGACTTCGTATGCCTCGTTCGCGTTCGTGCTCAGGTGTATACGCGCCTTAAGGTTCTTGGATGGATAAAATTCTCTTCGCGACGCTTCGCCTAAGTGGGCGCACCTCTGAGGTGCGCGCACACTTATATATATATATATATATATATATATATATATATATATATATATATATATATATATATATATATATATATATATATATGATGTTTTTACAGTACTCAGTATTTTTGTCAAAATGCCTCTGAGCAAACTCGAGATGCTTCTTCTTATTTTTTTTATTTACTAAGGGTATCTTTCGACCAACTAATGCCTGTATACCCTGACTTCTTAAAAATTTTCTTATTATTGCTACATAGATAACCTTTTTGTAATCACTGGCTTAACTTTTCACTATTGTTTACGGATTTTCACTAACTTTTCTTAGTACTTCTTGTTTGTCTCGAGAAGTCAGTACTTTTTCTCCCTCTCCCTCACAAGGTTTTTGTTGTATGGATTGTTCCATATTTTTTTATAATATATTGAACTGTTGACCTGCTTCTTCCAACAGTTTTTCTTATGTTTCTTTGAGATCTTCCTTTTTGATATAATTTTATTATCAAATGTCTTGTATCAAATTTCTTGAAGCACTTCTGGTGATTTGCGACAAATTTTAAATTTGCTGTATTCTTTAGACCACGGAGTCTCAAACTGCCATTAAAAATAATTTAGAATCTATATTTAGGAATTTTTTATCACTATAAGAACAGATAAATACATTATATGTACATCGTTAATTTTTTTTTGGAAGTGGACGAATAATTTTGCTCGCCGATATTTTACCAAATTATCTTTATTTTGTCATTTTTGTCCAAGGGATCCTGATATACATAGGAAGAGTTATTGTTATTTTCATTTCTCGGGAAAAGAGATATCTGTTAACTTATTTTTAAAATTTTACTAAATTTAATGTAGAAGTTTTATCTATATCTTACAAGTGGACGAATAATAAATCTCCCGACTATATGTTTCAAGTTAAAACGACAAAATTGTATACCTAGTTTGTTACGCCATGTACTATTTAGCTGTGTTTAGGACTGAAGATTTGTAACACTCTCTTGCAGCATTTTCCAAACTTTTTGCTAGTCGACCTACTTCAAAAAATGATAATTTCTTGCGACCCACATGAATTTTCGAACAAAAAAACATAATAATATAATAAAAAAACAAACTTTAGATTAAAATTATTTAATAACGTGTTTTTAAACCTTGTTTGCGACCCACCAAAAACTAGCTTGCGACCCACCAGTGGGCCGCGACCCACAGTTTGGGAACCGGTGCTCTATTAATTTTGCAGGTTAAAAATATAATAATGAATAAGGAACAAAGGATTAGGTTTCTGTTTTTAAAAGTTAAGGGGAAAATCTCAAAATTTTTTTTTATGACTCAGTAGTAATTATTTTTTCACGGAGAAGCCACTATCGCCAAGATTTTTTTCAAGGTATTGTTGCTATCTCTCGTGAGCATACTTTAGCATCGGGATTGGCTTTTGCTTGAGCGACACAACATTCCTTTTTCGGATGAAATAATGTTAATTTGAAAATGAAGGGAAATAAATTCTTTTCTAGTGCAAAAAATCCTCAGAAAGAAGGATTATTTTTGACTCTGGTCCAGGTGTCCTCTTGCAATCGCGATATCTGGTTTATATTTATTTATTTTTTGACGGTCTTTTATTGCACTATGGCGAAGAATTTATTTCAGTTCATTTTTAATATATATTACCCATAAACCGACAGAATTGTCCTGTCTTTACGTACAGTGATGCACTGGCAGTGTCGAAGAAATTCTACCTATTATGTTATGCCCGCAGTCGAATGTAATTTCAAAGTACTGGGTAGTAACACTGGGTAAACAAGTTGACGCCAGTCACTACATCTCATCCATTGATAAGGCGTTTCATTTTGATTGTGATAAAACGTGGTCTGTTCCTCAGTCCACAGTTGAGAAAACGCGTAAACAGGAATCAGTTTGCCAATTCCTGCGAATTTCATTCATAAACGTGAAGCACAAAATTGTTTTTTATAGTTATCTGCCTATCTCGAGTGTGCGCAGTAAGAGCCACGTGAGAGCCGAAATATCGGCAAATGGTTCAATTTGCGACGTACGTGCTACGATTAAGAACCGGATTACTACACTTATAGCAAGAAAGATGTACGAACGTCGTATCCATATCGTAAGAATTTTCTTGCAGCGCTGCCAATTCGTGATAACCCTAAACCCGAAGAAGTTTGTTAGTAATGTTGAAGAAATAACACAATCACAGTAAAAATTATATTTCTAGGTTTTTTTTAGACTATAAACTAATGTATTACTATTCTTGTTATAATAAAACTACCTTTTTACCCCCTAAATTAACTTAGCGGAAGCGTAACCCATCAATATATTAACGGAACCAGTTGGTTCAGTCAGGGTTAACAGATATGTCTTCTGTATTAAATTTGACCATAATCCTTTGAGAAGAATTACATAATTAGTTTTAGCAATATAGCATTTACATGTTTTCCTACACCTACTTCTTAAACGTTCGTCGTGGCAACAATGTTTGCCGCCTGGAATAAATTGAAAAATGCGCAAGCGTCAACTAGGCAGGCCTTGTGCTATTGGTCCAAATTCTTGGCCTCAACGATCTTGCTAAGACTGATTTGGGCTGAAAAGCCCGTTTTTTAAACTGTGCTCAGTCACCCTGGGTGTAACTCTGCCTGGCAATGGCCCAGAAATCGCAGCTACTAGAGGGCTCCTGAACCAGAATCAAACATAGACCTTCTGTCTTAAGGTTTTTTTAGGATCTTTTATTACACCGGCGAAGCATTTATTTCTTTGCATTTTTAAAATATTATACATACACCGAAAATATTTTCCTATATTGTTAAGTTGGGTTAAAGATTCCATCAATGCTAAAGAATCTTGGGAGGATCCAAACGGCTCGCTTGTGCCTCAGAAGCTGACCTTTATCAAGGATGAATAGGAATGCTGTATGTTATTATCAACGGAATACCTTACTAGTTTCGCATTTTACCATGTCATCATACTTTTCAATCAAATAATTTGTTGATATTCTTTAAAACTTCAGAATAAACGTTCAAACTTTCTTTCCATTTTTATCGTTTTTTAAAAAGGTAGCAGAAAGATGTCGTAAAGTCGAAGTAAAGTATCATTTTCTGCTTTGGATGACTACTTATTAAGTTTTATCGGTAGAGGCACTGTTAAATCCATAGATTTATTCCGGGGGGGGGGGGGGCATTCTTACTGGGGGATTAAAATTTATCTTTAGGTAAACTAGGCTTTAAGCAAATCAATTTCTAAATTTTACAGACATACCCCGGAGGGGATTTTTCTTGCTCCGGGGGGAAAATCTCCCCGGACTACCTCTTGAATTCATTAATGGACGGAAACATTACATTTTTCTACCTTGATATACAAGTAACTATTGACTTTGTTACAAATCTTTGCGAGAGCTCTGTGCGTCGTCATATATAAGAAAATAGATTTTAAAATAATCTGCATCGTAAAGACAGAGGCACCTCTTTTCCCTAAAAAAAAACAATTTTTTTTTTGTTAAAGACGCCGGCGTCTGGTATAACCAAAATTAATAAAAAAGTTGACAAATATTTAGTATTAAAAACTAAAAACGCACTTAGATCTATTCTTTCGAAAACTAGACTCCAAACGAAAAAGAAAATGTGAATATAATAAATTGAAACGCATGTGATAATTCGTATATAGAAAAACACAAGGTTTTTAAATGTGGGGAAATAAAAGATCTTGAAACCTATACTAAATATAGATAATTTCAGGAGTCAAATGCATGCAAACATGCTTCTGATCATAGTTACGGAATCCAATTAGATAATTCTAGGAAGAGTGGCGAAAAAAAAGTTAAAAAAGGATTTCTGTAATATTACAATATAAGAAAAATGCCAGACAGAAAACCAAATTAAAATATCATTCTAGTAAAATGTGAAACGTTTGCTGTCTTCGTGGTTAACGCTAATTATTATGTATCTATTTATTGGAAATTCCTGCTTCGTTCTAACATAAAGGAACACGAAACACAAATGGAATTACCGTGGTTTCGTTCTAAACATGAAAGCACTTATAGGGTGTTAGGAATTAGTTACCCTATATAATTAACCACAAAGGATGATCTTACTTTAATGGAACTAAGTATTAAGTGTTATGACGAAAGTGACAATCTTTTTTAAATATTACCATATATAATTTGTGATACTGATAGAAAATACAATTTTATTCGCATTTCTTTCGATGCAAGCTTAATTTTTTCCTAACAATATTATCACAGATTCTCCAGCTTATGGAACCAATTGCCCGCAGATAATTTTCCTTCTCCTCCCAACCTCAAATCCTTTAATTTCCATGTCAGTAAATTACATTTCCCATTTCTTGAGGCGCCCACGCCTAAAAAATACACATTTTTTATAACATATGCATACATTACATGCTGAAACTCTGTAACAATTATTCATACTCACAAGAAACCTCAGAATAACGCTTTGTAGTTAAACAAAAAAAAACAATCTCTTTTTATATTAACAACTAATAATTAAAATATAAATCGATGTTTCTTCGTCACTGATTTTTCCATTTACTTTCTAAAGCATATATATAGCGTTTCTTTTTCTAATCAAAAGATGAAATGTCACCAGAGAGAAAGTCTTATTTTCCGGCGAAATGGCCAACTTCACTTGGGAAAATATACAAAAACGAAGGGAACCCGTATTCAGCATTCATATCATAACTCTTACTTAGAGAGTTATGGATTATTATAAAGAATAACGTAAACGATAACTTTTTATGGTTATACTTGAACGAAGCCATTATGGGAAACAACTGAGGAGCTGCACTGCAAAGTTTATTTACTTTGTAACTTTAATATTGTAGCATGTTAAATGTTAACAGCGGTCTCGTCGTGTTTAATTATATTATTAAATTCTATGTATAATGATCCACATTTGAGACATATTATGCCATATATGCCTTACTATGATAAAATTTAGTCTCTGATTTATTAGTGAAACTTCTTTATAAAAAATCAAATCTGAGGAGGCAAGATATGTAGATCTGGAGAGTCGAAATAAGCAAAAAAATTATGCAATGGATAAAATCAATTGGAATGGGTCCCTAAAGGTGTCCAGATAAACTAATAAAACTCTTTAGAAAAATATCTTGTTGCTAATTATTTTTATTAACAACTTATTGCAAAAAAGTATTTTTCTTTCATGTCTTTTTTCGGGGTTTTTACGTCATATCTCAGTTATTCATTAAAATAGCGAAATACCGTGGGAACCATCGGAATGGTGGAAAAATTTTACATAATTTTGCTACTGATCACTTTTGTATACGACTAATCGATTCGTCAGTATTTAATAAATAAGTAACCGCTCAAAGAGTATGAGCGCAGGCCCGCAGCGGATGCAGCGGTACATTTATACTCAACATAAGCGTCGCGCGCTATAAACAAATATAACGTTTAATCAATTAAAGATATTTGAATAAAACAAAATTGCCCGTCTATAAATAATCGGCAATAAAATGAATTAATCATATCTTGAAAGTATTTCGAATGTTTCAATTTCCGGTATTCTTGTTTAAGTGTGAACTTTTCCACTTTGTTGATTCAAGCTCTGTATTTATAAACAAATTTTAAAAAATTAGAAGTAAGTACTGTAATCTCTCCCTGAGACCACTATCTACGAACTCTTTGAGGGGTGTATCCATAGGCTTTTTTTGTTACGGCAAATTTTCAGTTGTCTATATTACGAAAAATGCATTTTTGCGTATTCGCCGCTTAGGAAAACCAATCATTATTTTTTGTACTTTTTCAATTTAAAAAATAATACAGTAGTTATCAGTGTGATCGGATTTAGAAAAATTTTTTCAGTGAGTTTTATTGCCAAGTTATCTGCAAAAAGATGAAAATATCTCTATTAAGAAATTGTTATAAAAAGATAATGAAAAAAGATAACCATCTGAAACTCGGTAAAGTTGTAGATAAATATGTCTTCTATTGACATTTAACCATAGCTATGATCGTTTTTGCATACATTTTTATAAATTTCGTCGTTTTCCAAACAAAAACGTATTTTTTCATATGTTACATTAAACAAGAATACCGAAAATTCAAACATACTTTTAAAATAATATGACTAATTGATTGTCTTGGCGATTCTTTATACGTGTTATTTTGTTTATCCAAATAGCTTTAATTGATCAAAAGGTATGAGCATATAGCGCGCTACGCTTGTGCGTCTATACCGTTGCATCCGCTGCGCGCCTACTGTTTGAGCGGTTTCTTATTTACCAAATACTGGTCAATCTGTTGGTCGTAGAAAAAAATGCTTAGTAGCAAAATTATGTAAAATTTTCTCACTTGTCCGATGGTGCCAACGGCATTCCGCTTCTTAAATAAATGAGATACGGCAAAAAAATCGAGAAAAGATACGAATAAAACTACTTTTTGGCGATAAATTGTTAATAAAAAAAAATTGGCAACAAAATATTTTTATAAAAAGGTTCGTACGTTCATCTAGACACCATTAGGGACCCATTCTAATTGGTTTTATCCATTGCATAATTTTGTTGCTTAGTTCGACTCTCCAGATCTAACTTGCCTCCTCTAATCGTTTTAAACATGTAAGCCAAGGGCGTACCCATGATCTGAACTAGAGTGGGGCAACTCATATTATTTTCGACGAAGGAGGCGGGATCCGAACTCGGTTTGCGAAAATCATAGACTAGTTTTTATTCTAGGGGTGGGGGCAGCTGCCAAGGAAGATGGTGGGATGCGAATTCGGTTTGCGAAGATTATAGGCTATTTTATCTTCTAAGGGGGTAGCTGGCCCTCCCCCGCCCCTTGCTTGGTACACCCTTGACGTAAGCCACATCATTTAAAATCGGTCCCAGACGCTTTATGTATCCGGCGAAGTGCGAAGTTTCGTACTTCGGCTACGCACACCTTCGTATACGCGTGACTTCCCATACCATTTTGTGATTCGGAAAACTTTGTTAATTTCTTACTTCGGCGAATGTTCTGGTCGATTAAGATTTAATTTTGAAAATGAAAAAGTCGTTGCTTCACTCCATATTTTGGCGAGCAGCACTTTCGTCTGTAGGTAAACAGCCGGGACTGGCGTCCGTCGGTCGACTTGAAATATGAAATACCACAAATAATGTGCCACGCAGTCGCCAAACGTGTGGGGGCTACCATGGATTTATTAAGAATGGATACGGGATGATTTGACATTCTTTGAAGCCAAAACAAACCATTCAAAGCGACACTGTAAACACAATTTGTAATCATTGGCCACATCTTATTTTACCTTGTATTTTTGTACACAAAATACGTTAGAAGCATCACAAGATTTACTAAAAGTAATAAAAGCCCTAAAATATTTTATTTTTCTGCTATATAATAATAAATAAATTTAAGTTAAAAAGGTTTTATTATTTATAGGGTATATTATTTCTAAAGGTTTATTTAAAGTCGCTCCGAGTCATTTATAAATCTATAAGTCGCACTTTTTCTTTTCTAGTTCATTAGACAAAGACGTACGTGTAACGTACGTTTCCTAAGCAACCAGCAGAGACAGCAACACTTCTGAGCTCCACCACTCCAATGCTATTTTATCTCTTTCTACTACGATTCTTGATTCAATTACGTATTTCCTTAAAGTTCGTAAACTCTACCTCTAGGGGAAATGTTTTCATAACAAATAATAAATAAACAGGCTTCACGTTCGATACGCTCACTGTGTACGGACATCGAATCCTTTCTTAATAAATGCATGAGGGCTACCGATGAAGGTATGCAAAGTTATCTTTAGAGCCAGTCTTATATGACAGCTGGAAATGTATTGTTTTTAAATAAGACTAAACCGATTTTCGCAACAAGTTTTAGTAGACAAACTTATTAAGCGCGCATGGACAATGATTAAATTGTGTAAATAATACAATAAAGCATAATGTACACATTTTAAATGACGACACGTATAGAAGGCGATCCTCAATCACATCAGGAAAAGCTGTTATTTAGATCAAGAGATGTTTATAGGAAAAATGGCGTTACAAGGTATTCGATAAAAAAAATACAAGGTGTTGTTTTTTTGATATCGGTTATAGATGAAGCTACAGTCGCAAGAAGTCATACGTAATAAATATACATATATTGAAAATAAAGAATACATATTGAAGAATAGGTTGCCACGCCAGGGCTGGGCGCGATATCGAGAAATTACGTCACTTTAACTTTTTTTTAAACGGTTAACTTATAGTACCTATGGCAACATATTGCTGCATTAAATACTGTCGTTCAGATTCACTAAAAAGGTTTAAGATGTAATACCGGTTTAAATTAAGATCTTCTAGTTGATGAGTTAGGTTTTGACAGATTTTTGTTATGTCATTATTGTTAATAAGTCGTCATTGAAAACCTATGAGTTATTCTAATGTTTCAGCGATTTTCTGAGTTTCCAAATGGTTTTTACCTTGTAACGTGTTGCTAGAATGAACTTAGTTGTATTATTGTAAGAGTACGTGCTAAAATTGCCCTTTTCTTTATAAATTTGCGAAAAAAGTCGGAAACGAATTCACAGTATAAAACTTAGTTGTCTTATTCTTACACCTGTCAGTTTAGAACTTTTGGTTGTAAATTAGACCGATCTAGCGTTGAAGAATCTGGCGGAAAAGTCCAAGCAATTTCTAATCATCGATTTCATTCACAAAATCTACATAATTAATGACAATAACTCAGTGGTAATGGGTTTGACTCTCAGACAAGAAGTTAAGGTTCAATCCAGCTATGGACTAGAAGTTTTTTGTATTAATAAATTACATTTTCTTGGAAAAACACAAAATAACTAAAAAGCATATTTTCCAAAAAATTCAAACTATAAAGATAATAAAATCTCTGCCCCACGGCTTACATTACAGCAATGACCTCGTCTAATGGCCAAACACATTATCACTAAGCTATCGTCATCATGTCGATTCCATGGATGTATTCGATGATAATCAAGCAGTCAGGAAAAAAAATCCGCGTAGCCGCCAGAGGCAGGCACACCTATTTAGTATACCACATAACGTAAAATAACCGTTCAGAAAACACCGGAACTGATGTAATTTCGCAATATTGCGGCCAGTTCTAAATAATCTAAGAGCACTGTATTTATTATATTATTGACACTCAAAATGATGTGGATGACAAATTTTCGAAACAATAATAATTGTTAATTGTGTAATAAATTGTTTATATCGAAAATATTGTTTCGAAAAATTAAATTTCTAATGTGCTTTTCTTAAAAACAACGACGGGAAAATATATTTTGTAAAATGCGAATTATCGAAAATACCGTTTTTAGAAAAGTAAATTTTATGGCCGTTCCACCACAATCTGTTAATAATGCTCAAGTTTAAACTTGAATAACATGAACAAACCTCGCTTGCACTATGTCAGTTTGTGCTTCAGGCGGTGCATTAGGTCTAAGCCTAAAAGTGATTTAAAAAAAGGGTTAATACAAAAGATGAAAGGTACCGAACACAAAAAACCAAACCTGCGCAAATCTTTATATATCCGTCCTTTTGAGGTTTGGTAAGGTTTGCTCAGGCTTCCTTCTATCTTTTTTTATAAACATTTTCTAACCTCTAGAGTTTCTACTTATGTATTAGAAAAGGGAAAATCCGTTATTTTTAAATAACAGTTACCACTGATACTGTTATTTAAAAATAATTGTTTAAAATAACAAGTTACTGTTATTTTGCTTATTTTCGAATTTCATTTAGATTATCTCATATAACGCTTGTTTGCCGGGCTTAAGATGTAACTGTCGATCGTGCAAAAGATAAGACCGCATATCCATTCATTTTAAAGACGCTCTGCTTTAAATTTATTAAAAAATAAATAATTACTAAAAAATAAATTATTCAAAAGTTATTATATCTCCACCCCCAATAATTTTTTTACCTCATTACACGCTTATGTATACTATCTAATCTAAATCTAACTCTATAGCTACCTAAAAAATTAAAATTAAATTATTTATACGTATGCAGGGTAGGTATTTAAGATATTTTTACTTCAATTAAAATTCAAAATAAAATTATAATTCTATTACTAGTATCAAAAACATTCAAGTATTTTATTTTAATTACATTGCGGACAATAAAACTTCCAGTTATTTATATTTTAAATGAAATGTGTATGTATATGTACAACAAACAGAACCATACAGATATACGGTTTAATTTTCGTGATCGCAGCAACGGTGACTAAAGAAATAATCGAATCAATTTAACATCCAACCGAACAGCGAAGAACGAACCGTGGTGTTCAACACAACGCCCGAGAAACGCAACCAAAATAACGCCTCGTTTGTAAACTGTTAGTTGTTATTGTTGTTAATTCGGGTTAGCCAGACGCATGCAGACGACAGACGACAGCGTGCAAGCAAAACATGCAAGCAGTCTCTCGGCATCCCAATGATAACGGACAACGCGTAGATTCTAACCTGTTATTTATTTATAGGGTAATCGGATAATACTTACCAACTATGATTAAATAATAACAGATCGTTAAATAACAACCCATCACTATTTTGTATACAAAAAAAATGGTCTGATCACATCCAACTTGACAAATCTAGGCTACAACTGTGTTAATATACAGGGTCTTATAGAACTAGTTACATATATTGGAATGGGTGATGGGGAATGGGGGCCTACAGAAATACCCAATACTTTCTTTTCTTACATCAAACATTTTAAAAATTTTCTAAAATACCCTAAAATCCGTCCATGTTCGACGCATCTGGCGATGGCGGAGCGAACACATGGCCCGACGTGGCGCTTGACAGAAAATTGCGCGCGAAAAACTTAAAATAATTGAATTTGTTGTAACGTTGCCAAACATATCTTTAAGGATAATTCATTTTCTGTTTTAAGCGTAATTTAAGTCATGGGTAAAAAAAATTTAAACCTTTTCCTAAGCCAAGGGAAAAAAAAGAATGAAAAGGCCACTGCGAAATCCCTCCTTTTTGTCAGCAGCCTTAGTTTTAACCAATTGCCTAACATAATTTAAATATCAATAAGTAAAACTAATAAATTAGTTTCAGAAAATGATACTTATCTAGTAGAGAATATGTTGAAAATATCCTCCATTATTTGCTTTGAAACAAGCGTGCGCGCGCAGCGTATTGCCAGAACCCGTTCTCCATATCTTTTTTAATGCTCGTTTTTTTACAAATCAATTTTTTTGTTCTCGATAATAATCGACGATTACATTTTTTTAAATTTCACAAGGAGACACCCGCTAATCCGGGAATTCGCCGAAAGTCGCTCATCTTTAGACCCAAAACTCAGCTAATGTGCACACCAAAATTTCGCTAACTCACGAGACAGGCAACCACGCCTTCTTGGCAAAACCAAATGTCAATGTCAACGTCCTGACATTGACCTATAAAATTCAGCTGACTTCTGTCAACACAACATTTTCAAATATATAAAAATTTTCAAAATAAAGTGACCTAATTAAAGTTCAACTCAAACCTAGCTGCAACAGGCTACCACGAAAATTCAATTCCCAACGACTAGGTATTGCAAACAAAGAAAACAATGTCATAAAGTTTAAAATATATCTTTCAAAATAATCATGTTTAGAGCAAGACTGGTGATATAGGGTCAATAAATATGACCTATAGCAGATAAACAACTCTTGATCAAAATTTTCTAAACAAAGGTTAAACAGGTTCACCCCAAAACCAACAATGAAAAATGTATTCGAGCATGATTGTATCGAGCACACAATATCATTATTTCCCCTAAGCAAGGAATATCACAGAAAGTTCAAGATATAGTCTAGAGTCTAGAGAATCATTATCCAATTACTAATCAAGGTAAAAACAGTTTCTAATGTCTTAAAATGTAATCTTAAACTACAAAAACGAATTACACAAGTGATATTTTATGAATAAAGTAAAAATGCAGTTTTCTAACTGTAACAGCATGAAGTCATGGTGTAGACAAAATCGACTCAGGAGCAGCGCTCAGCAACATAGTATCAGATGTGTTTACAGGTTATATTATTGTTCGGTATCGATAGATTAACCGAACAATTACTATTGTTTACAACACTGGTTTTCATTGAAAGAGCATTTTTCCTACATCTTGTCTTGGCGAAATCGGATTTTTTTTTGCAGTGGCTGCATTAAAGACAAAATATAGGTCTCAACTAAATCTAGAAAGAGACCTCAGTGTGTCAATTTCCAATATATCACTGTCTTATGAAAATCTCTCTTTCTTCTTTTTCCTTTTGTCCCCGTGTTCGCGCCCGTCTTTCAGTTGTGTCGCGTTCCCCTAAGGGGACACGCCCCACAAGTTAAGAATCGCTGGCTTAGGGAGAAATCAACGGCATATTAACAGTTTTAATAAACTCATTATTAACGGTATATCCACGTGCATTACTGATAAAAGAACAATCCATTCGTCCAACCCAGCGTTGCTCCAACTGTGTTCCGTGGAATCCTGGGGTTCCTTGGAGACCAGTCAAGGGTTCCGCGAAGCTAAGGTGCTCTTTTTTTCATAACATTCAAAAAAGTAAATTAAGACAATAAAAATGTATGCCTCTAAAATAAAAAAAAATCAGGCAAATGCAAGCTATACTTGCACAATTAGTGTTCCGTGCCATCAGCTACCCACTTAACCTGGGCAAACCTTGACCGCCCGATGTCCGCCCATCCGCCGCGCTACTCGCCGCTAACGGCACCAACGCCGTATCACATCGCGTATGCGCGGAGCTGAATGGGCAAAATTAAAAATTTTGAAAAACGTGTAAGGACAAAAGTGGTTCCTTGCACCGTGAGACATATTTCTTATTGAAAATGTTTTCCTCTAAAACCAATGGTGCAGCAGTTAGAAGAAAATAACCAATTAAATTGTTTATACTTAACAATTGATCGCGCTAGAATTTTTCAATCCTGATAATTTTTGCCAAGTCTACACCTAATTTTTAATGTTCATGATGTTTCTCAGATTTTTCTGAGTGATCCTTCTGGTAATAAGGGTGTGGGACAGCAATTTTTAAGCGTTTTTTCCCGAAAAATGTTTAAAAAAAGGCATATAGTCTGTCGTTGAATTCGTGCTTCAATAAGCTTTCATTTAACACCCTACACGAAGCCCTTGAAAATGTTTTTCCCATTGTCCAATTCACCCCCCGAAAAAAAAACAGAATCAAAATTTAACTTTTTATACTTCACGTCTATAATTGGGCCACCACACTCTATTTCCGTGCTAAATTTCAAATTTTTACGTTGAATAGTTTCAGAGAAAATCGCCTGTCTGGACGGACTAAACGGACGGACACCGAAGTGATTCCATTAGTGTTCCGTTTCACGGAACACTAAAAATAGAAATCCGAACCACGAAACGGCTGTGGAGATGGTAAAAATTGTATGTCACGTGAAAAATCAGCAAAAGAAATATCTGATATCTCACTTTCGAGTGACAGGGTAGCTCGCCGCATCAAAGATTTAGCTGTCAATATTCAGAATGAACTTATTTTTTGCCTCAGATCATTCAAATTTTCATTAGAAATGTATGAATCTATCGATGTAGCGGGACTTGCAATATTACTTCATAATTTTCATCGTTATATAGGTATTAGCACGAAAACACATTATTGGAGGTTCTTTTATGCAGGCCACTACCACCAACACTGGAGTTGAAATCTTTGATCTCTTAAATTTTTTTCTTGAAGAGTATAAAATACCTTGGGACAATAATTGTATCATTGATATCTGTACCGATGGGGCAAATTCCATAAGTGGTACAATTAATGGTGATGTACAGCTTTTTAAAGTATTGCCAAAAACTGTTCTAGTAGGCACTGCATGGTCCATAGGCAGGCACTTGCTGCAAAAAAATTATCCCCCAATTATAAGAACGCTCTTGATGAGGTCGTCGTTCATAAAATATCGATCACCAATAAAATCGGTTATTTAAAATACTATATGAGGACATGGGAAGTGTACACATATCTCTTCTTCTACATACTAAGGTGAGCTGGTTATCTCAGGGACTCGGGAAAAGATACTGGCTCGCATTCTTGAGCTAAAGCGTGTTTTTTTTTAGAACACAATGTCGATTTGAAAGATCGATTATTTGATAGAAATTGGCTACTTAGGATTGTCTATTGAAGTGATATATTTGCAAAGATTAATGAACTTAACCTAACCCTTCAGGGTAACTAAATAAATGTATTTACTACTCACCATAAAATTATTGCTTTCAAGAAAAAGTTAGAATTTTGGACAAGTTGTATGCGTTCCAACGAGTTTGATTGCTTCCAAACTATAAAAGACATTTTTAAAAAGGAAGGGGTTAAAATGGAAGACGTATCTATGGATGAAATTATTCACCACCTGAAAGGTTTGAATAAAGTTTTTTGTTCAGTATTTTCCAAATGAACAGCATATTAAATACCAAAATGAATTGTGGGTTAAAAACCCATTTGTTATCAGTGCCCGCCCTTCGACCATGTCAGCTGAAGAATACGAAACTTTTATTAAAATGACAGCTGATTTATCGTTGCAAGAGAAAATTTAAATCAATGCTGTTAGTAGAATTCTGGTGCAGTTTAAAAAATAAATATCCTCGACTGTCGCAAAAGGCCGTGCTGCATAGCACTTCTACCATTTGCAACTACCTAGAATCTATGTGTGAAACGGGATTCTCAACTTATGTGTCGACAAAAAATAAATACCGCAATAGACTTGATGCCGAACCTGCCATGAGAATTCAGCTTTCATCCATAAAGTCCAGTATTACGTATCTCTGCGAAAATTAAAAGCAGTGCCACTTATTTAAATATAACAGAAACCCTTTTTTTGTTTTATTTCTAAATCTTAGAAATGCGTTTATTTTAAGAAATTGTTGGTTACTTTTGTAGTAAATAAATATACTTTAAAATAATTCCTATTTCTGTTGCAAATGGTCGCAAATAATCCATTTAAAGAAAATATTTGGTTGCATTAAAACGATATTTTCTGTTGAAACAAACCATGGGTTACACGTTGAAAGTGGCCACTAGAAAGGGTTCCACTTATCAAAAAGATTTAGGAACGCTAGTCTAACCAATGCTAGTTTGCGATATGTTACTTTATGACAATTATCAAATGCAGTACTCTTGAAGGTTTTCGAAAGTAAAACAATACGACTCATTTTTACATTGCCTTAACGAAATTCTGTAGAACAACAATTCTCATAAACTTTTGGTCTCAAAGCAAGCTTAGAAAGTAATTTAAGGTTCACCACTGTCGCCGAATAATTGCCAGTGATGCGTTTAGATAGAGCTCCTTTTTTGTGAAGCAGAGGAGAGGCTAATATCCTTGCAATTAAAACGGTAATCCTCAATAGCAAACCGCCGCCGCCGACTTAATTTTTGCAATAATGATATTCCTAATTTATTCTAAAAATAAAACGAGGGACAGACACTCCTATACTCACAAGTCACTCACCACTTATATAAAATCCGCATACCCTTAAATACAGCAAGTTCCTGCCAGGCTACTTTGGTACGAAGAAGATAGAATTTCTGAATTTAAAGCTGTAGTTATTTACCATATAAAGAAACTTTTTTCCTTCGAAAAAGCTCAAATTTACGAGTAAAAATAACTTCAGTTTTAATGCTACACCACCCTAACTGAAAGCAGTAGCATTATAACTTATAACGAACAAAAAGTTATAAAGTCTGACCGTCATATCTCATACGTATGTATCTGTAATGTAGAACACCGTTGGAATATTTACGTTTCATATTTTAAAGGGGAGAAAGATTTTTTTGAATGCTTTTTTTCGTCCCTAGCTAATACGGACAAACGAACACGGACCCTTTTCCGGGTATATCACAAAAAAGTGTATAAATGGATTCAAGTGGGCATTCGGGGAAATATAGCGGTATACTGGGTAATTTAACGCCTGGAAAAGGTAATCGAGTTAAATATTTGTTTTATATAGACGTGTACAGTGTGTACACGGCGTAGGGGAGACATGAATATTTATTTTTATCTTGTCGTCCACCCAACAAAATGTTGACTTGATAATAAAAAAGCCTGTAGAGAATGTTCAATTTATATTTGTTTAGGTTCAAGCACTGTAAAAAGAGCGCTTGTGTAATAGATTAGATGCAAAGTATGGAGAAAATCCAACAGAAGATTTTATTGCGTAAAATAATTATTGTTCTTTGGATTTTTCTTTGGAATTATATTCAAACGAGGTCTGCTCCTCTTCTGCAAGGGGCAGAAGCACCAATTTTTTTTAACTAAGTATACGCCGAAAATGGTGATGTATACAGTTCCCTGCAACAAGTACCGAGACAAAGCTGAGAATATCAAGTACCTGATCTTATACAGAGTGTAAGTTGGAATATCTAATTGTTTGAAGTACTGCCTAGTCTTTGTTTATTTAAATGTTTCCTACTGTATAGGCAACAATACAAACATGCTGTACGTAAATGGGTTGCGTATTGTAAATCTAAATGTTATTATGTTATCAATATTTACTTTCCTTGTTTCTTTTAGAAATTAGTCTTAAGTAATATCGTGGTTTCCTTTGGCTATCTAGAATATGGTCTTCATCGATCTGTTGTTAGTTATATTATTTTGCTCATTAAAATATATTTGTGCTTTAATTAATTTTTTATTTTTCAGAAAAGTCCCCTAAACAAGATGTATCTGTGTAAATTGTTTCCTTGCGCCCGAAAACGTCACATAACACTTGAAAAGTTTTAGTGTTAATTTAATTTTTAAGCAATAAGTCTTTTAGTTTATTTTTAACAACAAATAAAATAAAAACACGTACGTACATCATATCTAGTTAAATTGATATTAAGTAATAAAAACGTCCTTCAGCTGTTTATATTATTAAAAAGAAACGCTAAACATATTCTCAAATTTCAAAAACGCTACCATAATCTTGTTAGTCTCTCGTATTCGTCAAGTTCGAAAACAAGCGTCAGGTTCTAGCAGTTTTGGCGCACATTTTGTATTTAACAGAATTTTTTTCTTGGCAAAATTTCCTGCTGTAATCAAAGAATTTTGGTTATAATTTTGCAACACTGTGTGACTGTGTAGTTGTGGTCAATTAGTGTGGCTGTAAATTATGTGAAGCTTTACTGCGACCACCGGGATGGATGTGTTAGTAAATTATGTGAAGCTCTAATGCGACCACTGGGATCGATGTGCTGCGGTTTTATTTTGAACTTTTTTTGAAGGCAGAAAGTTTAAACTAAACTGGTCAACAAAAAAATCGGCAAAAGCGATTTTAACCCGACTTTTCAAACTGCTATAACTTTTTAAAAACTTATCCTTTTGGAGGGCATCGATAGCTCGTCTTTCCCGGATTAGGCATCAAGAAGTGATTTTGCAATGGAAATGACATGTTCATGCTATACAGCAGGCGCGGCGCGTGAAATTTTAAAGCTGTACATCTCTGTTCCTACTTATGGGACCCATGCCAAATTCAGATTTATTAATAGTGAGCCTACTAGGAATGTTTTAGTAAAGAAAAAAATATTTTGTAATTTTCGAAAAAAGTTGAATTTTTAAATTGGACCACCTGGAAAAAAAATTAACACGCTTAGGTATTTTATTTATTATTTTTTCTAAACAAATTTGACATCCTTTTGTCGAAAATTCTTAAATTTTAAGAGAAAAAAATGTGTTAGTAGAAAGTTATAGTCATTTGAATTTTTTTAAAATTATATTTTATGTTTAAAAAAATTCAAATAACTATAACTTTCTACTAACACAATTTTTTCTCTTAAAATTTAAGAATTGTCGACAAAATGATGTCAAATTTGTTTAGAAAAAATAATAAATAAAATACTTAAGCGTGTTATTTTTTTTTCCAGGTGGGTCAATTTAAAAATTCAACTTTTTTCGCAAATTACAAAATATTTTTTTCTTTACTAAAACATTCCTAGTAGGCTCACTATTAATAAATCTGAATTTGCCATGGGTCCCATAAGCAGGAACAGAGATGTACAACTTTAAAATTTTACGGGCCGCTCCTGCTATACAGGGTGATTAATAAGGTAATGTCAAACTACTAAATCTATCTTTTAAACCAGGTGTTTCGCGCCTGGCGTCTGCGATTTATTTTGGTAGTAACTCTTTGTTACTTTCTATATTCTTCAGGTTCAAAATATTTTTAAGCAATATAGAAAACTTAAGCTAAATAGTATTCTGATGAGCTGTATAAACAATAAGTAGTATTTTTCACGACACACCAGTTATTTTAGCCGCATATTAGTGTAGTTTAACTACAGTAACAAAAATTGACACTAAAAAACAGTATATTTATAATGGGATTGCTGTGACGTGGACTCTAAAGGAAATGAAGTTCCTCGTCATTCGAAAGGGTTAAAAATGTTTTATCTTTACATGGTATATTATATTTTACATTACAAACTATAACAATGATTGTCATCGTACTAAATTTGCGGAATTTTTCTCCCATTAGATAAAAAAAAAATCTATAAAGAATATCAATATAATATCCTGGGTAATTTTGGCAACAGATATAACTTTGCATCAGGGATTTTATATTAAATCATCATTATTCAGTTTTAAAAACATTGTTAAAATAAAAAACTTAGGTTTAATGTTCAATATCCTTGTATTTTAACCATCAAAATGCACCGGTAAAATGCTGACTTAATGTCGAAACAAATCAGCTCACGTTTTGCGTAAGCTAATCAACTATCTCTCTGTTACATTACTAAACCTGCAGAAAGATTTACATTCCAAATCAGCCAGTGTTATCCTGCACTACTAAACAATGCTGATACAGTTTACAAATGTACTGCAATGTAATCAATTTTGTGAAACAGTTCAATTTCTACAGCTTATTATTATTTAAACATCCAAATATGAACTAACGTCGGGTTGCACAAACAATTTAATCACGAATTAAACTAATAAGACACTTGTAATGTGACAGCACTTATGCTAACGTCATTGCCAAATATGACTAAACGTTATTAATGACTAATTAAATTAAGTAAATTTACTACTTGATTAAAAGTTTTGTGCAACCCGCTGTAAATGTAACGAAATTCTAGAACCATGGTATAAGAGGTTGCGGATTTTCGTCACTATATTACACTACAAAGTACTGGGTCTTTTAAAAGGGTTTTTAAAATACAGAATATAGGAAAGATGTCGTATAACTATTTATGATAAAGAATGGGTTGCACACTTTTTTTATAGCCTTCTTAAAATTTATGGTCAAAATGAAGTGCAAAATATTTTTTTGGAATTTTTTGGGAAGCGGGAAATGCCCTAAAAATCAAGTTAAACTTTGGCAATTTTGTCATATAGGCGAGTGGTGTCATCATTTCGCTGCATTTTGATTTGTTAGACTTTTGCAATGTTGCCGAATTGTTCGTCACTCGAGCTGGAACTCAACCAAAGATACAAAATCAATCTAATATAAAAACATTTCTGTCTTAACATAAATTTGCTTATTACGAAAAAATTATTCCAAGGAAATAATGAAAATTATAGCGAACAATGTATTAAGTACAGCTGTTTTGGACTAACCGTTTTAACTTCACATCCCGTATTTCAGCAATAAAGTGCATTCTGCATTTGAAAGTAAATATTAATAATATCATGCCTATAGTAACCTTGGGAAAATTTCCCGAATCAGCTTTTTCAAAGCCTTGATCCATTCTCCACCGAATAAGCTATCACTAATGGTGAAAACACTTATACAGACGAATACATTTTCTTTCAAAATCAACGAAAACGGAAAACAAACACAGAGTTCAAGAGGTTTGTTAGGTTATATTGCTTCACAATTACTGTCACCTTACCTGACATAAATGGTTTGTTCCACGATTACATTCATTGCAGACTTATCGATTCAATACCGATAACGGTGTTAAGCTACCCTTTTCTGATGAGTACTTTGAAGGTGTTGGACATAAACCTTTGATTACCTCGGAACTCTATGTTGATTATTGAGAGCTATGAAACAGTGTTATATCGAATCCTTTATACCTGCTATCACTGATATCGACTTTGTATTATACTCGTATATGTTACACATTATGACAACATCGCAAATCGATATATTATTTTTTTGGTGTGAAATATGACGGGTTTTCTGATTCCTCTTAAATTTTTACGTTCAATATATTGTCGTAGATTTGTTTTAAAAAAATCTGATTTTATTTTAACAAACTGCACCCTACCCACTATTATTTCACTTATACTCAAATAATATTTAAATTCGATTGAGTACAACAGACCCATTAGAGAGAGTTTATAATAAATATTGACAATGTAATTTTGTATTTTATAAATAATATATAAAATTACATGCTGAAATGGATTTGTTGTCTGGTCGTTTTCATTTTCATTATCGTCTGTTGCATCCTACGTTAAATGTATGACCCCGGGGCAGGGGTTACAGGGTCGAATCATTTGATTCTTCTTTATATAACATTTTCGTTTTTGTATTGTTAGTAATAGATATCCGCTATTGCATTTTTTACTATAATTTAAGAAACTAATAATATTTATCTTGTTTTTTTTTCTATATTTATTTTTTTTTCTATGAACCTTCTCATGCTAAATCAACTTGGGTTAAATGAAAAAAAGAATTCCTCGTTACTAAAATAAACTTGTTTTATTTAGCAGTGACAAGTTATGTCGTCGTTGCCGTGGAAATATCTAATATACAGCAAAAGCTAAATTTTTCAGGTTGATCAAAAACGTATTTTTGGTTAAACAATTGGAGCCGCCTATTCTCTTAAATTTTAATGATAGCTTTTAGATTTTAATGGCACATCCGGGATTTTATTAAAAGATAGGCACGGATGATTTTTTTATTTTGTCGATAATAACAAATTTTCATAAAAACTTGCATATAGGTGCAGTTTCTAGGGCAACAACGTTATGCAAATATGGTTTTTGTCAAAGACAGTAAGTAGAAAATATATTTATTTTATTAGAATTTTGTAGAAATGGATTGGAAATTCATATTTTTTGGTTTAGGTGTCTGAAAAAATATCGTTTTGTGAATTATACCCGTATCCTCAAAAGGCATTACATTTTGATAGGAAATATATTTTTGAAATGGTCGTTTAACAAAGTTATATATTATAATTCTAAGAGTTGGATGCACAGATGCTTAGCACAAGGTTTATTAATAATCTGCGATTAATTCCAATGTTTTAACACTGATTTATTCTGGATTAGTGTTAATAACAAGTTATGGACTTACCGGCAAAACTGGTGGCTCTAAACAAGAAGTGGTGCATTTTTATCTGTTTGTCTTGGATTTTAGTACATATTATGTAAAGACATAGACAAAAACATCGCTCATCTAAATAACAACCTAAATACTTCCTAATGGAGTTTCCTAGCGATTTGTTCTGAATATTGAATTAGATGGACGATTGTTTTTTCTACGGGTAAACCCTGGACAACTATTGCGTTCCGTCGCACTCATCGATACCTCGCTCGATACTATAATTTTTACGGCGAATAAGTTCTTATTATTTGCATGAGTCCGCCTTGCGGCGGAATTCTAAGTCTAACTGTAACCTACCGCCGGCGGACATATAGCCACTAAGTTATTTTTAAGGTAGCAGGAGCCTAATACTTTTTCGTTCATATTGTTTACCATCTGTTTAATAAAAAGAAGTAAATAGGACAGAAATGAGGATCAGACATGTTACATGGTTCAATAAAAAGAAGTGGAATATTGACATTAGAGAAATACATTAGGTTTTTCTTTTTATATGATATTTAATAAAAATATTTTGAACCCAAGATTAAGCGGCAAGAAATAGGATATAAAAGTATCAAAGTCTTTTACATCAGATAACTCCAATTTATTTTCGTAATCTTTCACCGACTAATAACAAAAAAATACCCTCACGATTATTTTGGGGTCAGCTTTAGACTAGTTAAATATGGGCATGTGTGGGCTCCTAAAAATATGTACACGAATATGTCAAAACATTACTGTAATTGGGGATGATCCTACTTGTAGGCAAAACAAATATTTTCCAAGAAGTATAACACGACTTATATTTATTTTCTACGCTGAAAACAATTGACATGTATTTACCGTAAAAATACGTTATTTCCAGGGTCGGTTTTACCACTAGGCGCACTAGGCGTTTGCCTAGGCCCTCACATTTAAGGGGACTCACAAAAAGCAAAAAAAAAATAAAAACAAGGAGCAAAACATAAAAAATATGTTAATTATACACCATTTTGATGAAATAAAAAATATTATTGTAAATTCACAAATTAAATTTAGCATAAATTAGCATAACAACGTTTTTTTAATAGTGATCTTATAGAAGATCGCAATCGTTATATTAATGCAATTAAAGAGGTGTACAAAAATAATATTGGATTGCTTTCAGGACGAAATGGTGCATTTTTTAAATTATGCCAAACGAGAAAATGATAGACGAAGAAGCGGTGTGGGCTGTGCGTTGATACGTCAATCAATCAGTCAGTCAGTTTCTTCTTTTATACAGTGTAAGTTTTTTAAAACCTGACATAGGCTAACTTTTTTATTTGAAAGTACTTCCAAAAGCAAAGTTGTATGAATTAACCGAACTAAGAAAAACCAACAAAACATTATTCTCCAGCGTTGCCAGATTTCACAGTAGCTACTTAAACAATATTTTTTTAAATGACAACACCGCATTTTTATCATTATTTAAGAGATCTCAAAGTTATGAATAAAAATGTGTAGTAACATTTTTTTATTCGAGTACCCGTTTTTCAGCAATCGGTTGAAAAAAATTAAAATAATCCGCAGTCTATTGGTATCAAAACGTTTATTTGAGGGCCAACCCAGCACAAATTCTTCAATACATGCTCCAATTGATGCCCTTCTTGTAGTCTGCATCAGAAAACCCGTTTTACAATATTACTGTTAATATTTTCCAATACAGGTAGGTATCGGGTGTAATGCTATTATTTGAATTTTTTTTGACCGATTGCTCAAAAACGGCCACTCGAATAAAAAAATGTTACTGCAAATTTTTTATTCATAATTTTGAGATCTCTTGAATAATGATAAAAAATGCGGTGTTGTCATTTAAAAAAATATTATTTAAGTAGCTACTGTGAAATCTGGCAACGCTGGAGAAAAATGTTTTGTTGATTTTTCTTAGTTAGGTTAATTCATACAACTTTTCTTTTGGAAGTACTAGTCTATCTTTTCAAATAAAAAAGTTCGCCTATGTCAGGTTTTAAAAAACTTACACTGTATATTATTCTAGAGTTATATGGAGATAAACATATTACCGATGGTCTAAGATCGACATTTCCTAAGGTAGAAACAATTTTAACAATATTTCTAACCCTGCCTGTTAGTAATGCTTCTGGAGAACGTTCTTTTTCAGTTTTAAAATTAATTAACAATTAATTAAGAAACAGTTTGTTAGAGGATAAGGGTTCTAGTCTTTCAATGCTTTTTATCGAATCAGGAGTGGTTACCTCACTAGATTACGATAAAATTATTGATTTATTTTTAAAAGAAAAAGCTAGAAGAAAGAAATTAAAATTGTTTTAGTATATTATTTGGTTTTCTCTGTAAAGTTTGTGAAACACATTATCACAAGGTAAATAAGAATTTATATATAACGCAGGTATATTCTGTTTTGTTAGAAAAAAATACAATGTGTAAACAATTAAAAATTAAATTGCCGCCTTTTTCCCGCTAAGCTAAATTTTTGGCTCCTTAATGGTCTTTTATCGCACTGCACTTTTATGCACACACGCATCATTCGTATTTTTAATATATTTTTGCTTAATGTTAAGTTTTTAACGTACAATGATTAGTAATTGGATGTCTGAAACGCAGTTTTTTGGCCTACAAAAATTCAATTTTATTAATTGGAACTAACTTTAGTTTGGTTACAATCTCTTGAAGAGGTACTAAGCCAGTTGCATTTAGTTCATGTTAAATAATATTTAATTAAAATACCTAATTCTTTCTTATAGTCAAGACGATGTACTTTTGTCTCCTAAGTAACTACAGATAACGAGAAGAATACACTAAGCTAACAGTTTACATTATCCTAAGAAACTGCTTGTTGATTTTGTATAAATCAAGTAAATATTTGTTGTTGCTTTTGGATTAAATTCTATGAAACAAACGTTAACATATTTACCCGTTTACGAGAAGGAAAGAATAATCCAAGTAGAGTTTAACCTTGTCTTAGCCAAATGATAATATCTAAAATTAACGATACAGTACAGACTTTTTTAGTTTGTGTAGGCATATCGGCGTATCTTAAATATCCTTGTAAACATAATCCCTGTAAATTTAGCGATTGGAACAAGTATGTGCAAAGCTATCGGGCAATAACACTAGTTTACAAATTTTACCTTCATTCGAGGTACCTCGTGAAAAAAGTGTTTTTTAACTTAATTCGAGGTCGCTGAAAACGAAAATGACAATCATTTATTTATCCAAAGAAGCGTTTGCAATATATTCGCAAAAAACGTCTTTTCGTCTCTTTTTCCAGTTATGGTCCAACATCTCGAGAACGGTAGACGTAATCGACCTAAAATATACACACATTTCGAGGTACGCTTTTTTTTCACATAAATATTAATTTTGAGTCAATTGGAAGAGTATTTTTTGAGTTACAGCTACTGAAAGTTGAAAAAAGCCGCATTTTTTTGAGCTTTTTTGAAAATTGCACGTTTTTGTATGATTTATTTAGTTATTAGGAAATTTTGTTTCATGTTTTCTGAACTGCATATTAAAGATTATTTCGTCACGAAAATATATTGCCCAAGTTTGTTCAAATTGGTTGTAAAATTTGGAAGATATTACTGATTAAGTGAAGGCAGACGATTTCAGCTTTTGCCATGAACGCCCAGAAGTCCGGAGAAATTAGGTGAACTTTGCTCATGCAATTAAGGTAGTAAAGCCTAACGTACTCATTTGAAACTAATTTCTCCGGACTTCTGGGCGTTCATGGCAAAAGCTGAAATCGTCTGCCTTCACTTAATCAGTAATATCTTCCACATTTTACAACCGATTTGAACAAACTTAGGCAATATATTTTCGCGACGAAATAATCCGTCGTATGCAGTTCAAAAAACATGAGAAAAAAATTCCTAATAACTAAATAAAACAAACAAAAATGTGCAATTTTCAAAAAAGCTCAAAAAATGCAGTTTTTTTCAACTTTCAGTAGCTGTAACTCAAAAAATACTCTTTCAATTGACCCAACATTAATATTTACGGCAAAATGCTACGGGTAGCGCCATCTCGGCAGATCTAGGCCAAGTAATACACACACCAGCGCCACCACTAAAGACCTATGTCACAATTAGTAGTGGAATTAATATTTATGTGACAAAAGAAGCATACCTCGAAATGTGTGTACATTTTAGGTCGATAATGCCTACCGTTCTCGAGATGTTGAACCATAACTGGAGAAAGAGCCGAAAAACAGGTTTTTTGCGAATATTTCGCAAACGCTTCTTTGGAAAAATAAATTATTGTCATTTTCGCTCGAATTAGGTTAAAAAACACTTTTTTCACGAGGTACATTTTTCTTGTAAACTAGTGTAACATAGTCTCATAATCGAGGATTACAGGTGTTGGTCAACATTTGTGTCCAATTCTCATATTCGGTTTTAATGTAATTTCCGTGACTCGTGACTTAAGAGTGAGTTTAAAATGCAGTGTTTACAACTGAGATTTATGCTCTTTATACAGCTAGAAAGTTCTATAAAATTATTTAACGGTTCAAATTTTGATCAATTTGTAGCAGAATATGTTCTTGAAAATGTCTTAAAGTATTTTGGTATCTGACTTCCGCAAATTATGGATGCAAGTCCACCGTACTACAACAACAGTAGGTAATATTTTATCATTGACAGTATACAGGACGATTATATCAAAAGCAAACAAAATCAATATCAATGAAGATACAAATAACACATTTTTTCCAGTCAAAAAAGGAATCTTTATAATGTCAAGATATTTAAGTCAACTGATAAAAAAAAATGTAAAAGACTATCGTTCAGATTCACTTCTAGTTGATTCACTTCTAGTTGATCAGTTAGATTTGACAGGTTTTTGTCCTGTCATCGTTAATAAGTCGTCATTAAAACGTGTGAATTATTCAGATATTTCAGCGATTTGTTTAGTTTCCAAATGATTTTCATCTAGAAGCGGGTTGCTAGAATGAATTTGGTTCTATTATTACAGAATATCCTGGATTTACCTTGTTAAAAATAATAAGTCGTGTAATGCCTCAAAAAAACTCCAGACATCCTAAATGCATTAAAAGAGAGAAAGCTAGAGTATTTTGGTTGACTGCGCCATAGCAATTTATGTTATAAGGCCGGTAGGTTACTTATACAGTACGAGTTGTTTTACGGACGAGGCCGCGCAGGAGCCGAGTCCGGAATGTAAACGAGTACTGCAATAAGACCTATTGTATAATATTTTATTTCATACTGTCTGTATAATCCTTTTTCAAATTAAAAGTAAAAAGTTTTATAATAATATAATATAAAAAAATTATTTGTTTCTTTGAATTATGACAGTTTCTTGTGTTATGAAAGCTATTAATAGATATTGTTATATCCCTGTTTTTTTTATCAGTGTACCAAAAATTGTGTATTCAGTTTCTACATTTTGTACAGAATGTGGTGGTAATAATAAAATAGTAATCGTCATTTAACGTACTTAACTGACTTACTTCCCAATTGTACTTTAGAAGCGGATGATAAAATGTTGCTTCGGAAAATTCAAGAGGCTGTTTTAGAGCTTTCTGACAAAATTTTTAGTACCTTAATAACAAGGAGAAAAATCGAATTGACTCAAAGTATTATATATTGTATAAAACATAAACATTTGCTTGTCGATGAATTCCATCCCACATATTCACCATTAACGAGAGAAGAAGCTCTGAAAGAATTTGAAGAGCATTTGAAAATAGTGTTAATAAATAACTGTTGTACTTAGTTTAAAAATAAACCTTTGATGTATTAAATAATTGCCAAATTTGTGTATGTAAATATTTTATTACTTATATTTTTAAGTGAAAAAATATCAAAAGTCAAAAGTAAAAAATAATTGCTCCCTAATAACAGTAATATGATCGTGTTGCTAGGAAACATATTACGGTATCAGATACTGTAACCGGCCGCAAATGAGTTTGGTAAATAGTCATTTACCGGACAGTATGAAACAAACTAAATTTACCTATGAATATAAAGTAAAAAATGTCTATCTTAAAAAAAAATCCACATCAGTGGTTAACAGCAATTGGCCTCTTTTGCGCTACCCCTGTGATTGCTAAAATCCGATGTGTGTGTAACTTAATGGCACTGGCACTGGTTAAAACCAAATGGCCATATCCACAAATGATAGACACTTTAATAGAACACGACGTCATAAATCTAAAAAACTTCATTTAGCAGTTATTCTAAACCCTAAGCCTCAACTACATTACAGGTTCTTAGACTCAAAGTGAAATTCGTGTTTGATTGGGTTTACTTGGGTTGGTAAATTTACACTATTGCCAATAAAGTTGAGTGTACCTTTTTTGGCAAGAGTGTAAATTTACCTCGATATTTTAAGGTATTCCGCAGATCATTTCACTGTACAGGGTGTCCCATTTTCGGCACTTTTGCGGGGTATCTCCCTTATTTTTAAAGATAGGGGGTTGCGGTTTTCGCGACAGTGTGCTACTTTTTGATGAAACGAAAGATGGCATAAAAATATTTTTCATGGCCCCCTTCGTTTTTGACATAATGGACGAAATTGATTTTTTTCCATTTTCGGACCCCCCTCGCATTTCAGTTATCTTGTAACTTATATAAAAAGTAAAAATGGATCCTATTATAGTTTTCTACGTGGAATCGAGTTTCGTGGTTAGATTTTTATCAGATGTGATATTTTTCGAGATATTAACCAATAAATGTTTTTTTAAATGGAACACCCTGTATATTTCTTAACCATTAGGTTTCACCTTTCGAGAGCTTTTCAAAAATATATAACACTTTATAGTTATTTTTTATTTTTAGCCCTTAAATCGAACTATTTAATTTTAAACTTTAATTTTGCGTAGTTGGCGGTGTTTAACAAGTGGTTTAACGTCAATTCAGGTATTTAGATTTAAAAAAGAAACTGGTTAAATCCTGTATTTTCATTAATTTATTAAAATTGGTATTATTTTTTAAACTACAACACTACTTGTTATCTAGATATATAGAAAATCTTAACCAGAACTAAAACTGCTTAGTTTTTAATTACTTGAAAATTAAATTAGTTGTCTTGAATTATTAATAGCACATAAAAGTCAAATTTAAAAACAAAACATACACAACTTTAGGTAACGAAAAGAACTGGTCCACTTAATCCATTCTAGCTCTTTTCGTGACCTAAAGTTTTGTATGTTTTGTTTTTAAATTTGACTTTTATGTGCTATTAATAATTCAAGACAACTAATTTAATTTTCAAGTGATTAAAAACTAAGCAGTTTTAGTTCTGGTTAGGATTTTCTATATATCTAGATAACAAGTAGTGTTGTAGTTTAAAAAATAATACCAATTTTAATAAATTAATGAAAATACATCACTTAACCAGTTTCTTTTTTAAATCTAAATACCTGAATTGACGTTAAACCACTTGTTAAACACGGCCAACTACGCAAAATTAAAGTTTAAAATTAAATAGTTCGATTTAAGGGCTAAAAATAAAAAATAACTATAAAGTGTTATATATTTTTAAAAAGCTATCGAAAGGGGAAACTTAATGGTTAAGAAATTTACAGGGTGTTCCATCTAAAAAAACATTTATTTGGTTAATATCTCGAAAAATATCACATCTGATAAAAATCTAACCACGCCACTCGATTCTACGTAGAAAACTCTAACAAGATCCATTTTTACTTTTTATATAAGTTACAAGATAACTGAAATGCGAGGGGGGTCCGCAAATGGAAAAAAATCAATTTCGTCCTGTATGTCAAAAACCGAGGGGGCCATGAAAACTATTTTTATGCCATCTTTCGTTTCATCAAAAAGTAGCACACTGTCGCGAAAACCGCAACCCTCTATCTTTAAAAATAAGGGAGATACCCCGCAAAAGTGCCGAAAATGGGACACCCTGTACTACTAAGTACTACGTACATCTGAAGTCATTTATCCTTTAAATCGGCAAAGCTACGTTCGATAATCTAGTAACTGTATATATCGATATTTGGTATACCAGTATTTTTGATACGTCCAGAACTAGCATCATAGTTAGAACTTTTGTTTACTCAGGACTATAACCGCTGTACTTTGGTATTTGCGTTTTGGGTCTTTGTTAGAAATATTTAGTTTACATTTCGTAAGTACGTATCTCAAAATGCAGATTAAATTTGCCAAAGTGGCAAATACTCCTAAGAAAACCTAAATCTTCTGTGTTTCTATATATCAAATTCCCAAATATTTGTTTAATTTTGCTGGGGATGAAATGCCATTTCTGTCAAATATTGAACCAAAGAGTAGAAACTTAGTGACCGCAAGCTTATTTAAATAAATTTAAAAATGACTTTGTTGTATTATTCGGCCCTATTAAGAAATGTAGTTTCAGTCGTTAATTTTAAAAATTAATATGTAAAGAATAATAAGGCAATATTTGCGACGCACTTTGTTCAAAAAAAAAGTGTTTGATTAAAAACTGTCAAAGATACTATGATGAGTATCATTGACCAAGTACTTACCGCTTAACTTGAAAACATTAAAAATAACTCTTAAAGGTACTCTAGAGGAAAACACAGGAACAACAGGGTGTTCTGAGGGAAGCAGGTGTAGTAGAGCGCGTGCAAATTAGCCCTTGGCTCAGTTAGCCGGGTAGGTTCAATTGGACGCCACCAGTTTTTTTACACCGACGTAAACTGGAAGTCGCCTAGATGGTTTAGGGACCTGCTTCTCACACAACAAACCCGCTATTCATAATGAAAATTAAAACACAGGGCGCAGTGAGCTGGATAAAAGAAAAACGGAATACATTTACCACTGTACATATATTTACAGATAATAAAAAAAAAACAAGTGTTTACAGTTGGTATACACATAAAACAATTGAAAATTGGGCGATTTTTTTTTTTTTTTTTTTTTTTTTGCCCCCGCAAGATAGAAAAAGTTACATTAAGTAAAAAAGAAATAAACTTCCTGAGGAAGTCTGTCCTCAGAAACACAAAAATAAGCTGGCTCCTTAGCCCCTACTGTGGACCATAGGAAGGCTGCTTAGCGCCCGCCAAAAGAAATAGGGATGCCTTGTATCCCCTACAGGAGTAGGGAGGTTCGTGGCCCCTACCAAGGACCCTAGGAATAAAACAATTGCCAGTAGTTACAGTAATTCAACTTTAATTAATAAAAAAAATATATTTGAAGTTACGTTAATAATTACAAATAAAAATCAGAAGTTACGTTATTAGAAAAGATTACTATTCAGAGAGAGACAATTGACTTGAATTAAAGCGCCGAAATCTAACAATTTTTTTTTTCATATTAATTAATTAATTTAATATTAAAAGAGAAAGCCATTGGCTTAAACTGAATCGAAAAATTTGGATAAGTAGAAAAATATGTAAAAATAAGAAGCTACGTCAATATAAAAAAAAAACCACTAATAAAAGAGAAAGTAATTATTTGCAAAATTTAAACGAGCTTAGGATAATATTAAAAAGTTACCTTAATAAACAAAGTTAATATTTGGATAAATAATTTACTGAAACTAATCCGCAAAATTTAAGAATATTAGATAAAAGGCTAATAATAAATGAGAAAGCCAGTGGCCTGAAATCAATCGCAGAATTTTAGTTAAGTTAGAAAAAATAAAGTGTGAAGTTACTTTAATTAAAAAAAAACTATCAATAAAATAAGTAATCGCTGAAAACCAGATTGCAAAATTTAAACAAACTCATGGTAAGATTTAAAAAAAGTTACGTTACTAAACAAAAGAAATTTTTACGCAAGGGCATTGATAACTAAATAAAATTGTACAGTTCCTTGATACTCAGCGATAAGCGTTAATATTTACAAAAATTAAATGTTCATCAACTGACCAGTTTAGCCCTTCATTCTGTTATCTTACATTAACAATAAAAAAAAATAATAAAAGTACAACAAAAGCAAAAATAATCGATAATTAAATCACAAGTTCACGCAAGATTACAGGTATAAACAAAGCAAGAGGCTTAAGCGAAGCCAAAAAAAAGTAAAATAATTAAAACCTCAAACCCCTATAGTAGCTTGACTCAAAAGCTAAGCGTTAACACTACTCGTGTAAATAAAGTGGATCAATGTAAGATAACACAAGAATAATAATTGACTTCACAAAAATTTTAATCATTTAAATTAAGAGAAAGCACCCTGTATAGGGAGAAACCGTTCAAATATTAACAATGAAAATACACACCGTTTATGTACCTTTATAAAACACAAAGCTTAAATTACAAGCAAATAAATCGCTAAAGCAAGGCAGCTACTATATATAACTACTTTAGGTTCCCAAAGCAAATAATATGATAATAACAAAAGTATTACATTAACTATCTACAAGGCAAGTATGTAGCTACCCTCTGTCCCAAATCGTACGATATAATAAATGGGTGTAAAACATGTACGAGCTATAATAAGTTACTTTACCCCAAAATTATAGTCAGATGTCAAATTTGCAAATTAAATAGTAGGTTGATTGACCCCTCTAAAAACATAAAAATATTATTTAACCAAATCTTTATACCAAAAGCAAAAACAAATCTAAATTATCCAACTTCCCAGAGATAAAACCCGTGAAACCCTGAGCCCGTACATATTTTAACTCATAAAAAAAAGGTTTTGTGGCACTTATTCAGAACACAAATTCCCTTATAACTATATAAATCACTGCTTGAAATGAGTACTACAGTTAGCCCAATTTACTCCTGCATGTGCTTTGCGGTAAAGTTATTAAAAAAAAAAGGAAACGATTTAAACAATCTACATTTACTAAGATAGTTACTGACGTACTTAAAATCAAATAAAATCTGGCTCGTAAGCTGGTATAAAGAGGTCTTAAACAAAAATTATAGATTGTACGAGCTTTACTGCCAACCATCAAGACTGAAAAAGTTATTCGCAAATTAGGTAAAGTGATATTAATATTTAAGAAATTGAAGGCTTGACTATTATATTAATAGTTTAGTCAGTTATTATTATTCAAAATAAGAAGTAGCACACCGAGCTACAAAACTAGGCTTAGAACAAAATACTTTAAAACCGAGTTTCAACAATTACGGTTCGCTAAAATTTTAATTAAAATTTAGGGGCACAAAATGGGCAAATACGTATCTAAGAAAAAGGCAAGGCCCTAAACAAAAAAACTTCAAGCTTCAAGGTTTAACTTACCCCTTTATCCAAGATAAGGAGGGCTTGACAAACTAAATTCCAGAACTGCAGGCAGCAAAGGTTACCACAGGGTTTGGACCTCCAAACTGTTGCCGATGTTCGTGGCTATCATCGAAGTCGCCCAAAAATATCCTGCGTCTTGCAGAAACAAATTCTTCAAGAATTTAAACACGGTCCCTGACTTTTTAATCCAAAAAAAAAACTAGAATTTCCAAATTGAAACTTTCAGATAGGGACCATGGAACAATTGCTTCGGAGGATAGAGTGGAAGTCCGGCCTATGCCTCGTGTCGGAAGAATCATATGACACTTCCTCCCACCACAGACACATAGCCAAGATGGTTCCGAAGAATTTCCGCCCTGCACTGATTACTCCAACTGTCGCCACGCCACCAAACAAAGACACTACTATTGTACAGAGACCCCGGGCGTGAAACAATAAAGTCACGGAAATACAGAAAGGTATACCTACGCCGGTGGCCTGAACAAAATAGCAACGAAAGCCTGCCAAACCCACGCGAAAATGCTTAACGATACAGTACAAATTTTACCCCTCCGGTTTGGCAGCACTGCAAGACTCTGACAGTGTCAGCCTGTCAGTTCAACCAAAAATTCTAACCTTCTCATATAACTCAATTAAATGTTTACAAAATTCAAAACAAGATCTTGGAAAAGAAAAGAGAAGGAAATCTTGGGGTTTAATTAATAGAGAACGCTAGATTCAGAAATCCAGGACAGTGAAGGCAGTGGAAAACACCGGGATTAAATCTCATTCAAAATGCAGGTAGTCTTTTAAAATTTATTCTCTAAAAATATGTTATCATAAATAGACTAAAGGCGACTGTCTGTACACACAGGAAGGCCTTAAGCAAGGCGAAAATTCAGGCCCAAGCCAGAAAGAAAGATTTTAAAGCAGACTACAACAGATGGACAAGCTCATGTTAAGCCGATTTGGACCAGATAAAAGGGCAATCAACACCCCCAGGGGGTAGCCTGGACAGCAAGGGAAGGGGGTCACATAGCGGAAGAACGAAAATAGATCTTCTGAATCAAGGTAAACAACTAAGAAAACAGGCGTTCGTGAATAAACTAATTATTAGAACAAAACTAATTCGGTGACAAAAATGACCTGTCACATATTATATTCTCTAAAACCTTGCATTGTTAAGATGGTTATACATAGTTAGGTACCCAATAAAGGTATGTCCACCACATTTAGGTTTCTATCTTTGACCTTCAGCAAGGGGAGACCAACGACAACATTCATTCATAGCTAGCCTTTTGTTTTGTTTCCTACGCGTGTATAGGACAAAGAAAAAGGAGAGAGAGAACGCTAAACATTAAACATTGCGCGATTTTGCTATGGATTTCCAAGCCGTCTGTATTCCACCGAGCACATACTGCGAAAAGACAGTTCCGAATAAAAAGAATCCATATTTTCACACATTTGACGCCGACGCACCATTTTTTTAAATTTATGCATAAAATTTTGAACAAAAACCAAAAATCATTTAAAGTTTCACTATAACACAATTCCGACCTGTCAAAAACGTTTCATACAAAGCGCTACGCCTTGACTACTTAAGCAATGAATGAACGGGACTACAGCACGCGATAAGGAGAAAAAACGACACAGTGTCACTCTAAACTTTGTCACTATACCCCAGATAAAACCAGACCAGATGCGAAAGCTCCAATGTCGCCTGTACTTCATGCGACGGCGAGTCAAGGATTGAGGAGACGATCCGCCGGCGGTCTGGCATCTAGTACGGAGACCGAGGTTAGAAATTTAAATCACAGCCACTGCCGTGTCTTCTTCAAATGTAATGTAACTGCCGTATAGTACAGACGCCTGCACTATCGCAAAGCGATGGTGCAGCCAGCTAAGTGCCGCGCCTCAAGGTCATTGAGATTGAACACGATATTTGACAGTCTTACGCATCTGGTCTGGTTTTATCTGGGACTATACTATGGAAATAAATTACTAAAAAATCACGAAAAATAATGACATATTAATCCTTAAGCACAGCCTGGGATATTTACAATTGCCGATATTAACGTAGAGTAGTTGCGTTATTTTAGTATACTTTATCAATGTGAAAATATGCTCCATAACTGAAAGCCTGGCAACAGCCGTTCTTAAAAAGTAGGTGGGGGACCATAATATAGTTGGCCAGATTAAGAGTAGTCCTGGAATATCGGATTGCTCTAAAATGTAAATAATGGCATCTCCTCGCTGTTTCTAAATCTATGGTTTCTATTGTACGTATCTTAACGATTAGTAAGTTTTCTGGGATGATATTGCCTTAATTATTATTTGAATTTATAATACCTTTTGTATTCAACGAAAGGTTGTAACAGGGTGTCCCTTAGCTAATGGGCCACAGAGCAACTGGAGATACTAGACATCAAACTAGATCGATTAAGTCATGTAAGATTTTTCGACATGATACTCGTTATAGAGATAGAGGGTGTTGAAAGTGAAAGTTTACTTTGGAAAATAAGCCCTAATTTGAAAATAGTTCAATGTATCGAATTGATAGTTGGCATTATTATGTTTTTATGGGTGAGAAATAAGAATTTGTGAACATTTTAATGTTTCACAATAAGGGGCGCTAGTTACATACACTGGGTTTAATAAACCTATGATTTTTTCTTACCCGTAATACAAGCTAAGTTTCAATCCAAGTTTCTCAAAGAAGGGATATTTCTAAGCTAAAAAAAACTTATATGACTTAATTGGTTTATTTTGATGTCTGATTAGTTATGGGACATCCTGCATAACAAAATAAACTGTAATTTTTTAAATTTTGTTTAATAATTTAGACAGGCTGTCTCTTTTCATAAGAAACAGCCTATCCGCCGTCTTTAAACTATTCATTTATGTTTCTTTTATCGATCTAACTGCAAAATAATCCCATGGCAGATGCGACATTGTCGCGATTAGGCCTTTACAGATCATGCCTATGAGGCAAAAGAAGGCCTAGGGTGCGATGAAAATGCGATTCAGTCGCGTAACTGATGGTATCGTCACCATGATACACTAAAAGGAAGGTATGATATCAAACCGTGTCAAATTCGTCCAGGTTCGCGCATGACGTGATGCTGTGAGTTATTTTTGAAATTTATAACGCGCAATATAGAGTTTACGTTAGTTAAAGGCGATTATATAAATTCTATTGGCAATGTACTTTGCCTCCTGCTTATAAAACAAATTTTAAAGTATATGATTTAAAATAATCATCTAAATAAAGGGATAAATTAATTTAAAATAATAGATATTGGTAAATTGCCTGCCAGTTGCGTTCTATGTATTTACGTGAAAAGCAAAGGTAAATAATTTTAGAAAATAAAACTATGCCTAATAATTAAGATAATAATTTTTATTTAGAGGCATTACAGAGTCTTCCGAAAATATGTTATGAATAAGAATTTTGTTTGTTCCTATAATTTGTCAAATATTTTTTGCGGTAAATAACATCTGTGTGTTTACGACGGAAACATGATTTTTAGGATTTTTTTTTGGGTTTTTTACACTTTAAATAGTAAATTATTAACAATTATTGTATTTTTGTATTCTTTGATTTTTCAAATTTAAAAAATCTTAAAATGCCAAAAATTATTCTAAACAAGTCAAAAATATCTAAATTTATGAAATTAGGTAAAACAAGAAATTATGTTTTAAGAAAATAGCCTTTTTTCAGTCTCTTTGTCGTATTTTCTCGATTAAAGTCTATTGATTAGTTACCGTGGAGATTTTTAGCGATTTTATTGTTTGTCACAATAAACTTTTTTATTGAAGCAGGTTTGTAAAAGCACTAAACACATTTGACATTCATAACATACCACAATTAATGCTTTAAATTTCCTTCATAGTCACTTTCGTTAAAATGTCTAGAACAGATGCTAGCATTTTTCACATTAAACTTATCTTCTCGTTTGTACAGACGCTTCCAAACACTTTGTGTTTCTTTGTCTTTGGGGGAGCTAAAAACTTTAGGATCGGGCATAAAGCCCTTGCATTGATTGTCCACATCTACAACCATACACAACACACCTCATTTCCAATTTTAAACCCTTAAAAGTGATATAAAAACATCAAAAAATAAATTTAAAACACAACGCCATCTTAATAAAGATGTGTTTCGTTTACTAAATATGGCGGAATTACTCAAAGCGTGACGTTCAGGGTCACTTATGCCTGCGCGGTATCATATCTTCTTTTATTTGTATCACGTATCGTCACTATATCAATGCAAAAAGTATCCGTGTGCATTCAGCTTTTAACGGCTGAACATAAACATGGCGTATTTTTATTTGAAATATATCTGTGTGTCTATTTCTTACGAAATGTCAGTTGCTTGTGCTGGTGATACAGCCACCGACTTCTATATACAGATGATTACGTACGTATTTAGGTTTACGAGAAATAATAATATTATTTAAAGTTAATTTATGTTGCGCCTAAAGTTTAGTTTAAATGGGCTTGTATATAGCTATACCTAGTAAAAATTATGGTTACCTCTACAAAAATTTATTTTATAACAGGTCGTAACTAAATTTTATTGGAGATAGTTTACTGAAAGCTTAAGTGGCAAACGTTTTAGCGCCTACGTTGAAAATATAAAATAAGCTGTCATAAAAGAAATATTACATTTTTAATTGGATGGATAGCAATACTTGGCTATTTTATTCATTTTATTAGTTACTTTTTTTATTTACCATTAAACCCTTGCAGAAAAAAAAACTACAGTATACAGATATAAATAAGGAAATCTGTCACTTAGATACTCAGCATGTAGAAATTAAAGACGTATATATCAATTTTCCTACACCGAACATTTTTCTCTTAATCATGCATTTTTGATAATACTGTTTTTGGTCTTTACTGCGATAATGTAAAATTATCCCCGAGGGGAGGAATATTTACGTCCCTTTATCATGCACCGAGTAGGCTTTATCCTCAAATTAGTTTTCAATTTCCTTGCTAAAAACACCTTGAAGTTATAAACTAATGTTACTAGATACCAATTTAGTAAGTTTTATAATTAACGTCCTTGTTTTAAACGATAATACCAGAATGCTCGTATAGACAAAAGCTCTTTTTAATAACCATGGGTCAAATTTATGAATAACAAGCAATGTTAATGTAGTTAATTTTCATGTCTTTGTATTTTAGCTGGGACCGCGTTTCGGTTAGTTTGTGTTTCATAGTATACCTAAACAATGTCATAAAATTCGTGTTAAAATACTATGTCTCTAACAAGAAGTACTTGACGAAGGGGAAAAATCATCTCCCTGCAAAACCAAAATAATTTGTCCTGAAAAGAGAAACTTTTATTTCAGCTGTAGATATAAATTAACAAATCTAAAAGTAAAAACAGGTGTCAAAACACTGTTTAAAGAAACTGACGTAAAATCAGGTATTTAAGTATTATTAATTATTTCATATTATTGAAATTTTGGCTATATCATTCAATAATGTTTAACATTTTTGTTCTGTATCTGTTCCATACAAAAAAAAATGACTATGTACTTTTTACGATATTACGATATACTGACATCACCCAGCTTAAGTGCGAAGGCAAAAAGTAATCGTAAACTGGGGTGCCCAAAACTTGTTTAATTTAACGCCTCCAAAACCAAATCTTACTCCCAGTCACGCAAAAAATCCAGCAATACCTATCTCAGCCACATGAATGGCAAAGCCCTACGGAATCTCAGCTAGCATAAATAGCCACATCAACTAAAGCTTGGTTTCCCCTTCCTAGCCAGAAAATACTTCACCACTTCCAACCGATGCACTCTCTATGATTTCCAAATAAGACCTAACTAGGAATAAAGTTCCCACATCAGAGGGGCAGCGTCACCTTCTATACTCAACACCCTTGATTCTATTCAAATGAATTAAGGCATGAATAATAAAAGAAAATAGTAAAACTCTGTGTCCTAAGAGAAATCTTAAAAATTATTATCGTAACTTGTGACTGGACACACATAGAACTGACATTTTGCGATTGTTTTCTTTAAAGTTAAAGTAAAAATTAGTAACAAAATTTCTTCAGTACAAATATGATATTGTAGTACTCTCAACACTGTGAAAGGTTATTTTTTTAAGTAAGGAAACAGGTTGACTCACTAATGGCACAATCGCCGACATCTGTTACGTTAGATTGGGTAATTTGGTGGCAAAATATCAAAAAAAATCCAAAAAAGTTCAAGTGTTTCTAAATTCTTCATAGTATGCAATGATTGACGAAGCCAGTTTACAAAATAGACTAAAGTAGCAAAACAAAACTTACTTCCCGATACTGTTTAATTATTATCTTCAAAATGACAACTCAAATACAGAAGGATTTGCTTATAGTACAGTTTAAACAATCCCCTTACGTCTTATATTAAATTAGTAAGAGAAACTACACTGGGATACTGGATACAGCAAATAACGGTATATATGAATCGTGAAACATCTTATGAATATTAACACTCTAATTTCCCCTAAAGGCTTCTACATTACAAGTTAGTCCTTGTTAATTTATTGTTCTCGTATAAATTCTACCTTTTACTAAATGTTTGTGTATTTATGTGTATGTCTAATGAATCCAGTATTAATACATATCTTAATGAACACGGTTACAATAAAAATTGATTTTATAGTTAGATAACGTCTGTTATAAGCTTGTAACATTATAATTTAAAAAATTCGTAAAGGGTGAAGGTTTGTGGAAAGATAGCTCCAGGTTCAATTGCGATAAACAACTACAAAGTCAACCAGGAACAGGGTTGTCAGATAAGATTTTAAAAAATTTTCCCGAACTTGAAATTTTTTTGTCCGTGACCGCACGATTTTTAAAGAATTTCTCTAAAAATAATTAACAAAAATATAGTTGCAATCTAATAAAAAGGCCATATTATATTTGCAATGGATTCTTGTGTTTTTGTGCGAAAGCTCCGGAAACTGCTCCCAGCGACTTGAGCTTTTATCAAAGAGTGACTCATTCTTTTATGCCAAATTTTGAGATTTGTCGAACTGTCATAAGCTTAATTTAATTTGACCTAAAATAATGATGCAGCAATATCAGAAAACGATAAATATCGATGTGCTAATAGTGATACTTTCACTACAGATAACCAATATGCACACGAATAAGAATATCAAAAACAAATTCCCACAATTTCTTAATTTGTTTTTAATATTTCCTAAATTTCAAAAGCTTGTCTAATTTCGTTATGTTGCAAATCAAAACCGAAAATTTTTGAAATGTGATCTTATAGTGGACACAATAATTTTAAGCGATAGTTAGTTATTAAAATATTTATATTTTTTTAATACGAATTTAACGAAATTATTTTTTTAATGTAGAATAGCAACTGTGACCATGAAAGATGCAAAAGCTGGTTTTGTAGTGATGCTCACTAAGTACTAGCTAGGGAACAATACTCTAACTTTAGGAAACGCATCCATACCCCTACATTTTCTTTCCATATTACGAACATTCACTAAACGAAAAGTGTGGGAAAATAAAGCGGCCTAAATCCTGTGGTTAATTTTCTTTGGAGTAAAAATAAACGTTTCCTTAGGAGACATAACCGTACCATTATTGCTAATTCTTCGGGCTCCTTAATGGCCTATACTTACTTTACTTCGCTTTGTTTCGAACTGCTACTTTGATAAGAATACCGTCATTTGTTAAAGGGAAATACCCATAACCTAAAATCTCAATTTTATTTTATATTATATTGATAATTTTGTCATCTAGGCTTATGAAACTGTTATGGAGACATGCCTCACTGGATTAAAGATGCAATCCAAATATGCTAACCAATAAGTCTTCAGTTAGTATTTTGAGTCTTCGGAGGATAGGCAGACGCGTCTGTGCACTTGCACGTATGAGCGACATGAGATTACGTATGTGCTGCGAAGCCGTCTTTCTAATAAAAGCCAAATGGCAGATGATTAAAGAACAACTTTCTACTGTGATATAAAATTTCCGCGATAAAGCTGACACACAGAAAAAACTGCTATTCTATTTTCAATAATAGTATTATGTTTGATCACTGTCACATTGGTTATTTTATATATATTCTTATACATATTGTCTCAACAAAACATCATTAAAATAACCAAAAAGAAAGTATTGCTTTAAATATAAACTTGTTTTATTGAAGTGCAAAAGTTTTTATACTTCTTTGAAAACTCTATTACCATTATTTCAATGCGCAAAATACTATTGGAAACCTATACCTTTCTGTTATTCCTTGGAGTGTAGAATTGTTAGAGCCAAAAAAATGAAACTATTTAATTTCAATGCCTTAATATAATTGGGCGAAAAATAGGCGGTGTGATTCAAATTACAATATAGTATTTTATTTAACGAACAAGAACGACAGTTTAACTAAAAAATGTAAAAATTAAGCCTATAATGCTGATATTATTTCAGTTAAAATAAACTCTGCGATAAAACATATAAAGTATTAGAGTAATAATAAACAATATTAATTCAATGGGTTCTATTGTTGGCTGAAATATTACTTCAATGGGCTTTTATCCAGCAATTTTTTTATTTCATAATTCAGAAGTGCTCCATTCGCTATCACCATATTAATATGCAGAACTTTTTTTCTTCACCTAAGTAATTTTTTCCACTTTCAGTACAAATTTTTTCCATATAACAAGAACTCCGTGGGACACGCTGTATAAGTCGTATTTTAAAAGCTACAGAATACTGTAGAGTATGATTTCCACATATTTCAACACCTTTTTAACTTGTTACAATTTTAACACATCGAATAAGCCCGTTTTTTAAAGATAACATAATACAACAGAACATGATATGCTTTTTCTTATTAATATGTAAAGTTTAATATCCCGCAACGCTTTTAAAATTGGTTATAACTTTAGTATTTATGATAATCGCTTTTTGATATTTACACAATTCCACAGGTTATGATTTGCTTTTTCTTATTCACGTTACAACTGTAACACTTATGATATGATTCACTTTTTACTATTAAAAAAAAGATTTTTCCTGATCGAATTCACCCTTAAGATAGCGGTCGAACATCGCTCATTATGAAACAGGACGATGGCGTCTGGTGACGTAGTCCCACGACGAGCGATAAGCGTTGGCACCGCGGCAAAAATTTTGCAACTGACCATGACTTTGTCAAAATGACACTTGTCAAAAACCTTATACCCTTAGAGGATCATGGCGGTGTTGCATTGGATTCATCACATTGCCCGTTACATTCAGTTGTTTTTCGTGTGATGACGTCAAGCTGGAAAATGAATGATTTCAATTTTGTCGAATTTTAAACCTTAATATTTTAGTTATTTTCCGTCCAGCCGACGTAATTTTGTGTGTGTGTGTGTTTCGATTGACTGATTGTGTAATGATATAACCATACCTCCAAAAATGATAGATCTTTTGCAGGATCGGAGACTGGAGCAACTCATTCCAATGTTTTATGGTAAGTAAAACAAATCTAAAAACCTTTGCAATAAAAATGTGTTTATTTGTAAATCTCTCTGGGCTAGTCTAGTAAGACTTTACTCAGCCGGTAAGTATTGTTAAAAAACTGTTAACATTAAATATGATCGCAAGTTTACTGTTGTATTTCTATTTTTCAGACATGGTTTCCACCAAATCTAGCTATAAATTTAGAAGATTCGAATGCAGTGGTCAGCCTCAAATTTATTCCATCTTGCATCCTGCAACCCAAAGAAAATACTGTGCCCATAACTACAAGCCAAGAAGCAGAATCTTATGTGAAGAGAAATCTTAAGTGAAATAAATACCTTGTTCGCTTCAAAAACTGGTGATAAAAAGGTGTTTATATTAAAATTCTTACAGAATGTCTAAACAATGTATGTATGTATGTTTAATAATACTAGGTGAATAAAAATTATTTTCAAATAATAAAACGTGTTTTATTTGTTTTAAATATTAGTATAATTGATGTGATAGAAATTATTTATTATATTAAATAAGAGTGCATTGTTCCTCAAAACATATATACAGGGTGTCCCTGGATGGGGTTACCTATACCACAAATGAACCTAATTTCTAATTTGTAGACAAAAATTTATTCTTAAGAAAAAATTTGTTGGAAAAAAATACGATTTGTGGTGAGAAAATTTAGTTTTTGTATACAGGGGGTCAAGAACTCTAAAAATATGAATTTTACCTACGAGTAGACTATCTTCATTTTTCGTTTTTAAGAAAAATGTCATTAGGAAATGTTGTTTAGAATTACTTTCTTAGTCATAATCTAAGATTTAAAAAAATGCTTCTTTAAATCGATCTTTTTCCATGCCTCGCTTTTTTCCGAAATTAAGGAATACTATAACCAAAATACCTGTTTAGTACTACAAAAGTGTGTAGAGGTTGGCGGCTGTCATACCGAATAAAAACTTTGTAAATAAAACGTTTAGTTTAATTCGCATATTTTTTTGTTTTAGATAAAAAGTTTTTCTGAAATTTTGCATTATCACTAGAAAAGTAATTCTAGGTAACTTTTTAAAGTGGCATTTTTCTTTCAAATGAAGAATAAAGGTAGGTTATATTTTTGAAGTTTTTGACACCCATGTATACAGAAACGATTTGTTTTACGTTAATCGCATTTTTTGTACAAGCAACAATTTTTATAAGAATAATTTTTTGTTAAAAAATTAAAAATTAAGCCCATTTGAGGTATAGGAAACCTCATCCAGAGACCATGGTGCTATGCTTGAATTTTAAAAAAATGGTTTTCTGTTAGAACTTACATTAAATTAAATACTGTTGTAATTGAAATAATAATAATGAGTTTTCGATTAAATAAGACTTACAAATAAACTTTTACTGAAACCAATTATATATTTTGTATTGGATTTAGAATAGGGTATTATTGCATCAAATAAAATGTTATATTTAAATGACCTATTAAAAACCAATGAAAACTTATATTTCAAGCAATCTTATAACCTGTTGATTAACAATGATGAGCCAATCGTTGAATGAAACCGAGTTTGTATTATGGCATACCGAGTGGCATACGGAATAGAGTGTGTAATTGAGTGAATTGTTATCCATTTCAATATACGATATTGTTTTGTTTGTGTATGTGGCGACATTGCATTTTTTCTGGTGTTTTTCTCGTATTTATTAAATCTTATACCATTTACGCTATTTTAAAAATGAATTGAACTTAACAAAATTATCGTAGATTTAATATGCATTTGCAAAAGTGATTTAATATTGCCTTATGGACCGATTGTATCTTTTATATTTTCATGAAGTAACCATAATTTGTTACTTGAACAACTTTATTATAAAAGACCTTTCAAGAAAGAAACAATTTTTGTACGTTTTGTACGTATTATAGGTTATTATTTTGTGATTGACTTGTCTATGATTTATCTGTACGGTATCTGCATGGGATACTCATAATACATAATATGTTACCGATTCTGATGGTGCAGAGTCACCAGTTAGCTAATTTTATTAGCCTATGAAAATTTGGAAAGCCGAAATAAGGAAAAAATGTCATTGTCTACTCGGCCCGAGGGTGTCTATTGTTTCGACAAATATAATATTTTTTAATCTGTCAAAATTTATTGCCCCATCCAGAGTATCAAACAATTTTTTTAATCTATATATACTAATTTAATCTATTTATACTATATATATATATATATATATATATATATATATATATATATATATATATATATATATATATATATAAGTTATATGTCAGTCACCTTCACATTCCACAGGTCAAGCACACCCGACAACAGTCGATTCAGCAGAATCAGCAAGATTGCATTATAGCGTATACGTTGAATGAACTTTATTTTAATTGTTAATAATTTTAGTCTTGAATTAGAATCGAATTGTAACAGTCGAATTTTTCAGTAATAAAAATTGTTTTTAAAAAAGGACTTTACAGAAAATAAAACTTAAGTGGCGCAGTCGGTAGGATGTTCTAACGGCATTAACGCATATAATACCGGTTTGTTTCAACAATCTATAGAACACCTGTTTTTAAAAATTCGTGAGTGACAAAAAGTCAAAAAATCGCGAGTTCCAATCCCCAGATCTTAAAATCCAGTTAAGTGAATTGAGTAGCTTAACGAGAAGCCCCGAGTGAATATCGACGGCAACTCATCGCAGTGACGTGAAAACTTCAAGTGAATATTGAAGGGCGTTACATGGAGAAGATACTGGTTTTTCTGTAAGTATCTATGTCATATAGAGGTCCTTTAAAAATATATAATTCTGAAAGTTCAGACTCAGGGACAAATTCTGATTCAGACTCATCAATCACCAATATTTCAACCTTGTATCGCACAAGATCTCCCCTAAATTTTAATTGTAATCGTTATACAAATTTTAATAACATAAAAATGGCTTTACCACAATTAAAACAAGAATATTTGGGCATGGTTCCAGAATTTCATGGCGAAACTGAACTACTCCCAAGATTCTTAAGTGTAGGAGAAAAATTGGTTAATAAATTCTACAACACAGTAGATCTCAATGACTTTCAGAATGAATATCTGATGTCTAGTCTTTTAGCAAAAATTAAAGGCGAAGCTGCTGTGAATATATCTTCTTCTATAATTAATAATTGGCACGATTTAAAAACTGCACTTCTCAATGCTTACGCAGACAAACGTGACATTTACACCTTAAATATCGAGATGACAGAGATGAAACAAGAAAATGAGTCACCATTTGATTTTTACAATAGATTACAACAAATTCTAAATGTACAAATTTCATATATTGCTACACACAGTGGAGCAAATGAAGCTCAAATCTTGTCTCAGTACTGTCGAAATTTAGCTTTAAGGGTATTATTAAGAGGGTTAAAAGACCCAATAGGTTCCTTAATGCGTACTAAAAATCTCCCGGATTTAAATACCGCCCTTAGTATGTTAACAAATGACTTTCAACTTGAATCGGCGCAGCATAAAAAATTTAAAAATATACAAAAACCTATGACTAAACCAAATTTTCCAAACTTCCAAAATAAACCAAAAATTACACCGCCTTTACAGTTAACAAATTTTCCGCATAATTCACAATTTTTACAAAGGCAAAACCAACCCCAATTTAGTGGAAATCCTGGGCCTAGACCAAATGTTTTTAGGCCTAATCAAAATAAAAACTTCTCAAATCCAACACCTATGAGTACCTCGACAAGAAATACTTTTAGACCACCATTTAATAATGGCCAAAATCAAAGTTTTAATAATCACCCTAATTCGCAATTTAAAAATAAATTAAATTATATAGTAGAGGAATTATATAATATTGACGATCAAAATCATATTGACGACTCCACTGAATGTGAAGAGCAAAATCAATATGAGATTGATAGCCAAGAATCCCAACCATACATCGAACATCCTGTAGATTATGACAATAACGAGTTTTTTCGGGCAGAAGCCTCGAATTACCCAATTTCCAATTAATGAATCTCACTAATAATGAAAGTAAACTTCCCTACATTATTTTTCCCGAATTTAATTTAAAAATTTTAATTGATACGGGAAGTACCAGATCTTTTGTGAAACCCAAAATTGCCGAAAAATATTTTAAAAAATCTATAAAAAATGACCCTTTTCAAATTTCTACAGCTCACGGTACCACGGTAGAAAAATTTAGTACCATGATACCTTGTTCAAACATTTTTAAGGTAAATAACAAACCATTAAAATTTTATATTTTTAATTTCCACGATTATTTCGATTGTTTACTAGGAATGGATAATCTAACATTACTTGGCGCTATTGTAAATTTGCATAAAAATATTATAAGTACTACAAAAGCAGAAGTAGAACTATTTTATCATAGCATATCGCATAACAATACAAACTGTATAGTGTTACAACCGAGATGCGAACAAGTTGTAAGAGTTAAGGTTAAAAATATACAAAACGGCGATGTTATTATTCCTTATTTAAAATTTGATGATCTAGAAATACCGGAGTGCCTTGCAAAGGTCGAAAATTATCACACATTTTGTCCAGTTCTTAATTTATCGGAATTAGAAAAAACTGTTGATTTTTCAGAACCTATAGAAGTGATTGATTTTGATAATTACGAGGTGCAGCCAAAAAATTGTCAAAATTTTAATCATTTAAAATTCGAAAAATATAAATTTGATACTTCTAAAGTTAGGCATGAACATATGAACCCGGAGGAACGCGAAGCAATTTTAGGGTTATTAAAAGAATATTCGGACATATTTCACATCGAAGGAAACCAACTGACATTTACTAGTAAAATTAAGCATAGCATTAAGACTACGGACGAAATACCGGTTTACACAAAGTCTTATCGGTACCCAGAAGTTCATAAAAAAGAGGTACAACGTCAAATTCAAGATATGCTGGACCAAAATATTATAAGACCGTCGCATTCGGCGTGGTCTTCCCCGATTTGGATAGTTCCTAAGAAACTTGATGCCTCAGGCAAAAAGAAGTGGAGGGTAGTGATTGACTTCAGAAAATTGAACGAAAAATCGTTAGGGGATGTCTACCCTCTGCCTAACATTACAGATTTGCTCGATAAGTTAGGCCGCTGTCAGTATTTCACCACTCTCGACCTAGCCTCGGGTTTCCATCAAATAGAAATGGCAGAAGAAGACATACAAAAAACCGCTTTTAATACCGAAAACGGGCATTACGAGTTTCTTCGAATGCCTTTTGGGTTAAAAAACGCGCCTGCCACGTTTCAAAGGGTTATGGATAATATTTTAAGGGGACATCAAAATGAAATTTGCGCTGTGTATCTTGACGATATCATCATTTTTAGCACTAGTTTACAAGAACACGTCTCTCGACTTAGGCAAGTTTTTGATCGACTAAGACAAGCTAACTTCAAAATTCAGTTAGATAAGTCAGAATTTCTTAGGAAAGAAGTGTCTTATCTAGGTCATATAGTAACACCTAATGGCGTAAAACCGAACCCTGAAAAAATTAAGGCCATTCAAAATTATCCTATACCATCAACAACAAAAGCTATTAAAGGATTTTTAGGACTACTTGGTTATTACCGAAAATTTATTCGAGATTTCGCGAAAATAACCAAACCTTTAACAAAATGTCTAAAAAAAGACGCAATCATTAATGTTAAAGACCCCGATTATATAAAATGTTTTGAAATGTGTAAAAATTTACTGACAAACGAACCGATTTTGCAATATCCTAATTTTTCGGAGACATTTAACTTAACGACCGACGCCAGTAACTACGCCCTTGGCGCCGTGCTATCGCAAGGAAAAATCGGCTCAGATTTACCTATTGCTTACGCTAGTCGCACACTAAACGAATCAGAAATTAACTATTCTACAATCGAAAAAGAGTTATTAGCTATAGTTTGGGCCGTCAAATATTTTAGGCCATATCTATTCGGCAGAAAATTTAAAATCATAACGGATCACAAGCCTCTCGAATGGCTTTTCTCTTTAAAGGAACCAAACTCAAAATTAATCAGGTGGCGTTTGAAGCTAGAGGAATACGATTACGACATAGTGTACAAGAAAGGCGTTTTAAACAAAAATGCCGACGCACTCTCGCGTATAGAATTAAACGCAAACGAAACGAAGACAGGACCGGACTCCATTTTTAAACTTAGCGAATACGTAGATAAAATAAATCAAAACTTAGGTCAAGATCAAGACGAAAATCAATCAGTTCTAGTTGAGACAGGCGATCTCGATAACGCAGAAAACGCAATCGAGGACATTGACCAAACTGTACATTCTAACCTAGAAAATCCAATTATAGGCATACCTATAATTGATTGCCCCGTAAATTTTGGGAAAAACCAAATTATAATTTCTGAAGTAAATTTTGCTCCTGCAGAACCAAGTAGAGTCACCCTGTATAAAACCAAACAAAGAACATTTATTCAGTTTTCAAAAAGCAACTATGAACAAGAAATAATTAAATTTATTAAAGAAGTCATTGTACCAAAAATAAAATATTACTTATATTTCGAAGACCCAATTTACGAAAAATTTAGTTCTGTCCTCCAAAAATATTTTATAAATTCCCAAATCAACATGATAAAATGTACTAAAAAACTAATTGACGTGACGTCCGAGGACGAAATTAAACAAACAATACAAAACCACCACGAAGGAAAAACTAACCATCGAGGAATCGAAGAGACCGAAAAACGCATAAAAACTACATATTATTGGCCAAATCAACAAAAATCAATACAAACTTATATTAATGAATGTGAAATTTGTCAATCCACAAAATATGACAGGCGACCTCTTAGGTTAGAGTTTAATGTCACCCCAACGGCCGTAAAGCCATTTCAAATTTTACACATAGACAGCATCACTTTAGAGAATTGTAAATTTCTAACAATAATTGATTCCTTCTCTAAGTATGCACAAGCATATAAACTTATCTCTTCCCAAGGTATTGAAGTAGCAAACAGCCTTGTTAAATATTTCACCCACCATTGCATTCCTGAACAGATCATTTCAGATAACGGCCTTGAGATAAAGAATTCTGTTGTGCGTGAACTCTTGTCAACGCATAAAATTAAAATTCATTTTATAAGCTCGCAACACCCCGAGTCAAATGGGCTCATAGAACGTTTTCACTCTACCCTCGTAGAGCACATAAGGTTGCTTAACAACCAAAATGAGTACAAAAAAGAACCCATAGAAATAAAAGTAAATTACGCACTTCTAGCCTATAATAACACTATTCATTCAGTCACAAATCTAAAACCTTACGAAATCGTAACAGGCCATTTTGGCACCGAATCCCCCTTTAATTTAGATATTGATAAACAACTTGTAAATAATTATGTTTTAAATCATCGCGACAAAGTAAAAATTCTTTACCAAAAACTTAACGAAGACATTCAAAAGAAAAAAGAATGCGTCATAAATAAAGCCAACGAAAATAGGGAAAAACTACCGGAAATCCCCGACACTGTTTTTGTTAAAAACAAACAAAAGCAAAGTAAAACCCTTAACAAATACAAAAACGAAAAAATTAGATCTATCGACAAAAATTTAAAAACCGCGAAAATAAAAACTACACACGGTAATACTACAGAGAAAATTCACATTTCTAATGTCAAAAGACCCAAAAAGAAAACTTATAACTTTGAAAATATTTCAGGTTCCTCACGGTGGGACAAGGAATAGAAATAAGAAACATTACAAGAAATCTAGGTGTCCTGCCAATAAATTTGGGCCCTGCCAAACTACAACGCACGGAACACACTTTTGTTCATTATTTTAATTTAGAGCCTCTATTTAACGAGTTTAGCAATTTAAATATGCAATTTAGCAATCTTAAGTCTTATCTTGTAAATAATACAGTTTATAGTAAAGAATTAGAAAATTATTATAAAATGACAAGTTTTAGCCAAAAAAGTATTTTAGAAAAAATAGAAAATATTCGCTTTCATAAAAATAATCGCACAGAAAGAGGGTTAATAAATGGTTTAGGTTACGTAATTAAAGGTGTAACTGGTAATTTAGATGCTAGCGATGGTGAAAAAATCTATAAGATTTTAAATCATCTACAAAGCAATGAGAAAAGCATTGAAAATCAATTAAAAATGCAATACTCTTTAAACAGCCAAATTGTACAAAATTTTAACGAAACCGTTAAAAATATTATGCATAATGAGTATATTCTAAGGTCAAGAATAATGCAGCTGGGTCAAATTGTTAAAGACGGCGCTACACATCAAGATATGCTTTTTGCAAAAGATTTATTTAACCAACTAATTATTTTATATAATTCAATTTTAAATACGTTGCAAGATATAGAAAATTCGGTAACTTTTTGCAAACTAAATACCATGCACCCCAGTATAATTAAATCCAAAGATTTGTTTTACGAATTACAAAGAATATTCTCACATTATAAAAACCAATTTCCATTCGAACTTAAATATGAAAATATATTAGATTTTGAAAATATTATAAAAATTAATTGTAAAATCGATTTAAATAAAATTACTTATTTTTTATCTTTGCCTATAGACTACGAAACAAATTTTGATCTTTACTATTTCTTATCGATCCCTTCTAAGTATGAGTCAGAATTTGTCACTATTATCCCTAATAGTAAATATTTTTTAAAATCAAAAAATGATGACGTAATTAAACCTCTAAATGGCATATGTACCCAAGGTAAACCTTATCAGTGCCCAAGTATCCTACAGTCTAATTTTAACACGTCCTGCGAAGAAGACATCTTACTTCACCAAAGCACCAGCAGATGCCGCTTCAGCAAACTTCAGATTTCAGAAAATCATATGGAGATCATCCCGGACCTTAACCAATTTTTGGCCGTCTTCCCAAAAGAAGAAAAGCTTGAAATTTACTGCAAAAACCAAATGGAAATAAAAGAACTAATAGGAATATATCTTATAAAACAAAATTATTGTAAGATAATATTCCGCAAACAAGAACTAGTTTTTCAAGAAATTAGTCATGGAAGGCCAATGGTTATAAATACACCAAAATTCCATTTTTCACCCGAAAACCAACCCAAATTCAATATTGAATTGGAAAAATTACGTTTTGACGTGCCGCCCATGAACCCAGTAATGCCTATAGAAAAATACACCCAAAACTACTATGTGCCCAGCTTATGGACCATTACACTTTATATTGCCGTCGCTATTGCAGTCACCTATTTGTGGCTTAAGAAAACCAAGATATGGAAAAAGACTCCGACAACAGCTACACCAGAAGAAAATCAAGGGGTAGATATCCCTCTTCAACCCCGATGCCCAAGAATCAACCTTCCAGGGGATGCTTCTTTCTGAGGATGGAGGAGTTATATGTCAGTCACCTTCACATTCCACAGGTCAAGCACACCCGACAACAGTCGATTCAGCAGAATCAGCAAGATTGCATTATAGCGTATACGTTGAATGAACTTTATTTTAATTGTTAATAATTTTAGTCTTGAATTAGAATCGAATTGTAACAGTCGAATTTTTCAGTAATAAAAATTGTTTTTAAAAAAGGACTTTACAGAAAATAAAACTTAAGTTATATATATATATATATATATATATATATATATATATATATATATATATATATATATATATATATATATATATATTTATAGAAATTGTTTTCTTGGATCTTGTTTATATATTTTTTATAGATATATTTTCTTGGGATTTAAAGATCCTTAATAATTACTACTTTTAATGGTTTTAGGCTTTTATTAACGTTTCGGTCATTATTGTGACCTTCTTCAGAATGTGTGCTGAAAAACCGCTCTAATTAGTAACATTAGTTATAACAAAAACATATAATAGTATACCTGTGAACGAAAATATCTTGGGGAATGCACCCTCCCAGTTAAAGGTTAAAATTGACATATAGACACTGACACATCGGACGAAACAATTTAAAATAGACATTAATCAATTTTAAAATGACGTGCAGCATCAAAACTGCGTGTCTACTACAATACTGGGATCTTTATCGGTATAAAATTTGTGGTGAACAGAATTCCGTTTTTGTATTTTGTTTAAAAGTTGTTGCCTGAGAATAATGTTTTTATTGTTAACAATAAAAACATTATTCTCAGGCAACAACTTTTAAACAAAATACAAAAACGGAATTCTGTTCACCACAAATTTTATACCGATAAAGATCCCAGTATTGTAGTAGACACGCAGTTTTGATGCTGCACCTCATTTTAAAATTGTTTAATGTCTATTTTAAATTGTTTCGTCCGATGTGTCAGTGTCTATATGTCAATTTTAACCTTTGACTGGGAGGGTGCATTCCCCAAGATATTTTCGTTCACAGGTATACTATTATATGTTTTTGTTATAACTAATGTTACTAATTAGAGCGGTTTTTCAGCACACATTCTGAAGAAGGTCACAATAATGACCGAACCTTAATAAAAGCCTAAAACCATTAAAAGTAGTAATTATTAAGGATCTTTAAATCCCAAGAAAATATATCTATAATATATATATATATATATATATATATATATATATATATATATATATATATATATATATATATATATATATATATATATATATATATATACATATATATATATATATATATATATATATATATAATAACATGGCCTGACTGACTGACTGACTAATTCATCATCGCCGAGCCGAAACCGCAGAAGGTATAAATATAAAATTTGGTCAGTAGTTTAATTTTATACTGTAGAGACTCACTAAGAAAGGAGTTTTCAAAATTCAACCCCTAGGGGGTCATAAGGGGGTTAAAAGTTTAAATGGAGAAAAAATATTAGATGGTCCTTTTAACTCGACACTTCATAAAAGTATTCTAAAAAATAGCAGCCAGATTCTCCAACGCTAGTCCAGTCTAATTTGACAACCAAAAGTGTTACAGTAACAAGTTTTATACTGTGAATTTTTTGTTAACGTTTTTCGCAAAATTATGAAGAAAACGGCAATTTTAGCACATGCTTTCGTCAATAACAGAACTAAATTCATTCTAGCAACCCGTTTCAAGATGAAAATCATATGAAGACAAGCAAATCACTGCAATATCAGAATAATTCATACGTTTTTCATGACGACTTATTAACAATGAGGACAAAACCCTGTCAAAACATAACTGATCAACTAGATCTTAATTTAAACCAGTACTAAATTTTAAAACTTCTAAGCCAAACTGAACGTAAATGTTTAAAGAAGTGTTTTACAATTTTTAACAAATTAACCCCTAAGGGGGTGAAATGGGGATTCAAAGTTTATAATGGAGTGAAATTGTTATACCGCGGACGAAGTCGCGGGGGCAAGCTTATTCAAATACAACCAATGTAGCAAACTTTTGATATGTAACCAGAATTAACGAAAATATTTACGTTTAGAACTATAAAAATAGTTCACTGAAAACTCTTGATTTACTCGTATTACGAAACATATTTAAGACTATTTTTCTTTTAAAATCTCTTTTATGTAGAGGTCAAATTTAAGACGCAAAAATCCATCTTACTGAGTTTCTGTTGTCGGTTTTTCTTTTCCCCAAACTGAAAAATAAAAGGTATGCAATAATCCGATTACGTCTAAATCATTTTTTAATGGAACGACGTATAAAAATCTTAATTTAGCCATGCCGACCCCAAAACCTAGGGAAAAGTCTATTAAAAGCTAAATTTTTCCGTAGTAACACACAGAATTTTTTTTCTACGAATATTATTTAAGTTTTCTACCTTTTTCTGACATCATAATAAAAGTTTTCTTTCTAATGGAACCGACAGCTAATTTAGGCTAATCTAAATTGTGTGTCATTATAATTTACTTAGTTTAGAAGTATAAAACAAATTAATTTTCCAATAATTTCTGTTTTGTGTTAAACATTTTTTTAATAGCCAAAGCCAAGGAATGTAAAACAAAATTTAACATAGCATTTAAATTTTATATTTAATGATTTATTATTAACACGTTTTATCAATTTTACTGTTGCTATACATAGCGTTACGTATATAACACAGTAATTAAATTAAATCCATCACATGTATTATTTGACTAGTTAAATTAGAGACACACTGGCCTATACTCTTCTGCAACAAAATTAGTTTTTTTCTAAATTTCAATATTTTTAAGTTTTCCAGGCTCCAAAGAGATTACAGATTTCTTTCAGGATCAACCATAAAACCTACCTTGAATTATTGTGAACTGAAAAACAAAAAATACTGAAATATTTTTTTTCATAAAACGGATTTAAAAAAAAATTATTTTGACAGCAGACTAACGGCTGAACGATGTTGTCAACTAACTCGCCTGCATCTACCATGCTTTATGACTCACTACTAAAGAATCAAAGCACCAAACAATGTTTCTTAACTACCGATGGTTACGCTGGTTATTGGGCTTCTATTTACGAAAAGAATGTTTGCAATCTAAGTTATTCGACTTAAGGACTTATTAGTCACTAGAATTAGTATATGACCCAATGTGCGGTGGGTCATTTACTGTTGCTGAGGGATGTGTCAAAGGGCCGATTTCCAATAAAATCGAAAGTGCTAATACAAGGAGAGCAACATCAATCTCTTGGGGCTACCATGAGCAGAGATGCAATTTGTCCTGTAAGCATACCCTAGAAAAGTATTAATGACTCAAACAGTACTTTTTCAATAAATATTAATAAGCAGAGAGTATTTTAGTTTGTTTAACTTTCCGTTGTCAAATAACTGTTTTGTAACAAAAACGCCTTAAAAACCTAAACATCAGAATTTCTTTTAAAATGACCCAGTAGTGACTTATGGCTATATCTCACTAGTGAATGATGAGTCATAACTTAGTAGTGAGTTATAAACAACTTTATATGTTTAAAATCTCATCAATAATATACACTTTATATGAAAGTTCTGGATAAAAGTACATTAATTATCTGTCATTCATGATGAACCAAATTGAATTTTTTTCTTGCACTAGGATTTTGATCAGCTGTAAAATTTAAAACACTTATTTTCTTAACGAGTAGTATTTTGCATTACAATTATACCTTAATAACGCATGTTTGTTGTTGACACAATTTCATATTTTTATATTTGTTGGGCATCCCTGGCAAAAGTTTCGAATTGTGAAATTTATTTTGTGACATGCAAACACTTTTATTAAGCAGGCCTTTGTGTATCCTTAACAATTGAGTTCTTAGATCTCTTGTTAACCCTATTGGGAATCGAGAATATCGGCGCATAAGAAAACTCTTGTCCACATAATAAACATATTCACGGGATTTAATGATAAGTTTTAATACTTAATACTGGTTTAAATTTAGATCTTCTAGTAGATTTGCTAGATAAATTTTTAATAAATTTTCGTTTTGTCACCGTTAATAAGTAGCCATTAAAAATGTATGAGTTATTCCATTGTTTCTGAGACTCGATATTCAAATTACTGTTAGTTTGGAACCTATGCTAAAATACATTTTTTTCCATAAAAATAAATTAATAGGGCAAAACTTAGAGCGGCCAGATTATCCAATTCAAGAACGGTCTAATTTAACAACCAAAAGTTTTAAACTGACAAGTGTAAGAATAAGATAGATAGGTTTTATCCTATTAATTTATTTCTGAGTTTTTCGCAAATTTAGAGAGAAAATGGCAATTTTAGTACGTATTTTCCACAATAATAGAACGTAATAATTCTTTCTAGCAACACGTGTCAAAATCAAGCAAATTGCTGAAATATTAGTATAACTCAGAAGTTTTTCATAATGACTTATTACCAAGGACAGGACAAAAGCCTGTTAAAATCCAATGTTCAGATTCACTAAAAGTGTTTCAGATTTACTACCGGTCTAAATTAAGACCTCTAGTTGATCAGTTAGGTTTTGACAGGTTTTTGTTTTGTCTTTGTTAATAAGTTATCATTAAAAACTTATGAGTTATTCCAATATTTCAGCGATCTGCCCTCTTTCTTCTTAATTTGCGAAAAACATCAGGAACAAGTTCACAGTATAAAACTTAGTCGTCTTATTTTTATACTTGGCAGCTTAACACATTTGATTGTTAAACTAGACCAATCTAGCTTTGGAGAATCTGGCTATAACTGATCAACTAGGGGATGATAATTTAAACCAGTACTAAATCTTTAACCTTCTTAGTGAAGTTAAACGTAGGTGTCTTATTGTCATACTTGTCAACTTAAATCCTTATTTTTCAAATTAGATCGGTCTTAGTAAGGTTAATCTGGCCGTAAGTGACTTGTTTGTTTAGCTCTTTGTGTACAATTTTAGGCGTGACGAATAAGTAATTTAAAAAAACACATTTTTTTCTACATGCGAAGAAGAAAAAAGATCAAAACGAGAAAAACATAATGTAGAAAGGTAGCATCCACAAAATAAGAGAAGATAATGAAAAAAGTTTTATTGGCTAAATTTTTTAACAAGTAAATGGAAAAAGCCGAGATAATCTCATGATTTGCAAATTAAGTTAGATTATTTGCGTTTTCTTTGTAAATTTTAACCAGCATTAAATTCTATTTGCATAAAAAGTCAAAATATGTGACATCTATTTATAGAATTTTACTTTTTTTACCAAAAACATAGTAACCTTATTCGCGCTTAAGCTTACTAGCTATTTTTGCAAATTGTATAGTAAGCAAAATAGTTTTGTAGCCGCTCAGAACTACGTAATCATGTGAGAAATATTTTGAATTTTCACGTCTAAGAAAAGTAGTCGAAAAAGTTACTTTCATACGGGTGGGATAGTATGATACTGATTTTGAGTTCTGCGTGGTAAAATTTTCATCTCATTCTTTGTAAATCGTATCTGGTATATAAGCTATAAACATTGTTTGTCTTTATTTAATATTATATAATATACTGATAATAAAAAATAATAACAATAATACCCAAAAAAATACTTTTATTGGCATAAATATACTTAATTTACCATTTTCTGTAGAGTATTTGAGTCAGTTCGGGTAAATCGAGGATAACACCGGCACACAAAATAAAAAAAAGTGGTCTGTACATTCGACCAGACCCATCCATCTATAAGTATTTTGATGCGCCGAATCCAAATCCGAAGTCCGTTTGGCCCGTACACCCTCAAAATTTAGAGTAAATTGCGAAAAACTGCTAAAAATAGCTATTGCAATTCAACTTCGGAGGATTGATTGCTTGTGCCTGTAACCAGGGCACCTGGTTACAGTGGGCAACAGAACCGTCTGGCAGAGTCCTGGGTTAACAGCGTGTATGCCTTCATGGCAGGCACAAGCGATAAGTGCTTTACGATGCAGGGATTCGGAACCCCAGTATCGGCGTCTGGTCAGGGTGAGAAGGCAGGCCCGCAGGCGTCGTCATCTAGCGACTCCAGCTCTACATAAGTGGGTAACTTGGCTTCTGTAGAGTATAATGTTATAAGAAATCACTCCCACAAACGTAATAAAAGTCCTTATTGGTACGTAAGAACAATACTATTTTTTGCTATTTTCTGCTACTTCATTGCTATTTTTTACGATTTTTGAAAAATATATGAATGATCGAGATTAACAGATTCTGAATTTGGATTCAGCGCATCAAAATACATAAGAAACATAATTGATATAGTTCAATAAAATTTTCTTCATTTTCATAGCTGCAATTTTTAGCCATTTTCAGCGGTTTTTTGCAACTTACTCAAAATTTTGAGGGTGTATGGGCCAAACGGACTTCGGATTTGGATTCAGCACATCAAAATACATATACATAGATAGATCTGGTCAAATGTACAGACCACTTTTTTTATTTTGTGTGCCAGTGTAATTATTGCCCAACACTAGAAAAAATCTTTAAAAAATTCACAACAAATTTATTTATTATTAAATTTGGCCACTTTGGTCTGTTACCAGGGGCGTTGATGTCGGAAATAAGTACGTGCATAATATATACGATATTTGACCAAAATAATTTATTTCGTGGGAGTTGCCCTGCTCTATGAAATAAGAAACCGGTCAAGTGCGAGTTCGATAGAGGGTTCCGTAACACATACAATATTGTGAGTTTCTTACAGGACCCAAAATTCTCAATACCTATGGCATCGTCGAAAGATATTCTAAATAGTCTAGTCACTTGCTTATCGCGCTGTAAATTTCCCCTCTGACGTTGCTCGCCTCTCGCCTAAGCCCGATTCCTGGCAAAACTAGGCACGTGAAATTCGTGACGCTAAAAGGAAATACCGAGTGCAACAAATAAAATTTAATTTTTTTAATGGCGTCTTATGCTTGGTATTGTAATGTCGACGGGTGTAATATTAGTGATCGTAATAATGTTTCATTTTTCCGACACCCCAAGGATTCTGAAAGGTAAGACTAAAATGGTGTGTAACTTTTATGTAGTTCACATCATGTTTTTATCTATTAGATTTAAAGGTTAACTTTTCACTCGCACTAAGTTATTTATTAAACAGATTGTCACGTATGACTTGTTGACAAAATATAATATTAATTTCATTTCATTTACCTTTTCCATCAGTTACCTGAGCCCGATCGCAATTTTTGCGTCATGTAATATTAAAATACGGTCCCTAACGTTAAATTCGCAGTTGTAGCTTTAGTATTGGAGATATATTCTTAATAATAAATGGGTTCGAATATAGACACCAACCTACATCCCCTGAGATTCTGTGCGCATGTCTTGCATGCTCGGTTTGCGCGTGGTATGCATTTTGGTCTACTGCGCAGATGCCAAAAAATGAAATCTAAAAATAAAGAAGTCTAAAAAAATGTTGTGAAACAAAAGTTGAGAAGTTAAATTCGTAGTTGTAGTTTTACAATGGAAGATATATTCTCAGAAGAGGATGGGTTCGAATATAGACACCGTAGTACATCCCCTGAAATTCCGTGCTCAGGTCTAGCATGCTAGTACGTATTTTGGTCTACTGCACAAAAAACGAAAAATATGTATATAAACGAAAAATAAAAAGTCAAAAAAAAGTTGTGAATAAAGTTAAATTCTTAGTTGTAGCTTTATAATTGGACATATATCCTTAAAAGTGGACGAATTCGAATTTAGACTTTAAAGTTCATCCCCTGAAATTCCATGTGCATATCTAGCACGCAGTCTTACAAATTGTTGTCTGCAGTTTCTGTAGTTTTAAAATAGTTTTCTAAGCATTGGATGCAGTTTTTTGTCCTTCATGTTCTTTTTTAACTGGATCTCGTCTTTTATGTTTCCTTAATTTATCCTTCTCATATGTTTTTGATACAGATTCAGAATTCAGATTTTTGGCTATTTTTGCTTGGGTTGATCTTTTAAACCTCCATTGTTGTTATTTTCATTATTTGCCCTTTTTGGTTTTGAGCTTTTCTCTTTGGCTGCATTTTTATTTAATTTTATGGTAAAAACTTCAGCTCATTATTTCTTTAGTATGATCGAGAAGATTGAATAACACGGACAGGGCTGCGATCAAGCAATAACTTGCTAGGCGTTTCACTTTTATTACTACTAGCATCATGCTCGCGATTTATTTTATTTGGCAACTTATGAATAGTTTGGTCTTTGAAGACTGCGACCCTCATGATCGGCCAGCAACTAACTCTCGATTCAACATAGTGGTTAAGCACGATGTCTCCGGTGTTGGTAATTCAGACCTGGCGGTTACTTGATTGGCCCAGAATGTTATGCCAGTAATAGAGTATGGATGGTCGGAGACAACATCCGAATTTATCGGAAATATTCCGGTCACTCTAAATCCAGACAGGGCAGTTTCAACCGATTCAGATTTTTCCCATGTCTTGCCAATTAAGGGTCCTGCCTGAAGCCTGTTTAGTTTTGTCCTAGATAATGGATATCCCACTCTCTGGTTTTACACTTAAAATTATGCTCTAGGGATTTAGTGTTTGTGTGACGAATAACTGTTCAAAATGGTGTCTTCCCAGGCGGCTTGCGTAGTATAAAATGTTCTCTCAGCTACTAAAATATAACTATGACGTTATATAAGACGATTTGGGGTTCATAAAACTTTAGATCCAGAAGGTTATCCTTCCCAAAACTCTTTCTTTTTACGAACCCCTTTACAAATAATAACCGAGGGAAAAATATTGTTTCGGCATTCTTGCTGTTACAGATACATATATCTTCCCCTTTTCTATTGTATATTATGGTAAAAAATCTGTAGACTCTTTGGTGGCTATTACAACACCTGCTTCATTTTTGAGTTGGAAGCCGGTGTCATCCATGTTAAATAAATTTTCTGATTTTAGGAATTTATTATATTCATTGTAACATTCAGCCTCCAAATCACTGTACTCATACCTTCACTTCGTGCAAGTGGTACACCCTGGAATTGTCTAATACTTAGCTCTTATTTCATTCTTAAGAACGGGTTTAACCAATCATACCAGGGCATACCTATCAGACGGTTGAAACCATGTTGAATTGCTAACTGTTTAGCAAATTGAAAAGATTTTAATGTTTCTCTGTCAGGTGCAAACCCTGCCCTTTCTATCTTTAGCACATACCTAACCAAGCTCCTTTAATTTTATATTCCTAAATTTGCTTGAGGCCTCAGTTGTATGTCACATACGATGCCCGTTTGTCTTCTGCGACGTAAAGTACGTAACGGAATACCATACACTATGTGCCGCTTCATTAACTCCAATCTCCTTACCGTTTAACTTGTGATGGCTACAAGTAGGATTTTTTGACTTCACTGTCGCCTTAAGGTGCACGCTCACTTAGGCGAAGCGTCGCGAAGCGAAGAGAATTTTATCCATCCAAGAACTTTACATGCAATCAAATTGGAGCCCGAACACTGAAGCGTCGAGAAGCGTTGTGTGGGTTTCCATTTGATTGCACGTAAGTTTCTTGGACGGATAAAATTATCTTCTCTTCGCTTCGCGACGCTTCGCCTTTAGGCTAGCGCCGCGCCGGTTGGGTTTGGTTCTTTTAACAATTTTCCTGCTTCGGGCTTGATGCACTGGGTTACCTGTCTTTTTTGCAAGGGTTAGATACCCCAGGGCATCTATCATTTTACAGTGGTATATAGACACCTCACCCTGCCATTTATAGAACAAATCTAATCTCCAGCCTATCAGGATTAGGTCTTTATAATAACGCAGCAGTTTAAAAACAAGACATTAACAGATAATATATCAAGTCTTATAATAAGTCTTACCTTATATCAAGCGACACAGTTATTAAAACTTACCTTAAACAGCTCAAATAATAGTAGTTACTAATAAGTTCACTTAAGAGGTAACAAAGCTATTTAACTAACGGAACTAAGGGCGCGGTAACTCAACTCGGCTTCTCGCGCAGAAAATGTGATTATTGGAGCAACTCTCCCGAGAGGGCAACCTTCCCGGAATTGTCTTACATTACTAAACAGGGCCTACATAGGGTGACGTAAATATAAACAGGACTGACGGGATATTAAAAAGGTATCAATATGACCAACAGGATTTCTATATTTTCAAGGTTCTCTCGTACGTTGTGCAAATTTCTCCCCACTTGATATCCCTCATTACTTCAACATCTACTTATATAATGGGTAGTAACAAGCCACTTTTACAGATAAAATAAGCAGATGTATCATAAAAAATATAGCCCGGACTTCAGGAACTCATGACGTAAAAATCAGAGTTGGAATCTTAAAAAGAGATATTTTATTATTATGTTATTTAGTATTATTTATATTATTATTTATTATTAAGGTTGGCCAGATTGTTCTGTTAAAATTAAGTATAATGCTTCCAATAGTAAGTGAACCAGCAAAAAAAAGTAACGCAGCAGATACCTTTGGGGCGACAGTGCCGATAAGCTCTAGTCATAGGCGTCCCACAATATTCTAACCAATTTAAGATGGGACACAATAAAAAGTTTTAACTTTTTAACCAAATATTATTTATAAGTATATCAAAACCTAACTGAATCCGCAAAAACGATGTTTAACCATAGAAATAATTGTATTCATGGGCGTACCGTCGACTGATAATTAAGACTTTAAATTAATGGCATAAATACGTTATTTTTTATTATCGTTTTGTAGTGTATATTTTATATCTATTAATTCCTAGTTTGAACAGTGGTTTCGCCGCGGCCGCTGAAAAAGAGCTTTATATCGCTGTAATGTAGGTAAGTCACTATTTTCAAACAGCATACCACGATATTAATTAGTTGCTAGGTTTCATCATATTTCTGTATCCTGTTACCCAGGATAGAAAGTAGTATAGATGCCCTATTTTGGGGAATGAATGATGTATCTACAAATGTTAATTAAAGCATCCAAATTAATTATTAATAATGGATATAATATATAATAATAATATTCATTAAAAAATAAAATTTTTGCTCATTTTGCCAATAACAATATACTCTGGGGATAAATTGTTATTGCCCAGCAAGGACCACGGGGACGTAAGAGCTTTCCTTGCCAGGATAGGAAAATAAGGGGATGTTAGTTATTATGTTTATGTTAGTAGTAGTGTTGGGAATAATCGAATGAATTAAATAATCGAAATATTAGCTCCCGAATGATTTTAATAATCGAATGATCATTCGAAATAATCATTCGAATCAAAAAATATAGCAAATAAAACTGCACAAAAATCATCTCTTGAATTTTTTTGCTTGGATTGGCCGTTTTCGATAAAAACAAAAAAATGTAAAGTTATACATAACATTATTTATTACAGTGCGACCTCGATAATCCGGACTAATTAAAACCGCGGTGATCCGGATTAGTAAATAATTCGGATTACTGAAGCGGGACAGTTTTTTATTGGAAAGTGAAATATGTAATACAAAATAATTAGCAAATAGTACATATACATATTAACAAAAAAGTTATAGTCATTTGAATTTTTGTTAATTATATTTTAGGTTTAAAAAAATTCAAATGACGATAACTTTCTACTAACACATTTTTTTCTCTTAAAATTTAAGAATTGTCGACAAAATTATGTAAAATTTGTTTAGAAAAAATAATAAATAAAATATCTAAGCGTGTTAATTTTTTACCCAGGTGGGTCCATTCAAAAATTCAACTTTTTTTCGCAAATTACAAAATAATTTTTTTTTCGCCAAAACATTCCTAGTAGGCCCACTATTAAAACACCTGAACTTGACGTGGGTCCCATAAGTAGCAACAGAGATATACAACTTTAAAATTTCACGGGCCGCGCCTAGTCAACACAAAGGCACGCGCACTGCTTATGTGAACGCCCAGACATCTGATCCGGCAGAATTTCGGAAGTTAGGGGAACCCCACACAATCGATTTTAGATTATGTATGAAGAAGTCTAGAATTTAGTTACAAACGCAGGTCCGGATTAACGAGTACTATCAAATCCGGATTATAAAGTACACAATGCAATGGAAATGCTTGGCCGGATTACCGAATAATCCGATCTACTAAAGCTCCGGATTATCGAGGTCGCACAGTATATTTTGTTAAAAATAACAAAAAAGTAAGAGATCCATGAAAACAAAAACACTTTAAACAAATTTGGCAACTAGCATGACTCCCCTTTATGCATTAAAATTGTCACCAAATTTCAACTTTATACTAATTTGCGTCCTCAATCATAAAAACATGCAATAACACTATGCGTTGTCGAGAGATGAAATAATGCTCGATCGATATCGAAGGATCATTCGAAATAAACAATCATTCGAATGAAAAAATCATCAGAGACCCAGCCAATATTAAAAACATGCTATGCGTTGTCGAGAGATGAAATAATGCTCGAGCGATATCGAAGGATCATTCGAAATAAATAATCATTCGAATGAAAAACACATCCGAGACAATCGCATCGTAACGCAACGCCGAGTGCCGAGTCGGCGACGGCATCATTTCGTATTTCGTCTCGTCATTCGAAGCGGCGAAAGGCGATTATTATTATATTATAATCTCTCGGCTAAATCATTCGAATGATCGCGCTGACTTCTCGAGATATCCGAGTGATTTGAATAATCGAATGATCGATTATTTTTCATTCGAGATATCCCATCGCTAGTTAGTAGGCTAAATACAAAACAGCAAAAGCAAAAATTTAAAATTTTGACCGAGCACACGTATCGGGCTTATAAATCACAAATTGGTCGCAAAAAAGGGCTCCCTTCTCCCCTACACTCTTTCCAATCCCATCCAGTATAAGAATGCTATACATTTTAGAAACCTGTCAGATCGATTACCAAAAATAAAATAAAGATATTTACCTGCTGTTGGAATCGTCAGAAGATTCGGAACTAGAATCATTCGCATTTTGAATCACAAGTGGTGCTACTGGCGGTAAAATAGGATATTCATCTTCTTTTTTATAACGTGGGCTACACAGTTTCTCCAAATATCACGGCTCAGGTTGGGTTTGCTTGGGTGAAATAAATTATTTTTGTTAAAGCTCATATTCATTCGCCAAAAAAGTAACAGTGATTAACAGCCCAATACTTTGACAGACATATGACCACGTAGCGGTACCCATAGGCACGATAATTGTTTTCTTACCTCGGTGCCTCAAATTGAGGCCGAGGTCCCCAAAAAAAAGTTTACCAAGAATTTAATATTCGCTTAAGCCTCTTTCGCAAAAACCTTTCCATTAAAATTTGCACGAATGAAAACTTTCTCCATTATCTTATTTCCTTTCTATTTTACACTCGGCTTCGCGTCGTACTTTTCGACATGCGGTTGTTCTTTATGTTCTTTAATCTGTTCGCGGCCGTTTTTGCGTTAAGCCTGTGCGTCAAAAGGGAACTTAGCTGATATTATGTAAGTTAAATAAACACTGGGGGAAAAGGTATTACGGAAATTCGAGTGTAAGTAATTGCCATCTTTGCATTAAAAGTATATTTTCGGTTGTCGTGGACTTAATACAAGTTTTAATAGTATCATCCTAATACGGTTAGAATAAAGAACTTTGAAACAAACTTTTAACCATATTTTCTCTGTTCTCTTTATGAAGGGTGTTCCAGTTAAACCTTTAATTGCCAACTTCTTTAAAACACATAGAGTCTGTACTATCTATGTTACGACACAAAAAAGTAATCGATTATTACCGACGCATTAAAATGAAAAAATCTCGAAAGTACAACTTTGTCTTAAACTTTTTTGTTACCTATTATGCATATTTTTTACGCATTTCGAAAATATAACGTACATATTCACTAAAAAGGTATAAGCTTAAGTTGTGATTTAAATTAAGAACTTCTAGTCCAGAGGTTCCCAACTGGTGGTACGCGTACCACTGGTGGTACGCGAGAGTATTTGGGTTAGTCCGAACAAGGGTTCAATAGTAATACGAAACAAAAGTACTGGGTTAAAACTTACAACTTCCCATACTGAATGTACAATGGGCTTACATAAAAACGGCTTTTTCTAGTTGTATGAATTTATTTTCTGTATTTTGTTTAATTTTTACATTTTGTAAAATTATTCACATACATACATATATATATATATATATATATATATATATATATATATATATATATATATATATATATATATATATATATATATATATATATATTTATTTATTTGATCCTCCTCAAAAAGTTATACCATATCCAGCGGTAGGTATTCCACGACCCTACAAAATTCTCAGGTGGTACTCGAGTATTAAAAAGTTGGAAATCACTATGGTAGTCGACCACATAGGTCTTGATAGCTTTTGTCTTGTCATTATTAATCACCAATCGGCATTGAAAACTTACGAGTTGTTCTAATATTTCACCGATTTGCTTAGTTTCCAAATGATTTTTTTTTGGAACGTGTTGCTAAAATGAATTTATTTCTATTGTGGAAAGTGCGAACTAAAATTGACTTTTCCGTTATAAATTTGCAGAAAATCCCAGAAAGAAATTCAAAATATAAAACTTAGTTTTAGACTTGTCAGTATAAAACGTTTGGTTGTCAAATTAGACCGGTCTAGCATTGGAGAATCTGGCTGGAAGATTTTATTGAAAATATTTAATTTTTCACAGGCTTATTTTAGATGGAGATACGAAAAGCACTTAATAAGAGCAATATTTGTGCTCTAACCAGGCCTGTAGCCAGATTGTGATTTCAGAGGGGGCAACTAAAGTTTTAGGGGGGGGGGGGGGCAAACTTATGATGTAATATTTTTCTAGTAGACAAGACAATGATTTCAGTGATTTTCTAGGGTGTACAAGTTTTTCTTTCAGAGTGGGCATTGTCCACTCTGTAAACCCCCCCCCCCCCCCCCCCAGCTACGGGCCTCACTCTAACATAAAGAAAATTAAACATTTTAATCCAACACGTCGTCCTCACACCTAGGTGAAGCATTCTAAATTTTATAATATTTAGTAATATACCACATTTCAACTTTTGTTTCACATTTGTGACACACAATTAGAAAGTTTAAAATATTTTTCTAATATTCATACATACCTTCAGTCATAATCTTAAAAATTCTGTAACTATCAATCAAACCATTTTCTAAATATCTTTAAAACACAACTGGTATGCACAAATGAACGCAACGCAATAATGGCAATACGTATAGTGATCATCACAGATATATCGGAGAACCATGGAAATGTAAAAAAACATTAAATTAATCACCAATATACGACTTCTTGCTCGATAATTATTTATTTTTGTTTTTCACTGTGCTTGTCTTTTAAAATTCTTTAATACATTCATTAAGCGTCGTTCTATTGAACTTGTGTGCCTGAATTATTGCCGGAAATTTTTCGTCACAGTAGATACCTATACTAGAGTTGCAGGTTATCTACATTTTATGTAATGTTAAGAAAAATCTTTCCACTTATTTTAGTTGCAATAAACTACTCATAAAGGGTTAATATATGTGTATCTACTGCAATGTTTTATATTATGTTTTCTTCACTAAAATTGGTGGAATCCTGTTTTTATTATATTTTCAAATGTTACAGTTTGGGTAAACCTGAATATATATATATATATATATATATATATATATATATATATATATATATATATATATATATATATATATATATATATATATATATATATATATATATATATAATAGATACATAATATCCTTTCTACCCTTTTTAGTTTCAATAAATTACTGAAAATTTTTTAAGTGTGTGTTATGAAATAAGTTTTGTTCACTAAAATAGGTGGAACGTTGTTGTGTGAATATATTTCATGTTTTATACACATGGTATAGCTAAGTTTCAGCACGTCATAGCTTAACAGAGATGGCTTTGAAACAAAACGTCATTAGTTATTTATCATTATTTCATTGACAGTTTAACCAGTTTCAGCTCAATATTTCTATTGCTGAAGTTGTTTTCGAGGTTTCCAAGGAATAAGATTATTGAAACTGGAAAAACAACAGAAATATACATTATGCGCATATTGTGAAGTTAAAAAAGCCACCCAAAATTGAAATACTTATCATACCTGATTGTGAAGTGTAATATGGAGGAGATCCAAAATGAGAAGTAATTCAGCGTAGTAGAAAGAAATCTACTGGAAGTTTCAATCAAGTTTTCACAAAATAGAAAAGATAAATTAAATAAAATTGTTTCAAAATATTATGTTTGTGTAGTCAAGCATAGACATTTAATTAAAGTAACTTCTTCACCGATGTATTCACCACTGAAACGCGAGGAGTTTTCAAAAGATTTTGAAACACATTTGAAATATTTAGTTAATGATTATAATTAAACAAAATGTTGTTTCACAAGCCCAATGATTTTTTTTATAATTATCTCATTTAATATGAAAAATAAAATTCCACTTTTATATAAAAGCAAGATGTCAAATATAACCATATGTCAATAATTCGATAGAAAAATTTCCACTTACTAATTTCGCCCAGGGTACCATAGAGGATGAAAATTTCCGGAAATTTTTTGGGCTGCCATGGTAACGAAGCCAAAAACAAACTTCTGATTGGCTAAAAACGTGACGTGCGAAATTTTCATTTAAACATCACTCTTGGATATTTAAGGGTTCTTATTATTCAAAGACAACCATACTTCGCTGCCCTAAGATTGCACATGTTTTATGGGTATCTTTTGTTGCAAAGCATATTATGTTTTGTTCGTCTGTAAACACATTGCTTCCTTCCTTATTTTTTCGCTTTAATATTGCTTCTTCTATAGGTCTTTTTTTTATCAAAATTGCATGTAGTGTGTAAACGTAGCTTAACTTCCTATTACCACCTTTCCGTTTTGTAATCCATTTTTATCTTATTGTTGAACATTTTTTTGTGTTACTTGATCAGCTTATCTCGGTTTTTGTGCAAAGCTGATGCGTAGACAAGCAACGTTGTCAAGATTATGTGCAAACGCGAAGGAAAGAAGGAATTTACTAAAGTTGTGTAAAAAGTGTTGTTAGTATGTTAGCATTACTGTCTTATGGTTTTAATATTTGTATTTAACTCAATAACCTGTACGTTAAGGAATAACATTTAACTTAAAACTTTAGTCTAAGAATGATTTTTTTATTGCAATTAATGTTAACAATACTTTTAGCTTTTACCTGTAAGTCTAGCAGGCCAGGCTGACGAAAAAATTGCCTAAAAAATTTCGTTTTATGAAATGATTTCTAAAGAAATTCGTTTAGGTTTCGTACTTGACCGAGTCTAGCCTCTCTCCTTTCCCAGGGGCAACGGGCCAAAAACAGTTTTTGTTCTTTTCTCTGCTTTCTATCAACGTTGCGTCAAAAATAGTTATATACAAACGTGAAGATAATTAAATTCTATTCAAGATACGGTATATACATTACAGACATGTTTTTGTCAGACTGGTATTTCTTGAATTATAATAAAGTTGAGTGATTTCTATTCTTGCTTAAAATTTAGTACATGTTGAAATTTTATTGTGACTGCCTTAAAAACAAACAAAATTTTGAAAAATACAATTTTTTATGTTTATTATAGTTATTTTCCAACAAGCAGTCCGTACGGTTTTCTGACCGTCAGAAACAATCAGTCATTTACCTACACTAAACGCGCCTGTCGCTGTGCACCATGTAATCCTTATCTGGGCAACTCTATTTCTGATCGAAAACAGTTCTCGGACTCTGTGTTGGAACAAACCTTATGTAACAAATCCGGTTAATGCTTAACAACTTAACATGCAATATTTCCTTCGCTATGCATCAAAGACTATAAAGTTATTGCCTCTGTACGTATATTGTAGCATTAACAACATTGGAAGTAACTATTTCCCTAAATTTTAAGAAATATAGTTGGTTATCAGCGGTTATAGCATATTTTGAGATAATGTTTTATCACAACAACAGAAAAGCTATTTTTGTGTTCATAAAATTGATGAAAATAATAGTAACACATTGGAACACATTGGAATAAAGGACACCCAACTCCTTTTAAATTTATATGGTTATGTTTTCGGGAAATACGTATCAATCTGATATACCTAAAATATCTAAAACAATGTTTATAGAAAATTCAATTACATTTAATTTTACCCTTTAGCGAAAGGAATCTGAGAAAATGGCCAAAAACTACTTTTTTATTTTTTTTTCTGAAATTCCTACCTCCACCCAACTTGGCGCCTAGAGTATAGACCCAGTGACAACATATCGTTGTATGTGTTTAGATTTAAGGAAGATTTGGATGTTAAACAAACAGAATTCGGTATACACGGTGTCCCATATAAGAATGCACACTACAGGGATCTCGTAAACCAGAAGAGATACAAAGATGATTAAATTAGAGAAAAGTTGCGCTTTGCTGAACCCTTCAAAGTCACGATTCGAAATCTAAAAAAATCCGATTACTTCCGAAGATATTTGGGAAAAACCGAATTTTCCCGATTTCGTTTTTATGTTTTTCTGACTCTATTTAAAAAGATATTACAAAATAAATTTCACATTCTCATTGCCACTTTTTCTGCTCTACAAGCCGGCGTTCTTAGATTTTCAATGCGACGTTTCGTTTCTTGGCAACCATCATCAACTTAATTTTTTTAAATAGTCGAAAAATTTTATTTTATTTCTAAAAAATTCTAATTTTAATTCTAAATCCCACGACATACCGCTTCTTACATTTATCCGACGTTTCGGACGAAAAAATCATCATCAATATTATTTGATGATTATTACGAAGGAACGAAACGTCGGATCAAAAATCGAATTACGTTATCATGTAGAGGAGAAAAAATTACATGGGAATGTGGATTTTATTTTGACCTGTCTTCTTTTGTGAAATCAGAAAAAAATTAATTGCCAAAATTTATGTTTAAAATTTCAAGAATTCGTAGATTTTTTCTGATTCTACTGTAAGAGATAGATTAAAATAAATTTTACATTTTTATTGTCGTTTTTCTCGACTACAACATGACGTCATTCAATTTTTGATTGTACGTTTTGGCTTTTCTCGACCATTATCAACTTTTTTTTAAATAATCGGAAAATTGTATTTTAAAACAGTTAAAAAAAAGTTGATAATGGTCGATAAAAGCCAAAACGTAGAATCAAAAATTGAATGACGTCATGTTGTAGAGGAGAAAAACGAAAATACAAATGTAAAATTTATTTTAATCTATCTCTTACAGTAGAATCAAAAAAATCTACAAATTGTTGAAATTTTAAACATAAATTTTGGCAATTAATTTTTTTCTGATTTCACAAAAGAAGACAGGTCAAAATAAAATCCACATACCCATGTAGTTTTTTCTCCTCTACTTGACAACGTAATTAGATTTTTGATCGGACGTTCCGTTCCTTCGTAATAATCATCAAATAATATTGATGAGGATTTTTTCGTCCGAAACGTCGGATAAATGTAAGAAGCGATATCTCGTGGGATTTATAATTAAAATTAGAATTTTTTAGGAATAAAACAAAATTTTTCGACTATTTAAAAAAATGAAGTTGATGATGGTTGCGAAGAAACGAAACGTCGTATTGAAAATCTAAGAACGCCGGCTTGTAGAGCAGAAAAAGTGGCAATGAGAATGTGAAATTTATTTTGTCATATCTTTTTAAATAGAGTCAGAAAAAAATAAAAACCAAATCGGGAAAATTCGGTTTTTCCCAAATATCTTCGGAAGTAATCGGATTTTTTTAGATTTCGAATCGCGACTTTGAAGGGTTCAGCAAAGCGCAACTTTTCTCTAATTTAATCATCTTTGTATCTCTTCTGGTTTACGAGATCCCTGTAGTGTGCATTCTTATATGGGACACCGTGTATATAAAGCAGATATTATGGGGCGCGGAATTATGTAAGGGCAGACATAGTTAACGCATCACAGTTCTTTACCATATCTCGAATTTTAATTTTTTTTTTTTTAATTTTTTAATTTTCTTAATTTTTAAGTTTATGACAACCTAATTGATTTTCGGCGCTTTCTACCCATACTAAACATGCCTTATATACATATTAAATAATACTAAAAGAATACGTTTTCTGACATAACTGCTGGTATAATTATACAGGCATCCTGGTACACTTTTGTAAACTTTACTTATATGCACGTTTATAGGTACGATTATATACATATAATATACGATTATATGGACTTTCATACGTACCTACAAATGTATATTTACACGATAATTATTACGGAAGAGAAGCAATCAATATTAACATGTAGTAGTAGATACCATCAGCAGTCTAACCTTTCTTGCTTTTGACAATATTCGGTTTGAAATTGACAGCCCTACACGCTGGCTTCCAATTTTCTCACGCGATACGGTACTTGGAGCAAAGTATGTAAATCTGTGGTAGCACGATACTATCGCTTCAAGCATCTTTGTATCTGTAGCTCGCCTTACCAGCTGGAGCAAGGTATAATAATCTTTAAAGTTTATGTTTTACTGTACTATGGCAAAATAAAAAAAAAACATACCCTCAGTGGTTCAGAAATATCTCCTATGAGAAAAGTTTAAAGCTTTACAATTATTAAAAAAACAAGTTATTTACGCCATTGAACTATGCAACACAGATGCTTATTATTATTGACTAAAGTTCTACTTTTAGGTATAGGAGAAATTCCACAATGCAATAATGGTGTAAAACTACATGGGCATACCATAACAAGGGAATCTCAAAACTAGTAAAAGCATAGTACGTAGGAGATATTGCTAAACTATCGATAATTAGATCAAATACAAGTAAACTATTTCGATAAAGAGTGTTTGTCGCATTTTTTCTGTCTTAGGTACGTTTCAACCCCTTAACGAGTACATTTTTTAAAGAATGTTCCTGGCCATTTTGTTTTATAATCAGCAACAATGTACACATTTCTTTACAAGAGTATAATTTACCTCCTTTAAAAAGACCTACAAGAACTAAAGAAATTTTTCCAGCATCAGAAATTGTTCCGAAACAATATTAAAATAAGATTTCTTTACTACTCCCACAAATGTAATATTTTTCACCAAATCGTTCTCGCCATTTACCAAAATCTGCTTTAAACTTTCCAGATATTATCCTGTTATTTTTCTCATACCCTTTAATTTTATGGATGTTTGTGTCGGCTATCATTTTTTATGTCTGTCGTAATATTTATTTTTTTATAGTTTCAACAGTGGCGGCAAGAGGTAGGGGAAAGTATCTACCCTTCGGTGTATCTGTTGTGCCCTGTTACTGTTTTATCTAAACCAATAAAGGCTAGTGTTGCATTTTGCCATCAACGGCAAGTATGTGTAATTAGAAGGGGTTTAAGGGAATGAATAACCCTGCTTCTAAAATATCTTAGCGAGCAAGGTACGTCCTGAGATTACCTACTCACAGCTCTTACTCCATCGACCAAAATCCAGTTGCTTGTAGCTCACCAATGCGCTAGCTTTATCACAAGGGGCCGGTTCTGTTTCTTCGTGACATAAATTTCAGGAAAATGATATTTACCCCTGCGGCAGTCCCAAGCAAAATACTAATGGGAAAATCCAACACACTAGCTCCTCGGTAGCTGGTCGTAAAAAGAAAACAATATATAATATTTCTTAAGTAAAAAAAAAACAACCAAATTCTGTCAACTGTCGGAACCATATCCAATCTAAAAAAAATTCCCATCAAAAGTCCGCTAACTCGGAAATTCGCCAAAAATCCATTTCTATAATAGACTCAAAAAAGCGGCTGCTATACACGTACAAATACAGGTAACTCACAGGATAAGTAACCATGCCTTCCTTGCCAAAACCAAATGTTAATTTCATCGTCTTGACACTGACTTATAAAATTGCACTAACTGATCTAACGTTAACAAAAAAATACCTTCCAAATATCTATCAATTTTCTAAAATAATGTGACCTAATTGAACAGTACAAACCTAGCTACAATTAGCAACCAAGAACATTTTACCAACGAGCCACTACCAGTGGCGTGCCGCCGGGGGGCTAGGGGTGCACAAGCCACGGCGCCCTCGCGCCCCCGTGGAGATTCACTGCCTCCTATGACCACATACTCTCCAATAAAAGGAAAGTAATTTGGCGGCCCCTAAATCGTTGTTCCCCCTCCGCTCCTAAAGGCACGCCACTGAACACTACGAAATACTACTCTTAACGTATTATATGCGAAGAAAACAATGGATGACAAAGTTCAAAATATATAACTTAGGTAATAATTAGGATTAGATGAACACTGGCGATCTAGGGTCATTAAATAAGACTGTTAGCAGGTAAACAACTGTTCATTAAAATTTCTTAACAAAGGTTCAACAGGTTTATGTTAAAATTAACAATGAAACATCTACTCAAATAGGTATCCAGCACGCAATATAATTATTTTCCCTAAGCAAGGAATATCCCTTAATAACCTAAACACTTTTAGGCAGAAGTTATAAAGGAGATTGTGTATACTTTTTTTTTAGATTTTCTACACTTTTTCATTTAAGACAACGAGATTATCCACAGTTATTGCTATTAAAAAAAATATACCTAGTTTAATATAACAAATTTCTATTATTTAAATCGGCAGCCACAAGAAAAAGGCAAAATAAACTCGATTTTTTACACAGTCATGCATTTTTCTAAATAACCTTGACTTTTTAAAGCAGAAATAAATTTTTATATTATATTACTATTTTTATTGAAAACATGTGGAAAATTATTATCAATGTAACACCAAATATCCGTGTACATATTATACTATGAGCCATATTAAAGTAACCCCCTTTTTTACAATCGACTTTAAAAAAAAATTATACACGCTGACGACAGAGTGAAACAAAAAATCAATGAAAATAATGCATTCAAACTTCTTACAAAAATGTGGGATTCCTGATAACCATATCGAAAATACTTAATATTATTCAGATGGTCTCAGAAATCAATATACTTGTTAAAAATTATATGTATAGTTTACAGTTTTCTTATAATGAATTATTTATTTAAATACTTCTATTAACTATCTCAAAATAGTATATTGTACAACGAGCATGGAATGACATGCATTTCCTACGAGTATGACGTTTGCAGCACGATGCCGCAGGCGAGTGCTGCAAATCATACGAGTAGGAAATGGTCATTCCATGCGAGTTTTACACTATACTTTTTCTACGAATGTTACTGTTAATAAAATGGGATTAGTAATATTTTTTTTTTAAGATGTCAAAAAATGTCAATGAAATTATAAAGATTTTGACGTGGCACCGGTCAACGCCACCTTTGTAAAAAATACCCGTGCACAATGGGAACTTTGTAGTTCAATCACCATGGTGATTGAAGCACAATGAAAATGTGTAAAACACAATGCACCATGTTCCCAAATTACTATTGAACATACAATAAAGGATTTTATTAACATTCGTAGAAAAAAATTATTTCCTTACTGGCGTATTAAATCATGTATTTTTTTTTCTCCTCACTATGCCAACAATAATAATTACGAAGTTTCGGAGTCTTTAAAATATTTTATTATTATATGGTCATGGCCGTTTGAACTTTAAAAGACAGATTTTTACTAAACATGTAAGTTAAACGCGTAATCATGGGGCAAAAAAATTAGCACGTTTGAAAAAATGCAAATTGAGCACCATTAAAAAATTTCAGTTATTTAGAGATTTAAGAGAAACAAATGGTACAAATAAAATCTGGACGTGGACGATAGAGGACAGCAAGAACAAACAACAATATACAACGGGTACAAAAGTTGTACAAAATTTACGATCAGGGCAAACAATAAGTTCACGGAGGTTAAGCAGAACAACAACAATAAAAACAACATCTTTACGGCGTATTGTAAAATATGGCCTTAACTTTAAAATTTTACTAAAGATATACTGTCAAAAACTCCTGCAGGAGGGCACCCGGACCAGAATCAAAAAGAATAATCCGTCTACTTTCTGTTGGCCATTTTGCGGTCTTGTGTTTTGCACTAGCGAAAGATAAATCTTTTGCATTTACCGACATACATAATATTAAATATCTGGACCGAAGAAAATTCCCCATTTTCTATGTATATATAGGAAAACCTATATATATATATATATATATATATATATATATATATATATATATATATATATATATATGTATATATATATATATATATATATATATATATATATATATATATATATATATATATATATATATATATATATATATATATATATATATACATAATATATACCAAAACATAATGGAGCAATCAATGGCGTTAAAAACGAATCGTTAACGTGATAATTTAAAGCAAACTGCTTAAGCTCATTGGTAACCGTCGTAAAAACGTACGCGGTAAATTTTATTCGTTGAATTAAAGTCTGTGACGTTTTATGAAAAAAGTCTTAATGGATAAAAAGCCTAAATTCATTAGTGGAACTATAAATGAGAAAATATTTTTTAAAGAACACCAGTATTTTTAAAATATTTAACTATTACAGTTTAGAGGAAAAAAATTAAAAAAGAACTTAGGCACTTCTTGCTTAGGATCTTTAGAATTTTATTTTTTCTTTTTACCAAATAATGTAAACAATAAACTACTGTATTTCTTACATTAATATCATTAGCTCAATTAAAAATATATATATTTAGCTGATACGAAAAGTGTTTATTAACAAAAAAAAAGTGTGCTATTTACATACTCGTATTTGTCTTAAAGTTAAGCAAACTCAGTTTAGCGCAAAGTACGAAATAACATATTATTTCGTATTTTGAGCTAAACTGAGTTTCCTTAACTTTAAGAGAAATGCGAGTAATTAGCCATAGCTAATTACCTGAAATAAATGTTCACCATAATAAATACAGATAGTCTTCCTAAGGACTAACCCCGTACAGCATTTAATATTTTATTAGCGGACTTACCTACTTTTTGCATTGAATTGGTAAAGGGTTCGTTGAAGTTTATCATACATGTTTGAACTTAGTGGCACTTATTACCGCGAATGAAGTAATTTAAATATTTCAGGTGCTGTATTTTACATCTTGAGAGAACTGTTTCCGAGAGAACGTTGCTAGGTTGCAGCCAATCAAAACTATCCTAAATTAACAACTTTGTCTTAAGGTGTAGAATACCACACCAGTCTTGCATTTTTCTTTCAAGCTGGCATGCCCATAATATGAGAACTTCTGAAATTTTAGGAAAAAAAACTCGACAAAAATTACAACACATGGCGGCATTATCATAAAATGAGGAAAATGTGCCTTAGGCACATCTTTTATTTAACGCTCCAATTATTTGTATATTTATGTTCATTCATTTGTTTAACGACGCATTCATGTTCTTATTCGGTTATTTTTTACCCTACATTGGAGTGAATATTGATCTGGGAATAAAGTAAATTACATAAATTGTCAGTACAGTTTTTAGTTTTTTTTTTTAAACTTTAGTAAGTGCGTCACTCGAAAACGTCATAATTGGATATTTATATCCACGTTATATTTTGTTAAATAAATAATAGGATATCCCACAACGTAGCTGTTTAAATTTATAAAATGAAACATGTAAAATGTGTAATAACATTTTTTTGCTTTTATTTAGGACAAACTCTTTAGTTATTGTATGTTGTGTTTGAAACGCGAAGGACCTGCAGCTGCATGTGTCATTTTGTTGTGCAATTCAAATTCATTTCGAAAACCGTGAAGATTTAGAATAAATCAGAAAAAACGATCCTGTACTAAAAGAACCGTTAAATGTATTATAAACTGGCTGGTTACCAATATTATTTTTCAGTAAATCGGTCGCCATTTTATGCCTCGTAAACAATACCCTAAAAATTCACGCCTCGATAAAAGAACGCCGGAAGGCACTTCTTTGCTAAACATAAGGGCTTTGCCGGCTTTAAAATGAGGCGAGTTTTGTTGTACTAAAAAATAATTCTTGGAGCAAAATCGTAAAAGCGTAAAATATTTCATTCGACTATATTTGTTTTTGTTCTTTGATTTTTATTATTAGCTTGCCAAGTGGTTAACAAGTTGTGCTTCCCAATACTGCATGTTTGTTGCACTTTCCTATCATAAAAAGTACTAAAGGTGCATGGCTACTGTTAACCAAGGTGCCTTATGCCCTTTTTTATCTGAGACATCCCATGTAGACTTCAAGCCTAAGTACTAACGTACCGTGGGCGTCTAAAGAGAAAGAAAATGTAGTCAATTGACGAGGGATTTAAAGGATTGGAGGTTGGGACGGGAAAGAAAAACCTCTGCAGGCAATTTGTGCCATAATCTGGAGACCCTAGGTATGAATGAGCGAGAGAAGTGGTCTGTTCTAAGCTTTGGAGCTGGACAATAAAGGGATGTTAGGAACAGTCAAGGGGGGAATAATACCGGCTAGCTTTTCAGAGCAAAATCCATGGAAGTACCGGTAGAAAAGGGATAAATCCCCAACAGCGCGGCGATGAGCGAGAGAAGGCGGTTTTCTTGTAAGACCTGGATCATTGATGAGTCGAATATCTTTCTTTTGGATAGCATCAAGGATGCTGTGTCGAAAGTGATGCGGCTCCCCAGGTGTGGAAGCAGTACTCTAGGTTAGGTCTTATTTGGGAAACATAGAGAGTGAAGTTGAAAGTTAAGTTGAAAGGGGAGAAGTATTTTCTGGTTCGAAAAAAAAACAAGCTTATCAACTGAGCTACTGAAGTAATGTGTTTATTCCAGCTGAGATCATGTTCGAAAGCGATGCCAACATGATCGAACGTTTTATTGTTCTGTAGGGCTTGGTCATTTATGTGGATAGGGTAAGCGTTGCCAGATTTTTTGCGTGACAGGGGGCAAGACTGGGATTTGGAGGCGTTTAACTGAACAAGGTTCTTGGCACCCCAGTCTAAGATTAATTAAAGATCTCGGGAAAGGGACAGGTAGATAGATCTGCGTCTGTTATCCAGCTCTTGATTCGAGACTTCTCTGGAAAACTGAATATTGGAGTGAAAAGTACTATTGTCAGAATAACTTTGGATGGGATTAGTAGTTGAAGAGAGCAGATCAGTAATGTGAAGAAGAAATAGGGTTGATGCCAGGACTGAACCTTCGGGGACGTCAGCATTGATAGGATGGAAGTTAGATGAGTGACCGAGTGACCGTCAACCACGACAGATATGATGAGATGTAAGAGAGGAAACTGAATCGGTATCCAGGTACATAGTTTGGTAGGAAGACCGTAAGGAGGTTGTTTATTGAGGAGTGCGGCATGCCACACTTGGTCAATGGCCTTGGATATATAAAGAGCAACAATCTGAGATTCGCCACGAAATCCAAGAGACTTGTTCCAGTTATGTGTGACAAAGCTAAGGAGAACATCTGTGGATCTTTGGTGATGCTTGATTGCTTGTAGCAATCTGAAGACGGAGGGCTTAAGTCTAGTAAGCCGGGATCGTAAATTATTTTTTAATTCTTCCTACTTTACTGCGTAAACAAAGCACACACTGTATTTTCAGTTTGTGCAGCCCCTGACATTTTATTTGTGTTTCTAAAACTTAATGTCGGCCTCAATCGGGTTACGCTGTGACAATGTATGTAAGAACCGATTCTCGTGTTTTGAGACAGCAACAGACGTAATGGGTAAATATATTCAAATTTCCCAAACTTAAAGCTCCAGACATCGTCGCTGTTCCCAACGTGCACACTAACTGTCAATTTAAACTAAGATATTGGCCCTAAGAGACTCCTGAATATTCATGAACCCATTTGGAGTCCATTTACACAAGTTTGAATATTGAAATTTGTTATTACAGGACACTAGAATAGATCTTAGAAACTACATATGCAGCATAAATGCATGTCAATATTCGAATAAAGAAAAATTAAATAAATTAAAAATAAAAGAATTTCACAATGGGTCTAAAAACCCTTTTAAAAATACGTGGAACAGACCACTTTTCAACTTAGAGAATGCCGCTGAAATTTTTCGTCTTACACCTCAAACGTCTTCATTATTATTATTATAGAGCGCCAAAGGTGCTCTATATAACGCCCCGTGAGTGAGAAAAATGTATGTTTGTTGTCCAATTCTGTTTTTCGGCAATCTCAATTTTTTTTTTCGAGATGGTTGCAGGTGGAACCTTCAAATTTTCTGGGCTAATAGAGGGATAGTGCGTCTAGCTTAGATAAAAAATGCAGTTATACAGGGTGTTCCGTTTCGGAGCTATTAAACGTCAAAGTCGAAATTTCCGCGAATTCTTATAAAGTCGATTACAGGTCGCAAAACTTAATTAAATCGATTTATGTTTTCGGAGGTTGTAGAGGACCGGGAGCTTCAGAACCCTATTGAAACTGGCGCTATTCGGAAAATGGGAAGTAATTCTTTTGAATTTTTTTATGTCGAAAAATGCCCTTTATAGACCCCTCTTTGGCGCTTAATAAGTCGAAGCCGGAACATAGGACAGAAAAACGTATTTGAACATAAAACTAAAGAATCTCAAATACTTTCTTTTTGCAATACATTTACCTATACCTAAAACGACTGGAAATTGGAAAAATTTGGGAAAAACTGGAAATTACAATTTTTCATGCAAATGTTTGACGGTTTTCAAATTTTTGGGGGGTCAAAATGGATTCAAATGGAAATCCCATGTGCCTTGTCGGAAAGAGCTCGCCGAAATACGTAATTTTCATATTTTTTGGTTCCTTAATTCTTAATAGGAAAGGAGCAATCGATAATTACATTTCGGTTTTTAACCATTTTTTTTAATGACATCTCTACATTCGAATCACTCTGTATCTTTTCCTATCTAATTTCTTCCAACTTTTTCAACGCTATCCCTTGGGGATATATTCAGGCTTTAAAATGAATCCCGAATGGATGATCCCGGGCCGGATTTAGGGGGTAAAAACACATTTTTTCTGTTTTTCCATCAAAATTCATCTTTAAATGGCATTATTATGTATTATTTCTCTTATTTAACAGCTCTTTTTTGGTTTATTTTCTTCCGTCATCATCTGAGAACACTGCTAACTAATTAAAACTCCATATTTTTGCGTTAAAGTTATAAATAAATAGGTTTTCTTCCTTCGGTGCAGGAAAAATTTTAAAAACTGCGAATATTAAACCATGCCATGAAAAAAAAAACAATTGAACTAGTGACGCGTTACATCGAAGTTAAATATGAGCCGTCAAAATATCCAGTTTTTCTAGCGATATTTTAAAGATCCTGAGCCAGTTTCGGCTTGGAATATACATGGAATTGATAGAATGGACGTTTTTTTATCTATTACTGACCATTTCGTAGCACGAGATGGGCATTAAATATCATTTTTTTGAAATTTTTGTTGACCCTACATTGCAGTATAAAAATCAATTTCTATACGGGAAAATGTATTAATTTAATTATAATGTATGAAATGTCACAATTTGGCTAAAATGTCAGCATTTTGATTCGAAATAGGAATGACTCTGGACCAACTTCGGCTTCGATTTTCCTATGACGCTACAAAGCATCATTGAAGATTCTAATATGGAGCTCAGTGGCATCGAAAAAAAAAATATGCATTTTATTTTCTAACCATGAGCGTGTATACCTTTGTGGCAATATATTAATTATTATTATTGAATAATTTGAATTTAATTTTAGGGAAATGACTTGATTCGGGTCGTTTTAAAGTAACCAGAACGATTCGAAAATACATTTTATACTTTGTGTTGTTTTTATGTTGGTATGTATACAGAATGTCCAAAAAGTCTTTGTATGCGGAAATATCGTTGCCATTAGTACCTATGAATATAAACTTATTGAGCAGGTTTTCAAGAAAATCGAAAATATTTAAATTACTATGTGTCGTGTTTGTTGTGTTTGTATGTATGTATAGTACAGGGTGTCCGAAAAGTCTTTGTATGGACAAATCCCTTTGCTATTTGTACAAAGATAAACTTAATTGTCGGATTTAAAGCAAATAGTATATATTTGCATTTCTGTGTGTACGGAGATATATTATGTTTGTATACAGGCTGTCCAAAAAGTCCTGGTTGGAGCAAATACTCCTAGTAGTAGCAGGATAAATGTAATTAAACCGGATTTCATGCAAAGCGATTATATTTGTTTTTATATGTGTTGTATATATGTATACAGGGTGTCCGAAAAGTTTTGGTATGGGCAAATATTTCTACTAGTACCGAGATAAACCTAATAAAATCGACTATATTCCTATTTAAACGTGTGGGTGTTAGTTTGAATGTATACAGGGAGTCCGAAAAGTCTTGGTATGGGCAAATAATTCTATTAATACCGAGATAAAATTACTTAATTGGGATTTTAAGTAAATCGACTATATTCCTATTTAAACGTGTCGGTGTTAGTTTGAAAGTTATAAAGGGTGTCCAAAAAGTCTTGGTATGGGCAAATACTCCTATTATTACTGAGATAAACTTTATTTGGTCGGATTTCACGCAAATCGAATACATTTGTGGTAATATGTATTTATGTTTGTATGTACGTATACAGGGTGTCCGAAAAGGTTTTTGTTGGCAAAAATACTTTCTACGTGTGGTGTTTGTATGTGTGTAGCGACACGGTTACGAAGGGCGCTCTATTCTGCATCATCAGTCCGTAGGAGTGTGATATCTTCCTTAATACATGGCCTAGAAACACGAAACTTTCAGGGCATGACAATGATGATAATACCGACCTTATAGAGCCCCCTCGGGGGGGGGGGGGGCGATTAGGCGCTCTACGCGTGCTAGTTATTAATTCTAAGGCTGTTCAAAATAAGTCACGCCCCTATGTTTTTTGCGACTCAATGCCGGTTCCACATTTGGAGCGTTACAATCGCGAGCGCTCCAGAAAAATACCGCTTCAAAATAACATTACTTTGGAGCGATATGTAGATCTTTATTTCGATAACTTACTGTGTGAGTTTATAAGTCTTTTTGCAAATTTATATAGAAAAAGAACACTTTAAATACGTATTTTCCACAATAATAGTACTAAATTCATTTTAGCACGATACCAAGATAAAAATCACCAAGTAAATTATACAAAACAATAGAATAACGCACACTAACGAAAATTATCTAATGAAATAGTACTGTTAAGAATTATTTCGTACTGTTAGCAATCTTTTTGCAAACCTAGATTATTTAAATTGTTGGTGTAATAACACAGCTTCACAACTACAGCAATCAATGAACTATTAGACCGTCATATACAATATGTCCACGGATGGGGTGGACCAAAAAGTGAAAGACATGAAAAAAGGCCATTCTTTATAAAAGTTTTTGCTTGCCTAAAAAGTAAGATCCACGATACTAAAAATTTGTTTTTTACAGGGTATGGAAAAAACACAAAAATGGAAAATTGGTTAAGAGTTAAGTTGCCTTTTCTACAAGCTTTTATCTCACTTCACATGTTAGTTTGTTTGTATGTATGTTAGTATGTTTAGGTCAAATATTGTAATCAAAATTTCGACTAGTTCTAATTAAGCTAGAGGTTTGAAATTTTGCACAAATGTATAAGTCCGGTAACAATGCAATATTGTATATCTAGTAGTGTTCTAAATCCAATATGACGGACGCCCCAAGATGACGGATTACCTTTTTTTCACAATCCCCTAGATATGGGTATCAAATATAAGGGTTTGATAACTAGAATATGATGCATCTAACGCTCCTTTCAAGATAATACTGACTGACACAAACAAATACCAGCTAGAGAGACGTTAAGACCAGACTGGCGCTATTGCCAGATTAGATTTCAATAAATCCTTAAATTTACCTGCCATTTCCCCCTATTTGAAGTTTTAGGTTTTGTTATTTGAGAATAATAATAATAAAAGTCTAAATTTATAAAAACATTTTAATACGATCTTGTGGCAAAATAAACAACACAAAACAAATTAAAAACTAGCCTTAGAAACAGTGAATCAATGTAACCAAAAAACATAATAGGTTTCTTGTCATACATTAGTTTTATTCATTTTCTGATAAAGCTCATTATCGACTGGAAAATTATAACTCGTTTTATTTTTTAATAATTGTTTTGTGTGCATAATTCCTTCTGATGTTTCAGGTGATAACCTGTATCGAAATTTTGATTTATTTATTGTAACTGTAATAAGTGTAAACAGTAGCTGTAATATTATTTTTACGTAATAATATTTAAAATCATTGCTTTTATGATTGGCAAAAATGCCTAGATTAAACAAAATCTCGTCAAAAAAATCCCTTGCGTTTCAAAGGCCTTAAAAATCCCTAGATTCGGGATAAATCCCGACATGGCTACACTGCTGTAGCCTGCCCAGCGAGAATTGACACTCGAAAGGAATGGAAAATAAATCTTACTTGCATAAGTACTTTAAAATGCACAGAGTTAGTTTCTTTTAATTTAACCAAAATAATAACCAATTAATAGGTATTTTTACAAAAGACACATCATGACAACGAACATTAAATTGAAATTCTGTAAAATGGAAATAAGAATTTCTTGACATTTTTAAAAACAATGCTCAATATCAATTTTTTTTAACTGGTAAATGAGAAAAGAAATTTAAAATGTATGATCTAAAAATATAAGGGAGAGAATGATAAAGATGAAACTCAATACTAAATGTACATCATAAAACTTTAAACTATCGCGTGCAATGTTAGAAAATTGTTTAATTTAAAAATTTTCAGATGTTAAATACGTTCATTTTAAATCCTTGTAAGGCTTATATATAAGTTAAAGAAAATATTTTGCCCTTTTAATTCAAATCAATATAGAAAAATTATCCTTCTTATTTATATTAAAATATTTCTGCAGCTCCTAATATATTTTTTCCACAATCGTAAACAAAGAACATTTTTGCGCTTCCACAAGAGAGCGCAAAAATGTTTTTCTTTACCTTTATACAGGGGTATAATAAGCAAAACGCTCTTTTAGCCTTAGCAACAAAACAGATGTCTGGTGTCATTTACTATTTGCTTTTTAGTTTTCACATTAGTTTTAGCAGTAGGCTTTGAACGTTGTGGTTATTGCATTACCTAGTTACAACCTAGTTACATTACCTAGTTACAACTATACAATTACAACGAGTTTGACGTTGTCTATGCTAAGATCTGCAATAACTGTTACAAACGATATCGACTTAAGTCAGTATAAGAAAAATATGATTATCTACATTTTTGAAACGCCAAGCTGCTGGCTAGGAAAGTAAAAAATCATAGACCAATAACGAGGAAGTCCGAAAATTTTTGCTTGAAGCTCCAAATAAGATATATTTACTTCACAAAGAAGTTTTATTAGTTGGAGCTGCCGGGGCTCGTCGCCGGAATGAATTGATCAATATGACAGTTAATGATATTCAGGACAAAGACTCAGACTTTATAGTAAATATTCCTGTTCTAAAACGAAAATAAGCAGAATATGAAGAGCTAGATTATTTACAAAACACGTCGTTTATTTTTAAATTACTTTAAAGTGATCTGCAAAAATAAAGCTGCTGGCATAAACTCAATCGTCAAAATATCCAAAGGAATTTCGGACTACTTGGCGCTATTAGAATCCACCCCGGGTCATTGCGTCAGGCGTATGTCCGTCGCCCTTTCAATGAATGGAGGAGGGGACATAACTCCACTAACAAGGCATGGTAGATGGAAGAGTACTGTAGTTACGGAGGGATATATCGAGGAATTTATTACCAACAAAATAAATTTGACTCGGAAGATTTGCAGTTCATCATCTCCAAAAAGCAGTCCCACATCCCACACCCTGTAGTTGTTGAATCTACGAAATCGGATTGCATTCCCATAGATTCGCCAGAGAAACAATCTGGATCGGTCATTATAATCAGAAATTGTAAAAATTGTACATTAACTATTAATTTTGTAAATATTAATTAGTAAGGCTGGTGCTTTAAAGTTTTAATAAAGTTATAAAAAAATTGCCTATTTTTAAATTTTTTATAAAATTACCGAAAGGCGAGTCTAAAATGTCTAAATAATAGCAGAAAAGCAATAAACCAAATCTTACCATTTTTAATAAATTTTTCAACAATATCTTTCAAAAAGGCACTTGCAAACAATGATTGTAGAAAAAGAAAACGTGTGTGTAACTCGAGCGCAAAGTGTTTTTGTCGCTCTCGAGAAATTAACCATTCCGTTCGCGTCGCATCTCAACTTTTCTCTCAGACAGTGGCAGCTCGCCAGGTAATATACAGTACGGTAACATTTTGTGGCCTTTCATTGTTTTGATAGAATTTACTCAAGTTAACTCAGGCTCATCTCTGTCGTATACCCTAACCTGAGCAAACTCGAGTAAACCTCAGTTAAAATAATAAAACTACGTTTTGCATTTGCACACTCCCAGGATCGGCCGATTTAAAACGTCAACAGCCAGAAATCGATAGTTATTTCGAGGAGTCCAGTAGGTACTAAGTTTGGCTCAGTATTGCGGCCTGTGACCGTTTTCTGACTTTGCGACCAACATGCATATTTTTTGTCTGTACCTAGTCTTTAAGAACTTGGTGATAAAGAATTTTTGATACTGGTCTAACTTAAGAGTCGAAGGTTCAAACTGAGAAATATAAGAACAATAAAACCAAATTTTAAACTCCGATTGTAATGATATCATTAATAATGATATGTCACGTATGATAGCATCATTATTTCAAGCTCACTACACATGGTACAATGAAACTGTTAGTAAAGATGGCCTAACAAAATGGAATCATTTTGAGATGGCTATACAGAAATGCCAACACACCTTCAGAAACAGTAAATAGAAATAGAGTATTTTTTATCAGTTGAACCTGCATTTACACATCGCCATCCTAAAATGATTTTAATTTATTGTTTCATTATTAAGAAAAGTCACGTTACTTTAGAACCATCGTGTACGTTTATAAATGATTTTATTTTATTCCAACAAACGTGTAATATGCAACCTAATTTAACTTGAAACTAGTTAGTAATAACATTAATTAAAATACCAGAGTTTTTACATGTGTATCCGAATTATAATTTCTATCAAAAGTATATTTAAAAAATCCCTCCCTAGTAAATATTTATGAGATAAATTATCTCCAAATAACTTTGTTTAGTAACTTGCAGAGACGTTTCTAACCTGGTTTTATGCCTTAGCCTTATTGAAAATTTATGTGAAATTGAAATACAGAATATTATTTAATGAATGAAGCTAGAATGGAAACGGGAAATACCTTGACAACTAACTACAAGCGAGAATAACTTAACAAAGACGTTAAACGCTAAACGAGATTTGTTGTTTAAAATATATAATTCATTTTCATGTAATATATAATTACGAAACATTCCAAAGCATTCTGCAAAATATGCTTTAACAAATAATGTTTTTTCGTTTGAGAAATATTCCTAATTGTGCTAACAACAAAGCTATATATCGTTGCTTATCTGACAAATAGGCGTAAGCGCCAATAACATAATTGTACAAGAGATCAATTACAAGGTATTTTTCGTATATACAAAACTTGTCCTTTGGTAAGAGTAAGTAATATTGCTATTATAATTTTGTTTAAAAGTAAGATAATACACATGTTTTGAGCTTGTAATAGTGAGATTAAAATAGTCGCGTAGTTTCAAATTTGCACGCTAGGATTTCCTACAGCTTAAAGGGGGGTCCAAGCGAATTTGTATTACCGCTTAGCAATGTTTTATAAGTAGACCCCGTGGATTTTGATGTCATTCTAGAGTAGGATTTTGATTTGGTCTGAAAGTCACGACATAACACCACAAGTAATTGTAGTTTCAGACAGTGCCACCATCCATGTTTTCTCAAAGACCGCAGTGAACCTTTAAAAAAAGCACCACCACTACCGAACAACCCGCACCATCTTTTTATATCTTATGTTCAACGTGTGTAACGTTACCCTTACAATGTCATATAAATCTGTGGTAACAAAATATCTTTCTTCGAATAAGCACAACGACTTAACAATCCGTGGCTGGAACAAACAAAACCACTTTAATTTATAGTAAGTGACGTTTATGGCGGGGTGTAACATTCCTTGAGTTGAGATCAACTGGAGAATCCTTTGTTCATGAAAATTGTGTAAACAATGTTTCAGGCGGGGGGAGAATATTCCGTGGAACTTCTCAAGTCAACAATACTCAGAACAACATACTTACCTCAGGTAGCCGACAATGTTGTTCCTAATGTTTTTTCTGAACTAGAGACAATTACATTTGGACGAGTGTAAATCAAATACTCAACACACGTTGTAGCTGGAAAATTTCCATTGAATTAGTGGGGGCCTTGGACGAACTGCATTCCACGAGAGCATGTTTTTTAGCATTTGGGGCTACAATTTACAAACGCCAACAGTATTCTCAGTCTTATCCACGATAGTCTAAAATTGATATGGAAAAGCGCTATTAAGAGACAAATTTATGTTATTTATTACCGACGCCTACATGAAGGCTGGGTGAATATTAAAAGAGAGTACTTTATTTAACACGCCTGGTGCACGGATTGTGGCATAAACAGTGCGGAAGTGCTACCCCAAATTTTACGGCAAACCTCCAGAAGCGGTTGTGACATGGTGGGAAACACAAACCCCAGTTTCCATTGAGGATTCCTATGAGCATTTTAATTTTGTATAAGCTTGAAATGTGTCTGAATAAATTTTAAGTGTTAAAGTTTAAGGTAATTCTATTCTGGAAAAAAGCGATCGAAAAAACCAGCTTGACTTAAAGACTAGAGAGACACATTAAAAGTTTCGTAATTTATAAGTATGTACAAGGCTATATACAAAGATATATTATGTACAATAATAATTTCCATTCATCTCTTTGCTCATTCACGTGCTTTCACTCTTCATTCATACCTATTTGAGTCTGCTCAGCCTAACTCGAAAATGTTTTACATTCAGGTCCTGAATTTCGCTATCTTTGCTGCATAGAAGAAATTTTAAGTAACCAAGAAATAGATTTTGGTTTCTCTGGTAACAACAAATCATACGTCACTATCCACTCTTTTTAAGTATGCGTATGCCCCTGCGTCTGTAGATAGCTATTTAGCGCACCTTTTATGTGTAAAAATGGATATTCTCCGACAAACACTGACAAACAAAATAATCTTCAAAATTCTAGAAAATTTACTTGTTCCAAAATATTACTTTCGAATATAGGCACGAATCTGAACAGGAAATTTTCGAAAACATATTTTTCGAAGGCAAATTTTTTAAAATATTTTTACTCCGAACATTTTTTCCGGATATCCAAAATTTAACATGAAATAACATGTTTCGAAAGAAAACGTTTAAAATATTTTTCCGAAAGGATTTATTTCCAAAAAAATGCGTTTGTCAATCTTCTTACTTGCTTTCTAAAAAAGTATATTTTCAAAAAATGGATATTCCAAAAGAGTGTTTCTCAAAAAAAATTACTTTCCGAAAACATGTTTTCGGAAATGTTAAAAAGGATGTTTTTCGATGGAAAATTTCGAAAGAAAATTTCGGGAAATTTTAGTAGATTCAGAATATACTGTCAAAAATGTGCTTTTTCTGTAATACTAGCTTTCTCCTGCGACGTCGTCCGCGGTATAACAATTTTACTTTATTAAAAACTTTGATCCCCCATTTCACCTCCTTAAGGGCTCATTTATTAAAAACTTTAAACACGTGTTTAAACATTTATTTTTAGAATACTTTTATGACGTTTCGAGTTAATAGGACTATCCAATAGTTTTCTCCAAATAAAGTTTAACCCCTGTTTCACCCCCTTACGGGTTTAATTTATGTAAGAAACCTCTGTGCAAAATATAAGTTTCTAGACCCAGCGGTGTGGGCTGTGCGTTGATACGTCAGTCAATCAGTCAGTCAGTCAGTTTCGTCTTTTATATATAGAGATGCACCTACCCGGTATTACTTCTACGCTAAAAACATTCTTTCAATTTTCTTTCGAAGTTTACAACTGTAAGTCGTGTGCCTGTTAAAAATTCCGAACAAACAAGGAATAAGATTAGTTTACCGAACACTGCTAAAACTAATCACAACTAAAATAGGGATAAAATCGAAGACATTAAACCAGGTCACGCAGAGACGTGCGACGGTTTTGTCGATATAAAAGTGAAAGGGCCAATCAACCGTCTGCATAATTAAATCAATGACACTCTTCGAAGCGTAAAGGCCCTAATTTGTTCTTTTCAAGTAAAAGGCACTGAATAGATTTAAATACATTAGATTAGCATCTTTTATGAGATTTTTAAATAAAATTTGCTGTAACAGTAAAATATTGTTTGGCATTTGCCAGGGGGTTAGTTAGTTTTAAAAAGCGATTTTGCTACTAAAAATTTTATTACGGTTAATGAGGAATATTCCAAATGGTTTTTGGATAGAACTATGTAACCAAAGAAAGCATTCAAACTTTCAATGTGTTTGCTTTGATTGTGGTTTAGTTTTTTAGGTTGGCGACAAATCATCAGTCCCAGCACTTTTAAATAGTTACATATGTAAATATTCACAGTCGTATTCATAGTCGTTATCCAGGCGAATCGCCAGCGACTTCTCAACAAGCGCTTCGTCAGCGACGCGCCGTTGATGCGTGTATTATAGTGAGCGATGCTCCGTCTATGAAATGCATTACCGGAATATCCCGCGGGATAAAAGCTGGCGAATCTCTGCAGAATGACTATGAATACTATGAATACAGCTATTTAGCGAACATAGAATTTTAAAAATGGTTCCTCAAGAATGGTTGAGCACTATAAATTTAAAGGAATGATCCAAATTTCGACGTTTTGTCGCAAAAGAAACCACATTCTAACGATTTTAAATTATAAGTTTTAACTTTAACATTGTAGTCCTAAAAACTGTTTTCAGGGCTTTCTTAAATCGTGGATTATCAACTTATTGTAGAGAAAATAAAACAAAAAAAATTATGTTTTATAGATTTCTGAAAATCTTGTTAGTCTAAAAATAAAATAATAATTATTTTTAAAATTATGTAATTGACTAAATGGTACATTTTCTCTGCACAATTAGTGGTACATCCATTGAATAAAGAATGAGTAAAGTAAAAAGATTTTTCAGGTAATAGTTACAAAGAATAATTTGGAAACCCAGTAGATTTCAAGGAGCTAGGATTTCTTACAGTCGTATTTAGAACTAGCTTGCGCCCGCGACTTCGTCCGCCCATTTTACCCCCTTCGGGGTTGATTTGTTAAAAACAGCAAAACACGTGTTTAATCATTTATTTTTTGAAGTAGGGTAGACCGGGGTCGGTTGTAACATTGTGGCTTTAGTATTTAATTATGAAAAAACTATGAGAATTGGAAATAATATCTGTATGGCTATAGTTAAGGTAATTAGTTACCTTTATTATGTAAGTGACATTTTAGGGCTGAACAAAGTAAAAACCTCACAGGTAACTAAAAATTAAAGTGATGTAATTTGTTACAACCGCCCCCGACCCAGTGTCGGTTGTAACACTAAGGGGGATCGGATGTAACACCACATTTATGAGAGGACTATGCTTAAAATTGGGGATATAATGAAATATTTATATAGGACATTCATGGACACTGGTAAATTTTCATTGGGGGCTTCCAGTTTCTTCTTGTATCTTGTCAATGGCACGTGGCATAATTCATATTGTCTTGCTGATGATCTAATAGAGAGATTCCCATTAGTAACTTCTTTATATGCTGGTTCGTAAAAGGTTATATCTTTCGTATCACGGTCTGTCTTCCTTTTCCTCGTACGAGGCATTCTTTAAAAATGCAATAAAAAACTATATTATCTGTACTACAACGGGGTCGGTTGTAACGTTAGAACCGTCCCCGACTTGCCATGTTACAACCGTCCCCGATTGTAATTGCAAATTTGTATTACAATTTTTAAGCAAAAAACACAACAACACGGTACAAAATTATGCCTATACAATAATAAAATACCTAAAAAAAAGTGTCTAGCACGATAAATTGTACTTACATGGCTTTTTATGCACTTTATCACAATAAAAACGATCTCGAATAAAGTTACTTTTTGATATAAGAATTTAAATGGCTCTATATGTACGATTGTGTTTCATGGAGCCGGTAATGCTACTAATGGGAGTTTAGCAACTGAATAGGCGGAATCTTTGACAAATTAGCGCATGCATATCTATTACGTTTATGAAGATATTTGAGATGTTACTTTCGACCCCGGTCTACCCTACTTCTAAGAAGTTTCAAGTTAATAGGACCAACTATTATTTTTTCTCCATACAAACTTTCAACCCCCTTATGACCCCTTTAGGGGTAGAATTTTGAAAAATCTCCGTCTTAGTGAGTCTCTACATCATTCATAAAATAAAACTACTGACCAAATTTCATATTTATAGCTTCAGCGGTTTCGGTCGTAATTTAATGCACGGAACTAACGCCTGACTACACTAAAAAAAGTTCCAATAATGCATAGAAGACGGAACTTTTGTTTATTAGAACCACTAAATAATGGGTAAAGAGAGCTATGAAAAAATACTTTCGGTTTGTTTTTTTAAAAGTCAAAGTTAAAAATACTTTCTTATAAAAAGAACAAAATTTTCGTTTACGAAGCAGTTTGAAAGTAAAACTAAAGAAATATTTTAAAAAGTTTCAAATAATTATTCCGAAAGTATTATGCAGCTTTGTCATAATTTTTATCTCCGCATAGCTGTTACTGCTTCCGAGATCTCCACTTACGTATTAAAGCTTGCAGGATGTTTAACGTACAAGGGTTGAAACTAATTCGACCTTTACACTTAATACTTTTTTAACTTAAGCAAAAAATAATAAAACTTTAAGCACCCTGTGTATTACAGAAGCGAAAAGGCTTTATGCCAGGTTTTAATGTATCTAGAAATAAAATTATATTTTTTAAAACTTAACAGCATTTCTGGCACTTAAGTCAACAATTTTTAACACTTAAGGGACCATTAAAATTTAAGCAGACCCATTACAGCCAACTATGTATAATACTAAGTTACTCCATTAAAAGTGTCGTAACCATTTTCTCATTTATTTAATTTAAAACACCAAACAGATAAAAAATAAATTTATATCATTATTTGCTTTAGTGGCAATTTGTCCGTCTTTTTGTAGCTTGGATCTAGAATTTTGGTTCTTGACCCTCTTAATGCTTTGATTGTCGACACCCATGATACAAAAAATCGAAGATATGATACCAAACCGTGTCAAATTCGTCCGGGTTCGCGCATGATGTCACGCGGTGAGCTATTTTTGAAATGTGTAACGCGCAATATAGAGTTTACGTTAGTGAAAGGCGATTTTATATAAATTCTATTGGCAATATACTTTGCCTCCTGCTTATAATACAAATTTTAAAGTATATGATTTAAAATAATCATGTAAATAAAGGGATATATTAATTTAAAATAATATATATCGGTAAATTGCCTGCCGATTGCGTTCTATGTATTTATTTACGTGAAAAAAAAGGTAAATAAATTTATAAAATAAAACTATGCCTAATAATTAGGATAATAATTTTTATTTAGAGGCATATTCTTATTAAAATATATACGTGCAGAGTCTTCCGAAAATATGTTATAAATAAGAATTTTGTTTGTTCCTATAATTTGTCAAATATTTTTTGCGGTGAATAACATCTGTATGTTTGCGACGGAAACATGTTTTTTAGGACAGTTCTTTTGGATTTTTTACATTTTAAATAGCAAATTAATAAAAATTATTGTATTTTTGGATTCTTTGATTTTTCAAATTAAAAAAAAATTAAAATGCCAAAAATTATTCCAAACAAGACAAAACTATCTAAATTTATGAAATTAGGTAAACCAAAAAATTATTTTTTAAGAAAACAGCCCTTTTTCAGTCTCTTTGTTTGTCGTATTTTCTCGATTAAAGTCTGGTGATTCGTTACCGTGGAGATTTTTAGCAATTGTTTGTCACAGTAAACTTTTTTATTGAAGCGAGTTTGTAAAAACATTAAACACATTTGACATTCATCACATGACACAATTCGTGCTTTAAATTACCTTCATAATCACTTTCGTTAAAATTTTTGGAACAGGTTCTAGCATTTTTCACATTACACTTATCTTCCCGTTTGCACAGACGCTTCCAAACACTTTGTGTTTCTTTGTCTTTGGGGAAGCTAAAAACTTTAATATCGGGTATAAAGCCTTTACATCGATTGTCCACAGCACAACCATATACAACACATCTCATTTTCACTTTTAAACTCTTAAAAGTGATATAAAAACACCATAAAATAACTTTAAAACACAACGCGATCTTAACAAAGACGTGTCTGGTTTACAAAATATGAGAGAATTACTCACGGCGTGACGTACATGGCCACGCCTACCTGCGCAGTATCATATCTTCTTTTATTTGTATCATGGTTGACACCCAAGAAATCCAACAATATTCCTCCAAATAAATAGTAAAGTAATGGGAAACGCAAAATAGTAATAATAACTGTATTTTTTGTCGCATTACAAACCTTGTCCTGTATTTAACAAAAATCATGAATTGATGTTATAAATCGGATAAACAAAAAGTTTTCTGCAAAAATCAATTATGTTACGTTACCGCAGTGGTAATTGTTCAATAAAACGTAATATACTGGTAATCATATCATTTATGTGTTCTACTTAAAACTTACGTCATTGTTGTATTTTTTTTTCTATTAAAACGATATCACTATAATATTTTTTCTCGGTAATAACATAATTATTTTTACAATGTACACAATAAAAAAAGTTTATTGTCAATTGACCGTTGAAAAAAGGACAATCCCTGTCAAAATTGAATAAGTGAACAAAAACGGCGGTCGAGTTATTTTAAACCTGTTTGCCCATTCAATTAACTGTTTACAAGCGGCGACAACCAAAAATATGACAATATTGTTTCGTTGCCAATTTGCTAAACCATTTTGTTATTACATAAATTACATGTATTAATAAATTGATTATTAACAACACACGACAGCTAAGACTTTCAAAATGGCAATTATAATTTATATAGGTAAACCCGCTATCTCAAAATGGCTAAATTCTGTGGACCCAAATTATAAAGGCAAATTAATAGCGAAAAGGGCTTTTGAGAAGCGTACCACCAGACTCTCCTTTTACTTTTAGTAATATATTGTATCGTGTAAGGTTTGCAATATTTTTTTGCTTAATTATTTGACCTAAATTTCAGTTTTTTAAGTTGTTTTAATATGCATTTCATAAAGATTTAATTGTCGTGTATGGTAAATCTTTGGTAATAGAAAATTTATAATCAGATCCGAATTAGGCCGAGAAAGTATAGCAAATAATGTTACCGTCTCTTATGTTACCAGCTACTATGGTTAAGCAGCAGCTGGTAATATAAGGGAAGTAGTAGAGGCAAAATTGTTGTCTATTGTTAAAATAATTTCTTGCAATCGACAGAAATTTTATGACTCGTTATTAGCTGACCCATCCTGTATTCATATACATATTCTATACTGCATCGCCATTAATCTATTAATAAATCAGCTTCTAACAAAGATATGGGATACTACGCAAACAACATAACCACCAGAATTCAATCACAGCGGGCTGGTCTAATCACGTCAACATCGATAATTAACTTGATGTCTTGTCATCGTGTAAATTAATTACGGTCTGCAATTTTTTATTTACGTACAGTTACGATCACGAAAATGTGGGTACTAATCAGTCAACTAAAGTCAATTTTATGAATTTTAATAAATCAGGCGTTGACTTTAACTTCTACCTTTGTCTAAATGTTCTTTCATTGCAGACAACAAATAATTGTGCTTATTTAGTAAACGCCAACATTTTAAACTTAATACATGCCATTTTTAGATAACTCCATTATCCATTATGATTTCGTATAACAGTAGAGAAGTCAGGCGATGCGTCATTTTCTACAAATTATAAGTGTCAAATAGACATATCTTTTAAACCACACATCGGAGAACTGCAACAACAAGATAACTTAAGATTTCTAGTTGTATCTATTTTATTTCTCTTTGTTGTATTTATTTCGGTTGAATCATTTTGGCTTGGCTCTAAGAAGTTGATTTGTTTGAAAATTAAGATTAAACTAGCTTTCTGCAGCTCCATTGCCTTTATTATTTTTTCTAGGCTTACTAAAACACTAGGTACGTGATTTTATATTCGATTGTTGCAACAAGAATTTTTTGTTTCTTATACTGTAAATTTAAATTAAATTTTATATCTGTAAAAAAAATCATATTACTAGGGTAATATGATGAAAAAATATTAAATGCATATTACACAAACCTCACTTTTACTTAGGTAAGTGAATTTTCGGTCAATCACATTATCTCCAGACTACGAATTTAGAGATATCTAGTTGTAGTATTGAGGTAGCGATATCATCATAGGAAAAACAATAAGTACCGTTAGTGTTACCAAAATTTTTTAAAATAATAAATATTTTAAATTTAAATATAGAAAGCTTGAACTCTTCGTATAAGTAGTCTGGAGTTAGTTGCCACCACACTTCTTTCATTTCGTCCCACAATTGCTCTTCACTATCTGAGAGAAACGTTCCGATAATTATTAATTTGGCTAATAACACTAGTTTACAAATTTTACCTTCATTCGAGGTTCCTCGTGAAAAAAGTGTTTTATAACCTAATCGAGGTCGCTGAAAACGTAAACGACAATCATTTATTTTTCCAAAGAAGCGTTTGCGAAATATTCGCAAAAAAAAACGTGTTTTTCGGCTCTTTTTCCAGTTATGATCCAACATCTCGAGAACGGTAGACGTAATCGACCTAAAATGTACACACATTTCGAGGTACGCTTCTTTTTCCACATAAATGTTAATTTTGAGTCAATTGGAAGAGTATTTTTTGAGTTACAGCTACTGAAAGTTGAAAAAAACTTCATTTTTTGAAAATTGCACATTTTTGTTTGTTTTATTTAGTTATTAGGAATTTTGTTCATGTTTTTTGAATTGCATATGAAAGATTATTTCGTCACGAAAATATATTGCCCAAGTTTGTTCAAATCGGTTGTAAAATGCGGAAGATATTACTGATTAAGTGAATGCAGACGAAATTAGGTGAACTTTGCTCATGTAATTAAGGTAGTAAAGCCTAACGTACTCATTTGAAACTACCACATTCTATGTTTTTAAGGGTGCTCTACAAGATGAAGTGGTTAAAATTTCGTTTTGTTAACCAGGAAATTTGAATATGGCGGCATTTGAACGAACAAATACACGGAAAAATCGAAGCCAAAATTTTCTCTTAGCGGGATTTCGTATCGACAGAATTGTTCATGCTCAATCAAAAGATGCCTCAAATAAGACAAACTTGTGGATCTTTCGAAATATAATACGGAAAAATTTTCAAAATTCAAGATGGCCGATGGACGAGGTACATTTTTCTTGTAAGCTAGTGTAATGTAACCAAAAATATTTTTCATGGGGCGACTTATCATTTACGCGTCATTAAAACTTACATTTGATTTAATTAAATGCTTGCTCGTTTTTTGCGGTACCAATGACTCACTGTATTAGCCTAATGTGGAGAAACTATAAAGATTTTATCTGGGGTCTCCGGTGGCGTTGTTTAGAAGGTGTCGACCTGTCGATCAAAGGATTCGAATTCCTTTTCGACCATATATTTTGTGATTGTCAGTATAAATGCGGTGTATATGTAGCGAAACTGGGTACGATCTCTCGCAAAATCGAATTGTTTCAAAGGTTAGGAGCCCCAAAATCGATTCCTTAGTACGATTCACGATTCCATTGTACCCAAGCAAACCTAAGCAAAAGAAGAATCGATGCCAAGGAACCGTTTAGTTTTTTCAAAACACGATCCCGAATCACTTTTTATTTATTTTCATTTTCTGCTTACTTGGTTATGTATAAACTGGACTAATCCAGTGGCGTAGCTGTGGCAAAGCGACGCATAGAGGACCCGGAGATTTGTGGTCGCGCGGTACCGCGGGGGCCAACTAGTTTTACTTATTATACACGAACCTTTTTTTTTGGTCCTCGATTTCAAACCTTTGTTTCAGTGGAGGGGGGCCCATAACAACGGCTTGCATCGGGGCCTCGGGAACCCTTGCTATGCCACTGGACTAATCAATATATGTACCAAAGGTACGCTGACAAACTAAGAACGATACCAAAGGGGTAACTATACGAAAAGTTTTTTTAAAACAAGACAAAGTAGAATAAGTGGTAAAAATAATATTTCAGACTTTTATTACTTTCTTATATATTATTATTTCAAGTTCGTCATCTTGCAATGGAAATAAATCACTAAAAATTTATTATCACGAAAAATAATGCTTTAGTCTTTGCTCATATGCTATAGCCTGTGGTATTTATGATTGTAGATAATACACACAGTAATTGCCTTATTTCAGCAGAGTCTATCAATTTGCAAATATTAAAAATAACTGAAAGCCTGGCAACAGCTGTTGTCAAAAAGTAGCTCGGTGACCAAATAGTTCGCGGGGTTCCATAGAACTGGGAAATCCCTAATTGCTCGCAAATGTAAATAATGGTATCTGTGCTTGATTTCAAATTAATGATTACTAACAAATTATTAACATGCTCGGTAGGTTCTTTTGGGCTCACTGTTTTGTTATTTCGTTTCGGTATTTCGCCACAAGAAAATATAACTAAATACAATGTATTCTATTTTAAATGTAACTACAATAAAATATCTGTGTGTTGGAAAAACATACTTGCTTGATGGTAACATAGGTAAGTGCTTTGGAAAATTTACCACCTGTACAAATCGGATACATAACCTCATTAGTGTAAAATATGGCGTGTCTTTTAATTTCTTGAAATTTTTTCATTAAATGTGGTCATAATATTTTCTGAGAAAAACTGACATTACATTACGTGTACTCCTGTTTCTAATGGGTTATGTCGTAAACAAGCACTTTTTCTTTCCTAATACAGTTTGTGACTTCAACTGTCACAAGTCAATTATGACACCCATTCGACTTATCAATGACCCAGCCCTCACGAGAAAACTCCCTTCTCTCGCTCATCGCCGCGCTGTAAGGGATTTATCCCTTTTCTACCGCTACTTCCACGGATTTTGCTCTGAAGAACTAGCCAGTATTATCCCCCCCCCCCCCCCCTGAATGCCCCTAACAGAACAACCAGAGGCGCGTTACGTATGCATCCCTTTACTGTCCAGCTACAAAAGCCTAGAACAGACCACTTCTCTCGCTCATTCATACCTAGGGTCTCCAAATTATGGAACAAATTGCCTGCAGGTTTTCCCTTCCCGTCCCAACCCCCAATCCTTCAAATCCCGTGTCAATAGACTACATTTCCCTTCTCTTCAGACACCCACGGTACGTTAGTACTTAGGCTTGAAGTCTACGTGGGATGTCCTAGATAAAAAAAATGATATTTTATGATTTAAATACAGAACACGTACCAATTACAGTAGATGTAGTCTACACATTCACAAAAACTTAATTTGGTCAACTGTAATCACTGATATTTTTACCTCCCGGATTTTTTCCGGTGAGTTGGCAACCCTATACACAGGTTGGATAAGATTTTGCAAAATCAATTGAGTACAAAACAATGACCTAGGGTCACATGAAACCAACGCTTGATAACTTTTAAGGAAGCAGGTTTGGGTTATCGTGTGACCGAGGATCCTGGTTGGGAACCTACGTTAAATTGTTGCTCCAGGGGCTGAAGGACCATAGTACAGAACAACAGTTATGTAAATGGATTGCCCTTGTTAACGGAATTTCTACTTTAGTTAATTTATTGACTACAGTTAAAGTCCCTTTAAAATATAAAATATTACAATCCACAAAAGCAGCATTTTACCTTGACCCATCATCTACGGCCATCCTGTACAGAATACCACATTAATGGAATGGCTAAATAATTTAACGACTACTTAACATTCCTCAAGTCTTAAATTTCCGCAAATTGCAGCCTTAGCTTTACCTTCCGAAATACCTTGATGGCACAAATGTTCGTTAATTAATTACACTCTCCCAGAAGCCATTTGTTTGTGCACTAAATACCTTAAATGCCTTTCGTAATACCGTTGGCATTGCTCTCACGTAAAATATTTGTTTACGCAATGTTTAGCCCGAGGTCCTTTCCGTTGTGTAGTAATTTGACAATTGTTAATAATTTAATTATAAGTAATAAGTTAAATATTTTTGATAGATAAAAATTAAAGAAACGCCATTAAATTCATTAAAAATTTTCTTTTCCATCATAACATCGTAAAAATGGAATCTTACGACTTTCAAATTAGTATAATAAAGGTATATAAAAATATTGCGACAATCTCGTTTTGTTGCTAATATACTTTTTAAGTGATTTGTTTTACTGATACAATCTGACAGCTATTGCAGTGAACCTTGGATGAATTTAGAAAGGATTCGGTGTTCCGTATACTGTGAGCGTATCGAACGTGAAGCCTGTTTATTTGTTGTTTGTTACGAACCCACGTAATTGAATCAAGAATGGTAGTAGAAAGAGATAAAACACCATTGGAGTGTTGGAGCTCAGAAGTGTTGCTGTCTCTGTTGGTTGCTTAGGAAATACGTCTGAACACTTGGTTACACGTATGTCTTTGTCTAATGAACTAGAAAAGAAAAAGTGCGACTTATAGATTTATAAATGACTCGAAGCAATTTTAAATGACCCTTTAGAAATAATGTATTTAAGAGCTTTCTAACCTAAATTTATTATTATTGAGCAGAAAATAAAATATTTTAGGGCTTTTATTACTTTTAGTAAATCTTGTGATGATTCGAACGTATTTTTTGTACAAAAATATAAGGTAAAATATGATGTGGCCAATGTTTACAAATTGTGTTTACAGTGTCGCTTAGAATGGTTTGTTTTGGCTTCAAAGAATGTTAAATCATCCCGTATCCATTCTTAATTCATCCAAGAACCAAACCGTAGCCTCAGAATTCTTTACCTACAAATCCATTTTCTTAATAGAATTACTCGATCAATCTTCTGTTAATATTATTTCACCACACGAAACCTTCCTCACTAGCGGCTCTTATAATGGTAAAAGTTGTGGTAAAATAAAAGCGATGTACAAAGTCACTCTATGTAAATTAAACCTAAACAATAAAATTAAAAGTAAATAATATATAAGCACAAGTACTTACAGTGACTCACAGCTTAAATGGGGCAGTTGTAATTAACTTATTTCAGTGGCTTAATATCTACTTTAAATAAACATAACATGCTGAAAATAAATCAATATACTAAATCTACTAAAACCTTAAAATTTATTTTAACTAAAATGTACCACACCTAAACAACAATGAACATTTAAATTGAAATATGAGTGATTTTAATGTCAGCTTAAATAATGCAGAGCATAAAATTAACAAAATGCATAAGAAAAAAACTTTTTCAATTGAATAGCTCTGTCAGTACGATATTTTGTCGGTCCTCCCTTATCCTCAATTATATTTTATAGGGATCTGGAAAAACTGTGTTCCATTCTTCCGTAATGTTGACGTTTAATTCATTTCTGTTGGCAGTTGGATATGGGCACTATTTGCTTTACATTTTAATGCTAAGGGCCAGGTAGTTGGTGTTTTATCACTGATAGTTTTTCAACATTTTTTGTACAATATTTGTTACAGAAAAAGGTTCTATTTATGTTTTGATTACGGCGGCACATGTATCCGTGTGCCAAGTGTATTTAGAAAACTACGTGATTGGGTAAAAATAGGTTGTATTTTGCCTTTTTTTAGTGGCAGAACGGTATTCAGAAATAAAGAGTGCTTTTCTGTTACACTAGGTCTACCTACTAGTTTAAACGAGGTAGTAAACTTTTCCATTGCCCTAAAAAAATGCTGAAAAAGTTTTAACAAAGCTAATTCCTAGTCCCTAACCACAAATTCTCAAATATGTTTAAATGTGGTGACTGGGGTGGTGTTTTAATAAATTCTGGGCAGTTATTAAGCAATCAACTTAGAACCTGGTATGCAGTGCGCTTAGAGTCATTGTCATAATAAAAGCGGTAATTGTCATTAATACCTAATTTTTCAACACAAGCTGCTGAATGTTGTGTTAACATATTCAAATGATTCACATTCCTCCCAATAAAATTCACCCCATAACATCACTCCACCTCCACCGTGCTATAGCGTAGCTTTGATATGTTTAATTTCAGTACTTCATTTGACTTGTGATTGTGTGTGTGTGATTGTTTTTCCATCGGACCCAAATAAGTTTATTTTGGCCTCATTAGTATATGTTACTGAATTCCGTTCGAATGCTCCCAGGCAAACTGTAACCTTCATCGAATATTTTTTTTGACTAATAAAAGGTTAATTGCTTGCAGCTCGGCAATGTAAATTGTTTTTCTGTAATACGCGTCAAATTGTTTCGCGGTTACACCTTTTTTTCCACCTCAACTCGTAGTTTCGTAGCACATTTTTTAGACTTTTTGGCTTATTCTTTTACAATCCATCTTTCTTAAATAATTATGAACTTTTCTTGATACTGTCGACTATCATATTAGACAGAAAAAAAACACGATCCAAAATGAAAGGAAGATTTGAAGGGAACACAAAAATATCTAAATATATAAACAATGATACTAAAATGAATGACAAATATATCAATCATCTTAAGATAATTGATGTGTTTTCGATTAGACACTGACGTATGAATGTTCTAAATTTATATACGTTACATGCTCGTTAGTCCCGCAAATACCGGGACCATAAATATGTAGCGGGATTGCAATGCCTACTAACTAGCGTGAATCCACCTTTTAGTCTCATACTTTATGCAAAACTTATTTGTAGAATTTGTTGAATTTTTGTGATACTCTGTTGGTTAGATTTTTGTTTAATACTGCACCATAAAAACTAAGAAGCGGAAACTGCCCCATACTCTTAAAAACACAACCTTAACGCTGCTTCTGTTGCTTCGGGTCCAAAATATAAAAGAGAAAGTGGTTTCCCGACAGCTCTCTACAATGAAATAGATTACCTACTTCTCATAAGACCCCTTGTTAATAAAATGACCAAATATGTAAAGGACGGCTATCTGGGGGATTCAAGTTTAGACTCAGGCACGTTGGCAACTTTCTTACTTAAAATCCGTCAACAACAAACAATATGACCGAGTTGATTATTTCATGGATGCGTTCGGATTGGTGCACTGCTGTTTACCCAACGCTATTTTCGGTTTATACTTGGTACTTGGATTGCAAAATAGCTCTAAAACAGTAACCTTAAAAAGCCAAACATTAGGACTTATTTGACATTATAAAATATTAACATTCATGTTTTACCCCTTGGTTTTTAAAATTACCGCCCATCAACTTCCACGAAGTTAGCGGCTACTACCAACACAATTTTTTAGTAACAAACCTATTAAAACGAAATTTTCCATGTAGCCGTCCACGCATACGTGTGCTATTTTTGAAACCTAGTGAGTATTCTACGTTTTTTAAGAGGGCTGTAGGTTTCCCTCAGATTCAAATTCCCGCGGCCCCATAAAATCATTACTAGCTGCTGCGTCAAACTTGGACTGTCACCCGGTAGCGGGTGAAAGGAGAGCATGGTACGGACAAGCCTTGTCTTCATATCAGTGGCGCAGAACCCTCAGCAAATGAAGGGATAAAGTAATTTTAAATAACAGATACCCAAATTTAATTGTGTTTAAATCATAATTAATTTTGGGTATAAATATAACAAGTCAGTGTTAAAAATAAACATTGACGTTCAGATTCACTAAGAAGGTTTAAGATTTAGTACGGGTTTAAATTAAGATCTTATAGTTGATCAGTTATATTTTGACAAGTTTTTGTCCTGTCGTTGTTAATAAGTCGTCGTTAAAATCTTATGAATTGTTCCGATAATCCAGCGATCTGCATGGTTTTCAGATGATTTTCATCGTGGAACGAGTTGCTGTAATGAATTTAGTTCTATTATGGTCGACAGTATACGTACCAAAATTTCCCTTTTCTTTACATAACTGTGAATAACTGTGAATTTATTTCTGAGGTTTGTCGCATATATTATATGCGACAAACCTCAGAAATAAATTCACAGTATAAAACTTAGTTGTCTTTTTCTTACACTTGTCAGTTTAAAACTTTTGGCTGTCAAATTAGACCGGACTAGCGTTGGAGAATCTGGCTGTTAATAACTTGTTAAACATTAGAAGCTTTAGTAGGTAACCATAGATTTAAATAACCTTGTTTAGTGTAAGATCCCCTTTTATTTTTATATTTGTCTTGCTCAGATTTTGAATAATAAGTTAAGATGTTGGTGATTTCCACAAGGGAAAACAAAATCATAAAACTTAAAATTTGAAAGAGGGGAAATGTTTGATATTCAGGACTGATAAATTTAAAACCGCTGATTTCTACTCGTGGAAACCAAATTAGAAACCGGTAATTTCTGCCAGGGAAAATCAACTAAATAACTTAAAGATTTGGGTTTCTTCCAAAGGTCGAAAATGAAATTAAACTTTTCCTATATAATATTTAACTAAATTTTAGTTGGTTTGTGTTTTTATAATAAATTATGCAAGCACACTAAACCCATAAATTTACCTTTCTTATAGAAGGAAAATCATTGATATTTACAAATAATTTTAATTTACGAATGATATTATTTATTTATTATAAAAGTAAATATTATTTCAGACAAAATAATTTGTCTGATAGTCTTTTCATAAGAAATATTAATAAATGTATCGTATAAAAAATTAGGAAAAGAACAGAAAAATGGTCTATAACAATATTTTCTAAAAAAAATAGGTATTAATTTTCCCAACGTATTTAAATAGGGCAAAGAACAAATCACTAAATCTGATGCTGACCTTTATTATCAAATAAAATATTAAGTATTAATGTTTCAGTATTCCGTGAAACAGAGCACTTATGGAACCACTTCGGTGTCCGTCCGTCCGTCTGTCTGTCACAGACGATTTTCTCTGAAACTATTCAACGTAAAAATTTGAAATTTAGCACAGAGATAGAGTGTGGGGCCCAATTATAGACGTGAAGTATTAAAAGTTAAGTTTTGATTCTGGGAGTTAATTTCGGGGGGTAAATTGGGCAATGGAAAAAAAAGTCCATAAATTGGGCAATGGACAAATAATAAAAAATATTAATTCAATGGGTTCAATTGTTGGCTGAAATATTAATTCTATTGCTCACGGAGGGAGGGGTTAAAGTTGTGTTGCTGGTATCTGTTCGTTCAATCGTCGTTTAAGCTTGCAGCCTGATTGTTTATTGCGTTATAGGCACAAAATAATAGATTTTTGGTACTGGGCAACTCATTTCAGTGTTTTATGGTAAATAAAATAAATCCAAACGATATGCAAGAATAAGTTTGTTTTTTTTTATTTGTAAATCTCTCTTGGCTAGTCTATTATAAGACATTTTATTCAGCCGATACGTATTGTTAAAAAACTATTAACATTAAATATGATCGCAAGCTTATTGTTGATTTTGTATTTTTTAGACATGGTTTCCACCAAATCTAGCTGTAAATTTAGGAGATTTGAATGCAGTTTTATGCGTCAAATTTGTTCCATCTTGCATCCTGTACCCATACAAGCCAAAGGCAGGCAGTTTTGCAAAGAAGCAGATCCTATATTTGGAGTGAAATAAATATAAAAAGTTTACGATGTTCGCGTCAGTGTGGTGTTTAATAAAATTTGTTTTTATATTTAAATGTTTACAGAATATCTAAACAATGTGTGTTTAATAATACTAACTAAAAATTATTTTAAAATAATAAAGCCTGTTTCATTTGTTCGAAATATAAGTATATTTTATGTAATAGAAATTCTTCATTAAGTATATTAAATAATAGTAATTGTTCTTCAAAACATGAATATGAGTGAATTTAAACAAAAATGTTTTCTTTCTCGTAGAAGTTACATTAAATTAATTACTGTTGTAATTAAAACAATAATAGCTATTTTGCATCAAATGAGGTGCATATTCTCACAAATAAACTTCTAGTAAAACCAATGATAGTTTGCATTGAATTTAGATTAGGGTATTATTATTGACATCAAATAATTGTTATATTTGAACGATCCATTAGAACCCAACGAAACCTTATATTTCAAGCAAACTTATAACCTATTGGTTAACAATGATAAACTAATCATTGAAATAAACCGAATTTGTATTGTGCAATACGGAATAGAGTGTGTCATTGAGTGAATTGGTATCCAATTCAATATACTTACGATAGTGTTTTTTTCTGATGTATATGCAGCGTTGATAAATAAGAGTCAGCCATAAGAATTAAATAGAGACTTGGTTTTTTCCTTTTGAAATAACTTCTAGATTAAAGATAAAACCTTAAATACCCTGTTTGCCCCTCCTCATAAGTATTTAAAACATATTTCACGATGGCACCTATACAAACAATATCATGAAAAAAATTTACCCAGTGGAATGAAAAATTTACTTTCCACGCCAAATAATACCGTTTTAAAATGTGAAGGTTTTTGCTTATTCGATGTATTTTTTACAAGTCTGTTTTAAAAGTTTTTTTTGTTTCAGCTGAACGACTAGATGAAAAACTTCACAAACGAACTACCGTCAGAATGGGCATCCGAGTAGTACAGAGAGCTTTTGCACCCCCCTCTCCTCAGCATTATGTCCCTGGAGGAGGTAAAACAACCAAGGAACAAGCGAGAATAAATAGAAAAGCACTACTGTTTGGATGTTCCAGTACTCCACTGGAAAAAAGGTTCTTAATTGATCCAGGTAGATTCTTTTTGGCAAATTGAACTAAAGCTAAATTGTTGCATTGTTACTACATCTGTTGCAAGCAAATCAATTAAAATGTCTTAATGGAAACTGCAGTAGACACAATGAAATAAAACGATTTTTTAATTGAATATTACGCCACTCTATACTGCTAAGAAAAAAATTGTTATTCGTAAATTATAAGTCTATGCGCTTAAAAAGAAAAAAAATAAAACAAATCCTGCAAAAAAGGAACGTGGTCTGGCTCTTATCTGACTATATTTTAGTATTTATTATGTCTGATGTCTGGAGACCTAATACATTGTCAAAAAAATTTTAAATTAACTAGCTAACTCTTAGTGCAAAGTCAAATGAAGTAAATAATTACAAATATTATCTAAAAAAAAGTCGAATCGACGTCGACGGTACAATGCACCATTGTACAACAATAGTAGCAAAATGGAAGATTTCTTGGCCTATAGGTAACATATTAAATGTAATTGCAAAGATTTACTTCTTTGCTAGTGCAGCAAGAAGGCCGTAAATGAAAAATAAAAATAATGAGGACTATCTTTGATTCTGGTCTGGGTGACCTCCTGCTATCGATTTCTGGGCCCTTACCCATCAGCGGGCAGGCTTACACCCAGGGTGGCTGAAGAACAGACCACGTTTTGACCAGAATCAAAGAGAGTCCTTATATCCAAAATGTTCGGAAAGGATGGGTAAGATGTATTTTTATTATTATTATTTTTAATTTTCATTTACGGCCTTCTTGCTGCACTAGCAAAGAAGTAAATCTTTGCATTTACATTTAATATATATATATATATATATATATATATATATATATATATATATATATATATATATATATATATACAGTGCAACCTTAATATAACGTACCTCAATATAACGACTTCCTCGATTTAACAAATTCTTCGTAATCCCCTTGAATTGTCCAAAGAGTCAATGTAAAATAATACCTTTACATTGCGAACATTTTTTGCGAACAACCTCGTTATAACGAATTTTCGACTATCAAGAAAAAGTATAAATACCTCTAATTAACGAATTTTGTCAACCCAAAACCTTTATATAAAGTTCCCACCAATGCAATGTATGACTCTTAATCTCATAGTATGTGATTCATGTCGCTTTGGATGTGATAACTCTTACCGGTGGTAAACAGACAACTATTTATGACTTTTTTTCTAATCAAGATGAACAAAATTGAGATTAAGCTACTATAACCACATTGTTGATTCTTTACCTTTAATTCGTGAGTTTTGTTGTGCGAATCTTTGAAATTAACATTAAATTACCTACATAATGTATGTACCCACCAAGATATGTACTTACTTTTTTTTTACTGCATTTAATTTTGATTATTAATGTAAGAAAAAATTTTGTTACCTACCTAATTGTTCTTAAATAGAAAATACATACACTAATTTGATAAAAATGTATTATCATTTATTAGTAGAAGTTTTTCGCTATAACAAGATGAGTACGTAATGTTGAGGTGAATAAAACTATTTTTATACCTCTTTATAACGAATTTTAGACCAACCTAACCTCAACATAACAAACCTCAGTTCAACGAATTACTTGATATAACGAATATTTACTTGTTCCCTTCCGATTTGTTATATCGAGGTTGCACTGTATATATATATATATATATATATATATATATATATATATATATATATATATATATATATATAATATATATATATATATATATATATATATATATATATATATATATATATATATATATATATATATATATATATATATATATATATATAATATATATATATATATATATATATATATATATATATATATATATATATATATATATATATATATATTATATATATATATATATATATATATATATATATATATATATATATTTATGCTTGGGTTTTGTTAGTCCTGGAAAATTAAAAATTGTACGTTGGTCTTTACATACTTTTTATTTGTTAAATTTTGACCTTTCGGTCCTTTTGTTTAGACCTTCTTCAGAAATATTTATATGTTGCTTGAAGGAAAATCACTGGCAAGTTTATCCAAACATTCCACAAAGTGCCACATGCTCATGCATTGGTTTAATTTAAAAAAACAAAGAATTTTAAAAGTAAAACACACACATTCTTTTAAAATATTGCAACATGGACAACACATAAGTCAAAACTGGCGGAATGATATTATTGTTAGACTGGTGAAATGAAATTTTTGTTTTTGCTACTCCCTTTTTTAGCATATTTTGTTGGTGTTGGTTTTTTACCTTTTGTGAAAGTAGGGAGAATATGTTTCTAAGTTAATTAGTGTTATTTAATTATGTTATGGTAAATTTTGCTTAGATTGTTTGTATCCGTTTTGGAATTTCAATCCGTTTGGAATTCAAAAGAACTCAAAAACATAAATATATATATATATATATATATATATATATATATATATATATATATATATATATATATATATATATATATACCGGGTGACCACGAGATTACTGCCCAGCTCGTTATTTTGTTAAGAAATAATATATCGGTTTGAAATTTTGGGAAGTCGTATAGTTACTTTAGATACAGATTTTGAGTAGTCAAACATCCAACTGACGTTTCCGGTTCAACCGGAAATACACTAAGCTTTGATATATTAGACGAAACACCCTGTATATTTTTTAAAATTTGGATTCTACGTAAAAAGTATAAAACATGTATCATACCCCATACCTATCTTTAACAGTTTTCAAGGAAGTGGCGTTTGAAAATTGTTGCATTAAGAAAATGTAGAAAGGATACACATAAATAATAATATTAGAGTAGTGCTTGAAGTAACAATTTTATTATGTTTTTATTTTACAAAATAAGAAATTAGCCATAAATTAAATGTTCAAAGCGTTGACCGTTTTCTCTCACACGAATTCTTTCTTGAAATTCCCTGAGCACGTTGTTCATTTGTTGTGGGGGTGATTTATTAACAGAAAATATGACAAGTCTAGTGTCTTGTATTCATAGCCATCTTGATTAAATACTTGGAAATTGACATGGTTATGATCATGAAGCGGTTAAAGCAACAAATGATCTCCATAGCCGCCTAGATACAACTGAAAAGATTGAAATATAGAATGCAGCTAAATGTTAAGCTGTCCATGTCTCAAGAACTATCAACTTTAGACCTGGGATAGTGTATACAAAAATTATAGAGAAGAGTCAGATAAATTATAATTTAGAGCTTAAAGTAGGGCGTTCAATGGAAATTGTAGAAGTAATTTGTGCTTGAATAGCATATTTTGTAGCACTACCGGTTGCACCGGAAGTGAGATTGTCATGTCACAAGCATATAAAGCCCCTAAAAGGAAATAAGAATAATTATTAAACTTTTCACATATTCGTTTATTTTATGTTAAAACAGTATAGTTTGCGGCTCTTTCGACATTTTCAAACGTCATTTTCCTGAAAACTGTTAAAGATAGGTAGGTATAGGTTTTTTTATAGGTTTTATACTTAGAATTTTACGTAGAATCCAAATTTTAAAAAATATACAGGGTGTTTCGTTTAAAATAACAAAGTTGACTGTATTTCCGGTTGAACCGGAAACGATAGTCAGATGTTCGAGCACTCAAAGTCTGCATCTAAACCAACCATACAAGTTCCCAAAATTTCAAATCGATATATTATTTCTTAACAAAATAACGAACTGGCCAGTAATCTCGTTGTCACCCGGTATATATCTATATATACAGGGTGTTATGAAATTCACTGCATATATTGAAACTGGTAAATCCTGATATGAATTCAGATTGATTCATGATGAGAAAAACAGTCATAAATTGCGCTTCGTAATGATAAGCTGGTAATTCTCCCCTAAATTTTCTCCAACCATCGGTACCCGCCACTGGCAAGAAACACAGGCAACTTACTCCGTTGCCTATTCTATCAATATTTTTTTATGTATCACGTTAGCATAAGAAATGTTATTATTACCTTTGTAGTAAAATCTCTTTAAAATCCACTTGGTTTGAAAATACCAATATAGGTACCAAAAAACATTGACAACACAGTACATCCATTAATGTAATAGAATTCACTAACGCCTGACTACACTAAAAAAGTTCCAATAATGCATCAAACGCAAAATTTAAAAGATTCCACGGTATTTGTCACTACTATAAAAAACTGAAAACGTATGTTTTTTTTTACTTTTAAAGTAAAATCTCTGTAAAATTCACTTCCCTTATTATAAAAAGATGTTTACATTAAACTTGACACACTACACAATACCAACAAAACCGTAGGTATTGCCATTAGTGAAAAAAACGTTCCACTAACTAATTAAATACAATACTTAAAATAATCCACGGTATTTTTTACTATCAGCACTGTTAAAAACCCACAGAAAAGCAAAGGGTTTGGTGTAAAAAACTGGGAAATACTTTAAAAGGAAAATGAAAAGTATGGGCGACTCAAATTAATGAAGCCACCTGCAATCAGGTGATTTTTAACGGGGGTAGAAGGGCTCATTCTTGACGACAAAATTGACAAAGATGCCAAATAATGCGATAATGAAGACAAAGGCAAAACGAAAACATTCCCCCTAGGAAATCGCATGAAGAGGACGCCACGGTGTTCTCAGATTGAATCGTCAAACTGCGAACTACGGCGAAGCCAAAATACTTCATAGTAAGATTTTTCAACTAGCAACGTTAAGCCAAAAACGGTAAAATTTGAAATGATGTTTCTATTACATGATTTATAAAAAGAAAACTGAAAATTAAAATCTCTGGGAGGCTTACACATTTAGCAAATAAGGTGAAAACTCTGGCTCAATAATACCACTCTAAATTTTATCGTTCCTTAATTAGCGGATCCGCAATTTCTTCCTGCAAATTCTCCCTAATAACGTGCGTTTGGCCATAGTTAAAAGATATTCTATACGGCACTACGGCAGCTAGGTGATTTGAATAATTTTAGCTTTCCAACAACAGAAAGAGACGGACAAAGACAGCGAGTAAGAGCGAGATAAAAAATATGAATTTCGTAGATACGTCGTAGTTGACTTGTCAAAATCCATGTGGTGTGCCGAAGAAGTTGTTTGATGATGTCGGTAATTTTTCAATTTTATGTTGTGATATAAGTTATAATATTGACAAAAACCGTTAGTTTCAGCGTTCCATATTTTCTGATATTAAGCAAAAAAATTTCTATCTATTCAATTACATAAAATACACATTTCTGGTAAAATCCGTCTGTAGAATTAAAAATACTTTTGATTGTTTTCGGTTTTGACTAAGACTGATAAAAAATGAGATGTCGAAATATTATTTAAATTTGGCAATGCCCCTACTGCACTATTTGTTTTTTCTTTATAACTGCAAAAGTCGTATGTCAAAAATATCACTTTTGATTTTATTGAGTCTGGTATCCAAAATTCTCATATTTATAGGCTGCAAACAGTCCTTTATCACCATATCACATACGACCGAGTGATAACGGACTGTTTGCAGCTTATAAATAGGACAATTGGATCTCGGATAAATCTCGCTTATGGTTAGAAACACAAAATTGGTTAAATGGGAAAAAGTTGCATAATTAAAGAACTAATAAAATATGTTCCGAAATTTTTTAGATGATTTTTTATTTTCGAGTTATTTTGAAAAAAAAATTCGAATTTGAAATTTAATTTTTTTCGGGCGTTAATATGAAAGGTAGAACAAAACTAATAAAACTTTTTTAGAGCAACTTTAAATAAACTTAAAGGTTGCGTTATCATCAATTTTTTTGTTCGACGTTTCGTCTTTCGTCATGATTTTATGATGTCAAATTTTAAAAGCACTGTTTATTTTGAATTCAACACTATACTGCACATTATAGATAAATTATGTTTTAGTCTTTTTTACCATTATTAATAAATTTCTGTGATACGGACCTTTTTCCTAGAACGTTTCATACATTGTTTCAGATTTTGTAATTGAATGAAGAAAATAGGGAGGCATACTCAACCTTTCTAATTTGTTATTTTAATTAAGTCTTGTAAATAAGAAAAATAAGTAATTAATTGCTTTTGAACAACAGTTGTTGTCCAAATGATTAGTAAGGATTAAAAACATCTAGAGTTGCCTTAACCCTCAAAAACATGTGTAAAACAGCACCCAATACTAGTGATAAGTACCTACCATCCATGTATGTCCTTTGTTCATTTACTTGTGGCGTATTGTTAATAGTAATCCCACCAAAATCATACATGTAAAAAAACAGACCAAGTTCTCATCAGGACGGTGTGTTTTGTTATCTTAAAAAATAACTGAAATGTAAAAATTATGCCAAGTTCCTTGTCTACACGTTATTAGCAGTGATTTGATAAGCACAGAAAATATTAACAATTCACGTAATATTTTTCTGTGCTTATCGAAACACTGATAATAACGTGTAGGCAGGGAACTTGGCATAATTTTTACATTTCAGTTATTTTTTTTAGATAACAAAACACACAGGCCTGACGACAACTTGGCCTGTTTTTGTGTATGTTTTTGGTGGGATTTCATAACTTTTTGTTCAGATACCAAGTGATAATTATATTTATTATTAGTATATGTGTATACTCTTAGCAAAAATTTTTAATAGTGACTTTTTGTCGATAAGGTTCATTCCTGGTATCTGTATTTGTTGCGATTATCATAAAATAGAGTTATTTGAAAATAAATCAGAAATTAAAAAAAAAAACTGTTTCCGCCCGGGATCGAACCCGGCAACTTCTGCGTGTTAGGCGGATGTGGTAACCACTACACTGAACTCTCTAAAGCAGAAGTCGTCACCTATTTTGTGTCAGAATCCGCCGTCATGTTGGATTTTCCGACATATTGGATTTTTATTGATTTTTGATTTTTCTTGTAATTATCACCTTAAACTCTATCTATGTTATAAATTTTAAAGCTCTAGCTTGATTGGGAAGTACCGCTAGATTTATGATGCTCTATCCATCAGTAAGTGAGTCAGTGAGGGCCCGAAATTGTGATTTTTGGACACTCGTATCTTGGAAACTATTCCACCTAGACGTATAAAGTTTCGAATACTGCTTCTTTTTAGTAACCTTTACCCCCTGTAATGTAACTAGCCTCGAAGATAGAGGGGGTTCGAAAAGTGCTCGAAATGGTTCGTGTAAATATTGCACAGTGCGCGCCCGGTCGGTTATGCGAGAACTTGGAATGGAGCACTCCGTGCTATTTGATTGGTTGGTTATTAAATTAATATTTCATACTAATTATAGAATACATTTCAATACTTTAATGGAACTAAAACGTGAATGAACCTAAAATTTGTCAATAATGGTCAACAAAGGCTCAAAACCTAACTAAACCATAATGTGTGGTATACACTGGTCTTGAAATATTTTTAACAGTATTTAATCGATTATTTTTCTTATTTACAATCCATAATTAAAATAAGAAATTAAAAAGATTGAGTATGCTTCAATATTTTCTTCATTAAATTACAAAATCTGGAACAATGTATGAAATGTTCTAGAAGAAAGGTCCGTATCACGGAAATTTCTTAATAATGGTAAAAAAGACTTACAACGTAATTTAACCGTAATGCGTAGTACACTGTTGAATGCAGACTTAAAAAGGCTTCTAAATTTGACCATATTGACCGTATTTAAATAAATTAAGTTGATGATTGCTGCCCAAAGAGGAAACGACGAATGAAAGAAATGATAACGGAATCTTTAAGTGCTACAAAGGAGATTTATTAGTTTTGCCCTACTTCTCATATTAACGCCAGAAAAAAATTAAATTAAAAATTCGAAAATTCAGTTTTTGCAAAATAACTCGAAAGCGAAAAATCATCTAAAAAAATCATTTTATTAGTTCTTTAATTACGCAACTTTCTTCCCATTTAACCAATTTTGTATTTTGTATACAATGTTTAATTATAATTTAGAGTTAGTTTAAACCAAACGAAAATAAGATTTGCAATACTGGTTTCAGCAAAACGACGATATTCAGTATACAGGGTGGAATTTTTAACTGGAATAAATTCAGTATTAGAAAGCCTTGTTATTTGCTGAAAAAATTTAAAAATACTAGTTTCTTTATTTTTAGTTTGGCACACTTTTTTCGTCTCTTCATGAAAGTTACCCTTCTTTTGGGGGTAGTAACCGCCCCAACTTTTTTTTTTAATGTAAGGGTATGTATCGTTGGAAAGGGCATATAAAAAGGGATATGACGGATTATTTACTTTTGCATTTTGGTAATCTAGAAAGTCAGAAAGAAATAAAAACACATTATTTGTTTTATTGTAAAAATTGTTGGAAATGTTGCCCATTTTTTTCTTGGCAAAACCCTAATCTGAAGTAAAATTCATTCTTGACACTATGTACAATATCCGGGGTTATTTGGCGAATTTCGTTTATGAGTCGTTGTAAGTTCCTATAAATTTTCTTTTTAGAAAAACTTTAGTTTTTAGGTGACCCCAAAGGAAATAATCTAGAGGATTAAGGTCCGGCGATCTTGGCGCCATCCAATAGTACACCTGCTTCCTATTCAGCTGTTTTGGAAAAACTTCACTTAAAAAATAGTGTCGAACATTTTGGTCGTAATGAGGCGGAGCACCATCCTGCTGAAACCATATTCGATCATCATGAAGATCTGCTTCTGCATGGTGAGGAAAAATATCAGTCAAAGCTGGAATAAGTTCTCCTTCCAAAAATCCAGATATGTACGACCATATTTTTCCTCACCATGCAGAAGCAGATCTTCATGATGATCGGATATGGTTTCAGCAGGATGGTACTCCGCCTCATTACGCCCACAATGTTCGACAATAATTAAGTGAAGTTTTTCCAAACCGCTGGATAGGAAGAAGGGGTCCTATTGAATGGCCGCCAAGATCACCGGACCTTAATCCTCTAGATTATTTCCTTTCGGGTCACCTAAAAACTAAAGTTTTCGTAACAAAACCAGAAAATTTAGAGGAACTTAGGCAACGACTCATAAACTAAATTCGCCAAATAACCCTGGATTTTTACATAATGTCAAGAATTAATTTTACTTCAGATTAGGGTTTTGTCAAGAAAAAAATGGGCCACATTTCCAACAATTTTTACAATAAAACAAATTATGTCGAAAAATGTGTTTTTATCTTTTTCTGACTTTCTAGATTACCAAAATGCAAAAGTAAATAGTCGGTCATATCCCTTTTTTATGCCCTTTCCAACGAGCTATCACAATACATATCTTTACATTTAAAAAAAAAGTTGGGGGCCGTTACTACCCCAAAAAGAGGGGTAACTTTCATGAAGAGACGAAAAAAGTGTGCCAAACTAAAAATAAAGGAACTAGTATTTTTTTATTTTTTCGGCAAATAATAAGGCTTTCTAATACTGAATTTATTCCAGTTAAAAATTCTACCCCGTATTTGTAGAACCTGTATGAGAATGGAACAATTATTATTCTTTCCTCAAAGTTTAATCAGTCGTAACAGCGACTTTGCCTCGCAATGTATTTTTTTACCGTTCCAGACGTTTATCTTTGAAGCTCATTAAAATTCAAACCAAGAAGTCTGAAATAACTTTAAAATATCCGTGCTAAAATCGAGGCTATTCCGGTGACCATTCCTTAACGAGTTATGTCCAAATTTATCGAATTGCTGCATTGTCCATAATGGAAGTCGAGGAAAGCATATCATATTTTATTAAATAGTTTCCCATCGTTGATATATATCTTACCACTTCGTTTTTCGCTTAAACTTTTACTAATAAGTTATAATTAAGGTTGAAGATACTCCATTTAATTTAACTTTCTCGGTAATAAAAACATGTATCTATTAAACATTTAATTAATTTATCGAGATCGTTCTTAAAATCTCGGTATCAGAATAAAAGAAAATTCAATTTGTGGCCGAAATTGGAAATTTGAGTTTAAAACCTTTTGCGATAAAGCTTTGAGAAAAACTTTGTTAAGAAAACGGTGAGTTCATGGAATTTAAATAAGGTTATAACCTAAAATTTAAAAATGCAGGAGGGTAATGTTATTAAATATGTAAGATAAAGAAAAAACGTCTTAAGTATGCCGTGGAATTAATCAATAATAATCTTGAATTATAACTCTTGAAAGGTAATATAGGTAAAAGGTATAGGTGAATAAAAATGGAACTGTCAAGTTCTGAAGTTTTTATTTTTAAGAAAATTAAATATGGCCTTAGATTAGGAGATACAATTGATCAAATAAATGAATTGTTTTTATTAGTTTGCGGGCAGAATCTTTAATTAAACCACAATATGTTATAGATATTTGGAATCCCCAGACAATTTGCCATCGAATAAGGCAATATTCGCGGAAATTAGCCTTAGATTAGGAGATACAGTTGATCAAATAAAAAAATTGATAAAAGGAACATAAATTGCAATTTTCTGTCTTAATTCAGTTTTTATTAGTTTGTGGGCAGAATCTTTAATTAAATCCCAATATGTTATAGATTTTTGGAATCCCCAGAAAATTTGCCATCGAATAAAGCAATATTCGCGGAAATTAGCCTTAGATTAGGAGATAAAGTAGATCAAATAAAAAAATTGATAAAAGGAACATAAAATGAAATTTTCAGTCTTAATTCAGTTTTTATTAGTTTGTGGGCAGAATCTTTAATTAAACCCCAACATGTTATAGATTTTTGGAATCCCCAGAAAATTTGCCATCGAATACAGCAATATTCGCGGAAATTATCCTTAGATTAGGATATACAGTTGATCAAATAAAAAAAATTGATAAAAGGGACATAAATTGAAATTTTCTGTCTTAATTCAGTTTTTATTAGTTTGTGGGCAGAATCTTTAATTAAACCCCAACATGATATAGATTTTTGGAATTCCCAGAAAATTTGCCATCGAATAGGGCAATATTCGCGGAAATTATCTTTAGATTAGGATATACAGTTGTTCAAATAAAAAAAATTAATAAAAGAGACATAAATTGAAATTTTCGGTCTTACTTCGGTTTTTATTAGTTTGTGGGCAGAATCTTTAATTAAATCCCAATATCTTATAGATTTTTGGAATCCCCAGAAAATTTGCCATCGAATAAGGCAATATTCGCGGAAATTAGCCTTAGATCTGGAGATACAGTTGATCAAATAAAAAAATTGAAAAAAGGAACATAAATTGAAATTTTCTGTCTTAATTGAGTTTTTATTAGTTTGTGGGGAGAATCTTTAATTAAACCCCTATAAGTTATAGATTTTTGAAATCCCCAGAAAATTTGCCATCGAATAAAGCAATACTCGTGGAAAGTAGCCTTAGATTAGGAGATAAAGTTGATCAAATAAAAAAAATTGATAAATGGAACATAAATTGAAATTTTCTGTCTTAATTCAGTTTTTATTAGTTTGTGGACAGAATCTTTCATTAAACCCCAATATGTTATAGATTTTTGGAATCCCTAGAAAATTTGCCATCGAATAAGGCAATACTCGCGGAAATTATCCTTAGATTAGGAGATACAGTTGATCAAATAAAAAAAATTGATAAAAGGGACATAAATTGAAATTTTCTGTCTTAATTCAGATTTTATTAGTTTGTGGGCAGAATCTTTAATTAAATCCCAATATGTTATAGATTTTTGGAATCCCCAGAAAATTTGCCATCGAATAAAGCAATATTCGCGGAAATTAGCCTTAGATTAGGAGATAAAGTAGATCAAATAAAAAAATTGATAAAAGGAACATAAAATGAAATTTTCTGTCTTAATTCAGTTTTGATTAGTTTGTGGGCAGAATCTTTAATTAAATCCCAATATGTTATAGATTTGTGGAATCCCCAGAAAATTTCCCATCGAATAAAGCAATACTCGCGGAAATTAGCCTTAGATTAGGAGATGCAGTTGATCAAATAAAAAAAATTGATAAAAGGAACATAAATTGAAATTTTCTGTCTTAATTCAGTTTTTATTAGTTTGTGGGCAGAATCTTTAATTAAACCCCAACATGTTATAGATTTTTGGAATCCCCAGAAAATTTGCCATCGAATACAGCGATATTCGCGGAAATTATCCTTAGATTAGGATATACAGTTGATCAAATAAAAAAAATTGATAAAAGGGACATAAATTGAAATTTTCTGTCTTAATTCAGTTTTTATTAGTTTGTGGGCAGAATCTTTAATTAAACCCCAACATGATATAGATTTTTGGAATTCCCAGAAAATTTGCCATCGAATAGGGCAATATTCGCGGAAATTATCCTTAGATTAGGATATACAGTTGTTCAAATAAAAAAAATTAATAAAAGAGACATAAATTGAAATTTTCGGTCTTACTTCGGTTTTTATTAGTTTGTGGGCAGAATCTTTAATTAAATCCCAATATCTTATAGATTTTTGGAATCCCCAGAAAATTTGCCATCGAATAAGGCAATATTCGCGGAAATTAGCCTTAGATCTGGAGATACAGTTGATCAAATAAAAAAATTGAAAAAAGGAACATAAATTGAAATTTTCTGTCTTAATTCAGTTTTTATTAGTTTGTGATCAGAATCTTTAATTAAACCCCAATATGTTATAGATTTTTGGAATCCCCAGAAAAGTTGCCATCGAATAAGGCAATATTCGCGGAAATTAGCCTTAGATTAGGAGATGCAGTTGATCAAATAAAAAAAATTGATAAAAGGAACCTAAATTGAAATTTTCTGTCTTAATTCAGTTTTTATTAGATTGTGGGCAGAATCTTTAATTAAATCCCAATATATTATAGATTTTTGGAATCCCCAGAAAATTTGCCATCGAATAGAGCAATATTCGCGGAAATTAGCCTTAGATTAGGAGATGCAGTTGATCAAATAAAAAATAATTGATAAAAGGGATAAAATGAAATTTTCTGTCTTAATTCAGTTTTTATTAGTTTGTGGGGAGAATCTTTAATTAAATCTCAATATGTTATAGATTTTTGGAATGCCCTGAAAAGTTGCCATCGAATAAAGCAATACTCGCGGAAATTAGCCTTAGATTAGGAGATACAGTTGATCAAAAAAAAATTGATAAAAGGAACATAAATTGAAATTTTCTGGCTTAATTCCGTTTTTATTAGTTTGTGGGCAGAATCTTTAATTAAACCCCAACATGTTATAGATTTTTGGAATCCCCAGAAAATTTGCCATCGAATAAGGCAATATTCGCGGACATTATACTTAGATTAGGATATACAGTTGATCAAATAAACAAAAATTGATAAAAGGGACATAAATTGAAATTTTCTGTCTTAATTCGGTTTTTATTAGTTTGTGGGCAGAATCTTTAATTAAATCCCAATATCTTATAGATTTTTGGAATCCCAGAAAATTTGCCATCGAATAAAGCAATACTCGCGGAAATTAGCCTTAGATAGAAAATACAGTTGATCAAATAAAAGAAAATTAATAAAAGGGACATAAATTGAAATTTTCTGTCTTAATTCAGTTTTTATTAGTTTGTGGGCAGAATCTTTAATTAAATCCCAATATGTTATAGATTTTTGGAATCCCCAGAAAATTTGCCATCGAATAAAGCAATACTTGCGGAAATTAGCCTTAGATTAGAAAATACAGTTGATCAAATAAAAAAAAATTAATAAAAGGGACATAAATTGAAATTTTCTGTCTTAATTCAGTTTTTATTAGTTTGTGGGCAGAATCTTTAATTAAATCCCAATATGTTATAGATTTTTGGAATCCCCTGAAAATTTGCTATCGAAAAAAGCAATACTCGCGGAAATTATCCTTAGATTAGGAAATACAGATTAATAAAAGGGACATAAATTGAAATTTTCAGTCTTAATTCAGTTTTTATTATGTAGTTTGTGGGCAGAATCTTTAATTAAATCCCAATATGTTCTAGATTTTTGGAAAATTTGCCATCGAATAAGGCAATATTCGAGGAAATTAGCCTTAGAATAGGAAATACAGTTGATCAAATAAACTGGCCAACAAAAAAATCGGCAAAAGCGATTTTAACTCGACTTTTCGAACTGCTATACCTTTTTAAAAACTTAACTTTTTTGAGAATGGTTTTCGGATATTGATAGCTCGTCTTGCCCAGAATAAGTGTCAAGAAGTGATTTTGCAATGGAAGTGACATTTTCATGCTATACAGGGTAATTAATAAGGTAATGTAAAACTCCTAAAAGTTTAGGTATGTGCCATATTGCCAATAATTTTTTTTGGTCGTTCCGACATAGCACGTAAGTAAGCTGGTATCAATATCTCCAGACGTATTCGCCGGAATTTCGATTAATGGTCTCTGGCGAAAAATACAGGAGAAAACAAAAAAAGCATACAAATTTTGGTAGTGTCATTTTTAAACCGCTGTAGCTGGAAAACGGATTGATAGACTTTGTCGGGCTTTTTAGGTATTGAAAGCCCTTTCGTGTGGCGTTTTATCTAAAAAACGGTTTTTTTCAAGGTCAAAATGTTTGCGTTGTATAGGGGCGAACTAAAAAGTAAATGAAAACCATTGTTAAAAATGTATTTTTTTTTTAATTTGTGACAATTGAGCTGTTTGTGTTTGTTTTCTTCCAAAATGAGAGCGTTTTGTCCACCTCTCGGTTAGTTATACAGCGTGTCCAGACACCATCTTAACAAATCGGAAACATTTTATTTTTGACTTTACAGAAAAAAAGTTATTCTTTATAAAAAGTTCTGCATCATGAGAAAATCACATTGCAATTCAAAAATTTGATTTAAGGCATACAGGGTGGCTCAAAAATGTAAAAGTCCTAATCCACGTGAAGCTAAAAAGACACAAATCGTTATTTAAAGGTAAACTGCCACTGTAAATATAGTAGAGGTAACTTTTATGTTAGTGAATTAGGTTTGGAACATACAAGAGGTCCCAAAAATAAAATAAATTTTTAATTATTGACTTTACAAAAAAAGTATCTTCATAAAAAGGCAACATTGTGAAAAAAGAGCATAATTATTCAAAAACATGATATAGGACAATACAGAGTGGCTCAAAAAGCTGAAAGTCTAAATTTACGTAAAGTTAAAGAGGCACCAAATCTTTATTTAAATATAAACTGTATAGGTACTTTTTTGTAAAGTTGACAATAAAAAATTATTTTTATTTTTGGGACCTCTTGTATATTCCAAACCTAATTCACTAACATAAAAAGTTAACACTGGTACATTTGTAGTGGCATTTTACCCTTAAATAACGATTTTGTGTCTTTTCAGCTTCACATGGATTAGGACTTTTACATTTTTGAGTCACCCTGTATGTCTTAGATCAAATTTTTGAATGGCTATGCTATTTTCTCACGATGCAGAACTTTTTAGGAGGGATTGCCATTTTGTAAAGTCAAAAATAAAAAAAGTTTCGCATTTGTTTAGATGGTTTCTGGACACGCTGTCTAACTAATCGAAATTTGAGCAAAACGCCGTAGTTCTGGAAGACAAAAAAATGCATACTGCTCAGTTTGCACTAATTAAAAGAAAACTTATTTTTAACAACACTTTTCATTTATTTTTAGTTCACCCCTATACAACGCAAACATTTTGACATTGAACAAAAAACAGTTTATTAGGTAAAACTCTACACAAAAAGGGCTTTCAATTCCCAAAAAGCCCGACAAAGTCTATTAATCCATTTTCCAGCTACAGCGTTTTAAAAATGACGCTACCAAAATTTGTATGCTTTTTTTGTTTTCTCCTGTATTTTTATTATTTTTTATTATCAACTTTACAAAAAAGTACCTATACAGTTTATCTTTAAATAAAGGTTTGGTGCCTCTTTAACTTTACGTAAATTTAGACTTTCAGCTTTTTGAGCCACTCTGTATTGTCCTATATCATGTTTTTGAATAATAATGCTCTTTTTTCACAACGTTGACTTTTTATGAAGATACGTTTTTTGTAAAGTCAATAATTAAAAATTTATTTTATTTTTGGGACCTCTTGTATGTTCCAAACCTAATTCACTAACATAAAAGTTACCTCCGCTATATTTAGAGTGGCAGTTTACCTTTAAATATCGATTTGTGTCTTTTTAGCTTCACGGGGATTAGGACTTTTACATTTTTGAGCCACCCTGTATGTCTTAAATCAAATTTTTGAATTTCAATGTGATTTTCTCATGATGCAGATCAACAACACAAACTGCTCAATTTCCACAAATTAAAAAAAAAAACATTTTTAACAATGGTTTTCATTTACTTTTTAGTTCGCCCCTATACAACGCAAACATTTTGACCTTGAAAAAAACCGTTTTTTAGATAAAACGCCACACGAAAGGGCTTTCAATACCTAAAAAGCCCGACAAAGTCTATCAATCCGTTTTCCAGCTACAGCGTTTTAAAAATGACACTACCAAAATTTGTATGCTTTTTTTGTTTTCTCCTGTATTTTTCGCCAGAGACCATTAATCGAAATTCCGGCGAATACGTCTAGAGATATTGATACCAGCTTACTAACGTGCTATGTCGGAAGGACCAAAAAAAATTATTGGCAATATGGCACACACCTAAACTTTTAGTAGTTTTACATTACCTTATTAATTACCGTGTATAGCATGAAAATATCACTTCCATTGGAAAATCACTTCTTGACACTTAATCTGGGCAAGTCGAGCTATCAATATCCGAAAATCGTTCTCAAAAAAGTTAAGTTTTTAAAAAGGTATAGCAGTTCGAAAAGTCGAGTTAAAATCGCTTTTGCCGATTTTTTTTTTGACCAGTTTAAAAAAAAATTGATAAAAGGGACATAAATTGAAATTTTCTTTGATAAAAGGGACATAAATTGAAATTTCCTGTCTCAATTCAGTTTTTGTTAGTTTGTGGGCAGAATCTTTAATTAAATCCCAATATGTTATAGATTTTTGGAATCCCCAGAAAATTTGTCATCGAATAAAGCAATACTCGCGGAAATTAGCCTTATATTAGGAAACACAGTTGATCAAATAAAAAAAAATTGATAAAAGGGACATAATTAATTTATGTAGAGAATATAAAAAATATATTTCTGATTTATTTGGGTTATATGCATATTCCCTATTAATTAGAAAGTAATAAGGACAGTATATTCTTAAATACCTTGTAAATTTGAGAAACGTATTATTTATTTCATAACAAAATTGTTTTATTTTTGTAATTAAATACCCAACGGTAAAATCAGACGAGGTTGAAAAATAAAACTCAAAGATAAATCGTCCTGTTAATATCGTATTAATAGACCTATAACTTTTAAAACATTTTTTTTTCTTTTAACTTAAATTCATTGAATCCTTTTTATCGTCTTTGTTTTTCAGAAAAATCCAAATTAGCGGATGTGGTAAGCCATCATCATGTAAGCAAGCCCGCTACTGAATTAAAAGAAACTTTCAAATCAATACACGACCACAGACAACAGGGTATGGATACATTAGACAACGGCAATGTTGAAGGTAAGTTAGGACGTTATGATGCAATTTATCTATACTAATATCTAATATACCTATATATACATGTATATACAGTGACCGGCAAAAAGTTCGCAACATATGGGAAAAATTTTTATTAGGAGAGTATCGGAAAAACTTTCCCAGGGGATCGGTTCTGCATGTCCGATAACCTAAAAATCGATTTTGACATACGTCACGTGACCACTGGTATAGCGTCAAATTAAAAAAAAATTGTTAATTTACAAAAAGTGAGGTTAGTTGACGAGATATCAAAAAAAGTTATTTGAAAAAATCGCTTAGAATTAAATTCTAGGTCCTTGTGCAAAATTTTAAGATTTTATTTAAAAAAATTGGAAAACTCAATTTTTTTTAAATATTTTTTTATCGATTTACAAATTTCCAGTTTTTTTCGTTTAGATAGCTTGGCTAATGTAAAGCCCATGTATCTGGATGAAAATAAACGAATGTAGTAGTTTTTTCTACAATTGGGAATTTACCCCTGAGGGGTAAAACACACCTCTACCACTGATTTGTCAAGGCCCAGCCCTAACTACTAAAGATAGAAAGCTGAAATTTTGCATAGTTTAGACCACAGACGCCCACTAAGAAGAGATATTGCAAAACTCACCCTCTAAAGGGTTAAACCAACCCATAAAAATTAAATAAATGTTTAGTTCAAAAACCACTGGGTTTTATGAAAAAGGCCGAAACACGTCGATTTGATTTCATTTTTGTGTTGTACCCATAAGGAGTAAAACACACCACCACGCCCCCCCCCAGATCTCGCAAACCCTCCGTCGCGTCATGAAATTTTCAAATTTGGCTCGCAGGTTTCCTTTGCGGCCTTGGTGCAAAATAGTAGCGGGTATTATGAAAGTTTCTTGCTAAGGGGGTAAAGTCATTCCCAAAAAATAAAAATACTTTTTAGTCTAAAACCACAGATCGTATTGACAAACGCCGAACAATGTCAATTTTTTTTATATAAGAACAATTTTTTTTTGTGTTGTAATTTAATTCCTAGGGGGTAACACCTTGTGCAAAAATTTTTAGTTTATACTTAAATAAATCTTACAATCGTCTCACCGCATGACGTAGCGTGATCTTGCCATCACTTTTTATTTTTCGCATTCTTTATTCTTATAGACAGAAGCAATAGTTTTAAAAAAATTGCCCATACGGTATAGATGTAACTGTCCAACAGCTTGGCTATTTTGCAGCCTCTACGAAAAACAACCAATGTCGTTTACAAGGAAGTGCTAAAAATATATTTAATTATTAAAAATCGCTGGCGAAGCCCGCGGGTACCAGCTAGTAAACTTATAAAACGGAAGAAACGTATGTTCTGTTTTCTTACTGGATACTATTATTATGTCCTTGTTAATTTTTATACTAAATAAAGTATTGACACGAAATCCGGAGTAAAGTAACTATTAAATCAAACTTATACCTATACAGTTTATCTTTAAATAAAGATTTGGTGCCTCTTTAACTTTACGTAAATTTAGACTTTCAGCTTTTTGAGCCACTCTGTATTGTCCTATATCATGTTTCTGAATAATTATGCTCTTTTTTCACAATGTTGACTTTTTATGAAGATACTTTTCTTTTAAAGTCAATAATTAAATATTTATTTTATTTTTGGGACCTCTTGTATGTTCCTAATTCACTAACATAAAAGTTACCTCTACTATATTTACAGTGGCAGTTTACCTTTAAATATCGATTTGTGTCTTTTTAGCTTCACGTGGATTAGGTCTTTTACATTTTTGAGCCACCCTGTATGTCTTAAATCAAATTTTTGAATTGCAATGTGATTTTCTCATGATGCAGAACTTTTTATAAAGAATAACTTTTTTTCTGTAAAGTCAAAAATAAAATGTTTCCGATTTGTTAAGATGGTTTCTGGACACGCTGTATAACTAACCGGGAGGTGGACAAAACGCTCTCATTTTGGAAGAAAACAAACACAAAATGCTCAATTTTCACAAATTAAAAAAAAAACATTTTTAACAATGGTTTTCATTTACTTTTTAGTTCGCCCCTATACAACGCAAACATTTTGACCTTGAAAAAAAAACTGTTTTTTAGATAAAACACCACACGAAAGGGCTTTCAATACCTAAAAAGCCCGACAAAGTCTATCAATCCGTTTTCCAGCTACAGCGTTTTAAAAATGACACTACCAAAATTTGTATGCTTTTTTGTTTTCTCCTGTATTTTTCACCAGAGACCATTAATCGAAATTCCGGCGAATACGTCTGGAGATATTGATACCAGCTTACTAACGTGCTATGTCGGAACGACCAAAAAAAATTATTGGCAATATGGCACACACCTAAACTTTTAGTAGTTTTACATTACCTTATTAATTACCCTGTATAGCATGAAAATGTCACTTCCATTGCAAAATCACTTCTTGACACTTAATCTGGGCAAGACGAGCTATCAATATCCGAAAACCGTTCTCAAAAAAGTTAAGTTTTTAAAAAGGTATAGCAGTTCGAAAAGTCGAGTTAAAATCGCTTTTGCCGATTTTTTTGTTGACCAGTTAAAAAAAATTGATAAAAGGGACATAAATTGAAATTTTCTTTGGTAAAAGGGACATAGCCACAGTCCTAACTACTAAAGATAGAAAGCTGCATAGTTTAGACCCCAGACGCCCACTAAGAAGGGATATTGCAAAACTCACCCTCTAAAGGGTTAAACCAACCCATAAAAATTAAATAAATGTTTAGTTCAAAAACCACTGGGTTTTATGAAAAAGGCCGAAACACGTCGATTTGATTTCATTTTTGTGTTGTACCCATAAGGAGTAAAACACAACTTCTTACTGGATACTATTATTATGTCCTTGTTAATTTTTATACTAAATAAAGTATTGACACGAAATCCGGAGTAAAGTAACTATTAAATCAAACTTACAATGGCACTTTTTAAAGCACTATTATTCCAATTTTTTTAAATATCTCATTTAGAAAGTGACAGTTTATTATTTATGGAAGCCCTAGAAATCTCAACACGAACCAAAAATTGGTTACAAAATAGAAAGTTACTAAATTGTTTTATTTCAATCACAAGTCAAATTATTCTATTTACAAAATTTTCGACTAGTTCTAGAATTTCTATCACTGGACATTCTATAATAAGAGACAGCGCTTTGTACATTGTACTGTACACCTTTATTGAGTCAATAAGATGGTCTTTCATTATGCAATAAGAAACATTGAAATGTCCTTTCCTTGCCAAAATAATTAAATTCTTTCTGGTAAACAAGGCGGTTAAATATGTGTGAATAAGGAAGATACAATGATGATTAGTTGTCTGAACTTACCTCAACTAACAATACTTATAAAATCTAATTTTGAGTACGTATCAATCTTAAGACCTTTTTCTGAGCAATAAGAATTTTACCGAAATTAATTACACAAAAAAATAAGCTATACTGTGTTACTAATCGTCTACATAGTAGAATATCAAAATATTATCTAATAGTATATGGTTGTGTGTTAGCTTGATAAGTTAAATTGATAGTTACAATTACTCCCGATCAATGAGTCCTCTTGGGAATTTTAAATATTCATTACAATTACATAACGTTTTCATTAGTCCATATGTGAATAAAACAAATGCAGTTTTCTCAACATGAGTTGTTCATATACCAATCTGGCACACTATTTATGACCTCAAGTGCCTAATTTGAAAGTTCAGGAACATTAAAATTAAAAATAATACCCAAAATGTCATGGAATAAACTGATCATGGCAATTAATTTATGCCTGTGCAGGTCAATAAAACTGGGAATATAAAAAATGACCGGAGCCAGTACGAAGCCACTAGTTGCATATCTTACAAGTAAACATACCGGACACATCACTTTTTGCTAACTTTATGGAAACAACACATTTTAGTAAAATTACTAACTATTTACACGACATATTGGAAAAGTTACACTAAAAATACAGTTAATTCTGAAAACCACAGCGAAAATAGAAATGTTTGTAATTTCACAACATTTATTGATGTAAATTCACATTGAAAAATTTTGGCTCCTTCCGAGACGTGCATGCGCGCATTGGAGCAGATGCAGTATTTGTTTACGGGCCTCGAGCGCTTTGGCTGTGTGCGTAATATTTGTGCCGTATTTGTGGTAGTTCTGCTGTGTTATTTGGCAGTATTTAAGACCGTACTAAATTTAAACCCCTTTAGTGAATTAGGCTGTACATGTCTAAGTCGACGTTTTTTTGTTCTTATAAAATAAATGTTTATGTTCCTATAGAGTTATGATTATTTTATTTCGTAATGCCTTCGTATTAAACTGCCTTCTTCACAGATTCTATAGCCTGGATGTAAAGAAAAAGGTATAACACTCCATAATCAAAAAGGACGTCGCTGCCGGTTGTACCTTAAAATAGTCTTAAAATTACGACAAACATAATGCTTTTTTTTACAATAATCTACTGTAAAAAGCACATTTTAAATTTACAATAATTATTTCAACAAATTTCATACAATTTTACATGATGTTATTGTATCCAAAATGTAGAAGTACATCATTTTTACTATAATTGTGGTATTTTTATATATATTTTACACTGATTACACAGCGATTTTTTAGGGGAATTTACAAATGGTATATTAAAGCATATTTACCTAATAAGTGTCAAATTACAGTTAGAATGTAAATTCGCGGTGATATTTGGTGGCCAAAAATAACCAAACATATTTATTGTAATTTTACCATATTCGTTTACAGTGTAGGATACTGATAATTTTTAACAATTTCAAGTTCAGCTAACCACACCTAAAGACAAAAATCTGTTTTATTGTCGCCATAAAACCTTACCTGTTTAACTTACGCTTTTTTAAACTATTGATTAAAGTGACGACAAAAATTCTGGACTGTTACAAAATAAATAACTGTGACGCTAGACTGTGATGGTTAACTATTGTTAACTTAACATGGATTAGAAATGACCAACATGTAGAATAAGATAAACAATGTTTTTATATTAAATCAATCTATGTTCTGAGATTGTGAGCAGGAAAATAAACGGCAGTTCTTCACAGTCATTCTAGACTATCATTTAATTCAACCCTTTACACCCTTTACATGGCGCAGTCAAGTCCTAAAGGGAACAAGTATTAACGAGTATTAAAATATAGTGTTTAGTATAGTTAAATAAAACTAGCAAGTAAAGTATTATTAAAGTAAAAGAACATCGTGAAAAGAAAATGCCCGATACTCGTGAGCCTACGCTTACTCCTGCTCGGTCAACAGCGATCAACATTCCTCCACCAAATCCCATGTCCTGGGATGGAACTCTAACTGAAAACTGGCGTTCCTTTAAACAAAAACTTCAGTTATATTTGCAAGCCACGAAAACAAATACTGAACAATCTTCTTATAAAGCTGCAATTTTGCTATTTTGCATTGGAGACAAAGCTCTCAAAATATACAACAACTTCACATATGTCAAACCCGAAAATAACATGGACTATGACATACTGATTCAGAAGTTTGAGGAGTACTTCAATCCTGAAAAAAACGTAACTTACGAACGACATGTTTTCTTTCTAAGAAACCAAAAGGAAGGAGAAAAAATTGATGCTTATGTCAATGTGCTTCGAGATTTAAGCGCTACATGTGAGTTTAGAGACTTAACAGATAGTCTAATAAAGGACAAATTAGTTCTAGGAATCACAGACGTACAAGTTAAAGATCGGTTATTAAGGACAAAAGATTTAACTCTAACTAAAGCTTTGGAAGTATGCCGTGCTGCGGAAAGAACAAAATTTCAGTTAGACGAAATATGTGCAAAGAATTTAGGAAACATCGATGAAGCTTCTGTCAATAGCATAAAAAAGTCGAACAAAAAAAGGTACGGCACAAAAAATCCTCAGCAAGATACTACATGGCAACAACACAGTCTTCCGTCTTCGTCGCGACAACAGGTATTTCCTTCACAACAACGTTTCTTTTCTAACACACGAAAATTAAGTGGTAGTGCGCGAGTTCAAGTGCCCTTTAAATTTAATTGTTACCAGTGCGGTAACTTTCACGAAAAAAATCAGTGCGTGGCTTTTGGTCAAACTTGCATGAAATGTAAAAAGCCAAATCACTTTGCTAAAATGTGTAGGTCCATTAATAATATTAACATGCAAGAAAAGAAACAAGGCTGTGAGTATTCTTCATCTGATGATGATATTTATATTGATTGCATAACTTATTCTGTTAACATTGTCAATAAAAATGATTGGAAAGCTAAAATTAAGGTTCATAATGGCACAGAAATTGAATTTAAACTAGATACCGGAGCACAAGTTAATTTAATCCCTGTGCGATTTTTGAAAAAATTAAAAATTCATGAACATAACTTAATAAACTTATCTACTTATACAGGCGATAGAATTAACTTGCTGGGCAAATGTATTTTGCTATGTAAATATAGGGAAACAAAAGCAAATTTGGTATTTTATATTGTAGATGAAATGGATGTGCCACCAATATTGGGTAAAAAAGATTGCGAAAAATTAAATTTAATCAAACTAGTACAGTCTGTTGAATCAAATTCAAACGCAATTATTAGCGAGTATAAAGACGTTTTTTCAGGCACAGGATGTTTAAAAGGCGACTACAAAATAGAAATTGACAAAAGAATTTCCCCTGTAATTCATGCTCCACGTAAGGTCCCTTTTGCTATTCAAACTAAGTTAAAAAATAAATTAATTCAGTTGGAGAAACAAAAAATAATTGCTAAAGTAGATGAACCTACAGAATGGGTAAATTCTCTTGTTATTGTAAACAAACCAAATGGTGACCTTAGAATCTGTATGGACCCAAAGGATCTGAATAAGGCAATAAAAAGGGATTACTACCCGTTGCCTACAGTAGATGACATTATTTCAAAGTTGGCTGGTGCCAAGTATTTTTCAATTTTAGATGCAAGTGATGCATTTTGGCAAGTAAAACTTGACAATGAAAGCTCTCGGTTGTGTACATTTAACAGTCCGTTTGGTAGATACAGATTTTTGAGAATGCCTTATGGCATAACCTCAGCATCGGAAATATTTCATAAAAAAATAAGATTTCTCTTTGAAAATATAGATGGCGTTGAGTCCTATATTGATGACATTTTGATTTATGCAAAGACAAAAAAACAACATGATATGCGTCTTAAAACAGTTTTAAACAAATGTCGAGAAATTAACTTAAAATTAAATCTAAAAAAATGCAAGTTTAGTATTAATAGTTTAGTTTTCTTGGGACACCGCATTTCTGAGAATGGCATAGAGCCTGCGGAAGATAAAGTTGCAGCGATAAAATATTTTAAAAGACCATCTTGCAAAAAAGACGTTGAAAGATTTTTAGGCATGGTAGCATATGTTTCCAAATTCATTCCTAATATGTCATTTGAAACTGAACATTTGCGAAATCTTTTAAAAAACGACACACCTTGGCACTGGGAAAATCATCATGACAAAAGTTTTGAAAATTTAAAAAATATTTTAAGTTCTAAACCCATTCTGCAGTTTTTTGATATAAATAAAAATGTAACGGTCTCTGTAGATTCTTCACAAAATGCTGTAGGTGCTGTATTACTGCAAAATAATCTTCCAGTTTACTATGCTTCAAAGGCTCTTACCAATACTCAAAAAAACTATGCACCTATAGAACGTGAATTGTATGCGGTCTGTTTCGGCCTTGATCGGTTTCATCAATTTGTTTTTGGCAGAAAAAATGTTACAGTAGAAACAGATCATAAGCCCTTAACGGCAATAATGAAAAAACCATTAAATACATGCCCTCCTCGCTTACAACGCATGCTAATCCAAATTCAGAAGTATGATATTAATTTAATATATAAACCCGGATCTAAAATGGTAATTCCAGATGCATTGTCAAGAGCTCATGATCCAAACATAAAGAATTTTGAATATAATGATCCGGAATTTGACGCGAATTTAGAACAAAACTTAGAAGCTCAAGTGTGTTCAGTTCTTAAAAACTTACCAGTTAGTGACAAAAGACTTGATATAATAAGAGATGAAATAAAAAATGATAAGGAAATGAGAGAACTTGTGGATGTTGTAAAAAATGGGTGGCCAAAAGGTAAGAAAATTGTGAGAGACGTCATAGGGGAATATTTTGCCTTTAGAGACGAAATATCTTTTTATGACGGTCTACTATTTAAAAATTCAAGACTAGTTATTCCTAAAAACTTAAGAAACGACCTATTAAAGAAATTACACTCCAGTCATTTAGGAAAAGAAAAAACAAAACTTCGAGCTCGTGAAATCCTATACTGGCCTGGAATGTCACGTGACATTGACAGTTTTACTGCAAACTGTCAAGCTTGTGCCACTTATGCAAAATGTAACCAAAAAGAACCGCTAAAACAACATAAAGTTCCAGACCGGATATGGGAAAAACTGGGTCTGGATTTGTTTGAATTTGATTCAAAACATTACTTAATATTGGTGGATTACTTTTCAAAGTTTTTCGAAATAGAGCGACTGGAAGACCAAACGTCAGAATGTGCAATTAAAAAACTAAAGAAAATTTTTTCTAACAAGGGTATTCCTGACCTTTTGTTCTCGGATAATGGGCCACAATTTTCTTCGAAATTGTTTAAAAATTTTTGTGACCAGTGGGCTATCATACATAATACGTCCAGCCCTTATCATAGTCAATCTAATGGGCTAGTAGAACGTACTATACAAACTATAAAGAACACTTTCAAAAAATGTAAAATGTCAAAAACCGACCCATATCTGGCACTGCTAGAGTTGAGGAATACGCCTTTAGATTATAATTTACCGTCTCCAGCTCAACTGTTATATAATCGCCAATTAAAAAGTATCTTGCCTGTCAGTAATAAAATATTAAAACCTATTCATATAAAAACTCAGGAAGTTAAACAAAATCTTAAAAATAGACAAAAACTACAAAAATTTTATTACAACAGGCACGCAAGACACTTGCCGAAAATTACACCTCGACAAAATGTCTTTGTAAAAACAGAAGATAAAAATATACCCGGTAAAATCTTGTCTAAAAATGTAAGACCCAGGTCATACAACATTCAATTAGCTTCTTCTCGAAGACCCTTGGTCAGAAACAGAAAGTTCATTATAAACAAACAAGCGGGATTTAAACAAAATAATCTCAGTTTTAATAGACTAGATACAGATGATGAGAATTCTGGTTCTGAAAATGGGAATAATAGTCCCTTAATAAATGAAACTAATAAGGAAGGTACGCCACTGCAAACAAGGTTTGGTAGAAATGTTAAACAGCCTCAACGTTTGCAAGTTACATGGTAGTAGTTACCCTTATTTGGTTCACTACTAATGTGAAGAAATTGATTTTAGTTGTAAGTCAATTGAAATTAGTCAAAAAGGAATTAGGTAAATATGTAGGTAGGTACTCATAATGTTTTCATGAAATTGTCTTTATTAATTATCTTATAAAAGAAGGGAGATGTGATGGTTAACTATTCTTAACTTAACATGGATTAGAAATGACCAACATGTAGAATAAGATAAACAATGTTTTTATATTAAATCAATCTATGTTCTGAGATTGTGAGCAGGAAAATAAACGGCAGTTCTTCACAGTCATTCTAGACTATCATTTAATTCAACCCTTTACACCCTTTTCACTATACCTGTATATTCTTTTGTTTCTGGTAACGTAATTCATATAATGAAAAGTTGTTTCAAATTTTTTCTCATTGTATTCAGAAATATGTTAAACAATAACATTCAAAAAGTTAAAAATTTAATATATTTCTTTACCTAATCAACAATATACTTTATCACAAAATACCACTTTATCAATGCTTCCTATCAAATTAATTTCCTTTATTTTTAGAAATAAGCCAGTGAACTTCCGTTGAGATTACTAGAAACTTTGTCCAACTAATTACTGAAACCGTAACGTTTCGATTTAAACGACTTTTCCAATTCCCAAACTTTCACACACGCCAAAGTTCTACTTTGGTATATCTCGAATTTCTGACCGTTCAATCTGCACAAGTTAGCTGATGCTTGCTATTGGTTAATACTTAGATGCATTTAAAGATAGAAACGATTTACAGAACGTTGACAAATTATAGTCTAGTTGGACATGTTGCTAACATGAATTGATAATAAGTTTCTTCTAGTCAGTAATACATTGCACTATAACGTTCATTCTATTAATAATTGTTATTGTTCTTGTATGCCTTTCTGCTGTTTTATAAATATATGTCCTAGAATATATTTCTGCATCGAAATATTTCGCCTTTTCCAAAGTACTGTCGCAATACCAAAGTAAAAACGACGGGGCGGCGCTGGTAAACTTGGGAATAAAAGTGTCACTGTAAATATTAATTATTTATAACCTGCTCATCTGCATTCGGTGATCACAAGGGTTTCCAGCATATGTACACTACTGTAAGTTCAGGGATCTCAGCAACTTTTGCGTTTTATCTCTACAGGTCCATATATAAGCAGTAATCACTACCTATAGCCCGGACTTCAGGAGCTCATGACGTAAAAATCAGAGTTGGAGTTAGAAAGTATTTTGGTGCGCAATGTAAAATCTTAAAACTCAGTTATTTTATTATTACGTTATTTAGTATTATTTATATTATTATTTATTATTGAGGTTAGTCAGGTTGTTCTGTTACCAGAGGCGTCGATGTCGAAAATTAAGTACGTACGTATAAAGGTATTTGACAAAAATAATTTAATTCCTGGGCGTTGCCGTAATTGTGAGAAATAAAGAAAAAACGGTCAGTTGCGAGTTAGACTCGCTCATAGAGAGTTCCGTAAGGCGTCCCGCGCTGCGCGGCGGCGTTCCGTAATTTTGAAGATTTTTTTCTTAGGGATAATCTTGCAACATACATTAAAAAGGTCATAATGGCACACAATTTTACCGTCCGGGCGGTGCATAAATCGCCAACCGGTAGTCGACCTCTGGTGTCAGGCAGTACCAGCCTACGCCTACATTTTTGTTTTGTTTTTGTGAGGAACTTTTTTCCCAACTTTTGTTTTGTCTTCTTTATTAATCGTTTTTTGACATCTGCGCAGTGGGCCAAAATGCGTACCCCGCGCTAAAAAATTTCAGGGGATGTACTTTGGAGTCTACATGCGAACCCATCCACTTTTAAAAATATATATCTAATTGTAAAGCTACAACTACGGATTTAACTTTTAACTTCTTTCTCAACTTTTTTATTTTTCGTTTTTTATATGTTTCGTGTTTTTGCATCTGCGCAGTAGACCAAAATGCGTACCACGCGCAAACCGATCGTACTAAACATGCGCACGGAATTTCAGGGGATGTACTTTGGTGTCTACATCCGAACCCATCCACTTTTAAGAATATATCTCCAATAGTAAAGCTGCAACGACGTGCTTAACATTAGAGACTGGATTTCACTATTACATGACGCAAACATCGGGGTCGGACTCAGGTCACTGATGGAAAAGGTAAATGAAATGAAATTAATATTATATTTTGTCAACAAGTCATAGGTGGCAATCTGTTTAATAAATATACATAGTGCAAGTCAACCTTTAAATCTAATAGATAAAAAACATGTGAACTATATAAAAGATACCCACTTTTTTAGTCCCACCTTTAAGTATTTTTAGGGCATCGAAAAAATGAATCATTATTACGATCACTAATAATATTACACCCATCGACACTACAATACCAAGGATGAGACGCCATTAAAAAAACACATTTTATTTGGCGCACTCGGTACTTCCCTTTTAGCGACATGAATTTCACGTGCGCAAACTACCCTGTGCAACCCGCGCCTGGATTTACCAGATATCGAGCGCGAGAGCCGAGCAACGGCAGAGGGGAGATTTACAGCGCGATATGCAAGTGACTAGATTTAGAATATCTTTCGACGATTCCATAGGTATTGAGACTTTTGCGTTATTTAAGCAATTCACGTACGGAACCCTTTATGCGCGAGTCGAACTCGCACTTGACCGTTTTTTCTTATTTCACACCATCTGGTCTACTACGCAGATGCAAAAAACGAAAAATAAAAAAGTTGAGAAAAAAGTTAAATACGTAGTTGTAGCTTTACAATTTGAGATATATTCTTAAAAGTGGATGGGGTTGCATGTAGACTTCAAAGTACATCCCCTGAAATTTTTGCGCTTGGTACGCATTTTCGTCAACTGCGCAGATCTAAAAAAAAACGATTAATAATGAAGTCAAAACAAAAGTTGAGAAAAAAGTTCCCCACAAAAAAAAGACAAAAATGTGCGCGGGCATTTTGAAGCGCGCACATGTATTGCGCAGGCTGGTACTGCCTGGCACCAGAGGTCGACTACCGGTTGTCGATTTATGCCCCACCTGGACGGTAAAATTTTGTGCCATTTTGACCTTTTTAATGTATGTTGCAAGATTATCCCAAAGAAAAAAATTCTCCAAAATAACGGAAAGCGCGGGACGCCGGTACGGAACTCTCTATGAGCGAGTCTAACTCGCACTTGAAATAAATTATTTTTATCAAATACCGCATACGCACGTACTTATTTCCGGCATCAACGCCTCTGGTAACCGACCAAAACTGGCAAAGTTTATTTATTTATTTTTTATGTTCTGACAGCCCACGAAGACCAAAGTCTAAGTACTACATTACATTAGGTAATAGTTTTTATAAATACAGAATTATACAAAAATACGAAATGCGTTCGGGCGACCGGTTTATCAAAAGGCCCTTTGAGCTGCTGCTATGCCGGCCTCATATTTAATTGATATCTTCCGACAAACGCTGAGATGGAAAGACCGCTAGCAAAGAATGGTTTCACCTTCATCGCGTCCAATTCGAAAGATTTTGGCTAGTGAAGACCATACGTAAGCAAACGTATGCCAGTACTTATATTTGCTGTTGATCATAAAAGCATGCCGATGCGCGACAGAGCGTACGTATAATCTGCAATGCAGAACACATAATTATGTAAATTTCTTTTTTGCAGATTGTTAAGTAAATAGGGACTTACGTAATGTTTTTGCTGCTATTGTATGAGGTATCATGTGACAGCTACCAAAAATGAGGAACTCAAATATACATTATTTCATAAATAGTTCGGTAAATAGTGTAAAAATATGAACATTTTTTGGGAGTGTTTTCAAAAAAGTCAAAGTAATTGTTGTTCCACCTTTGTATTTTGGAAAATAATAGCAAAGGAATCTGCAGAGAACAAAGAATATGTATAATCAATATTGCACACATGGTATCAGCACCGTATGATACATAACCTTTATTACAGAAGCTCGACACGCACTAGGCCTCATTTTTTATTGTACTACTATATAGAATTTTTTCCTAAAGATTATGCCTTGCCAATTACATAAAACTATACACTTGTGTACACTGTGCCCTTACTTCCTAAGTCCGGAACTGTAATGAGCCACAAAGGTCCGAGCTATTATAATAATCACTCTACGTGCCCGTCGCCGTGCCACCTTGCAGGAAGACCGATGGGTACCTGAGAAAGTTACAATATCCGATAACTGTTAGAAGCTAGGTATGTAACCAAACACAAAGCCCAAGTGCCGTTCACAAATAGTTTAGCCATGAATTTGTACCTACTTTAATTATATACAATAAAAGGTGCATTTCATACAAGAAATAAAATTATTTGAATATTATTGGTCAGTTTTTATTATTTACTTATATATGAAGGGTAGAGGCTAAAAAGGGGGAAGGTCAATTTTTCTCATTTTGAGCTAATCAAGCTATCCGAAAGCAAATAAAGAAGTCTATCGTGTAGTAACATAATATAAGCAAAACAGGAGGAGTGTCTGCGCGGTTCAGGCTAAGAAGGTGGAACGTCGTAAAACCAGCGTTAGTAAAATGACGACCTTGACTTGGCGGCAGTTTTTTGTTGTTGAAATGGCCGAAGAGTGTTTGAAAGCTAGGTACAAATAAATTCGCAAAGAAAGATAAACACATACCAAAAAACTTTTCCGACTAAAATCAAGTATTGATTTAATGAATCGCTTGATCATTACTCGGACCCCTTACTAACTTTTCATCGACAAAGAATCAGTAAACAAGCTTTTATTATTTAGATGTACTAAAACGAAAAAAATAAGTATAGTTTTTTCATTTTGGCAATTCTGATTGCTATTTATAAGTGGATGTAGTTCGCTTGGGTGAATCCTAATAAAAGTAGTATCAAAGTTATTACTGAAACAGATATAATATATTATGTTAAATTTATTGTCTTAGAAGCTCGTCGCGCGCGAAAAGTTCATACATGCATTAATTTTGTTTGGCAGAAAATGTAAGTATGTATTTTTTTCTTTTCCATTCACGCGACAAGCTTCTAAGACAATAAATTTAACATAATATATTATATCTGTTTCAGTGATAACTTTGATACAACTTTTATTAGGATCCACCCACGTGAAGTACGTCCACTTATAAATACCATTCAGAATTGCGACAATGAATAAACTAAATTTCTTTTGTTTTAGTACGTCTAAACAATAAATGCTTGTTCTTAAAAAGTATTTTTTACCAGAATTTATTTTTAAATTTTTAGTTATGTCTTAACCTATGCATTTCTGATAATGCATTATTATTACAAGGCATTTTATCTGTTATCGGATTCTACTCGTGAAACCCTTTCATTTGATACCAATATCAAGGGGATTATGAAGAAAACGGTAATCCGCCATCTTGTGGCGTCCGCCAGATTGGGTTTAGAATGACGTTACATGGCTAACAGGTGAAGTTATATGTATATAAAAAATAAAATAAAAGCTTGTAAAAAGAAAAGCGTTTAGCTAATGATAGTGCCAATTAAGAATACATTGCGTTTACAGAGGACACTGATCCTTTGTCAGCATATAATATCACGACTACTCTTACTACTGTGTGGTTTATATGTTATTCTGGACGCATAAATTTAAAACCATATTTTAGTAACCTTACAATAGAAAATAAATATGTTTTGTTTTAAATATAAACTAATGCCGACAAATTTGTGGTAAATAAATTATATTATAATATTATTTTGTTTCCGAGTTCTGATTTTCATCCTAATTCCCCTGCATGGAGACCCGACAAAATGTACCTAAATATATTTGTACCTTTGTTGACATTTTCCTTTTGAAATAGTTTTTGTAAGTAAAATACAAAAATACTAAAAAATTGTTTCTGAGACTGTTACGATCTGTACTATTTTCACTTTTAGTGCGTTTTACGAAAATTGAAAAAGAATTTTTGGTAATATGTTTTTACATTTTAATCTCAAATACACCCCCAATTTCTTTCCATAAAAAGATTCAGTCCAAAATAATCATATACAAAGTAATCGGGTTTTAAACTAATATTGCTCTCCTGAACATTTACATTTTTTGACAATCCTTCTTAACCTGCACCCTTCATATGTAAGTAAACAAATTTAAAGTAATAATCTCGAGAACCGGGCGCTTATTTTTATCAAAAAATTGCTTTTTTTCTTCAGCGTTTTCACAATTAATTTTTAAAAAATGGTGGCGGAACAAAAGAAACAAAAATATTGAACCCCTACAACCAACTTACGGAACTTTTCAGTCGCTGATATTTATGAAAATCTTACTTTGTTGACAGTATTTATTTTACAAATATAAACCTAGTACTTGATTATGAATTTAAATTACTTTTATTGTGGCTCAAGTTTTAATAACAAGACCATCATTATGTAGTGTACTTTGGAAATTGCATCAGTCGTTAATGATAAGAATCGAAAATTTTGAGATATTGCTTTACAATAGCTTTAGACTATATGCCAAGTACTTAAAAAGTCGTCCTACACGTGGACATCATTCCGAAAAAAAGCAAAAATTTCGATATGCCACAACAGACCTATAGCTCCCGCACACAAGATATTTTACCCAAGAAAGTCAAATATCATTTCATGTATCACTTTAAAAATTCAGAGCCATTGTCCCGTATATCATTGGACATCAAATTGTGTACCATTAAATAATCCGTTTATCATTGAACAAAAAATTGTGTACCATTAGAATAATGCGTTTATCATTGAACAAAAAATTGTGTACCAATAGAATAATGCGTTTATCATTGGACACCAAATTGTGTACGAGTAGAATAATGCGTTTCATATTCACATGAACAATGATGGATTTAGTTACCAACGTGTGACAAATAAATGTCGGACGCCGTAAGGTAAATCCATATAAACCGACTAACTTGCTTTTTTTCGCTCTTTGTCACACACCTTTAAGCAACTTGCTTATTAGATTCATAAAGTTAATACATTTTTAAAAGTTTTAGTACGTGAATAAATGTTATGGCTACCGGCACAACATTCACATACGTCAGCATCGTGGCAGGTGGTATTTTTATGGTAGTGTTTTTAACAATTAAAACATATCTACTAATGCCTTCATAAACAGGAGATCTTTTCCCTTCTATACACATCTTTTTCATGTTTAGAAGTTTAGGTAGTAGTCCAAACCAACATTCGCCGTAAATTGTAAACATATTGTTCCTTTTGTTCTGTTTAATATACATTAGTCCTATTCATTTGAGACAGGTTCAGTAAATCCTTACGGTTGTAGCCAATTATTTTGAATCTAGGCATTCTCATCTTTGTTATTTTTATTTCATAATATGATAGTTTGCATTCAGCTTCTGTTTTTAAAATATCTATATCGTTCATGCCGTTACATTTGATAACTACGCCGCCATTTTTTGTATTTCTTGTTACTTTGATGCCAACCTTTTCAGCCGACTTCTTTATACTCTTTTACAAATCACTTGTACTTTTCTCTATACTCTGTTTTCTCGTAGGTTTAATAATCAGATTTCGTATTTCGTAATCATTTTCTTGTCAAGCTCACTGGATGATCCTGTGAACCCTTGGATGTATGACCTACCACTTTCAGTGGTGTTATATTTCCCTTCCAGTTCAGCCTATTTTTGTTTTAATAATGTTATAATTTTATCTTTATTTCCTATAATACTCATTTGATCCTTATTGATTTTTCTAAAAGTATACTTATGCGCTTCCAATTTTTGACATTTTGTACAAAAATATTTCTTTATTCTTCCCTCCTTTAAATCAAAAACTTTTATTTCAGCAGCAGTTAATTCGCTATGTGACTTGCAGGACCAAGTTCCTCAGCAGTCACAGGCATATGTTTTTAATTTGGGGTTTGGGGCTATCTCACACTCCCTTCTGCTTTCAGAAATAATCCATCAGTAAATCAGGAAACACTGCGCGCACAGCGTGAGAACACTGTACGGCTAATCTCACTTTTTGTTCGTATGATTAGTGAGTATTTAGTTATTTTCGGCAGATCAGATTTTTCAGGAACTTTACTATTTATTTAAACACCAAGTCAAAGAATGCACTGAATCACGAAACAATGAATTAATTTTCATTTAAAGCACTATGCGATAGTCTCTAGGGACTAAACAGAAGTTGTTAGAAATAAACACTAACGTTCAGATTCACTAATAAGGTTTAAGATTTAGTACTGGTTTAAATTAATCTCTTCTAGTTGATGAGTTATATATTGACAGGTTAGTGGCCTGCCATTGTTAATAAGAGGTCATTAAAAACTTGTGAGCTATTCTAATATTTCAGCGATTTGCTTGGTATCCAAATGGTTTTCATCTTGGAACGTGTTACTAGAATAAATTTAGTTCTATATTATGGAAAGTATGTACTAAAATTGGTCTGTTATGTATAAATTTGCGGAAAAATTCAGACACAAGTTTACAGTATAAAACTTAGTTGGCCTATTCTTACATTTGTTATGTAGTTTAAAACTTTTGGTTGTCAAATTAGACCGGTCTAACGTTGGAGAATCTTACCGTAAAAGTATTCGTTTTACTAGCAAATAGAATCACATGTGAACAAGCAATGTTGCCGCGTTCGCAATGAATTAAAACATGAGTTATTCTAATATTTCTACAATTTATGTGGTTTTCAAATATTTCGAAACGTGTTGCTAAAATGTCCTTTTTTATATATACGTACTTTATTATATACATACATTTTCCTTTTCTTTATAAATTTCCAAAAGGACTCAAATAACTTCGTAGTACAAAACTTAGTGGTCTGATCCGTAATTGGTCTTTTAAAATATTAATTGTTAAATTAGACAGGTCTTGGAGGTAGTAAATCCTGTGGTTAATGTTCTAATTAAAAATTGATAAAAAACTTTTACAATTGGATATATAACTGATAAAATGTCAAAGAAAACACCATTCTCAATGAGTTCCAATTACAATAGAATATATTAAATTGGACAAAATATCTTCAACATTACTAAAAAGTCGTAAAAGAATAAAAACAACAATTAAACAACTTTAAAATTATTACCAATATTTCTAAGGTGTTGCCTGACCTAAAAATATTACGCTCGGGCTAAAATTAGAGTAGCAATGTCAATATGTGTATAATAAGCTATATTTTCATTTTGTTTGCTCATTACCCTTTGTCAAAGGTAAACTTAGTTAAATAGGTCAATAAACAATGCATAAAAGGTTGTAACGAAACCCTTGCCAAAAATAAGATAGCAAAAAGTTATGGCGTTGTTATATAAATGTTCTGATATTATATATAATTTCAAATGACAAAGTATTGTTTTAATTGCTAATTATAGGTATGAATAAAAAATAACTAAAATTATTTAAACATTTTGTATTACCTAATAACAGACTAATTAAACACTGGCAAGAATGTAGGTGCGTATACAAAATAATACTGTCAAAATAATATTTTACTCGACTTCTTTTTTTTAAAATTAACATTTATTAAAAGCAAATAAAGTATCCTCTATTAAACAACTAAGTTGTTACCATTATTAGAACCGTGTAGTTAATATTCAGCCCTGAAATCAAAGTGAGGTTATTATCAAATACGTAGAAACTGTGGCCACTATGCTTCAGGCTTTACACGCTGCGGTTTAAACTAAATACACATCGAAATGGAACTATTGCAATTTTAGGTATATATCGATTTTATATGTTTATCAAGTTTAAAATGGAAATATTAAGAGACGTTCCTAGAAATGTGATTTCGTAGAAGTAAATTAAAACACAAATATACCTAAAAGAACCGATACCAAGGAACTATAATATAATTAAAAAAAAAACAAAGGACAAAAATTTTAAATTTCAGTAATAAAGTTACAATTAAAAACTAACTTAAAAGTATCAAATTCTTTTCTTTGATATTATTTAGTTTGGCATGAAACACATTTATGGGAATTCTAACAAATTCAACAAAAAAAGAACGGAGCATCTCAGTAACCACTCACAAGCTATAGTCGTTTTTTCTTGGTAAGATTCAAATAGAATTTGTTAGATATGTAATTTCTCCGCGAAAGACGTCATGCTAACAGAGTTTAATAGATTTTGTTATCGTTCTCAAGAAGGCTTTTACAAATACAAACGGTGGGGATTTCTGTTTTAATGGAAGTTTGCCGAAACGTAATTTGAGATATTTTTTAATTATTTTGTGAATTTTTGCAATATTGGAGTACAGGAAATACACAAATCGAAGATACTGTATTTAGAGTGAACCCAGAAACCGCGGAATGCTTGCAGGATTTCTGTGTATGAACTGAGAAAAAAGCATCCTTTAGTAAATTGTATTACATTTAAAGAAAAAGGCATAATGTGTTTTCTCCTGTTGCCAGGAAAAGTCATCTGCACATATTTTAGTTAAATATTTTGCAAATTGTTGTTTTAACTGACCTGCTTCAAACTGTTATGTATTTATTAAACTGTTCCTGCGTACGTTAAAACTGTTAGATACCCAATTTTTCTGATTTAAATTCTCTCGCTAGACTGCAAAAGTCAGTAAGACTTCATCGTAAGATACCCTACCTAGAAAAAAATCATTTATTTATCTGAAAGATAAGGTAGAGGTGAGTTTTCACCTTATGTTGTTTTTATAAATATGCATAAATAAGCAAAAGAAATTGGATAAAGAGAAATTAATTTACCTAAACCAGATTTTAATTTATTGCAAAATATATGACAACATTGCATCTATTTTTCAAATAGTAAATAAACAGTCAGGAATAAATAATGACCATCTAATTCAGTCCACAGCCACACTAAACTCTGCTAGTCACTGAACTTCATACCGGAAAACAACTTACTGAGCGCTTAGCGCTGACTTTACCATCTTATTTTAAGTTTCAAATAATATTCAAAAACACTTTGTATCATTTACAGTCTCAGAGAAACCTGTGCTTGACATAATATTTTATTTTTCTGTTATGGATCTTAATATTTTTGTACATACAGATTTTGTTTATGTTGAATCTATTGCTTTATTAGTGCCCTTTGTTGTGTGTATTTTTTAAAGTAAAACCTTCTTAAAAACATGTATTTTAGCTGGAGGCTGTACCCTTTTCGCGAGATCCATAAACTTATTTTTAATAAGTTCATTGAGTTTCTCTCGGCAAAAATTGACCATCTAATCTCTGAATTTCCCTCCGCTGAAGTTATCGTCCTAGGTGACTTTAACGTCCATAGCAAGGAATGGCTAGAATCCACAAAAACCGACCCAGAAGGGAAAGCGGCAGAAAATTTCGAAATCACTAATTCAGCAATTTAATCAGGAAACCAACATATGTTCCCCGCGTTCCAAACCCACTAGATCTCTTCCTTACCGCCCATCCTCAGCCATAATTAACATCTCTATGCGCTCCCCTTGGTCGCTCCGATCACGGCCCCATTACCGTCTCCTGTCCCAAACATCGCGAAAAGTCTACAGACTACAGGTGAAAAGTAGGTATCCCCTAAAACTTATAACTTAGGGAAAGGTAGATAAGATATATTTTATTTGTCAAAGATGAATTTACAAATTGGTAGACAAATATCTCGTTAATTTTTCACTAAGTAAGAACATATAGTGGTAAAAATGATCCATAAAAATGACACCGCAAACAGAAACCTAGCAAAAAATAAGTGTTACAACTCAAGGCCGGGTGCTTTTTATTGTTTTTATGTGATACGATCAAATTTTGGTATTGCTAAATGGAGAAGTTCTACGGAGTTAGTGTTTCGAACTCGGCTTTAAATAGTTTTCACAAAGACGTAACGATCGAACGAAGGAATCTAAGATATATCTTAGATTCCTTTTGTTATAACAAAATCCCACACATAGACAATTCTGGTTTTTAAAAAATACATCCTGTACCTACTTACTACATTTTTATATACAAAAAAATTAAAATAGTGTTTCATATGTATGTAAATCATTTTTTTTAAATAAAAATTATTTTTTCGTAATTCAAATTTAATACTGGTTTATAGGACATTACATTTAGAAAACTTGACAACGTCGCAGCCTGTCGAAAAGGAAAAAGTTTCAAGGACGTGCTTATGACACGGATTTTAATTGTTTGCGAAAATTTTAAGCATGTTCGATTAAAGCAAAAAATAAGTATTGCGTTTGTCTCTAGACGACCCAAGAAGTCAATCATTTCAATATATTAAACCTTTTCCATAACACCCTGTATAGACCTAAATAAAACAGAAATGAGCTAAATACAGGGTGACGCGGATCTAAATGTACATACGATACCATTAGATAGAGACCACCTTGGGGGTTCTAAATCACCCACATTTAGTAGTCCAATCTCTAACCTTTATCGAGATACAGGGTGTTTTATAAGTTTTGCCTAAAATTTATTTTTGTAATATTTCTGTAAGCACTTGAAATAAAAAATTCATAATGGGTAAGAATATTTTGTACAATTTGTGGGTTTAAAATGCCATATGCAAAAGTTCTAAAATCCAGGTCCGTACTTAAAATAAAATTAGTTTTTAATTTTTTTAAAATTCAACACCCTGTATATCGGATTTTTGAAACTTGTAATTTCTACTCCAAACAAGCATAAACATATGATTCTATTGACATGGTTTTCAAAGTTGCCGCACTTACCACGAAGTCATAAAAAATAGGCGTTTTTAAGAAATCAATGAGAAAGTGCATTTCAAATAAACAAAATCTGCTAAAAAATAGTTGATAGCCTGATAAAACTGTCCATATTGACTAGAAATATTATGCACTACTTGTCGGATTAAAATGACATACGAAAGTGATAGAATCCAGGTCCTCACTTAAATAATAGGCCCATTTGTAATTTTCGAAATTTGACACCCTGTACATCAAATTTTGAAAAAAAAAATGAATTTGGAACGAGCATAAAAACTGAAATTATTGACATGATATTCAAAGTTGCCACACTTATTACTTTATCGTAGAAGATAGGACTTTTGCAAATCTACATTTAGGTAAATTGTTTTATTAACAGTATTAATGGTTAAAAACAATAAGGATTGAATTCAAAAAATTGGGAATAAATATTAATACCTAGAAATGTGAAGAAGTCAATGTCGGTCATTTTGAAAATTTTCTAAAATAATTTATTTTATTGTTAAATTATGTGTTTTTGAGGAACAGTATGCCTTGTACTATGTATGATTATCTTTGTGTTATTTTAATTAATTGTTGTTGATTTAGGTTTATTTTAAGTTCTTCTAGGTATTAAGATTTATTTCCAATTTTCCGAATTCAATCCTTATTGTTTTTAACCATTAATACTGTTAATAAAACAATTTACCTAAATGTAGATTTGCAAAATTCCTATTTTCTACGATAAAGTAATAAGTGTGGCAACTTCGAATATCATGTCAATAATTTAAGTTTTTATGCTTGTTCCAAATGCATTATTTTTTTCAAAATTTGATGTACAGGGTGTCAAATTTCGAAAATTTCAAATGGGCCTATTATTTAAGTGAGGACCTGGATTCTATCACTTTCGTATGTCATTTTAATCCGACAAGTAGTGCATAATATTTCCAGTCAATATGGACACTTTTATCAGGCTACCCACTATTTTTTTGTAGATTTTGTGTATTTCAAATGTACTTTCTCATTGATTTCTTAAAAACGTCTATTTTTTATGAATTCGTGGTAAGTGCGGCAACTTTGAAAATCATGTCAATAGAATCATATGTTTATGCTTGTTTGGAGTAGAAATTACAAGTTTCAAAAATCCGATGTACAGGGTGTTGAATTTTAAAAAAATTAAAAACTAATTTTATTTTAAGTACGGACCTGAATTTTAGAACTTTTGCATATGGCATTTTAAACCCACAAACTGTACAAAATATTCTTACCCATTAAGAATTTTTTATTTCAAGTCCTTAGAGAAATATTACAAAAATAAATTTTAGGCAATACTTATAAAACACCCTGTATCTCGGTAATGGTTAGAGATTGGACTACTAAATGCGGGTGATTTAGAACCCCCAAGGTGGTCTCTATCTTATGGTATCGTATGTACATTTAGATCCGCGTCACCCTGTATATGTATTTAGGTAATATAATAACGGTTGTCCCACTGTTTCATTTTAACAATAAACTCTGTTATTCTAAAGACATATATATATAGAGAGGTTTTTTCTGTTTCTTATAATAGACTATCCAGAGTTTTATAAAACAAGTGCTGCATTAATATAATTAATAATTCTTTAAAACAATTTATTGTACGTACTATCTATTTCCACTTTTTAGATTCAGAAAACAAAAGTCCAAACCGCAACTCTCCTACGAAACAAAGCAGTCACGTGACGTTTAGCGAGAAACACGACAATCGTCACGCGGAGACGATAATTAATGGCATAGCGGACGACGAGGAACCGGAGGATCACGACGTGGAAAAGAACACTGATAATGGCGCTCCACGGACGCCTTTGAAGTCGCCGAGACCGGAGGAACGAATGGACAGTGTGGAAAGTAACGAGGTAAGTAATCTATTTTTAATTTAAATTACAAAAAATAAATATTTTGCTGGGTAAATAAAACACTGCTAAAAATTATCTTCAATAAATCTCTATGAAAAGAGGCGTGCAGAGAGACGTGATGTAAAATGTGTATTTGAAAAAAATATTTTAGAATCTGGGGTCAATAACATCCGTCATCGTTCACTAACAGGAATTAAAGATCCAATACCCATACTACTATACAGAATGGTCAAATTAAATACTCTCAACTTAACTATCACATGCCTGTCTTACCTGAACAAAATCTTTAACTGTACTGTATAAAATATATAATTAAAATCTATGATCTGATGTTAATCTTGCTTTTAAACGTGTAATATGTTTTTTACTTCATCTATAATAGGTGACAAAATAACATTTCGCGGTAAAGATACTACTAAAATATACCTACGTTATAGTTCGATCTTGTTATTTGGTTGGTCAGTGAGGGTGTATTCCAGGCGCGGCCCGTGAGTTTTTTTACAGGTGGGTCAAATTTCGTGAGTAACTAGTGATATCAACGTAACAAGCAAAATACACTTTTTTAATTAATGAAGGTTTTTTAATAATGTGCCTAGTTCTGCCAAGAAATTATTTACCTACAAATAACACCGCAAAAACATAAAATATTAAAATTTTTGCAAACAAGCAGCAGCAGTCAGCAAAACTTTGCTGACTTTTTTTTTAAATTACGTGCAAACCTTTTTAATATTATTGTTTTATAATTTGCTTACCGTTCATGTAGTTAAATGTGTTTGTATAACAAATCGATCCTTCTATCCTTCTGTTGGGAGAAATTTTCAATCACTAGCTCATTAAAATTTTAAATACTTCTAATAAAAAGTTTTTCAATGCTTAACATAGCTAAAGCGCTTAACCTCGACTCCCCCATTGTATTTCTTAAGAAAGTCTTAATCCTTTTTAGTGTAGAAAAGCACGTCTCACTTTCCACTGTCGTCATTGGAATAGTAGGAACATAAAATCCGAAAACGTTTCACTGAGGCTCATTTCTAACAAGACCTGTAAAATGGCAACAGCACCCGCACTATTATAAAAATCTTCACGACCAAATAAAACTTACAATTCTGATTTAAGCTTGGAAACGTTCAACATCTCATAATTATCATTTAAATGTTTTATGTCAGTAACGCCAGTTGTAGTCCATAATAAATCATTGGTACAAAACAAAACACACGGAAAACAAAAACGCATTTTTTACGTTGCAACCGCAAATCCAATCAGAAATATTGTACATACTTGGCTTAAAATACCTGTTAACGTCTTTCCCTCTATCTTTCGTGGTCTGGTTTAGGTCCAAAAAAGGTTTGGGGCGTCCTTTCTCTTTAATTTCTAAACGTTTTTCAAATGTCAATGCACCACTTATTTTACACTGCAGTATTTCTTACACTGTCAAGGCCATTGTTAACATAAGTACCCAAGTACTAGTACTGTACAAAAATAATACAAATAACAAATATCCAATAATATCCAACTAAAACAATAAAAAAACAGTAAAAAAAGTTAAATATTTGAACATTTTTAACCGGTAAACAAGTTTTGACGTTTGCTGGGCTACATCATCACGCACTTGTCATTTCTGACAGCGTCGCATGCTGCGTTACCAGGTTTCTGTTATTACTGTAGGTTTTAATGTCTTATATAGGCACAATAATACAATTATTATTATTATTAATTATTAGTAGTAAATACCTAAATATCTTAACATAAAATTAGGTAAGCTTATATTAAATGTATAAATGTATCGCGAATTGCGAATATTGTTCTAATAATAAATTGGTCAGACTTAAATTAGTGAATCAGAATTTGCGACAACCCGACACCCAGCGCGGTGGTGTTGACAACCACGCGCGCCCCGAAAGCGATATTATTGGTGGGTCGTCGACCAATTGTGTCTCTTTTTAACTTAATGAAGCGCGTATGTCTGTTTCTCTCTTACTTTTAATGAATTTATATCGTCCATATAAACCTAGAAGATCAATTTAAAATATGACCCAGCCCGGAGCAAGCTTATTTGATATCCTTTGACGACGGCTTGGTTTGATTCTTTCTTGGGGAGTTTTCCCATGGAACTTTGAAACAAAAGATACTTTTTTGGTTTTAAAAAATTAAAAAATAAAATATTAGGTAGATCACTGAAAATTTTAGGTGGGTCATTGACCAAATGACCTTATGGACGGGCCGCGCCTGGTGTATTCCCCATAAAAATTCTACTATAGGACTGAAATAACGTGAAATACTTCTTATTGGGAACATTTTATCCTAAAGTTAACAGTTTTTGAGAAAATGATGGTCACAAATTGATATTTTATTGTATTTTACATTAAAATACCTGTACACGAAAGTTTACTTGAAATGCCTGACATTGTCAGTTTCATTTATTTGAGCAAACCATATTTCATCATTTGGTGCTTGATTATTGCCTCAAAAATCATATTTATAAATCAATACAACAGATAAAATAAAGTAACAACACTTACTTACGATTACTTGGAAATACCCCCCACAAGAAGTAGTCGAGAGGCGTCAAGTCCGGAGACAGAGCTGGCCACTCGATTGTACCCCTGGGTCCAATCCATCTTCTAAAAACACCATCGAGATATTGACGAACATTATGGACATAGTGCGGTGGGGCACCATCCTGCTAAACGTTTATTTGGAAATAGTTGTGCAAGAGCCGGGACAATTTCATTTCTTAGAAGATCCAAATATCTTTCTCCATTTAATGTCTTGAATGAAGAAGGGGCCAATTATGTTCCGACCTAATATACCAGTCCAAACATTTACCTTTTGGGGGAACTGGGTATGATTTTCGCATATCCAGTGAGGATTTTCCCTCGCTCAATATCGACAATTATGCCTATGAACTTTTCCTTTTAAAAAAAATGTTGATTTGTCAGAGAAAATTATTCGGTTCCATCATTTTAAGCACCTGTCGTAATCATCTTCTTAGAGCTCTTGCACAAGTCTTATTTTGTACGGATGAAACTTTTCGGTTTTTAGAAGGCGGTCTACGGACATGTGGAAAACGTTGTGTTCTGGTAAAAAGATGGGGATTTTCCCCTAAACTGAGTAAAACATTCAGAGCCTTATCACCATCTGTTGCACTTTTAGGTCGGCCAGAGCGTATAACGTTTTTTACGTTTCCAGTTTAACGATCTTTATTTAAACTTTACTTGCAGTAGATTTAGTTAATGAATTTCTTTCAGGCTATTTGTCGTTTAAAATATTAAAAAGTTTTTGTTGCGCTCGCATTCTGTCCCCATAACCCAGTATTATTAAAATTTCAGTTCTTTGGGTTTCTGTTAAATGATCCATTTTTTGTAAATAAATGAAATTGATAATGTCAGACATTTCAGGTAAACTTTCGTGTACAGGTATTTTAAGGTAAAATAAATACAATAACGATTTTTGACCACCATTTTTTTAAAAACTGTTAACTTTAGGATACAATGTTCCCACTAAGAAGTATTCAGAATTTTAAGCTGAATTCGAAACTCGAATAAAATATACAGCATTTCATTTAAAAAAAGTTCCTGACGATTTCAGGAAAACGGTAAACTTGACAACAATGCGGAACTAACCATTGGATCGGGCGTAGTTTCGTACCTAAGAGCACAAAATTTCATAAAAATCGGATGAACGGTTTGCAAGATATTTCGAAATTTCTATATTTTTGTTACACTCTGTATGTAAATAAATCAACAATGCGGCCTAAGTATGTTTCGAGAAATTACATGTTCCAAAAAAAAATTCCAAAATGCTGCTTTTGAAAAATTTTTCATGGGAAAATTTATTTTCAACAAATTTACATTAAAACAAATTTCTTTAGAAAATTTTTTCATTGAGAAAATTATTCTTCGAGAAATAATGCGTTTGAAAAAGACCGAATAATTATAATTATTTTTCTTCAGATTTTGCACCACCAAATACAAATCCCATATCAAATAAGCAACGATAATGTAAAAAGGGTAAATTCATTTTTATTATCCGACGCCAAGTCTCTATAGGACTGTTACCATCAACTTACAACAATATTTCGTCGTCTAGATTATTTGTCTACATAGTAAATGGATTCCCCAATAAAGACGGCTGAGACGACAAAACCTAGTTAGTCTTTATAGCGTCAATAAATACACAAAACTTATCTGAAAAGCTGTATTCCCTGTAGCATCACAGAGTTAGGATAATCTAGAACAATAGTCGAGAGAAAAGAAGAAGTATTGTATTCGTGAAAAAAATCACTTCTGGAGATTTTTTCAGTTCCTCGCGTTTGGGGTCTGTCAATAACTATGTAACTCACGAAAAGCGTGGTTTCCCATTTTCATTGGTCTGTCTGTCTATCGGTCTGTCTCTTAGTGTGAAAAGTATACATAGGTTTCACTGTGGCTCTGAATCGGAAATAAATTTCCATTTTTTGCTGCTCTAACACAAAAATAATTTATTTTTTCTACGAGCGGGCGGAAATTGAATTTTCCACACACATTTTAGTGTGGAAAATTAATTTTCCCGCACCGTGTGGAAATAATTTTCCGCACCGTGTGGAAATAATTTTCCACCTCAATATACCAAATTAATAATAAGCCGGTATATTATGGTGGTTGCGAAATGCTTTAGTTACCATATGTAACGAACCAGCTGTTTACTTTCATTTTTGTTTGTTTATTGTCAGAAAACTGTCAGTGCATTTCTAAAATATTTTGCTCGTGAATAAGTGAATCCTCATTAAAAATGAATATTTGTAGGTAATGTAAATAATTGTACTTTTACAATAAATTATAATATAAATAATTAGGTATTAGATTTTGACATGTAACTATTATTGTTAATAATATTTTACTTTATGTTTACTTTATCAATAATCTAATAAAATATGTTTCTAAATAAACTATAAGCACTTATAATCAGATAAAAATATCTCAACTTTTGATTAATTCTGTTGACTTTCCTCACGCTCGTAGAAAAACTATTGTACCTAACACTTGCGGAAAATGTTTTTCCGCACTCGGCTGCTTCACCGAACTCCGCTACGCGTCGTTCGGTGAACGGCAGACTCGTGCGGAAAAATTCATTTTCCGCACTTGTTAGGTAAATAGCTATTACATAAACTATATTTTTTATACCGGGTGCCCAAGAAGTCTTAGAATCGGTAAATATATTTGCTGTTAGTAAAGATTTTAGGTGTACCTTATTGGTTAATAAATCTACTTTTTTATGTAATTTAACTTTTTGAACCCCCTTGAGGGGTGACGCTAGGGGTTGAGGTAAAAAATTTTAAATGCAACCCAATGCCGTGTGACACCTTATTCGAAAGGTCTTCAAAAAGAAACATTTTACCGCAAACTCAAGGTCCGTATCTTAGTTTGTTTTTAAATGGCAAGCCTGAAAAAGAAATAAATACCTTTGTTTCTCTTATTACTTTAAAAGTTGTTCAAAATGACCACTGTGAACTTCTTGGCAGTAATGAAGTCGATTTTGGAACGCACTTCTCACATTTTGGAGAATTGCAAGGGTTACTTATTAGCAGAATTTCAAAATCGACTTTATTGCTGCAAAGAAGTTCATGGTAGTCATTTTGAACAACTTTTAAAGTAATAAAGATACATTTTTTTTCACGATTTTAAATTTTTATAGGCTTGTCATTTAAAACAAATTAAGAGACGGACCTCGGGTTTGCAGCAAAATGTTTCTTTTTCGAAGACCCTAAAAATGAGGTACCACACTGCATAGGGTTGCGTTTAAAATTTTTGACCTCAACCCCTAGCGTCACCCCTCAAGGAGATTGAAAAAAATAAATTATATAAAAAAGTAGATTTATTAACCAATAAGACATTTCTAAATTTGGTGTTTCTATTATTACTAATAGCGAAGATATTAGCCCATAATAAGACTTTTCGGACGCCCAGTATAGCCAACACCCATTCGTGTGGTCAAGTGGGTGCTGATACAGCCAGAGCTGGGCAGTAGTTAAGTACAAAAGTAGTTAACTACGTAGTTAACTACGTTTGCTTTTTAAATTTTAATGAATTATACCGAAAAGTAAACATTTCTGTAGATAAATTATCCTAGTAATTTTCCTCAAAATATTTTTTTTGGGTTTGTAATGACTTCTTTAAACGATTTATGCATTAAAAAAAATATGTGCATATCCCTTATTAGGCTTTGCCTTGGCGGAAATCGGTTACACTTTGGATGAAATATATTCAGGATGGGTACCTCAGCCAAATGTGTTATTTAGTTATAAATTCCAACTTCCGATATAAGAACTGCAACGGAAAAAACAATATTATCCCGTCAAATTAGTTAAAAAAAAATAGTAGGTTTGCAAAAACTCCCTTAAAGCTGAAAACTGGTAGAGATGTTAAGAACATCATTACAAATAAAATGTCAAAAGTCCCCACCGATCCCATGTACGCTAGAAAAGTTATTCAAGGTCAAAAGTCGAAATTATCGGTTTTTTGCATTTTAAAGGAAAACGGTAAGTTCTATCATAGAAATAGGTCAGACCGAAATTATAGATCGTGCAATTGTCTACAAAAATTTTTCTTATACTTTTTTCCCTAACTATCGCCATTTCTGAGAAATCCTAGTTCTAAATGTTGAAGAAGTCATATTCTATATAATACGCACGCCTACACCCCCTATATACATTCTCGGACGTTTAATATAGCTTCTGCTTATCAACACTTATATCGAGTATATTACCAAGTTCAGGTATGGCTAGGCAATCAACTAGACCCAGAAGACTGGGGTTGGAAATTAATTGACAATATTTTGGAGCCAATTAAAACTTTACTTCCACCTGCGCCGGATAAACTCCTGAACACCATTTTTTGCAATTGCAAAAAAGGTTGCAGTGCAAAATGTGGCTGTGAAAAGGTCGGGTTATTTGGTTCACCAGCATGTACGAATTGTCAAAGCCAGTCATGCTCTGATGTTGAATTAACTACAACGAATGAAGATATCGATGAGGAGACAACTACTACATTATCAGAACAACTTACAAATATTCAGCAAGAAGAAGAAGAAGAAGAAGAAGAAGAAGAAGAAGAAGAAGAACAACCACAAGAAAAAGAAGGAGACAGAACTATTGAAGTTGAATTATTAGATGATTATCAGTCAGACTAATACTTTTTCAAAATTACTAATAATTTATTCCGCTTTCATCATTTCTAATCATAACATTTATTATTTAATAGAATAATATTTAATCATAACATTTATTATTTAATAGAATAATATTTAATCAGTAACATTTAATCACAGTAGATCATGGAATATGCCTACTGGGACAACCACGTTAAAAAAAATGCGCCAAGTGCACTACCTCACAGGTGGCGTGGAAATGTGTGCGTAATAATGCACAAGATGACTTCTTCAACATTTAGAACTGCGATTTCTCAGAAATGGTGATACTTAGGGAAAAAAGTATAAGGACAACATTTATAGACAATTGCACGATCTATAATTTCGTCTGACCTATTTCTAGGATAGAACTTACCGTTTTCCTTTAAAATGCAAAAACCGATCATTTCGACCTTTGACCTTGAATAACTTTTCTAGCGTACATGGGATCGGTGGGGACTTTTGACATTTCATTTGTAATGATGTTATTAACATCTCTACCAATTTTCAGCTTTAAGGGAATTTTTGGTATTTGAAATGTTTACTTTCACCGGATAAAATCAACCGAGGAGCATGAAAGTTACGTCCGACTGAATTGAATATAGAACTTATCAGCTTTGTGAGTGGTAAAAATTTACCTTTGTATTTAAAAAAAATATCGACGCGGACGAAGTTGCGTAAAGTAGTTTCAAAAAAACTAAGTAGATTTAATAATATAACATTCCTATAAATTGCTAAAATTTCAAACAGAAACTCCTTTAGCCTTAATTTGCGCCCTATTTCAAACTTGTCTTAACACTTATCTCTGAGATAGCAAACTACTGGCCAAGTTTTATAACAAAAACAAACATCCAACTCGACCGAGATAGCCTAATGCTTGTGTACTAACCAACAAATTAGTAATTTGTTGGGCAGTAGTTTTGTCGTAGCGGTACATTGAAGGAACTGAATTAATGATAATTACGAGAAGAAGCACGGGAGTTTAGCAAAACGTTGTTAGAAGAAGCTTTGTTTACTGGCAACTGAAATTTTACTGTACAGTTAGAACTAGCTAGAACAATATTGTGCAGTGCTGGATGCGGTAATATAATTCATTACTTAAAGGTGTTGAATAATCGCCATTACCCAACAGTCCGTAAACAATCACAAAAGAGAATTTTATTTTTATGTTAATTTCTTTAAACAATCGCCAAACCATAAGTTGGAGCTAGTGAAATCTTACCAGATGGCATAATAGTTACATTTAAATAACCCTAAAGGTTAGAAGTTCATGTACATTTATAAACTTTTATTAAACGACCCGCTATAACTCAAGTTATGGGGTAAAAATTTGCTCAATAAAATCAATCACAAAAGAGAATTTTATTTTTATGTTATTTTCATTAACCAATTACCAAACCATAAGTTGAAGCTAGTGAAATCTCACAAGCTAGCATAATCTGTTACATTTAAATAACTTAAAAGGTTAAAAGTTAATGCAGACTTATAAAATTTTATAAAACGACCAGCTATAACTTTAACTTATAGGGTATCTAACGATTTGCCCAATAAAACATATTATTTTTAGAATGGCTTGTCTCAGTGAATATGTTCGAGCATGACGTAAATCTTTTATATCCCAATAAAGAATTGTGGGCCATGAGAATATCAAAAATTATGGGCTTCCCGAAGGGTCTATAAAACCCTGATAAAAACCTAGTTAGAATTACAAATTTTACGCTTACTTTTATTGGTTCTTAAATGGTTTTGCCAAATATAGTTCATAGGCTTGGATATACGAGATAAATATAAATTTAATTTTTACTTTTAATATAAAAGTATTCGTATAAATAATTGACCAATCCTTAAGTTAAAACAATAAATGATAAATTCAGAAGAAAAAAGTATACGGATTTTGATGCCCTTTATTTTTTAAACCAATGACGATATTTTTCTACTAGGAAATTAAATTCAAAATTATCCTATTTATGGCATTTAACACAAATTAGATAATTTTTGCTTCATGATTAGGTAAACTTCTTTCTAATGGAAAAATGTTTAACAAAAAAATATAACTAGGTAAACTTTAAACTGTTTTAGACAGAAAAATGAGCTGATAATAATACGTTTACAAAATCTTTTCACTATTTCAAATTTGAAGGCAAGAAAACGACGCGACATACATCTCGTTATCCACAATAACCAGAGGCCTAGAAACAGTTTCGAATAGCATAAGGTTGGTATACTATTCAGCTAACAAAATCAAAACACTAAGAGTTCAAAATTAATATATTATATTAGAAAAAGGATTTACTAAGAATCTATTGAATAAACAAAACAACATACTACAAAAGAAAGATTAAAGTGACACATACATAGCATATTTAAAGCCTGCATTGCCAGAGCAATATTTTGAAAACAATCTCAAAGTAACAACAGCTAATTGTTTAAAAATATAGCCTGTTGAATACAGGTGTGTCGGGCTACTTTCAGTCACGTGGAAGATATTCTTTACAATATTATAAAAAAGGTTTAATTTTAGCAACCAGAAATTGTTTTCGGGAAGAGTTTTACTTATGGGAGGGGTTTTGCTTTTAAACCAGTGGCGATCGGTAGCATGAGGCAGGTGAGGCCCGGCCTCACTACAATTAATTTAAAATGTAAAAATGAAAATTTTCGAAAGATCTCCTCACTACAATTAATTTAAAATGTAAAAATGAAAATTTTCGTAAGATTGATTAACATGTTTTGTTTTGCTCTTCTTCATCACATTACTTCAAATCTAAAATTTATTATATAAATTTGGCAATTATAAAGGTCGAAAGGTTGAGCAAACGTCTATAAAGCCACTTTTATTTACAAGGGAAGCGCTAATATTTGCGACCATATAGGTATTCGACTAAAAAAGAACCACATGCGATATTCGCAGTACGCGCTGTATGTTAACAAGTTCTTCTATGAGAGAACGGCCTATGCAGCAGAGGCCCGGTGAGCGCTAGACTCTCGAAGCAGCTCGTCTCTGGACGTGTGTGAATGGTTCTGTCTTTATTTAGTATGTTTATATTACTCACTTCCACGCGTACACGTATTCGTTGCTTCCACGCGTGAATTTATAGTGAAGAGAGGCCTGTAAAGCGCGTGGCCTCCTGATTTACTAGATATTTTATTTGAGAACGGAGCTACGTATTTTATGATTTTTTATTGCTGCGGCAAATGTCATTTTCTATGCGTTCTCAACGTGAAAAAAATGAAACTGTTACTAATGGGAGACCTACTTCACAAATACTATTATACAAGTATACGGGCAAGAACCGAAAATAAGGACCTAATTAACAATGATGTTACATTGACTTACCAGGCGTTATTTTATGAAGTGCTTGCTAATAATCAAATTACAGATCGATTTAACGGTATTAATAAGTTATTATTTTTGAACCTAATTTAACCAAACGCGTTTTGCCGATTTTGACGTATCATTTCTAAATCAGTTATTTAACAATTTAGTTCAAAGTTATAAAAATCTTTTCCAAAAAGACCGATGCAAAACCGAGCTTACAATTTTTTTTGCTGACAAACCGTTCCGTTCCTTATCTTTGCCAGAGATTATAGAGACAAAATGTTCAAAAATGGTCTAAACGAGGTTTTATCAGAAATGTACAAATTGTTATGTTTAATAGCCAACACTACCTGGAGCATCGGTTTCAGTTGAAAGACATTTTTTAGCTTTAAAACTTATAAAACTTATTCGAGAAATTCGACTGCACAAGAAATGTTAAATGGTTTGGCTGTAGTGTCTATAGAAAATGCTTAATAATTAAAATGTATTCTTCTGACTCATTTTATAACTTAGTAATAGGATCGTTTGCGATTAAGTGCAACAGAAAGATAGACTTAATCTATAAAACATAATTTTGCATTTTTCTTAGTTTGTTTTTAAGTTTGCCATTTGATTTCCGTTTTATGATATTTTACGTTTTGATGTGTGTTTTAAATAAAACTATATGCTTCATATTATAGCTTTTGGCCTCACCTCTTTTACTGACCACGGATCGCCACTGTTTTAAACAAAAAAATATTGTAACTTGTAATACTTAAATATGGCGAATATACAACAAAACGAATACAGTTGGTTACAAAAGGCCAGCGAGGATAAATGTATGTTTACACCTAATTGTAATTTTACAACCCAACTGAAAAATAATTGTAAAAGTAGTAGTCGTGGGCTAACCTGTGATTTTTCCGTCACAACGATACACTGTAAGTCTTCCAGTTCTGTCACCATTCAATCCTCTGCCACGTCACGATTGCATCGCCCCATAGTCTTTTTGTCCTCATTTTTTATTAGAATGTTATACTTATCTGTATTTATTATTTTAAAAATTTACTTTTTATTTTATGTATAACTAAGATATTAGTTTTCTGATTTTTAAGGATTATTTTTGGCATTTGGCTTTAAAACTTTTAAGTTTTGAGGGTAAAATTGTAATTCAATGTTGGTTTGCTTTCTCTTCGTTTTGTTATTGATATATTTGTCCTATTTTTTTTTATTTATTGTTTTTTACCTTACCTATAAGCTAAAAAATATGAAGATGTAAATTATACAATTCATCGTTGTTCAGGGTGTCCGTGTCCAATTTAAATGGGCAGAAGTAAACATCTCAAATTTTGTTAGATGATAATTTGTCTTATTTTTGGTCAGTACTTGAGCACCAAATATATTCAAAACGTATAATACCAAACTAGGTCATAAATAAAACCAAAAATTACATCAGAGGCATCTACTTGTGTCCACATAAAATAAAACATCCTGTATTTGTACCTACAACACACACAACGAGGCGAACCGAGAGCAAACTTTAGGTTCGGAAACATTATCATCCTTTTCTGGCGAGCTAGTGGCTTTTTTAGTATCCATGCTGTCTCCTGGGCTACTACTTATTCTTGCTCGTCCGAACTAACTGGGGAATAAGTTTTTTGGGCTTCAAAGCAACGACTATTTCTCTGGGCTCCTTAATCTCATTAAGTACTGCATTGACCTGAGATTCTAAGGTTTTAGTTTTTGTTGATTCTTAATTTTAAGGCGAAACAGATGGTCCTCTGCCGTCCTTCATGCTGGATTCCAACCCTAACCGCATGTCTTTATTATGATTTTTTAATTGGAACGCATTGTCCTTATTTTGCAACTTTGTCGACAGTCAATGTGAAACGACGAACGTTTGAACTTGACATAGATTTCGCGATAACTTACGACATGCATGCCGCCTGCTCACTCGCGATGATGACACTGCTTTTTGTTTTGATTTTCCGATCGATTTTTGAGCACGTCTGCACTGTTCAAATGTTAACCAATAACTGTAGGCTTTTAAAAAATACCGTTTGAAGAAAATGTCTCCTGCGACGAAACAAACCATTCGTCCCAAAAGTAGGACTTCGTTGAAAACCTATAACTTTGCAGTAGCAAAGCCGACATAAACAAAATGCCGGGGGAAACCTCAAACCTAACCTGAGCAGCATGCAACATAATTGTTCGCTTATGTAGACGTATTTCAAGAAACGTTTACCACAACCTATATTATGACAACTATTTCTCCAGTTTGCATCTGACATCCTACCTGTATAAGTTGGGACTCAAATCTGTAGCGACAATAAGAACCAATCGTCTCACGAAGCTAGAAACTATTGCCAAAAGAGAAATGAAAAATAATGGATGCCAATGTAAATGGTGTAATTTACGCTGTTCAGTGGTACAATAATCGAATTTTTTCCTTGGCATCGTCATTTTGCGGAACAGACCTGGTTACCAGTCCAACTGTTTTTCAAATCCAAACATTGTAAGAAAGACATTGAACGTCCAGATATAGTCTCAATCAAAGAAAATAATAGCATGCGTAGCTATTATTTTCTTTGTCTCAATTTAAAACATGCACATGGGTGAAGTGGACCTGCAAGACTTTAGTGCAATTATATCCCATGAACCGAAAATGTAGAAAAAGGTATATGAATTTTTTTGCCATATGATTGATGTGATGATGGATACTTTTAAGGTGAATTAATAAACAGGTAATTAGATAAGAATATACGTCTCTACTTGACTTCAAGACAACTTTAGCTCAGGATCTGTGTTAGGTAGGTAAAATATTAGAAATAAAAAGGGGGCGGCCCAGTACTGGCAGCCCTTCAAGTTCTCCTATTCCTATGACCCATTAAAAGAGAGATGTCTGTAGTCTGGTCAAACAGATCTTGTAAGATCTGACAACGTTGGTCTTCTTACGCAGACAAATGTAAAGTGCATTTAGAGCAAACAACTGCTTCAACCGTTTTCATTCTACTTAGATTTGCATAAGTACCTATAAAGAAAACTAAGGATTCATTTTTTAAATATAGGTACAACTACAAATCGTAAGTTAAAGTTTTATTTAATCTTTTGTAAACAAATTGTTCCCATTTGGGAACATAAAAAAGTATTTAGGTTAAATACAATTTGGAGAATTATTGTTTTACTTTAACTTTAGTCGCTTAACCATTGTAATATATGAACATCGGTGATTTTTTTTTGCGGTATTTCTATAATTCATGCAATAGAGGGTTAACATAATAATTATTGTGATAATATAAGTTATTTGCTAATTAATTATTTAGTAAGAAAATTTAAAACGTGCAACAGATAGAAGTAACTTACGTACCTGTGTTTTAATGCAGGACAAACGCTGAACTTACCTGCAAAAAAAAATACAAATTAGATAATTCTTTTTAAGAAAAAAGGTAATAATATAATGCAGGAGGAAACAATTTTACGCCTGTGACTAAAAATATAGACTGCTCCTGTTGTGTCTGTTCGGAGTATAACAAATTATAACGTTCTATCTTTACAGACCCTAATATGCATTTTGTATATAGAAAGATATTGTTTCCGTGTCCTGAACAGTTCAAAAAGAAGAATTATATTTTTATAGTTATTTCTATACAATTTTAGGTTAAGCTTGGATTATGCAATTTTATCATCTACTTAATTTAAATAAATTTAGTAATTGCCAACCAATAAAATACAAGGATTTGGAGTTAATTCAGCATTAATCTTCATCAAGTTTTGTAAGAAAATTTTCGCTTTTGCCAGGGCAAAAATAAAAGTTTAATTAACTTTAGAATTGCATTTCCTGTACCCTTCCAACCGAATCTACTCAAAGGGTTTTAATGTAACTTAACAGTAATACGCAGTAATGATATTTTCCAGAGATAAACATCTTTAAGTACATTTGGGCTGAGGTCTCCGTGATTAAGGATGTAATAAAAATAAGAAAATAAAACTCGACGCACGATGCAAAATTAGAAACGTTGTTTCTTAGATAGTGGGAAATACTTTTTGTCAAAAAACTTTTCCTCTAAAACCAATGGTGCAGCAGTTATGTGGAAATAAACAATTAAACTGTTTATAACACATGATCGCGCTGGAAATTTTTATTCCTGATAATTTTCGTGCAGTCTGAACCTAATTCTCAACGTTCATGATTGTTTTTAGATTTTTCTAAGCGATCCTTTTGGTGATAAGGGTGGGGACAGCAATTTTTAAGCGTTTTTCCCGAAAAATGTTTTAAAAAATGCGATAAAAAAATACATCATATATATTTTTGAATTCGTGCTTCAATAAGCTTTCATTTAATACACTACGCGATGACCTCGACAATTTTTTTTTCTACTACATATTTAACCATTGAAATTAACCCCCAGAATCATTCAATTTTCTATACTTCACGTCTGTAATTGGGCCACCACACTCTATCTCTGTGGTAAATTTCAAATTTTTACGTCGAATAGTCTCAGAGAAAATCGCGTGATGTGACAGATGGACGGACGGACGGACACCGAAGTGATTCCATAAGTGTTACACTAAAAATGGTAAAACACAATACAGAACACTGTTTAGGTAACCCACTTTCGAATGACTGAGGAGCCACATGAAGCTATTTTATATTAGTCACAATTTTCAAAACATAAAAGATATTTCGAAAAATTTAAAGCTAAAAAAACCCCATGGTTTGCTAACAAGCTTTATGATTTAGTACTGGCTTTAATTTAGATGTGTTAGTTGATCTAACTGATTAACTTTGACATTTGACAAGTTTTTGTCCTGTCGGTGTTCATAAATCTTCATTAAAAACTTATCAGAATATTCTACTATTCCTGTGAGTTCTTAGGTTTCCAAATAATTTATATTTTGTTAAAATTATAAAGAACTTAACGAAATCTGTTGCTGAAACAAATTTAATTCTGTTATTGAGGAAGATACATACTTAATTTGTCCCTTTTTACAAAACTGCAAAAAAGACTCGGACAAATTCACAGTACACAACTTTGTTTTCTAATAAAAAAACAAAAAAAAATGGAAAATGCAAATATTCTTTAAGCCCTTGATTGCTGACCTTAGCGATAGTGAATCTGACAAAATAATGTTAGTACCCGGAATTAAACGAAATCGAAAGTGAACGTTTTGTAGATCGTTATAGCTCGTCGTGGTATTATTAGTATCTAAGGCAAAAATCAATAATTGTCTTATGTTATGTCAAATGTCGTATGTTATCGGCAATCTCTCCAATTCTGGTGTGAACTAGTGTTGCACGAATAATGCATGAAAAAATTCTAATTGATTTTGTTATTTATGTTACGCTCAATAGTCGAATTCGGGCAATGCCCGAAAAAAATACGCAAAACTAATTTTGAGCAACGAATATTTCCCAAACACGAAATTTTATTTTTATACGGTTATTGAGCATTACAAAATACGCAGAACTAGTTCTGCGCAATTTGAAATGTACAAAACTAGTTCTGTACATTTCTGAATGACCAGCACTAGTTATGCTTTTTTCACTTAATCAGCGCGCAGCGTCCGAATAAAATAAAGTTGGAAATGTTATTTAAATAATATATTTTATTTAAATACTGACAAATACAATAACAAATAAAACTTTATTCTTAGACAAATATTGTACTGTTTAGCAGATAGGTGTTTTGATTCGGCTTTGAACAAATTTGCCTCCTTACCTCATTAAGTGTAGTAAGGTAGGTAATGACCTTTCGTCATGACATTATGTTTTTCAGTACCTGAAGCCTCCAATAACCGAACTAATTGAGAGTCGAATTCAGCTTGCATTTTTATATAGGTATATGGGTGAATATCGTAATTATAAGAATTGTAACATACACAATTTCACGAGCACAAACAAAATAAATTCAAAACATAAAACAACATATCCCTACTCTTTATTTGGGTTTGGAAGGCTGCAAAACAAGCATAACTAGTGCTGGCCATTCAGAAATGTACAGAACTAGTTTTGTACATTTCAAATTGCGCAAAACTAGTTCTGCTTATTTTGTAATGCTCAATAACCGTATAAAAATAAAATTTCGGGTTTGGGAAATATTCGTTGCTCAAAATTAGTTTTGCGTATTTTTTTCGGGTATTGCCCGAATTCGACTATTGAGCGTAACATTTGTACCATTGTACCTATTATTGTGTACTTAGATAAAACTTGCCTATAAACACACTTAAAACAAAAGACAACTTTGAACCTTTTATGAATGTATTATGATGTATTTTTAGTCATTGAAAAATAAAGTTTCCACAGGTAACACCGAAACTACTAAACCGATTATCTTTAAAATCGTTCAGTATTTTTGAAGAAAATCTACAGCATAAATACATATTATAATACATCTTATGGAAAAGCTATTTTCTTAATTCGGTTAAAAATTGTGGATTATTGTGCCCTTTAGGACTAGTGCAATATTCCACTGGTCCTACTGCAATATAGGAGAGATATATAGTTCGTTTCGCAATATACCGTCTAGCTAATGACAGCAATAAAACCTTATTGCTACCTAATGACATAAAACATGCTAAGTTTTCAAGTGCCTAGTGCAGGGGTGTAAGTTACAGGTACTTAAATTTTACCTGTAACTTATTTTCTTGCGTAGCATTTTATACAAAGTGCTTTAGTTTGTACCCGCGTTATACGCAATGCAGTTATTAGATTACATACTCTAGATTTATTTATTGATGAGTGTTTAAACAATGTAACGTCCAGGGGTACGTGTTACTGACAGTGAGGCTTTTAGCAGTAGCGTTAAAGTAAAAAGAAAGCATTTATCACCGGAAGCGAAGAAAATTATTTTAAACAATGTTTGTGATTCTTTAATATGCAATGTTTTTCACGTAAATGCCGCTGTAGAAGAAACATACGAGAAGAATATTATTATGTAGAGTCCAGTAAAATTAAAAGTATGATCTGGAAATACTTTTCCGACACAGCGTTATAGAATTGATTAAGTAAAATATAGATTCAGTTTCTGCAGAACGTTGGAAAAATTTTATTTAGACACGTAATTGAAACTAAAGTTTCTTATTTTCACATCGATAACGCTCCAAAACTCATAATTAGTGTAGATAACCAAGACAGCTCTGGCCAAGCAGAATTGTTTAGCTGGCATAACCACCGTATACAGACAAAAGACAAGTAGAAGCACTCTCGCTCAAGGTCTAATCCGACCTGCCGTCGTTCGGGCCGCATCTAGCAGGTTGTTGGCTGGTTTTGGCAATAATAACGATATACGGTGTCTCAGGTCGAAGCTGGTCATCGCAAACCAAATATTTTCAGTGCGTTTTACACAGTGGCTCTTTAAAAACTATTATTTTGCAAAGCGTAGATATTCGATTTTTATTTTGTTATTTGTATCAGTTGTGTTTATTTCGTTATTTGTAGTTGTCGTGTTAAAATGCCTCGTATAACATACTGTTCCGTTGATGGGTGTTATACTAAAATATGTCCAGGACTTCCATTTTTCCGCTTTGATATTAGGAATATCAAGACTAAAAAAATGTCTAAACAAAATCCTAAGAGTAAAATTTTGCGAAACTTCTAAATATGTACATAGGCAATCATGCGTAATATTTCTCATTAATTAATACTAAATAGTTTTTTTAAGTAGTACATTGTAGAAACAGGATTATTTAATTAATTTTATAAAAAAAATCAAAATAGTTTTCTTCACCTAATAAACCAATTAAAATTAATCTCAAGATTTTTAATAATGTAATAAAGGAAGAAAAGAAACAACATAAAAAAAATCGATCAAGAGCAAGCTATACTTGCTCACTTAGTGTTCCCTGCAATCAACCTCCCACTTAACCAGGGCAAACCTCGGCCACCTGATCTCCGTCCATCTACCGCGATACCTGCCGCCGACGGCACTAACGCCGTATCACATCGCGTATGCGCGGAGCTGAGTGGACCAAATTAAAAATTTCGAAAAACGTGTAAAGACAAAAGTTGTTCCTTACATCGTGAGAAATATTTTTGTCGAAAAACTTTTGTAAAGTCAATGGTCCAGCCTTTATAAGGAATAAACTATTAAAGTGTTTATAACAATTGACCGCGTGAGAATTTTTCAATTCTGATAATTTTCGCTCAATCTAAATCTAATTCTCAATGTTCATGATTTTTTAAAATTTTTCTGAGCGATCCTCCTGGTGATAAGGGTGGGGGACAGCAATTTTTAAGTGTTTTCCCGAAAAATGTTTAAAAATATGAAATACAAATATACACTATATAATATATCGTTCAATTCGTGCTTCAATAAGCTTTCATTTAACACCATACACGATGTCCTAGAAATTTTTTTCCATTGCCCAATTTACCCCCCCGGAATTAACCCCCAGAATCAAAATTCAACTTTTTGATAATTCTACCGCAACCTACACTTAATTCTCAATGTTCATAATTTTTTTCAGATTTTTCTGAGCGATTCTTTTGTTGATTAGGGTGGGGGACAGCAATTTTTAAGCGTTTTCACTAAAAAAAAACGAATAAAAAATACATCATAATGTATTGTTACATTCGTGCTTTAATAAGCTTTCATTTGACACCCTACACGATGCCCTTGAAATCTTTTTTTCCATTTCCCAGTTTACCCCCTAAAATTGACCCCCGAATCAAAATTCAACTTTTTATACTACACGTCTATAATTGGGCCACCACGCTCTATCTCTGTGTCAAATTTCAAATTTTTACGTCGAATAGTTTCAGAGAAAATCGAAGTGATTTCATAAGTATTTCGTTTCACGGAACACTAAAAATGGCTTCAATGTAATAATAAGGTACTTGTACTTTCTATATTTTGAGTATAATTCAGCAGCACATTTTTTGTTTATTATTTTACGATTGAAAGAATGTACTTTGGGTATAACCCTGGTAGCTAACGCGCTTCCTGCCACGATAACGTTACCGCCTGCGCAGACCTCGTATTTCGTTGCAATACCTCGCCAGCCGGTGCGTCGGCAAATCGCTTTAGATCTCGAATCATCAAACGCCCGACATCGAGTGGTTCTACTTGTCTTTGTCTGTATACGGTGGCATAACGCAGTAGGTATTTAAAATCGTGCGTTAAATTATGATAAATAAAAATAAATAGGTCACAGAAATAATTTTATTATTGACTTGTTTTGTTGAGTCATGAAAATTCACTAGTTTCTTAGCTAAAATTAAAGCAAGCCCAACCCTGCCACCTCTGTGGTATATTTGCTCAACGTTTGTAGACTCTACCGAATAGTGTGTTGTCCTATAAATTTTATTGCAGTCAACGGTGTATTTTGAAATGAAGTACCTATACCACCCGATGTTATGTATAAAGGAGAATCGGGAGGGGAGTAATGTTTGGTTAAGTGATTTATAGGGGCCGATATTACCAACTAAGCATTAGCTATTATCTGTAAAGGTGATGTCTTTTGTTTTACACAATTTATTTTTGTACTTTATTTTTATAATATTAAGTTAGAAGCATTAGTTGTAGGAAAAATTCTCATCACAAATTTTGAAATGGAAAATCAGATTGGTTGAGTGACAATAGCGATAACGTCTAAAATGGCTTTCCATAATTCTCAGTCAACAAATAGCTTCATCACGATACATTTAGAACCATGGATTTATTAAGAATGGATAGGGGATGATTTAACATTCTTTGAAGCCAAAACCAACCATTCTAAGCGACACTGTAAACACAATTTGTAAACATTGGCCACATCTTATTTTACCTTGTATTTTTGTACAAAAAATACGTTAGAAGCATCACAAGATTTACTAAAAGTAATAAAAGCCCTAAATATTTTATTTTTCTGCTAAATAATAATAAATTTAAGTTAAAAAGGTTTTATTATTTATAGGTTATATTTTTTCTAAAGGTTTATTTAAAGTCGCTCCGAGTCATTTATAAATCTATAAGTCGCACTTTTTCTTTTCTAGTTCATTAGACAAAGTCTTACGTGTGACCGAGTGTTCAGACGTATTTCCAAAGCAACCAGCAGAGACAGCAACACTTCTGAGCTCCAACACTCCAATGATATTTTATCTCTTTCTACCACCATTCTTGATTCAATTACGTATTTCCTTAAAGTTCGTAAACTAGACCTCTAGGGTAAACGTTTTCATAACAAACAACAAATAAACAGGCTTCACGTGCGATACGCTCACAGTATACGGAACACCGAATCCTTTCTAATTCATCCATGTTTAGAACGGTATGCTACGCTATGACGTCAGTTTGAGGGAAAAGCCTAAATTGACTAGACGCTTACATCCCTTGTACATAAGTACAGGTCAGTTTATTGCCGGGTAGTGTGTTGAGTTGACGTTTATTAAAATAATATTGTCATATTTCATTTGCTCAGGTAAGCGCCTAGTCACGATACACTTACAACGCTATGCTACGTTTGACGTCACTTCGAGGAAAAATCTTATATTGACTAGGCGCTTACCTGAGCAAATGAAATATGACAATGATATTTTAATAAATGTCAACTCAACACACTACCCGACAATAAACTGACCTATACAAGGGGTGCAAGCGTCCAGTCAATTTAGGATTTTCCCTCGAAGTGACGTCATAGCTTAACGTACCGTTGTAACTGTATCGTGCGCCTAGTCAATTTAAGATTTTCCCTAGAAGTGATGTTATAACGTAGCATACCGTTGTAAGTGTATCGTGAGCTTGAAGCAATAATCAAACAACGCAGCACAAACTACGGGTTTAGAGCGTTCTTAGTATCACTCACATTTCTCTTATTTGTTATGAATGTGATTATTTTTGATTTAATAATCGCGCACTTTATTTCAGATATATCTTCTTTTGTGTGCTCCTAAAATTTTGGCGATCGCCAAAATAGTCAGATATTAAGTCTACATAGCCTGTATTTCTAAAAAACCTAATTATAGCATCACACCTTTTAGTCAAATAATCAATTACATATTTAATTTAATTTGAAAATTAATAATCCTGTTTAAAAAGGGGTATAACAATATCCAGTTTTGTACCTACTTTCTCCAAACTGAGCGAAAAGTTGTTTTTTTTTTAGAAATCTGCTTAAGGTGCTGTCTGCAACAGCCGCTATTTAATGGAAAATTAAAGCTCAAAAACAATATTTAATCTTATCTTTGAACATCTTATTTCATTGTCGAAAACAAGGGTTTCTGTGATAAACTAATTGCTATTTAATCTAATTAAAATAAAATTTCTTCAGAAAAAACACGAATTTCAAACTTTATCCAATATACTCTGGCGGCAACCTGCCATCTCCCAGGGTTTTAATACTGAAATTTTTAACAAACCTTTAAACAAAATTAATGCGATGTTTGCCTGTGCGTGAGTAATACCATAGACTAAATAAATAATACCTAGACGAACACTGCCGTGCAACGAAAAGCGGGTATCCCTTGAGACATTTGGTGGGTTCACTGGTTAATGGTTTCAAAGTTTGTTGGTCTACCATTATACAAATATTCATACTATGTATATACATGTATCAATTGTGTTGTAGCTGATAGAGGGCGCTACGTGCCGCACACATCTTGCTTTAAAAACCCTTTATTGTAGTGCCGTAGTTGTTGACGCTAAAATTAACCGTTTTCGAAATATTCACCATTTAAATATTAGATATAGTATAGGCAACCATAGGCAACCTTAAAAATCATACTAAATGGCATTCATTTCTTGTCAAAATCAGGTAAAACTCGCACTGGTTACCCTTGAAGTTACATTTCGTGAAAAAAAATGCGTGTTATTGTAAAATATCACCCAAATTATTGAAAAAGAAAAAAATATTCTGGAATTCGGAATTAAGAAATTTGATTAAATCGAAATATTTTAATGCCAGTTTTGCTCAGGACCACCCTATTTAGAGGGGATTTTTAAATTGTGGATTCAAGTGTAACGCGAGATGAAACTGTAGCCCGCCTATTATTTTTTGTTAAACATACAGTTATATTTTACCTTAAAAGCCTTTTTTTTCAGTAGAAACAGAGTTCGAAACCACAGCTAATGTTTGTATTTTGATACTACAAAACTTAATATTTATTTTCAAACTTTTCTTTACATTAATGTTAGAAGACTTATATATATATATATATATATATATATATATATATATATATATATATATATATATGGGACATTTCATGTCAAACCGATCACCCTACCTACACAAAAATTGGTTTGACCGATTTAGACGTACGACGTCTCAAAATGTACGTCTGCTAAGAGGCTTTCAAAAGAAAAGTGGTGTTTTGAGAAATTCAATATGGCGGATCAAATATGGCGCCTACAACATTTATTCTTCATGGTAAATTTTATAAAAGACCTTAACAAAATTTTCAAAAGTGGGGAATATATCTCCAATCCATATATTAGACTGCTTTTGGGTCCCCTGATTACAAATCTATCACCGGAAATACGAAATTCAAAATGGCGGATCCAATATGGCGGATATAAAATCCATATAACGGTACCATAACGATTTCAGTTCACTTGAAGGTTAAGATCCTGGAGCAATTGGTTTCTCTGATAATAAATTTGCCATTCGACTTTCGAAATTCAAAATGGCGGAACCAATATGGCGGCTAAGGAACCCTAACTATCTTTGTGCCATAAAACGATTAGAGCTCACTTAAATTAATGAATTTGGATGTGTTTGGGAAGTGCGAATACAAATAGAAGTTTTAAAATTTAAAATGGCGGATTCAAACGGGCGGACATGTTTGTCAACTATTCCTCCTTTGAGGTGAAAAACCTAATCCATGACCAAAAAATTCGCCATCGATGATATGATGCTAATCATTATTATTACATCTTTATAACTTTTGACTTCTTGTTCGCGGTATTGTCGGTGGTGATGAATGAGTCATTGAGTTCATAGCACACTTCACTCAATGGTTTCGAAGCATTAGAGTATCGTTTGATAGTCAATGTTTCATTCGATTGTGGAATAAATGCATGTCCCGTTTGAATTTGTGTTACACGTGGACAATCACTGAATCTTTTCGAGAGAAATTGGTGGGCTCGTTGATGATCATCTTTAGTATACAAGAAAAATTGTATGTTAAAGTTTCGCTTTCTAGTAGCCCATGAAAATAGAGCTTTAACATTTAAGATAGCTTCATTGCCTAGAGCTTGTAAACTAGCTCTTGCAGCTTCTCTTTTTACGATTGCTCCAACTCCATCACAACTACCCTTTCCATGAGCTGTTGCAAAGAAATGCCATTCAGCATGTATACCAAAATCTTTCTTGTGGTGCATTAAATTAGACATTTGGAAACGATTTTTGAAATGTTGTTTAGCACCATCACTAACATAGTTCACCTTTTTCAATTCAGGACAAACTTTGCGGATTTCAGGAATAAGTTTTTGTTGCATTATATACACTGCACTAGCATCATGAGTGGTACAGTCGGACATTGCTAACGTACTGAAATGTTTTATTTCATCACCAGACTTATAATAAACAACAGCCGGAAAAATTGTGCTTTGATCATTATTGAAATGAAATACTTGTACAGCATTTTGAGCTACAAAAGCATAGTTCTCAGCGAAATCTAATTGGACTAAAACCTCATTGTCTGAAATCTTATTTTTCAATTCAGAAATGAATTTTGATTGCTCTTTAGAGATAAAGTGGTGAGGTATTAATTGACGCAGTTTAGCGCATAAAGCATCAGTAAAATCTTGAGAAGACAGACACTCTTGTATTAATGTGCATCTGTCCGTCGATTGCCACGTGCTGAAAATAACGTGACTAATGTTGTGCTCATATAAAATTTCCTCGATATAATCTGAAAACTTCGTAATTTTTGGGCATGATTTACACTCATTCAAAAAACACTGCGATGTGGGATTTTCGCATAGAACGTAATTCAGACAATCCTTATAATCTTTGAGGGTATTGTTAGACAGTTTTCCCAAATTAAGTGCATCAACCATTGCTTTGAAATTGTGGTGAATCGTGCATACGCAAACAATGTGCGTACCAGCGGATCCTGCTATCACACACCATTTTGGTCTCAGTTCTGCAAATTTTGTTAATCCGATCGGATGTTCAGGAAACTGTTCCTTGAATAGAACATGTAAGTTCTTAATATCATTGAGCAATAATCTTTTTTGCTCCTTTCTTTTTTTCCCATCAGTATCATACACTCTGACCGTATCTTTTACATTAGGCATGATCTTGCTATTTATATCATCTTCATAAAACTTCTGTACTTTCTCAACAGTTGCTACAGATAAAGTTTTTCCTGATGACGCTATTGGAGAAGCAAAAACTCCATGTAATGCTTTTAACTGTTTGGCTTTGCGAGCCATCCAGTACGAAGTGCAAAAGAGTTTTGAGACTTTACGAATGCTCCATGATTCAGGAACAACAGTAAGAATACTTACACGCAACGGATCGTTTTTCGGCAATGCATTGAATTTTTCTCTAAGTCCATTGAAAATCTCTAAAAGATCAACTGGTGTAACTTCAACAGTGTCCTCAGCAGAAGATAAGTCAGTATCGTCTGGTTCGGAATCAGAACTTATACTCATATTATCGTTTTCATTAACAATTATATCTGCTTCCTTATTATAAGAAGGACCTGATTGTTCCTTATACAATTTTCGGCAAGATTCACAAACTACTGACGCATTTGGTAATTCAGAAAAAACCTTTTTCATGTTTTTGGGGATCTTCCGAAGAAGTTTGCCTACGTGTCCTGAGATATTAAATGGATTTATGCACCTATCTGTACGATATTTTTTAGCAGGAGAAGCCATAACCGTAAGAGATCAAGATAAACAAGAAAGAAAGATAACAAGTAACTGTTTATCTAATGAAAATAACCAGCGACGGACTACTTGTTGGAAAACGCTGATGGACCTCGTTTATAGGGAACCTCCAACAACCGAACAAAATATGCGACTTATTGACGCGTTTGCCACAATTACACCTGCGATGCTCAGAAATGTGGAAAGGGCCTTTCAAGCGAGAATTGGTAAATGCCTTGAACAAGGTGGAAGACATTTCGAACATCTTTTAAAATAAAGTGCTTGTTTTTCCATGGCCGCCTAGCTATTTTGTTCATAAAACTTTATTACGAATAGCGACATTTATGATTTTTGAGAAATATTTTGAAAACGGTTTGGAATTTGAAATAAATTGCAATTACAAAAAATATTTGTTTTGAAATTCTTCATCAAATGGTAAAATAATATACAGGGTGTTCCATTTAAAAACTTGAGAAAAAGTAGTTTAAAATGTGTCCTTTTTAAAATCTTATTGTGAACACCCTGTATGAAATAGGTAAAAACTATTTAATTCATGGTGTTTCTAGCCCCCTTGTTATAAATCTCACACAATGCCGTGGTAAAAAAATGCTTTTAGATTGTTTTTTTTTATCTTTTTTTCCAGGGCTGCAAAACTTTTTTTTTTAGTTTTTAATTTATTGCTCTTAAAGTACCGAAGCAAATTAAATAAAATTTTAGGCAATTATGAAGGACACTAATACAAACCTAAATATGCAAAAAAACACGGGGTGTCCCATTAAAAAAAATACAACTTTATGTTATCACACTTTCTTGGTCCGCCCTGTATATGCGAAAATATTTTCCTAAAATGCAGCATGTAATACAGTATAAGTCACCATATGAATGAAATTCCTAACTTAATTCGTGTAGGAGCTATGGAAGCCTGACGCACTATTGCAGGACCTTGTATGGATTTTATATCCGCCATATTGGATCCGCCATTTTGAATTTCGTATTTCCGGTGATAGATTTGTAATCAGGGGACCCAAAAGCAGTCTAATATATGGATTGGAGATATATTCCCTACTTTTGAAAATTTTGTTAAGGTTTTTTATAAAATTTACCATGAAGAATAAATGTTGTAGGCGCCATATTTGATCCGCCATATTGAATTTCTCAAAACACCACTTTTCTTTTGAAAGCCTCTTAGCAGACGTACATTTTGAGACGTCGTACGTCTAAATCGGTCAAACCAATTTTTGTGTAGGTAGCGTGATCGGTTTGACATGAAATGTCCCATATATATATATATATATATATATATATATATATATATATATATATATATATATATATATATATATATATATATATGTATATATATATAATAAATATTCGATCAAAAAGGTGTAGTCATTCATAGTCATAAGTTGGCTGTAAAAATAAGAGTTTTTAAAAACTTTTCGTCTGAGAAGAGAAAGAAAATATAAATATTTCAAAAGACCAAAGCCAACTGAATAATTGTTAATCGCATTTTATGTACCGAGTAAAAAACTAAAATTTCAAAAAAAAAAACATAAAAAGTGACAAGAAAGAGCCATGCTTGAATGTCAAGCTAAACCAAAATAAGTAAAACAATATAGGGTATTTTATTTAAACATCAAAACCCGATAGCAGAAACTTGGATAAAAAACAAGATTTGCCAACACTGTTATTGCCAACAATTGCAAAACTATACCCCATTTAATTACTCAAAATTTTGTCTGCCTTCCTGGTTTCGTTTTTTTTTGCTGGGACAAGAATACAAGCAAATTATGGATGGCGATATGTTTCCAAATTATTAAAAAAGAACCACAAGAGACATCATTTTATTCATATCTTTACTTTACTCTACACAGTAAAAAATTTAATTCATTAACCTCGAGGGATCACCGGTTTTAGTAAGTTTTTTGATTTAATTTTTAAACAATTTGTAATTTAACTCTGTGATTTCCATTGTTATTTAGACAAAATACCCATCTTTAATTACTATTAGTCGATTCTGATGATTAGTGATGATTATACAAACATATCCAAATTATCAGTACCAGGTGGGAGACTTAACCCACGGTTCAAATAGAACTTTGAAGACACCTTGTCATAATTTTTTTTGTAAAAAATTATCCCCATAACTTAGAAGCTTGACACACCACCGTTTACAAGCAGAATGCCACAGCTTCTTATTAATACCCGTAGTTCTTATTTTGACCCAAAATTAAAGATAAAATAGATATTTAAGCAAAAACTGGTTCAACTGTCCCGCACTTCCCCTATAGCTAAATGATTATAATAGTTCTATTATTGTGGAAAGTACGTACGAAAATTGCCATTTTCTTTATAAATTTGCAAGAAAACCCAGACAAAATTAATCATTGCGTAAAACTTGGTATGTCTTATCCTTACACTTGTCAGTTGAAAATTTTTGGTTGACAAATTAGACAGATGCATGTATTTGGAGAATCTGGCCGATAGGCACTATAAACTATTAATTTAATCAATTTTAATTAGGAAAACTTAATCATGGATCTTATAATTTATTTTACTCAACTACTATTAGTTTTTTTAATCGATCTGGCGTGGACCTGGATCTAATCATAATTGTGTTGATTTTGATTTGAAATTTAATCACTATTTTTAAGTGTGTATTCTTAAAAACAGGCATTTCTCTTAAATATAGTGATGCGCTCATGAGACGACAATCGCACAATTATTATACCCAACAAAATCAATACCATTATGTCATTTTAGTCTTACACAGATAAAGCATATTTGACGGAATACTACAATAGTTACAAGGATGTTTATATAGTTTCCAGAGATATCCACTCACCTTACTGGTTGCCAGACGTTTACTCCCGTTCAGGAAATAGACAAGTTGTCATTATTCGTCGAAGACATAGGCTATCTATATTTATAACTAGGGCAGTAGTGATACCTGAAACATAATCCGAGGATGGTTCAGCTACATAAAAGACCAGTCCCCGTATTTTCCCAATTCAATCCAATAAATTTATAACTTTCGGACCAAATTGACATTTATATTATTAAACCGTCAGTTACAGTATAATACAGCAGTAAGCGCTAACAATGTAGTTAACTCTTTGCCGATATTTTGATTTTTGATCTATAAAGGACGTTTTTTGGTTGTCATTCATTTACGTTGCATTGTTGTTTAATAAATGTGATTCGACTAATCAGGTCATGAGCCCCCCTGGATCCGCGCTTGGTGCGGCATCCCATAAGTATAAAAAAATGCACTTTGTGCATGAGTTTCATACAATTTTTTTTTCTGATCGTTTTAAAAACTAGACTTTCTTTACGCACAAAAGTGCGTAAATCATACATTTGTTTAACAAGTAGGAAAAGTAGCTCAAAGTTAAAAAAAGTGCCATAACGGTTCATTTTTTCACCCTTATTTAACGAAAGTCCAATAAAACCAAGTCGCCTGTGACAAACAATTAAACAAGGCCGACGTGATATTTCATTTAGAAATGTCAAATGCAGGTTTTTAGGAATACCATGTTAGTCGTGTCTTTGTAACAAGGTTGTGTAAACATGGAAAATCCCGATTCAAAAAAAATTATATCTATACCGTAGTATCCAATTTAATTTGAGAATGGTGACAGAAACCCATTTTACAACGGAATGATCAATTATGTATCTCTCTCTCTCTCTCTCTCTCATGTTCTTTCTCTCTCATACTCGCAGAATTTTTAGAGCTAGTAGAAAGTTAGGTTATGAGAACCATAAACAAACATGACATATTATTTGAAGCCTGTCCCATATTATAGTTTATTTTTGCAGTGTAAAAATATACTTAAAAACTTTATATTATAGAGTATTAGCAGCTTAAATTCCTGTGTTCTATGAATTTGGGACTGACTAAAAACTATTGAATTATTACGCAAGGTATGTACATATTTGTTCTTCTTTAAATTACTTGAACCGGGCGTTATTGAGTAACAGGAACGCTGACCCGATTCAAAGTTGAGAATAGAGGGCATCACAGAAGATTTCTTTAGTTATTGAGAAAGGAGTGAAAATTGCGCCCTAGAACCATTTGGTTTCAGTTTAAAGCGAATATGTCACCTATGATACTATTTATGTTAAATGGTTGATGATTGTCCGTTCTTCTGTTGGTAAACCTGACACAAATAGATTTTTGCTCAGTAAGCTTAATCTTCCAATCTGTGGTCCAATTGTACATCTGGTCGCTAGCTTGTTGGAGTTGTCTGGTTGCTGCATCTAGATCTGTTCCTACTGCTAATAAAGTAGTGTCATCAGCAAATGTAGCCACAATTACATTTTCTGTTTGTGGGAGATCACAAGTGTACAGTAAATAAAGGACGAGACCCAAGACGCTTCTTTGATGCGCAACTGCTTTAACTTTTTTCAGGTGGGAGTATTCCTCCTCTTGTTTAATTCTGAAGACTTTATCTGTGATGTAAGAGGTTAGCAACTGTACATTTTGTTTTGGTAACATTCTGTTTAATTTGTTAATTAGCCCTTTGTGCCAAACTTTATCAAAAGCTTGAGCTAATGAATAATTGTTTGTCTAATGTTGAGAAGTGTATTGAAGTTGGTGGCGGTCACTTAGAAGACGTGATTTTTAAAAGTTAGAATTTATTAGCCAAATATTTATAAATATGTGCAAATCCCAAAGAGTTAGCTGTAATTAGGTATAATAAAATATTTGTTTTGTTAAGTTGTAAAATTTTTATTTCACTATTAAAATGAGTAGTCTATTGTGGGGAACCCGGTATAAGTATATCAGCCACTTCCGCCCAAGCTGTATCGTTTATATTAGATCACGATTTTTACATTTAATGATGTATCCCATATTACTCATCTTTGTTTAATGGCACTAATTAAAATTTCGGTACCAAACCGTCCAAAATGTGCGCGATTTTCCATATTTAACGAATTGTGAAAAACGGAAAAAAAACCTAGCCTATAAGCAATGCCGCAACAAAAACGCAACTGACAAAACGCATGTATGTGAAACATCAGGTTTGGCCAATGGCTCCACCCAATCCTGATGATAGGGACCATAGAGAAAATATATAGTAGAGAAATAATGTCAATTACGAATGCGGCAAATTTACCGAGCTGAATCCATAAACAAAGACGGTCCTCTGCGGGCTTGCGCATTGTCGAACGTTTGCCTTGTGATAGACAGGACCGTACTTCAAAATTTATTTCACATGACGTGAATCTTTTATCGAGTAATAAATGCTAAATATATTACTTGTAATTATTCTTTTTATTAATGATAAAAATGTAACTGAATTGATTCGGCTTTTACTTGGTGGAAATCCATTATCAAACTGAAGTTTTAATACTGTGGTAAAATAATGTTACACTTTCCACTAATTTGAGATCTTTATTTTTAAACACTCGACATGTTTCGAAACACTGTTTCTTCTTCAAAGGAGTAAAACAAAGTGGTATCTTAAAAGTATAAAGGTGTGTACATACAAAAAGGTTCAGGTATTAACAATAAATCTAAATTGATACATACAAAAAGGTTCAGGTATTAACAATAAATCTAAATTGAGGGAAAATCCTGTTAAAGTATTTACAAGCTAAGAAAAGATATTCAATAGAGGTGATGAGTTTAAATCTAATTGGTCGTTCAATAAAACGTTATTATTTTTAAGTTTGTTTATTTCCAAGGATTCGAGCAAATTCAACCTTTTTCCCTTGTTCTCGCTATGCAAAATATCATAATTATTGTTGAAAGTATGGTTTTCTTGGATTAAGTGATTTGAATAATTTGAGTCTGTTTTATTATTTGTATAACTAGAGTAATGTTCTTTAATACGTTTATCAAAGTTACGGCCTGTTTGCCCTATATATACTTTAGGGCAATAGGGACATTTTAATTAAAATGTCACGATTGCCCTAAAGTATATATAGGGCAAACAGGCCGTAACTTTGATAAACGTATTAAAGAACATTACTCTAGTTATACAAATAATAAAACAGACTCAAATTATTCAAATCACTTAATCCAAGGAAACCATACTTTCAACAATAATTATGATATTTTGCATAGCGAGAACAAGGGAAAAAGGTTGAATTTGCTCGAATCCTTGGAAATAAACAAACTTAAAAATAATAATGTTTTATTGAACGACCAATTAGATTTAAACTCATCACCTCTATTGAATATCTTTTCTTAGCTTGTAAATACTTTAACAGGATTTTCCCTCAATTTAGATTTATTGTTAATACCTGAACCTTTTTGTATGTACACACCTTTATACTTTTAAGATACCACTTTGTTTTACTCCTTTGAAGAAGAAACAGTGTTTCGAAACATGTCGAGTGTTTAAAAACAAAGATCTCAAATTAGTGGAAAGTGTAAAATTATTTTACCACAGTATTAAAACTTCAGTTTGATAAAAATGTAACCATTAGTGAGATTTTAACAAAAAGTGTATAGTTTGTTGGCTTAAATCTGAGTTTTCTTGCTATACAAAACTGTCGATAATTCCTCGAAAATAGCTCAGTTTATATATATACAGTGCGTCTCTTTAATGCCCCCCCCTCTTAATTTTTTAAACGTTACATTTACAAAATTGAAAGTTGAAATAAAATATAAACATAGTATTCTAACCAATAGAATTAAAATATACAACTGTTTTAAGAAGTAAAATAGTAAATCAAAACACTTACATGTGTATATTTTATTGGATTGGCATCCCATCCTGTATAATTATTGAACAAACCAAGTTCTAGTGTATGATATAAATATTTTTACACCTATTTACAGTGTGTGCACTTGATACTTTGCTGAAAGCGGCGGCCCCATGTCAATCTAATCCACCGATATCTTAGCGATCCTTTGGCGAAAGCGCTTTTTTCTTTCGCCATCCCTTTTAAAATACTCCCCTCTACCCTAATCCACTAGTATTTTAGTGCCCCTTTGACGAAAGCGCAAATATGCCTTTTGGACACTCACCCTTCTAATCCACTGATATCTTAGCGATCCTTTGGCGAGAGCACTTTTTTCTTTCGCCATCCCTTTTAAAATACTCCCCTCTACCCTAATCCACTAGTATTTTTAGTGCCCCTTTGGCGAAAGCGCAAATATGCCTTTTGGTCACACTCACCCTTATGCAATATAGGGGAAGGAGGCATTGACACTATATATGACCTTCTTACACCATCTTACCCCTTATATAATGACCCTAATACATACACACCCCATCAGTGCCTTTCTGACACCTTGACCACACTCAATATACGTCACTGACATATATTTCTACTTCTCCGTGTGTGTATTCACTTCAACACCGGAGTGCATTTAAGATCAATTATATTTTTTACCTCCTATCCTTTCACATATTGATATAATTTAAATTTGGAATTAAACTAATTGTATTTATGCACTACTTGAAAGAAATAGACTACGAAATAATTCCTTATATTTAAAAGTTGGATACATAATTGGCGAAACATATGAAATGTCTGTAACACTTTGTAAAGACTATTTTTGTATCGAAATAACAAGCTTCAGAGGTTCGCTATATTCGCCACCCCAACCAAAAATACCATAACATACAAATGACTGAGATTTTTTCGGCCCGGTTCTGATCGCCGCGTTGCGTCATTGCGTTCAACAACCACTTTTACGAGACGTCCCGAGTGCGCATGCTTCGAGTGGACCGTCGGTTAAAAATCTGACTGGCGCCCAATGCGTACAAACGCACTTTTTCGCCCATTCAGCTGGTGTCGCGAATACGTTATTATGGTCTAAATATATCTTGTCTATGATAGGGACACGCACGGGCTCCACCGATGCCCGACGTTTTTCATCAGATGGACTGATGGTACGCGTTGCATATAAAGCCGGCGCCACACATGCGGCTGTCGACGAATAGCGAGCGGTTACCGCATGTGTGTACCTCATATACTTATTAAATAAATATACCACGGGTTCCCCATTTACCCAATGTGCGGTTTTTGATGCCAACAATGTGAAATGGAGATATATAATCTCGCATAAGTCTATCCTTTAGTCCGATATTTCGTAAACTGCGATTGCATTAATTTTGTGTTGCTATTGGCAATCTAACGGCGCACGGTGGGATAAAAATGGAAAAAGATGGTCATAAGCATTTAACTCAGCTGAATATTGAAAAATCGTCTCAAAAATCGTTACACGGTGGTTTTTGGGGACGCTGAATTCGAATCTCACAATATTTTTTTGGAGAACAAAATGGCGGATCCAATATGGCGACCAAAAATTTTTGAAAGTCAATAATATTTACCACAATTGTTACTTGGGTTTTTTTGGGTCGCGGAATTCGAATATGACAATATTTTTTCGAAGAACAAAATGGCGGATTCAATATGGCGGCCAAAAATTTTTGAAAGTCAATAAATATTTACCACAATTGTTACTTGGGGATTTTTTGGGTCGCGAAATTCGAATATGAGAATATTTTTTCGAAAAACAAAATGGCGGATCCAATATGGCGGCCAAAAAATTTCAAAAGTCGATACATATTTACCACAATCGTTACTCGGGGGTTTTTGGGGTCGCTGATTACGAATCTGACAAAAAATTTCTGCAAAATAAAATTGCGGCTGCAGTATAGCGATCTAAATTTGAAATTTTGAAAATCTGCTTTCTACTCTCTTCGAGTCTTTCCACAAAGTACGAAATCGGTACAGCAAATACGATACATTTTTCTTATCGTCTTCAGATAAACAATATTTGCATTTCGCTTTTTCTGAAATGTAGTTTTCCACTACTGCAAGCGCTTTCTTAAGTTCATCGGTCAACAAGTCTTTTAAAATGATGAAAAGTTCGTTTCTTGTAACAGATACCTGTTTGACAGAGCTCATTTCTGAAAAAAAGAATCAATATTATATTACTCATTATTTATAAATAATTCGAAAATTATCCATTTTACCATAACTTGATTTTCCAAAATTGAATTAAATATTCTTGAAATTTTTTATTTAGGTTATACATTCAATTCACTTTTTTAATCGATAGCCTGATTCGCAAATAGCGACCCCGAAAACACCCCAGTGACGATTTTGGTAGATATTTATTGACTTTTTAAACATTTCGGCAACTGCAGTGGATCCGCCATTTTGTTTTAAAAAAATATATATTGTCAGATTCGAATTCAGCGACCCCAAAAACCCCCGAGTAAAAATTGTGGTAAATATTTATCGACTTTTCAAAATTTTTGGCCGCCATATTATATCCGCCATTTTGTTTTTTAAAAAAATATTGTCAGATTCGAATTCATCGACCCCGAAAATAAATGACAAAAACATAGATTTACTTAATTGTTTATAAATATTTTATGATTAGTAATTAAGAAAATTGTAATGTTTTGTTGAGTTCCACATACCTTGCTGAGAAGAGTCCATAGCAAGACTCATCAATATGTTGTGCTATCCTGAAATGCACACAGTTTCACTTTTGCATTCAGAACTACATGTATTTACGTTCAGGACGTGTTTCTTTCAACGGTCAACTTCCGAATGGCCCTATGCAATGCTGCGCGGCATCTAGTGCTTGAAAACCAGTTTTCTTTGTACTTTGGGGTTCCTAGAAACGGTCGGGACAGATTGTAGCGTTAAACTAGAACCTTCGATTTTCACCAAATGGCCAGGTTTTTCCGATTTTATCCCACTGTGCGGCGCCACGCTTCATACGTTTCTTGACAGGGCAGGTATTTGGGTATAATTGAACTAGTTTATTATTTTTGTACATCAGGGCATAAGTTAGCACACTTCAAAATAAACCACAAGAACACCGAATACAAAATACAACACGACACAAAGAAAATATGGCGAATGGCGATCGAACTGTAAACAAGAAAAACAGAAAGAAGCCGAAATATACGCACAACAGCCGATGATTAGTACAATTCACCATCTAATTCAGTACAAGGTCTAACCAATGAAAAAATTCGTATTAACGCATGCGCATATACAGAAATATCAGACTAAAGGATAGACTTATGCGAGATTGTATATCTCCATTTCATAATGTTGGCATCAAGAATTCCAGACAACCCGGGGTATATTTATTTAATAAGTACCTATATGGTGTACCTAATCGGCGTTCGTCGCTCTCCATTCCCGTTTCATGTCGGTAAATTGGCGCACAAATGCCACTCGACGAAATCCGAATTTCGCCTTTCGCAGAAAGTCGCATGTATGGCGCCGGCTTTAAAGGGGCAAAATAATAGCCCGGTCTCATCAGGACTAATCATCAGGACTGACCATCAGTCGTATGTAAAACGGCACTAAAGGTCATTTCATTTTTGGCAAATAAACATACGACAATCACTGTGTTCTACCTTATATTTCCATTCAATTCAAAATTAATCATTCTTCAGTTATTGGGCGGACATGCACTGGCGACTTTACTTTTCCAATTTTACTGCACATTCGGGTTATCTCACGAATACGCATTTATTGTAAAAGAAGCCTTAGCTGTTTCCTTTAGGGACACTGAAAGGGTTCCCTAAAATCAATGCAGGAAAAGGATAACGGTTTAATTCTCCTGGTGATTTCCGGCTGCTAGCGGTGGAATATAATAGATGAGAAAAATAGGTTTCACCCTAAGTAAAAAAAGAGTTTTTAATTTCGCAATAAAATTATGAGATTATAGAGGTAAATTTCAAAAATATCTAAAAGATACGTTATAATAAAAATGTAAATAACCCTTTGTGCTCGTTCTTAAAGCGGCCATAATCTAAGAGCCGCTCTTAGACTATGTCCTACTGCACTATCTGAGACACAATTCAAGCGACGCTCAGTGTAAATCACCTTAACAGATCGATACAAACGGCCATTAATGGACCTTTTGAAACATACTCACGATCGACTTCTCAAAACATTTAATTAAGTAATAAATGTACAGTAATTAATGTTAAGAGTCACCCTTATCAGACATTAGCGCAGTGTTTCCGGCAAGTTACAACTATTGAGTTGGCCAGTTATTAATTACAATTGCTTTAAGACATCGATCATGACAGTACCAATATGTCCTTGCCATATTAAAGAAATAAAATATCTGTCGTCTTTTTTGCCTTTCAATAATATAACTCGGAAAATCTAGATTTTAAGAAAAAATTTACAGGAAAAATTAAGGTGCATAGGAGATACATCAAAACGTTTTCTTTGAGACTTTTTAAATACTTTTTAAGTAATCTCAGCCTCAGCTTAAACTGTGAATTTCATTTTTGGAACATAAGTAAATGATAAAAAGATTAAATAATATATGAAAATTAGAGTGACCAATTCTCCACAAACAAAATAAATGTTGAGAGTTGTCACAAACAGAAGATAAATTTAATTGACCTATTTATTGTGAGGTTTGCCCAACTACTTGCCTTGTAATTTTATAATAATTTCATATTTAACTCTTGGGTCTGATAAATTATAACGACCGAGGGCGCTTACTAGGGATGTAACGGGTAGCGCTTTTTAGGATCCGGCCAAACCGGGTACCCGGTCAATTAAGACCAGGCAAAACCCGGTACCCGGCCGGGTACCCGGTCTTGCGGAATATTACTATTGGCAATATCTTCTTTTACTTCTAATCAGTGGGTCATAGCAGAAAAGTTGCTGGAGCTGCTACAACCATTTGAACAAACAACTAAACATTTCAGCAGTACACACTGTACTATATCGGAAGTAATTCCTACAGTTTTTTCGCTAAAGAGGTTTTTAAGAGAAACACAAGTTCCAGGCTTAGGATCCATGCAAGAAAATCTTATGGAAGGATTAAGTCGAAGGTTTTCGAATATCGACACGAACAATAATTATCTGGTTGCATTTTTTACTGACACAGATAATTTGAAGGAAAAAGTAATAAAATATATCCTTGAAGCAAATTTGTTAATCCAAAATAATGAAGTTAATTTGTCATCCAATTCAGATTCAGATGACAATGTTCCTCTTAGTTTGTATACAGATAATCCATCCTCATCAAAAAGACCTAGAGAAGATAAACGCTCAGTTTGGGATGTGTTTACCAGTATTGCAAACACGCGAGATACAAATAAAAAATCATCTGCTAAAGCACCAAACATACAACAGGACGTGGAGGATGAAATAAGTTCATATTTGGCGTTGCCGTTAATTGATAGACAGTCAAGCCCATTTTCGTGGTGGCAAATAAATTCGCAGAGATTTGCTAATCTAGCAAAGCTTGCTAAAAAGTTTCTTTCAGCACCTGCCTCAACAATATTTAGTGAACGGTTGTTTTCAGAAGCGGGTAATATTTATGAAGAAACCCGAAACCGACTATCCTCTGAGAATGGTGAAATTTTAGTTTACCTTCATCACAATTTGCCATTAATTGATTTTAGTTATTAAATGTTTTAACAAAGTTTATTATTATAACCTTTTAAAATCTGTTTTTTATGTATTTTTTATCATCACAAAAATACACCGTTTCAGTTCTTTTATGTTTTATTTTATCAAAAATAGAAAACATAATAAAAAAACCGGGTACCCGACCGGGTAACACCTGAACCCGGCAAACCGGGTATCCGGCCTTCCCGGCCGGGTACCCGGTTTTGGCCGGGTAGACCGAGTACCCGTTACATCCCTAGCGCTTACACCACAGACACTTTTTCCATCAGTACAATCGCAATCAAGCTGCAAAACAATAGCGATACAAGCGCGATATTGTCGCAATCCACCGTGCTGCCGCGATTCCACACCCGAGAAAACTCGAGGAAGTCTCGCATGAGATTCTTGCAATACTGTTTACACTACAATATCGTACTCATCTTGCAATATTAAGAGCAATTATGGTCGTACAAGAGACAGTCAGACAGTGCTGTCGCAAGTTCTTTTAGTGCCGTATACACATAACTATTACAGTGCCAGTATTAAAGCCATACTTCGTTGACGTAGCAGCTGCAATAATAACTTTATTGATGAATAAAAGGAAAGATAAATCCATTTGAGACCGACAATGGGTTTTAAGGAGATCCAAACTTGGCTGCTTCAACAATTTGGTGAGGGAATTAAAAATAGAAGACGCTCAACAGTTTTTTTATTTCATTCGAATGACTGCAGTAGCTTTCGAGATTTTGTAACAAAAAGTCGGCAATCTAATTAGAAAAAAGATACACCTATGCGAGATTGTATGAAACCGGCTGAAAAACTCATCGTAACGCTCTACTAAAATAATCTAAACTGTCGCTGTGAGCACAAGGTATACGAAACAAATCCTATTGCTTGCGAGGTATGTATGTCGGAAATTGACGCGAACATGTCTACACTTGAAATTTATCGCGCTCATAGAAGATTGCCGCGAACGAAAACTGTCGCTATCTCACTTGCAGCGCAGTTTACACGGGCTAGTTTCTAGCGAACATTCTGCCAGACATAATTTGTGGAAGTTTTCTCGCATCTGGAAACGCGGCCTACCCTAAAGCACCAGCCTGTGAGGCTGGAGATCCTGAAATATTGCTTGGATACTGAAGATATATATATATATATATATATATATATATATATATATATATATATATATATATATATATATATATATATATATATATATATATACAGGGTGTCCCAAAAAGATGTGCCATCGCTTAAAGGGAGATTCCTTGTAAGAAACTAAGGCAAAAAGTTCATATAAACATGGGTCCGCAGATGCTTCGTTTCAAAGATACAGGGTGTTATATTTTTAAATTTTTTTCACTTTTTCCAAAGTATTTTCAAAATGGCTTCATCAATTTTGATGAAATTTACGTTGTGTAAAGTACTTAAATTAAGCATAATTCTGACCATGAAAAGACTTTGACAGGTCCTCCAGGGGCGTACATATGAGACGACGGTACAATATTTTTCCAGTAAAAACATGTACGCCACTGATTTCTTCACATTTTCGTATATCGGTCAAATAGTATGTTAACTTCTTAACAAAACTTGTCTCTTCATATTTTTTCAATTTTCATTTCGTTTAGGAGATAAATGTAATTTTATTAACCGTCTTACTGGTTTAGTTTTCCCAACCATCGGTTTTAACATGTAAAGACCATTTAAAAATTGAACGTCCTGTATCTTTGAAACAAAGCACCTGCGGACCCATGTTCATAAGAACTTTTTGCCTTAATTTCCTTCAAAGAATCTCCCTTTAAGCGATGGCACATGTTTTTTGAAACACCCTATATATATATATATATATATATATATATATATATATATATATATATATATATATATATATATATATATATATATATATATATATGAAGAAGTTTACCAAGTGAATTTTTTTAGATGACTATTTCACTCATGTATTTTACACAGAATAAATTATATAGCAAGAAAACATCTACCTTGAAGTTTTTTCGCCTCCACCTTAACCAATCATATTACAAATTCGAACAACCTACATGGTTTTTCAGCGGTTAAATTTTGTATGCTGTTCTTATTGCTGTGTTAACAAATCAACAATCACTGTCATTTTAATCTGGCAGCTAAAAGTTTTTTTTTCGTGAACTACTCATCTCGAATACCATTCGAGATAAAATTTTGTAGACGAAATATTTCTCTTGTATTAAGTTAGCTTTTTGACAATTTCGCTCATGATATTTTATTCAAAACCACTTGACTGATGTCATTCTCGTAATTACCAAGCAACAAACTTTCATAACAATCGAAAACTTTTATGTGTTGTTCTACTGGAGAAAGATATGGGCCCCTAGGCCACCGCCCCTAGGTCCGCCAATACATTTCTCCTAACGCAGCGATTAAGTCTAGAACCACCGCCGCTATCTGCGGCTCATTTTGATAACGGTAAACCTCTCGATCAAATTAGATAACTTTGTTATAAACTTTGTGCTTATTGATACCTAATTTGGGATTAGTGTTGTTACCATTAGCGATACTGAATTTACTTACTTATATATTAGTTAAAGTTTTAATCTGATACTCCTTTATTAATTAGTATTACGATTACGGTATAATGATTATCTCACAAGTTGTTCTCCAGAGTATAAAAGTGGCATGAAGATTAGATAGAAAATAATTAAAGTTACACAAATTCTATTTTGTCATCCCATACTGCTTTTGCATACAAAATTAGGTTTTATTACTCCACGCCTTTTAAAAATAGGAGTGACTTAGTAGGCTAATAGCCTGCTTAGATAAAAACACCAACAACAGCAGGTTTCCGGCTTTCAGGTACGAAGCTGATCATTGATCAACATCAATTCGTGTTGTTAAATTGTCAATAGCAAAGTACACATGCGTTTAATATGTATACTTTAAGGGCTGAAGAACGGTGCCCGATCAGCGCTGGTTTTGTGTAGCGGGAACCTGCTTTCAATGTGTTTATAAAAAAAAAACAAGCGCGAGTTTGTTAGATTCTGCCAGATAGTGCCATCCCACAATGTTGTTGTATGCTACGTAGTTGTTTGTTTTTTACCTTCTAACGCCATTTTATATTTACATATTTTAATTTTATTTGTGTTGCATATTATTATTGTCTGTCAATGCTTTGTTTGAATTAATGAACTGTTCCACTGTCATTTTATATTTTCAGAAATTTATCTCTATATAATTATTTGTGTAGTGTATGCTTGTTTATATTTTTGTTTTTTACACTTACTATCTAAATCTGTAGTAGCAAAAGTTAGAATCAAATTTTGATGCGTAGAGGAAAAAGATAAAACCAAATTCCTTCCATTAACGTCAGTAGGTACAGAGTCAAGATTATATAGAAAATCTTACAAAATAAAACTACTGATTGCATTTTCCAGATGATAGTCTGCACTAGCCTAAATAACGTACGTTTGTAACTATAAAAAATATTAGTTTTACCTACGAGTAGACTACTGTTATTATTCGTCTTTAAAAAAATGTAATTAGAAAATGTTGTTATGTTAAGTTGGTATTTATGTTAGTATGTAAAATTAATCTTAAAACTAAAACAAAAGCTTCTGAGCTGTATAAACCGTTAAAGAACTTTGTCAATTTTTAAGGGAATTTCGACGCTGACAATTGTTAACCTGTGCGCTGCTATGAGTGCTGCTGTCTTTAGAATGTGTTACAATTGTTAAAAAAGTAAAAAAAAAATAGTAGGTCGACTTTGGGTAGGGCCCTGGGTATTAAGGCATAATTTAAGATGTATCCACCATAATCTACTTTAAGAGTTACAATCTGGAGATATTAGGATATAAGGAATCCTATCAGCGTTGAGGAATACTTTTTGGTTACCCTTCGGCTTCTGGCAACAGGAGAGACTTATGCCAGCTTACAGTACAGCCGTCCTAGACCCTAATATACGCTTTCAGGTATAAGAGTGGCGTTTTTTTTTATATAAAAAGCGTTATAGGAGCTGCTGGAATTATGTTTCTATGCTTGTCAATATCCTACTAAAACTATATTAGAAACTGTTATTGGATACAATATACAACAACTAACCCTCTTGGTCACCAGACAAGAAACTACAATTTTATTTAACAGGGTAAAATAAAGAGCATTTAAAGTTTTTATAACTATTTATTCTCCACTAGAGCAGCGCAGCAGCAGCACACTGGCACTGCAGTGTTATCGCAGTACTTCATAACAAAATTACGAACATCCATTTGTAATCCACCAAACAGCAAAATATTGCAATTTAATTTGCAACAAAATTGGCTGCCCTTTAAACCCCACCCCAATCACTTGAGTTATATTTCTGATCTCTTAATTTCTGTAGCTTTATTTCGCTACGGAAGTCCTGTGCAAAGGCTTGAAGAAGTTCAAATAAATTCTAATTATTTTCTGCTATGATGGCTAGAGATGCTATGTCTGGGCTACGGCTTTAGGCATTTCTTTTACCTGATTATGATTTTCCTTTATACATCAGATTAAAATAAATAAGATGTTACAAATTACATTCCTGCAACGTTCTCCAGCTTCGCTGACTGTCACATTAACCGTTGCCTCTCGTTTATTATACAAGCAGTAAATGGGCTCGTTCACTAAACCTGAATTTCATAATTTTAATACAAAGTAATCAGAGTACGAAAATGTGTTTTACGATAACAAAAGAATATTAAGGAGTTTCATAATTCTTCATCAAGACATAAAGATCTAAGAAACTTCAGTGCGATCAAAGCGATCGGCATTTTACGGCTACGTGCTGTTCTATAAGCGTTATGGCCGGGTTTGGAAATTAAGCGAGGTCTGAACTATTACGTGATTCGGTATTTGAAAGCCTTATTTTTAATCACGCCGCACCGGGGTAACTTAAGTACGTCGCACGCCAGTGGCGTGCAGACAGTGTAGGCAAAAAGGCATTGCCTACCCTAGTAAATTAGTAAAATCACGAAAAACAAAATTTACAAATTAAATTTTTACAGAATATATATTATTATGCGTTTCCCTATCTACTTTTTCTTTATTAAACTATTTATGGTCTATACTCTATACCAGAGGTCCCCAAACTTCTAGACCATTTGCCGAGTTATTTTTTTTTTCGCAGACCCCCTGCCTGTCTTATATTCAATTTTCCTAAACTTTATTACGTCAAATGTGTTTTTCACAGCTGACAGAGTGCTCCTCGCCTTGATGTTTTTTTTTTTTGTAGGGTGGACTGTTGTAAAAAAGGAAAAACAAGTACTTACAATTTTTATTCAGACCTTTAGTATTACAAATTCTGACTACACCTCGCCTGATGTTAAGCGGTACAAGTGCTATCCATGACTCCATGAGTAAGAGGGACTAATTTCGGTACCATGGGTTACTGAAGATTCATAAGTCCAACGTTTACAAATTAACGTGTCATGGTTCGAAACACGACCCCGACGGTGATTCTACGGGACCTTCCTAGGAATTACCTTGTAAATTTAGATACTTATAATAAGTAAGAAGTACATTGTACACTTACGCAATCTGTTTTCTCATCTGTCATTTACGAAATGCCTGAGTTGATGATGACTGTGGGTGGATCCCGATTTACATGTCGTGGACCGCCAAATTTCTTTATCGCCGACATGGACCCCCTGTAAGTTGAAATCGACTCCTGGGGTCGATATCGAGCACTTTGGGAATCATCGTTCTATACCATCAAAGAACAAATATAACGTTGTTGTCGATATCATAAATCGTCCAATAATAATCGCATTTTAACCGACCAAAATCAGCATAATATTATGTATGTAATGTAGGTGGCCCATAAGAGCCCGATGAAGGTGGAAAAATATTTATATGGACGCTATAGCGGTATTTGAAGGCAGCACCTATATAGCCGATTAAGGTACGAATTTGAAGGCACGGATCTAGCATCGTATGTTAAAACGAGATCGAGCGATTGGCAAATGTCGTAGCGCAGTTCGCCGAACTCCGGACTTTTACAGCACGACGGCCGGGCCGGTTATACTCATGCATTCTTAAAGAAAGTCGATCGTAAAAGGCTTGAACTTTTAGACATGAAATGTAATGCTAAAAGGTTTTTGCCATAAACAGTTACATCAAGTGACTAATTATTCTAGACGTTACATGCGAAGTGAAATTCGGCGTTAACGAAATATAAATTAAAACATACCAACTTATTTATTTTAATAACAATTTGTGTGTACCTGTACTAAACTACACAATATCATTATTTAAGCAATTAATATCATATTATGACAATTCAGCAAATAGGCGCTGACCGGTGTAAATTACACTCTATTTATCATAGACCTATTGATGCAAGGGTACTGTTCTTTATTTTATGCTAACTGTCCCTCCTTTGAACTTTACCAAATTCCATTTTTTTTTTCGCTTTTTAATCAAAGTTATTATTTAATAAATTATATTAAAAGGTGCATTTATGCTCGTTAGTGCCGTTTATCGAGTTAGTTTTTGTAATATATTATTTTTGCTAATCTAATGTTAGCCAGTTCGCCAACAAATCGTTATCAAAACCAATATGTCCGAATATTTATTTCAGTTACGGCGAATCTCACTCCTATCATTACATGAAACATCTAGAACAGTTAGCCACTTGATTTAATTTTATACGATTTTACTTATGGGCGGAAACATGTTAGCATTACATGTAATGTCTAAAATATCCTAATGAAATAGTATATTGTACAACGAGCATGGAATGACATGCATTTCCTACGAGTATGACGATTGCAGCACGATGCCGCAGGCGAGTGCTGCAAATCATACGAGTAGGAAATGGCCATTCCATGCGAGTTTTACACTATACTTTTTCTACGAATGTTACTGTTAATAAAATGGGATTAGTAATATTTTTCTTTTTAAGATGTCAAAAAATGTCAATGAAATTATAAAGATTTTGACGCGGCACCGGTCAACGCCACCTTTGTAAAAAATACCCGTGCACAATGGGAACTTTGTAGTTCAATCACCATGGTGATTGAAGCACAACGAAAATGTGTACAACACAATGCACCATGTTCCGAAATTACTATTGAACATACAATAAAGGTTTTTATTAACATTCGTAGAAAAAAATAGTCTAATAGTTTACTTTATGAACTCTCCAGATATTTTATAAAACAACTTATTACGCTAAACGGCTACGACCTATCAATACTGGCTGGACCCAACCAGCTAACCGGAGAAATTAATTTAAAACGGGGAAGCTACATGTTTTCGCTATAAAAATAACAGAAGAGTAAATTATATTAAATCGTGCTATGTGGAATTATATATTTTTTAGTCAAGTTTTGATCGCTGTAGATTCATAATTCAATAAAAACATTGTATTTTTAATTCTGAAGCTGAAATAAAAAATAATTTTATGTTCCGCCACATTTTGCTTTGCTAGATAAAACCAATTTTAATATTTTTAAATCGACATTTTCAGTAAAAATGACTTTGTAACTTGGATTATTGACTCATTTAAAAATCATTTGCCGGGATAACTGAAAAATGATAAAATTTGAGTTGTTTTACTAGTGAAATCAGTTTTATTATAGAAAGCACAGGTAAATGTTAAAAAATGTCTTAGTTGTTTTTTTCCCTTTAATTCTAAAGGTGCTTACAGACATGCAACAAAACTTTGTATCGTAAAGGTCCGTCCACACTGGTGACAAAACCCCGTGAACCCGTTCTTGATGGGGCGAAATGCGACGCGTGTCATAGTCGCGTGTCATCGTCGAGTATCATCGTCGCGAAATGATATGGGTTCAGCTCATTTTAATAAAAACAGTCACCATGGACGCTGCAGTAGCAGCGTACATAGTACGACAAGACATGGAACGGACTGATGACACGCGGTACACGCGGTATTGTCACGCGTTGCGGTTACGGGATACCCTCCAGACTCCAGACTACACACGATGGGGTTCGCGACGCGACGGTGTCACGGCACTGGGTTTGGTCACAAGTCTGGACGCATCTTAACACCGTCGCGTAACAAGTCTGAAACTTTGTAACAGCGTAATATAGTAACGTCGAGGCGTTCCATCAGTTGTCGGTAGTTTAGCGTTACATCAAAGAAATTATACCCGCTGACGTTGCACCACTTGTTTGCATGTCTGGACAGGTCTGCGTAACATAGTAGCATTTATTTTTTTTATTTTTTATGTTTAAATGAAAAGAAATATTGCTACAATGTGGAGGGAAAAATTACCCTAAATGATTACCACTACACACACTTCTTTTAGTATATAACTTTGTCTAACACCAGCGTCCCTTTTGCCTGCATTGTTTATTTTATAGGTATACAAGATAATGCATAACTCTATAGGCTACCGCAGCAATCTCCATCTTTTTCCCGTATTTCAAAATACTATATAACAATAACTAAATAATACTAAAATGATGGAACGAGTTGAATAAATGTCGAATGAATCAGGCGCGGATCTAGAACGTCATTTGGGGGGGGGGGGGGGCGCATTCAGGGAAAAGTAATATACTTTTAACTTTTTATATTAATGTTTTAATAGTTATATGTATTATTGATGTTTTTGGGGGGTCATGACCCCCATGACCCTACCCTGGATCCGCGCTTGGAATAAACGTTCGCTCTTACGACATGCCACAACGTTATGATACGCTCCAATCCTCGGCAGACATTGCACACTTGCGCAACAAAAATCTGTTATGCAACAGTGTTACTTCGTTGCATGTCTGTAAGCACTAGGGTGGTCCTTATTTATAGGGGGAAATTTTATTTTTGGTGTTTTTTTGGGACACCCCCTAGATTGATATAATTTGATACAAGAAAATATCCTGAAAAGTTTCAGCTCATTTGGATAAAGGGAAATGGTAGCGCCAAGCCTTTAAAAATTCGGTAAAGTACTGATATTGATCAAAAAACTGATGCCACGTTATTATGACTGAGTATTTTGATTTTATATAAAAACATATAACACAAAAATTATAGGCACTATCCAGACCTGCGATTTTTGTAAAGAATTATTTCTTGTACAACTAGTAGTTTTTGAGAAAAACTCACCTGGTAAATTAGAGATCAATCAATTTACGTAAAATATTTATTTAATAATACATTTCTTTATAATCTATTCACATATTTTTAAAAACTTTTCGCGACAGTTGTTCTTCTGGAACCAGGATATTTTTGTCGATAGTCTGCAACTACTTGTAACACAAATTGCTTTTGGGTTTAATTTTTTGTTAATTTATCATTGAAGTCTTCCATTAACTTGACTCCTCTTTCTGCGGAATCGTTAACAACTTTCAAACATTTAACGATATCTAGTGCAGCATTATAGCTGTCATCCTTTGTCCATGTTGAAGGGTCTTTATCAAAAAAATCTGTGTTAATGTTAAATCTCGTAAAAAAATGTTTAGAACTTGGTTGAATGAATTGGTAGCATTGCAGTTCTCTTAATGTCAGCTGGCAAAAATACCTCGAGAAGCTCCCCACAGTTTAATGCTTGCACCATCAGTTTTTTAGTATCTGTTGAAATATTTGCCTCAAAAAATGCCAGAGCTGCGCTTTCAAAATTTATCCAAAGCACTTTTGCGAATTTGTGAATCGGCTTTGTATTCAAACAAACTTCCTAAGAATTAAAAATCCTGGCGGGGAACTTCAATATGAATGCAGGAGTTAACTTACAAAAATGGAGACATCCCGGATTCCAGATTCTTTGGCCCTTGATAATTTGAATTCGTTGCGGAAAAGGAGAATCTTAAAACAGTAGATAACCTTAGCCATCCACCTGGCATAATGGAAAGCTCCTTGGACTCTAAAAGTTATTCCTTTAGGTAGAATACCACCAAGAAAAATAATAGTTAGTTCAAGAAGTTGTCGATAATCTTCTCTGGGATATCTTTCCTGTACACTTTCTAGAGCAAACCCCTTGGTATCTTCTACATAGTCTGGTAGTTTTGCTTTAACGATTTGATCCTCCATTCCGGTTTGAAAATTCTGCAAATTGATTTTAGACCACGCTTCCTGAAAACGTTTGAAAATTTGGACATTTGGGCCGGTAGATTTTTCTTCAAATTTTGCCTCAGACACGCTTCTTAAAATGATCTCATGTATATGATGTCGGCATGGCAAATATAGTATATCTCTTCCTAGTTCCTGTTCCAGTAAAATACAAGCACCTTTTAATCGTCCTGTATTTGAAGCAGTTATGCCACAGCACAATGCTTGTACTTTATCTTCTAGGTGCAAAGTGTGATATACGGCAAGAGCTTGATCTTTTCCTGTGCCGGATGATAATTGAGGAATTCCTAGTAGTTGCTATTCTCCCTTACATGCAATAATAACGGGAAGTCTATCGACAAGTTCTCTTTCCGTCAATGCTGGAAGCATTTTCCCATCCCAAGGAACAGTAATTGCACTAATTTCCATTTTGTCAAATGCTTTACGAAGTTTTGAAGAGTGCTTTTCACGCACGCGTTCCCGACAGCGACGAATGGAAGGTCGATATATGATTAAATTATTCACATCTTGATGAAGCGCTTCGGCAGTAGCAGTTAAAATATGCACTGCATCCCTGTCAGTTACTTTGCATCTATCAAATGCTGCTACAAGCTTAGTAGCAATAAATCCCAAACGAGCACGCTTTTCTTAGGACTACTTGGTCCTGGTTCGCTCTCCGATTCTAAGAAATGTCTGCTGGGGCCGGAATCTTCTAGCGAATCGACGACCATACTGGTAGAATCATCCGTATCTTCGCTACTACTTAAAGATGTCAATGTAACTGCTTGTACTGAAAAAAAGAGAAACTACGTCAATGACACATGATACAATATTATTACTGTCAGAAATAAAAATAATGGATTTATTATCTAATAAAGGTAATAAGTATGTGCTTTTTAATGACTTATAATGCGTTGATTTTGTTTTCTTAAGTCTTCTTGATACTTTCCAAAATAATTGCCCCTTCTCCTTTTCCTGTAATGTAGGGTCTCCTCCAATCATAGATCCTGGGCGTCCTTTTTTTCTTTGATTGATAAGGAAATCTCTGTCCTCCTGGTTTATCATTTCCAAAGCTAAAGCTTGAGCAATATCAAGTAAATCGTCGAGTTTTTCAATAAAGGTATTTTCTTTCTGTATCTGCACTTCAGTTCGACGTTTACATGATTTATGTAAAGTCTTCCATTCATTGTAGAGTGCCTCCACTTTCTCCACGCAATTCTGAAATTTTCGTGTGGGAATTATTGCCTTTTCCCAAAAAAACTTATTTTTCTTCCCCCACTAAAGTTGCACTAGAGCGCAAATTCAACTTTATTTTACGTAAATTATAAACCTGACTATTTGATGGCAGTTTAGAACCAACAATCTGGCTGTCATCATGTTCTGTTAAATATATTGAATCGCGACTTCTCGTTTCCATTTGACACAAAATAATTTACTTTTAATATCACACTTTGCCGACAAAGAGGTACACGCTATACGACAGCACGAAGTTGACTGAGCCACTCAGGGAGAAAATGAAGAGTGAAGAGGCGGTAGGGTCCATGACAAATAACTCTGTGGTGGGAGCACAATGGGGGTATGAACTATCGACTGCCTAGAGACAGTCGGCGCCGGCTGCGGTTAATAGGAATTAAGCATAAACTGTGTTTGGAAATGTAAGTAATAAATACCTAAAAAGGTGTAACAAAACAAGGTTGGGTATACCATTGCCTTTTATTAATATAAAGCTGGAAAAAACACCAAGAAACAATTTAATCTAAATGATATACTCGTATTTTACCAACAGGTTGGTAAATATCTTTTTCCGCCTATTTCAGGTGTTTTAAAAAAAAAATGAGAAAAATTCAACTTCTCTGCAGCAAGTGTTCCCTCTATCCAATCGAACTGAAATTTTGCACATATTTTTTACTCATCCAGTGTCATTATATGAGGGTGTGTCCGAAAAAAAATCAAAAGTTGGTGAATAAGGACCACCCTAGACTAAGCACCTTAAGAAATGTGCCCAGACATGCAACAGAACATCGTATCGCAACACCACCGCGTATCAAATTGTTGGTACACGAAGATGTTGCAGTATGAGGAATAGTTCAAGAATAGCGCATATGAATGCTGCGAACATTATGCCATTCCGATTTTTGTTTAAGCATTTGAGATGGGAGTTGCTGCAGCAGCGTGCATAGTGATCTATGATTTACCAAGAAAGAAAGCGAAGACGGTGGTGGCAAACACGGTTATATACAAAGCGTGAATTTGCTTTTTCTATAACACTAAATGAGAGCGAGAGTAATTTCCTGCGCCAGCTCCATTTTCACAGTCCAATTGGATACACTAATTGAACGACCTCTGCATGTGATGTACAATGCATCACATCGCAACATTTCTTTGATATGATGTTAAAAAACCGAAAACAGATGGAATGCGGCGGTGTTATGGTGTTACGATGTTCCGCTGTTGCAGTGTGCCATCCAAATTTTGCGCGATGGTGTTGCGCGACGGAGTTGTATTACGATGTTCGGTTGCATGTCTGGACGCACTTTAAAGTGCGATACTGCCATCCCTACTGGGCGCGACGGAGTTGCGTTATGATATTTTGTTGTATGTCTGGATGCACTTAAAGGTGCGATCTGCTGTCCATACCGAACGCGACGGTGTTACTCGCAAGGAGTTTGTCGACATATTCGATTGAGGACAATCTGATTTTGAACGTGTAGGGAAATGCGTAATTACAGCAAGACAGGTAGTAGAAACAGATACAATAATACCGAAATGTCGATCCGGATCGATCCACTTTTGGCAAGCGAATGCGGCTCTGGGAGTATGCGTATTGAAAAATCACAGGGTCAATGTCACGAGTACTTCAAAGATGGGTGAGTTAGCTTGGTTATTCTCGACTACGAATTGCGTGTAGCTGAGCGTGCCGCAGGTTCTTTATGATCCTTAATCTGGAACCTCGAAACAAGGTTTGTAATCTCGAACGCTCAACCATAGGGAGGGAAGAATTAAGCTTCATTTGTGTTTATGTTGTGGACTTTGCAAGGCGGCCTATCATGTGTTTTGGCTTTGTTTGTTCAGTTTTCTTCTGAAAGTAAGTGTTTGTGGCCTTCTGAGTTCCATTAGCCTTTTTGCCGCAAGAACAGTTTATGGATGGTTTATGGTGACCGAACATATACTGCTTTATGATGGGTTTTGTAGACGTCATATCAATCCCCACCTAAGTTTCTGTTACACCGGATTATGTCGCGAAAACGCACCAGGTGATGGAAATTATAATTTAAGGTTAAGTAAGCATCTAGCATTCCGTATTTATTTTGTTATGAGTAATTTAGTTTGTCTGACTAAGTTTTTCCCTGTGATGGTTCTGTTTCCTTTTTTGGCAGAATTAATTTGTAGGACAGTTTATTTTGATACACCAAAACAAAAGTCTTTTTTTAAATGGACACATTACGATAAAACTTGTTTCCATTTATAACTTGTTCTACGAATTATCAGAATCGTAGTTTATTTACGGAGATTATATTTTGTATAGAAAAGAAATTGCTCGGAAGTTAGTTTTGCTGGAAAGTTTTTATTAATCTGAACCCGTTTCCATTTTATGTATAAAATATGTATGCTCAAAATAACCACAAGCACACAAACAGAATTCCGGCGAATAAAGGAGAACCCAAGGATAACCTTCTTCAGAACGGGTTATGATTTATGTTAAATGTCAAAAACAGTGATGTCATTGGTTGCGTCATGGATATTTTGCCTCTTATAATTCTTCTCGCGGCAATCAGCATAAATGGTTAAACCAACATACACAGTTTATGTGAGTTTATGTTGCGGTAAGAAGCATATTGTTAACTTATGGTATAGTGTTCTGTAAAAATCTTTATGCGTCTATCTTCAGAAGTTATAGCAGCATATAGCAACATATGCTAAACAGTTTTAAAAATAGTGTGTAAAACATAGCTTGTGACGTACGATAAATGGTTGCGAAGACTATATTTTGTTTTATTTTCTCATAAAATACTTACCAATATGAAATAATCAGGAATTAGATCTATTTTTTATGACGTAGTATGTAGCCACTAGAATACCTTTGAACCCCCAATAATAACAAAAATTTATTATGCCCTAAATCTTAAGATTAGTGCCGTTAGCCTCCATAACCATAAGGATTTAAGGTTAAGAACTAATTTTAAGGAACGACACCTGATAAAACCTGTGCAGCAACAAGATAACCGCTTGAGGGTCGTATTAATAGTCGCTCTTCGAAGAACCCCTTACAACTTTGGTGAAGGTTGCCATGACCCCTCCTTAAAAACTCAGTTTTATAGTCAATTTTCGTATTCTCCTTAAAGAAGAGATATTCTTTGTATATTGAGATATTTTTACGTCTTATGTAGTACGGAAAATAGTTTGCTTATTTCCGTCTTTTTTGTGGTATTATAATCGCGAATTATCTAAACACTGCTGGCTTGTGCTATCGTGATTCAGAACTGTAACTAATTGGGTAACTATTATCAAGAATGTTAATTTGTTTGTGGGTCATGTTAATTTGTTTTTAATTGCCATTGTCAGTATTTTTATAACAGAAAATAAAAATAAAAATGTTTCCAAGTTTACAAATAAGTGTGTCTCATTCCGTTTGTGGCGCTACATGAGCAATTCTCTGTTATTTATTGTAGTTAATTTATTGTGTATTAATATAAATATAGTGTCTCGAGCTGTCATTTTGGAAAACATAACATATATGGTTATTTAGTTTTCATGATAAAATTTAAAGAGATTTTCCAAGTCGCTTATGTGTACCATTTTGGGATTCTTATGTGCAGGGAAGTATTATCCCAGTTTTCAATCAAATCGACAAAATTGACAAAAACCGTGGATGAATTAGAAAGGATTCGGTATTCCGTATACTGTTAGCGTATCGAACGTGAAGCCTGTTTATTTGTTGTTTGTTATGAAAACATTTACCCTAGAGGTCTAGTGTACGAACATTAAGGAAATACGTAATTGAATCAAGAATGGTAGTAGAAAGAGATACAATATCATTGGAGTGTTGGAGCTCAGAAGTGTTGCTGTCTCTGCTGGTTGCTTAGGAAATACGTCTGAACACTGGGCTACACGTACGTCTTTGTCTAATGAACTAGAATAGAAAAAGTTCGACTTATAGATTTATAGATGACTCGGAGCGACTTTAAATAAACCTTTAGAAATAATATAACCTATAAATAATAAAACCTTTTTATCTTAAATTTATTATTATTTAGCAGAAAAATAAAATCTTTTAGGCCTTTTATTACTTTTAGTAAATCTTGTGATGCTTCTAACGTATTTTTTGTACAAAAATACAATGTAAAATAAGATGTGGCCAATGTTTACAAATTGTGTTTACAGTGTCTCTTAGAATGGTTTTTTTCGGCTTCAAAGAATGTTAAATCATCCCGCATCCATTCTTAATAAATCCATGACAAAAACCCTCCAGAGAACTCATAATAAGACTACATTTTATGACACGAAACATAAATTTCCGTTTCCTTTAGCGATGACATTTACATGAATGCTTGTCACATTACAAACGTTAAATTAGTTTAATTCTTTATTAAAGTATTTGTGCAACTCAACGTGTCTCTTGATGCTTGATTTCGGCACATGTTGATATCCCGAACCGCTACTTCACTATAAATCGCTTGTCTCCTGATATTTGTGATAAATTTTAGGAAGTGACTCCGCAGCCGGCGCCGGTTCCCAAAATGTTGATGCATGGATACCGGCGCCGGCACCCGGGTACAATTTCTCGGATGCCGGCGCCGCGCCGATTCCGATACGGCCAAAACGGAATGCCGGCAGTTCTAACCTAAAATAATTATAGTTACGTATTTTAAATGATATGTAAACATTGTGTTGTTTTAATTTTGCGTAAAAACTATAAAATATGAGTGTGTGATAAATTTTCTTCATATGAAAATTTTAATTCTGTTTTGGTGGAGTACAAGAAAGCCACAAACAATGAGTTTTGGTTGCGTGATAGCAGAAATACTATTATCTGCGGTTAGCCTGTGTTAAAGGTGGAAGACCATTCAAGACAAAAAATAAAAAGTCAACAAGGAAGTGTTCCACGTGTAAGAAAGGCTGCCAGGCTAGCATTTTCTTGAAAGTAAGCGTGTGTAAACAATTTCTATGCATCCTGGGGATTGAACGAAATCACAATCATACTTCATCCAAAGCTTATTTCAATTTTCTAGCAAAACAGAGACACAGAGTTACAGATCCATATGCTCTGCTAGTTATTTCTACCTCAAAAAATGGCAATATGTCCATAGAAGACAACAATTCCAATCAAATTGATATCTGACAAATTGAACACTCTTATTGAAGGTATATATATTATATGGGTTTATTTTTCTTATTTCTACCCTTAAATTCGCAGAATATTAACAATTGTTATATTTTTGTAGGAAGATTTAACTTTCGTTAAAGTTTACGCTATAATAAATTATTATGTTTTGATTGAATTAAGGTATTTTGATTCTCATCTTATTTTGACACTAATTTTCTAATGCTGCCGGCATCAATGATGGCTGCTGGCGCCGGCAGCGGAGCCACTTCCCCGGCAACCAGCTCGGCTGCCGGCGCCGGCATCCATGATGGCAGCCGGCGCCGGCATCCATGATGGCAGCCGGCGCCGGCATCCATGACGGCTGCCGGCGCCGGCAGCGGAGTCACTTCCTAAATTTTATTAGGTTTAACGGTCCCGAATTTAATTATGTATCCGCAGGTGCGATACTAATTTAGTTTACCGTTGCGGCTATATTAGGCTTTTAACCTTCTATCTAAATAGTCTAGGCAAAGTAGGTACCGTAATATTATTTATGTAATTTTACGGAATATGAAACAAACTAATTCTTCATGTATGTTATAAGTTTTATTCGTTTTATGTTAGGTAGAGCCAGGGGCTGATATAGACATTTTAAAGTTGTATATTTCTGTTGCTACTTACGGGACCCGTGCCAAGTTAAGGGGTTTTAATAGTGAGCCTACTAGGAATGTTTTGGTAAAGAAAAAAATATTTTGTAATTTACGAAAAAAAGTTGGGTTTTTGATCAAAATTTCAAAATTGTCGACAAAATGATGTTAAATTTGTTTAAAAAAAAAATAAATTAAATACCTAAACGTGTTCATTTTTTCTTTGGGAGGGGGGTGGTCACAGCAAAAATTCAACTTTTTTCGCAAATTACAGATTTTTTTTTACCAAAATATTCCTAGTAGGCTCACTATTAAAACCCCTGAACTTGGCATGGTCCCGTAAGTAGCAACAGAGATATACAACTTTAAAATTTCTATATCCGCCCATGGGTAGAGCACTATTACCTGGTTTCAATTTCAATTATGTAATATTTTTCGATGTCAAGGACGCTTACGATATTTTAAAATTGTTTTTAAGATTCCTTTGGAGGTTAATCGTAACCTTTCGTGAATCGTAAATTTCTAGTGTTACTTATAACGTTTCAAATTTTAAGACCTGCAATGACGTCTGCAGATAGTTATGATAAGAAACATAAGCGACAGTCGTGTACATTGCTTTAGTACAAGGTGTTTACGATATTAAAAAGGAGCGATTGTCAATTTCTCCAAAAATGTTAACTAACATGTCATTTCGGGGTTACTGAGGTCAATAAATCTAATTTTGTGTAACAGATGTTAAGAAAATTGAGGGCGGGGTGGATAAAGAGTAGCGACTGCCAGTTTCTTCAAAAATGTTAACTAATGGTTCATTTTCGGGGTTATTAAAGTCAAAAAACCTAAATTCATGTAACTGATGTAAAAAAATATGCCGAGGAAGGGGGGCGAAAGGAGCGGGTGAAAAATTCTTTTAAAATGTTAACTATGTCGTTTTTGGAGTTACTGAGGTCTGAAAGTCCAATGGACATTACAAATTTAACAAGGGGGCGATAAGCTGAAGGGAAAGGGAGAATATGTTAACAAAAAGAAAGTTTTTTTTAAATGAACCGATTTCACAAAAGACAAAGCACTAAAAAGTATGAAATAATATTGTTGCGTATTTATAACTGTGGTTAATGGTAGACTTAATTTTGTTCAAAGTTGGGTAACTTGTACACCGAAGTTCTGAACTTTGAAGTCGGCCCAATTTCACAGTATAAGGATCCGTAATGATAATTCATAAAAAATTAATAAGAAGTTGCGATTACTTTAAGTTCAGAACTTTTATGTACAAATCACTAAAAGTCGAACGCAGTTAGACTTAGTAATAAATAACTAAAAATATTACTCTTATTGAACAATAATTTATTAATGTATTGCCATTAAGGGTTCCTATTATACTTTAAAATTGCGCCGACTTCAAAGTTCAGAACTTTGGTGTACAAGTTACCTAACTTGAAGCAAAATTAAGATTACCATTAACCACAGTTATATACGTAAAAATAGTATTTCATACTTTTTAGTGCTTTTTCTTTTGTTAAGTCGGTTAATTTATTTTGGAAAAAAAACTTCCTCTTTAGTTTACTTATTCTCCCTTCACCTTCAACTTACTGCCCCTTCTTTAAATTAGTAATGTCCATGTAATATTGGATTTTCAGACCTTAGTAACCCCGAAAATGACACAGATAACATTTTTAACGAATTTTCCAACCGCTCCTTTCATTGTATTGGCCTGAAAAAGTCATATAAGAAAACTGGCCAAATTTCGGCTTGGTAACAAAAAAAAGTACAGTTTGCATAGCCTTTTTAGCAATATGGCACAAAGTTATATCGTGGACCTGAAAAAAAAATACAAAAACCTACCCAGCGTATGGACTAATTCAAAACTAGCCTTTTGTTTTGTTTCAAACATTGCGCATGTGTAGAACAAAGAAAGAGGAGAGAGAGAGAACGCTAAATATCCCAATTTGCGTGCCGTCGCTTGGCTTTCCGAGCCGTTTGCATTCAACTGAGCAAATCTGTGAAAAGGACGTTCCTGATTGAAAGAGTACAATCGGCCACACACTTGACCACAAAAACTTGTTAGGCACCACAAAAACGTATTATGCCTCTACAGCTGTTTAGTCCATGAATGAACAGGACTGGGAATAGAAAGCAGCGCTGTCACTCTAAATTTCGCCACTATGCGATGGAAATAATTTACTAAAAATTATAGCCAAGAAAAATATCGGTATGCTATTGTATTTTACCTCGTAATTTACCAACCATTAGTTATACAGTGCGGCTTTTTCATGTCTCCCCCTCTTAATTTTTGAACCGTTACAGTTAGAAAATTAAAGGTTGATATATTGTAATTACTACAAAAATATTATGTTTTGGTGCACAAGTGACTCTCGAAAAAATCAAGTTGGCTGCTGGACGCGACGAAAAAAAAAATTAAATGGGAGAGGGGTTTTGCGATACATCATTTAAAGGTATCATTAAGTACTTTATGATCCTAGAATATTACGTCATTATTCGCCATGAGAACAAAATGGCGGCTTGTTGAAGCAAATATTTTTAAAATAAAATGTGAATATTGCTGAAGATTTTTAATTGGTGGCTTAAAAATACGCTTTTAATGGTAGTAAGAAGTAAAAAAAATATTATTAAGCCCTCTCCCACTCCACTGATTGAACTAAAATTTAAATTGTGTTAAAAATTAGATCTGAAATTATTGAATTCCAATTAGTGGGGGTGGGAGGGAACTTGATAACGTCTTACTAGCTCAAAAGTGTGTTTAAAAAACTTCAGCAAATTAAATTTTATTTTAAAAATATTTGTTTTAACAAGGCGCCATTTTGTTCTCAGAGCGAATAATGACGTAATATTCTTGGATAATAAAGTACTCAATGAGACCTTTGAAATTATGTGTTGCAAGTCCCCTCTTTCCATTTAATTTTTTTTCAAGATGGCGTCCAGCAGCCATCTTGATTTTTCCGAAACCAAAACATAGTATTTTTGTACTAATTACCGCATGTCAACTTTCAATTTTCTAAATGTAACGCTTCAAAAATTAAGAAGGGAGGGCATTAAAGAGCATAAGTATATTTTCGCCTGTGATATTTACGATTGCAAATTAATATTAACCTATAGTGATTTTAATTTTTTAATATAAAGTTTATCAAACTGCAAATGTGCCACCTAACTAAAAGGCCTGGCACCTGTCTTTCTCAAAAAGTAAGTGAGGGACTATGTAGATGATCAGATTAAGCGTAACTCATTGTTTTAAAATGTAAACAATAGTAAAGTATATGCATTTTAAATTTGTTACTTTTTTCGCTATTCGGAAAAGCAAGCAACACAATAACTTTATTGCCTTGCCTTGTTAGTGGTCTGCAAGGAGCTTTAAGGCAAAACGTGATCTGCAGACCATAGTCGGGTATTTAATTTTTCTAGTAGAGAGTTGAAATAGCAAAAATGTGGACTCGACACTGGTGCCTTAACCTTAAGAAAATTTACGAGGAGATAATTGCCCGGGGGTACTTTGAAGTGTTTTTATTCATTCTGAGTTGGTACAAAACGTGAAAATGCATAGACTTTATCCCCTTGTTTTTAACACATTTTGAGAAATATATACTTTTTCACAAATGATTTTCCGATACATTACTTGTGTTACATCTATTATTGTTATTTTAAGCTTAACCCGTCGGCGGGCGCGCCTTTTAAAATAACACGAGCGGGCGCGCTGCGGCAATTACACCGCATATGCATTTTTTATGCTTAGTCTTAAAACATTTTAAAATAATTACTAAAAAGACTTACGTGCTATATGGTGTATTAAACGGAATAAGAAAACTCACATAAAACAAAAAACTAATTCTTATAGCTATAACTAAACTTGGAAAAAATACTTTAAGTCACATATTATTCCACTTCCATTTGTTCCTCATTACACTTTAGGCAGTTGACTATTATGGTTTTGTGCTTATTGCAAACATTTTTTCCAGAGTTTTGACAGACTGATTTTGTTCTGTTGTTTTTATGAGGGCCACAAATGAAACAAATACCAGGCTTGACTGGATATTCAACAACTTCTTCATTCCTATACTTAGATAAGAAATGGTAAATTTCTTTTGGGAGCGTTTGGATAAGGGCTCTTTCTTTCAGATGTTCTTCCATAAGATCAAGGGAAAGATTTTTCAAAAAAGTTCGCCTTCTATCTTTACTTTCAAAACTGTTTAATTTAAATACAGCATTAGCGTTTATTCCAGCTATATCCAGATGCCTAAAAAATACATCAAGAGGCCATCGTCTTGTTATTCTAGCAGTACTGTAAGCGGCACACATTTGGTCGACAGTATCTACGCCTCCTTTTGTCGCATTGTAATCTAAATTTACTATAGATTTGTTTGTATCTGCATCTATTTCAGTTGTATTGTGCATAGTAGACAGGAAAATAACACATTTGTTTTTCTTAGGAACTGTTGAAACCAGACACACCTCATCTTGAAACCCAAAAATAATAGAGTTTGTAACTCTTGTTTTATTAGGCAAGAATTCGATAGGTATTTCCTTCTAATTTTTTTTCATTGTGCCAAGAAAGGTGAGGCCTTTCGTCAACAAATATTCAGCCAAAGTATAGCTACTATAATAATTGTCGGTAGTAAGATTTCTCTTGGTGTTTTCTATTGGTACAATCAATCTCTTTACAATATCATCGGCCTTGTTTGACTTGGCATAAGGTCCTAATTGTTTTCCGCAGTAAATTTCAAAATTTAGGGTATAGAATGTTTTAGCATCACAGACTGCATACATTTTTATCCCATATTTTGCGGGTTTGTTAGGGATATACTGCACAAAAGGACAGCGACCTCTAAAAGAATGAAGCATCTCATCAATTGTGGCAAACTCGCTCAGATTATAGTGGGCTATGCAATTACTAATAAACGTTTCATGAAAATTGCGTATTGGGGCAAGTTTGTCATTTTGTCTCCTTTCATCTCGTGTTAAAATATTGTCGAATCTGAGAGAGCGAAGCAAAAAAAGAAAGCGTTTGTAACTAAACAGTGCCCGTAAAAGGATAAGTCCTGTGCCATCTGCATCCCACAGCTCTAAGAAACTTGTGTGACCACCTTTTTTATGCCAATTAATATAAGTGCACCTAAGAGAGCTCTGACTTCTATTTTTGATGTGTTTCTACAGTCCCTTTCTCTAGAATAATTTACGTCTCTTCTTTTCTTTTCAATATAAATGTTAGTGTTTACTACAATATCGTCAATCATTTCATCTGTAATAAATAAATTGAATGCATCGATTTCTTCTTGTGTATATTTTGCCGTAGCCTTTGGACCTGGCAAAACCTTAATAATATTTTTCGCCTTTACTTTACTAGATGAAACCGGTTGACTTATCCAAATGTTTTCATTATCTTTTCCTATATAAAACCGATGATCTTCTGCATCTTGTCCATATTCTTCAGCTACTTCCACTTCATCTGCTGAGAGCTCAGAACCACTACTATAATAATTTTGTTTAATTAGTTCTTCTTCTGTTTGTGACTCACTATCATCAAGGTCATTATTAATCACACTAGTATATTCTTGTCTCTGATCTATTTCTATAGATCGTTCTTCTGCTAATTCTCTTACTACTTGCTCAACTGCTCTCTCCAACTCCTCAGGACTTAAAACTTTTTGCGCCCTAAAACAAAAAAGAATGCTAAAAAAATCATCAGGATGGGCTGAAAACGCAAATATGCTGATAAATATAAACATATTAGGTTGTAGTTACATGTACAAAAACTATAAGCTAACCATTTCGCATGTAACTATAATAAAATATGAAAAAATCATAATTGTAAAATAATGTTAAATCAAAAAGTTTACTTACATGACCGAGCGCGCCGCGGCAAAAACACCGCAAACAAGACACTGCTCTATTTAAACGCAAATCACTACTAAATGGGCTTAAAATAATGCACCATATCTACTGGAGGTGGGGGTCGACTGTCTTAGGAAGGAATAACGAGAAGCACAGGCCCGGCTGTTAAGGCTTGTTTACACGATTCCAGTGTTTAGTAGAGTACGAGTTTTTAGTCGCTAAATTTTAGTAACTCGAAACGTTTAAACAATCGTTTTAGTAATTAGTGGTAAGTTGGTTATCCAGTAGCAATTTAGTTCGAGTTCCAGTACGGAAATAGAGTAGCTTTCTATTTCTCGGTCGAGTCACCGCCCCTCCACTGTTGCGCGGCAGCCGAATTCGGCACTCTACTTACTACTGGAAGCGTGTAAACATCCGAAATTTAGTAATTTAGTCGACTCTATGAGAAGGTGATGTACGCACGAGTTGTTTCTTCTCCAAAATGTCCGTTGTGAAGAGGTCGGAGGAAACTACAGTGAAATTTGTTAACGAGTATGTGTTGCATGAATGTTTGTGGAATACGAAAAATACACAGTATAACAACAAATCAGCTAGAATAGCAGCTTATAAAGATGTAGAAAATGCTATGAACTTACCAAATTTTGGCCATTAGGAAATTATTAACAAAATTAAAAATTTAAGATCCACATACTCCCAAGAGTTAAAAAAGATCAAAGAGTCAACAGCGTCGGGGGCTGGAACCGATAATGTATATGTTCCGAGTTTGAAATGGTTTTCAATACTGGATTCAGTTCTTCGGTCCGCAAAAATATTGATACAAGAACATCACAGAGTAATCTGGTACGTATATTTTATTAATACAACACAAATTGTCGAGTTATTATTTATTATTATGTTACATGATAGTGTAATTCAAAAGTTGTTAATACAGCTACCAAAAAAAAGGGTTACACAAAACACATAAATAGCTAGACATGGAATATTGCAAATTACATTAATGTATCATCCTCCACTGCCAGCTGACTGCTCCTTCTCCAAAAAAAAAATCGGCATAATTATCACGTACCCTCCTAGCATCCTCTGACGTACGGTTTTGTAAATTTCTTGGCAAATCAACAAAACCTTCCGTTCGCATATTTCTCCATGATCCCGGGATAATGTGGCCGGCATCTGTATCTTCTACATCCACTGTAGCAACATGAATAGGGTTTTTCGTTATTCTTAACCAATTATGTAAAGCACAACATGCTTTTACTATTTTTTCAACCTTTTCAGGAGAAAATGAAAGGGGTTTTTCAAAAATTCTGAAACGGCTTACTAAAATTCCAAAAGAGTTCTCAACAATACGTCGGGCACGTGATAGTCTGTAGTTAAAAACTTTCTCTTTTTCTGATAAAAGATTTCCTCCATAAGGCTTTAACAAATATTTTTTTAGTGGAAAAGCAGCGTCTCCTACAATAACGTGATTGTCCGGTAACATGTTGTTTTCCAGCGCATTACTTAGGTTACAGTTTCGAAACACTCCTCCATCTGATACTCTTCCATTACAACCGACATCAATGTATTTAAAACAATAGTTATCGTCAGTTACTGCCATTAAAACAATACTGTTTTGATGTTTGTAATTGTAATAATAACTCCCTGCATCAAATGGAGCTTTTAACAAAATGTGTTTCCCATCAATAGCACCACAACACCCAGGAAAATTCCAAGTTTTTCTAAAACCAGCTTCTATAGCTTTCCACTCTTGGTGAGTTTTTGGCACCTGCAACAAAAAATAACTATTTAAATGACAGAAATGGGTCACTTGAGGAAAATTTATTTTTAATTACTAAAGGTGTATTCATTTAGTATTTTTGAAATTAATATTCGCTTTTATTTCAGGATGGTCCTGAAAGTGAAACTACTGATGAAAGCAGTTATCAAGATACCAACGTTGCTAATGAAATACATTTATCTGATCGGGCTACTGTGTTACAATCGCAACCTCTTTCACGAAAAAGAAAAGCAAAAGATTTGGATCTACTACTAAATAAAGTAAAGGATGTTAGTGAAAAAGTCAATGCTCCACGACTAAATGAAAATGAGTTTGACATTTTTGGCAAAAATGTTGCAGCGCAACTGAAAGCTCTACCATGGGAAAAAGCTATACGAGCTGAACTGTTTATACAGAATTATATAAGCAACCTACGCCTGCAGGTATTATCTAAACCGTCTACAAATTATGTGCCACCATCTTCACCATCCACATATTATGCTCCATCTCCTAGCTCGTCACAAACGACCAGAATACCATCTGTTTCACCTGAAGAAAACAATCACTTTGCAGACATCTGGCATACTTCTACTTTAACTTCTATAGACATACCCATTTCAAAAACAATACCATTATCGCACACTACTGAATTTTTATCATGCTCTAATGCATCAGTGGTTCAACAAAGTGAACAAGCCACAAGCAGCGATATATTAGCTACAGCTATAGCATCACTTACTAATTATACTGATTAGATATAAGTCGCAAGTCCTATTTTTAATTTGAATTATTGATAATATTATATTTTATACACTGTCTGGAAAAAAGTTGGACACAAATGGCAAACTTTTTTCTTATTGATGTCCAACTTTTTGCCGTTATGTTTAATTTTTCTATGCAAAATAAAAGTATTATATAATATTTTGGTGTTATAATTACCTGTATGTATTCTTTTAGGACGTTATAAATGGCATCACATACGTCAGGTATCATCAAAGATATACTTGGCTTGGACACTCTAAAAAAATGTTGCATACTTCGTAAACTGTTTCCTGTTGAAAGCATATATAGGACAAGTTCAAGTTTCAACTTTGCTGGTAAAGCCGCTCTCATTACTGTGTCTGATTTCTGTATAAAAGGTTCAACTTTGTGCAGTAACCATTTAAATGAATCTTCTGTCATACGCAACGCGCCAAAATATTCGTGTGGATCTTCATAAGCTAGTTCCTTAAGAAGGAGGTTACTTGCACCATATCTGCGCCTTCTGGTAATCCATTTGCGTTCCCAGAGTCGCTTAAGTTTTCTATATTCTTCTGTTATTTCGTTCTTGATATCTTCGATGATCACATTTAAAATATTGTTAAGTATATTGCGTATTTCAATACATTGCTGCTGCGTGTCCATTTTGACTATACAAGTCAACTAAGTAAACTACTAGAAACGTGTAAACATCTGCTAAAAAGTTACTAAAGTACTGGCACTAAACACTAAACTAAACACTGGACTAATCTCTGGAATCGTGTAAATAAGCCTTTAAGACGCTAACACCAGTAGGAGTAGAAGACTAAAAACTGCGGTATATTTGCCGCAGGCGCGCCCGCCGAAGGGTTAAATACTATACATAGCTTAAATGCAACAAAATTGATATTACATGCCATAGATAATTTAAACAAATTTAAATTTAAAAAAATGTAACCCAAAATTTGTCAGAAACTTTTTCTGTATTCACAAACCGTAAGAAAAGGAATAACAAGTTGAAATTTATTTACTTCTGGACTACGATTTAGAACCAAAACATCTAAAAGTTATTAGAAGCCTGTCCGATAGGGGAGACCGGTGACAATTGTAACAGGTGTCAATTGTAACATTCAGTATACGTCCGCCCTCTGCCGGATTATAGCGAACCGAGTTACACATGTTCAACGGTTGTTGGCAGATCTTTCTTTAGGGTGTTAGTTCCTTTAAGAATTCTGATGAATATTGTTGTTACGATCTCAAACGTAGCTTCTTAACCATATTTTCAAATATATTTAAATTATACCACTGAAATACGGATTATATTGACTATATAATCTTATAATAAGAACGCTTTAGGAATTAGATTACATAGTTTAATAATGTAAACAAATCATATGTATCCTTTGGTGTCAATTGTAACATGAATAAAGGTGACAATTGTAACATGTTACAAGTGAAACCAATGTAAAAACTGTGTATGATCATAATGTATTTCTTTATAGAACGCTTTACAATATGAAACCAAACATTTTTGGAGACATCATACCGTGCATACGGAAGAGAAAATACTCCTATATTAACTTAAAATTAATAATGTGTAAATTTTTCACATAAAAGTCTAAGCCAACCATTATAAAAATCTCAAAAGTCAAAAATTTTCGGTTAAAACAGTCTTCTTCCGCATGCACGATATACTTAACTCAGGTGAAAACTAAAGTATTTTAGTAATGTTAACAAACCCACGTTTCTTATCTAACTTTTTTCATTTTAAAAGAATATTTTAATTTGCAGTTGTATATTTTCAAATATTGTTATTTATATTCTAATAGTAGTTAATAATACAGATTGTTACCAATTTGTCGTTTTTCTTTTGGTATATTTTTGTCGACTTTAACAATAGAAAAAACTATGTTTTTATTTGTGCAACTTTTTGTTTATTCTTTAATGTTATTATATCTATTCCGACTCTGTAATTGGGCTATATGCCTGTAGAGTTTGTAAATAAATAAATAAATAAATATAATATTTAAAATACAATATATTTATGTTTGTACGTAGTGTTACTACTAACACCTGTGTCCGTTACAATTGCCACTAGTCGGGTGTCAATTGAAACATTTGTCATTGACTTGAATTATATGTGCTAAACAAACTAGATGTTTTTTCTACATTATAAATTCATTAGGTTACTTACAAAGCTCGGGGACATCCTCAAAAAAATTCGGTAAATTAGAACTGACAGGTAAGGTTGTAAAAAATCACATGTGTTTTTTGTTACAATAATTGTCACCGGTCTCCCCTACCTACGATTTTGTTGCAGTATTTACGAAAAAATTATTTATAAGACAATATCCATTTTAAGACATGATCAAGAAATTTTCCATATTCGGGTTCTAGTCACTACTAGGGGTGGGCAAAATAATCGATTAATCGATTAATTGATTAATCGATGGAACGATTACAAAAAATTTAAAATCGATTAATCGATTTTTCGATTAATCGATTAATCGACATTTCGATTAATAGATTTTCTCGATTAATCGATTTTTCGATTAATCGATTTTTCGATTAATCGATTTTTGGATTAATGGATTTTCGAGTAATCAATTTTTCGATTAATCGATTAGTCGATTTTTCGATTAATCGATTTTTCGATTAATCGATTTTTCGATTAATCGATTTTTCGATTAATCGATTTTCTCGATTAATCGATTCTTTTTTATAATCATAACTCGACTATGAAACACGTATTCAACGAAATAATTTGAATTCTTTTCGATCCGCGCTCCTTTAATTTTTACGGGTCTAAAATTTAAATCGCCCGCCGGAATTCTGTTCAAGATAGGCAAGTGGTAAGCGCTGGAGTCGCTTTCATTATGTCATTAGTAATGACATAATTTCGACGAGTTCAATAATCGATTTTCTCGATTAATCGATTAATTTCGCTTAATCGATTAATCGGAAATAATCGATTATTTCAAATAATCAAAAATCGATTATATTTTTCGGTAGTCGCCCAGCCCTAGTCACTACCTCCTGGGATGTTGCCCGATATCAACTAGACATCTTAAGAGGAAAATATTAAACAAGGTCTTACCCTTTTAAGTGCATACAACAGTAAAATATTAGATTTTACGTAAAACACTTTAATTATTTCCTTTAGAGTGGATCTTAAAGGCCTAATTTATGTACGATGGAATAACTCAGTAAATACGGCTTAAAATTTTGAAGGGGAACAAAACAGATGTAAATTCCTTGATATATTATTCGAGAAATCTCAGAGTGGTTATTAAAATCTCAGAGAGATGTTAAAGATCTTTCATATATATGTGATACCAGTATAATACAGGTTGTTGAAAGTTAAGCCTGTTATTTTGCGGAACAGCAAAGTTGTGTGTTGAAATCTGTATCTCTCTGGGAGATATTATGTGTTTAGACAGAATATATAATGTAATTACTATTTTTTCTATATTTGCTTAGAGCGATATCTACGAATATTTCTTATAAATAAAAAATGTCAACCGAATTATTTCCTTTAATATACAACTACAAAAACGTAGAACATTCTACTTTTTTCGCTCATTCATACCTAGGAATTATGGAACAAATTGCCAGCGTAGGCTTGAAGGCTTCGCAGATAAAAAAAGGAAGTTACTCCGCTGCCGGCGCCGCGCCGGTTCCCAAAATGTTGTTGCATAGATACCGGCGCCGGCACCCGAGTACAAAATTTCTCAGGTGCCGGCAGTTCTAACCTAAAATAAAAATAGTTACGCCTTTTAAATGATATGTAAACATTGTGTTGTTTTAATTTTGCGTAAAAACTATAAAACATGAAAGTAGGTGATCAATGTTCTTCATATGAAAATTTTAATTGCGTTTTGGTGGACTACAAGAAAGCCACATGCAATGAGTTTTGGCTGCGTACTAGCAGAACAGTTAACAATCAAAGACAACGAAATCCTAATACTGTGGTGGATATTAATCCGGCTCTGAAATACTATTATCTGCGGTTAGCCTGTGTTAAAGGTGGAAGACCATGCATTCAAGACCAAAAATGAAAAGTCAACAAGGAAATGTTCCACGTATAAGCCAGGCTGCCGGGCTAGTTTTTCTTGAAAGTAACCGAACATAAACAATTTCTACGCATTATGGAGCTTAAATAAAATCACGATCATACTTCATCCAAAGCTTATTTCAATTCTCTAGAAAAACAAAGACTAAATTTGCCAGAAAATGTCAAACTATACTACTCAAGAACCCTTGAATGCTGGGGCAAATAAAAAATCATTTTAGATAACTTAGTTAGATAAACAGGTTGTAAAATGGCATTAAAGGACCTCACTAGTCTTGGAAAACATACGAACTAAATGAAAGTGCTAAACTATATAGAAAAATATTATAGTGAATATGGATTAATTTTCAATCCATGTCTAAATCTCCAGCTTAAAACCGCACGTGATGCAAAAAATGCAAAGCACAAACAGCTCCAAATAGAACCAGAAAAAAAGAAAATAACGTTTGTTTAAAATATAATGAATTCAAACAACCTGTAGAAAAATGCAATGAAGATACTCCAGTTGAATTGAAAAACAATTTGTTTTGTATTTTATCATACGAATAAGCCTGGAGAGGCAAAAAAGGGAATAAGTACCTAACTACCTACTTAAAAAGAAATGGTAACAAAGGAAATTAAAGTGAAATAAAGTCATACAATCTACTGTTCAGGAAAACCACCCAGGGAGGTTGTAAACCTTGCGCATCGTCTAAATGGTTGGTCAGAAACAAGAACATTCCGTTGTGTCGAATTGTGTCCAATTTGTTTATATAAAAAGTTTTAAAGAAAACCCCTTGGCGTTGAATCTGCTCGGTTATTTTCAACTATCAATCCTTTTTAGAAGTCTGGCAAGTGGTTTAAGAACATTTCTCTAGGCAGATAAAAAAATAAGCAAATGGGCACACACGGAAGAAAAAAAATTGCGTTAAACACAACAATATAGGAAAATCCCACTTCTCTCGCTCATTCATACTTAGGTCTCCGGATTATGGAATAATTGCCTGCAGATGTTGTCCCGTCTCCTCCCAACCTCCAATCTACTACATTTCACTTCTTTTCAGACGCCCACGGTGCGTTAGTACTTAGGTTTGAAGTCTACGTGGGCTGTCTCAGATTAAAAAAACTAATCATTTCTTGCAGGCTACAGCAGTTTCAAAGCTGGCTAAGAATGGAGTAGGAGAGCAAGGGCTAATAAAAACAACAGGGCACTCCAGCCCAACTAACACACAAAACCATATAGAGGGTAAAAGGAACATTCATTTTTTAAATATAGCGCAACATTCGCTACAAGCCAAGTTCTTTATCAGAATTTATCACGGGTTATGTGTAATGTTAATGCAAGTATAAGCAAGGACACATCAGCAATCATGGATCAATTCGAACAAATAGGTAACTTCTTTGTTTATTTTTTCATTCTAGAATCATCTTATATTGCACGGCATTAGTCCTTAAAAAAACGTTCAGAATATATCAAAATCTTTGAATTCAATTCACTATGCAGCGGATAACCGATTAATTCTCCTGATAACTAATTGCAGGATATCCTTCGCCGCTCACTTTAATTAATTAGCCACATTCGGGACTTCTTGTTCATCGCTCTTTGTCACAATGGGAACCAACGCCGATTTTGGGAAATGGGAGACCGCCTCGTCAGTGAAAGTGCGCGAAAGTGCTGATAATATATCGGCCTTAGTGTGACGCAAAACTCCTATCTAATGCGTCAATCATAGCACAAAGAACGAAAAAAATTAACAGCCAGATTCTCCAACGCTAGTCCGGTCTAATTTGACAACCAAAAGTTTTAAACTGACAACTGTAAGAATAAGACAACCAAATTTTATACTATGAACTTATTTCGGAGCTTTTTCGAAAATTTATAAAGAAAAGGGCAATTTTAGTACGCACTTTCGACAATAATAGAACTAAATTCACTCTAGCAACCCGTTCCAAGATGAAAATCATTTGGAAACCAAGCAAATCGCTGAAATATCCGAATAATTTATAAGTTTTTAATGACGACTTATTAACAAGGACAGGACAAAAACTTGTCAAAACATAACTGATCAACTAGAAGATCTTAATTTAAACCAGTACTAAATCTTAAAACTTCTTAGTGAATCTGGACGTAATTGTTTTGTGTTTTATTTAGATCGAAATAATAATAATATGTTTCTGCAATGAAACTTTAAAAAATCATACAAGCATCAACATTCAGAAAATTATCCGATTGTCCTTTGCAGAAATTTCGTTCCGGTCAGTGTTTATTTATTTATTTATTTATTTATTTACAAACTCAACAGGCATATAGCCCAATTACAGAGTAGGAAGGTTTCAACAGAAATAAATATATATATATACTATTAGGTGAACTAATCATTCACAAAGAGAAGATCCTTTAATATAGTGGTTAATTCAGATTTGCTAATGTTAAATATATGACATTCCAGACGTATATCATTAACATGCCTACACATTACATTTATTGGTGCATTTCGGAAACTATTTGTACGGTAGGGATCCATATATAAAGTAGGTGGATTTCGTGTTCTATGTGATGGTGCATAAAAATTTAATTTTGACAACAGTGCTGGATCATCAATCTTATTATGAAGTAAGTTATAAAAAAACATCACAGAATTAAAAACTCTTCTCTTTTCCAAACTATACAGATTGTATTTAATTCTTAAAAAAGAGTTTGAGATATGCCGATCATATTGTCCTGTATCTTTAAAATTTAAATATCGTAAGAATTTATTTTGTACTCTTTCTATTGTGTATTTATGAGTACCATATATGGGACTCCATATGATGGCTGCATATTCCAAAATACTCCTAATATATGCAACATAAAGCCTTCCAATACAATGAACGTTTGTAAAATGCCTACAGTGTTAAACGTTTAATAACCAAACAATCAATAAAATAAATTAACACTGGAATGCACAATGTACTAGTTATTATTTTTATTTACATGACATGTGACGTCAAACCAATGATATCATGTTGCAAGGTTAGTACTTTGTATGAAAATTTGCAGCAGGAAAATTTTGTTTTGTTAATAAAGACCAAAATAAATGGATAAAAATAACCAGCACAGGTAGGTAGGTAGGTAGAGAATACAAAAAATATATATTTTAGGTTTATTTGGATTATATTGCATATTCTTCATTCGTGAGAAAAGTGGAATGTTTGTTGACCGAGCAAGGCGATCCCGCTAGAAACAGAAAATATACAAAATTGCATTTCCCAACTTCTTTAAAAGATTTCAAGAAATGATAGAGGAAATGATTTACTTCTCCCAACTACCTGCGAAATATTACCATTGTACGATTAGAAAAGAACGATATTCCTTAGTTTTAGTCGGTTTTAAATATTGTCAATTTTTAATACACTATTAGATTCTTTATACACACAACTGAATAGATACATGGCTGTTGCTTCATTGATGCTAAATTATTAATTTTAATTATAATAAATACAGAAATCCTTGTTAATCAAGCTTATAAAACCATCTATTGAATTTACAAGTATCTATACAGCTTGTCTGAATAAGAAAAAGTTTCTAAAATTTAAAAACTATGTATGTTTAGACTTATGGCCTTCTTCACAAAATTGTTGCAAAATAGAGACTAAAAAATATAAGTTATCATTTTTTTATTGAAAATAACTAAGAACAGTTTAGTTGTAAGTTGCACAATTACAGTTAATTTGTTGATTACATATTTAAAAAATGGTGTTTTCTGAAAATGTTAGAAAACCTTTTTTAATAACAGCCCATGTCTAAACTTGGATATATTTTTTAAGTCTTAAAATGGGTTCACACGGGGTAATACACACGACAATATTGTTCATGGGTATGAACTACAGAACAAGACAATGATTAATCTGTTGTGTGCCGAGATAGTCCGGCTTTTTATCTACCAAGACAATGCCTTCTCTGACAGTCATCGTGAGAAAGCACTCGGGAAAACAGTAGATACGAGAATCAACGTTAAAGTATATACTTTCCGTAGTCTTCAATCAATCATATTATATAATCGTAGATCCATGACTGTGACGATAATGTGAGCACTGTCTTGTCATGCGCAAGGAAGCTATTCAACACAATATAATATTTTTCTGTTCGGCACTGTGTCAACACACCATTAGTAACATCCTCTTTTTTCTAATCCTAATTTTAGGATCCTTCTCCCTTAAGTCAATTTTGGATCACTCAAGTTTTCGCCAGATTTGTAAATACTATCTCAAGTTTAAATATGTTAATATTTTTTAACAGAAGCAGAACTTTTTAAAAAACAGCTTTTTTGTAAAACTAATAACAAAAAAGTTTTCCAGTGATAGAGAACACTTCCAGATAATATGTTGTAAGTATATTATTTAATTTTTATCTGATACGATTTAAGCTTCCATTTCGACCCTGCAAAACATTCTGGTAACAATTTTGGCAACGCTTCTGTTGTCCGTCAACAAGATGTGTGAAGCATGTTTACATAAATTATGTACTACAATATTCCGACCAGCATTTTAACACCCCTTAACATTCCGGACCTGAATTTAATACTTCTGACTGATTGCTTATTTTTTAAGTAAGCCAGTAAATATGTTTTAGGTTTCAAAATAGCCGTAATGTCTAATTAAAGATCAACAGAACTACTAACTATAAAGATTATCTTCTCTCACCACGATACGTTGAGTACATTAAGTATATTTTTGCATGATTGGTTTAACAACATAAATAATTGTTTATTAGTGCACACGATTTTATTCTGCTACAAAGATAATTTCATCCTTATAATGTAAGAACAATATTCTAGACATTAACCAGGTTTACAGATATTGCCATTTGTGCGTTTTATGTGCAACAACCTTTAAGCTATTCAACTGTTGTCATGACAATGGTGATTACGTTCAGGTAGAAATGCAATGTTTTAGAACTGCAATAAATGGACACCTAAAGCGTTTTGAAAAATAAGACAATAAAACAGTAATGGGAATACATGTCTCCCAAATTGGTAAGAGAGAGAGAGATAGAGATAGAGAGATAGAGATAGAGAGATAGAGAGAGATGGATAAAGATGGAGAGAGATAGAGAGAGATAGAGAGAGATAGAGAGAGAGAGATAGAGAGAGATAGAGAGAGATAGAGAGAGATAGAGAGAGAGAGAGAGAGAGAGAGAGAGAGAGAGAGAGAGATAGAGAGATAGAGAGAGATAGAGAGAGATAGAGAGAGATAGAGAAAGATAGAGAGAGACAGAGAGAGATAGAGGGAGATAGAGAGAGATAGAGAGAGATAGAGAGAGATAGAGAGAGATAGAGAGAGATAGAGAGAGATAGAGAGAGATAGAGAGAGATAGAGAGAGATAGAGAGAGATAGAGAGAGATGGAGAGAGATCGAGAGATATAGAGAGAGATAGAGAGAGATAGAGAGAGATAGAGCGAGATAGAGAGAGAGATAGAGAGAGAGATAACGATAACTTTGTGCGACGATATTTTTTGATAAAAGTATAAAGATGGTTCACGTTCTTTGAAAATAACCATACTCAAAAAGTGCAAGGAAAGTGTAAAAGATTTATTGTATTGTGCATTTCTACCACGAAAAATTAAAAAAATAGAATTAAACATAAAACTTTATTCAATCTTTTTCGACTTAGATACAGCTACTAAGTCCGAAATTTTTCTAGAAACATGCTGATTGGTCCTTGTTTCGATCAGCTTAAAAAAGGCTGCCTTAAAGGTGATTGATTCAAGAACCCAAATTCACAGGCACACGTCAAAAAATTACTCAATTTACGACATCACGAATTGCAATTACTATTTTTAAATATTTTTTTGTGCAAGTCTCTTAAAATGCTCAGTTTTCACAGTGTGTACGAACACCAAACATTGTTGCAGCACACACAGTGCACGACTATTATATTTATGTAGTTTTATTCCAACCTGTAACAAAGTAACAGCTCTTGATAAATCTTTCTACTCAAGCCTTTTACTCGAGAAAACTCAATAAGTTTTAAGTGAACCTATGAGAGAACTTTTGTCTCTTACTCTTGAAGACGCAATGTTAGCCCTTTATGTTTTTCTTCAGCGTATTTGATTTTATTGGTTTCTGGAAACGAACATGACACAAGCCTTTTTAAAACTTTCCTGATACCAAAAAGGTTTTAAAGCCTTATAGTTTTATTACAAGATTTTTTAGAATGATTACAAACTATTGCTTAAAATTTACGACCCCTTTAGCATCATTTGTCTAAAATATAGATGGTTTAAAATACGTGGGTCGTTAAACATCTTTAATAAAGCAATCATAAAGCTCACCCGCAACTAAAAAGCGTTTATTGTATTGCTTGAGTTGTTTCATATTAACGGTTGATAATTATTTTTAACGAGGTTAACTAATCTTCTTTATTGTAACAATATTCTTTGTAACTAAAAGATAAATGAAGCATATTTTTTGATTAACTTTTTTGGAAACTACCTTAAAAGAGCTTTTATTCGAAGTTCTTGTTTACTTTTTGTTTTGTATTTTATATTTTGTCTTTTAAAACTATACGTACATACATTACTTAATGCTTTACATGCGAGTGAACAAGGCACACCGTTTTCTTTTAACTCAGTTTTAAAAGAATAATAATCTCATTCATAATGGGTAATACATAGAGAAAATGTTGCCCAAAATAACAATGCCAAAATAGTCGACAATACTGCTGAGGTTCTTTTTAGTATCGCTGGTTTTATAAATAACCATTTGCTCAGATTCTCCGAAACTGACGGGGTCAGTTATTTTATAATTATGTATTAGTTATTTTTAAATTAAAAGAAAATGGAAGTATCACTCTAGTTATTTTCTCAGCATTTAAATAAAATATTTTTATTTAAATACTATATATTTATTTCGAAATCTTTTACAGGACAATCTGGCTTTTATGAATACGATATTCTTAATTTTGAAAATAAACCTGTCTAACTAGCAATATCATTTTTCTTTAATATAGCTGTACCTACAATACCTACACATACATATATTGAATATATTAAAGTTTATTATTGTATTGATCAGTTACATTAACATAGATAATAATTATCTTTGCAGGAATCAGCAGCTTGTGATCCCAAAAACGGAAAATAAAGAAAATCAAGTACATCTATATCGTCTATATGAAAAATTAAGAAGAGAAGATATAACAAATCCAGCAATTTCTACCCCTATGAACGCATAAACATTAGTAAAGATAATTAATGCTAATAATACGATGTAAAAGAATTAGAGAAAAACACCCATTCCTAGATACAATATTAAATACACATTCAAACATTAAAGTTACAGAAAAATATATATGAAACTGTTCTTGTGGTTTCTAACCCGTAATCATCTCGATATTTAGTTAGCAAATAAGGGAATTTAATAAATAAATAAATATCTAACTTTATTAATCTCAGAAAAACAACAGGATTTAAATATACCCACTCAAATGCCTAATCTTAAGTAAAATACAAAAATGCGTACGTGGCAAGTAACCATTAGTAGGTACCTATCCTTTCCTATTCCTATCCTTTTCTTCTACTCTTTTTAAACCTACCTAAGTATACAAAAGTATATATTCAACCTTTTTTAGGTAATCATTTCATCTATATATATATATATATATATATATATATATATATATATATATATATATATACGTACAATTAAAGTTTGATCATTTTTTATCTTCGTACAAGCAAGCCTAAGTAGGTACCATGGGTTGTACACACGCGGTACTGGAGACATCTATAAGGTTTTTACCAGGCCATTAAGAGAGAGTGTGCGGTGTTACCTCCTCGGTCGAGGAAAGATTCCTCTACCACCTTCCTTCGTACACCGCGCATACGCATATGCTTCATTCACACTGACGATCACAAACATCCAGACTTTTACTTTTTATCCTTTTAAGGTACAGTCCCGAAATGAAACCAATCAAGAAAGATTAATTTTACCTAAAATTATTAACCTGAAGCTAATATATTAACCTTACTTTCAGGAGCATATATCGGACTATTACCGCTCCCTCTGTAGCGCTAAAAGGCCTTCCATGGCCGCCTACCTAGCAGAAGTCCCGAATCCGAAAGCAGAGATCGAAAAGCCTTTTTTACTCAGCGACGGAAAAGTATGCTTATCGGCAGCCTTAGACAAAGGAATCTATTCCCATGGGGAAGACATCCGAGTATCTGTCCAAATTAGAAATAACAGTAGCAAAACTATAAGAAGGATAAAAGTAAGTATTTAATAAATTATAGGAACCTTTCTCAAGGAAAATTGAACTAATCTCAAGAAAGTTCTTATACTCCCAAGTTCTATGCATTGAAGTCACAATTACATACATTGAGATGAATTATTATTGCGCCAATTCCGAGGCTGAAAATAGAACCTTGGCGTGTAAGTTATCTACTTGCATTTTAATAAAATGAATGTCGTTATTAGGTTCTAAAATAAATTCACTAAAATATTACTTTCAGTTCTTTTTTATTCTGGTACAAGTTTTTGGGATAGCAGGCATTGGGTACCTAAAATATGCATATTTTGTTTTTAGTCTATTTCTGAAACTCTATCAACAAATATGTACAAATCTTCACGGATTTATCTTTTAAATAATAGCTTAAATGATAGAAATATAAAAAGTACATCACGTCGTAATTGAGGGGAGTGATTCCTAAGAACATAATCTCAAATTTTTAAGAAAATTAGATACCTAGAAGTCGTTTCAGGTGTAAATTTTAGCACTGAATTCGAATTCTTTTTTATTTTGTTGCAATGTAAGCAATATCCAATAACATTTTTAGCGTAGAAATTCAGCTTGGTTCAAAAACGTAAAATCGAAAAACGTATTTTACGTTTTCTACATAATATGATACATTCCATAGCGTATAATATCCTTATTTATTTTGTTTACTTTACAAACTGCATCAAATACGTTAGGGCGAAAATTTTATTTTATTCGTATGATGTATGTAACACGTTTCTAAGACTGAATATAAAATGAACGCCAGTCGGTCGGGATCTTTTACATACCCTTATTGCTGGTTCTGGAGACTCTGAAACATTCTCGAAGGATTTGCATATTATAAAGAAGCAAATAGATGAGTGGTAAATTCTAGACTGTCTGTCATAGGTAGGTATGTCATGCAGAAAATAACGGAATTGAATATTCTACAAGGATTCGAACCTGCTTTCATAGGCGTAATATTGTCACGGGATCTTTATTAAAACACTGGTTTCATCATTAATAGTACTGCAGCAGTGCAGCATCATTTATTAAATTAAAAGGAATATTTATATTTTACACAACTTACAAAGTACCCAAAAGAATCCTACCTTTTAACTCCTAATTCACGTCGGCGGAGGAAAGTGGTTCTGGCATAGCTGCAGACTCGCTTGGCTCGAAAAGGTTAACTGCCGTCCACGACTGATCCCACCTCCCAAGTCGACCCCTTCTGCCCCGCGGCCCGATATACAGACGCGCGTCGAATCGACGCGAAAGCAGAAAGGGCGACCAGGTAGTTAGGGTTGACCAAAAATTATTTGGTGACACTACCCCCCTCCCCTCCACGGAAAACAAAAATCCAAAGGATTTTGTATAAACAAATTTTTCTAGGTGTAGTTTTAAGCAAATTAGTTTAATTTAATAAAAAACAGGTATGCGTCTCGGTATGCATATAATTAGTGAAATATAAATTATCAATTTTAAAATGTTAGGTAGGTTTACAACCATTTAAAAAAATACAAAAATATATTACCTTATCAAGGTAAAAAAATGAAACACTTGGAAATCGGTAACTATACAGATAAATACAAAACAAAATCGGCAAAGAATCCAGGGGGGGGGGGGCAAAATTAAAATGCAAAATTGTAATGTTTGTTTTAAAAACAACTTTTTCTATTACTATTTTAACGACAATAATGTACAGTAAACAAAAAAACATTAACAAATTCTAAACAAGTCATAATATATACAACATATCAAAAAACATACACATTTTTACATAGGTAGGTACTTTCTTGAACTACTTCAAGTATTCGCAAAAAACCTAATCTAAAAAAAAGTAAAAGTACCTATTTGGTATAATAACACAAGTGAAAAGAAGGCAACCGTTATACAAGTAATGTACTGATCACTAAAAAATAAATATGCCTTCGGAATGGAGCAAGTAAATTTTGTAAATATAAGTGTTTAAAGGGATGAGACGCGAAAGTAAGTTTCTTAGGTTACAATTGCTAATATTGGCGTTTAAGTACTTATTTTATCCTAAAAACATATGAGTACGTATTATGAAAAAATACCTAAAACATCTTTATATTTTTGACGTTTGGTCGGCAATGAAGCTATCACCAGAGAAAAATAAGACAGAGAGAATAATATCTCTTCTTCCCGCCAGCTCGACCACGCTATGGCCTTCAAACGGCAGCATCCGGAGATTGGCGCGTAGAATTCTCACAAGACAACCCGACATTAGCCAGTGCGTTAGCAACACGGTAAGAAGAGAGAGTTTTCTGCGGCGCGTCTCAATACTCACTCTCACTGTGCTTTATAATAACCCAAAATCTGCAGTGCACGCCCATGGCAGCTTATTTCGACGTCGGTTTGGAGGTCATACAAAGAAAATCGTATTTATGAACGAACTCCGTACGAGATATTATTCTCTCTATCTTATTTTTCTCTGCTATCACCATCGGCACCCCCTAAAATTTAAAATTCATATTTTTTATATATGGTTGTAATTTGTATGCAATAGCTTTGGATATACAAAATATTGTAGTAATAAGAAATGACAAACATTATATAGAACCTACGTTTTCTATACGATTCAGTCGCCAATCTTAAAGATGGAATCGCATAACTATGGATACGACTCCTAGAAGAATTTGCAAAGCTATCTTCGTCGAAATGTAAAGCACAAATCCGAATGCGGCTGTCACATTGTTCAGGAGTAATATGGGACCCCATAAATCCTAGTGCATTTTGCCAACTTTGGCACCTGCAAAATAATATTTATTAGATTATATTTATTATATTAACGAATATTTTTATTCGTTCAAATTAAAAAAAAACCTTTAAAGTGTAATTAATATTTCAAAATATACATAAATAATTTCCTACCTTCCTTTCTCTTTTGGGCATGTAAAAAATGATAGTTCACCATCGACTTTCGCAGCCGTCCACCGAACAAATATTACCGGACATTTTATAACAACTTTTGCAAGGCACCCTATAAACTTTGCCGTAATTTAATTTTCCGCTCTTACTGGTCTACTCTGTACTGTTTGACTGACGTCGATACACTGCTGCTAGCCTATAGGCCAGGCGGTGCAAGGGGTAGGTAGTTTTGATTTTTCGACGGAGTGAGGCAACTGACTGTACCTAGGTCAAGTAAAAAGTTGTACCGTGCGTTCAATTTAGCTTGATAACAGTTTGATTCGATGTAACTTTTTTGTTTTTAAAGATATCAAGGTAAACAAAAAAACAAAATGTAGGGTTAGTAGCCAAGTTTTTTTTGAGTTACACATAAAACAAAAGAATAACAATTTTCTGAGATAATAGCCTACTTTATATTTTTTTTAAATGGAACACCCTGTATATTATATATGTATTCAATAGAATACTCTATTCTGATTACAATGATATCACACACTTTATATTTTAATCCACTCGTTTTTGACATATCGGCAAAAATATGAAATTTTTATCCTACTTAATCTCGAAGAGCGCCGTGACTAGATTTGTTTTGTTAAGCTTAGTTTTTATTTTTTTGCGAATAATCTCAGTTAGAACATATTTTTTGGCTTTTACGCAAAAATTACTAAATATATAACAATTAGAAAAGACAAAGAATAAATTCTATGTCGCTAGAATTGGAAGAACTATATCTGTTCCTACAGATATAGTTTCAATTAATGTCTAAAGTATTGTGTAGGAACAGATATAGTTCTTCCAATACTAACAGATATAGTTCTTCCAATACTAGCGACATAGAATTTATTCTTTGTCTTTTCTAATTGTTATATATTTAGTAATTTTTGCGTAAAAGCCAAAAAATATGTTCTAACTAGATTTGTTTTCAGCATACCAGAGTATTATATAAAAATTTCATATTTTTGCCGATATGTCAAAAACGAGTGGATTAAAATATAAAGTGTGTTATATCATTATAATCAGAATAGCGTATTCTATTGAATACATATATAATATACAGGGTGTTCCGTTTAAAAATATAGATGGTAGGCTATTATCTCAGAAAATTGTTAGTGTTTTGTTTTATGTGTAACTCAAAAAAAAACTTGGCTACTAACCCTACATTTCGTTTTTTTGTTTACCTTGATATCTTTAAAAACAAAAAAGTTACAGCGAATCAAATTGTTATCAAGCTAAATTGAACGCATGGTACATAAGCCTGGTGATTAAGGATATGTTGCAGAAAAGCGGCGATGAAAAGTTTTTTTTTTAAGTTTCCCATTATGATCATGGTACCTTTGTCGTACTAACACTGTTTACACAGTTCTACCATATACACCGAAACTTTATCTTTTGCAGTCGATGCGCGTTTTGCTGACCGTGTTTGCATCATCAGATTATGACTTTAACATCACATACATTTCAGTTTGTTCGCTAGGTTTTCCGTATGCTAAAATGTCTGCGCTGAAATATTCCTAGATTAAAATATATCTACGGTAAATTGTCATAACATCAAAATGTCGCTGTATTGAAATGCCCTGTGCTAAAATATCTACGTCAAAATGTCCAATGTTCAAAATGTCAAATTGTACAAGGATGGATTCGGCAAAACACCGATTTTTAATTTACCTAATGTGTCCATTTTTGCTAAGAAATAGTTTTTTCTTGTACTTGATTATGTAGGTGCCCTCGACGCTATGCACGTTTTTTGAAGTCGAAATTTAACGTTAAATAAATAAATAAAATAAATAATTCATTATATGCTTACCTGGAGTATGAAATAATAACCTAATTAATGCCTGTACTAATAGAAAACAGAAATTGTCGACAGGACCTTCTAAAAAAATTGTTATAACTCAAAACGAACAGAACATTTTCAACTTACTCTAAGCGCAACGTTTGAAGCAATTTAAAACGCACACCATTGGCCTTTCTTGTAGGTTACAAAGAAATAGCTTATTTACACCTGATCTGAGTAGTAGTTAAACGGTTATAAGAGCTCTGACAAAAGTCACCCTACTTGGAAGGTGGTAAAGAAATTCTTCCTCGGTCGAGGTGTTACCACCCCACACATCCTCTTAATGGGCTTGTGAAATTCCTACGGATGTTTCCAGCTCTGAATGTGTGAGTCGGATTTCCCCAGTACACCCAAGGTACGTAGTACTTAGGCTTCAGTCTTAGTGGGGTGTCAGAAGATACAAAAAAATCGATATCAACAAATTAACGATCTTGGTATTTCTGGACTTAGGCATTTGACCTCATAAATTATTACTGGCCATGTTTGGCTTCTTGGGCTTTTGGAGGAGTGCAACTGAATTTGTAGCTGGCTACTTGCAGGTTTCCAGCAATAAGAGTGCGTAAAGAACTAACTCTCAAGTTTCGCACTTGTTTCTAGTGGCTCTGCTTTTATTTTATTTACACTGTTTACATACGTCCCAAATTTATAAAGGTTTTCATCACTTTTTTTCAATCGAACGAACTAGAAGCTTTAATTAATCGCGACTTGCGATGTTTACAGTAAATATTGTCTTAAGTTAAATCCCTCAAAGTCACAAGTAGAGTTATTATTTGGCAGGACTGCTACCTGTAGCTGAATACATAGGGAATGTCAACATTTCTCTTAATAATGAAAAGTTGATAGACTAGGCAAAAAACTGGGGCGTGGTTGTGCATAATAAACTTAAATTTTCCAATCACGTCACCACCATAACGAAATGGGGTTTCTGTAATATTAAGTTAATTTTTTTAAATCGCCACCTACTTAATAAAAAATGTCGTACTCTGCTGCGTAAGACCTTAACGCTAACTATGTAGATGTTATTTATAGCCCGAAACTACTTAGCATGGATGTACGTCGGCGTCGGCTGTATATTCAGAATTCCTGCGTTATGCTTATATTTGGTTTAAAAAGAGAAGGTCGCGTTTTCTTTTCGTTTAAAATTTACAGTGGTTTAACATGAAAAAAGGAGATGTCTTCACTGCCTACTTTTCTATCATAAATTAATTACTAGCCAAAAACGAGCTAACTTGATTAAAAAATTTAAATTTAGAACCTCCATTCACAATATTAACGTTAGATTTAGAAACTTTCTTACACCACAGCACAAGACAACTCAGTTTCGTGGATCTTTTTCTTACAACGTTACTAAGTAATATAACTAACTTCCTTATTCTTTAAAAGCTGCAAACTCTACTGTCCTACGCAAAATATAAATTGCATGGATACCTAAATAAATCAAGATTTACGGATTAAGTTTATGCAATGGCATCGCGTTATGCGGGCTAAAATATATTACCCTGTCTCGAATGATATTTTACAACAGGTGCTTTGCATAACTAAGTTGTGCACAGCGAAACTGCTGCATAAGCTTGGACCATCATGCAAGTAATTTATTTAAGTCCAACTATGGCTAAAAGCAGTTTGTTTCCTTAAGGTATGTGATGTCAAGACCTTAGTATTAATGAGAATGCTTTTCAATAATGTTACAAAAATCATAAAATTTTAGTTTTTATTAGGCCGTTAGGGAATTAACGGTTCGTTAGAGTTTTGTGTAATGGGCTGTAAATACCTATTGTTTTAACGTGTTATATTACCACCTATTCCGAGATAATGCTGTGTATGCACATCCGATGACACTATAGCATGCATCCAAAGCAAGGAAGTTCTGTTAATTGCATATTGTTAATTATTCAACATAATATATTGTAACTGTATTTTTGATCATAATTTTGCAATTCAGTAAACATTTACGTTCAGATTCATTAAAAACGTTTAAGATTTAGTACTGGTTTAAATTAGGATTTTCTAGTTAATCAGTTAGGTTTTGACAGGTATTTGTTTTGTCATTGTTGATAAATCGTCATTAAAAACATGAATTATTCTAATATTTCAGCGATTTGCTTGGTATAAAACAGATTTACATCTTCGAACGTCTTTCTAGAATGAATTTAGTTCCGTTATTTTGGAAAGCACGTTCTAGAAGTGTCCTTTTCTTTATAAATTTACGAAAAATCAGAACAAAATTCATAATATAAAACTTAGTTGCCTTATTCTTACACTTGCAACTTTAAAGCTTTTGGTTGTCAAATTACACCGGTCTAGCGTTTGGGAAATCTGGCGATACTTTTTTTTTTAAAACAGAGTACTACGGCCGTGTTAGATAACCCATGTTTCAAGATACGGGTACTGAAACTGCCGTAGTTAGGTACACAATTTTGTGTATTTCGGAAACGGCCGAAAATGATTATTTAGTGTTATACATTTTTAAATAAATACCGAAAATGCACAAGGGTGTTGTAAAGTTAAAAATCCAAAATGACCTCAACGAAAACGGTTGAAAACAAGTATTTACTATTACATATGTTCCAAATCAGACTGAAATTTTGCAGTTTTAAAAATAAAGGAAATATTTTGGTTTTTCCATATTATGTGTGAAAAGACCCTTCTTATTGATATAAACTTGCCTATTATTTTTGGCTATGAAATTGTGAAAATGTATGATTTATAACAAAGCACTGCATGGTACATAAAAAATCAATTGTAATTTACCTGGTTATTCAGAAGTAAATAAAACTTTGCTAAAAACTATATCTGCTTCTTCAAATGGTGGCTTTTTGCGTAATCTTATTGTATGGGTGTCTAAAATAGGTGATACCACTATTGCTATCTCCGAAATGGTAAAAGATACGAGGTCGGTTAAATTAGAGAAAATGTGCCATTTCTAGCCCCTATTCATATTCCGTTTACGCAGTTGCCAAATTTTCTATAGTTTCTTATCTACAGGGGATTTTTTAAAAATAGTCAAAAATTTAATTCTTAAATATCTCGAAAGCTATTATAGTTAGAAAAAGTTATTTTTACAAAAATCACACGATTTTTTACCTTCTCTAAAGTAACGTTATTGTTTTGTTTATACCATTTGTTTTTACTGAGTTACTGATACTAACTTGTTTTTTTTTCAAATACGGACCTGAATTTTTTGCTGCATTTTTGAAAGAAACCTTTACAACTATGTATCACTAGATTATGGTTTTCGACGTTTTGATCAGGAATAACAACATCATCAGGATTTTCTATAGATACGGACCTGGAATTTTCCATGTTAAGGCACAATTTCACAACCTATCGCTGTGGTTTAAATTATTCAACTGATTAATTTTAAACTGTGTTCATGATTGTCAACCAGAACCCTTTGGTCATTAAAGTTTGTCAAATTGCACTTAAGCCAATGAGTTATTGAAAGCAAAACTTTAGCAGACTCAGATCAGATATAATTAGCGGCCTTTATTAACAGCACCTAACTAGTGGTTAAGTTTACTACATATTGTAAAAGGCACCCTTGATGATACGTCTTCATTATTTACGTTTTTAATATTTTCGTATCCAAAAATCACCTTTCAGTTCAAAAGATAATAATAAATAATCCTATTTTACCTAATGATTTCATTTCTGCTGCAACTCATTCTGCTGGTACAGTTGAATTAGGTACTATTTGCTGGCTTTGAAAACAAACCATATTATCTCAAATTAAAGACCTTTAACTATATTCTAACATAAAACCATTGTCATATTTACTGGGTTCGGATTATAAGGAATTCGAATCTAAAATCCGTTTTCTGCTTTATTTTTGACGTTGCGTTGAATTATAACTCTGGACGGGCGGACGAACAGGTTGATGGACGCGATTGGACTGTCCACACGAAGCCAATCACGCCTCTAAGAATTAATTATTAGGATTTGTTATCATTAAAACTAAGCTTATGGTTTTTTCAGGCGTTGGATCAATTTTACAAACTTCCTGGTTAGTAATAATGATTATAATTAAAATTTACCAGTTAAAATATTTTAATAAAAAAATTTAATCCATAGTTACTGATTCTGACCTAATTGTCTCCATAATAGGTCGTGAAATGGCGCATTAACTTGAAAAATGCCAGGTCCGTACTGGTAGAATATCCTGATGATGATACTATTCTTCACCAAAACGTCGAAAACCATAATCAAGCGATACACAGTTGTAAAGGGTATGCAGCATTCTTTTAAAAAATGCAGCAAAAAATCCAGGTCCGTATTTGAAAAAAACAAGTTAGTATCAGTAACTCAGTAAAAACAAATGGTATAAACAAAACAATAACGTTACTTTAGAGAAGGTAAAAAATCGTGCGATTTTTGTAGAACCAACTTTTTTCTAACTGTAATAGTTTTCGAGATATTTAAGAATTAAATTTTTAATTTAATTTAACCAACCTCGTATCTTTTAGCATTTCGGAGATAGCAATAGTGGTATCGCCTATTTTAGACACCCTGGATATTGAAAAAGGTCGAATAAATTAAAAAATCAAGTACCCGGTACTTAATTTAACACATAAATGTATAAAATTAAACAACTACATTAAGTAAAGTAAAACCATAAAATACTGGAAGCATAACCTGATTCAAACTGAATTAGATATAAATTTTCATAAATTTATGAAATTGACGTCCGTTGCAATTCTGCACATTCTCGCAGCTGCTAAAACGAAAAGTTTCATAGAACTTTAGTCTCCCAAAGCGAAAACTTTCGTTCTCTTTTGCAGTTTTCCCGCAAAACGCAATTCTCTAAGAGTTTCCGGCAATTTATCATCGTATAGTTTTTTGCCGAACTTTGTCTATTTTGACAAATTTATTACCTCCTTTAATTAGGTTTTATGCCCATAAAAGTACTTTATGATGGTTTACTATTTACTATACAGTTATTAAAATCAAAAATGATAATGGTCGGCTTTCCTCTAATTGAGTAATAGATAATTTAATAAAAAAATATATAATGTGAATAATCATTGTGTACATTAAGTTTATTCCTTATTAAAACAGTCCCCTCCAATTTTGTGTATTTTTTCAATAGGAGGTACGTTAGCTTTCGATGGTTTTTTAATGAATTATTTCCAGTCGAAATAAAATCTTCCCGGCTGTCGATTGCAGCCATAATACCATAATCATATAGGCTTCAACAAGTCAAAATTGTCTTTTGTTCCAAGATACTATAGGTACTATCGGTCTAAGCGCACAGAGTGCGCCCGGCAAAGCAAAACCGCCCGTGAGCGCACTGTGCAATATTTACACGAATCATTTCGAGCCCTTTTCGATCCCCTATATTTCTGAGACTATAGTTATGGTATAGGGCGAATTTTTAAGAGGGTTAAAGTTACCAAAAAGAAGCAGTATTTCAAATTTCATACGTCTAGGTGGAATAGTTTCTAAGATAAGTGTGTCCAAAAATCACAGTTTTGGGCATTCACTGACTCACTAACTGATTATTTGATAAATCCTCATAAATCTAGGGTACTTTCAATCGGGCTAGAGTTCTGAATTTGGAACATAGCTACACAGAAACAACACTATGGTATACAATACACACTCTGTTACGTATTGCACAATATATATTCGGTTTCTTTCAATGATTAGTTTATCATTGTTAACTAATAGGTTATTATATTGCTCGAAATATATAAGGTGCTATAGGTTTTTAATAGGTCGTTTAAATATAACAAGTATTTGATGCAGTAAAATAGCCTATTCTAAATTCAATACAAAATATATCATTGGTTTCAGTAGGAGTTTATTTGTAGGAATATACATACGAAATACCTATTATTATTGTTTCAATTACAACAGAAATTAATTTAATGTAACTTCTAATAGAAAAAAATTTTTTTGTTTAAGTTCAATCATATATATGTTTTAAAGAACAATGCACTTTTATTTAAAATAATGAATAATTTAAATTACATCAATTATATTATTTATACTTTTTATTTGTCTAGTATTATTAAACATACATACATTGTTTAGACATTCTGTAAAAATGTAAATATAAAATAACGACAGTTTATTAACACCAGTTTTTGACGCAAAAATGGAAAACTTTGTATATTTATTTCACTCAAAATATAGGATCTGCTTCTTTGCAAATTTCTGGCTTGTATGGGTACAATATTATATTTTCTCTTTGGGGTATATAAGATGGAACAAATTTGATGGTTACTACTGCATTCTAATCTCCTAAATTTATATACAGATTTTGTCGAAACTATGTCTAAAAAATACAAATACAACAATAAACTTGCATTCGTATTTAAAGTTTTTTTAACAATACGTATCGGCTGAGTAAACACTCTTATAATAGACTAACCAAGAGACATTTAGAAATAAAAGGCACACTTATTATTGCAAAGCTTTTCAGATTTGTTCTACTTACCATAAAACACTAAAATGAGTTGCTCCAGTCCCCAGAATTGCAACCGATCTATTATTTTTGGTATATCTACACAGTGGGCTTAAAGCGCCGAAATTTAAAAAAAAATGACGAAAAAACTGAAATTGTTTTATGTTCGACGATCTATCAATATACGCGCAGAAACGCAACAAAAATCGAACTCGGTCACTGATTCTCAATCTCGATCTCAATATCTAGGTTTAGGCCACTCGGCTGCTGCTCAAATATTCACTACTGTTTCATACGCCGCAGTCTTATCCCTCTTACCCTGTTGCGAAAAAGTAGATTATTTCTTATGTGTAGATTAATAGTATAACGACTGGATCTGTTTAAATTATTATCATCAGTCTTAAATGTACATATTATGAAGAGAATCAGAAAAAAGTGTGTGCTCCGTGTGGAAAAAATATCATTTGGAAAAAAAGCCGAATCTTTTGGTAGGTATAACTAAAAAATCCGAGAAACTAAAATTTGTTGAATAAACGTTTTTGTAAAACCAATACAAACTATCCATTGAGCATTTGTGTGGTATGTCGGTTCATACTCTCCGAGCACGAAAATAACGATTTGAAAAGACCATTACCAATCATACCAAATTATGAAGACTTAATTTTGTTAGCAGGAACTTCGTAAGTTTTTCGTGTGGTTACGCGATATGCCTATACTTGTATTTATTTGAAAATGATCCAGCTTTTCGGCAGTAGTCATTACAGTTTTTTTTCTCTCATTTATCGTTATTCTAGCTTTACTCCCGCCAGTACTGATAATTAACTCATTACTATTCCGATTGGAATTTTCGTCACGCAGATTTTTTCTCTTCGATTTTTCTTTTTAAAAGGGTAGAGATAACTTACTCATTTTGTTTTGTAATGGTCTTCACAATTGAAACCACACTATTACGACTTTTGCTTTTGCTCGTATAGCGATGATGCTTACACTTAGCAATTTCTTAATGACACGTTTTACAATACGTCAATACGTGATAGTTGTATGATGATTTTTTTTACCATAGAAAGCACTGTGATAGTTGAGTTACCGCGAAGTCCATTCAACTATCAATTTGATTTAAAAACTGTCTTGTGTGACCTCTTCCTAATTCAGGTTTATAATGAACAAAAGACCATCGTCCTGTGAGTATGAGGCGTATAAATCAATTATATATATGTCCATTCGCACGCGTTGTTGCTGGCAAAATTAAGTCTTCATAATTTGGCATGATTGGTAATGGTCTTTTCAAATTGTTCATTTCGTGCTCAGAGAGTGTGAACTGACATGTCAAATAAATGCCCAATAGATATTTTATATTGGTTTTACAAAAACGTTTATTCAACAGTTGTATTATTAGTTCCTCAGATTTTTTAGTGATAACAAAAGATTTGGCACTTTTTTCCAAATAATGATATGTTTTTCCAGGGGCACCCTCTTCTTTCGATTCTCTTCATATGTACATTTATGACTTATTATAATAATTTAAACTAATCCAATCGTTATAGTATTAATTGGCACCAATAAATAATCTACTATAATCTACTTTTTCACAAGAGGGGTAAAACTACGGCGTATGAAACAGTATTGAGTATTTGAGTGGCCCAGACATGGGGACCGAGATGAGAATTTGTGACAGAGTTCGATTTTGGTTGCGTTTTTGTGCGTATACTGATAGATCGTCGAATATAAAACAAAAAGTTGCTCATTTTATCGCTAGAAATTGAAACACAAATTCCCTATACTAATTGTATTCATAAAGTAGTATATTTAAATAAAACGTTTGACGTAATAGAAAAGCCTAATATACCTATTTATTTTCATGTATAAAATTATAAAAACTTCTAATATCGATATCTCGGCAAAATGAGCGACTTTTCGGAAACTACAGGAGTTCCTCTAAAACACCCTATTTTCAGTGTTTTTTCGTCAATTTTTGTCAACCTATCGGCCACTGTGTCTATAACGCAATAAACAAGCAGGCTGTAAGCTTAAACGACTACTTATCAAACAAATACCAACAACACAATTTTAACCCCTCCAAAAGGTGTCCGCGAGCAATAGAAGTAATATTTCAGCCAACAATAGAACGCATTGAATTAATATTTTTTATTATTTCTCTAATACCTTAAAATAAATATTATATAGGAGTGTTTATTTTAATTGAAATTATATAAGAATTACTCGCTTAATTTTTAGATTTTCTATTTAAACTGTAGTTCTTGCTCGTTTAATAAAATATATTGTAATTTGAACCACACCGCCTATAAATTGCTATTTTTCGCCCAATTATATTTAAGCATTCTATTTTTTTAATTTTTTAGCTCTAACAATCCTATACTCTAAAGAGTAATAGAAATTTATAGGTTTCCAATAGTATTTTGGTCATTAAATCATTAAAACAATCGTAAAATAATTTTCAAAGTAGAAATACTTTTGAACTCTTAGAAGTCTACATATATTTAAAGAATTTTTTTGGATTATTTCAATAATGTTTTGTTGAGACAATATTAACTTTAATATAACTAATTTGACAGTGATAAAAAATAATACTATTATTGAATATAGCATAGTACATTTTTCTGTGTAGTGTTTAAGGCAGGGGGTCTTTAACCTGCGATCCGCGGGCCGCTTGCTCCTTTTTGCGGCCTGCAAACAGAAAAACGAATGCGAATCACATAAATGGAAATACATATTTACATTGCTTCATATTTTGAAAATATGAAATGGAAATAAAAACCTTTCTTAAAAATTGGAAATTATATAAAAGGTCTCCAGATTTACATACAAACTATTTTTACTTTAAGAAAGTAAAAATATCTTGATCTAGATCTAGATGTATCCCTAAGTTGGCAACACTGTATGGGGGGATTTCGTGACGCAGATCAATGGGAATGCATCTCCCTGTCCACATCTGCCGCACTTACATCTTACGTTTTACACGATTTAATGAATGTACACACTTCAACTAACTCACCATCTAGTAGAAATCCTCCCATACTAACCACCAGTATATATTTTTTTTCTCGAGATATAACTTCTTTACGATCTCCAAAAATGTTGTGAAAACAGTTCACAACATGGAATATGAACAAATTCTGGCGTATGCGCCATCTAACAACTATATGTTTGTTGAACGCGTCCTCTTCCATACGTGTATGCAACCCTGCCAGATTTCTACTTGGTGTCAATACTAACGACGCCAGCTTGAAGTAATGGATACTTCTACAGGCTCATAGGTGTCGCTCCCTACCCTATTCTGGATTAAAAATTACATTTTTTAATCATCTACTCAATACTTTTGCATTCTGACGATTGAAATGATCTATTTAACATCAACCCCCTCTCTCATATAAGTATTTTGGGAAAATTTCAAGTACTTCGAAAGTACTACTTTGTCCTTGATCGCGTAGGATACATTTTTTGAGCGGTTGATTTCTTGAAAATTCTAGAATTGTATGAGAGAGAGAAAGAATGACACAAGCTGTGTCAAGGAGAGAGAGAGTTCACACTATAAAGGGTGGAAAGCGAGTTGAAAACGTCACTATCAGTCAGATTCTTCGTCCGTAAGTCCGTACTGTCAGTCAAATTACAAATAAGAATTTTTCAACCCTATGCGGTTAATTACTCGCGAAGTTAGTGAATAACTTTGTTTTTCTGGTCTTACCAATGTGGCAAGATTTAAATTAGTCTCAGTCCTAGTGACTACAATCAGTTGTTTGACCCTATGCGGTTAATTACTCGCGAAGTTAGTGAATAACTTTGATTTTTCTGGTCTTACCAATGTGGCAAGATTTAAATTAGTCTCAGTCCTAGTGACGACAATCAGTTGTCTGGCCCTATGCGGTTAATTGCCCGCGAAGTTAGTGAACAACTTTGTTCTTCTGGTCTTACCAATATGGTAAGACTTAAACTAGTCCCAGTCCTAGTGACTACAATCAGTTGTTTGAACCCTGTGCGGTTACTTACTCGCGAAGTTAGTGAATAACTTTGTTTTTCTGGTCTTACCAATGTGGCAAGACTTAAATTAGTTCCAGTCTTAGTGACTGCAATCCAGTTTGGGTCTGAGTGAACAACACTATCAGTCTATACTTTAGTCGAGCAAAAAAAGTCAAAAAAAGGAGTACGCTTCACTAGGAGTAGTGGTATTAAAATTTCACAAGGGTGGAGTCATGGTATCGCACTTCATAAAGGTCAAGTAGTGGTAGCAAAAAGGAGTACGCTTCACACTAGGTGGAGTAGTGGTTGTGTTGAATGCAATGCATTCAGCACTGCAGGTTTCGTTTGCAGGATTTTTGGTTCTTATCGACTAAATACTTGGTTCATGTTTTATCAACAATAAATCAGTTCGTGTCTCATTTACCAATACGCAGTTCGTGTCTTATCAACCAGTAATCAGTTTGTGTCTTATCGATCAACAATCAATTTGGTCTCGGTAACTAGAAAAGTGACTTTGTGAACGTGCCACTCTCTCCAAGGACGACATTGTCGTCAATGTCAAAATTAACCTCTAAATTTAATGTCACTACTTACCTATCTAAACAGAATGTAAATAATGTAAAATTATGATATAGTTCTTTGCCAATGTGGTATACTATCTTCAAAATTCTCAACCATCAACAATTGGTATTGTCAGTACATGTAAATTCAGGATAAACAAACTACAGGAAAGGTGGAGTACTACACTTGACAACAAAGGTAAAATTGTTTCATGTAATTTGTCATGTTATTAAATTTAATGGTTTAAAGTTTATAATAAAAACATGCGGTTAAGGTAATGACTTGTTCATCAAAATTTATAGATATTTATACAAATATAAGTCAGTTGAATGTTAAGTTATAATTAGTGTTTGGTTTCATAAATGTATTTTAATTTCAAAACATTTCATGTGCAACAAATGTTGTTTTCAGGTTATGTTATATAATTTATATGGCAATTTTATTACTTTAATAAATAACAAAAAACAAGAAACTTAGTTTATCTTCCTATGGTACAGTCTTTGTTAGCAGCACGATAAGATTTGTGCTTGCCCTCGTTTGTTTTGGCAGTCTGTGCTCAAAGAAGCATAAGCCTGTTCCAAACAAAAAACTTTAGGATATTTTTGATAATACTAAGGCTTGTCCAGAAAAGTCGGTTATAATTTTTGCGCTTTTTATGTTAACCTTAGCAAAAAGCAAGTGTTCTGAGGACCCAAAAAATATTAAAAAAATTTAAATGAAGCTCGGTTTTATAAAAGATGTTCAAAGGTACGGATTTAACTTTACAGCAGATGAACTTTATCGAAAGTTAAAAAGTCAAATGAAGTTGTTGATTAGTTAAAAAAGTGTAAAGTTTTTGTCTGCAGGTAATATTTATTAGATTTGGTTTCTTTCGATAAAGTAATTTTAAAAAACGTACTCTGGGACGTTATGAAACTAATTTGAAATGCGGCATTTTACATTCTGTAACATTTTAAACCTCTATACATGGAAATTATTGGCAACTATTACAGATGTTTTAAATTAGAATTTTTTTGTATTTACTATATCCAAGGACAAAATTTACCCAAATTTTATATGTATACTTCTAGCCAACAACGATATTTCAGCTCGTTTCTATTTTTCTATTCTATTTCCGGTCCTAACTCGAAGAACAGAAGTAGAAATCGGAAAAATCTAAGTTATAATTACCCAATCAATTAATTGCCCTTTAAAGTTTGAGTTAACTTTATCGAATTAAGTCGAATGTATTATAAACTTACTACAGTTAGAGTTTAAAATCGTGAGAATTCAGTAAATCGTGGGACGATTTATGTCTCGTAAACAATACCTGAACAAACAATCAGCGTCTCGATAGAAATGACCGAAAAGCATTCCTTGCCAAACAGAAAGGCTTCGATACAAGACCATCCTTACTCTAATAAAATGATAATTCTTCGAGCCGAAATGTGAAAATGGACGAGTTTATAATACATTTCACTATAAGTTAGGATTATGGACCGACACTGATACATAAACTTGTGCCACAAAGTTTCATATCAGTTCTGTATTTATTATAATTTTGCAAAAACTTTGCACTAAATGTAAATTTTAAACAGTTTTTCGTGGTAACATTGTGGATACGGATCAACAAACTACTTTCATACGGTCTTCCTCCCAATCTATGTACCTGGATCGGTAGCTTTCTCTCTAATGGGCGCATGTCTGTCGTGGTGGACGGTCACTCAATTAACTTCCGTGTCATTCATACAGGCAAGGTTTAGTGCTGGCACCAAACCTATTTCTTCTTCACATTAATGACCTGCCCTCTTCAATTACCAATTCCATTACGCTGACGATAGTACTCTTTACCCCAACATTTATTTTTCCAGACATGCCTCAAATCAAGAGGTGAATAATAGACGAATATATATGCACCTATCCATTTCTCAAGATCTTCAATTAATCCTAGACTGGGGTGCCAAGAACCTTGTGCAGTTTAGTGCCTCCAAAACTCCATCTTATTTCCTGTCACGCATAAAATCCGGAAACATTTACCCCATCCACATGAATGGCCAAGTCCTACAGAACAATAAAACGTTCAATCTTGTTGGCATTGCTTTCGAACGAAGCTCAGCTGGTACAAACACATTACTTCAATAGCCACATCAGCAGCTAAGAAGCTTGGTTTTCTCTTTCGAGCCAGAAAATACTTCTCCCCTCTCAACTTACACACCCTCTACTTTTCCCAATTAAGACCTAACCTAGAATACTATTTCCACATCAGGAGAGCGAAATGACCACCGACACTTAACATGCTTGATTCTATCAAAAAAAAAGCCATTCGACTCATTAGTGACACAGTCCTCACAAGAAAACTTCCTTCTCTCGCTCATCGCCGCGCTGTTGGTAATTTATCCGTTTTTTACCGATACTTCCACGGATTTTGCCTTGAAGAACTATCCGGTATTATTCCCCCCTTGACTGTTTCTAACAGAACAATAAGAGCGCGTTACGTATGCATTCCTTTACTGTCCAGCTACAAAAGCCTAAAACAGACCACATCTCTCGCTCATTCATACCTAGGATCTCCAGATTATGGAACAAATTGCCTGCAGATGTTTTACCTTCCCATCCCAACCTCCAGTCCTTTAAATCCCGTGTCAACAGACTACATTTTCCTTCTCTTTAGACGCCTACGGTACGTTAATACTTAGGCTGGAAGTCTCAGATAAAAGAAAGTGTATATATTCAAATTCGTTAAAATCAAATTAAATCAAATCAAAATATGCTTTAGTGTCAAACAGACTTAGATCTTTATAGACAAAGGAGTTCAAAAGCTAAAAACTAACAATATAAAACAGGCATAAAAATTAATAATACTATAAATCTAATTATACTACAAAATGATTTAATTAAATAATCATGACCAAGTATCCCCAAAATACTCATTTAATGAGTAAAATGCCTTCTCCAATAATAATTTCTTAACAACTTTTCTAAATTTTTTAAATACTAAAGTATCTTTTATACATTAAGAAAGTTTATTAAAAATCTTTTTAGAATCATATTCTGTTGATTTTTTTACAAGACTAGAGAAAGGTATAGGTAGACAAAAATACTAATTTTGTCTTATATTCTATTGAATGCAATTATTAAATTGATTTTTATGTTGTCTATGCATTAAACAAACCCGTTTATAGTATAAAAATTGATGGTAAAGTTAAAATTTTGTGAGAGATAAATGAAGGTCTACAAGAATCTTTAGAATTTGCTTTACAAATGTATCTAATAGCTCTTTTTTTTAAATAAATATAGAATGAATGAGGTATTGACTAGAATTTCCCCAGAAGCAAATTCCATATCTTAAGAAGGATTCAATTAAAGAACGGTAAACATTTTTAACAACATGAAAGTCAAGTTCTTTTGAAAGAATTCTAAGTGCATAACAACCTGATGATAATTTTTTACAAAGTTTTTCAATATGGTCATTAAAGGTAAGATTTTGATTTATGTGAATTCTTAGAAATTTTGGGTTAATAATAATTTGATTGTCAAAGATAACATCTTTAAGTTTACATTTAAAATGTAATATATTAGTTTTACTAATATTAAACGAAAGCAGGTTAGAGTCACACCACTTTTTAACTTTAAACAAGTCAATGTCTATAATTTTTTTTAATTCAATACTGTTTTTACTATTCCAAAGTATTGCAGTATCATCTGCAAAAATTGTAAATTTTCCGTTAATGTTAATAGATGCAAGATCATTAATATAAATTAAGAATAACAGTGGGCAAAAGACAGAACAAGGAACTCCACAATCAATTTTAATACTATATATGATTTCTTTCCATTTAAAAATACTCTCTGTGATCTATTAGACAGATACAACTCAAACCATTTTAAAGATAATCCACGAAATCCGTATAGTTCAAGATTTTGCAACAGTGATTGTGATTAACGCAGTCACAAGCTTTCGAGATATCACAAAATACTGCTACAGCAATATCTTTATCATTAAGTTGTAAATAAAGATGTTCAAGAAAAGAAAAAATAGCATCATTAGTATTTTTATTTTTCTGATATGCAAACTGATTAAGATTTAAAATATTATTCTTGTTTAAAAATGATAACATTCTACATTAATTACAATAATTTTAGAAAGGGTTGGAAGCAAGGAAATAGGTCGAAAGTTAGAAGCAGATTCATAATCACCTCCTTTATGAACTGGAATAACAACAGCAGACTTAAGACATTCTGGAAATTTACCATTTTCAAAGGAAATATTTATTGCTATAGATAATGCTTTTAACGCTGAATCCGAAAGCTGTGAAAACATTTTCACAGATAAATTATCCCATCCAGAGGCATTCTTATTCTTAATTTCTTAAAAGATAGATTTCGTCTCAATAACGTTCGTAGGAGTAAAGAAAAAGAGTTTTTTGCTACAGTATTTTTGATATAAATAAGCGGATTAACACATGCGTGAATATTTTTCGAAATATTTGAAGCAACAGAGCAGTAAAAAGAATTAAGTTTTTGACAAGATAGTGAAGTATTTATAGGTATTATTTTTTCCTGTTAAATCGTTAATAATTTCCCAACATTTTTTACTTGGATTAGAGGAAGTAAAAATGCATTTTTGATAATAATCTTTATTTTCTTTTTTAATTAGCTTTCTATAAATACTTCTATACTTATTAAAATATGAAAATATTTTACTTATTTCATTAAGTTGACCATCTGTATCGCTGGGTTAAGTACATTAAAGAACCGAGGGACTCTTTGGTTAATTTAAGACAAAATATGTAGGTTTGTTAATGTTGCCGTAATACCGTTTTGCAATTGCCGTATACCTTAAATAACATTCTAATGCTTTATAATTAAATACTCTGGACAACTTAATCTGAAAGCACAAGGATTGGGGAATCCCATAAAAACGATTATTATTCTCCCTGAATCATACACAAGATTCACAAGCAATTTTTCCGTTAGGGCAATCATTTTGGGCCCTTCTCCCCTACATAGAAATATTTCTTTACATGGAGTGACAATACTGGCAAACAATAGACGGTCCATAAAAAATATACGTTTTTCGAATGTAGAAAGATGTACCTAAGTACCGGCTGACAAGATTGCTTCCGATAGCAACTTGGAAATAATTCTGCAGTGAATTTAGGATTAGAGTTTTAAATCACTTTGGAATTCATAACCGCGTGAACAGAATAAATCTGTTCACGCGATTCTAGTTTCTCTAATAAATTTTTAATGGGGGGCTTAATCTCGGCTGCTTTGTTTTCATATTCGACTATGTACGACTATGTCACCAACATTTTTTTTTTTGAAAACGCTCTTTATTTTTTTATCGTGCACGGTCCTAATTTAATCCAAGCAAAGTTCCTGTTACAATTCTTTAATAAAGATAAATACGTGAGGTGTGTACAAAAGGCCAAATGATGACAAACGACCCAACAACGTGTCGAGTTGACGACCCGCAACATCCGGATAGAAAAAGCGAGATGAGACGAGAACTGCAGAAGAAAGACAAAAAAGTTAAAGTTTTTCTATAGATAATCCTAACTTTTGTAGGAAGCCGGAAGTTTTCCTTTTACTTCTTTTAACTTTATTTTCTTTGTAGTTTTAATTTGTAAAAAAAGACATTTTTATTTAGTTAACGAAGGAGAGTAGTTAACTTATTTATGTGTAGCCACTATTGTGCACGGCGAATTTGCCATCTTAATACAGGATGTATTGGCGCATGAGTTCTGAAAATTCTTTGTCCGAAATGTATTTACATGACTTGGTTTAACAGATACAACTAATTATATTAATACATGTTGCCGGTCGACCACGTGGTCAATTATTGTTTAAACCAAAATATTTTCAACATACCAAAAAATTAACATGTTTACATTTTGATAAATTACAGGACTTTGCTTTAATAAAATGGGGACCGTGTATGATAAGAAATTAAAACTATGGTTTGCAAAAAAATTATTGATGACACGAGCTCCAAATACAAAGAGATAGTAGCAGGCGCTAAGCCCCATCTGTAAAAAAATATTACAGAATTAGAAGAATTATTCTGCTCACATGGTTGGTGTAGATTCCAAAGTGATTTATAAGTCTAATCCTAAATTCAATGCGGAATTAAGGTTGTCGCTTACTTATCAACGCCGCATCGCCTAACCTCTATATCCCTGGTAACGCCTGTACGTATATGGAATGAGACGATCCCTTGACAATTCGTAGCTTATAGGTGAGTGCGCTTGCTAAAAACTCCATAAGAGCAATCGAAACCTTGTCAGCCGCTACGCTTTTCCAAACAAGTAATAGGTTTCTATTTTATGAAACGTGTATTGTCGCTGCATGAAGAAAATATTTTTTTCACGGCCGGTAATAGAAATCAATTTCTCTGATGGCAAAGCCGTAACAGATAAAGGAAATTATTCCCGAGGTGAGCAATTTTTTAAAAAATTTCCTAGGGAGTTCATTATAAATTAAATAAAAATTGAAAGATTTTACATGTTTATTTGTTACAAACTTGTACCACATACAGGTAAGTGTTTACTTGCTCTCTGGAAAAAAATTAGATTTTTTTGTAGTGTAACTATCGGAGTTTCGGTTCAGAAAGGATACTAATTTTGTAGATTTACTTATGTCAACATTGTCGTGAAACACGATTTAACCATCGAATACTGAGCCCATAGGGTAGAATATTTAAACTTTTTAGCTTTTCTACTAAAGTATACCAGCATCACATTTTCAGTAAAGCTTACTACGTGCTTTTCTAAGTACCACTTTTAAAAGTTTGATATGCTGCTTCATATAACTTCCTTGACTTTTCTGGTAGTAAATTGACTACCACAATAGTGGCCGCTTCAGTAATTTACTCAGGTTCTCCTACATAAAAAACTTTAAAATCTATATTTTACCACAAACTAAACTTTTTTTATTTAAATTTTCACAGATTTTTAATTAAAATTTAACTGTTGTCAAGGACTTTTTTTCAACTGATCAAAGGCGACTATGTAACAATTTTAAAATTAGTAAATATTAATAAAACTAAGTTTTTCGTATTAAACTTACATGTGTCGTAAAAGAAATAATATATACACTTCAAAAAAGAACGCTATTTTTCTTTTGGTGCTTTGTAGCCCTCAGGTTTCGCCCAGTGGCTACCAAGCTGCACCTCAGGAAAAATTAAGCGTTTCTCTCCCTTGATGTATAATGTACTATTATTCAACAGTTTTGCATATTTTGAGAGTAAGTATTATCTGCCAAAATTAAGAATTAGCCCCGCATGATTAATAATATTTTAATTAAATCCTCGGGTTAAATATTTCTGACCAAGACACTCCTACGTTGCAAAACACAATCAAATTTTATAGGTGATTTCTGGTTCAAAAATATAAAAAACAAAGTTCCAACTGTCATATCTGGAAACATTTTGTTTTTCAGATACAGGGTGATAATATTTAATGATAATTTTTGGTTTTTCAAATTTATTATAAACGTTTTGAAAAATAATTAGTTGAAATTCTCCACGTACAATACTTTGTGGAGTAAAAATTTTTATATTACCATTCGAAATAATTTAAAGCGTGATCCTTTTTTAAGGCCCGGATTCTTTTAAACTCCGAATTGTGTATTTCGACATTGATTATTATTATCCTATTAAAAGACAATATTGCTGTTTTTATCCTTTGACTTTTGGTAGGGCCGGACAGGGATGTACTTATACAGCGTGTTCCACGGAGTTCTTGCAATGATATGGGAAATTTTTTACAGAAAGTTGAGAAACATCACTTTGGTGTAGAAAAGTTTTGCATATTAATAAACCAAGAATCCCTATGGAAAAATCTAAAAAGGCCCATAGTATACAGGGTAGCGGCAAAAAAGTAAAATATAATACATATGATAATAAAGTACCTACCCTTATTTAGCAAGATACAAAGAAAAGTTATTTTAAAGAATTATTTGGAATCATTTTTTCTAGGAAAAAATCTAAAAAGCCCCTAGTATACAGGGTAGCGACGAAGACGTCAAATATACCCAAAAATAAAGTACCAAGCAAGATACAAATACACACACTTTCAAAAGTCTTGCACCCCCTGGTATTCTTATTTGCGAAGTAAATTTTATTAAACTCTTTATACTGATAAAAAAAGTAGCCTTTTTTCGGTAAATACCACAAAAAAGGAAACAAAAAAAATTATCATCAGTATCGATAAATCACATTCGCATTAAAATACACAAGTTGATGGTTAGTATTTAATACGATATAGTGTTCAAACACGGTAAAATGCCGCGAAATGAGTTGTCTCAGTTCGATAGAGCTAGAATAATTACTTTGTGGCAAGAAGGGCTCTCACGTCACCAGATTGCTACTCGGTTGAATATGATACGAAGTACAGTCAGTAGAACAATTAATCGTTTTGAAGAAACGGGAGCAGTGGCGAGCAGGCATCGAAGTGGCCGTCCTCGTGTTACTACAGAAAGACAAGATCGATACATAGTCCAGTCAGCTCGTAGAAATCGATTTACGACCTTTCCGGCACTAAGGTGTCAATATCAGAGGACTTACCACCGCGTTATTTCCAGTGCTACAGTGCGTAGAAGGATAATTTCGGCAGGTCTTCGATCTAGAAGGCCTCTAAGAGTTCCAATACTTACTCGAGCGCACCGAACCACTAGGCTACAGTGGGCGCGGGCCCACGAAAATTGGTTACTGGCCCATTGGAGAAATGTGCTTTTCACAGATGAGACAAGAATTGGTTTAGTGAGCGATGACTACCGAATAAGAGTTTTGAGAGAGCCAGGGCGTGAACATAGACTAGAAAATGCTGTTCAAGTCGCACCCTACCGGGGTGGAACAGAAATGTTCTGGGGAGGTATAATGTACAATCGAAGAACAGAATTAATACACATACCAGGGACAATGACAGGCCAACATTATCTTCAAAATGTAATAGGCCCTATAATTCTTCCCTTGCGTAACGAAATAGGCGAACATTTTGTTTTCATGGATGATAATGCACGGCCGCATCGCACTAGAGCAGTACGGGAAGTATTGGGAAATGGAAATGTCACAAGATTGGACTGGCCGGAAATGTCACCCGATATGAATCCTATTGAACATGTGTGGGATTATATGACGAGAGCAATTTTTAGGCGAAACAATCCACCGGCCAATACCCAAGAGCTTGTGAATGCAGCTATTGAAGAATGGAGGAACATCCCTCAAGAAATTATCAATAACTTGATTATAGGGATGCATAGACGAGTTGCTGCATTAATTAGATGTAGAGGGGGAAACACTGACTATTAATTCACCTTTGATTTGATTTGTTTAGTTTTTTTGCGAGAATTTAATGTTTTATTACTTTTTAATTTTACAATGTTTTTAAGTTTGCTTTTTTTTATATAGGATGACCTTACGAAGAAATGTATGTTCAATTTTTTTTGTGTATCCTTCTTAACAGCCTTTCTACCTCAGCCCTTACAGCTTTCCTAGGTTTCGTTATGTTAAAGATAACAGGGAGGTGCAATACTTTTGAAAGCCAGTGTAAAAGGCATTTTAAAGGATTATTTGGAATTACTTTTCTCTCTAATTACCAAATCACAGCCACCAAATGTTTTTTACATTTTAAGTTACAGTATAAGTTAATAAAAAGTGATTATCTTTCACACAGGTTAATATGCTAAGAATGACTTAGATAGACATTGACATTCTTTGCAGTATAGCTCTGTTAATTCAGTTTATCAATTTATCATTTTCCTTAATTATGCCCCCAAAACTAACCACGAAACAAAATATTAAAATTGTTTTAATTGTTGGCGAGAACTACAAAAATTATACGGAAGCCGCTGAGATTGTCCATGAAAGGCATCCCGAAATATTTGAATCCCATCAAACTGTTAGACACGTAATGGCAAAATTTAAAAGTAGTGGATGTGTGGAAACCCGCTTCAATTAAAAAAATCAAGTTCAGGTCTAAGATGATGAGGATATTCACCAACAAATTATTCAAGCCGTTGTTGGAAACAGCAAGACTTCGTTGAGAAATTTGGAAAAAGTATCTCTTGGAAACGATAGACTCTGTGTTTGTAAATCCACTGCTGGAAGAGTCCTTAAAGCAAATCATTTTCATCCATCCAAACATACCTCTGTCCATACGTTAAAACCTGGAGACTTTAATATTCGGTTTGGTATCAAGGTATACATGAAGATGATCCGTCTTTTTGGAAAAAATCATATTTTCTGATGAAGCATGTTTTACATCAAATGGCCCAAAATTGCCCTTGGTGGAATACAGCTAATCCGGGATTTCTTATCCAGTGTCGAGATTAGTATTATTTTAAGAAAAACGTATGGTACTTTAGATACCCAACTGATTGGCCAATTTTTCTTCCGAGGCAATATAACGTCGGATATTTACCTTTAATTTTCGAGAAATCAGCAGGTTGGCTTTATTAATGGCCTTCCACTTAACATTATAAATAATTTTATGGTATCCGCATAATCGTGCGCCACGCCACAGTTCCCGAGCTGTTAACGAGCTTTTTAAGAAATATTCCAGGGGCTTTGGATAGGAAAATCTTTGAGAAAATCATTGGCCGGATCTGAACCCACTCGATTACTTTCTTTAAGGGTATTTAAAGGTAAAAGTGTATTCTCACCGACCTTTTGAAAAATACCGACAGCTTGGAAAGACTAATAACCCGATGTGCTCTAAAAATTTCTCAAGTTGTTTTGAGACAAGCTGTTTCAAAATTCTGTAAGTTAACAATAAAATGAATCGTCCTTAATAAGTAATACATTTAATTGTTTTATATTTCGTATTTAGATAGAAAAAATGATTCCAAATAATTCTTTAAAATACCTTTTCTTTGTATCTTGCTAAATAAGGGTAGGTACTTTATTATTATATGTATTATATTTTACTTTTTTGCCGCTACCCTGTATACTATGGGCCTTTTTAGATTTTTCCATAGGGATTCTTGGTTTATTAATATGCAGAACTTTTCCGCACCAAAGTGATTTTTTTTAAGTTTCAGTAAAAATTTTCCCATATGGTAAAAACTCCGTGGCACACGGTGTATACCTATACAAAAAGAGTCATATTTATTTAAAAATATAATATAAATATGTATATTATTTTTATTTAATATCGAGCATTATAAACAAGAGTGTCAATCTTCTTTATTTTGTGTAAATTATTTAATTTTTACAAAAGCAAATAAATATAATACTTTATTGTTGAGTGGTTTTGCCGCCCCTAAATGTTAGCGCCCCAGGCTGTCGCCTGGGTCGCCTGGTCCGGGGTCCGGCCCTGCTTTTAGTATCTTGGATTTTTTATATCTTGTAGTGTTTGGATAATATTTCCTAAAATATGTCTTTAAACCATGCTAAATTTTTAAAATATGGTGTATTGCCTTTTCAATCTCATTGCAGTAAATCAAGTTTAATGCACTGAATCGTGACCCCCCAGTCTGTAGGTTGTTTGGAGTGATTATAAAGTTATTTTATAGGTGCTCCAAAAAGTGTTAAATGTAAATTGTTTCAGTTGCATTTGTTGAAATTAAGGTAAACTTTTTTAAAAAATCGGTAAAATAAATAGGAAATTAAAATTTGATCACCCTGTATCTTGGAAACAAACAAACCTGGGCAAACATGACTGGACCAACTTTGGCAGAATCACACTTATCCACTAAGCCTATCAAACACACAAACTGGACTAATAGTCAACAACCAGGGGTGTATTCATGGGGAGGGGGGGAGCGCGCCCCCGTGGATGATCGAGTTGGCTTATTCAAGCACGAGTTGGCTATTAGGACATCGTACTAAAATAATGTTGACAGTTGAGCTTTGGAAAAATTCGCATAAAGGTCGACAGTTTAATTGAACAAACATAAAACCTGTTATAAAAGAACCGTCGACTGTTGTGTTTGGACAGAATTTGCAATAAAAGGTCGACAATTTTGGATGTTTATCTTCGCATAGTTAGATGTTTTTCCTCCACTCTCTACATCCCCAAACATAGTGCTTTCGATTCGCCCTTGACCGAAGAAAAAGAGGAACCATGCCACATTCGCGATAATTTCTTATACTTAAGGAAGGTGGTAGAGGAATTCTTCCTCGACCGAGGTGGCATCACCCCACACCCCACATTTAAAGGGCTGGTGAAATCTCTACGGATGTTTCCAGCTCTGGATGTGTAAGTCGGATTTCCCCAGTACCCCACGGTACATAGCACTTGGACTTCGGTCTCCGTGGGCAGTCAGAAGATAAAAAAACTAGATTATAATAAAACAGCACTAGAAATTAGCTCTTGGCTTAAGTGGCAACACTGTCCTTTTACATTTCATTTTATAATATTACAAGTTTAGAAATAAAAAGGAGTCAAATTAAGTTGAAAATGAGCATATCTGCTTTTGCAGGAACTCACCCCATCAACAAAACTAGAAAGCGTAGCAGCGAGAGAAGTCGGCGAAGTTATAATAACCACGTTGCAAAACCGAAATTTAATTTAAGGCTCAGTTATACACAGTTGTTTGTATATACATATAATTTTAACCCCATGATGCCGTGCGTTAATTCGGATTTTGCACTCCCTTGAAATTATGTTGTCAAAACAATAATTATTAAGTACAATGTTATTATAGCGTTAAAGGCTTATTACTGTTTATAAAATAGCTAATAGAGTGTAGTTTAAAAAACTTAATAAGCCGCAAAATGTAGATTTTATACCAACCCATATATTTATCCACATCACATGCGAATCTAAAACGAACAGCGAGGGCACAGGGGGTATAGTACGAAATTCGATTAGATCGTCGATCTACAATTAATTACTTTTTTATTTAGTACATGATGTTAACAAAAGACATCAACAGAAATCGATGATCGAGTAGAGTTGTCGAGTTTCGGTCTTCGGCATAGTGTTAGTTAAACATCGATAGTTTAACTTTTAGCTAGTATCGATATTTTTTTTAAAACTATCGATCAAAAAATCAGTAATGTAAAATGTTAAATAATGCACGGGTAACAGTCAAAGAAGAACTAATGAAATACAATCAAGCAGTGATGAGTGATGTCAGGTGGTCTAAGTGTTTTCGCGGTAGGAGAAGGCGGAAAAATACGGTAGAAGTAATTTGTTATCATCAGGAACAACTGAATCTGAGCAATGTCTTTTTCTCATAGGCGTCGCTACCTCTTTCTATATGGGCGGGGGAGCTTAGGTTCCAACAACAAAATCATGTAAAGATATTGAAATACAAACAAAAAAAACTTACTATATCTATTGTGTCCACTGTGTCCAGTATTGCCATTGTTACTAATTGTATGTCTGTTATGTGGGGTGTTACCACTGTTACTAATTTTAAGGAGATTAGAAGCCACAAGAAATATTAATGCAAGTTCTATTTCAATAGTACCTATAGATGTTCTAAATGAAAACAAAATAGGTAAAATGATTTTTGTCCCATGATTTTTCAAACCCAAGTAAAATATAGAAATTTAATTTAGAGCAACAATATTGTATATTTGTAAAAACCCTAAATTCTCTAAATAAAACTAGTATAGAGAGAAATTTAAAAAGAAATGAAGAACCCTAGATCTGCAAGTAACAACTGATAATACCGGCCGTAAATGGATAATATCAGAGTCATTAGTAGACTATTAGTGACGAAGTAAGATAATGCCATATATATTTTTCAGATTAAAAATTACGGTAAAATCAGGTTCGAAAACGGTAGACTACCGTTTAAATGGAATACCTGGCAACACTGCAATCAAGTCTAGTAACCAGGGCTGCCAACTGACCTTTACTGATTTACTCTCAAAACTTTCCTGGATTACTCACAATTACTCACAACTTCAACATATCAATATCAAGACACCCTTTTTTGTATAAACCGTAAAACACCGTATATTTGTTAATAACATAAAACATAATAAGTAGCAACTGATGGTGCTTTTATTTTTATTTTACTACTGTGCAATGTTGCTAAACACCAAAAGCTGGTGTTGCGTGTTGCTAGGGTTGCCAACATGCCAACTCGGAAGAAAGCTAAAGTAGGAGCGCTTTCACCATTTTGAAATGAATATGTTTGTGTAAATCACACAAGATACAGGAGGGGAATACCCGAGACGCTGCGACACCTAGTGTTGCAAGTTGCAGTATCAAACAGACGAATCACTAGCTACCTTACTTATCCTCTTATATTTGCATATTGGCTAAGCAAGAGAGGTCGCTAAAAGCAGTGCAAATCTAAAAGCTGCAAAATTGTAATTACTGCTAGAGCGCCTAAAATTATGATTAAATTTAGATTTTTAATAAATTATCAGATTAGAAATCTGCATAACTACCAAGAATATACTACGTGAATATACGTTGATCTCTCGATTACTCACAATTGCAACTTACTCATAAAATTACTCACAGACCAGCAAATTACTCACAAATGTGAGGAATTACTCACAAATTGGCAGCCCTGCTGGTAACCAATAGACAACTGCTGAGAAAAAGTACCGCAGGGGAATTACCGCTCGGCTCGGGACTTTACAATTGAAACTGAAACTTTAAAATAATTTCCGTAATTTCCCTCATCATCACAGTAGGAACTAAGTACAGGAATGTTCGTCGGTAAGATGAATATCGATTTATCGACCATCGATATCGATATTCAATTTTCTATCGATACTATCAATGTTTAACCAACCCTTCGTCGGTTGTCCTCGGGGCCTCGTTAAGGATAAATGCAGCTTGTTGCGCCATGCGGTAAAAACTAATTTTAACAAAAGTAATTCGAAATAGCTTTTGACAAAAAAATGAACATGGATTATAAAAAGTTCGTTTTGTTACGCGTGATGGGTTTTTGGTTTTTGTAGTTATTTTTGTTAAACTAAAATTTTTTTGCATATATTAGTAATTACCTACATATATATATATATATATATATATATATATATATATATATATATATATATATATATATATATATACATATATATATATATATATATATATATATATATATATATATATATATATATATATATACAGGGTGCGCCAAACTCAGTGGCCTATTAGAAGTATTTAGAAAACGACAGAAGATGTTTTTCTGAAAATTTGGGTGTGGTTATAGGAAATGGTGTTCTATCGTTTAAAAATATTTTGAAAGAGGCAGTGTTGCCAGATCATTCTGAAACTCATAGCAACTTCGGAATTTTAAATGAGACACCCTGTATATTATTTTACATTTTGATTCTGATTTATAATACAAATTTTTTTTGTGTATAATATCCTATGCCTATCTCTGGTAGTTTTTGAAATATTAATTCATAAGTAAATTTTTGGTGCTAAAACCTGCTCCCTAAAAAATCAAATATTTTTGTGACCAAGGCACCTAGAAAGTTAAAATTTTTGCAGAAGTTTCCCAAAATATTGCTTTCTTAGAATTGTGACGAATTATTAAAGTATTTTTATACAGGGCGTCTCAAAAAAATTGTATCTTCGTAATATAAATAAATGCAAGAAACTCAACTTTTTTAAATAGAACACCCTGAATTTTATTTTTTTAACAAAAACTAGAACAAATTTCCTACCAAACTGTATACCATGTTCCTATACCTATCTTTAACCGTTTCGAACTTACAGGCATTTTAGAAAATTAATAACTAAAAAATGTTTAAAAACATTTAATAGTAGGTTTTGGCAGAATTTGTTTATAAACAAATGAAAAGGAAAACATGTCAAGTAAATTGGCTTTGGGGATAGGTCTATTTTTTAAATTATCAAACAAAATGGCAAATAACTCTTATTCTAATGCAGAAATTTTGAATTTATTTTTTATACACGGAGAGTGTAATAAAATTATATCAAGAACATATAGACGATTCAACAAACTGTATCCGAATTCACCTCCAATGACACCAAAAAAGTTTAAAAGAATGGAAAGAAATATGTTGCAGTATAATGTTAAAGCGCCCAGAATTCAAATTAAACCGGTAACAGGTAATGAGGAAAATGAAATTAATGTTCTGGCATATTTTCATGCATTGCCGCATGCGTCCATATACAATGCAGAAAACGACTTAGGACTCGCATATAAATCCATAGAGCGAATCTTACGTAATCATAAAATGCATGATTACAAACTTATTACACTTCAGGCACTTCAACAAAATGATCCTCTAAAACGTGTAGAATTTTGTGAAATTATATTAGTCCGGACACAAGAAGACCCCGATTTTTTAAAAAAGATCATTTGGACAGATGAAGCTAAGTTTTCAAGGGAAGGCATTTTTAATTGAAGAAACTCCCATTTTTGGTCTAGAGAAAATCCCCACTTCGTAAGAGAAAAAAGTTTCCAGTATCAGTTCAGTTTTAACGTTTTTTGTTTGCTAATGGATAATAAAATGGCCTTTTGTATTTACGACGATAACTTAACGGGCGCAAAATATTAAGAAATATTAAGGTCCACTGTTTCGGACTTTTTAGATGATTTACCATTAAATATGCTTGAAAACTGCTGGTATCAGTTAGATGGAGCACCAGCCCATTCTACCAATGAAGTGCGCATAGAATTATTTAACATGTTTGAAAACAGATGGATTGGTCGACAAGGACCATGGAACTGGCCCCCAAGATCTCCGGATCTTACCCCATTATATTTTTATTTGTGGGGTACAATAAAAGAAAGAGTTTATAAAACACCAGTTACCACCAAGCAGGATCTAGAGCAACGAGTAAGGGCAACTCTAGGAGCTATAGATGGAGAAGAAATACGGAGAGCTACAACAGACCATGTAACAACGTCTATTCATGATTGCATAAGAGCAAACGGGGGACATTTCAAACAATTTAGTTATTAGTTTTATTTTTGTATTACTTTTATATTTGTTTTTTTTTTGTACAATTTCATTCCTTACTTACCATGTAAGCATAAATTAATAGCATTCTTTCATTTTAAAATTTAACAAAAGTTTGCTAATTTGTTTGATAATTTAAACAATAGACCTTTCCCCAAAGCCAATTTACTTGACATGTTTTCTTTTTCATTTGTTTCTAAACAAATTCTGCCAAAACCTACTATTAAATGTTTTTAAACATTTTTATTTAGTTATTAATTTTCTAAAATGCCTGTAAGTTCGAAACGGTTAAAGATAGGTATAGGAACATGGTATACAGTTTGGTAGGAAATTTGTTCTAATTTTTGTTAAAAAAATAAAATACAGGGTGTTCTATTTAAAAAAGTTGAGTTTTTTGCATTTATTTATATTACGAAGATACAATTTTTTTGAGACGCCCTGTATAAAAATACTTTAATAATTCGTCAAAATTCTAAGAACGCAATATTTTGGGAAACTTCTGCAAAAATTTTAACTTTCTAGGTGCCTTGGTCACAAAAATATTTGATTTTTTAGGGAGCAGGTTTTAGCCCCAAAAATTTACGTATGAATTAATATTTCAAAAACTACCAGAGATAGGCATAGGATATTATACACAGAAAAAATTTGTATTATAAATCAGAATCAAAATGTAAAATAATATACAGGGTGTCTCATTTAAAATTCCGAAGTTGCTATGAATTTCAGAATGATCTGGCAACACTGCCTCTTTCAAAATATTTTTAAACGATTGAACACCATTTCCTATAACCACACCCAAATTTTCAGAAAAACATCTTCTGTCGTTTTCTAAATACTTCTAATAGGCCACTGAGTTTGGCGCACCCTGTATATATATATATATATATATATATATATATATATATATATATATATATATATATATATATATATATATATATATATAACAACATGTCCTGACTGAGTGATTCATCATCGCCGAGCCAAAACCGCCATCGGTTAAACCTAATACAAATATAAATAATTCGTTCGTCAATCACTAAACAAACATTTTATTTTACATTTAAGACTTTAATTCACTTTTTTTGACGGTGTTACTCTGGGAGGGCGATTAAAGTCAATGTGGACTCAAGTTCTTGAATGTCATTGCCACATTAGTGTTTTAAAATGCTTTAAGAGTAAAGTGGATGCGTAATGTTCTCGGTAAAATTTTGATTCTATCGCGGTAGTTTTCTAAAATTGCATAGCAGTAACCTATTTAACCTAAATTACTGTTGCGCGAATTCTGTTTTAGAATTTAAAATACATTTATAATTAAATTTACGTATACGTTAAATTTAATATAATATATTAGTGGTAAGCACGTTCCAATATAACATTAGACATTCTGTAAGAAAATATTGTAAGGGTTTGAAAAAATCATCTTTATCCAAAGTATCAAATATTTTTGTATATATCGTATATATATATATATATATATATATATATATATATATATATATATAATATAAAGGGGGAAAAAAAATTTTGGCTAATCGGACAAAACCAGTAAGTTGCGTTCTTGCATTAAAGTACGGGGAGTCCAAGACCTTATGGATAACCCCGGGCCGGTAGACAGTTAGCTTTCGTCCTTATTAGGACTCATCAGACTGACTTAACCCTTTGGCACCTCTCCACACATAGAACCCTCGCATATTATGTCGTTCGCTTGGGATAAAGACGGTACACAATACACGTGAGCGCCATCTATGGGAAGTCACTGAAATGCAAGAACAGATCTTACTAGAGTAAAGCTGCTACTGTAGGCAACCAGTAAAACAATAATACGTACGGAAACATGACCCCCGTTACCCGGTACCGATTTTGAGCATCACTCCAGCTATCCACAATTTTGTGGTTTATACTAAGAGTCGCACACTCAGTCCCACCGAGAGCCGTGGACGGAGTTGCACGGCTGTGGTGTGGTTTAAAAATGATCAGGACCGTAATGGGATGAATTTATTGGTGGGTTTCTTGTCTCCGTTATTTTTCAACTTTTATATAGGTAATTTTTGGTCAAGTGGTTTATTTTTACGAGTCTACAACCTGTTAAAATAAATGCCTCAACTTTGAGAACACCCTGTATTAGTCAGTCCTTCCTTAAACCAGTTTTATCACAATACCCATCTAAATGTTTTTAAAACTAACTAAAAATATTTAGCTATATTTTATATATATATATATATATATATATATATATATATATATATATATATATATATATATATATATATATATATATATATATATATATATATATATATATATATATATATATATATATATATATATATATATATATATGTATATATAGGTATATATATATATATATATATATATATATGTATATATATATATATATATATATATATATATATATATATATATATATATGTATATATATATATATATATATATATATATATATATATATATATATATATATATATATATATATATATATATATATATATAAAATATAGCTAAATATTTTTAGTTAGTTTTAAAAACATTTAGATGGGTATTGTGATAAAAGTGGTTTAAGGAAGGACTGACTAATACAGGGTGTTCTCAAAGTTGAGGCATTTATTTGAACAGGTTGTAGACTCGTAAAAATAAACCACTTGACCAAAAATTACCTATATAAAAGTTGAAAAATAACGGAGATAAGAAACCCACCAATAAATTCATCCCATTACGGTCCTGATCATTTTTAAACCACACCACAATGAAAGATGTCGCGACGGGCTTAGGCACCGTACATACAGACAAAGTCTTTGTCACAGTTGAGGAAACGCGTAAACGCGAATTAAGAACACAGGTCGACAAACTTCGTTTTAAAAAATTTTTTATTTTGACAAAAAGGGCACAACTTAAAAGTAACTTAACTATGAACACCAATATGAACAGCAACTACCTTTGACACAATATCAATGTTACCGATTTTACTAATCAAATAGTTAACATATAATTATTATTCCTACTCAGCAGTTATAATATGTGTAATCATTAGTTTGGGGTTATTACTCCTCCACCCTTAGATTCTTCAACGTCCTCGTTGACAAGTTTTTCCAGAAGCTTCACTGGGACGGCTTCCACACGGCTATGTTTTTGCCAAAAATATATCACTAGGGCTAAAATAGAGATAAATATAACTGATAAGATAATAAAACTCATACTGTGAGATGATTGTTGGGAAGTAAAGTCCTGAAAGTTTAGGGGCTCCATCAGATCTTCTTGAATCTTCTTCGGGTCCTCTAAGTGTCGAATTTGTAGGTTTATAGAGAAATTGGTGTCCTGTACCTTTATAATTTCGGGAAGGACCATCGAAATATTGTTTATAGCCAAGGAATATTTGTGTTGATTTATTATTACGTCACACTGGCTTTGTATGATAACAGTCTAGAAGGGTAGCCTTCTGAAACTGAAAGCAATTTTCATAAATTGTTTCAGGAGATTTGGTGCAGAAGAGTAAGGCGTTTTTGTACGTAAGTGTATGCACTTGATAACTGTTTTGAACAATGGCATACTGACAGTTTTTGGGTAAGGGACAGCTGTTGGCAATCGGGTCAGAACAGATCCATTTTGAGTTGACTTCTTTGTACACCATAATGTGTCGCAGTAAAACCTACTAGTGCCTATTAATATTTTTGATTCGTTGTTTGGTATAGGATATACAATTTTTAAATTACATACATTTTGCTCAAAAATGGGTATTTTTATTACTAAAATTGCCATTTCTCTTAGAATTAAAAGACCGGTTTTACATATTAAGGTTAATTCAGATAAATGTTTTACAGACCATAGTGCGTTTTTAGGATAATGCACTTCCAAATATTGCCAAATTTCTTCTATTTCTTTTAAACTTAAAATTTCTAAATCTAATGTTTCTAGGTGGGCGAAAGAAAGAATGCGTAATATTTTCTCTAAGAACTGATTTAAGTTAATAATTTGCATATATTGGTTTTGCAGTGTAAGCATTGTACTTATTTCATTATTTAGCTCGTATAGTTCCGTGCGAATGTTTTGTGAATTTTCATTTATGTAATTTAAAGTAGTTTTAAATTTATTCATAATATTTCCTGCAAATGATTAGATCATTAATTTTATGCATAGAATTTATTTCATTATTTTTTAAAATTTGTAAATTTTGAGTAATTGCTTCTAAATCATTATTGTCTAGGTTGCCAGTTATAAACTTGATGCCACTTCCGAGGAAGTTTAATAATACCTCGTTTGTTGAGGCTCAGTCTACTGATTTCGCAAAAATTTAATTTTGCATAAGTATCATAAATATGTTTTATTTAAGGCTATAGAAACATGATCAAATTGAGTCATAATTAAAGAATTGTTTTGTTTTCTTACCATATGATTTGTAATTTTAACATTGCCGAGTAATTGGGATAATGTTAACCTAATTATAGAAATATTAAAGGGAACGTATGTTGTATGATAATGACTTATAACTAAGGAAGTAGAGATTTCTTCTGAATAATAGCCATTGTTGTGTGCCAGAAGGGCCTGGTTCGGCGGGGTCCGCAGGGCCAGTATCAGGAGGCTGAAAAGAAATAGGGTTTTTCCTAAGTCTCTTGATTTTTCTCATATGCATAGTAATAGGTTTTTGCTTAGAAACGCCTGTAATTTTATTTTTATTTGTACCTGTTACCTTTGTAGGTATAAACTGGGGGTTCATTTTATTTCTAAGTGTATTTTTTCGATATACTGTTTGGTCTTGTTTAATTTCAGGGGGTTGTTCAGTATTTCTATTTTGTTTCTGGGTATTTTGGGTTTGTTTTTCATAGGTATTTTTGTAAATGTTCTCAAGAAATGGTAATACCTCGTTTTTTCGTCTTTCGTTATATTGTTCAAAAATCGTTAAGTCATTATTTAAATTGGGTTCGTTGAGATAAGGTCCATATAAGATAGAAAAGGGAGAATGACCTGTGGTTGAGTGTATACTTTGATTATAAATTAATACAGCGGAAGTCATTGGATTTTCGGGGGTTTCATCAGGGTTTTTCATTTTAAGAGTGCGTAATTTTTCTAATAATGTAGAATGTAATCTTTCTACTGGGCTGTTAGAAGAAGAATTTGCAGGAGTAGTATAATGTACTTCTACGCAAAATAATTGGCAAAATTCTTTAAAGAGGTTGTTTTGAAACTCTTTTCCTTGGTCTACGACTATTCTCTGAGGAGTGTTATGATGTGAGAAATAATGTCTCAGTTTGCTTAAGACAGTGACTGCATTTTTATCAGATACGAAGTAAGCTTGAGCATATTTAGAGAATGAATCCATAATTATTAAAAATTGGCAGTTAGAAAATTGAAAGATGTCTAGGTGAAGTGTTTTAAAGGGTTTTTCTGAGAGTAGCGGTCCTTCATATGCAATTTAATAGGGGTGTCTTTCATATTTGTTTTGTAGACATATTTCACATGTGTTTATTACGTTTGTCATAGAATCTCTTAATTTTGGCCAATAATATTTTTGTTTTAGATGATTATAAGTTTCAGTTATGCCATTATGGTTACTTTGGTGATAGTTCGTAATTATTTCTTTTTGTTGCGTTACGTCTGTTATGTCAGTTAAGTATATACTTGAAAAATTTAATTTTGCTGATGGATTGAGATTTGCACTTATTATTCTTTGGAATTCTAATTTCAGCTCAGTATTCGGGATGTAAATTGTAAATAGGACGTCAGGCTTTATGATTTCCTTTAAGATTTTTAAGATATGTTCTTGTCGCTCGGTTTTGACTATTTTGACATAATGATGATTTTTCTTAAAGGGTTTCGAAAAACTATGTTTGTATTGACTGCCGTAATCAATTACGAGGCGGTTAGTTGCATAATTTACTGGCAGTTCTGAGATGGGTAAGGTTTTGCCTTGTGGGTCATTGTTTGAATGGACAGTGACGTCAGAGTTGTTGTCGTTCTCGTCGTGATTGTTAGTAAGGGCGCTAGTTTGGGCAATGATGAGGTCATTATACCTTTCGTTAAGGGCAATGTCTGCCTAGTCAAAGTCAGCAAGGTTAGCGACCGAGTTGTCAGCATTGGGTACATTAGATCGCGCGTCGTTGGTTTCGTGCACGTTAAGTTCTATGCGTGACAGGGCATCAGCGACAAAATTTTCTTTGCCTTTAGTATATTTGATTTCATAATTAAACTCTTCGAGTTTTAGTCGCCAATGGATATGGCGAGAATTTGGTTCTTTGATTTTGGACAGCCAAACTAGGGGGTTATGGTCGGTTTCTATAATAAATTTTTGACCGTATAGATAGGGGCGAAAATGTTTTGTAGAATCGACTATTGCTAGAAGTTCTTTTTCGATCGTTGAGTAGTTTTTCTCAGCAGTATTAAGGGTGCGAGAATAGTAAGCTATTGGGTGATTGTTTTGGGAGAGAACACTACCTATAGAAATGTCTAAATGGCTTACTAAAGTCGGGATATTGCAGTACAGGAGAATTTGATATTAATGCTTTGCATTTTGAAAAAGCATTTTTATATTCTTCGTTTTCGACATTAACTGTACTACCTTTTCGGAGGCATCTAGTAAGAGGAAACGTGATTTTTGCGAAGTTTTTAATAAATCTACGGTAATAGCCTACCAGTCCTAAAAATGCTTTGATCTCTTTTTGGGTTTTAGGTATTGGATATCTTTGGATGGCTTCAATTTTGGAGGGGTTAGGTTTAATACCATCGGGTGTTATGATATGTCCTAAGAATGCTACTTCTTTACATAGAAATTCGGACTTATCAGGTTGTACCTTGAGGTTTACTTCCTTTAGTTTTTTGAATATTTGACGTATATGATCGATGTGTTCAGATAAGGATTTTGAGAAAATGACGACATCGTCCATATAAACAAAGCAAAATTTGTAAAGGTAGTCGCGAAGTATTTCGTCCATCAGTCGTTGGAATGTAGCGGGGGCGTTTTGAAGGCCAAACGGCATTCGAAGGTATTCGTAATGGCCGTTATTTAACGTGAAAGCGGTTTTTTCTATAGAATCAGGGTTCATTTCAATTTGATGGAAACCTTGGGCAAGATCTAGGGTAGTGAAGTAGGTACACTTTCCTAGGTTGTCTAGAATCTGTTCTATTCTTGGCAGAGGATATTTTTCTTCGATCGTGACGTCATTAAGGCGGCGGAAATCTATTACTAATCTAAATTTCCTTTTTCCAGAGGCGTCGGCTTTTTTTGGAACGATCCAGACGGGGGCAGAATACGGAGAAATGGAAGGACGACTGATTTTGTTGTCTAAAAGTTTTTGAATTTGGGATTGGATCTCGCAATTCATAGCAGGGGGGTGCCTGAAGGATTTTACATAGACTGGACGATCATCGGTTGTACGAATAGTATGTTTAGTTTGGCTAGTGAAAGTAAGGTCACAACCTTCGTGATACATGATGTCCTTAAACTCATGACAGAGCGGCAAGATTTTTGATTTTTCTAGTGGCGTTAAGTGGTCTAGTCTTAGCTGTTTTTCTGGGTCAAATTTTTGTGAGGTAGGTCGTGAAGGATCGATGATGTCAAATTGGTCTTGGGGGATGACTTTTACTCTTTAGTGAAAGTTTATGTTCACATTAGGGGTAGGATTTGGAATTTTATACAAACCATCTTTTATTTCAACTAGACTATCAGGTATTATATGATCGTTAATTGTAAACGAAGGTAAAATAGCTATACCATTTTCATAATTGACGGGTATGATAAGAGAATTGTTATTTAAATTTTGAATGGGTCTAGTTAGTGGTTTATTATAGGCAAGAGAAAAAGGTATTTTAATATTTTGAAGTGTAATTGTTTTATTTTCATAATCTATAAGTGCGTTTAGATTTCTAAGATCCTTAGTGCCTATCAGGGCGTCGAAGTCGTTATGCCAGTTTAAAATTCTCATTTTAAAACAATATTTTACGCCTAGTTCTTCTAAGAGGGAAATACTAAGATTTTTATTTTCCTTGTAAGTATTTTTGCATGCTGTTACCTCGAATGGTTCGATAAAAATGTTTTCTGAGTAAAATTCGGCTAATTTTGGCGAAATTATAGAATCTGAGGCACCTGAATCGATAAGTATTGTCATTTGTTTGTGCGGTAAATAGAAGTAGGGTAGTTCGATTTGTTGGGCGATATTAAGTTGATGGTATGTTCGAGGCAGTTTCCTGAAAATTTTCCGTTTCTTGTAAATTTTCGGAATTTTCTTGTGATAACATCGGACCAGGAATCAAGTAATCTTGATTTTCATGAGAAAATGCGGAATATTCGTTATGGGCGAAAGTATCCAAATTTTGAGAATTATTATAGGAGTAGTGGGGCATTGATTCTTGATAAGCTTCAGGAGGGTGTTCTACGATATATGATTCGTCACAATAGGGATCATTGTAAGTTTGTACATTGGACAATTCTTGCGAGTAGAAATTTCTGGGACCTGTAGCTTGAAAGAAATTTTGGAGTCTATAAGGTAGTCTTTGCTGAGTCATTCTGGAAGGACCAGCAGTACAGAGACATAGGGGTTGTTGGTTCTAACCTGAGAGGTCTGTTTTGGTATTGCGGTGTAAACACATTTTGGGTTTACCAAAAACTTGGGCGTTTGTCGGGTAATTTCTTTGTACTGGTCTAGGTTGTATAGGTATAGGCTGGTTAACAGTACGTTGTGGTTGTTTTTGAGGGAAAGCCATTGGTAAGGGTTGTGACGGTCTTACAGGGGTTTTTTGAGTTACTTGATTATTGACGTTATACATATGATAAGATTGAAATGTTGAATTATTCGTAAAATTAACTTGTGATTCTATCATATCATAATTTAAAGCATGTTTATAGGCGTCATCAAGTGTACCAAGCCGTTGTAACATTAGCATTGTTTTTAACGTTAGCGGAGAATTGGCAGTTAAAATCAATACTGATGTTTGTTGAACTTGACTAATTAATATTCTCTTTGCTCCCTCGTCTTGAATTTCGCATTGAATTTTTGAAAATATTCTTTGCATAAAACTTTTAAGTCTATCTACGAACTGTAAAATACCTTCATTTTTATTAATTTTAAAATATTGCAATTGTTGTATGAGTATTTGATATGTAATAGGATCGCCAAATTTTTGTCCTAGCGCTTCTCTTATTGTAATCCAAGACGTTAAGTCTGGCCTGGAGTAGTGTTGTAAATATCCGTATTCATTAGATATCCGAATCATACGGAATCGGAATCAGCTAATATCCGTATCCATTATCCGAATTCGAATCCATTTCTTGACCCGCGCGAAAGCGGTTACAGATCATGTATACGTATGCATGCAACAGACTAAAACATTTTCTATCCGGATACACGGCTAGGTAGGTCGATGCGGTATCGGTATCATACCAGTCGAAGTCGAAGTTTAGGGATAAGAAGGCACCGCGTCGCGCCGTTCTCGTTTGAATTCGGTTCGGGTGAGGCGGGACTAGTTTAACGAATGGGTCTCATCTCATATGATACCCGTTACCCCGATAACTATGCCATCTTTTTTTAGGAAATGTCATTAGAAAGAGAAAGCACAATATCAAATATGACAAATCGCAGACCGTGTTGTTCGCTTACACTCGATTCCGATTCCGTTTTCTCTTTGCACTTTGCATTAGTAACCACCCGATGCGAATTTATTTTTATTCCGAATCCGTATTCAAGTTCTCGGCCGGTTCCGGATAATCCGGATTCTTTTAATATTCGGATCCAACGGATTTTTGGATACGTATCCTTACATCACTAGCCTGGAGAGTAAAAAGTCGCGGGCACTTTCAGATAATTTTGATTTTATGGCAGCAATAACCACCTTTTTCTGGTCTTCACTAGTGATATTATATAGGTCATGAAATTCATCTATTGCTAAAATAAAACTTTCTAAATGGTTTTGGATACCAGAGAAAGTTGGCAAAAGAGAAGTGTGAAATCTTAAGTTTTCCATTTTGGACTTTATATTATCTAAATTATCGGTCTCGGTAGAATTTAAGTTTAAAGAACTAATTAAATTCACTAGTTCGTCTTGAGAATTTACGCCTTCGCTTGGAAGATTTAAATTGTCAGTGCTTAATCCTAAAGAAGGTCTATTTTTTACCAAAATGTTTCTTAAACGTTCAGAAGGGTTTGACATTAAAAATGTAAAATGGCAATTCAGCAATAACTTACAATACAATCAAGGATGAATCCATAAAGCTTATACTGCAGAGGTTCACAACCAAAGGAGTCCCTATAGAGGCGTGGCTGAATGGCTCTTCTTCTGTTTGCTGAACTGGTCGAATCGGAAAGGCAGGAACTGGGTTGGCAGCGTCTCTGACAACACGGTAGAGGACGGTTAGCTTCACCACTTTCTTACTTCTCCAAGAATAGAACACTTCGTCACTTCACGAAGGGCCGATGGACCGGAGCTTGAAGGGTTCTAGGTTCGGATAGTGCACGAAGATTTAAAAATCACTTCCACACAACGGTATACCGATAAAGGGCAGAATCACACTATCCTGTTCGCAGCGCCAATTAAGAACACAGTTCGACAAACTTCGTTTTAAAAAACTTTTATTTTGACAAAAAGGGCACAACTTAACAGTAACTTAACTATGAACACCAATATGAACAGCAATTAGCTTTGACACAATATCAATGTTACCGATTTTACTAATCAAATAGTTTATATATAATTATTATTCCTACTCAGCAGTTATATATGTGTAATCATTAGTTTGGGGTTATTACTCGCGTGTCAACTCCTGCGAATTTCATTCATAAACGTGAAGCACAAAATTGGTCTTTTATAGCTGTCTGCCTATCTCGAGTGTGCGCAGTAAGAGCCACGTGAGAGCCGAAATATCGGCAAATGGTTCAATTTACGACGTATGTGCTACGATTAAGCAGAACCGGATTACTACAGTTAGAGCAAGAAAAATGTTTCACGTACGTCGTATCCGTATCGTAAGCATTTCTTGCAGCGCTGCTAATTCTCGAGAACTCTAAACCCGAAGAATTTTGTTAGTAATATTGGAGAAATAAGACAATCAATGTAAAAATTATATTTCTAGTTTTTTTTTAGACTATAAACTAATGTATTACTATTCTTGTTACAATAGAACTGCCTTTTTACCCCCTAAATTAACCAAGCGGAAGCGTAACCCATCAATCTATTATCGGAACCAGTTGGTTCAGTCAGCGTTAACAGATATGTCTTCTGTATTAAATTTGACTATAATCCTTCGATTAGAATTACATAATTAGTTTTAGCAATATAGCATTTACATGTTTTCCTACACCTTCTTAAACGTTCGTCGTGGCAACAATGTTTGCCGCCTGGAATAAATTGAAAAATGCGCAAGCGTCAACTAGGCAGGCCTGCTGCTATTGGTCCAAATTCTTGGCCTCAACGATCTTGCTAAGATACCCAACTGATTCGGGCTGGAAAGCCCGTTTTTCAAACTGTGTCTTTGTCTGTATACGGTGGCTTAGGCGAGAGGCGAGCAACGGCAGAGCGATAAGGAAGTGGGCGCTCGACGTGTGGGTAGTCGACGATACCAGGACCTTATTTAATTTTTTTTAATTTTTACCTTTTTGAAATTTATTAATATCTCCATTATTTTGCAAGTTTTATATAGGCGATTTTTGGTCAAATGCTTTATTTTTGCGAGTTCTACAACCTGTTACAATAAATGAATGAACTTTGAGAACACCCTGTATAATAGAAGTTCTGGATAGTCTTAGTCATGATGTAATTTCGTTAACTTAGCTAAATCTCTCTAGTTTTATGGGCATTTTTTTCACTCGAAAGACAGACTCGGTAAACAGACGATTTAATTTTTGAGTTATCGTACTTTACCATATGAATTAATTCGGTATGTGTTAGATTTGCTCACAATTTTCTAGACCATCTTAAAATATTTGATTTTAAGATTATCGAGAGTGCCGTTGCAGCTAAAAGCAGAATCAAGAGGAATTCTCTCGAGAGAATAGTGTCAGAATTTCTATTACAAATATTTGAACAAACAAATCGAATCGTTAACTTTGCTCCTGAGTTTCTATCCTTTTAGTTTCCATCTTTTCTTTTATACTTAAATTTTAAAAGTTGTTAAGAAATAATATCTCTTACATACAAATAAATGTTTGTGCAAGCAAAGCCATTAGCAGAGCTTTTTAAGAAAGAAGTTTTGTTTACTATAGATTCTGGTTGTTTATGTATAAAAATAAGGTACAATGGTATTTTATTTAGACCCAGGTAGTACCTATTTTAGGTAATTATATTAAATATTTTAATATTTAAATTTATTGTTTTTATTTTAAAGGTGCATAAGTTTGGGATTCAGTAGGAATAAAAAAATAATTATGTTTCATATTTTGTAAAATCTTCGGTTTTGCTATCGCTTACTATAATTTAAATTTTTATAAAAAAAAAAGTAGCTGACATATTAGAACTTATACCGTCTTGGCTGCCGTTTATGACTTTTGAGTAGGACATTTGTCTGATGACATTTCTGGTCAGCTAGGTTGATGAGAGGCCCCTATTTTGTCGAAAATTAAAACATGTTTCATCCCTCCGGTTTAAAACGATAATTCTTTGTTAGGGACTCTAAAAGGCTGAGTAGTGTTGATTTTTCTTCAACTTCTATTATGTATTTTGTATGGGCCTATAATTTCACGTGTTGGAATCTGATCATGTTTTTAAGGAAAACCCAGCGTAGTAGATTATGCAGCAGGGCCACTGCCCCGAAACCCCATGTTATTTCTTATGAAGGTTCAATCTGCATTTTTGGGTCCATTTTAGGGCGTGGTCACTTTTGCCCCAGGCAGAAGCAGTTTTGAACAGGGTTGTTTAGAACAGATGCGGTTTTGAACGGGGTTGTTTAGAACCACCCCTATTCTAAACAACCCTGTTCAAAACCGCTCCTGTTATAAACAACCCTGTTCAAAACTGCTTCTGCCTGGGGCAAAAGTAACCACGCCATAAATTGGACCCAAAAATGTAGATTGAACCTTCATAAGAAATAACATGGGATTTTGGGGCCGTAGCCCTGCTGTATAATCTACTCAGTCCAATTATTTAACCGGCCTAAGTACCTAATTAATTATCTAAATGATTAATTCTTTCAATGCATCTTTGAACGATGTTCCTTTGAGAGCATATGGTGCTCAGTAGACTGCCCCTTTTGATGTTTTTTTGGCTGTGCTTGGATTTTTGAGAGTTTGGAGAGATCTTGGCCGTGTGTCCCTGTTTAAGCCTTTTGAAGTGAAGGAGTGTGACCTACTAAGAATATTATTTGTTTTGGAACCGACTCTTGGCGTTCCAGAGTTCAAGCTATAAACAATATCACAAACAAGCTAAGTACTTAATTTTATAATCGCTTATATAAAATCCAAGTGCTAAGAAGAGCCAAATGTTTTGAATAATATTTTTAAAGAAAACTAATTTGTTACAATGTTCTAGCGTTGTAAAGGTGTTGCAACTTCCTAGAGTTAGTAAAAGGATTATCATTTTCCTTTTTATGAAGTACATCTTATTCAAATTCTACGATGCCTCTCCTTCTTTTAAATTAAACACTTAAATTCCTTTTATCGTGTTCAATTATGTGCACTTTTTGAGTTTACTTACAGGAGCTTTAATTATTGGTAGTGGGCTGTTTGACACATTTTTAATTCTGTAAATGGCTGTTTACTGGCTCATACCAACGATGTTGAGGAGTGTACATTTATTTTTGGTAAGTACATTGAAAGGTCATAGGCATGTGGCACTAATGAGATTAAATTAGTAAACCCTCCCTCAGGTAAACTGCCCCGCTACATTAGAACTAGTCGATGGCTTGTTGTCATACATCTAGGCCTTTACAATAACAACAACTGTTATTTGATGGCAGTAATTATGGTTATAGTGTAATTTATGTGTAATTATTTTTATTAATTTTCCTACGACCACCTATGAAAGTGAGAAAAAAAGCACGGTTAACTTGGCTAGAAAGTTATATCCCACGCGTGTTGAAAAGTACTTTTCAACACATGTGTTTAAAAGTACTTGTCAACATGACGTTTGAACAGATGGTGCCAATTTAATTTTCAACACATGTGTTGAAATGTTTTTCAGCACACGTGTTGAAAGTGGGGGTATTAAATAAATACCGAAATTGGGGTTTCTTGGTAAATATTTTTGTGGTCGTAGGAAATAGTATATTACATAACAAGTGTTGATAGTGTCATTTTTCGCACAAGTGGGAATGTTGTCGCACGAGGTGATAGCCGAGTGCGATAATCCCACGAGTGTGCGAAAATTACTTTAACACGAGTAATGTACAATATTTTTTCTACGACCACAAACATATTTACCAAAAAACCCCAATTTCTGTATTTATTTAATACCCCCACTTACAACACGTGTGCTGAAAAGCATTTCAACATACGTGTTGAAAATAAAAGAAATGAAATTGGCACCATCTGTTCAAACGTCATGTTGACAAGTACTTTTCAACACATGTGTTGAAAAGTACTTTTCAACACGCGTGTGATATACGGCACTTTTTAGCCAAGTTAACCGCGCTTTTTTTCTCACTTTCATAGGTGGTCGTAGGAAAAATATTGTACATTACTCGTGTGAAAGTAATTTTCGCACACTCGTGGTATTATAGCACTCGGCTATCGCCTCGTACGACAACATTCCTACTTGTGTGAAAAATGTCACTTTCAACACTTGTTATGTAATGTGCTATAATTTAAATTTCTTAGAACTACCCTATAGGTATTGTATTATGTCGATATGCAAAAATAACACTACAAGCGCCCCGAACCAGCTCTTTTTTCATGTACCAAGAACAACCGAAGTCACACAAAGTAGTGCCAAATTGATTAACAATTTTAGGTACATAGATATTGTTAAATGTTAGTGTCGCCAAATTTGAGTAAGCATATTTTGATGTTTATTAATTCTCATGGTACAACAAATCCTAACAAAAGTTTGAAGAGAAATGTTGAGGTTATAATTTGTCACTGTCAAAGTATAGGGGAAGATAAAAAGGTAAAACTTGTTTGGGGCTTATTAGCACATAACATTATCTTAAACAAATATGTTTTACTCTTTTAATTTCTGCATCTGTAGCTAAAATCAGGATTTGTAGAAAAATAAGCAGTTACCTATCATAAATAAATCGACTGCCGGCAACAAAAAAATAGAGTAGGTGTGTTAGCCCCAAAAATTATTTGATTGTCCATGTGATCATTGTTCTTAATCAAAGGTAAAGTTTCTTATACACGAAATCTCGTAATATTTCAGAAATAATCAAAGAAATAAATTAACACTCCAATTTACAGTACACCAGCCATAATAGCGCATTTATTTACATGTCATGTGACGTCACAACCAGTAGGATCATGGTTTGAAAGTCTCGAATTTTGTATAAATATTTTTAAATAAGAATCTTTTTATTCATTAATAAAAACCAAAATAAATTGTTAAAATCAACCGCCATAAATCTTTATGTAATTTATGTAGAAAATACAAAAAAAAAATATTTGGATAACATGCATATTGCCTCTTACTTTATTTATGTGCATAAATAATGGCGTCAAGAGCCAATAGGATTTGTTCTAATAATAAACAACAAGCAGCTACAAAACAAACAAAACGCAAATCATTTGTCAATAATTTTTTTGTTTAAGTTTAGCGAAACGATCCATTCTATTAAAGGATAATAATCGGATGGTAAATAACATGTATCCCAAATATTTACATTATTACCCTCGAGCCCCTTTAACAATATCAGTCACGCGACCGATGAAGGCTCTTAGGCGAATTAGTTTTGGTTATGTAACATCCGTGCGCCCTTTTTTGTCCCATATAATGGGGATAAAGGATTTGGCACGTGTAGGATCGCGTGCAGCGTCCTTTTAACCTTAAAGAGTTTTTAAATTGATTTATATATAACAAAAAGTTTTGTGCATTGTTTTAAAGTACGTACAGGTTCAAGAGACCCTTCTCGAGTCATGCAGATAATGATAAGTACCCATTTCGCCTTTCTTTGGTTTTGTGAACGGGTAGTGATGTGCAACCCACACTTCTGACGGTATCTGTTGGTATCGATACTTTCACTTTGAAATTTGGATGTATGCATAACAGGCGGCATGGTGTTAGGTTGTAAGCGGATCAAAAACAATGTTTTTTTTTGGCATCTAGTTTTGCTACCCGAATGTCTGATATTTTTAAGGTTTTTTTCCTCCCTTGGGCTCCGTCCAAGATCGGAAGCACTGCGGCCATTAGAGGCCAATTGTGCCTACCCAATAAACTTTTATTACACCCACTCTGTTATCCCAGTTTCCTGCACAAGCCTGTACAGGTCCACAAGGGAGTGAGTGATCAATTCATCCGGTTCTAGCTTTGGTTGCCCGAATAGTTGGTGGTGCTTGCGATCTAGAGACTCGCAATTATAGATTATGTGCTGAACTGTTTCCCTGTCCCTACCGCATAATCTACAGCTAAGGTCTCCCTGGTACAGTTTGATTTTGTTGAGGAGGTCCTTTACAGCCATGTGTCCTGTTAGTACCCCTACGATAGTCCTCAACTGGATCCTGTTTAGGTTTAGCAGTTGTCTGGTGAGTCAAGGATTGGGATTTCCTATAGCGGCCTTGCTGTGGTTCAGTCGCTGTACTCCGTTCCAGTGGACTTTGTGTTGGTGTTTGATCCATCTGTTTACCGCCTCTCGTGCTGTGCACTTAGGCACCCCGAGTGACGGTTCTGGGCCAATGTATGGTGTAGCCGATCCCTGTCTAGCAAATGCGTCGGCTTTTTCGTTACCAGTGATGCCCTTGTGTCCCGGTACCCACATGAGCTTGACCGAGTTTCTGGCAGCAAGCGCGCCAAGATCGTTTATGTACTCCCATACCAGTCCTGACGTGGCTCTGTGGCATGAGAGTGTCACAGATTTTAAGGGTTGGTGTCTGGTGCTATCGGTGCTGGAAGGTATCAAATAAATATTATTCTGCACATCACTAGAACGGGATCAAAAAAATCAATATTGGGTTTGTCGATGCAGTGCCAAGGCACGATTGTCGATTTTTGCTGTTAGCCTAAGACAGTGGGGTGGACATTCCTTAAGCCCTTTTACTGCACATTTTAGATCTGAGGTGTCATCCCAAATATTTCTCCCGTTTTTGTTTGGGTACGTTTTGTTAGTTATTTTGAATACGTCTGGAAGAATATCATTTTCAATGGATTTAAAATTGTAATAGCTAACATGCGCACTTCAGACCGGTCCAATAACCTTTGGGGTCGCATCTTAACTTTACCTTTTTCACCCAGAGAGTCTTCTCTTTTCTACATCTCATCATCTTCTTTTTTATGCGAGAGAAACTTTTTCTAATCTTTTCCCCGAGGGAATATTTTCTTCCCCTTTTCTGTTCCTGCTGCACAGACACCTTTTGTGTTCGAACACCTCATTTGCCAGGACAGGAAAATGACCTTCGTAGCTCAAATTGGAAATATATGCCTTCGCCAGTGCCAGTTCCCTACTGGATAGACCACTACGCCTAGGCCATCATGGCCTTGGAGTTAAATACCATCATCGGAGGACAGATACGTCAGGCAATATATCCCCTTTATTATTATCTTTCTTGTATTACTAACTTTACCCGAAATTAACTTTAATTATGTTTGGTACAATTTGATTACCTATTTGAATCACTAGCTGGGTGATCCCCTCGCCTTATTTTTTGTTTCCTTTTCAGTGAAAATAAATTGTAAATTTGTTTTTGGAAGATAGGTGTTTAATTTGACTCACTCACCTCGAAAGCGAGGTCCTAATGTCATCTAGGAGGGTTTTTGTTTTTAACCCGGCTACAAAAACAGTGGCGCCCTTTTAACTCCCCCCCCCCCTAATCTCCAGCATTTGCGTAATGGCATTCTTTTGGCACTTGCTGCCTTTTACTTTTTGTTTCAGGTCTTTGAATTTTTTTTTCGAATATAAGTTGAAGTACATTAAATTCTTCTTTATTGTGAAAAAAAGGCGTGGCAATAAAATTAAATTTTTTAACCTTAATAACCCCGAAAATGACATGTTAATTAACATTTTCGGAGAAATTGCCAATAGCTATTTTTCATTCCTACCCCGTTAATTTTTTTTTAACATTGGTTAGACAAAATTAGAATTTCTGACCTCAATAATCCCGAAACTGATATATTAGTTAAATTTTTGCACGTGTTTACTCTATCTGTTCGGCGGTCCGAATACAGGCATAATGCTGCGTGGTAGTTAGCCTGTCACAAGGTACCGACCAAATAGATCCATCTGCAGACCTAGCACACAGTAGTCTGACATAAAATTGCTGCGGGCCGTCAATATAGGGACATGCATATACGTATATAAATAAATAATTTACTTTTTGTATTCCACGCATCCAAAAATACTGTGCGCTTCTTAACTTGTAGTTGATTTGTCAGGTTTCCAAATACATTTTTTATCTCAAACCTTCAGAGTTTCCCTTTATAAATTTTAATAAGGCCCTTGTCACGTCTTGGCGAGACAAGGAGATGCCTTTTAAGGCCAAAATGTTCCTAATTTTATAGTCAAACTTAGGTCTATGAATTAAACATTACTGGTCCATTTGCCAGGTAAATTTAAAGTAATAATTTACAACAATGATTGGCAGCTTACAACAAAAAAGTTGCGACAGTTTTGTTACACAACAACAAGTGTTAAATACTTGCTGTATAATTTTGTACTGCAATTGACCATTGTTATAAATTTTTATAGGAAAAGAAAAATGTTTGTTGGCATATCGGACAAAAGAGGCAGTGTGTTCTTTCTTGGATTAAAGTACTAACGAAAAACTCCGGGCCGGGTAGACAGTATGCTTTACTATTGTTGGGGTTCATCAGACTGACTTAACCTATCAGGCAGCTCCCCCAATAGCAATCCTGCATGGTCAATACTTTTTCCAAAAATGAAACGGCACAGAATATAGAATACATCTATAGGAATATTACAAACTACTGTAATTTAAGAACAGATCTCACTAAAGTAAAGCTGCTACTGTAATAAGCAGCACATAAAACAAAAACACTAGGTAGCGGAAGCTAGGCACCCGGTACCGGAACCAAATTTTCTCGCTTCGCTTTAGATCTCTACAACTCTTGTGCACGCACCAGGTCTTGCACAACACGATCCCACCAGGAGCTGTGCTAAACCTCCTAAAAGCCATAATATCGATATAAAGTTTGTTGTTTTTTTTTGGTTGCACTGAAAAAAAGCTTGGGTTAAGATACTTTATACAACTGGCTAACAGTAGCAACTGAAATTTAAAAGAATAAAAATAGGTTTACCCAGGTTTTAAGGCCTTTACAAAAAAAGCTTTATGGGGGCCTTCTTAGAAACACCCTGTTCCTAATAAGGCCCATGCTAAATACCAACAAAGTATTGAATTGATGGATCCTTTACTTGATGAAGATCCATTATTAAAATATTTAAAAATAACAACAGTACAAAGTACTTTAGTTAGAATGTGCCTAAAAATAATAAGGCTTCAAATCTGCGATTAATCTCTATTTTGAAGTATTTGTCAAACATTTTAACATAAAAAAATTAAGAACAATTAAATATTACGGTTCTTGTGGACATTCGATTCCCCATTGCTTGCAATGCCTATGGCATTTGAGCCATAAACCTCTTTTTTCGGCATCTTGAGTTTTTCTTATCTAAAAAAAGGTGCATAGATTAGGTACGCGGTGTGAACCAAAAAAATGTCAAATGAAATAAAAAAGCCCTGTTCTAATCGGTGTTCGAAAAAATGCCCACCCGGGCTTTATTCGGATCATCGTACATCACTCCCCATTTTCATATTTGTACTTTAAATCTGCAGACGTTAAGCTAAAAAAATGGCACACAATAATTTGTAATCCGGTAATCTATGATACGTAAAAATATGAAATAGTGCACCTACCTTAAATTATAACAAATGTGTCCATTTGTTCCAATTCTATCAAACTGAAAAGATAAAACGGCACGGCGGACGCAGTCGCCGCGAATTATACTTGTCTGACGCTATTAGGGAGTTGCGACATACCGGCATGGGTCTTATTTGGTGAATCTACCTTTTGTATATATACAGGGTGTTTCATAATTGAATGCTGATCCTTAAGGGTGATAATCCTTGGATGACTTTAAGAAAAATTCTTTATATGAACATAGGTCCGCAACAGCTTTATTTCTGAGATACAGGGTGTTGAAATTTAAGAAAAAAATCTGTTTTTCTTCAATATCTCTAAAACCGCTTTGTATTTTTGTTTTAAATTTTGGTAGATGCAAAGTACGCTTAAAAATACATTTTCTTCAGGATAAAGGTTTTTTTAATTTTCATCAGTGGCGTCCCTGTTAACATGCCCTGCAATATTTTTAATCAAAAAAATGATACGCCACTGTTTTTTTTTAAATAAATGTTATTTTTATAATTGCCTTCTATCTTCTCATAAAAATGGTCTCTTGACTTTTTTTATCCGGCGTACGGTTTTCGAAATAAAGTTCATTCATTTGCTTGTCCCTATGTGATTTTTTTCTTGTAGTCTCAATTTCGCAATTTGTGGTAACCAAAGCATCTAGGCTAGATTTTTATATTTTATAGTAACTAACTATTATTTAGTTCTAATAATAAGCACGCATAAAAATACATTTTTTATTTGTAAAAACTTAACCATTTTGGACAAAATATACCAAAATTAAATTAACTGTTTGCGTTTATAAAACAACGAAATGTGTTGTTAGCATACTAGATGTTTCTAGCCTACAAAATAATCCCACTCTTTAACGGCTTTAATTACTAGAACTAAATAATAGTTACTATAAAATATAAAAATCTAGCTTAGATGCTTAGGTTACCACAAATTGTGAAATTGAGACTACTAGATAAAATCACATAGGGACAAGCAAATGAATGAACTTTATTTCGAAAACCGTACGCCGGATAAAAAAAGTCAAGAGACCATTTTTATGAGAAGATAGAAGGCAATTATAAAAATTACATTTATTTAAAAAAAAACAGTGGCGTATCATTTTTTGATTAAAAATATTGCAGGGCATGTTAACAGCAAGCAAATGAATGAACTTTATTTCGAAAACCGTACGCCGGATAAAAAAAGTCAAGAGACCATTTTTATGAGAAGATAGAAGGCAATTATAAAAATTACATTTATTTAAAAAAAAACAGTGGCGTATCATTTTTTGATTAAAAATATTGCACTGATGAAAATTAAAAAAACCTTTATCCTGAAGAAAATGTATTTTTAAGCGTACTTTGCACCTACCAAAATTTAAAACAAAAATACAAAGCGGTTTTAGAGATATTGAAGAAAAACAGATTTTTTTCTTAAATTTCAACACCCTGTATCTCAGAAATAAAGCTGTTGCGGACCTATGTTCATATAAAGAATTTTTCTTAAAATCATCCAAGGATTATCACCCTTAAGGATCAGCATTCAATTATGAAACACCCTGTATATATATATATATATATATATATATATATATATATATATATATATATATATATATATATATATATATATATATATATATCTATATATATATATATATATATATAGTGTTTTTTTTTAATTTGGGACATGGGATTCGTGTGGTCAATTTTTCACCCCATATTAACTTTTGTTCTACTCGGAATTAAAAGACGAAATTTGCAACAAAGGTTACTACAGTCCGCCCAAGATATCTGCAACCGGCACAAGAATTTAAAAAGTGCAAGGGAAGGCTTAAACAACGTTGCCAATTGTTTGTAAACCATTTTGGATAAACTGTTTAATTTTTCGTTAATAAGATTTAAACTTTTCTTACATCAGGTTTACAAACAAAGCAACGTTGTTTAAGCCTTCCGTTGCATTCTTTAAATTATTTTGCCGGTTGCAGATATCTTGGGCAGACAGTATCTAAATCCTTAGAAGACGCAACAGTGACTTATTTTTACCAGTAAGGCTAACTCAACCAAATATGTAAAAAATTACTTCTTTTTTAGGAAAAAGGCAATTTTTTTAACTTGTGTATGTTAGGTATTTGATTTTGGCAGTTCCATGCATTGTTTTAATTAATTTTAAACTGTAATTTATCATCAACAAATAATGGATTTTCCTGAAATTGGTATGGAATTGTTGAAAAAAAAAACGTTCAACGTGAACTGAAGACCCCAAAATATGTACAGTATGTAATACATGCATTTGGCACAAAATTCTCAGTAGAACAAAAGTCAACATGGGGTAAAAAAATTACAATGCAAATCCCGTGTCCCGAGTTAGAAAAAGCACTGTATATATATTTGGACTCTGAAAGTTTGATTGTATTGATTTCTTTCCTCGGTGAAAATCTGACGAGTTTCGGGTATAATTCCATAAAAAACCTTTTATGAGCTTAAACTTTTTTGACTCTGGTCTTGTAGAATCAGGGCTTTTGATGGTGGAATTTAGGGTTCTTCCGGGTACCTATGTCGAATGAAGCTTTCAATACCCACTTCAATGATATCTGTGAGAGCAAATGTTGAAGTGATCGGATGTGGAAAAACAAACAGGGTTTTCAGGGAAAGCAGAAAAGAAATTATGAACGCCATCTTAGTCGGCAGAATTGTAGTGCCAGACCATGGGTTCTGGCATGATTTCAACGAACTCGGGATGTATGGAAGAAGACACGTTAATGAGGCCGTGATCTAAACGACCAAGGGGAGCGCTTACAGATATTAAGTATGGTTCAGGATGCGTGGTAACGAAAGGATCTAGTGGGTTTGGTCTATGGGTAGGATCGCGGGGAAAGTATGTTGTGTCCCTGATTAAATTGGTGAGCGAGTTGCTGAATGCGAAGTTTTCTGTCACTTGCCTTCTGGTTCGCTTTTTTTTGTAGACATTAGCCATTCCTTGCCATGGATGTTAGTCTTCTGGGACTATAGCTTTAGCAGAGAAACAGTCAAAGATAAGATGATCAATTTTTTCCGGGAGAAAGTCGAAAAACTCATTGTAGGAGTTGTCTGATGGGGAGCGGCAGATGCAACGGATAAATTTAGTGGTAAATTTATGGGCGAGTTTTATCCAAGACACCGGACTTGCCTGATCAAGGTTCGGGAATCTGGTACAAGAAAGACTGCTGTAAACGTAGGCGCATACCCCACCATGAAGTTGACAAGCTGAGAAAATTTGGAAGCCTATATACACAAGATGATTAGTTTAGTATTTGGGAATGATTTGGGTTTCGGTCAGAAAATGAATGTGAGGTTTGCATGATTGGAGGTAGTAGTGAACAGAGTACAGTTTGGAATTAAACCTGTAGATGATTGCAGAGGTTATGATGGCTTTTACGGTATATGTATATTTTATTAATGTTTAGACATATGCGTTAGCCTGTGGTATTTACGGTTTTTTATCTGTTGTATCTACTTCTCCACATCAGACAACTCCTACAATGAGTTCTTAGACTTTCGCTCAGCAAAAATTGACTATGTTATCTCTGAATTTTCCTCCGTTAAAGTTATCGTCCTAGGTGACTTTAACGTCCATAGGAAGTAATGGCTAAGTTCCATAAAAACCAACCCAGAAGGCTGAATGGCAGAAATATTCGCAATCAGCAAGTCGCTCGCCAATTTCAGGGGCCAACATACTTTTCCAGCGTTCCTACCCATAATCCAAACCATTTAGGTCTCTACCATATCTTAAGCCATACTTAACATCTGTATGCACTCCCCTTTGTCGATCAGATCACGGCCTCATTACCGTCTGTTTTACCATACATCCCGAGTTCGTTAAAAACATGCCGGAACGCACGGCCTGGCACTACATTTCTGCCGATTGGAATGGTCTTCGAAACTTCTTCTCTGCTTCCCTTTGAACCCTGTCTGTTTCTTAACATCCGATGCCTCCGAAATTTGCTCTCGCATCACAAATATTATTCAAGGAGATATGGAAAGATTTATTCCACACAAACTGCAAGAAATTCAAACTTCGCCATCCCTTCTGGATCTCTGGTTCTCCAAGGTCTGTGATAAAGTCAGGTGCCAAAAACACCAAGCTCATAAAAGTTTTCTTTAAAATCCTACACCCAAAATGCTTTTGACAACCGCATTAAGAATACAGCGCTTTTCTGTTCCAGCGGCGGCCAATCTATCTGGTCATTTGCCAAAAATGTTAGTCAAAACTTCTGTAGAATTCGCTGCCAATTCCATGCTTATTCCTCCTGTCAATTTTGCTCTTCCAACCGCTACATCCGTGCCCTTCAAAATATTGGACATGACACGAAAAAGTCCTCCGGTCTGGATGGCATACCAACAATTTTCAAAAAAAGGCACTCCTGAACTTGCGCCCATCTCAACTTGTTTTTTTCAGATCTCTTATGACAAGAGTATCTTCCCAGACAGCTAGAAGACTGCTCGGGTGCAGCTTGTTCCGAAGAAAGGTTCGAAGTCACTTCCATCCAATTATAGATCTCTTTTTTCTCTGTTGTCAGTAAAGTTAAAGAGAAAATCATCAACGTGCAAATTATAAAATATCTAGAAAAGCACAAACTCATTCACGAGCCAGAAAATACTTCACACTCCCAAATATAACCTAACCTAGAGTACTGTTTCCACATCTGGGGACGGTATCACCTTCGACCCTTAATATCTTCTATAAAAAAGAGAGGAATTCGACTCATCAATGACCCAGCCCTCACAAGACAACTAGTTTCTCTCGCTCATTGCCGCGCTGTTGGTGGTCTGTCCCGCTTCTACCGATATTTCCACGGATTTTGCTCGGAAAAACTAGCCGCTATCATTCCCCCCTTGACTTTTCCTAATAGAGCAACAAAAGGCGCGTTATGTATGCATCCGAAACAGAAACCTAGAACATCTCAATTCTTTCGCTCATTCATATCTAGGGTCTCTTCCTGGTTGTAAAATAAATTGCCTGCAGTGTTGTTCCTTCTCCTCCCAATCTCCAATCTTGTATATCCCGTGTCAAGAAATTGAATTTCCCATCTCTTCAGACGCCCACGGTACGTTAGTATATTAGGCTTAACTTTTGCGTGTGCTGTCCCAGATAGAAAGAACAAAAAAAATCTTTAATATTCAGCGTTCTACTTTGTTTTATCTTGGAACTTGTTGCTAAAATGAATTACCTAACTGTGGAAAATAAATGCTTAAATTGCCTATTCCTTTATAAATTTACAAAATAATTTAAAAATAAATTCATACTTCAAATCCTTACGGTCAGATTCTCTAACGCTAGACCCGTCTATGTGACAACCAAAATCTTTAAACTGACAGGTGCAAGAATAAGTCGACTAAATTTTATACTATGAATTTGTTTCTTCAGAAATGTATAAAGAATAATGTAATTTTAGTACGTACTTTCCACAATAATAGAACTAAATTCATTGTAGCAATACGGTCCAAGTTGAAAATGGATGAAATATCAGAAGAGTTTTTAATGACGACTTATTAAAGATGACAGGTCAAAAACTTGTCTAAACATAACTGATCAACTAGAAGATTAATTTAAACCTATACTAAATCTTTAACCTTTTTAGTGAATCTAAAAGTTACTGCCTTGTCCCTGTACCATGTAAGTTTGGTATTTATTCATGTTGTGATCTTAATGAGGAATCCAATACAATGTTGCATACCAGCAACTTATGAAATGCCCTAGAAAAAGAAATATTGCCCGGTTGAAAAATTTAAATTAAAGTTCTTAAAATATTCCGCATATCAAAATTTTTTTGCGTGGTATTTTGTAAATGGATCACTCAGCAGTTTTTTACGCCTCCTTTATGCCTTTAATTAACTCAATATTTTAATTATGTATTTCTTTCTGCACGTTTAAGGCTGCCTTTATTTAATTAATGGTTAATTTTTTACAATAGCCTGAACTTTAAGTCATATCCGCAGAAACTGCTCATCCTATTCTTCTTAACGTAAGGACAAAAACGATATATGAGTACCACTTAAAACTCAAAATCCCCATTTGCTGAGAACAAATCAAAATAAATTACTGCAAAAAGTTTGATTTTACAAAAAATTAATGAGTTGCGCATCTAGTAGGAACATTAAATGGACAAAATCTGACAGTGCATTTGATGTCAGGGCTTGTCATATGTAATAATTTGTTTGGATCAACCAGCACTTATTTTTTAATCTTTAAAAATCAGTTATGAATTAAATTGTTTTGGCGATATGACAGTACTTAATGAAATTTTGTGGAAAAGTTTCTTAATTTAACTTCAACTTATTTCTTCAGTCTGAAGACAGTACCGTGGATAAGCTTTTTGAATGAAGTACTTTTATATTCTGCAATAGAAAAATGCTTGATAGGCCTTTTCTACATAACACCTTAACAAGTTGCCTCCTAGAAATCCAGACCTTACACCCTTTGATCTCTTGTTGTGGGGTACCCCAAGGACACGATGTATATTAATTCTCCAGCTAATTTACGACTAAGGAAAGCCTAAGCGAATCACTGAAGAAGTTGAGCAGCAGATATGACTCAGTGTAATATGAGGTATTTCAGGTAAGATTTGGGACGGTGACTGGGCCGGAAGAAATTTAGACAACGTTATTTTTCATAAATAAACTTTCCATCTTCTTGATACAAATATTAAGTTTTATAATTATTATTTTTTCAAATATGCGGAATATTTTGGGGATCATGCTTTTTTATTTCACTATTTCCACAATATTTTTATTTTCCAAATGAATCTTCTGACTAAAAAGTGTCGCGAAAACTCATTTAGTTCTATTAATGAAAGTTTTGTCAATAGGTTCCATATCATATCGTGCTTAATGTAACAGAGATAAAACGCCTCAACTTTTAAATACATTTTCTTTTGGCCTTTATTGACACAGGTCTGTTATAATTTAATAACAACTTGAAACTTTCTTGGGAGATGTCTATAAGGCTTTTAGAAAAATGGCTTTCTGACAATGCGACGTATCTTTTATCAGAGAAATACAAACACGGAAACCATATCGGTAAACGAAATCTGCAACCTTTTAACATCAAGAAACAATATTATTTTTGACACGGTTTTGTTTGAAGTTACTAGTAGTAGCATCAAGGAAGTTTCTTCGCCTGTCTTTATTTGTATTTATTTATTTCAGGGCACAGAGTTTCGGCTGGTAATCCAAATAATTGAGTAAGTTTTAGACAAGAGAATAATTAACAGCGATTTCGTTTTTAAAGACATCCCATTGTTTAATTGAGTTACTTAACTGCGAAACCAAAATGGTACATTTTTCGGTTCTTAAACATTTACGACCAGATTCTCCAACGCCAAATCGGTCTAATTTGAAAACAAAAATTTTTAAACCGACAAGTGTAAGAATAAGACAACTAAGTTTCATACTATGAACTTTTTTCTGAGTTTTTTTCAAATTTATACAGAAAAGGACAATTCTATAGTCCGTCTAGAAAGTATCCGGAATTTTATGTGTTTCCTAATTTTAATAATATTTATTTACTTTTTGTAACATTCTAAGACAAAAGCAATGCATCAAGTAGGTTGTGCTGATAGTAGGCTATGACTAAAAATGCATTACAACACCATCTGTGAAATATTGTTGATTGTAAACAGGCTTACGATTTGTGAAATAATGTAGCAAGTAGAAAATAGGAAAAAGTGGAATTTTTGTCTAGAAAAGGTGTTCGAAACTTTAAAAAATGAGTGCAATTGACTGAACTCGGAAAATATGAAACAAAAAAGAGGATAAAAAAATGGCGCAGATATGAGACTAGAACAATTTCGGGAAGACCGAGTAAGATTCGCAGAAACAATTTAAATGCTTTAGTGACCTTAGGACGCAAAATCCGCGCTTAAGGTTTTGAAAATTGGCTAATAGATTTGGAATTCAACGAAGAATAAAAGTGTGTCCAGAAACTGTCCGCATGTCACTGAATAGACTAGGCTACATCAAGGAAACCAAAAAAATCCCTGCAATGACACCTCTACAAAGGCAACGAAGAATAGATTTTTGTCGACGATTTCGAGAAGATAATTTCAGGAATGTTTTTATATATGACGAAAGTTGTTTTCAGCTTGGTTCAGATCACCTAAAAATCCTATCAAGAGAAAATGTTACCGTTCAAATTTCCCACTAAAATAATGGTTTGGGGAGCAATATCTCTGCGTGGTGCTACCTCTCTCTGTATAGTTGATGGCACCGTTAATAGTGCAAAGTATTGTGACATTCTAAATGGTTTCCTTCTTGAAACGGCTCATGCTTTATATCCAGACGGGTGGCGTTTTCAGCAGAATAATTCCAAGATGCCTTATTTGCCTATACTCAAGCTTGGATGCAAGAATACCAATTGGCAACAATTCCATGGCCAGCAGCTTCACCAGATCTTAGTCCCATTGAAAACATATGGGGACTAATGAAAACTGAAGTGGAACGAGCAGCGCCACGAAATAAAGAAGGTTTGATTCGGTCAGTTTTACATGCCTGGACCACCATCACCGAACATTATGGCAGTGACCTAGTTTCGGGTGAACCTGTACGTTTAGTTAAGTGTTTTGAGTGAAATGGAGGTTGTATAAGTAAATGAGATGAATTATTTGTTGTAATTTTATGATTCAAGTAATAAAAATATATACCGAAAAATTTAAATTGTGCTTTCTTTTTTCCGGATACTTTCTAGACGGACTATAGTATGTACTTTTCACAGTAACAGAAATAAATTCATTTTATCAATACGGTCTCTGATGAAATTCATTTGGAAACCAATCAAATTGCTGAAATATTAGAATAACTTATAAGTTTTTAACGACGACAGTAAAAACTTGTCGAAACCTAACTGATCAACTAGAAGATCTTATTTTAAACCAGTACTAATCTGAAACCTTTTTAGTGAATATGAACGTTATATTTTTTGACATTTCTTCGATCTAATAAATAAACTTCACTTTAGCCTCAATATGCGTTTTTGGTACAATTCGTAATGTTTGAAATATACGCTTGATTCTAGCAAATCACATAATTCCTACCCTTTAAATCAAGGATAGAAAACCTTGTGAAGCAAACCTCGTAAATCCAAAGCAAAAAAGTCTTCGTAACTGTCTGTGCTCTTAATAATAACTTCAAGATTGCCACTACAACATTCATCACGAAGACTAATTATCTTGATAAAATAGCAATTGTAACTGACAAAGTTGTTCTTTTAATTTTTAGGTTCTAAGGATATTTCGTTAGGACCAAAAATTATGAATTTTCTTTCTTTGGTGGCAGAGGCTTGTTTAGTTGAAATGTTGAAATTTTATAAAAAAATTTACCCCGGTACACGGTGGGTCACAAGACGAATCTAGCAACTAAAAAAGTTATTCTTGATTTAATCATTTTTTTAAAGGAAATATTGTGAAATATATCGATCCTAAACTTTTATGATCAGAAAGGATTGCCTTTAAACATAAATTAAGAGAAAAAAGCCTAGAAATTAAATTAAAACGATTTAGGTAATTAACAATACTCTAATTACTATAAAATAGATATTTATTTTAGTTAACGTAAAATCAATACATATTTTTTTTATGTTTCCAATGAAAACCCAACAAACGGTATCAAACCCAAGCAAGCCCAAACAAACGGATATAAATCTATGACAAATTTACGCATCTAGATAATACCTAAGACAAGCCTTTAAAACCTAAAACTTGGCAACATATAAAGGTAAATAAATATCATATATTCTTAACCTTCTAGAGATTTGAAATTGAAAAACCGGAAACTTATAAACGTACATGGTATATCTATGTAATGTACAAACAGTATTTTTTTACATATTATGTCAAAACTTTCAACTACTAATTGTCACTATCCAAGCCTAAACTGTTACACTTCTGCAGCAATTGAAAAAATACATGCATATGTAGGTATTTGTGAGACTCAAAACTAGACTACATAATGTACTGTTTAAAAAAAGTGGGCGTGTCTGATATAGCTGGCCAAAATTTTTTAAATTGTTGCATTTTGTGTGTTTGTGATTTAGTATTTTATTGTTAGTAATTTAGAAGCCTATACTTAAAGAAAAGACTGAAGATTATTTTTGCATATCATTTAATTTGCTAAATAAATAAAAAAGTTAACTGAAAGAAAGCTAATGCCACAATTCTTCATCAGATGCCATGTTATCTTCATCATTGGTTTTAGAGTAAAATTTTTTGACAAAAAATATTTTTCGCGGTGTAAGGAACAACTTTTTGTCCTTACGCGTTTTTCAAAATTTTTAATTTTGTTCAGTCGAAACGCTCCCCTCGCAGCTCCGCGCATACGCGATGTGATACGGCGTTGGTGCCGTCGGTGGCGGTTAGCGCATCAGATGGGCGGAGATCGGGCGGCCGAGGTTTGCTCAGGTTAAGTGCGGGGTTGATAGCACGGGACACTAATTGTGCAAGTATAGCTTGCACTTGATCGAATTTTTATGACAATTGAATAGAAAATATATTATTTTTATGTAATAATGTTTAAAATTATTGGTTATATAATTGACAAAAATCCCTAGATTAACCAAAATCTTATTCGTTCCAAGGGCCTTCAAAATTCCTAGATTCGTGATAAATCCCTAAACATGGCGACACCGCCTTAAAGTAACATGCCATTTTGCCAAAGTCTTCAAAATATCCACAAAAGATCCGAAGCATAAAATTAGCAAAATATTCGAAATTTGAAGAGAAGTCCGCAAATCGGACTTGTATCCGCCAATTAACAACACTGCTGCTAGAACATTTGTCTTTGAGTACGTAATACACGTCACAACAGGCTATTTCTAAAAAGGGTATCCTAACCCCAACTAATGCTTTCACTTGCAGGGGTAACGCCCTCACGCTCGCCTAACGGCTGACATTTGACTATGCCTGGGAGGAGGTTTTTCTCGAAAATGCGTTAAGATATTGACATGAATTTTGGTAGGGGAGACTGGCCTAAAACGGCATACTAGGCTAAAACGGCATACTGCCAGTTTTGAGTTTACCGATCAATGTAAGAACCGGCAATGTCAGCCTAATTCTGCAAAATAATATTAACAAAAATCCACAAACTTGGTAACGTCGCAAATATATTAGTCCCGCTGTAATTGTCGAGTGCCCGGTCTGACAATGGTGCTAGTTTTTATTTACCTTAGAGTAATTTATGAATATATATTTTGTGAATAGTTTTTCGTAAAGATTAATAGGTAAGTCATTAAATACAAACTCCTATAATCATGTTTTGATATACATAACAATTAAAAACATTGTTTAAAGCTATCCATCAGCTGGATTTGTTCTAATATGTCTATCGGTATAAAATGGCATACACGAGTCTGGGGTAAAATGGCATAGTATGCCGATTTAGACGTTATCAGTATATTTAAACTTTTTTAATAGCAAACTATTTTAATAGTCAGTAAAAAGTCCTAAGACAAAAACTTACATTTGTTATGCTTGTGATTAAACATACCTATTTAAGAAGTTTTCATTTTTTTTTATTTTGTGTATGCTATTTTGCCCTGTTTATATTCAGGATGACATCATTTTTTATTATAAGAATGCTTTCTTAAATTATTAGTTAGTTTTAGGGGCTTTTTTGGTTGTTAGCAAAAAAAAACAATTTAAATTAAAATTTGTTTAATTTACATGTGTTTTTATATAGGTATGCCATTTTGCCCGTAGTAGTAAGGGTAAAATGGTTAATATTACTTTTTACTAATTTCGTGTTTGTGAAAAAAACTTTGTTTAAATTAAAATTCTTTTTTTACCGGTTAAAAGTATTATTATTGTAAATTCTAAAGCTCTTTTAGTCGTCGATTAAAAGTTTTAAATAAAATATATATAACGCCTACAAAAAGTAGTATGCCGTTTTAGGCCAGTCTCCCCTATACGCCAGTATATAATTAAAGGGTACCTTTACGTGCAAAAATTTATTTTCTAAAGCACTTGCATTACTGGCGTCAGTGCTGGTAAGTCTTTATTTTTAGCGAAAAAAATGGCATGAATTTAATGTTCAAGTATCTGAATAATCTACCTAATTTCTAATCTTTTACATTTTGAAGGTTGTAATATTCACAACATAAAAACCATTGCCCGTATTCTACTCAATAGTCAATAGTATCTCAAATAATTTAATAAAAAATATCCGTAGCAAAAAAAAGTTAGGGGAACAAAAAAACCTTTAATTATATTAACAATAATAATAGGTTTTCGCATTAGAAACAACATCAAACATGTTTAAGAGCACCCGATATTAATTTTTTTAAATAAATAATAACCAAACAAAATATCCAGTGACCGCACGTCCGTGTAGCAAATATCATTAATTTGATGCATTAGACAAAATGCCTATAACAAATTGTTAATACAAGTTTGCTGATTAACATACATAAGAATTCTGTAACCATTTTTTAAATTCAAATTACATATCGAAGGATGGTTCATCCCCGAGCTCTTTAAAACTTCTTAATGATCGGATATACGAGTACAAACAAAAACCTACCTATAAGTACACTTTGCAACCTCTTTCACTTGGTTCCATTCTTGTAAGTATTTTTTCCTCGCATTTATTTATTACAAAATTTGTACATTTTTTAAACTGTAAACAGCATGCAGACTGTTACACTTCGTCAAGGAATACCTGAATGTGAGAAATGTATATAGGCACACTGTCGGCGAACAGAAATCAGGTTTTAGGTAACGTAATTTTAAAGTTTTAATAATGTATTAATTTTAAATATCATGTAAATGAATTTCCAAAGCAGACCCAACACAAAAAATATTCTAACAATATAGCTCATCTGCCATTTATGGCCCAAAACCAATGAGTTTTCCAATATAATTATTATAAAGCTTGCCATTTCCTGACCGTTCCCTTTTGGTAAAATTAAATAAGTTCGTCCTAGGTCGACCTTCAGACAAAATGTCTCTTTTATCTCTACCCGTTCAACGACAGATCAATGGACTTTCCAATAAATTGCTCACAATATCGTTAATTGAATTTATTAAGTGGGGTACCAGAAATTTAACTATTGAGCAGCGTAATTGAAATTTAGGTCTCGACACCTCAATCAAAATTGAAATCTCAAATTTATTATTATATAGCTGGGAAAATTAAAACTTTAAACACTTTATATCCGTACATAATCAAAAACAATTTGGGAATTAATGTCAAATGTGCGTCAAAATTCGATTTACTGCTTGGATTTACTCCGAGCCGAGCCAAGAATGAAGTTTGTGGGGGCAACTCCTGTAGCTTTACTGAGTGCTTATATTTCATAGCAGTTTTTTTTTTCAGGTTTTTGTAGTACAACACGTTGACGTTTGCATGTTCAGTAACGGCAAATTTAAAAATGTCGTAGCTATGTATAGTGATAAAGAATCATGTCCACTGCACACTGGAGCAACACTAAATAAAACTTACACCTTGTTACCCTTGAATAGCACGACAAAGAATTGGATCGCTCTAGAGGATAGTTACACGAAGTCCAGTTCTAGTTTGGCTAGCACTGTCTGTTCCGTAAGTGGCAACGCAGAAGATCGAAATGTTTTTGCTATTTACGTTTCGTATTATGTTAAAGGTAAGTTAAAAACTACAACATACGTACTAAGAATATGTTGTAAATTTTCAGATTGCCATAAATAATAACTTGTTTTTGTCATAAATATAGTAGACTTTCAGGCTGCTACAGATATTCAAGCAAGTCAGTCATGCGTGTGTACTGCAAATTAAGGCTTATAAAGCAATCAGTGAAGCCAATTTAATTTCGCAAGTTTTTGTATTTCATAGATAATTAAAAATTGATCGAAATCATCTTTAAAATTCAGTATACCTCGGCAGAGAAATTTTCGAAAGTTGTGCAAACTTAATCTTCGTCAACTAGGTAATTTCTCACAGTCAGTTAGATTTGACAGTTAATTAGAACGTCGGAAACGTGGATTTTTTACCAATTAACGTTTTCTTTTTCTGATAGCTAGGCGCACAAAATATGGAAATTTTTGCAACTTAATATTTCTAAGAACTGTATAAATTTGCAACCCTTTTTAAGGTCATGAGTTTCGTTTATTTAAAAAAGGTCGTTATATTTTTCTCTGACTTGGCCCACAAAATTCAGTAAAAGAGCTGCAAATTAGAATACATTGTTTTGCATCTTGTTTGTATCTAAGTTTGTAGACCCTTAAGTGGTCAAAACCAAACCAAATTATTAACAAAGAAATATTTTTTTTACATCAGAATAAACTGCGACAAAAATTGTTCGAACTAAAATGAGTCTGGCTGGCGAGCCCGTTGCACGTCTACCGGGTGGTCCAAGAAGTTTCAAACAAATGTGAAAGTCAGGAGTCAGGAGGGAAATACAATTTTACAACCCTTAAATGTTTTGGGATAGGAGGCTATGAAATGCAAATTTTTCCTTCTCTCCTCTTTGCTATTTGACGTTTCACGACTTTGATAACGGTTAATTTTATTTTTTGATATCCACCAATTTTTTCTAATATTTAGTAATATCTAGATAAGCTTAAATAATTTTACATTTGTTATAAACTTCTTAGACCACCCTGTAGACGCACACAGGTACTCTCTAGCCAGACTTTGATGTGAGTGACTAAGATTGATTTTACAACACAAAGCATCTTTTTATGAAAACAATTGTGTAGGTTTTGACGTCATTTTGACTCTTGGTATATTATGTAATATTTTTAGCCCGTTCCAATGGAAGTATTCGTTTAAGCATTTTTACGTAACTATAAAGTCTAAGCAGCACTGTTTTTTTTTTACTTTAAAAAATCAGAAAGTGTTGCAAAGATCAGAAGTAGTGTTGGGAATAATCGACTGAATTAAATAATCGAAATATTAGCTCTCGAATGATTTTAATAATCGAATGATCATTCGAAATAATCATTCGAATCAAAAAATATAGCAAATAAAACTACACAAAAATCATCTCTTGAATTTTTTTTGCTTGGATTGGCCGTTTTCGATAAAAACAAAAAAATGTAAAGTTATACATAACATTATTTATTAGTATAATTTGTTAAAAAAAAACAAAAAAGTAAGAGATCCATGAAAACAAAAACACTTCTGTAAACAAATTTGGCAACTAGCATGATTCCCCTTTATGCATTAAAAATTGTCACCAAATTTCAACTTTATACAAATTTGCGTCCTCTAGTTATTTAGGAAAAACCTTTTACAAAAATTCAACACCCTGTGTATTAAAAACAAAGTCTTTTAGAACCTATGTTTTGTCTTAAAATTAAGTAAAGAATAATACCCTCAAGTTTGGCCACATACTTTACTAACACCCTGTATATATCATAAAAACATGCAATAACACTATGCCACAGATTACTGCGTTGTCGAGAGATGAAATAATGCTCGAGCGATATCGAAGGATCATTCGAAATAAACAATCATTCGAATGAAAAAATCATCAAATACCCAGACAATATTAAAAACATGCTATGCGTTGTCGAGAGATGAAATAATGCTCGAGCGATATCGAAGGATCATTCGAAATAAATAATCATTCGAATGAAAAACACATCCGAGACAATCGCATCGTAACGCAACGTCGAGTGCCGAGTCGGCGGCGGCATCATTTCGTATTTCGTCTCGTCATTCGAAGCGGCGAAAGGCGATTATTATTATATTATAATCTCTCGGCTAAATCATTCGAATGATCGCGCTGACTTCTCGAGATATCTCGAGTGATTTGAATAATCGAATGATCGATTATTTTTCATTCGAGATATCCCATCGCTAATCAGAAGATTGAAAGACTAACTGATACACAAATTATAATTTGCAAACTTCTATATACGAGTTAGAGAAATTATAACCATTTTATTGTAAAGTCATTTTATTATTATTTATTTACCACTTCCTCACAATAACAGAAACTATTGTCAGTTGGGTTGAACATAATACAGCCGGGAGATAAATTATTCGTCCACTTATAATTTTTTTTAAAAATTGGGATGAAATTAAATCTACTTAAGTTTATTTGCTTTTATTACAAAAAAAAACAACTATTCATGTACTAAAAACTGCAATATAAAGTCCAACCTAGATAATGCCTTTTAAAAATATAATTAATAATAAAATATAATTTCTTAAAAAAAAGGGAGAAAAATTATTCGTCCACCAAAATTTTTTTTCGAAATTCGTCCAAACATGCCAAAACTAATAACGTGTAGGGCACCCTTTTGATTTTATAATTTGTTGTAACCTGTTAGATATTGACTCTACCAGTTTTATAACAAAACCTACTTCAATTTTTGACCATTCTTCTTGACATCTTCCTTTTAACGCCTCTTTGTTGGAAATTTTATGTTCATTCAACCTTTCTTTGGGTTCCCACCATAAATGTTCATTCGGGTTAACGTCTAGGGATTGCGGTGGCGTTTCCAACACTCTTGGTATGCTATACACTATACAGTATCAACTCTTTAACGACCCGCGCTGTATGCTTTGGATGTTGTCTTGTTGAAATAAGAAATTGTCTCCAATTCACATTTTCTCCGCGCTTTGTCTTAAATTATTTTTTAAAATGTCCATGTACGAACCGATCCATAGTCTCGTCAATAAAATGGAGCTGGCCCACTCCATGCCATGACATACACCCCCAGATTAGAACGGAACCCCCTCCGTGCTTTACCGTTGGAATTAAATTTTTGGGTTTGTAGGTTTCCCCGCGCTTTCTGTACTCCAATAGTATATTGTACAACGAGCATGGAATGACATGCATTTCCTACGAGTATGACGTTTGCAGCACGAGCCGCAGGTGAGTGCTGCAAATCAAACGAGTAGGAAATGATCATTCCATGCGAGTTTTACACTATACTTTTTCTACGAATGTTACTGATACATAAAATGGGATATATTTTTCTTTTTAAGATGTCAAAAAATGTCAATCTGACATTCCACAATAATAATTGTCATTTACTTTTTGTTTGCATTGTCTGCGTTGCTATGTGATTACTATGGCGTGTTGACGCGGCGCCGGTCAACGCCACCTTTGTAAAAATATACCCGTGCACATTGGGAATTTTGTAGTTGAATCACCATGGTGATTGAAGTACAATGAAAATGTGTAAATAACAATGCACTATGTTCCGAAATTACTATTGAACATACAACAGAGGTTTTTATTGACATTCGTAGAAAAAATCTTTTTTTATTTTACCAAACAACTCAATTTTTATTTCCTCAGTATATATGATGTTTTTACAGTACTCAGTATTTTTGTCAAAATGCCTCTGAGCGAACACGAGATGCGTCTTCTTATTTTTCTTATTTACTAATGGTATCTTTCGACCAACTCGTGCCTGTATACCCTGGTTCTTAAAAATTTTCTTATTATTGTTACATGGATAACCTTTTTGTAATCACTGGCTTAACTTTTCACTGTATCTGTCGCAGTAGTTTGCGGATTTTTACTAACTTTTCTTAGTATTTCTTGTTTCTCTCGAAAAGTCAGTACTTTTTCTTCCTCTCCCTGACAAGGTTTTTGTTGTATAGATTGTTTCATATTTTTTTATAGTAGATTCAACTGTTGACCGGCTTCTTCCAACAATTTTTCTTATGTTTCTGTGACATCTTCCTTCTTGATATAATTTTATTATCAAACGTCTGATTTCTTGAGGCACTTCTGATGATTTGCGACAAATTTTAAAATTTGATATATTCTTTAGACCACGGAGTCTTAAGCTGCTATTAAAAATAATTTAGAATCTATATTTAGGAATTTTTTATCACTATAAGAACAGATATATAAATACATCCTATGTACATCTTCAATTTTTTTTGAAAGTTGATGAATAATTTCGCTCGCCGATATTTTATCAAATTATCTTTCTTTTGTCTTTTTTGTCCAAGGGATCCTGATAAATATGAAGAGTTATTGTTATTTTCATTTCTCGGGAAAAGAGATATCTGTTAACTTATTTTTAAAATTTTACTAAATGTAATGTAGAAGTTTTATTTATTAAAAATTACAAGTGCACGGATAATAGATCTCCCGACTCTATACAAAGTCCCGCCTGAGTTAGACCTGTAAAATCCAGTTTTGTAAACTGTTTTTCCCGCAACCCACTAAGAAAGTGTCTTCCACTAAATAAAATAAACGCAAAAAAAGTGATTTCATTTGTCCTTTGTCAACTGTTAGTTAACACACCTGTGTGAAAAAAAAATGTCCTAGTATGCGATGGGCAAATTGAAAATAAGTAGGCTATGGGACAGAGGATTCTGAAAAATTGCTTGCGATTAGTTGACAGGTTGTTGACGTCTTTTTCATTAGTCATCATTTATCAAGATATAAGTACGTCATTAAAAAAATTGAAAGTGCTTTCCTTTTTTGGGTCTAAAGTTGTGGGGAAAATATCCTACAAAACTCGCTGGAAAGCCACAACACGCTCGTGTAATGTCTGCAGTGCCACTTTTCATGCTCGTTATATAATATACCATAGTATACAAGTCGTTGCTTTTTTTTTAAACTGCCTCATTTCGGATGATTGGAAACAACAAAACGCACACTAATTTAGTATAGTAACAAAAAAGGCAAACTAAAAACTAACTTAACATAAATTATACAGCAGGCAGGAAGAAATAACCGACTCTATTCGAATTTGTTCAATCCAAATCGGTCGACTTGCTGATGTGTGTAGCGCTCTTTATACTAGGTGGGTAGGTATGGAAAAGAAACCACAATTAATGGTTTTTACATGAATACTTTAAAAGCACAATACATTATTTTTCAATGTAGACTGTATTACTTTCAACAAATTAAACAAAGGTGAAAAGGAATCGATTCCTTTTAAAGAAATTCTTTTCTACACCATCCACATATTTTATAAGAATCTTTAGACTAGACGTCTGTAAAAATATAATCCTATATTATACATATAACAAGTTAATTAAAATGATATTAAACTAAACCAGAATAATAAGGATAAGGCATTTGATAAAAGAAAATTTAAAATAATGCTTCATCTGGAAAATACCACTAAATTGGCATTTCTAACGGAAACTTTCCTGGTTAGAGTCTCAGAGGATTTTTATTACAGTTCAATAACACAAATTGCAGTCTCATCATTTTTCCCAATTGAGTTTTTCTCTTAATAAAGACGTTACATGGATAACGTTAAAAAATATAATAAAACTTATATAAAATAAGTAAATTACAACATAACTATGATCTAATGCTTAAACCTTAAACCCTCAAGTCAAAATAAATATTTAGGCATATCTGTTGTGGTTGGCATTGTTAATTTCTTGAATCGAAAGCTTATGCTTCTACTATTTTTGCAATTTGCTTGTTACTCATATTAAGTTTGCACTGAAAGTGTTAGTGTTACTAGAACTAGTTTAGTTTTATTAGTTGGCCTTTTAAATACATTTTTTCATAATAAATTTGGGGAAAAGCAAACATTGATTTCTAAAATATGAGTTCGTTGTCTGGTACGTGTCTATGTTCCACAAGTTTCCAGTCCGACCCAGAAGAAAGGTAAAAATGAAAATGAGGTGCTTACGGTTTTTTTAATATAATCTCCCTTAATATCAATGCATTTCTTACATCTCTTCGGAAGCATACCTCCAAAAAATAGCTTTTATTTTTGACTGCAAAATGGGTCTCGATGGCAGCTTGAATCTCTTCATCACTCTGAAATTTCTTCACCCATAAGTGGTAATCGCCCGGTACCAAATCCGGGCTGTAAGGTAGATGAGGAATTTCTGTAAACCCACACTCCTGCAGAGCGGCTTTAGCAATGACAGCTGTGTGTAGGGTTCGAACGATACTTTCGTTACCATGTAGGTATCGATACTTTGAGAGTCGACACCCGATTCTTGCGTACTCGATACCAAAGCAATTTACTTCAAGTAATATACTCGTTTTATCTCTAGTATCGAGTATCAAGTCTCACTGCCACCATCATTTATACTTTGGAATATACGATAAAACTGTAATTTTATTACTTTTGATCCAAATAGTTTTTCGACTAACGGGAATTTTTTGGATACGCGGCATGCGGTTGTGTAAGCCAAATACCTGTATTGCCGATAGAGCTAGCCACCAGCATAGTATTCGTGTTCGGCGATCCCCCCTTTAAATTTGTACCCATGCTCACCAGTGTAAGTTTGGAAAAGAATGTTTTTTTTCAGTCGTTAATTTACAAATTTGTTTAAACTTTTAATCTGATAAAGCCGGCAACACACATGCGGTATTTGCCGAATAGCGAGCAACGAATTTACGTCATTCAGCAAACACCTACTAGTGTGAATAGAGAGTTTGAGGCGAACGTTTGACACTCGTCGAACACAAAACATTTTTCATCGGTTGTCTGTTAATTGGCACAAATCAAAGAAATCAAATATTTGTCACGTGGAGATTGGTGTAGTCGTCCACAAATACCGCATGTGAGGCGCCGGCTGTCGGGAATTCGTGAATGGTTGTCTGCGTCAGTTTAAATCTAACTTTTACTTCACAGATACAATACTCCATACTGAGTAGCATCGATATTTTTACATCGATACTTTTTAGGTATCGATACATAGAGTGCGATACCGATACTAGTACTTGTATCGATACCAAAGGTCGATACTTCGAACCCTAGCTGTGTGCACGGGTGCGTTGCATAGAGAAAATATATAATAGAGAAATAATGTATTTGCGAATGTGGCAAATTTACCAAGCTGAATCCGTAAACACAGACGGTCTTCTGCGGGCGCGCCTTGTCGAACGTTTGCCTTGTGATAGACAGGACCGTACTTCAAAATTTATTTCACATGACGTGAATCTTTTATCGACTAATAAATGCTAAATATATTACTTGTAATTATTCTTTTTATTAATGATAAAAATGTAACCATTAGTGAGATTTTAACAAAAATTGTATAGTTTGTTGGCTTAAATCTGAGCTTTCTTGCTATACAAAACTGTCGATAATTCCTCGAAAATAGCTCAGTTTATACATATACAGTGCGTCTCTTTAATGTCCCCCCTCTTAATTTTTTAAACGTTACATTTACAAAATTGAAAGTTGAAATAAAATATAAACATAGTATTCTAAACAATAGAAATAAAATATGCAACTGTTTTAAGAAGTAAAATAGTAAATAAAAAAATTACCAAAACTGTGTGTATATTTTATTGGATTGGCATCCCATCCTGTATAATTATTGAACAAACCAAGTTCTATGGTAAGATGTAAATATTTTTACACCTATTTACAGTGTGTGCACTTGATACTTTGGTGAAAGCGCTACTTACTTAAGGCCCCATGTCAATCTAATCCACTGATATCTTGGCGATCCTTTGGCGAAAGAGCTTTTTTCTTTCGCCATCCATTTTCAAATACTCCCCTCTATCCTAATCCACTAGTATTTTTAGTGCCCCTTTGGCGAAAGCGCAAATATGCCTTTTGGACACTCACTCACCCTTATGCAATATAGGGGAAGGAGGCATTGACACTATATATGACCTTCTTACACCATCTTACCCCTTATACAATGCCCCTAATACACACACACCCCATCAGTGCCTTTCCGACACCTTGACCACACTCAATATACGTCACTGATAAATAGTTCTACTTCTCCGTGTGTGTGTTCACTTCAACACCGGAGTGCATTTAAGATAAAAGTTAGAAAATTTATTTGGTTAGAGTTAATCTTAATAACTCCAAACTTAAAAGTATTTTTGCAAATGGAAATAGCAACTTCAGCATTTACAACAGCTGTATTCCATGTGTTTCCTTTGGTGATTACACCTGGGTCCGGTTCTGATCGCCGAGTTGCGTCATTGAGTTCAACAACCACTTTTGCTAGACGTCCCGAGTGCGCATGCCTCGAGAGGACCGTCGTTTAAAAATCTGACTGGCGCCCAATGCGTACAAACGCACTTTTTCGCCCATACATTCGACGGATTCAGCTGGTGTCGCGAATAGGTTGTGATGGTCTAAATATATTTTGTCTATGGTGCTTTGTCGTGCAGCAGCCGCACACCCTGAGTCAGATTCCCCGTCTTTTTCCTTGATAGCGCCTCGTATACGGCGCAGCAGAAGAGCGCTGTACTCTGCATTTACAGTAGTATTTCGCTCTTTTTTAATCAATTAGTAAAATTCCCTGCGAGTCCCGAAAAATGGTAACCATAACCCCTTTTGTCGACTGGGTAACCCTAGTCTTTCGAGGGGGTGCTTCTCCCGGTTTTCTCCATTCCATCGACTCTTGTTTCGACAAGGGGTTGTAATAAGGGACCATAGTTTCATTCCTAGTGACAATAGAGTCCAAGAATTCTTTTGGCTCGCAGTTATACTGGTCCAAAAACTGTTGACAACACTTGACGCGTTCGTCTTTTTGCAAAGTCGAAAGAATTCGCGAAACCCACCTTGCACTAACTTTATTCATGTACAAATGTTCTTTAAGAATGCGGATGACTGTTGTTTTAAAAAGTTCCGGCATTGCTGCAATTTTTTTGTTTTTAAGCGCTTATCCTCCACGTTGTGAATCGTCTCCGGAGTGACAGCATACGCAGGGCGACCGGGACGTGGATTGTAATCCAAATTTTCTCGACCCGATTTAAAAAACTGTGTCCATTCTTTTACGAGTAGTAGATACGCTCTATCTAAATGTCCTTTAATTTGTGCTGGTGCCTTCTTTAGTTAAGAATTTAATCCCCGCACGATACTAAATTTTAAACATTTTGACAAATTTACTGACAAAACATAATTAACTCATACTCACACCTAAACTAATCGAGACAAGTGGATGCAGTACTACAGACATGTATAATAGGAGTGGGTGTACCGAACAGAGGTAGCCAAAATCGCGTGCAGTCACAAAGAATAGGTTGAGCCGGAAGCTTATACACAGAGAGAAAGAAAAAGTTGGTGGGTATTAAATCACATTCTATGATTTTTTAAATAAAAAAATAATTCCCTGGATAAAACCATATTTCAAATAAAAAAGCGATACTTGCAACAAAATTTCTTTTATATTTTGCCTAATTACTGTAATTAAAATATTTAGTTGAGAAATATATTCTTAAAAAAATTAAATTATTTTTCCGCCAACAAAAGCTTTAATAATTAATAGAAAAATTCGCATAATTAAACATTTTATTAAACGTTTCATTGTACAAATTGAATTGTATTGTCGCAATAACGAAGAAAATCTACTGACAATTATAATTTAATTTTCCTAATAAGGGAAAAACAGAACTAAATATGTAATTCCAAAAATTAAAGTTTATTCCTGACAACTAAATCGCGGCTTATGAGAATAAAATTATTCTTTACGCTAGCCCTAACCGCCATGCCATCACGTCGACATAAATCATACCGGCGCGGCGTGCATCGCATTTACCCATCGTCCCTTGATGAGAAGGCAGACTAAGCGGCTACTCCGGTAGTAACAGTGAAGGTGACGGCCATTTGGTCTATTTTGGTTAGTGTATATATTTATGGATAATATAATAGCCTTTTGTTGTTATATTTTGTAGGGATATACCTATAATAAAAATGTACCAAGATATGCATGTATTCAGTGATAAGTAAAATTTAAAGTTTCTTTGTATTTGGTAAATATTTGTTGGCGTTATAGTATAGATCTTTTATAGAACAAAAAATAAAAATATACTTTTCTGTATGGCGACTTTATTGCAGGGTTTTATTGTGTCATTTTAAAAATGATTGTATCACATTAAATGCAATCAATATGTGAAACGAAAGTAGACATTTTCATCTTTTGTTTTATAAAAGCTCTATATTTTAACCTCAAGAAATATTTTCTTACTGCTTAAGGTTCTCTTTGCTCCGCTATGTTTGGTATTGTCAACCTAATTCAGTTTTTTTATGTTTATCTGCTTTACTTTATCATTTGAAAAAAGTTATGTATGATATTCGTTAAGCAAATCATTACTAGGGTGTATGAACGCATATTTCAATCTATTTCTTAACTGTTTGGCCCGCAAAACATTTACGATCATGGTGTCAGAAAAAATGTCACTAAATTTTTTGAGGGCCAAACATTTAAAAAATAGATTGAGATATGCGTTCATACTAAACTAGTAGTATATAATGATTTGCTTAACGAATAGCATATTATACATAACCTTTTTTGAACTGCTAAAGTAAAGCAAATAAACCTAAAAAAACTGAATCAATTTTTTTGGGAACTATATCGGAATTGCAAATAGTATATATCTTTCTTAGTAAAACTAAGGTTTACTTCACGTAATTAAATTAAGATATTTTTATTAACCAATATTAGTTGTAGGTATCATACCTTGACATTAAATGAATTAAATGATAATTGATAAAATTAAGTCATATTTTACTTTATCGTGTAAATTTACTTACAGAAATTATGATTTACTTCAGTTAATTAAACCTGCCAATTAAATAATTAAATTCGCTGAATTATATATTTAATTGCTCGATACCAATTAAATAATTGAATTGAAAGAAAAAAATTTTACTTGTGTAAATTAATTCTTTCTCTCTGTGTAGAATACACTACGTACCTACTTCCATTTATCAATTTAAACTTCTAACTGTTGGAATGGTTTTAAAGATAAATCTCGATGAGGAATCACTCCATTATTGCTTTGGGTATATTTAAATTTAATATATGACACCATAATTGTAGTGACCGACCCTCCTAAACACTTTGTACAGAAATGTTTTAAAAATATTATTATTATATTTTTCAGTAAAGCTATTAGTAGTCATGGGCGGAGACGTCAGTTTAAAATTGCCTTTTACCCTCATGCACACGTGTCGAGATTTAGACTGCGAAACGCTGACGAGGGTCAGAAGTGTTGAAACCGAGGCCCAGCGGTTTGTGCATCCGCCCCAAATACCGCACAAGACTGGCAAAGAGATAAAACCAGAGAAGGATGGGACGTGAGAAATGGAAAAGGTAAATTTAGACAAAACAAATGGATTTTAACAATAAACAACTATCCATTTATAGGTTTATATCTTGGATGAATTAGAAAGCAGTGGCGGATTTAGGGGGGGGGGGGGGCGAAGGAGGTTTCGCCCCCCCCCCCCTGAACAAACGCTCTTACATCAACTTTAAAGGCGTTGTTTTAGTTTTATTAATATGAATCATCTATAATAATTAAATGTTTTAATGTTGAATTAATAATAAACGTAGAACTAGCTTACTGAAGCCGTCCCGTGATTGAAATTGAAACGATAAAACGCGACGCAGCAGCGTCTAAAATTCCGTATGTGCATGCGGAAGCGCTTTGGCAACTCGGCACATACCCCACCCCAAATTGGCCAAATTTCGTCTTTCGCTGCAGTTCTAAGTTCTAATGCCGATAGGATTAGGTACGATCGGGTTTGTGGGTCTATAAGTAGTAGGTTTAGTTTTAGTTAGTTTGTGTTGCGTGGTCCTGATTTAATTTTTTTTAATTGATAAATATTAGATTGGTGACTGGTGCATTTCGCATGGTAAATAGCGATGAGTTTCAAAAGCAAGGGAAAACGAAAATTAGGCACGTTAGATAATTTTCTAAAACGTAGGAAATCTGATGATTCTGATGGTGGTGGTGGTAAGGTAAGGTAAAAATATGAAAGCAAGTCTAGCATAATGAATTGGCAATTATTCGGATTAATGGGACCACCGAATTTTTTGATGAAATTTTGCACAGACCCTAATTTAGGGTCGTAGAATACGAAACTGAAATCAGTTTTTGGCGCTCTCATATGGTTTTTCCAAAAAAAAATTAACTTTTAGGTTAGCTTTTTCTATGGATATCTTTAAATTTCGACACTTTCACTTATACACATGCCTGTAAACTTATAATTTTGATTTTTTTTTTGGTAGCAAAAAAACACCACTTTTATGCAAAAACAGCTAAGAAAATTGCTTTTGTCTGTCGAAAATTACATTTTAACTCCCCATCAGCTGCCATTATTTCTCCACCTGTCAACACTATGTTCAGTATTTTCTGTCCGGTGTTGCGGTGTTGCCAGGTTTACTTATTTTCCCAAAAAAGTTGTAAATTAAGAATAAGAAATAAAAGCTAACCCAGATCGACTGTAAAAGGTGCAGAAATAAAAATTGCATAATAAAGTCAGTTGTGAAATACGCTATCGGACAGGTTTACTCAGTTTTAGGTTTCTTCAGTATGTTTTTTAATAAAATGTCAGTTGTATGCGGTGCTGCCGAAATTTTATACCAACACGAGTCGCGCAGTCACGAAGAATTATAGTGTGTTATGCCTTGTAGAGATGTGTTTAAGTGAAACTGTTAACAAATTACTTACTTTACTAAGTTATAAATATTAAAATATTTTTTCGAAAATTATTATTGTGTTATCTCGGAATCGCCCCCCCCCCCCTCAGAAAAATCCTAGATCCGCGTCTGTTAGAAAGGATTCGGTTCGAACGTGAAACCTGTTATTTGTTATGAAAACATCGTACCCCAGAGGTTCATTACGAACTTTAAGAAAATATGTAATTGAATCAAGATGGTAGTAGAAAGAGATAAAATAGCATTGGAGTGTCGTAACGTGATCCGAGTCGATCCAATTTTTGCCAATCAAATACGGCTCTCACGAGCCTTGCTGTCTCTGTTTTCCTCTCAACAGCTGAGCGGTTGACGTCAAATTACCTTCGATGATTCTTAATTCATCCACGGTCTAAACACTCGGTTTTATGTCTTTGTCTAATGAATTAGAAAAGAAAAAGTGCGACTTATAGATTTATAAATGACTCACTCGGAGCGACTTTAAATAAGCCTTTACAAATAAAATATTGAAAAGTTTTTTTAACTTAAATTTATTAATATTTAGCAGAAAATAAAGTATTTTAGGGCTTTTATTACTTTTAGTAAATCTTGTGATACTTCTAACGTATTTTTTGTACAAAAATACAAGGTCAAATAAGATGTGGCCAATGTTTACAAATTGTGTTTACAGTGTCGCTTAGAATGGTTTGTTTTGGCTTCAAAGAATGTTAAATCATCCCGTATTCATTCTTAATTCATCCAAGGTTTATATCACCTTTTGTGCCACATTTCATGGCATTTGGCACATTCAGCAAATTAATTTATAATAATAATTAATTTATTTATTTCTTACAGTTTATCTATCGAAGTCATATCCAATAAAGATATATTTTTTAGAAATATGTCATAGGGTTAAGTGAAGCAGAAATTTTGTCCCGTGCTCTACACTAAAAGTATTAAGCTTATTAAAAAACATTTTCGATTTTTCCTTGCGCATTGCTCTTAAATAAGTATTTATATCTTTCCTTGCATTAGCCTCGTCATTTAGATTGAGTTACTTGGTAAAGCTTGATTACGCCAGATTAGAAAATCTTAATATAATGTTCTATTTACAGGTAGTGGTAGAAATAAATAAAGCCGATCAACCCTCGCCGACTGAAACCAAAGCAAAATCTTCTCCTAGTTTAAGAACAGACCAAGTCAGCGATACTGACCTCCCCAAACGACCCATCACTCTAGAACTACAGCAAAACGGAAGCGAGCCTCCTGATTCTCCGCACGAAATATTTCGAAAAACTCCAGTAAAACATTTTCCAAGTGATCATAAACTACATAAAATTGATAGCCACCCTAAAAGAATTCAGAATCTAGACGAAATTGTGACTTTAGGAAAATCAGAATCTGACACCGAGAACATTAAACAAAATGGTGCCCAACGTGATAAAATGGTGGCCGAGTGTAACCAAATGGAAGACAAGGAAGAAAATAGGGGTGGAATTCTTGATTTAACTCGCGCGTTTTGTTGTATGAGAACACGTCGTAGTTCATAGCGTCACTATAACTAATAATTATGTGAATGTTATAATAGGCATTTTGCAAAGCACGGCATACTGGGTACCTAAAACTAACCCATGACGTAATTCAAGCGATCATTAGGGCCTGTTGACGAATCATTTTTATTGAGAAACGAAATTTAGAAGGCTAGCGTGACTACTCAGGCAAACAGCAAACTTCTAAGTGACATTTTATGACTATCTACTACTAAAGCAGGAATTTTGTTTATCTTTGGTTCTTTACTTTGCCAAAGTTTGGATACATTAATTTATCTAACAAACCCAAAATGAAAAAGAAAAAGCACAATTATCTTTATTTTTACTAGAATTGCTTAGCTGCCTTGTTAAATAAATTTGTTGTTTTAATTCAAATTCCTATTTTTCTTTTGTTTAAAAACGTAGATACCTATTTACATAGATGTAGATTTTTTGCGGTACCAAGTACTTATCCTCTGTTAAATGTTGCTGGAATTAAAATTTTTAATTTTTTCTTTTATTAGAAAGCCCTTGACTTACGAAACGTGTATGAACCGCTTTTATAATGTGTTTAAATGCACCTGACACAGAAAAATGCGGAAAGGCACTTTATTACAATATTCACCATCGTAATAAAATCGACCCATTATCTCTAAAATGTAATAATAAATAATGTAATGTAAATAATAAGTAAGTTGTTGCGTGTTTATTCTGTACTATATCTCTTGGACCAGACTATAAATCTACAACAACACGCACAAATAGAACTGTTTAATAAAACATATTATACCAAAACTGCCAAATGTTAACGGTCGAATATTTGGTGTTTTACATTGACGATATTTTTCAACATTTCTTAAACAAGATAATGATATTGTATAATAATTTGTTATTATTTTTGAAAGAGCATATTGTTTAATAGCGGAGTTTTATTTATTTTTAAATTACAGACAATATGTTCTTTTGCCAGGGGTGTTTAAAAAAATAGACGAATGAGTAAAAAATCGCATATTTTTTCATTTTCTAGGACCAATAGGGTATCCATTTGGCTATTCTGAAATAAATAGACCTTTAAAATTAAACAATCTTTAAAAGGATAGCGAATTTTTTAATAAGCTTATTTTTTTAACTGAAAAATGTCGAAAACAGTAAATACTCCGTTCCTACGAAAGTGTCTTTTTATAGTGCATTAGTTGTTAAAGTATCTAGTCAGAGCGCCACTAATATAATTGTGATTTTGTTAGATTCTCAATTTCGTTTCCCAATAGCTGGTTTATAGCCGCCAAATGTTTTTAAACGATGATCCAAAATAAATTTTTAGAAATCAAAATGATGGTCTTCAAAATGACAGTCCTTTTTTTCCTGCGTCGATTCAGGTCTTTTAACTTCTAAAATGTTATTAAAATACCACGTAATAAGTAAGGCTTAAATACGCTAGAAAAATTAATTTTGTGAAACTTACAAGTGAAACAGGTCACATAAAATAAAATTTTTTGTTCAAAGCATACTAGTGCGACATGTTACGTATACATTAAATATACCTATATATTCAAAGTCTTAGTATATGTAAATATTTTTGCTATTAGTACGAACATAAACTTAATTCAGTCGGATTTCTAGCAAATCGTAAATATATTGCTATTTCTTTGTATGTATGTATACAGGGTGTCCGAAAAGCCTTTGTATGGGCAAATATCTTTGCTATTTGTACGGAGATAAAATTAATTGGATCGGATTTTAAGAAAATCGTATATGTTTGTAAAAGTTTGTGTGGGTGTCTGGATGTATGTATGTATAAAGGGTGTCCAAAAAGTTGATTTGATATTCTACCTTGCTGCATTCAGTGTTTAGTAAAATGTCTTACAATGCAGATAATGTGATTTTGTTGTGGTGGGCAAACCGCCATCGATACCGAAAAAATCATATTAAGAAAAAAAGACGATTTACTGTGCACCTAGTAATCAATTAAACTTAAAACATAGTGAAACTATCATTGAAAATGAGCGGAAACAACATCCTGATAGGTTTAAAGAGTTCTACAGAATGAACCAGGAAAACTTCTATTATTTTTTTTTATCTTCTTACAACCCACAAAGGCAGCAAGTCTAAGTACTAAGGTACCGTGTACCGCACAACCGACTTACACACCCAGTGCTGGAAATATCCATAAGGATTTCACCAGCCCTTTATGAGAGTGTCTGGGGTGGTACCTCCTCGGTCGAGGAATAATTCCTCTACCACTTTCCTGTTGATACTCCTTCGTACTTGCTAATATAATAAAAATAATCACGTCTCAACAAAAAAAGCACGTTGTGTTTCAAGATATTTTTATATAAAACAATTTCTGGTCTCCTATTTTAGAAAAATCAGTCTGCACCGTATTATATACAATGTGACCAGTAAAGTCCGCATCATATGGGATTTTTTTTTATTAATACATAGCTTTATTCGAAATTTGATTTGGCATCAATTTCTGCTTCGACCGAGATGAAAATTAACCAAAAAAATAGTATAAACAAATAAACTTTGCATCACATGTGACCAAATTTTAATAGCCCTATTTGGATTTTGTAGAAAAACACATATTTAATATGGCGGTACTTTAAAGAAAATGTGTCTGGAATAAAGCATTGTCAAAACTAAGAAGTTTTATGTAGGTTGCGTTGAGTCTTATTTTGCCACAGTGGTGCAATTTTAAAAAAAATGGCAAAGAAATCAAAATTATCTTATGCAGCTGAAATTTTGGATATTTTGAGAAATAACCCCACTTTTGAATTTGAATTTTTTTTTTGGAAAAAATTAATATCTGGCAGATAATACGAATCACCAGACTACTATTTTTTTGGTTAATTTTCATCTCGATCGAAGCAGAAATTGATGCCAAAGTCAAATTTCGAATAAAGCTATTAATAAAAAAAATCCCATATGATGCGGACTTTACTGGTCACACTGTAGATACAAGGGTTATTAGATGATAAAACAAATAATTTCATGTTTCATGCGACGAGCTCCACGAAATTAATTTCTTTACTGTGTCACCAGCCTAAGTATATTTTTCGTGCTAATCATGATGGGTATACTTCAGCAAAAGACAATTGAACTGAACATCAGAGTCATCAGAAAAAATATATTTTGTCAAATATCTCCATCTCTCTCTAGATTATACATTTTCTGGAGCACTCTAATGGTGCAAACAGAACTACCTTTGTTGGTTAAATAACACAAAATGAAGGCCTTACAACTTTTTAAGAAAGGCAAATTGTTCTAACTTGTTTTATTTAAATTGACAAAAATTAGCATTAAAATACGCCATACCTAGTTTCTGATATAGTACAGAGCACTATGCAATTTTTTTCACTTAATCAAAGGAGATAAATTTTACGGGTATGATTTTTCTCATGTTATGTTTTTCACTATAAAAACATAATTATTATTTGAAAGTTTTTAAACAAACTTATTGACTGAAAGGAAAAGTACACCTTATTGTTAGATAAATATGAAAAAATACAAAAAGAAAATGTGAGCGCATATTTCAAAAATGACCAACTTAATATTAAAATGATTTAAACCTTTTTAGACATTTAGTGGGTTTTTAAACTTAAACATTAAATTAGACATTGGCATCAAACTTCAAAATAAAAGGTTTTTATTTGGGCACACAAAATAGCAATACGTAGATAAAAAAAATCTGAGAAAATTATCTCTTTCAAAACAAACCCTTTTTGAAAATTTTGTGTTAGAAACGTCAAGAAAATTCTTTAAAACCTATGCTTTAAACATAATATATATATCACGACTTGTACGCGTACATAGTAGATACACGGTGTCACGATATGTTGGAAGGTACCTAAATGAATCTTAGGTAATAATATGTTAGTTTTGTGTCAAAACAGTGTTTGTAACAATAGAAAGGAACTTAACATAACCTTAAATAGATTAGATAATAATATATTTGTTAACCGTAAAAAACGAAACCCTAAACTAAACATCTCAGAACACGATCAAAATACGAAAGATTCCTTGTCTGTCATTTCCCTAAATAATATCGATAATTATACCACAGAGTTCATTGAAAAGATCGTTTATTTAAAGCAGAATATAAAGAAGTGTATTCTAGGACCTGCGCACTCAATGTCACGTGCGTTACCTAAACTAACTACAATGCTCTTCAATAGTCGTAACCACCCATAAACTAAGAGTCGTAACCATCTGGTCGTATATGCGCGGGCTCTTAATATTAGCTAATTCGTTTAGGTATGATAAGGTTAACGTATCCTCAGGTTTTTTTTTTGTTAGGTAGGTATATGTTACAAGTGCAAATGTTTAACCATTTTTGTAAATTTTAAGGTTATGTTTAGATTTGTCTAAAAAATTTGTAGTTCTAATTTTTTTATGTATTTTATACAAGAATTAATATAATATAGAAAGTAATCAGTAAATATCAACAAAATAAATAAATATTTTTGAAATAATGGGACCTAATGTTAAATTTTAATAAATTTTATTTAAAACAGAAGCTGCTAACCTAGTATAGGTTCGAAACTTTGTAATATATCAGATTTTTCTTGCAGTGCGTAAGAATACCTAATTTTATATCCCGCAAATGTTTAGATTACGTGTAATATATTGTTGCATATTACCTAAATAAATATATTTATTGTGTTCGTGTTTGTTTTTTTCTACCCTACTAGCCTTTTTATTAAAAAGCTTGTAATAATGATAGTAATAATAATGAAGTTATTAAGAAAACAAAAAATCCGTCTGTGAAATAAAAAAGTTGAAACAAAAATAGATATAAAAACAGTTTTCATAACTGTGAAAAGTTAGTGTGACAGAAAGTTCATTTAGGTAGCAAACATAAAATTATTTAACGTTCAGTAAGTACAGTTCGATGCTCATTAACTGACACAACTCTGTACGATTGCACGCCTGAACCATTTCAATAACTATTTATTGACTAGTTTAGTTATTTATAGTCAGTATTTTACTATTCACAGTTGTTTTTTTATATGGATTTACTCCACTGGGCATCCGAATCTGAACGTCAGATCGTTCATTTTATAGTTGTTTGTAAGACAATGGTGTTATGTTACCTAAATAAAGTTTCTATGATACTTATTTTTCACAATTTAGAAAATCTTGTTTATTTCTTTTTAGTTCAACTTTCGTCTTTCGCAGTCGGGTTCTTTGTTTTTTTAAATAAAATCATTATTTTGAGCTTTTTAGTTTTATCTACATTTTTTAGATTTTGGTTCATTAGTATTGCATTTAGCACGATATGCCCAATATCATTTTCTAATAGCAATGAAATTCAATAATGAAAATTAAAGCCACAATTTAGTGTCCTATTTTTATCATATTTTGGCTTAGACAGTTAAGGCGTCTAGCGTCGGCGGTTTTATATATATTTTTTTAAATTTACGATAAATATAGTCTATATGCCACTTGGAACATAAGGAGAATCTTTTGGCCCGTCATTCGATAGTCTTCGAACAATTTTTGCCTTTGGATTTAGACGTCTAGCGTCCAGCATTTTGTGCATTTTTAATTTGATATTCCCTTTTCCCAATATTTCGACACTTCATTTAATAGCTCTTTAATTCTAATTTGTTGAATTGGACAATATGGCTACCTACGTCAGCAATTTTATTTACCTCCAGTTTAATATAGCTTATGCCACTCACGGGACGGAGATGATTTTTTGACACCCCTTTAATAGTTCTTTAAAAATTTTAATTATTCGGATTGAACAATATGGCTTCCTGCCCGCCATTTTATTGCCTTTTTAATTTAATGTAACACAAACAAAACTTTGCTTAATTTTTCGGTAGTTGTTAGCCAATAGCAGATTTATAGGATACCTGCAGAAATTGAAGCTGCAACACTTTATAAAAACATTTTGGTTAAATTTTTTCAGATATAATAATGAGTATTAAAAATGTTTTTTTTTATTAATTTAATTTAATTTATAGGCTCATTTACCTGTGAGCATCAAGCGTTCTGGCAAACTGCAGGAGAGACAAATAAATAATTAAAATAAATACATCATTAAAATTAAAGAATAAAGGAAGTACGTGCCTAAAATTGATTTAATCACTTGCCCCGACCAGATCCGGTCACGACGAAATGCTTTCACGAGGCATAATGCACAACACCACCACTTTTGATATAATTTAACGGCTAGAGTGGGACTCGAGATGGAAACGCTAGATCAACGCGCGTAAGCCAATCAGACCAAACCAAATGATCTCCGATATGTACTATCAACCACGAGACATTTGACAATAGTAGGTATTAGCAAGAAATTGAGTGGGCGTATTGTCAAATTTAACCTAAAACTACTTTCTAAGGTCAGTCCGAAAATAATATTATTTCATACTTTTAAATGGAGTCTATGCATAGGGATATCTTCAGCTTTAGCATTATGTTTGGTTTTATGCTCTTTGAAAAGCTAATAAAATACTTTCCAACGCTAGATTGGTCCTAATTGACAACCAAAACTTTGAAAGTGACAAGTGTAAAAGAATGGGACAACTAAGCTTTATACTATGAATTTGTTTCGGACGTTTCCCCCAAATTTATAAGGAAAATGCTAATTTTAGTACGTATTTTTCATAATAATAGAACTAAATTCATTCTAGAAATACGTTCCAAGATCAAAATCATTGGGAACCTAATCAAATCGCTGAAATATTACGATAACTCATACATTTTTAAAGGCGACTTATTAAGAATGACAAGACAAAAATCAGTCAAAAAATAACTGATCAACTAGAAGATCTTAATTTAAACCCGTACCAAATCTTTAACATTTTTAGTGAATCTGGCTGTTTATTTTTAAAAAGTTTTTTACTGAAGTGTCACTTTCGACAAAATCGTAGTACCCAATTAAAACAATAATAAAGTGTTTACACGAGACTATAGGGCAACCTTTTTGTAAGTGCCTAGAGATGGAACATTCTCGAGAATTTATTTTTGGGAAATATTCTCCGAGAACAATGAAAATTTATCGGAAATTTTGGAGAATTTATGTTATATATTGGAGAATTTTATGTTTTGACTGCATAAACTGAAACAACATATTTTTTTACCAAAAGTAGTTTCTACAATAATTTTATCTGAAAAAATAAAGAGATGTAGAGATGGGACATTCTCGAGAATTTATTATTGGGAAATCTGAGAAAAATGAGAATTAACGGAAATTTTGGAGAATTTATTTTATATGTTGGAGAATTTTATGTTTCGTCTGACTGCATAAATTGGAAGAACATATTTTTTTACCTAAAGTAGTTTTTCCAATAATTTTGTCTGAAAAAATAAAGAGATAGCACTGCACACACAACACCTAATTTAGAAAGTATTTAAATTGTAAATTAACGTGATTACGCATCTTAGTCATAAAATGACTTAAAAACGCATTGTATAAAATAACATATCTAAACAAGTTGTTTAAAACAACACTGAAAAGAAATAAAGATAAAGATGCTCCAAGCTCCATCTATGATACAGTAGCGGCATTAAAATAAATTACCTCAAATTTCCGTAAATTCTAGTAAATTCTCCGAGAATATTAATTTTCCCGACAACATTCTCGTTCTCGGAAATAGTCTCGGTAATTTTCCATTAATTTATATTTTTTTCAAAAATCATAAATTCTCCAGAATTTATGCAGGGAAATATTCTCGATAATTTACCGTTCTCCGGAAATAATCCCTTGAGAACAGTCTCATGGCACATCTCTAGGTGTGCCACTGTCGAAAACAAAAATTTTGGGCGCGCCACTCATTTTTCGGAAGGCAATATTTTATGTTTATGTATAAGATTAACGGCGCCGCAAGCAAAATTTTTTTGTTCATATGTTGGTTCACAATGAGGGGAAATTTGCTTTGGTGAGTTTTCTACTTGGTTCATGCGTATTGTGATCTTTTTTTTAAATTTATTTGTGGCAAATGTTTGCGTTCCACTCTGGAGAGCCCTGCGTGCCACTATGTGGCACGCGTGCCGCGGATTGGCACCCCTGCTCCAGGGTGAGCGTGTGCTCCCTATGACCCCGTCCTTACTTATGATTCTTAAACTTGGCCATTGACAGAAGACAACATAGGGCCCACAAACGAGATGGCCAGATGATATCAAAATATCAAAAGACACGCTGGCTCGGGGTGGATGCGCCTGGGGCAGAAAGAGGAGGACTACATAAAAAAATAGATATCACGAACTATATAAATATCGTTTGTGATTATATAGATAAATATGTAGTATAAAACCAACACGCAGCTTTATCAATATTTCACCAAGTGTACCAGTTTTAACCATGTCCGGTAGATGGCACGGCAATCCATTTAAATTTATAACTTTTACAACACTAAAAAGCTCTATATGTAACTAACAATGGTTACGAGTTTACCGCAGATGTAGTGGCAGCATGGGGAATAACGAACAGCAGTTGCGGTTGTAAAGTTATAAGTACCTAATTTTATCCACAGGTCAGTATCTCCTATTATAGCTAGATTCTTGCTAATCCATAGTGTATTATTGCTCAGGTGAATTGGAAGCATGAGAGCAAAAATCATTTAAAAATTATTGACTTCTAATGGGTCTTTGTAGCAGTAGTTGCCACTCACAATCAGCGTGTTTCCGCGAATAACCGGTGATCGCCGTTAATTTGCATAGAGTGACCAAACGAATACATCCCACCTAATTTTTGATTGTCACCATTTGCTCCCGTTTTTCCTCTCGCGACAATAAAAGCGGTAGCAAATGTCTTGTTTTTTTTTTATATAAAATAATTTTACTACATGTGAATACTACATAATTGTATAACTTTAGCTTAGGGGCAACGGCCATTAATGAATCCTAAATTTAAAATCATTTGTTACCTTTTATACTTACCATTCAACAAAATATTAGCGGCATGATATCTATCAATTCTGTATAGTCGCTCCCCCGGTCATTTGATGATATTTCAGCTAGATTAAGGTGCGTTTCCTATGGGGCGGCTGACGCTCGCGGCTGCCGCACAGCGGCTGACGCCTAGTACTGCTCATGTGACAATTTAATGTATCCGTTTCTTTTCGAGCGTCAGACGCAAGCTTCAACGTCAATGGATTACTGGCGTCAGCCGGCCGCTGAACGGCAGCCGCCCGCGTCAGCCGCCCCATAGGAAACGCACCATTAGTCTCCATTACAAACGAGAAAAAAGCATAAAATTTTCACAACAAAAATACAAATAAACATGATAACAAAAGTGAATACCGCTTTTAAAAATAATGACGTCATGTGCTTACGTCATTACACCTCTCCCTATAACCGCTGAGATCGCAAAAACGGCGCGGTTAGAAAAATTGTGACCGTTTGATTACATACCGGGCGCACGCGGAAACACGCTGAATTTATCCCGAATGGTAATGGCTGTGAAAATTAAATAAATAATTTATAAAAATTCTTTAGCTTGCGGTTTTTCAACTTTTTATTCCTTACGCAATGATAGCACGAGCAAATAGGGTCAAAACTGCATAAGAACATTTAGTAAAATGTAAATTTAGAAGCACTGTATTCCATGATTTTAAAGTTGGTGGACGGCGTGGAAGACTTCTTACGACCGGAAGCTTCGGAAGTATGGGCGGTTATTTATAAATAACCGTTATATTGTTAGCCGGAAAATGTTTGTAATAACCTTAACCTTAGGTTATTAACCTTAATTAGTTAACCGGTTATTGAAATAACTGGTTATTTCTGTATTATATGCGTTAAACATTAATAATACTACAACATATTTAAACAGGAAATAGTCCAATACATTATGTGTCATTTATTATTTATTGAAAAATTTAATTTCGTTGGCTCAGACTGATTAGAAATTGGCTGCCAAAAAAATAGTCCTTTAAACTAACACCTGACACTCACCGAGAAAAAGATATTTGATAGAAGTCACATTATCGTTATATATCTGTATTTAAGGTTAGGTTTATTTTATGGACATATACGTATTACTACTATATTGTTAGCATCCGGTCTACCCATTGTTAAAATTTGAAGCAAAGATAAAATCTCCTTTTCTTTTGTTTTGTACCACGTGATGTGCCAGCACTCGACGCAACTGTCACTGTCAGTTCTGACAGCAGTTTAAAATGTGAGCTTGTCGGTTTCCTTTTCGTCTTTTTACCTTTCAAAAGTAAAGATAGCTGGGCAAATCACGTAGTTGTTTAGGAGGGATGTTCAATACGTCATGTGACTGGTTAGCAATTGTTTCCGAAGGCTACGTCTTTGTTTCATCATTTTTTCGTCCTTCGCTGCAAAACCCCCCCAAGGGTATGTTCAGTAGTCACGTGATGACTGGTTAGCAATTGTTTCCAAAGGCTACGTCTTTGCTTCAACATTTTTTCGTCGTTCGCTATATTATAGTAGTAATACGTATATGTTTATGGACTTGGCACAGTGATCTGACTTTTGTTTCCCTTCGTGGCACCGATGGTAGGTTCACAACCTCGCGGATCTGCGACTCGATGATCTACTGTAATGTTTAAATAAGTAGTATTTTCTGTTAAAAATAACCGTGTTTCGGTTATTGGTTAAGAGTACAGGGTATTAAGTTAAACCGCAAGAGGACTGGATCTTAACCGGTTAACCTCTATTAAAATATCGGTTAATTAAAAAACCCGTTTTTTTCCCATACCTACTTTGGAAGTTTTTTAACAGTAAGCAGAGACAGTAAGAGACAATAACACCCTTGGCAAAATCGTTCCTCTTCATACAAACATCGACATTTACCAAAACAATAATTTATAGAACGTGATCGGCCAGCAACTGAGGGCGATAATGTGACGCTGACGAAATCTTTTTACGATTACCATTACATAATTAATGGACGTGATCGATTGGCAACTGAGGAGAGCAGGGTGACGAATCCGAAATTACGCAATATTCTTACCTAACATAAAATAAGACTTGTACTCGTATTAATAGATTAACAGCAGGGCTCCATAAGCATTTTTTAAGAAATAAATAATTGACGTTGACAAGGTATTTCCATGATTATTATTTGATTACCGGTTATCACAAAGAACCGTTGTACTTAAATCATATCAAACTAAATCGACGACTTTTTCCTTGGCAACAGATTAAAATTTGATATACAGTCGCCATTTCGTACAGAATTTGTAGGACCAGTAGAATTTAAATGGTTGCATACGTCTGGAAATCAGGCTTTCATTTTTCATGGAATCAATAAATAAAGTTTTATCCCGCTGAACCATACGGCCTTCCTGATGTTTACTGAGAGAGAGTCGACAATTATAGGTCGGGGCAATAGGCTGATTTGACAACTATCCACGTCAGGACAACAAAATTTACATATTATTTTTCCCATTTGGAAGGTGGTAGAGGATTTTGTCCTTGTCCGAGGAGGCACCACCCCACATATCTGCTTAAAGGGGTGGTGAAATCCATATGGATGTTTCCAGCTCTGGATGTTCGAGTCGGACACTCCTAGTGCACCCACCAGGTGTAAAGCAACTATTATGACTGTAGTAAGAAAATCATGTTAACCTATGTATATAGCTTCTAAGTAGGTATTTAAAATTGTTTAGGTTGGGTACTTTATGCTTTATTTAGACCCAAGATTGTTAGTGGTGGCTCATAGGGAAAAAAGTTCTTTCTTTCAACAAAAGTATCAAGCTTTGTTTTGTAGAAGCTTCGAAATTACGGAAACCAAATAAAATTTTTGATTTTAAATATATAGATGATGTCTCTCGACTCATAAGTAAGATGTCTTCTTTATTAACTCTCATAAAAATATACAGACATTAAAAACATACGAAATAAACACCGACACTTTTTAAAATACTTACCATGGAATCCGCAGTCTCCGTAGCCTCTAATAATCAGCTTTTCTTCTATATTCCCTTCAGCGTTAGGGCTAGTGACTTTTATCAAAATATATTTGAATGTGCCCTTTGGATCAATATCGACATCCTTTATTTCAGAAATAGCTGACGATGCCATTTTTCTTAAAAGTCGTAATCCTGTTATGATGCCGGCTCGTAACATAAGAACCTAAAAATTAATACTTAAAAATAAGGTTTGCTAAAAAATTGCATTCTCAAATTTGAACTCAGGGAGAAAAACTTAACAATACATTATTAATGTTTAACTTTTGTCTTTACAACAGGGCTACAGTAATAATTATTATTACTTGCGATCTGTGGATTGCAAGCGAATATTTTGTATAAGGCGCGCCACTTTCCAGCGGTTTCCAAGACCATTTTATCTACGTATCTGAGTTACTTTTAAACTTATCGAAGAAGTTAAAACGTATTCTTATAGAATTTTTTCCGTAAAATCCAGTGGCGTAGTCGGTTTTTTTTCTAACGCTTTCCGTTTTTTAGGTATGAAGCAAACATATTATGTTCTTTTAAGTGGAACACCATGTATATTATTTTTCATATTTATTAGGCATAATGTGGACTTTCCAAAAATATATAATTGTTTACAATTATTTTTAAAATCAAGCTCAGAATTTAAGATTTTCTGAAATTTTCTTTTGTGTAAAATCAGTAGGTAGGCTATGGCTAAAATGTAATAAAAACAAAATCGATGTAAGTAATTATTATACTATCAAACTTTAGTCAAAATATCTTTTTTAATTCTCAAGTCTTAATTATTTATTACAGCATTTTAATTAAATTATGATGATATTATTGAATTTTACTGAAAATAAAACAATAATTACCTATCTTACTTAAATCTTAAGTTAGGAAAAACAAAAGAGAAACAGAATTTTGAAAAAGCAAAGTTTTAAAAGTGGTTTTCAACATGATGGCCATTTTCCCGTACGCAAAATTGGCACATTTTCGTTATTCTTCTAATAGCGTTCAAACGAATCATATAGGCTTTCTTTCCAAATTTCGGAAAGTTAAATCGATTGCCGCACGAAGATCCGCTACAGACTGATATTGTGTTTTATAGATTTTATTTTGTATGAAACCCCATAAGAAAAAATCCAAAACTGAAAGATCCGGAGATTGAGGGGGCCATCTTACAGGTCCGTAGGTACCAATCCATCTTTGAGGAAAGTTATCCTCTAAAAACGCCCTTAAAAGCGCAGAGTGTGGCATGGGGCACCGTTTTGTTGAAAGATAAACGGCATTATAAAGGGCCAATGGAACATTTTCCATCAATTCTGGAATAGCTTCCTCAAGGATTTCTCGATACCGACGAGCTGTGAGACCTCCTTCAAAAATTCTGTAGACTATGCGTCTTCCAAAAATGAAACACGAGACCCCAACCCCAAAGCGTCCTTGTTGTGCCCTCTCAAAAATCAAATGGTGATTTTCTATGGACCAATTCCTTGTATTATGGCGATTGAAAATTCCCGCACTTGAAAAATAAGATTCAACGGACCAGATAACGAGTCTGCTAAAAGATTCATCAGTATTGATTTGTTGTAAATACCATTGGCAAAATAATATTCGGCGCTCGGCATCACCGGGGTGCAAATGTTGAACTATGTGGAATTTACAGGGATGATACTTATATTTTTGCAAAATTCTTTGAGCATTAGACTTGGATACACCAGTTGCTGCCTCTATTCGCTTGCAAGAAGATGAAGGCGTCGCTTCTACATAATCCAATACGTTTATTAATTCTTCTACTTATATCTCTATCTTGTTTATTGGTGTATGCCCTAGGACGGGGCTAGATAAATGATCCATGCTCTACTAAATTTGATTAAAGGCGGGCAAATATATCTGGGAAAGGTTGCCTTCTCTCTGGATATCTAATATGAACAAAAAAAAACACTAAGATGTTATCCTAACCATAGCGCTGAAAATACGTCACCTTTGTAAACATAATTCTGAAGCTTCTTGGGGATTTTCATTAGATTGTATAAAACAAACCAACATATCATACTTTTCATTATTTTCGTAAACCGCCATTATTTTAAAAAAATACCTAACACCGAAACAACAAAAATATTTTACTAATAATCAAAAACTGACAAAACCGCAAAGTTTTTGACATTTTGCCTTTTGTTCCAAACAATTAGTCATAGCCTACTACCTAGTGATTGGACACAAAAGAAAATTTTAGAAAATCTTAAATTCTGAGCTTGTTTTTAAAAATAATTGTATACAAATATATATTTTTGGACAGCCCACATTATGCCTAATAAATAGGAAAAATAATATACAGGGTATTCCATTTAAAAGAACATATGTTTGCTTGATACCTAAAAAACGGAGAGTGTTAGAAAAAAAACGACTACGCCACTGGATTCTACGGAAAAAATTCTATAAGAATACGTTTTAACTTCTTCGATAAGTTTAAAAGTAACAGATACGGGGGGTGCCTCAAACGTTACACTTTTCGATTCTACCCTGTATCTCAAATCTAGAAATTTTTAATTATTACTAATTTTAATTATATTTATTTTCGTAACATAAAATTAGCAAAAATCAAACAGAAGGATTGCATAAGATTTTTAAAATTTGGCAATGGTGCAATTTGTTGACGTCATATCCTCTAAAATATTTTTTATTTTCAAAATTTAATAAGAGTTATAGTACACTATTACATGCAAGAACTAATAAGTCAGAAAATTATTTATATTCTAAAACTGTGCTTAAGAACTGTCAAAGTCAAAAGGTGTACCTACTTCGGATTTGTATGACGTAGGAACGTCCTAGTACATACCTACCTACGATTTTGTAATTGTATGTAACTAGTTTTTACCTATTTAAATTTTAATATGACAATGTTTTACTTACACTTTACTTAGTATCTTCTCTGTGCTATAGAAAAAAAATTACTGCGAAACGAATAGGTACTATGGACCGAAAATTACGATTACGACACCGGGACTAATTCTAGGCAACCAACAGCCAACAATAAACATCTGAAAATAGGTAACACAGTTTATTTCACCAATGTTGACCGGTATTTTCAGTTTCAGTATTTAGATTCAGAAAACTTTATGTCCTACGAATAATTTCAGATCTTTTCTAAATGATAAAATGCTGTTGTTAGGTACATGGGTACACATTACAGTGGTAAAAAATAGCCCGTATTGACTTTTTTGACCTTATAACATGGAGTGTTCCATATATACATAAACAGACTATATTAAAAGAGGTCAAGTTACGTTGTGTTGTATTCACAAACGTCTTTTATGAAATCCGTGGTTTTATCGTAAAAGTTATGAAAGCTTAGTATGTAAAGTAAAATTATAATATCATATTATTTATAAAGTAATAAACTAAGACGAAAGTTTTCTGTACAGTTTTAAAAAATGATTTTAGTTAGAAGATTGTCAGCTGTATAGTACAAGTGAGCTTTGCAGAAAATTGTACATCGTCAGGTTGGCCGAGCGGTCTAAGGCGCCAGATTTAAGCTCTGGTTCCCGAAAGGGAGCGTGGGTTCGAACCCCACACCTGACAAACCAATTTTTTCCGGTGGTAGTGAAAATTTAGTATTTTTTACATTTCTATAAAACAACACTTTTGTTATGTGATGGAACTATTACGAGAAATAGTATTGCCTTATGTAATTATTGTGAAATGTTACATAACTATGTTAATTAGTTAGTAGACCACTTATAATATAAATTATAAAAGTCATTGAATAAATGCTTTTAAAAGTAAAAAGTCTAACATTCTGACTCATACTATTTTTCTAACGATCGTTTAGGAATCGCCAGAAAACAGGTTAAAAAGTTTGTTTGATTTTGAAAAACCCAGTAAAAATTAGTTGTGCAGTCATGGAAACGTATCAATTTTATATTGCCGAACTTGCTGCGTGTAAATATAATTTGTTGTTTTTTTTTCAAAAATTCAAGCTGTTATATATTTTGCATCTAGTAAAAAGTGCAAAATAATGAGTGCCAATGAATTTTCCATTGGAACGTCTCAAGAACTGGCGGCAACATTAAATACAACCACACTAGATTAACTTTGAAAAAAATCAAGGCAAAAATATGAATACTTATGCATACAATCGTTTTATCGGCTATTGCAAGAACAAAAATGCGAGTTTTTTCTCGGAAAACGTTGTACCTAATGACTTCTAGAACTGTGTTTAGATATGAAATCTTCAGGAAATCGTGTTTTTAATAACTTTTGAAGTACCTACGCTAACAGCTATAAAAAAAAATATTATAAGCCTTAACTTCAACTCCTTAACAGAGCCGTGTACCACGGTGTGCCTGATTTATTTCCCCTATGGTAGGTAGAACAAATTATCTCGGTTTTGCTTTTTAACTTCACTTAGGTACCTACATGATAAAAATTTCTAAAAATTATTATTTACGAAAATATATCATAATAACGTCAAAAAACAAGGTTTTTTGTACATAAAGAAGTGGATTACCAATATACAGGGCTTTCCAAAAAGTGCGCGCCAAATGGAAAATTTTTTATTAAATAATTTATGAGAAATATAACTAAGGCAACCAACTCTGCTCACCTAAAGACTAACAGCCAGATTCTCCAACGCTAGTCAGGTCTAATTTGACAACCAAAAGTTTTAAACTGACAAGTGTAGGAATAAGACATTTAAGTTTGATACTATGAATTTATTTCTGAGCTCTTTCGCAAATTTATAAAGAAAAGGGCAATTTTAGTACGTACTTTCGATAATAATAGAACTAATTTGATTACATCAACTCATTCCAAGATGAAAATCATTTGGAAACCCAGACAATCGCATGAAATATCAGAATACGTCATAAGCTTTTAATGACGACGTATTAACAATGACACGACAAAAACCTGTCAAAACATAACTGATGGTCAACTATAAGATCTTAATTTAAACCATTACTAAATCTTACACTTTCTTAGTGAGTCTGAATGTAAATATTTACAAAAAAAATTGACCGCTGTTATTTGGCACACGTCAAATTTACATGTAGGTATTTTATTTTTAAAATATTTGCAATTAGTAATTATAATTCAATTTAAAATATTTTAATATCCCTGATTATCCCCTACACCTACTATTATACGACTACGTATATAATGCAAAATTAATTTATAGAACAACTCACCTGCGAACAGTGACGTTTATGAGAGTTAGAGGCAATAGAAATTGTTTAATTGACTACAACAAGTCTCAATTTAAACCATAAATGTTGAAAGTTTTAGGTCTAAAAGGATAGATACATTTTGTTCTAAAACAAACATGTTTTAACCCTTAACTTGGCAACAGATATTTTTCGCGCAAAATGCTACAATTTTGCAATGTTTTAGGTAAACATCTTTTATAAATTATAAAAAAAAAATATTTTAAAAAATCTGGTTTTTGTTTTTTCAAAAATATTGGACGTGTCCCACTAGATACGTTGTCCAGTTTTCCTGAAATAAGGAAAACTTATCAATGTATCTCCGAAGATACATTGCTAACTATTCTGAAATAATTGTTCAATATTTTAAAGGGGCTAAATACAGTAAACTCAGAACTTTTTTAAAATGTTATTGGTTAGCATGGGTACTGTACAAGGTAAAAGAAACATATTTCTTCCTACTAAAACAAAGAAAATAAATTTCTATTATATTATATATGTCCCGAAGAGTTGTGATTAGTTCCAGGCTGGTGAAATAGTTATCAAAATATACCGCACAGCAAGCAGGGTTTGGTATACTTTTACAAAGAGCGAGAACAACTTTAGCACCAAAACCCAAGTTCTCATTTTCAGAAAATGTATTGTACCTAAAGGTAAATAAACCCAGATACCCCTGGCCTAACGAATATTTTGTAACCCATTTCCGTGGCTTGTTTTTTACATATTGTTTGCGATTACCAGCCTTCTTTCCTTTATTAGGAACCATCACTTCTTTAATACTGAATCTTGTTTCGTGTTCTATATTCAAGCAGTTTTGTGTAACTTTTTGTACTAAAGGATACTGCATAGTTTTAAACATGTAATTTCTCCATTCTCTTCATCAAATTCACCTACATACATGCCTGCATATCTGTAATCGGTATTTTTACATTTGAATTTGACTATAATTTAGTCGCCGTTGCGGTAAGTTTTCTATTCTTCACTGTCACTTTGATTTGTCATTGCTGTATTAGATGGACTAGCCACCATAGTAACAGTGTCCATTACATTCACGTTGTTGTTTAATATATTTGTTATCAAATGGATCAATTATTTCTTCGCTAGGTCTTTCGTGAACATATTATAGCTACAAATTCCAGCTTGTGTGCATGGCGCTTTTGTCTCTTTTATAATCCTGTACCAAATCAACCGAGTCCATCAAATAGTGGTGGCAATTAAACATGTTTTCACAAAATCAGCTTAAAGATTTTATTTTTAACATGAATTTATCCGTGGTGGAATATTAATGTACGTGGAAATAAACGAAAAGGCTTTCCAATCAGTTTTACTTGTGTGGAGCATTCGTCCATCACACTGCGGTTGACGTGTTAAGGCAACTAACCCGCGATGCGTTAGATAAGAGTGCGACAATGCGAGAATTAACAGAATTCGTAGAGCGAATTACGAATTCGGGGGAAGAGGAATCTTTGATACTGCAGGAGGCAATAAGAGAAGAAGAGCCAATATTTAACGTAGAGAAATAGTTTTTTTGGAAATTATGTTAATAAAATAAAATTATTAAATATATATGTTTTTATTTGATTAACTATTCAGAGTTTTGCTATCGATATTTTTACTTAAAATTATCAGTGCTATTTTTGTATTACTGGTCTTTTTCGCTATTTTCATAATACTATCACTGAGAAAAAAGCTAATTATTCCTTATAAGGATTATTATTAAACTCCTTATGCAACTGTTTAATACTGAACCCAATCTCAATACAACAAAACTGACTGTCTTACTGTGGTAGCAACATGGTGGCTTAGCCAGTAAAAACTTGAAATCATAGCTAAAATACAGCTTTCTAATAGGCATTAATCCGCTAGACTTTTATGGTAACCAACCAGTAATATTGGGACTATTATGTAGTTTTATGTCTAATAATATAACTTACAGATTTTCTGGGCTAATGAAACTGTGTCGTAAGCTATATGCATCTATCTTAGTATCTATAAAATTTGATACTGTTACCCTTAACATTTAGTTGTATTAGGACCGCTTGTCTTATTTCTGCGGTTATTTAATATTTCGAATTGCAGTTATAAAACTGTTTCATTAGAATAGCAACATTTTCTCATATACTATACAGGGTGTTATTAGTGGGGTTCTGTAAAGTGCAAAACTATTGGAAAAAACTTTTTATGCAAAAAGTTCTTATAATTATTAGTACAGCATATTTCAGAAATACCCTTAACTATATAGGATCTATCAAAAAAGCGTGACAATTCACAACTAACTTTTTTAATGAAAAAGCCCTTGTATTATTAAATTTTTGGTTTCCTCTTAAAATTTTAACATTATTCACAAAATTAATTTGGATTATGGGGAACCCAACCGGATCAAACTCGAAAATGAATAAAGGATTTTTCATTTCAAAAGGTTAAGTTGTGTATTGTCAAGCTTTTTCATAAACCTCGTATAATTGAGAGTATTTTTAAAATATAGTAAGCTGATAATTAAGACCTTGATATAAAAAGATGTCTCTTGTCCAATGATTTGCACCAACAACTAAGACAACAACAACGACAAAAAACACAAACCCACTAAGAAAACATAAGTATATAAAAGAGTTGTATGGTATACACAGTGGCACATCTAATAACTGTAGCCTTAAGCAATTCCATAATTTTTTTAGTAGGCAGCCGTTTGCTCTAATAAAGAAAATACAGCTTTAACAAAAAAACTTGTATTTACACACCGAAACGCTAACGCTCACGCCTGGTCTTCTCCTAGAAAGATACTAAAACGATAATGATATGTGCGGAAATGGCAATCCCGCCCTTTTTTGGAATTTTTAATAACAGGTACAAAAATATTTTTTACAGTTGCATGACAATTTTGCGAAGGTAATAAGGCGTTGTATTATAATTATTAACGTGTAGTAGTACGACATAAAATTTTTACCCTTGTATGAAATGTGTATTAGGACTGGACAGAATTGTATTGGTAATGTTACTAATGCATACTGTTTATAAATGACGTTCTAGCAGTTCAGAGATTGCTCTAGCTGTTAACCTGTGTTACTAGCCCAATAGTTTAAATAATACTGCTTAATAAAAATATTGTTATCCGTACAAAATAATTCTTAGCAGTTCTGTTTTATTAGATCATTTCCCTCAGTGTAGAATACAAAAGTGGCCTAGTGCAAAAAGTCATATTTAGCCCCATCTCATAGAGTAGCAAAAAATTACGCCAATGCCACTACGTGTTTAAGAAGATATTTGTTTTTTAAAATTTTTTGTCTATCTATCCAAAAAATACAAAAATGTAGGATAGGCCACTTTTACGTTGGCGGCCTTATTTCATTCAAAATATCTATTTAAAGTTAAAAGTAGAACAGTTCTGTCTCACGATTTTTTTTTAAATCACAAATGGCGTGAATAGTTTTTAATATTCTCTTAATAAGTATTATTATATACATTGTTTGAAGCTGCCCTATTGCGAGCGGAATTAGCGGCGTTTCCGTTTTATTTAGAGCTTCGCAGAGGTAGAAATGAAATGAATATATTGCTTATGCATTAGTTTGTATCTACGCACACTTCCATCATTAATAAACATTATGTTGTAGCTGCCAATAAAGACCACTGCTTAAAGTGATTAATTATTATTGTACTACCTGTATTGGAAAAAAATGAGCGATTTGCATGCATATTCGCATACACAAACTTTTTGTTGTTTCCATCACGTAAACACTTACTAAAGAAACGCATGTTTATGTAATCACAACTATTGGTAAATATTACAAGAACAAAAATATGAGTGAATTGGAATTTCGAAAAAAGAATAATTAATGTTCACCCAAGTTGGCCGGTTCAGCAGTTTTTTTTATTTATCATTTTGAAAGAGGACCCTTCAAATAGTAGCTTTACAAAAAATTAGAATTTTATTCCAACGTTAAATCCCTTAAATAAATTAAATTAAACACCGCGTGAATGGAAAGCGTGACGTGATTACACGGTTGACGAGAGCGCGCTGTGGCTGGCGCCCCCGGTCTCCTCTGCTAAGCGTGCTTACCCAGATAGCACAAGACGTCCACCGGAAGGACAAAATTTGTCCATAATGTAGCCAGTATGTTCATGGACATTTTTGAACGGTCCACTGGATATCCGTTTATTCTAGTGCTTATGGATGTACAACTTTGGACATGTTTGGTACTTCGATATAGCGCCCTCGCTCAGAAAATGGGTAAACTAAGAAATTGAACCAGTTGTTAAAAGAGGGCGGCGTGTTCCATTTATCTTATCGTTGTTTTCCGAAGTGAAATAACTTCAAATACTTTGTTTCATATTTATAAACTATTACTATCAGGAATGCGAGTCTCCCAGGAATGCAGCGTATACAGCCTGTTATGCATTGCATATATTGAAACTGGTACGGTATTGTTAAACTGGTCAATATGGATCCATACACAGCTGACGATGACGCATGAGTTCGCCCAATCGGAATCACTCTAGCGGACTGAATGGGGTCAACAACCCTTTAGCTTGGCTTAGGGTACATCTAGCACCTACTTTACTGCTTAGGCAACTATACAAATACGCGTGCATATTTCAATATAATTTTCTAAAGCAGACCCTACACGATCATTATCACTGTCAGTATTTCACACAACAGTAATACTGTCAGTATAAAAATATTCGAATAATCTGCAACGATTTGCTTGAATTTACTTCATTCGATCATTCTACACGATCAATATTACTGAAAATATTTCTTGATATCGACAGTAGTAATGATCGCGTAGGGTCTGCTTTAGAACTAGAAGGTAGTTTTAAATAATAATGTACCTAGGTAGTTTCCAAGGGTACCAAACTAGTTTCTTTTTGTTTTGCTGCCTAGAAAAATAATGCTCTTCGTCGATCCGATGTTAACTAATATTTTGCTTATTTTTATCTAGTTTGTGCTTTGATTAGTGCTTCTTAAATTAGTCTGATTGGGTTGACAACTAAATTAAATTTACCACTAATAATATTTACGTATTATGTAACGTTTGGGGGTGCAAGAAAGCGATTTATGTAGATACCTATATCTCGACTTTAGAAAAACTCATTTAGAGGATCTCTTCAAAAAAATCGGTAAGTTGGGATAATTTTATTAGAAAAAGAGCCACAACTTGTAGCATTTTTATTTTACGCATATTTCTCCATAAGGAAAAATGCTACTACGGTTATTATTTATGTAAACCTTTTCATTTAAGTCCTTTAAAACTTTCTTAGTCTGTCTTTATAACAAATTAAATATCTTTCTACTTTCTTAAGAATTGCACCTCGGTATAAAATGATTTTTAGCTTCATTATCAATAGGTAGTTTTGAGAGTTCGCTAAATGTTATCTCGTCAATTCGCCATTCCGCAGAGAATATTTTGATTAGGAACGAACCCGACTATTCTGTCAGAACATATCTTGGCTGTGCGATCGAATTGAGGTTAGCCACGACGTGGAGAGGAAGCCGGTTTTTGTTTTCAAGAATGTTGTTTTTTTAGAACAGAGATTATAAATATAGGAAAGGACAAAGAAAATGGGTCTTTCGTCGTTTGGAATCTGCGAAGAAACAGGTAGACGAGACCCATTTCAGGGAGGCATTCTTCAGCACTATTTTTGGAAGTTTTTGAGAATTATAGATGTTGTGCGATTCTATTTGTTTCCTGAATGGTCTTTTATAGAAAAAGAAACGTCGCTGTATGCCTTTGAGGATGTTTTTTGATTTTCTTTCATTGAAATAACTAGTGATGATTAGAAAAGTATATTTTTGTTGCTTGTAATGGTACTTTAGAAGTCCAGTATGGATTTGTATTTTTATGGTTCCCTCAACTAGAGGTAAGTGTACATTATCCGAGCCCACTGTTCCATAGCTTTTGTCGTGTGACATTATAGGGTGTAAATGCATTTTAGGGATCACCTTTGGGATAGATCAAGTTCAGGATAGATCAACTTTGGGATAGATCAAGTTCAGGATAGATCAACTTTGGTATAGATCAACTTCGGGATAGATCACCCTCGGGATAGATCACCTTTGGGATGAACCACCTGTAAGATTCACCCCTTTTAGTTCTCCTTCGGGATAACACACCTTTGAATTCACCACCCTTGAGATAAATCACCCTTTTGATTCACCATATGTACTACAAGTAGGGTGAAGTCTTTATGAGGCAGCAACGTGGTACTTTGGTGTCAGTTAGACCGAGAAAAAGCAGCAGTTAAGGCCAGTTTGTTCCTTTTATTTATAATTATTTGAATATTTAACTTTATCACAATTTTATATGGTAATTTAAACAAATTTCTTTCATTAATTATGTAATGACAAATTGGTTGCAATCATAATTTACTATTTTAGCTAAATTAATGTGCGCCCTAATCGAATTCATGAATCTCGACTAGCGGTTAGTATTTATTACAATTTACCTAAAGTTTCTATCAAATGGTACAGACCAATTTACCATGAATCATTTTTGGAAATCTTAAACTGTAAATATGAAAAAAATGTAAGTAATGTACAAAGTTTGTAAAAAGTGGATCAAATTATTATTAATATAATAAAAGTTTATTTGTGTGGGACCCAGATCTTTTTGTGCGATATTCAGGTACGTTAGTGGCGATATTTTTAAAAGGTTTCTGTTTTTACCCCTGTAAACAATATACTTAAAAAAAAACAGTGGCGCTCAGAATTAAAAACATCACATAGTAATTACTACCGAACCAGCCAGGAGCCATGGCCGATCCAACGGATCTCAGATCTCACCGAATGCTAGCTAGGGCTTATAGTATTACCCAGGTAAGTAATATTGTAATAACCTTTCTGTACTTGGTATGTAAAACAGAATAATGTTTTTTCTTTGACAAATGCCGTAATGAACTAATTTTGGTTATAACTTTAAAATACGGTGTAGTTGTGCTCAGTTAGTATTTTTCGTTTTGATTTTTAACCTCTTTTTTAGCAGACAGTTTAAGCTAGTAGGAATAATTCTCATCTCATTAATAACGTAATATAGGGTAAGTCATAATTCGTTGTGTTGATCGTTCTGGTTAGGTACAATTTGAACCTATTTCACGAGTGGTCCATATTTTCCTATAAAATAAAAAAATTGCTATTAAATTAAAATAGGTACCTCTACATATTTTTGGTAAAATGCGATTGTGGAATTAAAAATAGTTTGGATTGTTTCAGTCTAATAAAAAAATGAAATGTCAAGATAATATTTAAGTTTGGCAATGTCCCGGCTGGATCATTTGTTTCTTCTTTATAATATTAGAGCTTATGACGTCAGGCTCTTTAGAAGCATCGGATTCGGGGGTGGTTTAGGGTGTTTTTAAAATAAAAAAAGTGTGCGATTTGAGAGAAAAAAGTATTGGGTATGTCTGTACACTACCCAGGAGTCACTTGTTCAAATATATTCAGTGAATTCCATAACACCCTGTATATAATGATTACGTATAAATGAATTACGCAGGTACATAAAAGGTAATTTTAGCAATAACAATAAAATTAAAGTAATATTGTAGAAAAGTAGAAAATGTGAAAACTGGTTTATATTAAAAGGAGTGTTAAATTGGTTTTTAAATCTTGTTTTTTGAAAATCTAAATGTTCCACAGATAGATATTTTGCGCATTTTGCAAAAGTCCATATAAGGTCCATAAATGGAATCCAGAAGGACGTCCAGCAATAATGTGTCATTTGTATAGTCTACTGGATATCCATAAGCTGTCGGCTGGACAAATTCTGAATATCCTACGGACAGCCGGTATGTTCACTGTTCAGTTAAGGATATCCACTGGCTATCCAGTGGACTAGGATGTGCTATTTGGGTATGTTCTTAGTTTAGTGTTGATTCGCGAGCACAACGTTTTAAGTAGAATATTTTGTGTTAGTTATTAGCTATCATATTTTTAAATGATGAGTTTCACAAAAAATATTTATAAAACTTGTGTAGTACCGGAGTGTAAAAATACATCTATTAGGGCACCAAATAAATTACTCATTAGCTTACCTGGCACTCAAAAATCAAGGAAAGCGTAAATTACTAGGATCAGCCTTAATACAACCAGGTTCTACAGACATTTTAGCTAAATACACTCAAATACACCACCACAAAATAATTTAGAACACTCAAGCATAAACACAACTCTCATAAAGATTTTTTGGTTCAAATTTAGAACTGTTCTAGAACGGTTTGCAGCTGCGTTTTTGAATTTTTGCCACTTATTTTTGATTCAAATCCACATGAAAATAAAACCTATAATATAACCTATTCATTTGAATCAAAACAAAGCTATAATAGGCAAGTCAACACTAACAAGTTATACCACAGAACATCAGGTAAAAAACGTTAAGAGCGTGTTAATGGGTCGCAACATTTGTGACGTTGATTTCAACGGTGGCGACCTCCGTGATATGTCCGAAAGTACTCATGGCGGAAGCGGGACGCGGTGGGAAGCTACCATATGATCATTGATCAGTTAAAGGTCAATTAATCAATTAATCTTGTGACATTTTATAACCTTGTATTTACATGATGTTAAAAAATATTTTATTGGACTTTGTAAAAGAATTTTCAGAGAAAATATAAAAAATGTTAATAGCGGCTATTTGCTAAAACAAATATTTAAATACAACAAAGCATAAAATACCAAAACATCAATTAACCTTTAAAAGCAATACAAAATTGTATTGTCTTTAAAAGTAAAAGAACAGTCCCATTTTTACTAATTTCTTCATTTAGTCAATATAAATGTAATGAAATTTTTATCAAGTCATTTCATAACATGGCTCCTGTGCATGGCTTACATGAGAATGTTAAAGCAAGGTAAAAGTCACAATCGGGTGAAGGTTCTAATCAGACTTCTTCAGTTCCATTAACATCACGCTGGGCTTGTGTGGAGGTCCAATTCCATCGAGCATTTAACATGAAACCAAAGGAAAGTTTCGGCAGAACCATCTTATACTAAGTAATAGCTATTTATATCACACAATCAGGTGCACTAGTTAACTTTACGTATTAATTGAATGATACATAAAAAAAACTTTAGTTAAGTTTCAACTTTCAGTAAAAATTTTGTGCTTTCTATAGTGTCTAGTAGGGCAATCCTGAGTTAAAGTGTACTCGTCAAGACGTATACGTTTATTTCCGAAGCTTAACGTAGGGATGCTACATACAAACGTATGTATCTAGTATTGACAACTTGTGTCATAGTCCGGCGAGTGAATATTTTCTCGTGCAATGCATCAATTGATTTACGTAACTGTTATTATTTCTAACACTGTATGCCTGACAGCGGTAAAATGTCAGTCTGTAAAATTTAAAACAAAAGGCTGCAACCTTGCTTCAACCAATCACATGAGGGATGTAAAAAACTTGTCATCCGGATCAACGGAGTATGCATATTTGTCAGAAAGGCTTTTAATTCCAGAGGATGTTTCTTCAAAAAATAACACGTTCGCCTGTAGTCTGAATAATTGTTAAGTTTGAATAATTGTGCTCATTTTGTATCTGACATCGGCATTATTAAAATTTGATAATGAAAAATGGCTTCTATATACAAGGAAATTGGCACAGTTTTTAGGACTTATTCAGTAAGCTGTTTTTCAAGCTTCTAATGTGGCAAGAGTTTTGGGAAAATAAAAAAAAATCGTTTTTATAATCCTTTGGAACATTAGTGTAATAGGAATTCTTACATGATGGATATTTACACGAGTACTTAACTCTGCCAAAGAATGAAACTGCTATGACTGCATCCATGTTAGAGAAAATACAGATACAGTACGAGGTAGGTATGGGTGGCAAACTACAAAATGAAGTTTTTCGACAAGCAGAAAAAATATGATAAAAATATAAATCACATTGAATGTTCTGGAATTAAAATCATCTAATTAGTTACACCTAGAACAAAATATGTTTGAAATATTATTAAGAAAATGGTACTTACCTAACTACAATATCTGATTTGTCTATTTACATCTACAATAAAAAAAAAGTTTGGTTAAAATCATTCTTTGTGACACAAAGACCACAAAACAGAAATGGCCAAATTCACTATTGCCAACTTTCATCATTTATTATTACAAAATTATGTTCACTTAAATAAACCATATAAAAAATAAATAAATTAGTACTATTAGTCTAGTCTTCCGAACATATTGGTATTGGAAATACATTAGAGTGTGTATTATTTTTGAATGCTCAAAGTATATTTTGCTGACAGACTTGCAGTTTAAAATATCAAAAAACGAAAAAACTGTATATTTTAGAACAAACTACTCATACGATTTTAAATAAAAAAATACCTGGAAAAATGTTTGTTTACTAAACTATGTAACAGAATACCATGTTTCCAGACATGTATTGATAATAGGCCATATTTTTCTTTAATACAAACGGACACTTACCTGGAAAAGTAATGAAGCCCTAATTTGCTTTTCTAAGCCGATGAATTGTGATTAAAATCACATATAAAATAATTTTCATCTTTTTACGAAATTATAAAATAGCTAACGGATAAGACGAAAGCGAGACAACCGAAACTAAAATAACCTGATTGGTCTAATTTTGGCGTATCTGTTGTCTGTCGAATGGAAGCAGCGCCTCTATGGCAGGTTCGTTAAATAAATGTGACAAGTGGCAGCTGCGATAATCCGTATTTAAAGTTTCAGGGCCCTGAGTTATACTGATTTTCTGCACTGAGTAAGCCGCTACTACAGCACGCCGCGCCGTCCACCTTACAAACCGCGCAATGACGTCACGCGCCTCCCAAGCAGATATCTAAAAGCGGCAAGATTGACTTTAAATATCTCAGCTATAAAAAGAGGTATCATCCTGAAATTTTCAGGGCATTATAAGTAAACTTAATGCTGTAAGAAAATGGAAAAAAATTTACCAAATGAATTTTAGTGAATGAGCCCATTTGGAAAATGGGCTGTTTAGGGTCTTTTCTCAGGCATTCGGGATCCGATTGTACAATATACTGCCAAAATACCGGATAACCACGAAATTTTGGGTTTAATTGTACTTCGACAAGTGGTACGATCAACGACTATAATGTCACTTAATGGCTAATGGTCGTTAATATACGCAAAGATATAATAATTAGTTGATTTTAAAACTACGTTAAACTTTCATAAACAGAATAAAAATTCGTATATGGAACCGTATCCGAAACAATATCCGCAATTAATCCATAACAGTATCCGAATTCGAGACCGATATGGCATATCCCTAATAACTCTAGTATACATTATGAATAACTAGTTTCTGTATCACCCCGGTATTTGGTTCGTTTCTTGTAACCCTAAAAAATTGACCTATAAATAAAATTTTAACAATGCTGCTTAAACTCTATACTTAGTAAAATTAGGTCTTCATAAAAATTTTCGTAATTATGCTTTAGCAGAATCCGATAGCCTGTCCTGTATAAAAGAACCGTACAGGATAAATGTCCTGTCGTTGTCCTGTGATGAAAATTTCGCTGTGATTAATGGAGTACGTGGCGCTTGAATGAATGTAGAAAGACGAGGGGGTTTTTGTCAAATACTCGCTTGACAAAAAAGATCATTGTTATTTATTTTTACGTTTTTGATTCTCAGATTTAGATGCTATTGTATTGCATTTTTACAGATTTTAAATTTTTATGTTTATGTATTATCATTATATTCATCTCAAGTTAATATCGAATTATGAAAACATTTAACCAATGGGCATAAATGTTTACTGACGTGTTACGTAAGTTCTGGCCATTTTTGTATTACAAAATATACCGCCACAATTTGTAAAATACTTGTACAATCAACTGCTATTTTTTTACTTTATCTCTATACAGGGTGTCTAAAATAGGTGATACCACTATTGCTATCTCCGAAATGGTAAAAAATACGAGGTCGGTTAAATTAGAGGAAATGTGCCATTTATAGTCCCTATTCACATCCCGTTTACGGAGTTGCCAAATTCTCTATAGTTTCTTATCTACAGGGGATTTTTTAAAAATAGTAAAAAACTTAATTCTTAAATATCTCGAAAACTATTATAGTTAGAAAAAAGTTGTTTTTACAAAAATCACACGATTTTTTACCTTCTCTAAAGTAACGTTATTGTTTTGCTTATACGATTTGTTTTTACTGAGTTACTGATCCTAACTTGTTTTTTCAAATACGGACCTGGATTTGTTGCTGCATTTTTTGAAAGAATACTTCATACCCTTTACAACTGTGTATCACTTGATTATGTTTTTCGACGTTTTGGTGAAGAATAGTATCATCATCAGGATATTCTACCAGTACGGACCTGGCATTTTTCAAGTTAATGCGCCATTTCACGACCTATTATTGAGACAATTAGGTCAGAATCAGTAAGTGTGGATTAAATTGGGTAAATTTTAATTATAATCATGATTACTAACCAGGACCCTCAAGTTTGTAAAATTAGTCCAACGCCTGAAAAAAGCATAAGCTTAGTTTTAATTATAACAAATCCTAATAATTAATTCTTATCCGAACCCAGTAAATACGACAATGGTTTTATTCTAGAATATAGTTAAAGTTCTTTAATTTGAGATAATATGGTTTCTTTTCAAAGTCAGTAAATAGTAATTCAATTGTACCAGCAGAATGAGTTGCAGCAGAAATGAAACCATTAGGTAAAATAGGATTATTTATTATTATCTTTTGAACTGAAAGGTGATTTTTGGATACGAAAATATTAAAAACGTAAATAATGAAGACGTATCATCAAGGGTGCATTTTACAATATGTAGTAAACTTAACCACTAGTTAGGTGCTGTTAATGAAGGCCGCTAATTATATCTGATCTGAGTCTGCTAAACTTTTGCCTTCAATAACTCATTGGCTTAAGTGCAATTTGACAAACTTTAATGACCAAAGGGTTCTGGTTAGTAATCATGAACATATTTTCAAATTAATCAGTTGAATAATTTAAACCACAGCGATAGGTTGTGAAATTGTGCCTTAACATGGAAAATTCCAGGTCCGTATCGATAGAAAATCCTGATGATGTTGTTATTCCCGATCAAAACGTCGAAAACCATAATCACGTGATACATAGTTGTAAAGGGGTAAAGTATTCTTTCAAAAAACTCAGCAAAAAATCCAGGTCCGTATTTGAAAACAACAAGTTAGTACCAGTAACCCAGTAAAAACAAATAGTATAAACAAACCAATAAAACTACTTTAGAGAAGGTAAAAAATCGTGTGATTTTTGTAAAAACAACTTTTTTCTAACTATAATAGTTTTCGATATATTTAAGAATTACATTTTTGACTATTTTTAAAAAATCTCCTGTAGATAAGAAACTATAGAGAATTTCGCAACTCCGTAAAAGGAATATGAATAGGGACTAGAAATGGCACATTTTCTCTAATTTAACCGACCTCGTATCTTTTACCGTTTCGGAGATAGCAATAGTGGTATCACCTATTTTAGACACCCTGTATATATAGTCGTCGTTAACTATAAGCAGAGAGTGCTATAAGTCATATTGTTACCATTTATAAAAAAGCTCTATAAAATAACTGTCATACAAGAACGAGCAAAATAATAAGTTAATAGCATTTTTCGGCTATTGTAATGTTCTAGTTTTACTTGCAAGTTCAAAAGGCCTAAAAAAGGTGTAAGCTAATTTAAATACACTGTTTGCAATAATTTTAAACAATAAGTTTGTACAAAGAATAAATTTATAATATTATTTATTTGAACGGTTCAGATAACTTATATCTTGAACAGTCGACATATCCAAACCAAAAAAAAAAAACAGTTGTTATACGAATGTGACTTATAGTTGACGAGGACTATACAATAGACTGACGCATAAATACGTAGTATGTTTTGGTATTTTAGAAAGCTGTTGCTTAAGTCATTTTAAGAAAAAAGTTTCTTTAAAGATATTTCCTAAAATCAATTTTACTCGTAAGTTACAGGCTGTTAAAGTTTTCTGCCAGTTTAAAAATTTTTTAAACCTGTTTTCTAACTAAATGCACCTAAATGTTACGAAAGAACAATATATCATTAGAAAGTACTAAATACTATGTAGTGATGCTTTAAACTACGTACATTTAGAGCTTTAGTCCGCCATATTACTACAATTTCATTTTCCAATTATATAAAAAGATGTGCTGTAACAATATTCATGGAAAGAAGAATTAGAAAATAGAGAGAGTCGTTCTTATATATTAAGTTAGTTAGTTAAAACTTAACCATGCGTAGTGCAAAATTATTTAAGTCAAATAAAATTTAAGGAAAATTATACTATCTTGTGGTATTTATGTTTCTGGGGAGTGGAACTTTATTATAAATATGCAGTAAATAACATGGCGGGTTTAAGGAGGTAAAAACCACTCTTGAAATGCGATTATTATTGGTATTTTTTTTCCTTTCTTGGGTAGAGGTTTATTGTGTGAAATTAAAATAGCTTCTTTAACGTTTCGCCCATCGTTTTTGGGCTTTTTCAAAAAAAAATTGTCTCTATCGAGTGTTTTCTAAAAAAATATAAAATGGGATGTCATTGAAATCCTTAAAAATAGTGTTTATACAAAATGAAGACACAAACAAAGACCATAAAAGACAATACATACGAATTAAAAATTGTTTCTCTAAAATTTACCAAATATAAATATATAGGTACGCACCTCGAGACATTATGGTGTTTAAATATGTACTGAGAGATTTATTTTGAGGTACTTATCACTACCAGTATTTTTTGTCTTTTTTTATTTATTTTTTGTTTCTTTATTGTGTGTTAAAATGCGTTTCTTCCGTGAATTCTATGTTATATACCGAGTGTTCTAATTTGTGTGTTTAATGTTCAATGTATTAGGTTGTGATAAATTTTACTTAGATTGTCAATATCTTGTTTGTCGTTTACTGCAATAGGTTCTTTCTTTATGTGAATCATTTCTTTAACAAGAAGTTTTTGGTAATTGTTGTCCTGAGTTAAAATTTTTGTGTTAGTGAAATTGAAATTATGTTTTTCATTTTTTTCGTGTATGTGTAAAGCAGTTGACGCATTTTTTGTATACTTGTGCCTGTTTAATCTGCTGTTAAGATATTGAGTGGTCATTCCAATATATTGTTTTGGACAATTTAAACAGGGTAGGTATAGCGTAAATTACACTAGATTTATTTTTTACTGGAACCTTACTTTTAAGAGGAGAGAATAAGGATGACAAAAGATTTTGGGCTTTGTGGCAAACGGTAATATTGTGTTTATTTAAAATGTATTTAATTTTTCTGATAATTCGTTCGTATAAGGTAGAGCTACATATTTTTTTGGTTCGTTATTATTGGTGAGTCTCTCTTTGGTTGCGTTGTTATATAATTTAAAAGTTCTTTGTTTCATAATTCTATTTACTTGGGGTAGTGATTTTCTTTTAGTAGTTTTCTAACTTTTTCTAAAGCTTTTGGACGATATTCTGGCGAGGTTAAAATTAATGCTCTGTCAGTTAAGTGCATTTTGGTTGTTTATTTATTTAATTTCCCGGCTTTATTTGGTATTATTTAGTTTCTCTTGTTGTCTATTTTTGTTGCTATACTAGGTATATGATTATTATTTTGTTGTTATTATTGAGTTGTTGACAAAAAGGATGTCTAGTACAGACACAGCAGAAGAAGTTGTGGATTTTCTTGAACTAAGTCCAGCGAAGACAAGGTCTAAAAAAGCATTTCAGTATTGAGATGAAAGAGGTTATTCTTAACGTATATAAAAAAGAGAGCGAGGAAAACCAGGCAATGCCTATCGATGAAGTAGTTTTAAAAGGGAAAGTTGGAGTATGCCGTGCTTCAGTCTTTAATGTGATAAGAGAATACAAAAGAAATCACAGTTTCTCTGAGCCGAAAACCAATGAAAATCGGAAAAGCATTATAAAATCATTGGATGAAGCCGATAAGCATGCGATTAGAAGAAAAGTGCAAAAATTATTTTTCCGAAATGAAATACCTACAGTCACTAAAGTAGAGATGGTACAAAATACTAGGAACAGATATTTTTTAACAGTTACAAACGAGGAACAGATTATAACAGTTATCAGTTTAATACAATATCTGTTCCAAGGCTTCGATTGTTCCGAGTAACAAAACGAACGTTCTGCATTAAGAAACCGTTCTCAATTGGCAGCATTGCAAATTGCAACAGTTACTCATCTCATCGGCCGGCTACGGCTAGCACACATTGAATAATAAAGTCGATTTTGATATCACACCATAACATTAACATGCGTCGCATACGACATCGAATACTGAACCCCAATATAGCCGAATATCGTTTCACGCTTTTACGCCATTATTATTTAATACATATTTGGTATTAGGCTCGCACACTCGCACGCGAAATCGTCCATTTATCAACGAGTACTGAAAGTAAATAATATTGAATTCTTCACTGTGCTGAAATAACATTAATGGGGTTTTGTCGCATTCTGCGGAACTGTTCCTTTTGCATTTTAAATGTTTGCTGGCCTGTTCCTGTTGATCTGATATTTTTAATACTTAGACGTTTCCTGTCAGGATGAGCGTTCTGTTTGTTCTGTGTCACTTTTTTATATATTGTTAAAATCCATTTTTGGAATTATTTTCTATAAATGTTTATTATGAATATATCATTATGATGATCGACAAATTTATTTCTTACATTTAAAAAAAATAATTACCTTAAATTATTATACTTGAATAACAGTACTAAGAATTAATTCACGAAATAATCCAAATAATGTACACATAATATGTACATGACAAATGACAAGTAACAATATACTCCTTTTTAACATGAATAATTTTAAATCCGGAGTTGTTTACACATCCGTTGTAATTCTATCTAAGTATGTATTATTCCTATTCCGCGTTCTGTTGATTTTAAATTTCAATGTCGTTGCATGTTACAAGCTATTCCGAGAATCTCAAAGTTCCAACGTCGGAACTGTTAAAAAGTAACAGGTTTTGGAACTGTTCCGTAAGCGGAACAGTTACGAAACGGAGCTGTTATTAAAAAATGACAGTTTGTATCACCTCTACACTAAAGTATTGAAGGAAGTGAATGAAGACGTCATGTTCCCAAATTTAAAACAATCTACATTTTATAAACTTCTAAAGAATTTTAAAACGAAAAAGCGAGGACGGAGTAGTTTGTTGCAGGACAGAGAAGAAATTATGCAATGGAGAAGGGAGTATCTGACTAGAATAAAATCTTACAGAGAACAAAATAGAAAAATGTTCTACCTTGACGAAACATGGGTTAATGCAGGGCATACGACATCCCACGTATGGGTTGATGAAACTGTAACTTCATTCAGAAAGTGTCTTTTTAGATGGACTCTCTACCGGATTGAAAAATCCCACAGATAAATAAAGCAAACAGTGGCCTAATTATTAGGAAATTAATACTTTTTCTCAAAAACTGTTATAGGTTTTACAAAAATATAGTTTTAATTTGCACTGCATGAAATGTGATTTTTTAGGTAAAGGAAAACGGCTGCCATATTGGTAATGAAAATGGATTTGTTGATGATGACTTATGGCGCTTCGAATCCAAGAAAACAGGAGATTACCACGAGGAAATCATCATTTGAAAAGTGGTTTGCCAACATTTTACCCTGTTTAGAAGAGAACGCAGTGATTGTTCTTGATAATGCACCTTATCACTCTTGAAGAATGGAAAAGATCCCAACAATTGCTACAAGAAAAGGGATACTCAAAAGTGACTGCGGTCCTAGGATATCAACTTTGAAGAATCTATGGTAAAAGTTCAACTTTTGACAATTGTTAAACAGCACAAGGCCAAATACGAAAAGTACATTATTGACGAAATGGCCGCGAGTCAAAACAAAATTGTACTTCGTTTTGCCTCCTTACCATTGCGAGCTTAATCTCATTGAGCTAATATGGGCCGAAGCTAAAAATTTCATAGCTCAGCGTAATACCACTTTTAAATTTGCGGATCTCAAAGAACTTTTTAATGAAGCCTTCCGAAGAATTACAGCAGCGGAGAAGTGGGAAAAGTGCGTTCGATATGTGAAGGACAAAGTTGAGAAGAAAATGTAGAAGTTGGATAATGTTATATAGAGGTTCAAGTTGAACCACTAATCATTAATACTGCCGATGATGATATTGATGGTGATGACAGCACTTCGAGTTCATCATTTTAATTAAGACTTCTACACTCTATAGCGTGTAAAAGTATCCAACTTCAACTTCTTGTTATATTTTAAATTAGTGAAATTAATGCTAATTATGCTATTCCCTGTTTTTATAAATCATTGACTCTATAAGAATCGAGGTTTTTTAAATATTTTTTTCGTTTCTGTTTCAGCTTAAATCATTCACATACCTTGTGATCCCTCATTTTCCATTAGTGTTTTTTATGTAGCTTCACATATGGCCCCGTTCAGTGTTTCAGTTTTTGACAATCACGTGCGTAGTGCATGATTGTATTTATGTTTAGTCTATCTGGGGGATAAATAGACCTGTCTATTTACTTCAAAGATAGACACGACATGTATGTAACATACATAATGAGGTTTGAAGAAATCTGCTCCTTTATTTTCTACTACTGTTAAAAATTGAGTTCGTTTAAATGTGGTCGTACAAGTGTTAAAGATGCACTCAGTAGTGCACGCTTAAAATCTGAAACTACACTAAAAATTGTTCCAAAAGTGCATGCTACGATATTAAGAGACGTTATCGTCGGTTAAAGAAATCTGAGATAGGAAAGGCTGTAAACATCGCCAAAGAACCAGCAAAGTACATTTTAATTGGACATAAAGAAGCTGTCCGCGAAATTGGTGCGGATAAAAATTTCTTTTTAGTATTTTGGAGCGTTTTCGATAAAACAAAGTGAATTTTCTGCGCCGATTTATCACCAAAGCTGAAACTTGAGTCCACTATTACACACCAGAAATAAAACAACAATCTAAACAGTGACGACGCAATGGTTCTCCTCCCCCAGAGAAGCCAGTAGCGGTTCCATGGCGGGATAGGTAACGGCTTCATTTTTTTGGGATATAGAAGGTATTCTTCCAATTGATTACCTTCTAAAAGGCCAAACCATCACAGGCGAAAACTATGGAAGTCTTCTGGATAAACTAAAGCAAACAGTTCCTGTTTGTCGTCCTGGTTTAGTCAAGACGAAAATTATTTTCCCTGAAGATAATGCACGGCCCCAGACGCCTGTTATTGCTATGGCAAAAATTCATAAATAAGCTTTGATTTGCTGTCACGCCGGTCTTATTCGCCAGACTTAGCACCGTCGGACTACCACCTGTTTCCACGCCTAAAGAAATACCCAGAAAGTCAGAAAATTTCAGCAAACTGCAATGTTACAGCTAAGGCATATTTCGAAGAGCTTGACAGGTCTGAGTTTTATCAGGGCTAATCATCGCTGGTTTAAATGTATCGAGGTGGCAGGGAATTATGTTGAAAAATAAACGTAATCTCGACCCGTAAAGTTCTGTTTTATTTTCAATCACCGGACTCTTCAGCCCATCCTCGCGTATCAGATAGTTTTTATAATATTGAAGAACATCGAAATTAAAATTCTCACTCCAATACCATTTACCTTTGTTAGTATAGCAAGTATATCGTCAGATATCGTACGGCCTTTCAAAAAACTAGGAAGTTTACATTTGGACAGCAACGAAATAAACTATTTCTCCGAATCATTTTTGAGGGAAACCTTGCAAAAGGGAATTTACGTGAGTGTTCGGAAAAATCCTGTTTTTTGTTCTTGTTTAGAATCCACCCTTCGCTGGATCTACCTGAACACAGTTTCTGGAAAATTTATTTATTATGTTGATAAAGCGGACTCAGTGCAAGATTTTGCTGTTTGTGTTGTTGACATAGAAAGTCCTAAAAGATGTGACATGAATATGAAGCCTACACTAACGGCATATTATAAAACTAAACTTCCTATTGTGATTTATGAAGATCCAGACCCAGTTTGGAAATGTCACATGGAAGCTGTTAAATCCATGCATCGGCACATTTTAAGGGGAAGAAGGACCCACTAGACGACAAAATTGACAAAGATGCTAAATATCACGATAATGAAGACAGAGACGAAACGAAGACATTCCCCGTTATAGTAGTTAGCAAATCGGTTTCATTATTGTGTTATTGACATCTTTGTCAATTTTGTCGTCTAATTTGAGTCGCCAATAACCTAGGATAGTACTTTTATTACAACTCTATATTATATAAATTGTATTAAATTGTTTCGTATGTCTATAATGTTTTCTAAAAATGCAAATTTCATTTTTCCAAAACGAAGATATTAATTGAAATTGAAGTTAAATTTGAAAGGCGACTAAAACTGAAAATCGATTGGACGTTTCGTCTACAATAAAAACAAATTTTAGAGTATGTTTTCGCTTTTATGACTCAAAGATATTAATATTTGATAAAGTAGAATTATTTTGTTAAAATAATTAAGTATGCACATACTAAAATCTAAAGGATCAAAGAAAAGGTTAAAAAAATGTTCTTAAGCTTATTATCTATTTGTAAAACTAATTTTTTTATATTATTCATTAAAAATATAAGCATAACGTTTTCCTTTTTATTTGCAATAAATTAAAAGTATTAATTTCACATGTTTCATTACACTATAAAAAAGTAATAAAAAAGTTAATTAATTATGTCTTGTGTTTTCAATTTCGTATGACAATTTGATGGTTTTGCGTCATTTAAGACTCTTCCCAAAGATTAGCATGATTGAACAATTTTTATGTGTCATTCAAAGATTTCGAAAATTATAAAAACATTAAAAAATAGAATACGAGAGACAAGAAAAATGCGTCATAAATATATTTTTAACGTTTCATTTCAATTCATGGATAATTTAATTAGAAACAATTTTTATGAATCTTGTGTTTGGTATCCTATTTTTGTACATAGCCATGGAAGAGGATTGTAAGAAAAAGTAAAGCTTTAAGGTTAATTTTTAAAGGTCACTTAAAGACATTGAACATCGGCTACGTTTCACGTTCACGTTCGGAAGGTGGTAGAGGATTTCTTCCTCGACCGAGGTAGTACCACCCCACACATCCTCTTAAAGGGCTGGTGAAGTCCGTACGGATGTTTCCAGCTCTGGATGTGTGAGTCGGATTTCTCCAGTACACCCACGGTACATAGTACTTAGACTTCGGTCTTCGTGGGCTGTCAGAACTAGTGTTGTAAATATTTATTCTTTAGATATCCGGATAATACCGAATCGGAATCAGTTAATATCCGTATCCATTATCCGAATACGTATCCATTTCTTGACCCGCGCGAAAGCAGTTACAGATCATGTATACGTATGCATGCAACACTAAAACATTTTCTATCCGGATACACGGCTAAGGTCGATGCGGAATCCGACGGCCTTCTCGGGCGGTATCATATCATTCGTAGTCGAAGGTTAGGGATAGGAAGGCATCGTCGTTCGTTCTCGTTTGAATTCGGTTCGGGTGAGGCGGGCCTAGTTTAACTAATGGGTCTCATCCCATATGATACCCGTTACCCCGATAACTATGCTATCTTTTTTTAGGAAAGGTCATTAGAAAGAGAAAGCATAAGATCAAATATGTCAAATCGCAGACCGTGTTGTTCGCTTACAGTCGATTCCGATTCCTTTTTCTCTTTGCACTTTGCATTAGTAACCAGCCGATGCAAATTTATTTTCATTCCGAATCAGTATTCAAGTTCTCGGTCGGTTACGCATAATCCGGATTCTTTTAATATTTGTATCCAACGGATTTTTGGATACGTATCCTTACATCACTAGTCAGAACATAAAAAAAGGGAAAGTACAACCGTCATAATAAATAAATCATATAATAAAAAAATTGTGCCAAAAATAATTTGTATCAGGACTTGGAAAAAAAGAAACTCTGCATACCATCACAAAACAAGAAGGGCGCCATATCAGAATAGGCCTAGGGCGCAGTCTAACTTAAATTTGCTCCTGGTGAGTAAACAATGTATGAAAAAGACGTCCAAATATTTTTTGGATAGGTACTACTAAATTTACATTATATTTTTTTACAAAAATTAATTGTTTCTGTAATTTTGTTCGCTACTATATATATATATATATATATATATATATATATATATATATATATATATATATATATATATATACAGAGCGTCTACGAAAGTTGGCGGCATATGGGAAACTTTTTTATTATTAATTTTACGAAAAAAGTTATTCTTTATAAAAAGTTCTGCATGCTCCAAAACCTAAAATGCAACCATCAGATATCAAATTTTATCAGTCGTATACGAGGTTTGTCAAAAAATGTGATTTTTATTCAAGAGTGAAGTACCTTTATTTTCGACAATATCGAAAATTATTATAAAGAAAAGATGTTTAGAATTAAAAATAACTTTAAAATATTCAACATTGTTTATTTACATTAAAAAACAATTTTTTTCGACATTTTCTCTGCGATAACGTTGACAATTGAAGTGTGCACATTAATGCATTACATTTACTAAATTAACAATCTCAATTTTCTCTTCCAGGCTTAATGGCCAAAACCATTAAGCCTGGAAGAGAAAATTGAGATTGTTAATTTAGTAAATGTAATGCATTAATGTGCACACTTCAATTGTCAACGTTATCGCAGAGAAAATGTCGAAAAAAATTGTTTTTTAATGTAAATAAACAATGTTGAATATTTTAAAGTTATTTTTAATTCTAAACATCTTTTCTTTATAATAATTTTCGATATTGTCGAAAATAAAGGTACTTCACTCTTGAGTAAAAATCACATTTTTTGACAAACCTCGTATACGACTGATAAAATTTAAAATTTTCTACCTTTCCGTAAACAAATACGTCTGTCAAACATAAAACTGTCCAATACGGATCTCTAAAAACTATGAAAAACACTGTTAGACTGCCTAAAAAAAGTGTTTACACCGTGCTACTTTTTAAAATACGATTGTTGACTTTTTTTCGAATTTTCGATGTTTTGACAGTTCTCAAATCCTACTTGAAATACCACTTTTAAAACATGCCAGTGCATCCTAGATTAATTATGCGTTAATGTGCAAACTTAAATTTTCAACGTTATCGCAGAGAAAATGTCGAAAAAAATAGTTTTTTAACGTAAATAAACAATGTTGAATGTTTCAAAGTTATTTTTAATTCTAAACGTCTTTTCTTTATATTAATTTTCGATATTGTCGAAAATAAATGTACTTTACTCTTGAGCAAAAAACACATTTTTTGACAAACCTCGTATACGACTGATAAAATTTGATATCTGATGGTTGCATTTTAGGTTTTGGACCATGCAGAACTTTTTATAAAGAATAACTTTTTTTCGTAAAATTAACAATAAAAAAGTTTCCCATATGCCGCCAACTTACGTAGACACACTATATATATATACTACATATACACACTATATATATATATATATATATATATATATATATATATATATATATATATATATATATATATACATATACATATATATATATATATATATATATATATATATATATATATATATATATATATATATATATATATATATATATATATATATATATATATATATCTATATATATATATATATATATATATATATATATATATATATATATATATATATATATATATATATATTCGAAACTGGAGTAGTGGGGATGCAGTCTTTATTGAAGTGGCCTAATTAAGGAATAAAACCCTTTCTTGATTTGTCGAGCTTTCAAGAATTTATTTTTCTCTTCTTCAGGACTTCTACAATACAAAAATTAATTTAAGTTAGTAAAATCTAACCTAACAATTTTCATAATAAAAGAAGTCACCAAAGTGGGCAGTTAAACTAAAAACAGGAATATCCATGCAAAAATGCAAGATCCGTCTCCATCCTCTATTATACAACTACATTCCTCGGGGTGTTATGAGGAAAACCGAAGGGGAAATTCCCGCGTTTTAGCAGGATAGACGCGAAAGGAAATTGACATTTGTAAAATTATGAGATTATACCCGACGTTCGTGCCTGGCTAATCTTTGTTAAAAGAAGACAAGCAAATACAGAAGGGTAAGAAGGAGAGAGACAACACTCATCAAGCACTGGCGCATTGTATCGGAAGGTTAGTAAAAATGTTCATAGGTTGTTGAGAGTTTAGTGAACCAAAAAATATAATAAGACGCCTTGGGTTGTTGATGAATTAGCGGAGCATTTTAATACATTCATAATTAAGTTAATTCTAGAAAATAAGGTATAATATGTAAATAAAGGAAAAATATAAAAAACCGCAATTACTACCCCTCAACCCAGAGTTACTGCTCATCAGGGGCTGGAAAATCAAGTAAACTGAGATATTTTTCTCTTTCTAGGCGTAGTAAGTAACTGTAGACGGTGCTAAGTTCTGAAATGTCACTTTTTTATTTAGGCAGTTAGGTTCAAGGTTGATATGAACCATCTGAAGGAAAAGTCTTTTATAATATGAACTGACATTTTCTAAGATCTCAGCGCCCTCCCAGTCCATTTGTTGATCTTTATCAACGACATGTTCTGCCAAAGCGCAAGAATGTACACCTCGACGGCAGTCACTTTTATGGGAAGTAATACGGCCCGTCATTCACATTCCTTGACGTCTGCCCTATGTATGACAAGTTACAATTTTTACAAGGGACTTTATATAGAATGCCACATTTTTCATCCCTGCCAAGAGGGGCCTTAGTTCTAGAGTAAATCTGAGAAATAGTTTTTATTTGCTTTCTCGCTATTTTTATATTGGTATGTTTAAAAACATTTTTTAATTTTTCTGTTAAATTGTCAATATGTGGTAATGAAAAATAGAACGTTGTTTGAGGATTATTTTCCCCTGTAATGTTGTTTTGTGTGTAAGAAATTGATGGATTAACAGAACTCTGTGTTTGTGATCTTAGGGACATGGGTTGTGATTGCCTTTCGAAAATGTTTTCTGGTATCTTATACCGAGTGCTGAACAAGAATTTATTGATAATGTTTATTGGATAGGAATTCTCTAGCAATATGCCCCTCAGTTGATCTAGAGCTTCTTTTCTGTGTTGGGGGTGAGTGAGTTTAACTGCTCTATTTTTCATTCCTAGGATTAGGTTTATTTTTGTTCTCATAGGGTGGTAAGAGAAGTAACTAACAAACCTATTCGAACAATATGGTTTTCTATACCACCTAGTTCGAAGGGTGTTATCACCATCTCTAGTCACCAGCATATCAAGAAACGGGATAGAGTTATTGGTTTCTTCTTCGATAGTAAATTGTACATATCGGTCATAAGAGTTGAAAAGTTCTAGAGCTACCTCTAGAACTTTTCAGTACGGGGAGTCCAAGATCTAATGGACAACCCCGGGCCGGCAGACAGTAAGCTTTCACCCTTATTGGGGATCATCAGATGGACGTAGCCTTTTTGCAGCTTCCACAACGGCCACTCCGCCTATTCAAGTGTATCATTTTGAACAACGACGGTACCGAACACACGAGAGCGCCATCTATAGGAAACCACTTCAATGCAAGAACAGATCTCACTCGAGTAAAGCTGCTACTGAAATGTAGGTAGGTAGTAGAAAAACACTACGGGAGCATGAGACCCGGTATCAGAATCGATTTTTGAGCATCACCCCAAGTCTCCACAGTTTTATGGATTACACTAAGGATCGCACACACAATTCCACCGGGAAGCCGTGCAATCCCGCCTATAAAGCCAAGCACAATAGAAAATATAAAAGGTTTCAACGCCCGTCGCAGTAATAAATTAAAGGAAAAATAATGGCTATGCGGACTGACCGTACTTTGATGCAAAAACAACGTAAATCACTGTCTTTCACACACCCTGTATTATTTACAAACATTTGTAGCAAGTTGTGCTTATTTGTTTAAAACAGGTCTAACTTCTATGGTAATTAAAGTCGCCTTCTTGACTGTTTACGCCTATCTGTAAGAATATTTTTAAAAAAGAAAAATTCCAATAAGTTTTTTTTTATTTCTAAACGCAGCCTAAGTATTATGGCTCTCTGAAGAATGTCTGAATTTTTTTAGGATTCAATAAAATACATCAACGAATTTTTTTTATTGTAGACTATCAAAGGATTCTTTTTTGTAACTTTCTATTTCCAATTTAGTCCAAGCATGAGTGCACATTTAAAGCTGTTTTTCTAAATCCATTTCTGCGTGTTTTTCTTTCGTGAACGGTTAAACTTCTAACAAACTTTAAGTGAAATGGAGAGTAAAAAGAAAAGATTGTGCCAAGGAATAATCTTTTATAATTGTCTGGTGAAGTCTTTTAAACGTGCCTGAATTTTAAAATTTTTTTATCCTGGAATGATGTACAGTCGCGTGAACAAAACGATCGTTTATCGAATTGGCAATCTAAGCGCCAGTTGCCTAAGAAAGTTCATAAAGAAACGTTGAGACTGTAAATTTGTACTGACACGACTGTACAGTCGTGGTCAAAAAATCTTTCATTTAATTCTCATTCCATAATATCAGAGACTATAAAGAATATTGACAAATTGTCGAGTACACCGAAATGGGACCGAAAGCGGGTCTCCCTTGAAACATTTGGGTCGGTTTACTGGTTTATGGTTTAGGAATTTGTTTGTTCACCATTATACTATATCTATATAGTACCTATATATGCATATGTATATAATGGTGGACAAACAAATTCGTAAGTCATAAAACCCCCAAAATATCTCCAGGGAGCTCCAGCTTGTTGGTCCATTTTTGTAACACGCCAGTACCAGTGTTCGTCTATATATATTACTTAGTCTATGATAATATGCAGTTTAACAAAATTAAATTGAGACTTTTTATCTAAACTGTGATAAACCATTTCTTGTGGCGTATTACAAATTGAATACCTAATACAGGACTAGAGGAAAATTATTAAAATATTTTGAATCTATATTTCACATTTGCCGTTTGAAATATATGTAAGTTAGGTTAGATATAAGTTAATATATAACCCTATACAAGCAATACCTCGTTGCAAAACTCTACCAATAAAACCTTACTGGCAGTTCTTTGGCTAAAACAAGAAAAAATGTTTCCGTTAAACATTGGTTCCGAAATGCTTCGTTTCCTAATACAGGATAATAACATTTTGTTTTGCACGTTCTTCAAGATTATTCATTTAAATTCCATACGTATTCTACTGTTTGAAATACCTATGGAAAATCCTCATTACCATTCAAAATAGCCTCTAGCCAATAGAAATCTATTAGCTTTTCAATCTTGGCGAATCAAATTTGCTCTACTGGATCGTGACCCCAAGAAAAATTAGTCTGCAGATTATTATACTCCAAAATCTGTTGCAGGTATATGGGAAATTGACAGGGTTATTCATTATATTTTGACTCCCACCTACAGCTCTTATTACAAGTTATAGAAAGAAACTTTAAATACAAAAGTTTTAGGTTTTTTCACGTAGTATCTTTTGGTAATAGCGGAAATAAAAAATCGACTTTACAACATTGAAAAAATTAATTGAGTCATATATTTTTAAATGGAACACACTGTATATTATTAGCTCAAATGAAAGATCTCTTTGCTCTGATTTCAGATATATATAATTTGTTGGCATTTGGTTCAGCCACTTTTGAAATATTTGAGTTTATAACTTATTTTTTCACAATTGGAGATCATCAGTCATTAAAGTTTGTTGCTTTAATATAATCAAGTTGCCTCGAAAACGTCGACGCACGGTGGTTCAAAAGCAATAAAAGTCGATCGAAATTGATATTTTTTAGTTTTTTATATCATGCTAAACATATAAGATAATCGTTCTTCTAGTACCTGGTCAACTTCTGAAATACATAGTTGCAAAATTAAATTATGTAGAAAGACAATATAACTCCCAAAACATGCGATAAAACACATGTATTTCAAAGTAAAATTTAATTCTCTGAAGGGCGGCCTTCTCTGTGAGCTGTGCAAAATTTCTGTTACGAAATTTCTGAAAACATGGGGCGAAAATGTGGAGCTTTAGCTACCATCTGACCGTATTACTTTTCTATGAAATTTTACCTGCCTTCAAGTTACCTAGAATCTAAAGTACTCTTCATATTCCACTATTTTTCGTACTAATCGTATTCTACGAAACAGAGGACGCAAGAGGACAACATAATTCTTATTTGAAATTAAGGGTTAGGGTCTCAGGTAATCAAGGCCACGTAATTTGTTTGCATCGGTTTGCCCCCCTGTGATAGAGGATTCCGACAGTGTCTCCTGCACCTGATACGGCAGTGCTCTCTTTGCGCGCATCCTTGTCTGTCGCTTGCTATTATCGCTTGTGATATTGTGTGTTGTGGTGTATCCTTAGTTTTCAACGATGGCGGTTCGTCCAATTACGCATTTGTCTTTACATGAAAAGTTTAGAGAAAATAGCGAGTTATCCCTCGATGTTCGAAAACATCATGTTATAGACTATTTGAAGGACGTTTTTCATACAAACGGAAATGAGGCTGCTACACAGGCCCTCATAGCTTTCACTAGAACAAATTTTTTTGCCCCATATATCAGAAGGTGGAAAAGTGTAAATAGTAATAAATGAACGGTTTCTACAGAAATTTTGCCATATGGCTTGACGAGGAGTTAAAATTCCCTGATATTGTTCTTCATTGTGTGCCTACTCCAATAAGTAGTGAACCTTCAACATCCAGAACAGGTAAGCCAAACTAAAACCTCTGGAGAAAGAAATTTTTGGCTTTTTCGCAAATAGAGATTGATTAAAAAATGGAGCAGTAGTTATCAAAAATGTTGTATTGCCGATTTGAGAATTATCAGAGGAGGCACAAGAAGCAAAAAAAAAGATTTGCGGCGATACAGGGAACACCACACCAGAAAAATGAGTGCCCTGAAGATAAATCAAGATGTTTTCCACCGATTACTTTTAAGTTCAGATCCTCAATTAAGCTCTTTTATACACGACAGACAAAAAAATAGGTCACTGATGTTGATGTCCTTCAATTAATAATTTTTCCCGAAGAAATCAGACATGATTCCGATGAAGATCTTGAAGAAGAAGAAGAAGAAGAGGATGTTGATGATGATTTATCAGAGCATTTCGCATAACATCGCATTGTACGCTTTTACATATTGTGATTTCATTTTGCAATGTCAATCTTTCAATATAATTGTTGTAAAAATTGTGAAATTCCTTTTCATTGCTAATATATACTTAATACTTATACAAGATTTAAACTAGTTCAAATAAACTGTAAGTTGGAATATCGCAATTTTTTTTTTCATATTTCTACATAATATAGAAATAGAAACCCCTTGCACAATCGCGAGGAGCTTCTAAACGGGGCCTCATTACGCTCATACGATTAAAAAGGCAAAATTCACAGTAAAGGGCCCCCGAAAAATTGGGGCCCCGGGCCCCCTCTGGGCTCTGTGCATCCCTAATGCATCGCCCTGTATTTTTAGTCTTACAATACCACACAATTTCATTTGAATAGCTTTTTATTTTCGAGATATGAATTTCGATCGACTTTTTTTGCTTTTGAACCACTGTACGTTCATATTGTAAATATTTGTTGTAGTTTAAGTAAAGTATTCTTTTTTAAACTCAAATATTTCAAAAGTGGCTGAACTAAATGCCAACAAATTATATATTATATATTTGAAATCAGAACAAAGAGTTCTTTCATTTGAGCTAATAATATACAGGGTGTTCCATTTAAAAAATATGACTCAAAGAATTTTTTCAATGTTGTAGAGTCGATTTTTTATTTCCGCTATTACCAAAAGATACTACGTGAAAAAACCTAAAATTTTTGTATTTAAAGTTTTTTTCTATAGTTCGTAATAAGACTTGTAGGTGGGAGTCAAAATATAATGAATAACCCTGTACAGCTTGTCAAATATAGCTTTGCCTCTGAAAAATTCCATACTTGCGCAGACCAGGAAGTTAGCTATCATTCGGATAACACAAATGGCAATATTAGGCAGCCTCTGCTGCAGGTACGGCAGAGACAAAAATAAAAACATATACTTGCTATATAATATTCAGTTTAAATTAAATAAGATTATTCTTTCTAGCCATGCAGTAATTTAGCATAAATTAGTTTAAGACAGGTAGCAGTTAACTGCAATTTTGTTCATGGATTCTGCTTGCTTGATTCTGATAAAGACTAAAGACAAATTATTTTGTATATTTGGGTTGAATTGTGATTTTCAGTGGTAGGTACTAATTACAATTCTAAATTCAATAAGCTACCTGATGCATATTATAAATTACTGCCAGTCTTATTATTATTATTATTATTATTGAAAAGGATCCCATCGTGACTCTCCATGGCTCCGACTCACATAGAGAAACACGACGGAAGGCTAGTATTGATAACCACTCCTTGCGTCCGCTCGGTCAGTGGTCATCAGCCAAATTCATCTGCCTCAACAGACGAAGCGAACCCAGAATCACTGCTCTCTGCATCTTCATTACAAGTTCATTAAGTGAATCGCGACACGATGGTAGTTTTCGTAGTTCAGAGAGCAGCGTAATTCGAATTCCTCCCAAAACACCAACAATCAACACAACCATTTCAACAGAAAAGCCCTGCCATAACCTTCGTAGTTCATACAGGAGGTCGGTATATTTTGCGCGTTCTTCCTCCTCTTTCCTCAGTTTGTTCGTCTCGGCTGGTGATGAGAACTCAATGACGTAGATGGTTTTCGCGTTTTTGTCCATAACGACGATGTCCGGTTTGTTAGCCTGGATTCGTCTGGTCGTGTGAAGTGCGCAGTTCCAATAGATACGACACACTTCATTTTCCACTACTGCTTCTATCTCCGATGGTACATATGGAATTATTGGAGCTTGATCTATACCGTAAAAATGTCTAAGGTGGTAGTATATAACCCTTAAGGCAGCGTTATGGCGATATATATATATATATATATATATATATATATATATATATATATATATATATATATATATATATATATATATATATATATATATATATATATATATATATATATATATATATATATATATATATATATATATATAAGAAGTAGTTGCATGAGTTTTGCAAGCTGACAGAAGATGCATGAACGTCTCGGGCTCTTGACGACACGCCCTACATCTGATGTCTTGAATGTCACCAAAACGCGTACGGTATGTAAGTGTATTGATCACTCCATCTTGACAAGCCATGAGGAATCCCTCGGTCTCAGACTTCAGGCCAGCTGACCTTAGGAAACTGAAAGTCAGTTCTTTGGACAGCCCCAGCGTCTCCATATTTCTATAGAAGACGCCGTGCTGTGGCTTTCCGACATGCCTTCGAAGTAGCTGCTGTTGTTCTGCAGTTTTAATGGTCCTTTTTAATACTTGCGGTTGTAGGTCCCGAAGTGGGAGCATGTCTTATTATTATCTTACTTGGGTACCGAAAAATTCCCTACAATCATTTTCTACATTATTAAAATTGAAATCAATATTTCTGTCGGCAACAAACAATTTTAGAGAGGCCCAAACAACTTCAATGGGATTTAGATCCGGATGGTAGGAGGTAAAATCAAAACATCATGTTCATGTTCTTTCAGGATTTTATCTATCTCATATTTTTATCCAATGTTTTTCTCATTTTAATTAATCCACGTTTAACATGTCGTCGGCAACGGTGGCACCATGTCGTCTTAACCATGTCTTTATCTCTTCCTTCTTGTAACTAAAATTGGGAAATTTTTCTGTTTGCACTTTGTGATAGGGAGCGTTATCAATAACAAGAACACTCTTTGCAGACAGGTTAGGAATAAGTTGTCTTGGACTCACTTTCTGTAGTTAGTGTAATTCATTTCACTGTGATAATCACCCGATTTTGCTTACGATTTAAAAGCCAAATACCTACGCATTAGGTACAAAGCCATTTTCACTCCCTGCATGAACTATTACTAATCTTTGCCCTTTTGACACAGGCTTGCGGTGCCCTTCGTTACTGTTATCACTCCAAGATTTTTCATGCGTGTAAGAAGAATGAATGTATGTCTCATCCATATAAATTATTGGACGGCTCTCTTTACGAAATGTTTTCATACTTCTTAATCTTCTGTGACGAATATCGGGTTTTTTCATGAACAGTTTGCGGTTAGTTTTGAGACTGTTATGGGTCCACCTAAATATCTTTTTTTTTTCATAATTTGTCTTAGATTCTTAAGAGAACCGGTGTAGTAGTCTTTAAATTTTTTGTGAATATTACGCAATTTGACACTTTTTTTTAAGTCACTTTAAAGTTGACAGTATAAATAAATTTAAAAAAGCATGCACTTTTTTTACGTCTATACTGTGCTTTACTGGGCGGTGCTAACTCAGAGGCAAAACTTTATTTGACAAGCTGTACTCGTTTCGAAAACGGATTCGTATTAATAAGAACTTTTTCTTGTTATTGGCCAAAAACCATCATGTAAAATTTTTTTGGTAAAGTTTTGCAACACGCTGTATACTTTATAGATCGTTGAAGAAGTTCGGGTATCTGTACTAAATTATATATTTTATAAAATATACATAATAAAAATATATAATTCTTCAGTCGGTCGAGCGTAACCTGCTCTCTTTGGAGGGGATTTAAAATATTTATAGATATCTATTCATCATATAAAACTATAATTCCCTCATTTTTGTATTCAATGCGTTAAATAGTTCTCGAAGAGTTGTGACTAAAAATATTTTTACACCTTATTACATCCAATATTATTTTGTATCTCATTGCCATCAGAATAAATCAATGTTTGACTATTCTGTGTCATTAGTGTCATTACAGTTGCTTGGTGAACCACTTCTTGTGAACAACCCTGTATCTTTTGAATTAGCTCATCAGCATACGTATGAGTACGTATGTAGTACCTATACTTTCCGTATAGGTACTATAAAAATAATTCTTCGTATTTGTTTTGTATTTTTCATGAATCTGTATGTATGGAAGAGTATATTCAGTACATAAAATTTCAGCAGACATATCAACAAAAAAGTTTTGCTTACAAGAGTTTCCGTTTTGAGAAACTCTAGTATTTGAAACTAAATATAAAAATATTTCTATTGAACAATCATTAAGTATCGCGGCGACGGAACTTCCTAGCCAAAACTTTTTAATTTTTTCCATATATCTGGACTCATTTATAATTGTTTTCTACATCTCTTTCTTCGTATTTCTAAATGTCGAAACTTTGGCAGAGTTCAAGCTTTCTAAGCGTTTAGTGGATTTAAGGGAGAAAAATAGAGTTTTTGGCCGATAGTGCTCTGCATTTCTTGAAGAGTTATTTAAATAAAGATAATTTTTCAGGGTAAATAAAGAAAAGTGGGAAAACTTAAACGCTCCCGATTCATCTCAGAAACATATAGAATAATCGGAAAAAATCGTCTGCAGTAGAGTTATGTTTTCTGAAAATAGACGCACGATTTTTAGTCTACCATACCTTTTCATATTTTTATAGAATATTACTTTAAATGTACCGTACTCGTAAAAACAAGAAAATTATTACAATAAAAAATTAAAATTACGAAGATATTAATCAGTACATAATTTTGGAAGATTTTAGAACCTAACAAACGTTAACCGTCGCTTCCTCGTTAATTAAAAAACAGGTGATTACTGATTATACATATATGTATTTCTGCAAAATTTGTGTATCTATGTTTCCTTTTTTGAAGGTAAACGCTTTAAAAAAAAGGGCAAATTATTCATAATTAATTCAATAAGGTTAGGCGTTATTAAAATATAGCACATTAATAAGCAATATAAGCTATACAAAAAGAAGAAACAATTATAGCCAATAAGACAATTAAACTATTTAGAGAAAACATTATGTATATGCCGTAATTTTATACTCCGTCTTTTCAAGTAATTAAATATTATGTTAGTAAAAATTTATTATTTGAAAATTATCCGAAAATTAGTATATACCCTGAATGTCTGTAGAGAAGAAATATTTTCCAAAATATGATTTTTTTTTAACATTTTTGTTGTAAAAGTTATCTTAAATTAATTTTAAGTAAATTTATGCAATACCCATGGTATATGTATGTACGTATGCACAAAAATAAAAACCAGAGACCTAGCGTAAAAAGTTAGTTGAACCGTTCACGGCAATAGATATTGGTGAGATTTTGCAAGCAGAAATTCCAGACACGCTAACCCCTAAACGCTAAAATTTAGAGCGATGTTTTAATCAGTTTTTGCTACATTTACTAATTGATATTCCAAACCGATGATAAATGGGAAAGGCTTTCTAACATTTCTTCAATTTTTAAGGTATTTATAAATCACATGTTTCATATTCATTCATACTTTATATTTTCGCGTTTAGGGATTAGCGTGTCTGAAATTTCTTCTTGCAAAATCTTACTGTTTTTTCTATCGCTTAGCGCTAAAGTCTTAATGCAAGAATATGGTGCATTGGGGCATTTGATGGTCCTGAAAACAAAATTTTCAGCTCACTGGGTAGACTAGTGTTAACTCTTAAAAATGGTAAACATGTTTACAATAGCTTATGAGCGGGTTTGCTTGGGTTTGCTTGGGTTGGGTATGGGATTTTTGAGTTTTAATTACAACATATTGGAGACTTTTGGCTAACGAATAGCGTGATTTTTAAAACGCAAAAATCTCGAGACCTTCATATATTCAAAATATTGTAAATATGTTTGCCATTTTTAAGAACCAGCCATTGCCGAGATTTTTGCATTTAAAGTTTGTTAGCGCTAACCGGCAGCAAAAACTCCCTTGTATGCTAAAAATGGGAATATATATATATATATATATATATATATATATATATATATATATATATATATATATGTATATATATATATATATATATATATATATATATATATATATATATATATATATATATATATATATATATATATATATAAATGTAAATGCGAAGATTTACTTCTTCGCTAGTGCAGCGAAAAGGCCGTGAATGAAAAATAAAAATAATGAGGACTATCTTTGATTCTGGTCTGGGTGACCTCCTGCTATCGATTTCTGGGCCCTTACCCATCAGCGGGCAGGCTTACACCCAGGGTGGCTGAAGAACAGACCACAATTTGACCAGAATCAAAGAGAGTCCTTATATCCAAAATGATCGGAAGCCACCCTGGGTGTAAGCCTGCCCGCTGATGGGTAAGGGCCCAGAAATCGATAGCAGGAGGTCACCCAGACCAGAATCAAAGATAGTCCTCATTATTTTTATTTTTCATTCACGGCCTTTTCGCTGCACTAGCGAAGAAATAAATCTTCGCATTTACATTTATTATATTACCTATAGGCCAAGAAATCTTCCATTTTTCTACTATTGTTGTACAATGGTGCATTTGTACCGTCGACGTCGAGAAAATCGACATTCGACATACTTTCGAGTATTATTGTGTTAGCAGCCAAACATTTTTGGAGCAACACTGGGTGAACTAGTTGGCGCGAGCCACTACATCTTACCCATCCTTTCCGATCATTTTGGATATAAGGACTCTCTTTGATTCTGGTCAAATTGTGGTCTGTTCTTCAGCCACCCTGGGTGTAAGCCTGCCCGCTGATGGGTAAGGGCCCAGAAATCGATAGCAGGAGGTCACCCAGACCAGAATCAAAGATAGTCCTCGTTATTTTTATTTTTCATTCACGGCCTTTTCGCTGCACTAGCGAAGAAGTAAATCTTCGCATTTACATTTATTATATTACCTATAGGCCAAGAAATCTTCCATTTTTCTACTATTGTTGTACAATGGTGCATTTGTACCGTCGACGTCGAGAAAATCGACATTCGACATACTTTCGAGTATTATTGTGTTAGCAGCCAAACATTTTTGGAGCAACACTGGGTGAACTAGTTGGCGCGAGCCACTACATCTTACCCATCCTTTCCGATCATTTTGGATATAAGGGCTCTCTCTGATTCTGGTCAAATTGTGGTCTGTTCTTCAGCCACCCTGGGTGTAAGCCTGCCCGCTGATGGGTAAGGGCCCAGAAATCGATAGCAGGAGGTCACCCAGACCAGAATCAAAGATAGTCCTCATTATTTTTATTTTTCATTCACGGCCTTTTCGCTGCACTAGCGAAGAAGTAAATCTTCGCATTTACATTTATATATATATATATATATATATATATATATATATACATATATATATATATATATATATATATATATATATATATATATATATATATATATATATATATATATATATTCAGATACTTAAATGCAGAAAAATTCTTAAGGAACCACAATATTCTTATAGACTCAAGAATGACTGAATTGGCAAATCCATTCTCCAAAAAACATAGCCGACAAAAATACTTAAAGGCAATAAGATTTAGCATAAACATATTGGTTACTGATAGTACTTCCGATGTGCGTACTAGCGTACTGCTTATATTCTAATACATATTCACAAGTACATAGGTGGTAAATAAAATTTTAACATTCAGTGAGCATTATATTTTCTTTAAGTTTCAACAACATAAATGTTAGAAGAGAAAAATAATAATTTATATTGTTAGTATAGGAAGAATTATTTCTGATTTTTAATTATTTCTCGAATGTGCTAACCCTCGTTTTTCGGCCGTAGCTCTTTCCTCTGCACTGTAGGGAAAAGTGGTCAACGGGAAAGTTGTAGGTATTAATAAGCCTTTCATTTGAGTCTTTCATCGTCCGAATCCGTTCAATAGTTTTAACGAGATAATTGCTAAAGCCATTAAAAATGGCCATTTTTTTTACAATAAATAACTTTTGCAAAAAAATAAGTTTGGGCTTCTTAAAGTACACCAGGAGATGACTTTTAAATGCTTAGGGCACTTTCAGACGGTGCGACTGCGATGCGATTTTCCGTTTGCGACATTTCGCGTCGCATTCGCAGAACACTTTCACACGGTGCGATAAAATTTATTTTCAGTAGAATACATTACAAAAATTGCGTGCGGTGGTGTCAATTACTCAGTTTGTCTTGGTAGTCCGTGGAGTGTAAGTAGTACTGTGTAAACATGATTATCAAAGACGAATCATTTTGTTGTCATTATTACATCGAAGGCGAAGGCAACAATCGACGTTAGTGGGTACATCCACTTCTGCGAGTAAGATCCGTCGAAGGTGCTTTTTACATCATCTTTGAAGAATTGAGACAACATGAGGATACATTTTTCAACTACTTCCGAATGAGAATATCGACCTTCGATTACTTACTTGGTCCTTTAAGAAGTAGCATCAGTCGACCAGACAATCTGATGAGAAACTGTATTCCGCCTTCACAATTTGGTTCAAGAGAGAGATGGATGCACCTCCGATGACTTTTATGTAGCAAAAGGATTTACCAATTTACATGTGACAAGAAATATACGAGGAGGAAGACGAGCTAACGACATCAGAGAATGCTGCACAAATTACTTTTTAAGTCCTAGTGGTTCATTACTTTGGGAAATGTCAAAAATATACAATTTGTAAGACACAAAATGTACGTTTAACACATGTATTACAAATATACTGTATCCATAATGACTTACCTATTTTCTGTTGTTGGGCGTCATCCACTGAATCATAGTTTTCTTTCGAGAAATCCGCACACTTCTTTCCATGGCCGTTTCTTTTAGACGCTTATTTTGATTATTTCGTATTTCAAATTTCAATTTTGCAGCCATTGCGAAAACCTACTGCTGCTAAATCTCAGAACATAATGCGTATTGCAACCCTGGAAGTATATTCCGCCGGTAACCTCGCAACAAGCAGCGACATGTCTGAAAACGTGCCTTTGTTTTTATTGGTGGCTTAATATCGCCCGGCAAAATGACGGCCGATAGTTGACCGCCAATCGCACTGTGCTACGATGCGATATAATGCCGCAGCCCGCTTCCGATTTTTTTTTGTCGCCTCCGCATCGTGTGAAAATCTCTGGTAAAACTTCACATATTCTGACTGTTCACGATATTGCTGCAAAATGTCGCAAACGGAAAATCGCAACGCAATCGCACCGTCTGAAAGTGCCCTTTAATGTGTTCGAATTTTTAATTTAATTTTTCTCTTGCGTTAATATGAAAGGTAGGGTAAAACTAATGAAACTTCTTTATAGCAACTTTTAATGAGCTTAAAGGTTACATTATCAATTTTTTTATTCGATGCTTCGCCTTTGGGCAGCGATCATGAAGTTCATGTTTTTAAATACAGTCCTGATTTTTTAATGTCAAATTTTAGAAGGCCTTTTTATTCTGAATTCAATAGTGCACTTACACGTTATAGTTAAATTACGTTTTGAGTATTTTTTTGACCAAAATTAAGAAGTCTCTGTGATAACCACCTGTTTCCTAGAACATTTCATACACTGTTCCAGATTTTGTAATTTAATGAAGAAGATATTGAAGCATACTCAATCTTTTTAATTTTTAATTTGAATTATGGCTTGTAAATATGAAAGATAATCAATTGGATAGCGTTATTCGGAAAAGGAACCAAGCGACGTTTTAACAGTTTTGAGTAAATAAGGTGTAAAGATTTCCTTTGGTTAAAAGTATTACATTGTAAATGACAAAAATGTTTAAGTCACGTTCGGTAGTATATACCTTGCTTAACTTTTTGGCAATTAGTAAAAGAAAAATTCCGTAGTTAAAGCTGGAGTTTGATTTTTTTGGCGGTTGTTTCTATTTGAAAATTTACAGTAAAGAATCATGGAAGTTTCCAAAGCCATGGATAGTAATTTCTTAGCTCTGTCGCCCATTGTTTAAACTGATTCTTGCACAGGATGCGTTTATTAACGTAAAAAAATGGTAAAACAGCACGACAGAACGCACGTAAAACTAGAAAAGGAACCAAGTGACATATACTTGGTTCCTTTTCGATAAATTCGCATAGCTGTATTTCTTTCGTGCCGCTTGGTTCTCTCATCACCAGAGGACTCTGTTAGTATTCGGGCACTTGAGTCTTTTTCGAATATCTAATTTAGGGTTTCAGGAGTCGCTTAGCGCCAATAACTCAAATAATTACAATTTGTCGCTTGGTTCCTTTTCGAATAACGCTATCCAATTAACAACTGTTAAAAAACATTTATTTTCCAAATGACAAGTAAGGATTAAAAGCATCTAGATTTGCCTTAATGTAATCTTTAAGCTCATTAAAATTTGCTATAAAGAAGTTTTATTATTTCTATTAATTCGCATACATAAATCGCATACATAAATCGCTACATTCGGGCAAGAAATTATGGCGCCAATTTTTTCGGGTTCTAGTGTGTAATAGTGTGTATAATAAACACTAATAAACACTAATCTTATATGTGGAAAAATATTTAAACGCATAGTTCTTTAATACGAACAATATTATTACCTGTCTACTCTTGAGCAAACCTGAAAGTATCCTGTTAAATTTTTAATCATTTACAGAATTTTACTCTCAAAGTGCTTAAAATTTAACTTCATATGGAATAGCACTCTATTTAACCCCAAAAAGGGTCTAGTCACAGCTTGAAATCGTTTCAGTAAAAGAAACTGCCCTAAGGGATCTCTGAGGAAAATGAGGTGCCACATAAAGCTAAACAGAGCAAAATGTACCTGTTTAAATATTAATAGGATAACCAGAAACTGTTTTGAACACAGGAATCGTTAAAAGATATATATAAAATTTAAAAATGATAATTTAAAATGCCATAAATCATAAAAACTTGATTAAATATATTATATCAAAGTCTTCGATTGTAGTGCTATCTTTCGAGTACTGTTATGATAACTGTATACCGAATAATTAAATTTCAATTTTAGTTGCATAATTAATTTTTATGAATCACGGAAACCATAACAAACTTGAATAGGTAAAAAATAAAATGAAAGTATCAATGCTGGCCAGGCGCGGCTCGTCGGTTTTTTTTACAAGCGGGTCACAATTTTGAACTTTGAACTAGTCCTATCAACGCAACAAGCAAAATACATTTTTTTTTAATTAAGGAAGGTTTTTGAATAATGTGCCTAGTTTTGCCAATAAATTATTTACCTTCAAATAAACACCGCAAAAATCATAAAATAGGTATATTGAACATTGCTACTATAGATGTTTATGACCTATGTTTTAGTACTCTAGATTGTTAGCGGCTTCCCGTTTTGATACGTTTGGCGTCTCCTCAATAGAGGTCGCGCCTTGTACTGAAAGCCCAGAATAAATGAATGGTGACTGTGTATTCGGAGCTAAGAGTATGATTATTCGTAAAATAAAATTAGGAACGCTGCCGAAACTCCGTTTTTTTTTTAATAAATACAGTACTGGCGACTATACATAGTAATACCAGAGAAAAATAAGATAGAAAGAAGAATATCTCGTACGGATTTCATTCATAAATACGATTTGCTTTCTATGACCTCCAAACCGACGTCGAAATAAGCTGCCATGGGCGTGCGATGCAGATTTTGGGTTATTAGTAAGCACAGTGAGAGTGAATATTGAGACGCGCCGCAGAAAACTCTCTCTGCTTGCCGTGTTGCTACCGCACTGGCTAGGTCGGAGTGTATTGTGAGAATTCTACGCGCCAATCTCGGGGTGTTGCCGTTTGAAGGCCATAGCGTGGTCGAGCTGGCGGGACGAAAAGATATTCTTCTCTCTATCTTATTTTTCTCTGGTAATACGATCTTTGTCTACGCATATGCAGGCTGCCAGCTGTAGTAGATATGAGGTTGCCTATAATTTTTAAAATATTTTATCGAGGAACAAGTGCTAACTTGTTGCCAATACACCTTTTAGAGCCGATCTAATTTTTTAAATAACAAAAATTTCAAAAAAAGTCTACCCTAACACAGCCTCGAACCCACAACCTCTTGGTCAACTCGCTGAGATTCTACCTCTGGACTACGTTGGTAATGTAAGAAAACCGGTCCGACGCCGCGCTGGCGTGGCTGAGATCGTATTTATAAATTTTTATGTTTAACCGCTAATTATTAATAATACATTAATACAATGCAAATTCAATTGCGCATATTAGCTACCTACCTATTAGTCTTTCTTTTTCCAAACCAAATGTTTTGAAAGAGTATATTTTACAGGGCGGTTTAAGTGTATTTCCAGAGTGGGAGTGGCCCCCCATATTATTATTGGGCCGTCGACAAATTTTGTCTCTTTTTAACTTCCTAAAGCGCGCATGTCTGTTTCTCTCTTAGTTTTAATGAATTTATATCGTTCATAGAAACCTATGAGGCCAATTTAAAATACGACCCAACCCGGAGCAAGCTTGGATATCTTTCGACGATGGCTTGACTTGATTCTTTCGTGGGGTGTTTCCGCATGGAACTTGCACTTTTTTGAAGCAAATGATTCCTTTTTGGTTTTAAAAAATTAAAAAATAAATTATTATAGGTAGATCATTGAAAATTTTAGGTGGGCCATTGACCAAATGACCTTATGGACGGGTCGCGCCTGATGCTGGAAATCAAAACTGAGTAAACAGTTTTCGGTAGTGATAGGATGTCTGTTATATAACACGACTGAGAATATGATATGGAAGAATTTTTCACACGAAAAAAGTGAAACTCTGCACAAATTTTTAAGAAATAAGTAGTCATTTTGGCACTCTAGTAAATGCCTAATTTTTTAATAACATTTATATCACACGACATTTTCCGTGTATGTTGTACTGATATAAAAGATATTATATCTACTTATTCCAAAAATTTAAATCCTATTTTGTTCCCTCAATATACAAATTTCTCATCGATGCGTCTCTTTCACCCAGCGAACACAAATAATTAAAAAACTGTCCCGGCGTAATTTAAAACCTTTCTGACCGTCAAAATTGACACAGGCATAAATCTTTCTTAGGGAATTAACGGAAAGAGAAAGCACAAAATAAATAGAAGAAAAAAGAGTTTTTAAATCTCGAATGCCTATATTTTTGTGGTTTCTTTATGTGTTATAGGTCCATGAAAAAAAGGATATGTCACTCGTTCTCCAGGCTCCAGTTTATACAAAAAACATCGAGCTGCTGACCTATTTTTTGATGAAGAATATGTTACATTTTAATTTATTATTCATTAATCATTATGGGTCCTAAGTAGTCACTGATATCTCGCTCAAGCCTACATAATCTGGTGCCGCTATAAAGAAGTTCAGTATTGAATTAATGTAGCCTTTACTTGATGAAGATCCATTATAAAACTATTTAAAAATAACAACAAATGTGTTTAAATCTTCACTAAGTTTCTGTATTATCCGTGTACGTCAAATAATGCGCCGTTTTTTCTGTTCCACTGAAAGGCGACACTAGCAACGTATACAAGAAAATCTCCAAGACGGAGTACCGGCGCACTATTTAATATTCTACTGGTAGTGTCATCTAGCGATACAAGGTGTGGTCGATCCCTCAAGTAAGTCGAAATAAGGGAAAGAATTTCATCGGGACCACCCATAGAATATAATTTTCTTAGTAAACTGTGTAATCTACCACGTCACAGACTTTCTTTAAATCGATGAGACCTGATGTCACAAATCTTCTATTGGTTTAAGTCATTACATAATTATTTCCGCAATCCGTTGTAGCACTTACAAACAATGTAGTCAAGAATTAAACTAATGTGTAATATGACAGCACTCATGCTAATGTCATTGCCAAACGTGACTCTAAATAATAATTAAATCCATTACTTGATCAAAAGTTTTAAGCAAATGTACTAATATTTTCGGTAACACCATACTGGTATTTATCAAAACCTATGTATCAAGAAACTATTCTATCTTTAAGCACTTATCAATTAAAAAAAAAACAAATTACACACAATAGTTATGTCTATAATTTTAAATGCTCCTTGTGTCCCGAACTTTGTAGACTGTAGTTATTTTGCCAACCCTTAGAACCTCGGGTAAAATTCCGCAAGTAAAGATCTCATTTATGAGGTTTGTCAAAATTGGAACCATGTTTCGCAAACAAAAATATATATTATGATTATAAATAATTATAATTATCTATGGATGCAACAATTGACGGATCTACGCTTATGAAAAAATTATTAAATTCATTTGGCATTTCTAGTGGATGTGATAGATAATTTTTTACCATTTAAATCAATATGATAATGTCTTGTTTGCTTTTTGTTTATAAGAAAGTTTAAAACACTCCAGTATTCATCCATTCCAATATCATTCCACCCGGGTCTCCGGTGGCCGAGTTGCTACGGCGCCAGCTTTGCAACCGAGAGGCTTGGGTTCGAATGCCGGTTCGACCATGGATATTTTGTGATTGTTAATTATTGGAAGGTGGTAGAGGATTTCTTCCTCGACCGAGGTGGTACCACCCCACACATCCTCTTAAAGGGCTGGTGAAGTCCGTACGACTGTTTCCAGCTCTGGATGTGTGAATCGGATTTCCCCAGTACACCCACGGTACATAGTACTTAGACTTCGGTCTTCGTGGGCTGTCAGAACATAAAAAAGTGAAAAAGTTCTTGCAATAAAGAATTGAAACAATTTAAATCGTGCAGAGAAAGACTAGTAAGTGAGGAGGTTTCGGTGACTTATTTTCTACATTTGGGTGAGAAACTCTTTCCATCATCTCTTTGAAACCCTATGGGAACTTGAAATTTTCAAGATACGGGAAAATAGTGCCCTTTTTGAAATCCAAGTCCAACAACTTTGGGCTCAAAAAGTCAAAAGCCCTGGAAAGGGAATAGGTAGAGCAATTTTTGCGGGAGGCCCCAGCAGCGGAACACCGTATGTCAAAGATACCTACTTTTAGTTTTTGTTTTTTATTTTCTTCTATTTTTATTATTTCTAGTGCGTAAATATTTATTTGTCTTTTTCTTTTAACGTGACAATGATACTGGCCAGATGCCAGAGTTTGTCGTTGTGATGATCTAGCCAATCTAAATATGGAAAATGTAAAAAACAAAGGGCAGATTATCTGTGCATAACTTTTCCAAATACCAAGAGGAGCACATTAAGACTTTTCGGTATACCCAATTGATTTAACTATAAATGCATTACCAAAAAGGAAAATGCACTATCCAATATGTTGGTGTAAACAAATAGCACAAATTCCGCATATTGCTGCACAATTTTAGAGTTTGCCAGACCCAAATTTATATTCTAGTCATAGCTACCGTCGCTCTTCCGCGGCCCTTTTAGCCAATATGGGAGGTGATATTTCTATCCTCAAACGTCACAGTGGATGAAAGTCATCCACTGTAGCACAGGGTAATATTGAGAAGTAGATTTATAACAAAATCAAAATTGTCAAAAAAAATCAATAATGTACATACCTATTATGATAATAGTATATTATCAACGATTATGTAATGATGACTATTAATATACGAGCATGAAGTAACGACACGAGCCTTGGGGAGTGTCGTTACGAATCTCAGTGTATTAATGACCATTACATGACAGTTGCGTACACTACTGTTTCTTCGACCATTTATCAATAAATATTAAACTGAACAACATTTATTTAATTTCGCAAAAGTTGAACAAATTAAACTCTTCACTATCAGTAATACCTTAATCTGACATAATTTCTAATTTAAATATTCTTGAAAGTGTTAATGAAGATGCAAATTTAAGTAAAAGAACTCCCAAAAAATCAGATCAATTGTAATAAAAAGAGGCAACTTGAATAAAATGTCACTTCAACAAAAACGTACGGGTCTCAAATTCGATAATAACGCGGTTTCATATTGAAAATTTGAATATTAGAGTACGGGAGTAGAAAAAAAAATTTCTTATACGAAACTTTAGCTTTCTCCCGCGACTTCGTCCGCGTGGTATAGGTGATAATAGTGTAGTTTTAATATCATGATTATGAATATATGAAACATGAGTTAGGTTAGGTTGGTTATATCTAGAGGGATTTCAATATTACATGACGCAAAAATCGGAGTCGGACACGGGTAACTGATAGAAAAGGTAGGTAAATGAAATGAAATTAATATTAGATTTTGTCAGGTTGTATTTATGAATTATTATTGCTCCTAAAATTTTTTCCCAAAAACATGAACCGACTTCACAAAAGGAAAAGCACTGAAAAATATGAAATACTATTGTTACGTATTTATTACTGCGGTTGATGGCCAACTTACTTTTGTTCATTTTTATAAAACATTTTTTTATTGCACAATTGGAACCTATTCTTCCCCCCTCCTCTCCCTTCGTCTTATCTCCCCCTCTTTAATTTTGTAATAGCCATGATATATTAGATTTTCTGAGCTCAATAACCCAAAAAAAAACTAAAGGTGCGTTTCCTATGGGGCGGCTGACGCTCGCGGCTGCCGCACAGCGTCTAACGCCTAGTACTGCTCATGTGACAATTTAATTTATCCGTTTCTTTTCGAGCGTCAGACGCAGGCGTCAACGTCAATGGATATACTGGCGTCAGCAGACGCTGTGAGGCAGCCGCGAGCGGCAGCCGCCCCACAGGAAACGCATCTTAAAAAGATTTAAGATTTAGTACTGGCACAGATTACTCCTACCAGATGCGAATCTCTTAATAAATTTCCTATATCAAGATTCCGCGGTCTTGGCGCTTCAGACAGTGCGGCCGGTCGTTTCGAGCGTCTATGCCGTGAAGGGAATTTTCCACGCGTTTGGTAGGTTTTAATTCAGAGAAATTATGGATTATATTTCAAAATATTAAAACATGATATTGTGTGACATTGTATATAAAATTATATCATTAACAAATACAAAAACGTATATCGTTTATTAAAATTACACTACAACCTAGTACAACCACAATTTAAACCATAAAATCGACGCAACAAAACTGATATAATAACATTAGCCCGCTATCTATTCCACCGAGACGCTCGCACACGCTAACACCGAGGAATTCAACGTTTGGCGACAGACTAAATATTGTGACTGCCGGCACGTTATAAATTCTCTAAATTGAGCCACCGTCGAAAGCGTAAGATTCGCATCTGGTAGGAGTAATCTGTGGTACTGGTTTAAATTAAAATTTTCTAATTGATCAGTTACGTTTTGACAGGTTTTCTCCTGTCATTGTTAATAAATAATCTTTAAAATCTTATAAGTTATTCTAATATTTTATCAATTTGCTTGGTTTTAAAATTATTTTTAGCTTGGAACGTATTGCTAGAATGAATTTAGTTCTCTTAATGTGGAAATTATGTATTAAAATTGCCCATTTTTTTTATAAATTTGCAGCAAAACTCCGCAAAAAATTAATAGTATACACCTTAGTTGTTCTATTCTTATAGCCTGTTTACATTACGTGCAAGTTGGTGTCATACAAGAAAAAATTGCCTTCAAGCATGCGCGTTGGTGGTTTTTCGATCAGCTGATTCAATTTTACTTGCATTGCATGAAATTAGGACTTGTTCTAATTTAATTGCAAGTAGCATGCATTTTTAGTAACTTTTCTAGTAATATTTCGAAGCACCAACCATATAAAAAGTAAACATAACCTCAAAAAATATCGATTTTGTTTTGAATGGCGTTTGGTGGTTTATTTTGCGAATTTAATATGTTTTTTATTGTTTATCTTTATAAAAAATAAAGCCGATATGTGGCAGATAAGTATGAACAATAAAAACCTATTTTTTAATCAGCTGAGTTAGATATATTTTTAACGTTGGCGACATTTCTTGTCAGAATACTTGCATACAAAAATTGCTTCATGGGTAAACGGTCATGCAATGCAATTAATTGCCTTGCTATAACTTTCATGCTATAAATTGCAACTAATGTAAACAGGTTTTTACACTTGTCAGTTCAAAACTTTTGGTTGTCAAATTAGGCCGGTATAACGTTGGAGAATCTGACCCTTAGGCCGGCGACATACTAGCGGCGAAGACGTCGGCATGGTCGCAGCGGCGACACCGCTGAGATTTCTATATCTGTTCATACTGTGCGGCGAGGTCTCGACGGTGACTGTAGAGGAGAAAATTCACAGTGAGAGTTAAAATGTCTTGCCGGTTAAGCGCCGTTGAGGTGGTGTGTATTGTGTACGCATTACAAACCGTTTTCGCTTTTTGCCATCGCATCTAATTCTCCCCTGTCCGGGAACATTTCCTCACAAATCTCTTGCCAACACTTTATTTTTATATATGTATCTATCGTGATGGTTTTTACTGGATATTTTCCATAAACATTCCTTTGTTTCTACCAGAGAAATAAATTTTTCTGTATCAAACATCTTGTTTACTCTCGCTTTCTGTTTCAAACGGATTTTACGCCTACCCAAGGAACATAAAAGGGTTTCGCCTACCGTTGCGCTGACACTACAAAATTTTGTGTGGCGACTTCGCCGCAAGTATGAACAGGTCGGTATAAAACAACGATTCACTTTCTTTCCGGCGGAGCCGCTGTATGCGGCTTCGACGCAGCATGCTGCGACCAAGAGCGGCGAGCTGCGGCATGGTCGCAAGTATGTCTTCATACATAAAAATGTGTGTGGCACAAAACTTGCGGCGCCGCCGTTGCGACCATGCCGCACGTCTTCGCCGCTAGTATGTCGCCGGCCTTAATGTCGCTTGCACGATACACTTAAAAACGATATGCTACGTTATGACGTCACTTCGAGGGAAAATCTTAAATCGACTAGGCGCTTACCTGAGCAAATGAAAATATGACAATAATATTTTTTAATACACGTCAACTCAACACACTACCCGACAATGAACTGACCTGTAATAATATTTTAATAAACGTCAACTCGACACACTACCTGGCAATAAACTGACCTGCAAGCGCCTAGTCAATTTAGGATTTTTCCTCGAAGTGACGTCATAGCGTAGCACACCGTTGTACGTGTATCGTGGTCGCTTGTAATATCCTATAGGTATCTTTTTGCGTATGTCTCATTAAACGTCTTATGTCAAGTTTTTAAATTAACGTTTATACAAGTGGATAACCTACTACGAATAGTCTAAGGTTTATAAAATCCTGTGATTGTAACACTAGAATGTAGAAAAACCCCTTGTTACAAAAGTAATTATTTTTTTAAATGTCGCGGAAGGGGTTAGCTTTGTAACTTTAGCCAATAAATATGTTAGTCCGATTTAAAACCCCGATTTAAAATGTTATCAGATGGAAAACTATAATAATTTCCAAATTTCATTTTATCCTTAATTTAATTTTGCGTGAATATTTTTCTTCTTTTGTTATTTAGCGAAAATAAGCACAAGCAAAGTTGGAAATAAATTACAAAATAAATTGATTATAGAAAGTTTTATAAATAGAAAGTAACTCGCAAACTAGGATCAAGAACCGTAATTAATTAAGAGTTTTATTAAAGACGTTAAAATGAAAACCTAGCTTTATTTAAAGCGGAACGCTGTATAACGATTTGCTTATAATGAACTGTAAGTAAACGTGAAACAAATCGTAAGGTTAAGTCTACTTTAAAACAAACATTAATAACACTTTAATAAAATAAATAAAAATAAAACGAGTTAACTGACGCAGGGGATGTGGAGTGTGGGTGTGGGGTGTGGATGTGAAGTGTGGATATGGGGTGTAGGTATGGTATGGGGTATTTTGATTCAGAACCTGCCTTTCTATTTTAAGTAATTTGAATTATAGAAAATTAACAATCTTAACATTTATAACTTCACAATTCATTCACTACACACTACCTACCCAAGGTTTCACGAGCACTTGATTTTACTAAACAACTGCACTTTGTTAGTATCTGCACGCGGTTTTATAGTTTTCCGTATCCCTCAATGAATGGGGGAAGCAACTTCCTTTTGTTTTGTCATGAGCTTTTCCTAGAGAATAAACAATACAAAATTTATCGGACTTTAAAATAGAACCCACTGCTCCAACCAATTACAGTAATAGTTTCTTAGTAGTGTTCCTAACTAAATGGTCCTACAAAGCTAATAGTGTCGCTAGCTTTTCTTAGAATATGCACTGGTCTTTCCGCCGCATTAAGATACCTTTCTTGGCTAGGATAATGTCGAATTCTCATTGCCAGGGTTGGGAATTAAGGATGCCACGATAATATGCAACAAATAGTGATAAAATTCTAAAACAAAAACACGGAAGATTTCGTCAGGTTTCTATATGGGATATTTTTGTAAGTTTTTGTATAGTTTTAAACCAATTAAAATTGAAATCTGAGCAAACTTTAGCAGGTTTGCTCGAATTTCTATGGTTGTATTCTTTTTGGGACAGAAATCTTGGCAAGCAAACCAAGGAGAGCCCGACGTCATTGATTGGTATTTTATTTATTTATTATTTGCGACTACTACTTCTTCACGATGTGCCTCGACTAAGTTTATCTCAAAGGTCTTCCCACTTCCATTTTTTTTTCAGATTGTGTTAAAGTGGTGTGGCCTAAGTAATTTAAGCCCAAAATGAAAATCCTAGATCAATATTTTGAAAAGAAAACTTGATTTTACCAATTTTTTTTTTTTAGGTTATTTTATGAAAAAGAGTAGTACATTTTTTAAGGCATATAATCTTCTTTTAAGTCCTGGAAACAATATCTTTTTATTAAAAATATTTAATATTTTTAAATGGCGTTGGTAATCCAGAAAAAAAGATGAAAAAATGAATTTTTTCTCACTTTTTGGTACCTATCTATTAAATGGTATCTTCAAATCAAAGATTATGCAATTATCTACAAATCAAAAAAGTTTGCCTCTCTATCTACATCTGTTCAAAAGATAAGAATAGAAGGTTGGATAATTCGAACAAAAAGATTATGGAATCAGAATGTTGTGATGTATCTCAATAATTATAAGTTATGGTTAAAACTGTTCATCATTTTCAAAAATTTGACACAGCGAAATGAAAAAAAATCATCTTTTATGTGGCATAAAACCAAAGATAGGATTGTGGGGAAATGTATGTCCGCGCCGATGCGACAGTGTTGACAGTGTCAACTGCGTAGAGCGCATTTCATAGATATATTATGAGGTTTTTTAGAGTTTTATTTACTTAGTGAAAATATGAAATTGATTCCTTTGAATTTAATTTCCTTTAAATGAATTATTTTCAATGTATTATTCTATATAAAAGGAGAAAATGATACATTGAAAATAATGCATTTAAAGGAAATTATATTAAGGCGAATCAAGTTTATATTTTCATTGAGTAAGTAAAACTCGAAAAAAACTCATAATACAGCTCTTAAATGCATTTCTTCAGCGTTCTACGCGGTTGGCTCTGTCAACACCGTCGCGTCGGTGCGGACATACCTACAGTCTGCGACGATCACATCTTTGGTTTTATTCCAGATAAAAGATGAATTTTTTTTCATTTTGCTTGAAATTAAGTCAGCTTTTTCAAAATGATGAACATTTTTAACCATAACTTATAATTATTAAGATATATCACAACATTCTGATACCATCATTTTTTGTTCGAATTTCTGAACTTTCTATTACCGATACCTTTTGAACAGATGTAGATAGAGAGACATTTTTTTATTCATAGATTATATAGATATATATTATACAGGGTGTTATGAAATTCACTGCAAATATTGAAACCAGTAAATCCTGACTGCATTTCAGATTGGGGAAAAATAGTCATAAATGGCGCTTCACGATAATAAGCCAGGTATCGCCCCTCAAAAAAATTTGTTTAATCACTGCACACCACTGGTAAAAAAACACATGGTCATATAAAGAACATCAGCTAGGTTGCTGTGTTGCCAGGTCTTTTAAAATTATTTCGGGTCTTGAGCAAAATACGACCCCTCGAATTTTCAAAAAATACAAATTATAATAGCTTTCAGACCTCCGGTTAAAACGATAACGAATCGTTTGTGCACTTTATTAACACCGATGAAATGTAAAGAAAATTTATTTCCGTCGCTTCAATATATTTTTGGGAAAAAAGACTTATATTTGATAGTAATCTGTTCAGAAACTGTGAGGTAAATAGTTTGTGTGTTAAACGTTTTTAAACCCCATGGGCAAATAAAAATAGTTAAGTGAAGTTTCACAACCTATAAACAATTTTTTTTTAGGTAAAATATGTTTCATTCAACAATTTTTTTGCTTTAATGTGTTTCTTTTGAGGTAAGCTTTTTAAAAAATCCAAAAATGTTATGAAATTCGTCGTATATTGCTCCAGAACCCAATATTTCTATTTAACAAGTTTGAAGAACTATTTTTATTACATTACTTTTAAATAAAGAAATCCTAGTAACTCTCCTAAAATTCTCACTTTCAAAAAGTTAAAATACTACCTATAACACAAATTTAATAAAACGCTCTAGAGTACAGCTGTTTAAACCAACAAATACTTAACTTCAACTAACTACCAAGGAATTAGTGCTTTACTAATTTAAAATAAACAACCGCGATATTTTGTTAATATTAAATGGCTTTAACTTTTGTTAATATTTAACGCCTTTAACTTTTTCCGAACACAAGAAAAAACACGGTATTATTAAACTCGTCAAAATGCCTCTTTCGTTTGGATTAAACAGCTGCAACTGACGTACGATTACTACGATTTCAGCCGGCCACGACATTTACCAATCAGGTAGGCGCTTACTCTGCGGTATGGGGTCAACAACCCTTTAGCGTGGCTTCGGCGGCTACATAATATCTCACCGTCGAAAGATATCTAATATTATTATGTATTGAAATAGAATATTTTTTTACCAAATTTCCTTCTGTAAGAAGAATTTGGTTAAAATTGTATAATACTGTGTAGTTGTGTTCAATTAGTGTGATAGTAAATTATGTGAAACCATATTTGCGACTACCGTCTGTAAATGTGTTAAAATTAGTGGGATACGTTTTAATTTCTACAGTTTAAGCTAGTAGCAATAATTCACATCTCATTATTAACGTAACAGGTAAGTCATAATTGTTTGTGTTAGCGTATAACATTGCCTATTTTATTCTGCTTACAATATCAACCTAATTTCAGGAGTTCATATTATCCCATATTAAGTAAATTGCTGTTAAATTAAAATAGACATTTTTGGTAAAATTTATCTGTGGAATTAAAAATTGGATTATTTTCGGTTTTCACTAAAATTGATAACAAAATTAGATTTCACGATAATATTTAAGTTTGGCAACGCACTGGCTGGATCATTTGTTTTTCTTCATAATATTTTAAGGTACGGCTTCAGACTCTTTAAAAGCGTCGGAGACGGGGGTGATTTAGGGTATTTTTAAAATAAAAAAAAGTGCGATTTGAGGGGAAAAAAGTATTGGGTATGTCTGTAGACTAACCCAGGAGTCACCCATTTAAATATATGCAGTGAATTTCATAACACCCAGTATATAGCATTATCTTTAAAATTAATTATAAACCATCGTATTTGAAAGTACCTTTTAAGAGATAGGTAGCAAAAAGTGAGGAAAAACTCATTTTTCATCTTAGTCATAATTATCAACGCCATTTAAAATATTAAATATTTTCATTTAGAAGATATTGTTTCCAGCCCCAGCAGCATAAATTTATTGATCCAATATTGGGTAGTTTATATAGGGCCGAGATATCTTTCGTCAGATTGTTTCTATAGAGGCCCATTACTATAAGCCAATGTTGATCCAACATCGACATCCTACCTAGGACCAAGGTTGTTTCGCAATATACCTCCAACATCTCAAATTTACCTGTATCCAAGATTAATAATCTATATACGACCAGGATTAAGAAGTTGTCTTGGACCAGTAAGGCTGTCAACATGCAGCCATTATTATGATTATATCTATGCCCATTATTGTAACAAAGCTTGATAGTTAAATTTATGTAACGTACTCAAGGTGTCCGATATGTTAGGTGAGTTGTTTCAAATGTCCTTCAGTATACTTGGACATTTGAAACAGTAAAATACCCTATGGGGATTTTAAAACTGTTATAATTCAAAAACAAAAGTCAGTTAGGCGCTGTGCTTATTACAGTAAGAAATATGTATAAGTAAAAACATGAAAGCATCAAATATAAGTAACAACATGAAAGTATCAAATTAAGTAGACACATGAAAACTTGAAAACATTGGCAACTATTAGCCCGCTTGAACTGCCGGATCTTCTGCTATAAATTTCTGATCATCCTGTTGGGTACCTGGTGCATTTGACACAGTGCGCTTTACGCCCCCCATCCCGGTTCTTTGCACCTGCTAAAAAAATTTCCACCATGTATATAACAGTTTATGCATCTTTCTTATGCTGAGAAAAGCCCTGTTTTTATACAAATTTGTAATAATACTGAAGGTACACCTAATGGATCTATTGCTAATAATAATAATAGATTTCCTTATACCTATAGTGTCAATTTACAGTCAATGCTTTGATAATTGGCAATTCTAGAGCTGCACATGCAAAATATAAAATAACTTACCAGAATGCAAACGAATATTAGCACTTCACAAAATATATGGGCACAAATAAAACTGAATTAGCAAACAGCCATTTTCAATTTGAACTGTAAACAAAACAAACGGCGAAACTCATGGAACGAGAAGAACGCGTCATGCGATGCCACCCGATCACGACCGAAACGGTACCGAACAGGATTAGGATTACCTACAAAAGCCGAATATTGTGGACACACATTTCTTGTATATACTGGACCAGAGAGGGTACTATGTTGATTTAAAAATATCAATTATATATAAAATTAAGCTACACATCTTATTCATTAATATCGAAAAATATTCTGGTTCTAGCAAAAATATCATATGTAAAAGTTTTGCTGACGGTAGACAGGTTAACTGTCAAATTGCCTGTTATTGGTGCTATATTGACCCAAAACTATAGTAAGTACTTACATTAGCTAAAAAAGTTCAATATTGGCCCCACTTATAAATATTGCACCTATACAATGTACCAGTCTGGGTCTTATATCTTGTGCTACTAGGGAGGACTTAAAAGAAGATTATACGCCTGAAAAAATTTTGATTCTACTCTTTTTCATAAAATAAAGCCGCATAACCTAAAAAACTTGGGAAAATCAAGTTTTCTTTTCAAACTATCGATATAGGATTTTCAATTTGAGTTTAAATTACTTCGGCCATACCACTTTAACACAATCTGAAAAAAAAATGGAAGTAGGAAGACCTTTGGGTTAAACTTAGTCGAGGCACACCGTATCTTACGACGCGACGCGGGAAGGCGTCTACTTATTATTATTAGAGACCGGATTTCAATAACATATGATGCAAAAATTGGGATATGGATAAGGATTACGATGGTAAACGCATGCCTTTACAGACCGTTACCTATTTATCTTACAAATAAAGTGTAAACTTTTTACAATCTAATCATGTTAAACCTAACTTCATAGTTTAAAGCTTTAGTTGTAGAGGTCTTGTGAAGATTCTTCCCGCAGTGCGCTCGTACGGCCGGATTAACACCATGTCGATTTATCGAATAAAATGCAACACTTTTGTCCGTGAGTGTACTTTTTATGCATATTTTAATGAAAAAAAATAAATATTTGGCACACATTAGATCTATCTTCCACAAGTACAAGGAGCTAGTTGCAGGTGAAAAAGAGAAGCTGCGTGTAAGGTGCTGATTTTAGCGTAATTATATGATACAAAAGAGGATTAAGTTAATGAACGCAATAAGGACGGCGTCAGTAGTCTTTCTGGCACCAGACTCCTGAATGTGGAATCAGGCAAGCCCGTTGTTCGCTGGTTAAAACTTACCCTTAAATCTTCTACGAAATTTATCTGTTGCATCTACCGCTTCCCATCATACAACCTCTACAATGAGTTCTACGACTTTCTCTCGGCAAAAATTGACCATCTTATCTCTGAATTTTCCTCCGTTGAAGTTATCATCCTAGGCGGCTTCAACGTCCATAGCAACGAATGGCTAAGATCCACAAACACCCACCCAGTGCGGCAGAAAACTTCTGAATTAGAAACGCGCTATAATCAGAGAGCCGACATACTTTCCCCGCGTTCCTACCCATAATTCAAACCCACTAGATATTTTTCTTACCCCGCATCCTGAGTCACACAACAGTCATAATATCTATATGCGCTTCCTTTGGTCATTTAAATCCCGGCCTTATTACAGTCTTTTGTCCCATATATCCCGAGTTCACTGAAATCATGCCGAACGCACGATCTGGCACTAAAATTCTGCCGACTGGGATGGTCTTCGAACCTTTTCCTCTACTTTACTTTGGAACCTTGCCGGTTTTTCCACTCTCGATCCCTTCGAAATTTGCTCTTATATCACAGATATTATTCAAGTTTCATTCCACATACCCGCAAGAAACCTAAATTTCGCCATCAAAAGCAAGATTCCAAGATTTGTGATAAAGCCAAACTTGAAAAAGTCCAAGCTCACAAAAGGTTTTTTAAAAACCCAGCAAGAAATCAGTACAAACAAACTATCTCCAAAAATGCTTTCAACAACCTCGTAACCGCAACCGCACAAAAGACAAAGTGCTTTCCTGCTCCAATAGAAGCAAATTTTTTGGTCACTAGTCAAAAACGTTAGTCCAAACCTCGTTTGAGTGGCACTTTTCCTCCCCTGACCCCTGCCAATAAAATTATGTCCACGTCTAAAGGGAAAGCTGAACTATTTGCCAAACAATTCGCCGCCAATTCTACCCTCATTTCTCCTGACAATTTCGCTCTTCCAACCGCTACGTCTGTACCCTTCAAAATGGCCTACATTATACGATACTTAAGGTCAAACAAGTTCAAAAATTCTTCTATCCCGTGACACCAAAAAGCCCTCCGGTCTGGACGGTATACCAGCAATTGTTCTAAAAAAAAGATCTACAGACCTTGCGACCATGTTAACTCGTCTTTTTCAGATCTCTTATGACAAAGGTATTTTCCCAGATAGCTGGAAGACTGCTCGTGTGCAGCCTGTCCCAAAAAAAGGTTCCAAGTCCCTCCCATCCAATTATAGACCTATCTCTCTTCTCTCTGTTGTCAGCAAAGTCATGGAAAAAGTCATCAACATACAAATTCTGAAATATCTAGAAAATTACAAAATCTTCCATGACAGACAGTAAGGATTTCGTCACCAAAGATCCTAGATTGTTGCTCTTGATATTTTCAATGCCTTTGAATAAGTATGGCATACCGCAATCCCTAACAAGGTACCGTATGCCAGCGTTACCTTCCTACGGTCTTCCTCTTAAACTGTGCATCTTTCCTTCTAATCGGCGCATACCTATCGTGCTGGACGGTCACGCATCTAACTTCCAACCTATCATTTTGATATACCCCAAGGTTCGGTCCTGGTGCCAACCCTATTTCTTTTTCATATCAATGACCTGCTCTCTCCAACTACCAATCCCATCCACAGTTACGCTGACAACAGTACTCTTCACTCCGATATTCACTTTTCCAGACAAGTCTCGAATCAAGAGCTAAATACTAGACGCAGATCTATGCACCTATCCCCTTCCCAAAATGTTCACATAATTTTCGACAAGAACCTTGTCCAGGTGAATGCCTCCAAAACTCAGTCTTGCCCCCTGTCACAGAAAAAATCCGGAAACACTGACCCCATCCACATGAATAACCAACAGAACAATGGAACGTTCAATATTTTTGGCATCGCTTTCGAGCATGATCTCAGCTGGCAAAAGCACGTTACTTCAATAGTCACATCAAGAGCTAAAAAGCCTGGTTTTGTCTTTTGAATCAGAAAATACTTCTCCCCTTTGAACTTACGCACTCTCCATGGTTCCCAAATAAGGCCTAGCGTAGAGTATTGTTTCCATATCTGGGGAGCAGCATCACCTGCGACACTTACCATCCTTGTTTCTATCCAAACGAGAGCCATTCTATTCATCGCCGACCCTGTCCTCACAAGAAAACTCCCTTCTCTTGCTCGCTGTTGGGAATTTATCTCTTTTTTATCCATATTTCCCAATTAAAACTGCTATAATTCCTCCCTTAATGTTCCTTACGGAACAACAAGAGGCGCGTTACGTTTGCATCCCTTTACTGTCCAACTGCAAAGCCGTAGAATATCCCACTTCTCTCGCTCGTTCATACCAATAGTCTTCGGATTATGGAATGGACTGCCTGTAGATGCTTTCCCGTCCCCTCCCAACCTCCAATCCCATGTTAATAGATTACATTTCCCTTCCCTTCAGACGCCCGTAGTACTTAGGCTTAGAGTCTGTGTGGGCTGTCTCAGACAATAAAAAATTATAGGAATATTCCCTACTTAGGATCTGAAATAGTGACAGTGTCACCCATTTTCACCGCCTAATTATTAAAAATGTCCAGTGTCTTTCTTATTGTCTTCGGCCTTTTCTGCACTTTTCGGGCTTCTCCTCCATCTTGGCTCATGCACTCTCCTCCATACTACCGATCGTCTGCTGACGACGCCTCCATGCCATCATCCAGTCCGGTTGTGCAACGCGACGCGTAGCGACGCCCAGCGTCCCCCAGGTCCTGAAGCACGATGTCGACGGCTTCGATGGCCGGGACGTCCGCGAACATACTCTTTTGCATAATAGTTTTTTATGGAACTGTCGCGGGAAATCCCGACGCGAAAAGACTTTACGATGACCTTCTGAGTAACTATAACAAGTTAGTGCGACCGGTAGTGAATACGTCGGATGTGCTTAGAGTGTGTATTAAGTTAAAGTTGTCGCAGTTAATAGATGTGGTAAGTCAGAGAATATAAAAAAATGCAACACTTACATTTTGTTCCTTTTTAAGGTTTCTTACATAACAGAAGATGTGGTTACTCATTTTCTTTTCAGATAAAATATATTTATATTTACTTAGTCTATTGGTTTGACCATTCTTTGTTGTAACGGGCATGCAGAATTTCTTTTCGTAAAAACTAATACTAAATAATAATCTAGTAGCAATAATAAATGAGCAAAATAAGAACTATCTTGTCATTCTCGTAGCAGTATTATAAAAAAGTCGTCTATTAATAATGACTACAAGAGTTTACCATCAAAAGTAATCCTGAAAGTGTATCCATCTTTTTCATTTATGCGTGTAAAATATAAGCAAGACCTATAACTACTGATATTTGGCTACTAGTTTCTAGATGTGACAAAAATGACAGGATTGTCTGCCATTTCTAATTCGATTAGATATATCGGGCATTTAAAAATCTTGCTTAATTTCCTAAATCTTGACTTTTTGCCCAGAAAAAAAAACAGAGTCAATTATGCACACAAAAAGGAAAAAATATAAAAATTTTAATTTTTGTGATGTGCTGTTGCATTTCTTGACTTCGGGACCTGGGGCACTGGGAAAAATCAAAGATAATATATCTGATATTCCTTCTTAGATGAGTGAATGTCTGACGTTGGAGCTGGCATCTTCTATAGTAACTTTATTTTTAAAACTAATAAAAAAAACTCCTAAATTTTGGTTTGTACAACAATTCCAGTATAATGGTTGACTTGGTGGTTTTTAGGAGCTTATAACAAAATTGGATCTTAACGAAAACCGGAAAAAATAAAAAACATCTTCTTTAACCCGACATGCAATAGTATTATTTAAAAATTACGATCTTAGGGCCTTAACCTAAAATTTCATTTAAATTTCTATTTATTTCTAGTTTACATATTTAAAAAAAGAGTTTCAGTGTGTACGGAACAACTATTATTTGAGACCATTTCAATTGAAGAAAAATCTTTCCATTTTGAAATCGATTTCAAAACTACACAGGAAACTGTGATATACCTAAAATTTCAATAACAATTTGCCGCTCTTCGTGAAAACTTATTGAAAACGCAAATGCATAAATTAATTCTTTAAGGTTCCGGAGTATATATTTTACCGGAGATATAGCCGATTTCGAGCCAGGTCAAACCCGAGCAAAATTAAATTTTTTAATTCATTTTCGCGCCACCTGGCAGACTAACAGGCAAACCAACGGAAAAGGAAAATTGTGTTTTTATGAGAGACTCATCAATCTGAAGATTTTAAGAAATTTCGAGAAGTGATTTTTTTACGAATACAATACCTTTAGCGCAAAAAGTAAAAAATAATATTTGGTCACTCTGTATATGAGATAAAATTTTCTTTTGATTTTGCGAATGAAAGAGTAACGTATAGACAATTCCACTGATATTAAACACATTTATAATATAAATAAAAAAATATGTTTTTAATATTTCACCCTTTCGGCAAAGAACCCAGCACAAACCTTATGGAAAATGGTTTCCAGTCTAATGGGCTAAAATTTTAATATGACCTAGTTTATGATATCCTAATCAAAAGTCCTCATGGGTCCAATACACTGTTATGACTAGTTTTTGAGGTATAGAAGGACGAAGTGTGGAATATTAGATGCATTTTGAATGGAAAAATCTCTATTCGACCACATATTAAATTAGATAAAATAAAATATCGGTACATAAGTGCACACTACTAAAAAATGACCACAAACTCTATATCCCTAACACTTCAAACCCTTAACAGTGGAAAGTTTTTGGGTTTAGGGTTTTAGGGCTTAGGGTTGTAGGATTTTAAGAGTTCTGGGTGTGTTGTTTTAGGATCTTAGGATTTGGGGTTAAAGGGTCATTTTTGACTATTGTAAGCACTTATGTACTGACATTTTATTTTATCTAATGGAATATCTGGTCGAATAGAGATTTTTACATTAAAAATGCATCTAATATCCCACACTTCGTCCTTCCATATCTCAGAAACTAGCCATAGCAGAGTGCTGGGCCCACGAAGACTTTTGATCAGGAAGTCATAAACTAGATTATATTAAAATTTCAGCTCATTTGACTGGGAACCATTATCCATAAGGTTTGTGCGGGGTCCGTTAGAAGTTCATTTTTCATCGTCAGATGTGTATAAAATATTATTTCTTTCAAGCCAAGCTTTCAAGTGTTCCAAGGTAATTTTAAAACCATATATTAAAAAAAAAGAAACTTTAGACTGTACGTATTGTTAGAAAAATCTAAATTGTAACGGAAAGCTTATAATTCATCCTGATTTTACTTTTTTCTAAAGTTTTCGGATTAAGGCAACAATAAATAAATGCCATTGGACGTTGCACACCCAGTATGAAGCGCATCTCATTTTATAAAAACTAATAACAACTTGCTGATGCAAAATAGAACCAAAATAAGTAATATTTATGTCAGGTAAATTACAGTGGTTCAATTAGAGCTAAAGTTAATTTGTTAAAGTTATTTACCCTGTATCCGTGAGATCAACAACGCCTTCATTTATACTAGTTGAAAGCCTAGCAATAGATATAAAATCTTGTAAAAAATATTTTTTTAAAACGAGCTTTTATTATTTAGATGTACTAAAACGAAAAAAAAAAGTATAGTTTTTCCATTGTGGCGCTAAATGCTATTTATAAGTGGACGTGGTTCGCGTGGGTGGATTCTAATAAAAGTAGTATCAAGGTTATCACTGAAATAGATATAATATATTATGTTAAATTTATTGTCTTAAATGCTCGTCGCGCGCGACAAGTTCATTCAGGCATTAATTTTGTTTGGCAGAAATTGTAAATAAACTGCTGGCCACTCGAACTTACACACAGAGATTTTTAGGCAAAATTTAAAGTTCAATATTTTCAACAGGAATGCAAATTTTTGAACCCGTCTTGCAGATTTTAAGAGCTAGTTTTTTTCGGATTAAGCTGCATGACGTATATTTATCGTAGGACCATAGGTTTATTATATACGGGGTGATCAATGAAGTCATGCAAAAAATCAAAAAGTTTGTATGAGTGAAATTTCCTCAAAACATTTTTTTGGTCGTTGCAATATGGTTCGTTACTAAGGTAACATCAATATCTCTAGACGTTTTTGTCACTTTTTTGATTAAGGCCCTTAGGTCTTGTACACACTACTAAACATAAAATTTGGGTAGCAAAATTTTTAAAATGCTCTAACTTGACATTGGATTGACGGTTCTTGATGATTTTTACGGATTTGGAATCCTTATTTCACGTAGATTTTCTTTAATCTAAGCATTTTATTTGGGGGTTGAAATATACAGGTTGAAATTTACACATTATACCGGGTCGAGAATAGACAAAAACGTAGCGACAAGAACAAGTTTATTACATTATATTCTACAATATACAAGATTGGTTAACAACGGCCAAAAGTCAATCCTTACAAAATTTCTAATTCTAAACCTAATTTAAAGGTTCCTGCAATCCCTAAAAAAACGGCAAATATCAATGGAAAATTGTCAAGTGTCCTATCTTTAAATACCTAATCTTTGGTAATAATTTATAGACAAAGAACTCTATAAAACTGAATGACTCTTTGAGACAATAAACTGGGGTGAAAGTTTTGGACAGAACAGTGAGAAGGACATTAAACAAAAACAACTTGAGGTGAGAATTTATTTTTACAAAAACTTAAATAATGCCAAACCGTAGAGCGCGTCGTACCCTACGTTTTTGTCTATTATCGACCCGGTATAATGTGTAAATTTCAACCTGTATATTTCAACCCCCAAATAAAATGCTTAGATTATAGAAAATCTACGCGAAATAAGGATTCCAAATCCGTAAAAATTATCAAAAACCGTCAATCCAATATCAAGTTATAGCATTTTAAAAATTTTGCTACCCAAATTTTATGTTTAGTAGTGTCTACAAGACCTAAGGGCCTTAATCCAAAAAGTGACAAAAACGTCTAGAGATGTTGATGTTACCTTAGTAACGAACCATATTGCAACGACCAAAAAAATTTTTTGCGGAAATTTCACTCATACAAACTTTTTGATTTTTTGCATGACTTCATTGATCACCCTGTATATAATAAACCTATGGTCCTACGATCAATATACGTCATGCAGCTTAATCCGAAAAAAACTAGCTCTTACAATCTGCAAGACGTGTTCAAAAATTTGCATTCCTGTTGAAAATATTGAACTTTAAATTTTGCCTAAAAATCTCTATGTGTAAGTTCGAGTGTCCAGCAGTTTAGATACGTAAGTATGTATTTATTTTCTTTTCTATTCACGTGACAAGCTTTTAAGACAATAAATTGAACATAATATATTATATCTGTTTCAGTGTATATATAACTTTGTTATTACTTTTATTAGGATCCACCCACGCGAACTACGTCCACTTCTAAATAGCATTTACCATTGCCACAATGAAAAAACTATACTTATTTATTTAGTTTTAGTATATGTAAATAATAAAAGGTTGTCTTTAAAAAGTATTTTTTACAAGATTTTATTTTCAAATTTTTAGTTACGTCTTAACCTATGCATTTCTGATAACTATCACAAGAAATTTTACCTGTTATCGTATTCTACTCGTCAAACCCTTTACATTAAATTAAAAAGATTTTATTTTCAAATATCGCAAAACACCCTAGGTAACATAAGATGTTCTATGGGCATCCAGAATTCGATCAACACCTGTCCACTATGTCTTATTTCAATAAACTAATCAACTTATACGTTTATTTCTATCAATTGACAGTTTTTTTGTCAATGGAAAGACTTTTTGTCAATTGTGAAACAAAATGAAGTAGCACTACTATGCCATCGTAAAACCTTACTGGCAAGTTTTATCGAACCTCCCCTAATACTTCGCTTAATACTTCTAAATAATGTGACCTGTTATCCCAAACACTGCAAAGCAAAGGTGTTGTTGAAACCAGTTTTAAATTCTTTTAAAGCTGTATTTAGTATTTAATAAATACAGTGGCACACCCATTGGGGGAGGGGGTGCTGGAGCTGCAGCACCCACAGACCAACATCCTAGATCCAGAAAACCTAAAAAAGGACACTCCTAATTGAAAAAATCCACCGAATTGCACTATTCAGTCCCCCCCCCAAGAGAAAATCCTGGCCGTTCTACTAAATAAATAAATGCTTGGATGAAAAATAGCAGTGTTATCGTTATATCCCGCTTTTTTAAAAATTATCCCTAATACTGTTACTTGGCTCCACGGCTAAAGTTTTATTATTTTATTAAAAATTTTATAATATGGATTAGAGCACGATACACATACTTAAGCTTATGTGTATCGTGGATTAGGCGGTGTAATATTAAAAGTACAAGAAAAAGCCTGAAACTCCTAAAATATATCGAGAACATTTGTTAAACAAGTAAAATGAGTGTCAGGGTAAGTATGTTAAGAAATATGGTTTTGTAAACAATTGATTGTTGGTAAATCTGTTCTTTGGTTAAATTTTTTAATTTTCACTGTGCAATTTTTTTTATTTCTTAAATTTTGAAACATCAATTCTTCTCATATTTAAATATTCGGGATCACGTTTAATGCTTTTTTCGCAAAAATGATATAATGCAATAGAAATATTAGGAACGGGCTTAATTCAATATCAAAATTAAAACTTTTCACAAAAATGGCATTGCCTTGTTGTTGTTGCGATTAAGTATCAAATAATTATTTCTATAAGAAAACCGAGTTAGTAGTTTCAAGAAAAAGATTTTTGTAGATATTTCTTAGTGACGTTAGTCATTGAAAGGCTTATATAACTAACAGTGGTCAGCCTTTCTCAATTTTATCAAAAATACAATTATCAAACGACAAACTCGTTATATACATAGGTTTAAATAATAGAGCGTTTGATATAAAAATCTTAACTTTCATCTACTGTTAAATATTGTACGTTTATGATTTTTGTATTAAATCACTTTCAGATGCTTTCAGATAGTACAAAAATCTCTTGTACACGCTACATCTTGCCTCTTCATTGTTAAAAAAAAAAATTTACATCTGTATTCTACTATTGCTCGGGATTATTGATTATATTTGAACCAATAGATATGTTTTTATTTGCAGGGATAAATGTTTAAATTATTAAAATTGTGGATTTGTACAAGAACCATCTGGAAACGTAACTAAAAAAGAACTGAACATCAAATAAGCTAGTTTTAAACTAACCTTAAGTTTTCTTAGAGAGGCCGCCATATTATTTTGTTTTCTTTTTTAAATTCTACTCGCTAAAAGCTCTATTTTATGGTAAGTTACCAACACCGTTATTCGACTGTTTCCCTATAATTTTAAAAAATAAAACGAAACCTAAGTAATTTTTCATACCACTTGTATATGACTTAATGCAAGTCGTATCGGCTTTCTATGGAAACTCCTGCTTAAAGCACTTAACTAAAGATTGTCGATGTTTCCATAGAAACCCTATACGACTTGCATTAACTCATGTACGAGGTGTATGGTCGCTTGAGGTTTCTTTATTTTTTTAAAATTATAGGAAAGTAGTCATACATAAGTGTAGGTAATTTAACATAATTTTATGTTAAATTACCTAGTAGAATGTAAGAAACAAAAAAATAATATGGCGCAAGTCCTCTGAAAAAAACCTAAGGTTAGTTTGAAACTCGCTTAGTTGACGTTCGATTGTTTCTCACTTACGTTTTCTGATGGTTTTTGTATAAATCCACAATTGTTCTTATTTAAATATTTTTCATTTTCTTTTTTGAAAAAACGTATCTATTTGTCCAAATATTAAAATCAATAACCCCGTACTTAATTCTACAACATATGATACACCGTTTGCCGTTATTGTACTTAGTTCTATAACATATGATACACCGTTTGCCGCGCCTGTACTTAATTTTATAACATATGATACACCGTTTGCCGCGGTTGTACTTAATTCGATAGCATATGATACACCGTTTGCCGCGCTTCTACTTAATTCCATAACATATGATACACCGTTTGCCGCGCTATGTCACACAATTTATAGAGGTAGGTCTACCTAAGAGTAAAGATACATCGTTGATCTTTATTCTTTATTCAGATTTTTTAAGTATCCAAATAGAAATTTTTCCAATAGAACATATTTAAATAATCGTGACACATATCAGCTGTGATTCATCTTTAGGGTCATTGATAATAATTACCAACAATTATTAATAATACTTACCGGTAATATAATTGAGCCAAATAATGTTATTTTATTATTATAATATTCCAATCCTAACTAGGGTTATAAATTCCAACAAAACAATATACACTTTAATATAATAGGTTTTTTACCTTTTGCTGTAGCCGGCCTAATCTTGTTAACTGAAAGGGTCTTATCCTGGATATAGGCTCCACTTATCCACACTTTGTGGAGAATTGCACATCTGAGAACGTGACCCCGTAGCGTTAATTTAAAATTTAATAATTCTTGGCTTGCAAACGATAAAAGCTTCTTTTAAATTGTAATTTAGAATAAAATATATACAATGCTAAATAAAATGCGAGTACCCACAGTTAGTATGAAACTGTATTAGGTAAACTTAAGTGTCTATAAATTATTATTTTATTGCCTTAGGATTTTGCAACTTATGTAGAAAACAAAGTGAATGTGCGAATACCGTGGGCGTCTGAAGAGAAGGGAACTGTAGTCTATTGACACGGGATTTGAAGGATTGGAGGTTGGGACGGGAAGGGAAACCATCTGCAGGCAATTTGTTCCATAATCTGGAGACCCTATAGGTATGAACGAGCGAGAGAAATGGTCTGTTCTAAGCTTTTGTAGCTGGACAGTAAAGGGATGCATACGTAACGCGCCTCTTGTTGTTCTGTAAGCAACAGTCAAGGAGAGAATAATCCGGCTAGTTCTTCAGAGCAAAATTCGTGGAAGTAGCGGTAGAAAAGGGATAAATCCCCAACAGCGCGGCGATGAGCGAGAGAAGCGAGTTTTCTCGTGAGGGCTGGGTCATTGATAAGTCGAATGGCTCTCCCTTGGATAGAATCAAGGATGTTAAGTATCGAAGGTGATGCCGCTCCCCAGATGCAGGAGCAGTACTCTAGATTAGGTCTTATTTGGGAAACATAGAGAGATAGAGAGTGTATAAGTTGGAAGGGGAGAAGTATTTTCAGTCTCGAAAGAGAATACCCAGCTTTTTAGCTGCCGATGTGGCTACCGAAGTAATGTGTTTGTGCCAGCTGAGATCATGTTCAAAAGCGACGCCAACAAGATCGAATGCTTCATTGTTTTTCTCGGGAATAATTATTTAAACCAATAATACATTAGATAACTAACTTTTGTTTGGTTTACCTAAATAGGATATATCTACCCAATGAATAGCCACCAGATACTCACTGAATATTCATAGCTGACAGTTTGCGGATATCTTATGTACTGTACAAATATCATACCGCTACACGTCTTTTGGAATACCACTAATGGACCTTGTATGAACATACATAGGTTGGTAAAATTATCACGAATTATAAATTTTATTAAACTAAGGACATCAGTGTCAGTGGCAATTGGTTACCCAAAATATTATAGGCTTAGCAGTGGCGTAACAAACACCCCTGCAGATCCAGCACCGCTGGGGGCGAGGGCCGGCTCGCTGAAGGGCTCACGTTGCCCGGGTACCGTTAAGTTTTTCCAGTCACTGTAGAGAGGAGGGCCCAACGTTTGCGGGGGGCAACTTTTGCGGGGGACTCGCTCAGTTTTTGTTACGACCCTGAGGCTTAGCCGTATAGTTCTATCTTCAATTTTACACAACACGGTTCTTTTACCTGGTGATGCATGGGCATAATAGCATTATTTAAAAAATTGGGGTATTAGGTTACGCAGTATTTTCATGATCTGAATACAACTGGAATCATTCTTACTCACGCCAAGATGCCACTTATAAAAAATCATGTTGGGCAGGGTCGGTATATTCGGATTACCTATGTTTTCTCGTCGCTCATTATATTTTATTGGTACAGGTATATTATGTTATTCATAACTAAAATTTCTGCTGCTAAGAGGAGCGAACCGCGTTGTTTCCGACTCTAATAGCTCTTAGTGTTTACTTTTCCTTGGTTGATTTTACTACTTTTTAGTAAGTTTGCTTTTGTTTTTATTAAGTTGAGCTAACTTTTTAGGTTTTGATATATAAATTACATATTTTACTATTTGAGACTATCAGTAAAAGTCAAAAAACAAAATAAACTCATTTTTTATGGCACTAAACAAAGTGGTAACACCTCGAATGACGAACTATTACTAACAAGTTTTATTAGACTTTTTTAATTACTATGCTGAGGTTTAATACAGGGGAGCTAAAATATCATTTTAATACATTTCAGACTGTTTTTTAGTTAAACTTCTTTATTTTTCTTGTTAAATTACCAGGAATTAAATTTTATGATTACAGTCTAAGTTATAATTTGCATTATCAGATGATACTGGTTGTTTATAAAATCGGAAAATTGATTATTCTTAAATAAAATTATCGCCATCGCTTCTTTTAACAATTAAGTAAGTGGTTTACCCAATTGTCGTGAAAGATTGTTTTAAACTATAAGACGCGTCCATAATTAATGTATATTCGCGAACACTATGGTAGGAGGATATCCATGGTCTGCCCATGGACGCATGGGACAAATTGTGGATTTAAATAAATGTTCCTATTATTTATAAAACAAGTGTGTACAGCGCCAATTCTGAGGGCACTCATCCCGACAACTTCACTAAACGATCCATTTGACAAAATACACATTTTTATCAGCACAGTTAATTTTAAAGTCCGCGTGTCTGTATTGGGCAATTCATGTTTTTCTTTTGTCGCCTTTATTTATCTCTTAAATCCGAATTGCCAGTTCTAGAGCACAAATCCCTTGGCTAAGTTTGGGACCGCGATAAGCTCTACACTACAAGGACACTCATAAAGGGGTCGTTGACAAAAATTTTATAAAATAAAACTTTATGCATCAGTTTTACAAAACGAGGCTAAAACTAAAAAAAAATAATGTTTCGAATTTAAAATATAAAATGAACTAAAAAATGGCAAAAAACAAGATTTTAGAATTAAACGTCAGTATATAAATTTTCCTAAAAGAATTGTATAGATATACGGGGTGAGTCGGGAGGAACGCACCAAATTCTAGGAGTGTATTCTACGCGTAAATTTAGGTCAAAAACCCCCAAAAGTTGGAATCCAATTTTTATTTATTTTATCACCTATTCACCAACAAACAAAAAATGAAAATAAAGCATCTTTTTTCATATTTTTGAAACGTTGTAATTTGAAAACAAATAAAAAACGGATTGCAGCTTGGGTTTTTCTAACATATTTACAATCCTAGAATTTGGTGCGTTCCTCCTGACACCCTCTATATTGCCAAATCTATAATGTATTTAAAATTGGACAAAAACCTTTGCAATCGTTTCAAAAAAATGATTCTTTATATATTTTTAGCACAAAAATAGCGACGGGAATGGGGGCGAATATATCACCTGGCAGTTCAGTGGGGTGCCAAGGAACCCACAATCTATAAAAGTCCACTGGGGATCAAGAGAGTTACATTTAAAAAACTCAAATCCCAATTTTCGGAAAAATCGAACAGAAAAAAATGTATCGTAAAGTAGAAATATTATTATGTAATTATATATAACAATTTTATTTATTTTCTGAGGCAATGATCTGTGTGATCTCATTAGTTTAGAAAGGTTCTCTTAAGTTAGTGTTAAAATCTAAACAATACGGTAACAACAGTTGGAGGTTATTAATCTTAGCATTTTCAAGAATTATAGTTATTTTACAGCAAAAAAAACTACATCTAGCTGCGATATTCCTTTTAACTTTGCTTGAAGTTTCTAACAAGGAAGCTAAAAGTTTTAGATGCAAATAAGCACATCAATGTTTCCCTAAACAAAGATGTGAACAAATTTTTTCAAAGGCCAGTTTAGAGTAAGATTGTTAAAGCAAACACATATAATTTATAATTGTTCTTGTCTTTTATCAGTAGACCAACTAGGAGCAACTAGGAACCACACAGAATTTTTACGAGACTATTAACATATGTAAAATTATAAACTAATATGGATTTGACGCAAAAGATAAAGCAAGTGCCAGCTTAGTACTTTGCATTTGCTATTCAAATCACTGATTTAAGATTTTTATATTCTATTTGATATCTTCATAGTACCCTGATGCAGCAAATTTATTACCTTATTTATTCAATGTAGAACTGTCACAGATGGTAGTATGGAATATGTATGTTCCTTAATTTTTTAACATTTTGTTTTATCGCTTGTATTCAACTTGAAAAAGACAAACTTTTCTGTAGAGATACACTGCTCAAAAAAATTAGAGGAACACTTCTTTGTATCTCTATAACTTCTATTGTGGAAATGATATACATATGAAACATTTAAATTTCTAAAGCCACATATGTTATCCTATTAAATAAATGAACTTAAGAATTAAGAATGCAATAATTATTAAGATATGATTAGGAATTTAAAAAAAATACAAAAATCAAAGTGGCGATAAAGTGACCTATGCTTAGTTTCGAGATTTAGTAGGCATGGTAACAGCAACATATTGTTGCAAAAGTCAATTAGACATCACGAAAAATAAAATGCGGCATCTTAGTGAAGTTGAAGTTGCTCGTGCTGTTTCTTTGATTGAAAATGGGTTCCGTATCCGGCAAGTTGCAAGAATGTTTAATCGCAGTCCTTCTGTTATAAAACGTGTGTGGGATCGTTTTAGGGAAACTGGTCAGTACAAAAGACGCATCGGGCAAGGTCGTAAGAGGAAAACCACCCAAAATCAAGATCGATATTTAGTTCTTTCATCATTGCGTAATCGTATACTAACAGCAAATGATCTTCAAAGTGCTTTTAGGGTGACTCATGGACTAGATATTTCCGACCAGACTGTTAGAAATCGATTAAAAGAAGCTAACTTGAGACCCAGAAGACCCGTGCGAAAACCCATTTTGACAAGGCGTCACAAAATATGCCGTTTAAATTTTGCTCGTGAGCATATTAATTGGCAACTTCGACATTGGACACAAGTACTCTTCACCGACGAGTCAAGATTTCGTCTTACACGTTGTGATGGTCGAGCACGTGTTTACAGACGTCCCGGCGAACGGTATTCTGCTGCTGCAGTAAGAGAAGTGCAAAGGTTTGGTGGCGGGTCGATAATGGTTTGGGGAGGGATAAGTCTTGAAGGAAAAATCGACCTTGTGGTAATTCATGAAAGTCTAAACGCTCAACGTTACATTGCTAATGTGCTAGAAGAACATGTTGTACCCGTAGCTTACGGTGTAGGTCCAAATTTCATACTGATGCAAGATAATGCGAAAGCACATACAGCAGCCATTGCCATAAACTTCCTACATGAACGAGGTATTCAAATCATGGATTGGCCTGCGATTAGTCCCGATTTAAATCCTATCGAACACGTTTGGGATTTGTTGGACAGACGCATTCGGAAGCGTCCAAATGCATTCCAAACTCTCCTGCACCTAGAAGAAGCCTTAATCGAAGAATGGGAAAGTATACCCCAAGAAAATATTCGAAAAATTATAAGAAGCATGCCAAGGAGGTGTCATGAAGTTATTCGTGCTGGTGGAGGACACACGAGATACTGATTCTCATACGAAGGGAATTCCACAAATGTTTTGCAAAGAAAATGCATCTATCGCCACTGTGATTTTTGTATTTTTTTTAAATTCCTAATCATATCTTAATAATTATTGCATTCTTAATTCTTAAGTTCATTTATTTAATAGGATAACATATGTGGCTTTAGAAATTTAAATGTTTCATATGTATATCATTTCCACAATAAAAGTTATAGAGATACAAAGAAGTGTTCCTCTAATTTTTTTGAGCAGTGTATTTTATTTCATACTGTCCGGAAAATCCCACTTTACGTTATTAATTTGAGTCCGGAAAGTGAAACATTACATCACTAGGCCGGAAACGGTTTTCCAGCAACACTTTCATAACTCATGTCATTTTTTACAAAAAAAACTCATAAACTGCCAAACATTTTTATACATCTATTTAGAAATTTAAAAATAACAATAATAAATCTACTTAGTTAATATTTATGGATATGGTACAGTTTGCATTTTCTACTATGGTGATGGCTGACGGGTGATGATGATGCTTATCCTGATTAACCACTGTGTTGTATACTAATACTGTGTTGATATTAGAATTTTGCTGAAGAATTTGCAACTGTTACTGTAAGCCACTATAAGCCACCGATTTAAAGGGAAAATGAACGAAATTAAAATTATATTTTAATGAAATTATATGAAATAAAATTTTAGACAATACATCCCGGTACAGTACTCGTTTATATTCTAACAACTCGTACTGTAATAAGCGACCTACCGTTAATTACAGGCGTATTCTAACGTCCAGTACTTCTCTCTCTAGAGAAAGTATTGTATTCGTCAAAAAATCACCTCTTGAGATTTGTCAGATCCCCAAGTTTTGGCGTCCCTAGATCACGAAAAAACATGGTTTCCCACTATCATCGGTTTGTCTGTCTGGTCGTTTTTCCGTTTAGCGCGAAAACCTAAAAAGTACTTAAGGGGAGATTTTGTGCAAAGGCTATATTTTTAACTTTATTACTCGCTTTATTATATCTTCCATGCATAGGTAATGTCAAAAATTTAGGACACTGAACAATATGATGTTTGTCCCTATATACTTCGCATGAATTCTTTTCAGCAGTCACAAAATATCGCGACAAATCAGGATTTCAAAATTGTTGATTTTTACTGTGATTTATCATTCGGTTGATCGGGTTCATTTTGTTTATATAAAATAAGTAGTTTCACTTAATGCAGGCAACTTATTATAATCTATCTTAACTTCCCATTAGCGTTTTATTCGGTCACCTAATTTTCTTAAAACAATAAAAATTAATAAATCATCCCATTGTTCTATGGGTAACTTTAATTTTTGTAAGGAAGTTAGATGGTAAAAAAACATGTCTTAAGCGGGGTTTCCACGTACATAGATAACTGGTGCATGTGCATGCGCATTTGCATGTGGAAACGTATTAAATCGACTGCCAGTTTACTTGCACCACTAATCAATGCGCCAGTAAAGCGGAGTTGCCAGATGCATAGATTACAGCAGTTTAGTTGAACCACTAATCAATGCACCAGTAATGTTAAAGATTGGTGTACTTTTTGGCGCCAGTTTTCGTGTTTGTAAATGGAAACAAGGGTCTTCGTCAAACTTATTTGTTTAAAGCCAAAAACTGGTCTACTCTGTTATTAAGTTTTTGAAGGCCTATGAGCAATATCCACGTTTGTATAACAATAAAATTGGTGCTCATAAAGACCGAAATAAAAGTGTCTGATGTTTGTATATTATGTAACAGGTAAATCAACAAAAAGTTGAACTGACCTTCTGTTATTCATAAATTGTTAAAATATGAGTTTTGGTCTTAATTCAGCCAATTCTTGAATCGGCCTATTTGATGCACCTAAAGTAGATATCCAGTTATAGACCCAACACTTATGTTTTCGCTTTATTGTCTGCATTTCTAAACACAATATTTGTACCATAACATTGCAGTTGATGCCATTTTTAATAACTACGCCAGTACAAAAGTAGGTAAACATGTGGAAACGACTAGTGGCGCCCCTAATTGTAGGGCCATTAAACTGGCACCAGTAATCTTTGCATGTGGAAACTCCGCTTAAAGTTAAAACTTGGTGTACTTGTTTGCGCCATTTTTCATGTTTGTAAACAAAAACAAGCGTCATTGTCGAAAAATTATGTTTAAAAAATATCGATTTAAACCAAAAAATGGTCTACTTTATTAAGTTTTTGAGGCATATGAGCAATATCCATGTTTGTGAAGCAATAAAATTGGTGCTCAAAAGATCAAAGTAAAAGAGGTGAAGCTTTGAGAACAATTGTGGAGATCATGTCTGATTCACTTAAAAGTTTTGATATAAATTGCGCACAGGCCAAAATACTTAGTTTTCGGAATGTTAATGCCTTGTCACACAACAGGGCATTAAAATATCATAAGAGTGGAGCATCTACTGATGATTTTTGCAAAACGAACTGTAGAATAGTTTTCAGTTGCGGACCCTTAGATTTTCGCTTTTTTTTCTTTAATATTGCCTGTATTTTTAAATACAATATTTGTACCATAACATTGATATCGGCTCGAAGAATTGCATTTGGCGCCATTTTTAATAACGACGCCAGTACAAAATTAGGTAAGCATGTGGAAACGACTAGTGGCGCCACTAATTATAGGGCCAGTAAACTGAGACCAGTAATCTTTGTATGTGGAAACCATGCTTATGTAATAACCTTCTTAAAGAGGTAGATGATTATTTTGGTATATTGGGTGAGCTAAACAAACAGTACCTATATAGTTTACGTAATCAGTAACAATAGCACGTGTGTTTTCGTGACGTTTGTTGAGCAAATATCGCACATCCCGTTCAAAACCGTCGCAACTCAAAATTTTCTGATTATTTTAAAACCAAAATCTACTTTGCCTACTCTATCTGTTTACACCTTGCAGTCGAATATCAACTACTTTTCGCTAAATGCCGCCATCAATTTTATTTGCTCTTAATTTTAGGACAAACTGTCCTATCTGAAAAAATAGTATTTTTGAAAATCTTCTTGTGATATATTGACAAAAGAACATATTAGAAAAGAATCTTTGGAATATCTTTAGCCAAATACAAATTAAAACCAAACTTATAGGGCAAGAAGATTTTTCCAGAAACAGAAAGAAATCTCAACGGTTTTCTTTTGCTTTTGGACGGGATGTGCGATATATTATGTGTTGGTTAAGGTATTTGGTAAATTACTACCAGTAATTTCTAATGATTCAGTTAACTTAGGCGCGTCATTTTTGCAGCAAACAAAACAAAGTAAAGAAAGTGACTGGTGACTGTTAACTCCGTTCTTTTATCCATAGCCGATCCACAAATATCTTTAACACTTAACTAGGTACCATAAAACCTTAGAAGACCTGTATCTAGAAGTTTAGAGACAGCTCTTCCAACCTGAGTCGTTATATTTGACATAGAAACACTTGTTTGCCTTCCTGTTTCTCTTCCTTCGGGACTAGTTTTAGCTATCCCTACGATTTCGTAAAATGAATTCTCAATATTTAAACGTTTACTTTTCTCATCCTTTTTCAAAAATTCGAATCGAGTTTCTGTTCCATCAAATTCATATAAATCTTCTTGAATGCTCTTTAAGCGGATTTCTATTCGAATATAATTTTCTTTTTTCTGACCGTTCTTTACAAATAATTTTTGTAAAAAGTTTTAACCATTTACAAAGGACTTCATGTGAATATTCAAATTGGGTGATTTTGTCCTCAATATCTTTTTTTATCGACGTTTCGCTTTGTTTATTCTATAAGAAAGAAACGAAGTTGTATAAAACTGCTGTTAAATAGGATTTAATTAAATTAATTTTACCTTCAAAATATTTTCCTAAAAACTTTGACACAACTGCCAAAGACAACTAAAATCACTAAAGCAATTTTTTAAATTATATTCAGAATTGTCTTTTTTAAGAAAAGGAATAGGAAGGGAAAATGGAACGCACTCATTTTTTCGTGCTTTTTCCTTTGGTGACGTGATTACTTCTCATGCATAGACTGCAAACATCTGGCTCTGTAGGATATAAAAATGTAATTTCTTTAGCTTCAAAGGACCCATACACGTGAATATGCTGTTAAATTAGCTTTATTTTTCCTTTAAAAACCTTTACAAATACGAAACAAATCCCTTTCTTCGTAATGACTTCTACATGACTTTTTTCTTATTATTCTTTATTTCCCTGAATAACAATCTTCATTGGCGCAACATTTTGCAAAAAACAACATAAAATCTTACACAAGTATTAATTTCATTTAAAGTGTTTTCATTACTGCCCAAACTCCATTTGGATGGGTGACTTTTTCTTAAATTAAACCAACCTAGAAATTAATTTCTTTTAGAAAAAAACGTTTATTTGTATGCCTAAAGTTAAAGGAAACAGGATTATCACTGTGATTTTTTGGTTTTTAAAGTAGTAAGTAGGTAATTTGTGTAGAAAAGGGGGAAGGGAGTTACTAACGCACCATACAGATGCTGTACTGGAGCTAGAATATTAATATAAAATTATGCCTTAAGCCCTCTAATTTAACGTGTCATATCATAGGTTGTTCTTTTTTTAATTTCATACCCCCCGTACTTATACTCCCTCGAAGATTTTTTGACTAATTTTGTTACATAGTTATAAGATGTGTACTTACATATACATGTAAAATTTTATGTAACTAATCCTTATGGTTGAGGATTTCTGATTATTTAAAAAATGAAATTAAATTAGAGACAGCTTATCCCTCGGATATAACCTTAAGGTTACATGATTTAAAAATTTGCAGATCCACAGCGGCAAAATGATTTGACAAGCTCCGAATATGGGCAACTTTATTGGCTGGCGGATCGGGAGGAGGGGCTGAACTGTAGGACTCAGTAAATTTACTCAAAATACTTGTGGGATATTTTCTCTGGTGCGTTTTAAAAACTCCACCATAAGAGGATTTTCGTCGCGAAAAGTTAATTTGTATTTAATATAGCTTGAATGATGTTCATATGAAATCTGAACTAATGTTTTGTATGAGACAGTCGACAAAGCCACGAATTTTAATATAGTTTTAAAATCTAAAAAATCTTTCTTTCCATCTGAATCACTTGATAGGGCTTTCTTGGTCTAGAATTTTTAATGGCTTTATAAATAGCAAGTGGACTGTGCAATTCCAGTTTTTTAAATTGCGGTTCAGGATAATGTGCATAGCGTCGACTTCCTGCACACAACTTTGGCCCGAGACTTGAAATTTTTAAACAATGCACTTTATTTCAGGATGCATTTTTAGAAAGTATAATAGACTCGCCGACATGTGGGAGTTTTTATTCTGTCGCACGCATGCATCTGACCACAAAATCAGTTTGGTTTCGTAAGGCCTTTCCGATAAAAGCTTCTCTAGAAGAAGCATGCAACGCACTGGCAATATCGACACATTTTCTCATCCAACCCCAAAAGTTCATGTTACAAAACGCAGAAACCGATCTTTTTAACTACGTCATTCCCAGTCAAATTATAAACAGCGTACTTCTTATTATAATGGGCCTTTGAAATTTGTGTTTGTGGACGTGTTAGGACCATAGAGAAAATATATAATAGAGAAATAATGTCATTTGCGAATGTGGCAAATTTACCAAGCTGAATCCGTAAACACAGACGGTCTTCTGCGGGCTTGCGCCTTGTCGAACGTTTGCCTTGTGATAGACAGGACCGTACTTCAAAATTTATTTCACATGACGTGAATCTTTTATCGAGTAATAAATGCTAAATATATTACTTGTAATTATTCTTTTTATCAATGATAAAAATGTAACCATTAGTCAGATTTTAACAAAAATTGTATAGTTTGTTGGCTTAAATCTGAGTTTTCTTGCTATACAAAACTGTCGATAATTCCTCGAAAATAGCTCAGTTTATACATATACAGTGCGTCTCTTTAATGTCCCCCCTCTTAATTTTTTAAACGTTACATTTACAAAATTGAAAGTTGAAATAAAATATAAACATAGTATTCTAAAGAATAGAAATAAAATATGCAACTGTTTTAAGAAGTAAAATAGAAAATAAAAAAATTACCAAAACTGTGTGTATATTATATTGGATTGGCATTCCATCCTGTATAATTATTGAACAAACCAAGTTCTATGGTAAGATGTAAATATTTTTACACCTACTTACAGTGTGTGCACTTGATACTTTGGTGAAAGCGCTACTTACTTACGGCCCCATGTCAATCTAATCCACTGATATCTTAGCGATCCTTTGGCGAAAGCGCTTTTTTCTTTCGCCATCCCTTTTAAAATACTCCCCTCTACCCTAATCCACTAGTATTTTTAGTGCCCCTTTGACGAAAGCGCAAATATGCCTTTTGGACACTCACCCTTCTAATCCACCGATATCTTAGCGATCCTTTGGCGAAAGCGCTTTTTTCTTTCGCCATCCCTTTTAAAATACTCCCCTCTACCCTAATCCACTAGTATTTTAGTGCCCCTTTAGCGAAAGCGCAAATATGCCTTTTGGACACTCACTCACCCTTAAGCAATATAGGGGAAGGAGGCATTGACACTATATATGACCTTCTTACACCATCTTACCCCTTATACAATGCCCCTAATCCACACACCCCATCAGTGCCTTTCTGACTCCTTGACCACACTCAATATACGTCACTGATAAAAATTTCTACTTCTCCGTGTGTGTGTTCACTTCAACACCGGAGTGCATTTAAGATAAAAGTTAGAAAATTTATTTGGTTAGAGTTAATCTTAAGAACTCAAAACTTAAAAGTATTTTTGCAAATGGAAATAGCAACTTCAGCATTTACAACAGCAGTGGTACTCTGTATGAAAAATAGCGAAAGCGATCGGGGCCTCTTTGCAAATTCTTACTATGTATCACCGTTCGGTATCGCTATTTTTCTTACAGAGTGCCACTGCAGCTGTATTCCATGTGTTTCCTTCAGTGATTACAACTGGGTCCGGTTCTGATCGCCGACTTGCGTCACTGAGTTCAACAACCACTTTTGCTAGACGTCCCGAGTGCGCATGCCTCGAGAGGACCGTCGTTTAAAAATCTGACTGGCGCCCAATGCGTACAAACGCACTTTTTCGCCCATACATTGGACGGATTCAGCTGGTGTCGCGAATACGTTGTGATGGTCTAAATATATTTTGTCTATGGTTAGAACGCTTTGCATGTTCAACCAAAGTAGAGTTGTAGGCGGGTCATTTTCACAGACCGACATATCCCTTTGTTTCTCTTCACGAGCTTCTAGTTTAGCTTTTATCTTCCTATATTTTTCTTCTAAATTTTCATTTAATGGTCATTCTCTTTTTTAATCACATTCTGCACACACGTATCATTATTTGTGACATGGAGCCCAAGATTACATTTATAGTTGAAAATATGGTAGTAAAGCCACTTTTTTTCTGGTATTACATTTTTTTTTTACTCATGCTGACAGAAAAGCACGAAACCATTATCAGAGCATTACATTTTTTTTAGCACCAATTGACGTATAGGTCATACATTTTTGATACGTATAGCGTCCTCTCTAAATAATCTTTGGAGGAGGTACTATTATTTCTCGCTATAGGTGATTCGTATTCTGACCCTGAGTCCTAGAAAGGTTCAGAAAGGGATTCTTTTAAATCACTCATTATAGTTACGTTTTTTCTTACAGAAAAAGGACACCATATCACGTCCACTAACTTTAAACTGTTACGAATATATGAGGACATAGACTACTTCGGCTCATACATTAAAGAGATTGAAGGGACATAGAATAAAGTTGACTCTCCGTAAATTCTGAACGGATCGGCGTTGGTTTACTTGTAATAGAGCTTCGGACATAGGATAGTTTGGAAAAAAAATCACATTTTTGAAAAAAGTGGAGTTAGAAGAACCTGGTTCTAAGGCGACGATATGGCAAGAATAAATTTCTATATGACACAGAAAGCCAGAATGTTTTCTGTTCCTAATAAAATTAAAAAGAAGAAGAGTTATTAAAAAAAATGAGAATGAATCTCAAATCAATTAAAAATATAAAGGAAATTTACCAGATAAAATAAATGTATGCCTTTTGCAACTACTGATTACGTTCTAAAAATATAGAAAATGAATGCTTTTGTTATTGACGGAGCATCACAACAAACCAAACACAGCAAAACAAAACATAACAAAGCAAGGGTTCCTTTAGCCAGCAATATATTACCTATCTTAAATTACGGTCTATTTTTGGTCAGCCTTATGACTGAATTTGACAGTAAGTATATGATGTTATAAATAAGAAGCAAATAGTTTAAGGGGCTCCCAGCCTTATTAAAATTTGAGTAGTCTTAAAAAACGAATCTGACAAAAGCACCTATGGTAATGTTTGTTTAGAAAATCAGATTTTATCTTTAAGTTCGTATATCACTATTTTTGAGGAAAACTTTAAGGGAAACTACAAAATTGGTATACACTAATATTTTGATACTTTACTCACATTAATAAGGAAATATTTTATGAAATAGAAATCCCACCAAAAATTTACATTTAAAAAAACAGGCCAACTTCTCGTCAGGACTGTGTGTTTTGTTATCTGCAAAAAATAACTGAAATGTAAAAATTATGCCAAGTTCCTCGCCTACATGTTATTAGTAGTGTTTTAATTAAGCATAGAAAAATATTGAGTGAATTGATAAATTTACAGACCAAACTTGGCAAGTTTTCAAGGGTCTCAATATTGCTCAATTCTCTACTGAAAACTTGCCAAGTTTGGTCTGTAAATTTAGCAATTCAAACAATATTTTTCTGTGCATATCAAAATATTGCTAATAACGCGTAGGCAAGAAACTTGGCATAATTTTTACATTTCAGTTATTTTTTCAGATAACAGAACACACAGCCCTGACGAGAACTTGGCCTGATTTTTTCCATGTATGTTTTCGGTGGGATTTCACTATTTTTTTTTAGATACTATGTTCCAGATTTCAAAGCTCTAGCACGATTGGAAGTACCCCAGATTTATGATGATCTATCAGTCAGCGAATGCTCAAAATTGTGATTTCTGGACAGTCGTATCTTGGAAACTATTCTACCTAGACGTATAAAATTTGGAATACTGCTTCTTTTTGGTAACCTTAACACCCCTGATAAAAGCCCGTTCCTGTAACACAACTAGTTTCGGATACTGTTTGGAGATTATTTTCAACCGTTGGGCCCTAGGCTCTGGCAAATTTTCGGCCTCCTATTAGGATAGCCAGAAAATTTTCGAATAAAAATGGGTATACAGGTAATAGGAGAATGAAAAAATATAGACGCAGGCGGCGCATTGGCTATTACCAAAAATGTATCTCATAAGAATTTATTGAAAGTTTTTACAAATAATAGAAACAAAGAAAATAAAACATATGAAAACCTATAGTTATTCAATATATTTAAAAAATAAAATTGCCGAAGAGGTTTTTTTACGCCGCGACCTTTTTGTTTTCTAAACACCGTGTTTTGTGTTTAAAAGACCGCCGCGGACACCGACTTCACGTCGGGAGACGTGGTTAAATTTCGGGCACCTTGATCACTGACGCACCCAGGATTTTGTCCTGGGGTGGGGTGGTGGCTATTTTGTCTGGGGGGGGGGGGGGGGCTGACAGTCTGCAGCGTGCGGTGAGATATCACAATTCGATGAATTTTTACAATTTATAGTGCACTTTGTTAAAATTTTTGTGTCTAGGATGTTGGTCTATGGGGGCTGTAGCCCACCCCGCCCTCCTGGTTGCGCCACTGCTCTTTATAGAAACTAGAAATAGCCGCCTCTCTTTTTGAATTGGAATATGCAATAAAAGTAGCGGCCCGTAAACGATCAATTTTTTGTCAGATTTTGTGTGTGGGTCAAATTATTTGAGAGTCTACGAACGTATTTGATGTGTTTGTCAAATAAACAACATGTTTGACGTGTTTGGGAGAAATTGTGATTGACGGCGTGTTTGACAAACACGTTTAAAGATTTGCGCGCGTGTTTGTCAAACAAACCTCAGTCGTGTATTTGATATCATGGAGGACGCTACGACATCTGACAATTTGAGTGCAAAAGAATTTCTTCTGCATTTCGTATCCATAAATCGTGATTTTACAGAGTTATTTGGATTAAAGTCAATGAATTATATAGACAAAAAAAGTAATTAAAAGTTGTATTGTCCATTCTTAGAAAGTTAGCATTTAGCATAATCATCTGGTTCTGTGCGCAATACCTATCTCCCTGAGCAAATTGTCATGGGTATATTTATCCCTTAATTTCAACCATTTTCTCGTTCTTTTCTTTTTAAAACACAGCGATAAAGTCAAAGCAAGATATGCCTTATCCGTATCCGTCATTTATAATGCAACCAGGAATACTTCACTTTACTCGGACAGGACACAATACTCCCCAGCGAAAGAATACAATACTGGATTGCTGGTTTGAGATTTGCCACATTTTGATTGGGTTTGATTGGGTCTGCGCTGATGTTTGTCAAATCCGTGAAAAGCAAACGTAGACATTTGACAAATAATTTGATCGCTGAAAGCTATTGTGATAAGATTTTAAACACAAAGCGATTGTCATATGTCGAGCTGTTCTCCGTTTAATAAAGACTAGCTTTGTTTTAGTATAAAGATGTGAAAAATTATTCTAATTAAATATTTTATCTGGGAGATTTAGGTACTGTTATTTACAATTTTCTGTGCATTTTTTATGTGAGGGTCAGCGGTGGTTCGGCTGGGTAACGCCTCAGCGTTATAAGCCGAGTTGCGAACATCGCCGTGGGTTCAAATCCCACTGGAACCGTCAAAAGTTAGAGATCCATTCTACGTTACGCGAAGTATAACGCTACCGTGCGGTAGGTGGAAGAGCGCAGGGAAGGTGTAAAATGATTCGACGTCAAAGCCATCCGATTCACGCCAGTTAAAGGCCGAATATAACAAAAGTAGGTAACAAGAATACAGCCCTTGGGGAGTTTACGCTCTGATTGTCGTGTTACTGAGGACCGTGGTTCGGAGCTCACGTTAATCTGCAGGTGCTGGGGCCCATCACTAGCCTCTAGTGCCAACGTAATAAAAAATAACTTTTTACTTTTTTATGATTTTATATCTACTATTTAGGGTACCATCTTGTCATTGGGCACGCGCCCAGTGCACCTAATGGTAAAATAGGCCCTGCTCGGAAACAGAGGGGGTCGACAAGGGCTCGAAATGGTTCGAGTAAATATTGCACAGTGCGCGCGAGGTCGGTTTTGCGAGAACTTGGCCTAGCGCACTCTGTGCGCTTTGATTTTTATCGGAATATTTGCTACCACAGAATGCATAGTATCTATTAGTATACCAGTTTTACCAACCTTATTGTTAGAAAAAATCGCTAATATAAAAATATCCATTTTGGATCTCCTACTTCAAAAAACCTGTATTCTATTTTAAATAAGTCAGTCATCAGCTAGTGATTTGTGTTCTGTCAATTAAGGTGTCAGAGATAAGAGGTCCCGCAAAAAAGATTTTTACCCGAATAAACCAAAAGTCGTAAAACGTAGATAAAGCGTACATAAATTGCAATTTTAACCTCGGGTAGATGGAGGCAAAAGGGTGTGAGATTTATATAAAAAAATAATCATTAGAAAACAAACCCACATTTTGGTTATACAAAGTATACACAAATTTTAGGAGTGTTCTTGTGTTTTATTATCAAAGATCTTTCTCGCTTAAGAAAAAATACTTGTAAATGTTGTAACAAAAATTACTTTTTTTAGAATATACATAAAAATATTTAGTAACGCCTTTACCACTCTACTAATTAATTATAAAATATCTGAAATGTAAAAATTATGCCAGGTTCCTTGCCTACACGTTATCAGTAGTGTTTTTATAAGCACAGGATAATATTGTGTGAATTGATAAATTTACAGACTAAACTTGGCAAGAACTGAGCAATATTGAGACCCTTGAAAACTTGCCAAGTTTGGTCTGTAAATTTATCAATTCACACAATATTTTTCTGTGCTTATCAAAGCACTGCTAATAACGTGTAGGCAAGGAACTTTGTATAATTTTTACATTTCAGTTATTTTTTGAGGTAACAAAACACACAGTCTTGACGAAAACTGGGCCTGTGTTTTTTACATGTATATTTTTGGTGGGATATATACATATATGTCGTGATACCTTTTACTTAGCGCAATCGCATTCCCATGTTCCTAAGAAGCATATTCGAGATAATCCGGTATTATGTTTAAACAAGGCGAAATATAAGACACATTTTGATCACATTTTACCCGACCTAAATTTATAAAATTTTAAGATAATATGTACTCTAAATTTTGGGAAAATAAATATAAATTTTTAGTTATTCATAAGGATAGTGATGTACATTCAGGCATATATCGCAGATTATTTGATGACCACGTATTTTTGCAGTAATAATTTGGATAATAATAATTTCATCGTTGTATGCTTGGATGAATAAAGAAAGGATGCGGTTTTCTCTATACTGTGAGCATATCGAACGTGCAATTTGTTTATTTGTTGTTTGTTATAAAAACATCGTACCCCAGCGGTGCATTCGATTGACAACAATTGGATTGATCCGGATCAGCTTACGAACTTTAAGCGAAATACGTACTTGAATCAAGAATGGTAGTAGAGAGATAAAATGGCATTGGAGTGTCGTTACGTGATCCGAGTCGATCCAATTTTTGTCAATCAAATACGGTTCTCACTAGTGTTGCTGTCTCTGATTTCCCCTCAGTAGCTGAGTAGTTGACGTCAAATTACCTTGTATGATTCCTTATTCATCCAAGGTCTAAACACTCGGTTAAACGTATGTCTTTGTTCAATGAACTAGAAAAGAAAAAGTGCGACTTACAGATTTATAAATGACTCTGAGCTACTTTAAATAAGCCTTTAGAAATAATGTATTTAACAGCTTTCTAACTTAAATTTAAAAAAAAAATTGTCCCAAGATTTAGATAAATTTTGGCTGGCATGACTATGTAAATTCAGAAGCTTAGTAACGGATGCTTTAAAAACATTGATCCCATTTGCCACTTCTTACTTTTGCGAAAAAGGCTTCTGGTCTATGGCGACTTTAAAAACTAAATACAGAAGTCGTCTATTATCACTTGAAAATAATTTGCTTATATGTATTTTCAATATCAATCCACATATAGACAAACTTTTAAGTGAAAGACAAACTCAACCATCGAGTTAATTAATTAATTAACACATCTTTATTTATTACTTTAAATATTCTTGTGATAATAAGGTGATTATAGGATAGGAATTCTTCCTCGACCTGCCTAATCCGATCGTTTGGATCCCATAAAGTTGTACCGAAATATTGGGTTAGTGAACGCAACTGGCACAGCGCCGCGCCGCCCCTGACTAAATTCCGCTTCGACCGAGGTGGTACACATCCTCCCAAAGGGCTGGTGAAATCTCCACGGATGTTTCCAGCTTTGCATGTGTGAGTTGTACTGCCCCAGTACAACCAAGGTACATGGTACCAGACTTCGGTCTTCGTGGGCTGCCTGAATATAAAAAAAACACTTGATAATAGCCTAAAATTAATTATTTAATAAAAGGGTTTTTAGTATACCTGCCGTATTTTTAGACAAATTGCCTTTCCCCTACACCTTAATGCTTTTGTTTTTCAATCAGAAAGATAGCAGTATACAAAAACGCAAACAATATGATAGTATTTGATGGAATAGGTGGACTTTACGATTTGTCTTTTCTAAAAAATACACCAATTATAGATTGGTGTTAATGTCGTACACATTGGTCTAACAAAACCACCTAGTAGCTTGATCTCAAAAATACGTCAAAATTGTTTGACTCTGAAACAATCATCGTACACCTACTTACATCAACAAACTCGAACAATTGCACTTGAAACATTCCAAAGTCATAACCAAAGCTAAGATGTTTGCGCGACCTTGCGCAAGCGCATTGTTTTCTTTTCGGCTGACTTGAAATACCATATACGTCTGCCCGGGATTATTAATTTTAATACATATTACCATAGCAGAAATGAAACATATACAGGGTAATTTTTTTAAAGTGTTACATGGCTATATTTTAGTGAGTTAATAGGGAGATGGGGACACATATTTAAATATATTTTTAACAGTTACCCCTCTCACTATCCTGAGGGGTGGGGGTAACTTTGGAATTTTAAATGGGACGATTAAATTTTCTGTATGAAATTCGAATCTAGGTAAAAAAACTATGTATGTGGACAATTTTTTTTATTTGCTCTTTTGGTTACGGAATCATGGTTAACTAAATTTTGATTGAATTTAAAAAATAAATTTTACCAATAAATCCAGTTTACTGATTTCAGAATTATTATTGGTTTCCATAGAAATGCGATATTTTTATTTAAGTCATTTGAGAATATCGTCGTTTTAACGATTATTTCTTAGTTCATTGCTCAATTAAACATGGAAGTGAATTTAGTTGTGCAATATGTAATACAGGCCTGTAATCATTTGAATGAAATATTTGAAAACAGGACCTTGGACCAGGCCAACTAGCCTGCTAGGTCCCCGGATTTGACCCCTTTGACTTTTTCTAGTGGGATTTATAAAGGACAAACTGATGGCGACTGCACCTACAACTTTTGATGATATGAAAGACCGAATCCGCTTTGCCTGCTTATTAGTGACACCTGAAATGTTACAGCGGGTAAGAAATCCAATTAGAAAAAGAGTAAGAAAGTGTTTGGAAGTTGAAGGGGACATTTGGAACAACTTCTCGAGCATGGCAGAAGATAAATATATCACGTAGGCCATAAACAAGTTTAAATAATTTTCTAAATCACAAGTGGTAAATTTGAATATTGTATTTATTGTGAAATGAAAAACGTATATTTAATATACGTACATTACAGTTTATTTGCATTACATGAAATAATCAACATTTTCTCAAAGCTTATTCAGTAAGAAGGCTCTTTTATAGTTTAGTATATCTAGTCTCAAAAAGCTTATTTCTATGTCACAACTTGTCACTGGACCGGAACAAAAATGTGGATACATCTTTTTTCAGAAATAGACTTTAGTTGGAAAAATTCGGGATTTCTTTCTACTTAATATTCGCGATATATACAATTTTAGCTCCACACCAGTTTCATTAGAAACTCCTCTAAGCTTATCTAGGGTCGTTTCAAACAAGTGGAAAAGATGTTAAAAGGGGTACACTTTGTGTTTCTAACTGATTAATAAAATCTGGAAGATATCAGAAATTGTCACAAATAAACTTTTAATCATTTTTGAGGTCTGGTACATTTATAACTTTTTTATATTTTTTTTTATATTCTGCGCAATGTCCTTTAAGCTGGTAATAACACTTTTGACTCGGTCAAAATGAGTTCTGTAATATGTATCTGCGGTCAGCCATGTTCCCCATCGCGTTATTAGAGTTCTGATGGTAATGCTATTTTAGGGCACATTTCTTTGAACGTTGCAATTCGGGCAGGGGAAACTTTGTTAACCTTACTAACTAGACTATCGATTCACTAGTTTACAAAATAAAAAAAAAAAGTTATGTCCTTCCAGTGAATTTTATATTGTTTTATTTAGTTGCAATAACTAAACGCAAACATATATTTTTTTATCTCTATCACGTCAAAGACTAAAGTTGTCGTCACATTTTATTTTCGGACTACCCACAAGTTGGTTCTGAATTCATTCTAAAATTTTGATGCAGTGTAGTGTTCAGTTAAATAAATACTTGTTTTTAAAATGTCAAATAGGTTGTGTAAAGTACATCCTGACCGTTTTTGTTTCGTTTGTGGTGAACTTATTATATCTAAGAAAGGATATTCCATAACGGAATCAGTCAAAGAAGCATATTTTTGTTATTTCAAAATTTCGGTTTCTCACCAGGGCAAAAAGTGGGCTCCTCACGTATTTTGTGAAATATGTAGAAGAGCTAAGCTCCTGGGCTGCAGGTGGAAACAGATGTTTGAATTTTAATATGCCAATGATATGGAGGGAATGATCCAACCACGAAAATGACTGTTACTTCTGTCTCACTAAGACATTTGGTTTTAATCACAAGAACAAAGATAAAATTATATATGCAGATGTTCCTTCGGTTACTAAACTTATCTAAAATGTTGAAGAATGACATAATTGAAAACAGTCTTTCGGATGCTGAAAGATCTTCCTGGAATTCACTACGACTTGTTATCCAAGAGTTCTTAGGCGACAAAAAAAATTACCGACAGTTAATTGCTGATTTATTATATAATTTTCAACGAATGGGTGTCAACATGTCTCTGAAGGTTCATTTCCTTCACTCGCATCTCCATTTCTTCCCTGAAAACCTCGGACAAGTCAGCGACGAACATAGAGAGCGTTTTCACCAGGATTTGAAATGTTTTGAGCAAAATTATCAAGGATACTGGGACCAGGCCATGTTAGGTGATTATTGCTGGTCTATTATGAGGGACACACACAAATAAATAGAAGAAAAAAGCTAAGGCAAATAATGTTTTTAAATATTTTTGTTGGCATTTTTTTAAAATTAAAAACAATAAATATTTTGGAAACGTGACGTGTTGGATTTTTTTCATAATTTTTTTGAAACTGAGTGCACCTCAATTGTTAAGAAAAAGCACTTTTCATTTCAAGGTCAAAAACCATGTAAACTAGTGAGTGGGTAAAATCCCGCATAAATTCACATATTATACTATACAGGGCATGCTCAAAACACATAAGATGAATTAAATGTGCAAAAATTGAGAATCAGTTCTCAGGGGCTATATGCCCCTCCTAGCGCTGGATTATATACCAAAATTTGCCGTATTTCCTTCTAAAACAGATAGATAATTTGTGTCTCACTGCTTATGCAGTTGTAGCTTTAAGAAATTACTTTTTCGGAAGGTTGGGATGTTCGTCTATCCTGTACTGTTGAGAACCAAAGAGTTCTGAAGCGGTCTGCAGGTGACGACATTCTAACTAAAAAAAACGCTTCCTTCGTCCTGGCGACGCGCCACAATTAATAATCCTTAGGAAGTGACTCCGCAGCCGGCGCCGGTTCCCAAAATGTTGATGCATGGATACCGGCGCCGGCACCCGGGTACAATTTCTCGGATGCCGGCGCCGGTTCAGATACGGCCAAAACGGAATGCCGGCAGTTCTAACCTAAAATAATTATAGTTACGTATTTTAAATGATATGTACACATTGTGTTGTTTTACTTTTGCATAAAAACTATGAAATATGAGTGTGTGGTAAATTTTCTTCATATGAAAATTTTAATTGTGTTTTGGTGGAATACAAGAAAGTCACAAACAATGAGTTTTGGTTGCGTGATAGCAGAAATACTATTATCCGCCGTTAGCCTGTGTTAAAGGTGGAAGACCATTCAAGACAAAAAATAAAAAGTCAACAAGGAAGTGTTCCATGTGTAAGAAAGGCTGCCAGGATAGCATTTTCTTGAAAGTAAGTGAGTGTAAATAATTTCTATGCATCCTGAGGATTGAACGAAATCACAATCATACTTCTTCATCCAAACCTTATTTCAATTTTCTATCAAAACAGAGACACAGAGTTACAGATCCATATGCTCTGCTAGTTATTTCTACCTCAAAAAATGGCAATATGTCCATAGAAGACAAGAATTCCAATCAAATTGATATCAGACAAATTGAACACTCTTATTGAAGGTATATTATAATATATGGATTTATTTTTCTTATTTCGACCCTTAAATTCGCAGAATAATAACAATTGTTATATATTTGTAGGAAGATTTAAGTTTCGTTAAAGTTTACACTATAACAAATTATTATTTTTTGATTGAATTAAGGTATGTTGATTCTCATCTTATTTTGACACTAATTTTCTAATGCTGCCGGCATCCATGATGGCTGCCGGCGCCGGCAGCGGAGCCACTTCCCTGGCAACCAGCTCGGCTGCCGGCGCCGGCATCCATGATGGCTGCCGGCGCCGGCATCCATGACGGCTGCCGGCGCCGGCAGCGGAGTCACTTCCTAATCCTTAATATATTTCACCACGACAAATCATAAAATAACGCAAACAGAGGTAATCAGTTAGAGAAAAAGTCTTAGTCTTATTTGTTGTTAGTGCAAGTCTTAATCGCAGTTGTTTTAACTGCTTTTTTTAACACAACATATACTGTATCTCCTTCGGCACTACCTATATTTTAAAATAATTTTTTAAATAGTTTTTATTTGTGTTAGTGCTTAACTATAAACATTCTAAATTGTTTTGTTTGTTATGTTTGAGGGTGAAATTAAGCTGAAAGCAGTATTTCAAGGGTGCTTTTTGTAAGTAACCTTTTTATGCCTTGTCCCAAATTTAATGTATTCCACTTAACGATAATCTCGGGCCTCGACAACGAATATCTGCCTCGCAAATTTGGGTTTTTGAGATAATGGCGTTAAAAGAGAAATATGCAAACTGACAGAAACCAGACCATTATCAAAATTGCAGGTCATGTTAAAAAATTAATACAGTAATAAGAGATTTCTTAAATGAGAATTAATGGCAAAATTGGATATAGTTATGTACATACATGTAAATGTGTTCAAAATACAAATTTTAAAAGCTACTTTTGTGTTTTTGTTAGAGCTACTTCTGTATTAAAAAACTTTAGCACATGAGGTTCATGAGTTCCCTATATAGCTATAAGGTGGAAAACTGACTGTATTTGCTCTCTTAAGTCCTTTGCGTTTAACTGTGAAAAATATCACTTATTCTATATATTGTGTTCGGAAAGTACATTAGAAAACTTGGATAGGTTACATGGAAAAGTAATTGTGATAGTTGCCTAAAAATAATTTGCTAATCCCAATATTTTCCCAGTTATTGCTGGGCAAAGTTTATTTAATTTTTTAAATAATTTTTTGTCATACTGGATTATCTTTTATTGAAATTTTTCACACAACAACTGTACAATCCTGAGGTAAAAGTACTTCACTTCTTTGCCGTTAGAAGGCACTTTAACTAAAACCTAAAATTTATTTTATCATGACCTTTTTGTTTCAACAAATCATGTAAAAATTAAGATACGATTTAAACGTAACAAACAACGTACTTGTCCTTTAAGTCGATAGACTTCACCGCTTAGTCGCAAATCGACATTAAAGTTTTTATTTTAATAAAATCAAATTTGCAAACTATGTATGGGGTAGCGGGTACAGTCATTGGTCACTTAAGGATTTATCAGTTGAATTTTTAATATACAGTGTAATTTATACTAATCAAATATTTTTCTTATAGTTTTTTATGGTAATTAAACATTTCGAAAAAATATTTAATATTTTCCAACATTTAGACAACATAGATTCAAAATTCACCATATTTTGAAAACATATATAATCACATAATAGCCATATGAGTACAGTTATTGACACATTCGTTTATAGTCGCTGCCACCCCTCCCCCTCCCTAAATATCTGCATTTTCAACATCCTAAATCCCTTCTAGGTTTTTATCCTTGCAACTCTAGCACACAAAAATATCCAAATTTTCGGTTTGCTGAGGAATTTCTATACATGTAATATGTTAGCTTCTGAGACAAAACTGACACCTAACCCCAATTTTTGATGTAGTTATGTTGAACACACAAGAATAGCATATTCCTGAACTAACCCTGTTCTTTATAAACAAATTTGTATTTGTATCAGAAGTAATCAAAATACCTGAGACAACAAAAACCTTCTGGAACAGGGACATTCTGGATAGGCTTGATTCTCCGAAAATACCTTTCTTTTAGTGGACTCCGGTGCACTTTTTTTTGCAGGTGTTTGCACTAAGATATCTTTGTTAACAGATTTGTTCTTGGAACTTGAAAAATTTATTTTGTCGTGATTATCAAAAAATACATTGGACGAAGAATTAATGATATATTCTGATATACAAACATCTTTTTCAGCGAAATCTAACACTTGTCTATTGAAATTAGCTTCCTTTTCTTTGGAAATATCTATTTTTGGAATGTATACTCCACTTTTTAAACTAGTGCTTTCAATGTCATCAGCTGCAAGTATGTTTTCATCGTCAGCATCGCGTATATTTATTTTTGCTAGTTGTCGAGATCCATCATCTAGATTCTAGATCATAATAGAATTTTTCTTTGGTACCGTTTTTATTTTTGTTTGTTTCTTGGACAGTAGCTTTCTCTGGAGGTTTGGCGTTCTTATTTAAATTAGTTTGGTTTGCATTAACTTGTTTTTTCTCCTGCGTCTTTATTCTTGGTTATTTTCACTTTTCTTTGCTTTGTCTTCTTAGCACTTTTCGCGGATTTATTTTCCATTTGCTGTTTCTTTCTTTCTTCTTTTAATCTTTCTTCTTCCATTTTTCCTGGACTTTACGCCTTTCTGCATTTTGACGATCCGAAGAAGTAAGCGCGTAGGGTAACCTTTCCGTTTGTTTTTTACCTATTCTTTCCAGCGTTTTTGGCCAAAAGAAGTACTTATCAATAGACGTCTTAACTTTACCAGATGCATCAGTATCCTGGCAAAAGCTTTTGCCGGGATAAGTTCAAATGAATTTACTTGTATTGGAGAGGCAATATTAGATGTCGATGGAATATCCAAACATATGTTATCTTCTGTAAGAATGTGAATATCCCTCGTAGGTGATTTCATTGTTCTCTGTAGGCTGAACTGTCGGTAAAATAACGGTTCAGGGTTTGTTTTGAAATGATTTAAATAGATTGTAAAGCAATAGTAAATCTCCCATAAGGCCTTCGGAATTATTTACATTTTCAAATTTATCTTTGCGGCCCCAATTATTTGTACAAAACCATTACATGATATTGCAGTTTCCTGGTAGTAGTTTTCTTTAAATGATTATTTTAATCATTGGCCTTTCCTCATCATTTTGAATAATCGATGGCCGAAGCATCTCATGGAAATAGTCCAGATGCTTTGAAGCCGTTAACAACGGATTCTCTTCAATGCACTAATTGCCTTATTTAACACAACAGCATAGTTTTCTTTGGTAACCACAGAGTTTGGGTTTTCCCGTCTAAATCTTAAAACTGCCTGAATCCAATTGATTTTTAAAGGTTTAAATGCTGCAACATCAGCTGCCTGCATAATTCTAGTGGCGTTAGTATATAACGCCACTAAAATTATCTTTAGCTTTAAACACAATTCGCTGGTTTGAAGAGTTAGATGGGTCTTATGTCCGTCGACGAACAAAATGATGGGAAATTTAGTATTTTTAGCAACAATATCTTTATAAAAAATGTTCCCTATATATTCATAAAAAATCTCACTTTTCATCCACCAGGTCTCACTGCATCCTATACCCACTCTTTCGGTACTGATCTTACATCAGATGGTATCCTTTTATAGGGATAAATGATCATTGATGGTGTTGTATCCCCAGATGCTGCAAATGTAAACATAACTGTTAAATTAACTTTCCGGTGATGTTGTATCTCGTAAACTTTTTTGCATCCCCTTACAGCCAACACTATTTTATTTTTTGGGCACAAGAAAAAGGAGGTCTCACCACCATTTTAAACTCGTGTCGGATCATAAAGAACATCACTATAACCTTTACGATGTAAGTAGTCCTGAACACCGGTAAATCATTTTCTGCTATCGTTTTCCGAAATAACTGAACTAGCTGCTGTTATTGCTTCTGGTGTTCGTAGACTTAAATCTGGGTGTCGTTTAAGAAATGATCTGTACCAAACCCCATTTTCGATAAACGGATTTTTACGTGGATTTTCGTCTAAAAAACCTTTGACTGACCCTTGTACATCATCTACTCTCACTGGAAAACATGTTCTCTGACATGTAAAAAACCGGTTTTTGAGGCGATTCTCTTCTTCCCAAGACAGAATTGGATTAGGTCCAAGTGTAGTTTTTTCTCGAAATTTTTCGCTTGCTCTAAATTGGAGTGTTGCTCTGGGAACTTTGAGTTGCTCGGCAGCTTTTGTCTGGCTCATGCCGTTCTCAATACATTTAAGAGCTAGCTGGACATCTTCCTCTATGTATTTTTTGTTGTACTTTTTTCCTTCTCAACATTTGGATTTTTTTAACTAAAAGGAAAAAATACCTATATCTGCCGTTCTGCACAGATGAAAAGGGAATTTAAGTGTAAGTTACAGTTATTGGCCGCCCTATGGATTATTGATTGGCTACTGGCCAACAACTGATAAATCTCAGAAACAAATAAAAAAAAACACTAGAAAGAATTACTTAGACGTGCACCTCACTTTAAAACATCAAATCAATAAAATTACTTTATTTTATATTATACTAGTAATTGACCGGGTAGGCCAATCATTGTCAGATGGATATATTTTTGTTACAGTTGTTGGCCACCTAAAATTACCGCCAAAAATTGTAACTTAGCCAATAAAACCTCTTGACATGTAACGATTAACTTATTAAATCACCATAAAACAACTGTATGCTAAACTATAATAATATCTTAAGCAAAATAGCTTACCTTGTCAATGAAGTTCCTTAAGGAATTTCTTATAATTCACTGTAAATCGCCTATGACTTGGAAGACACCCACCATAAACTTATGTTCGATGGTAAGATATGTAACTACACTATTATCACCTATACCATGCGGACGAAGTCGCGGGTGGAATAATATTGTAAATAGAAATAAAATTCTGCTGCAATTTAATTGAGTATCCTACCTCATTCTTATGGCCAATAGTGTATATTAAAATAAAAAATTTCTGTGTTACACACAGCATATTACAGTTGCAAAGATGAATTCGATACCCTTGAGCGATGACTCGAACAGACGTATATTTTATGGCCAAAGATGTGTCAGATTTTGCTTTATCAAAGGAGAGCTGTTAAGAAAGGAGAACGGAAATGGAAAATGGGGAAATAGATCTTTCTTGTTTTCTTATCGCCGAGCTGAGTCGTGGCAGTGATTTAAATGCATAATGTAAGATGGCACCGTTAAAGCACGTGTAAGGCGTTGATGGATTCATAATTATTACGAGATGGCAGAGGTCCACTAATTTTAATATTAATATAAAAAATTTAACACGATAATGGAAAAACTTGTTTTATTTTTATTTTGTTTAGATTTGCTTCAGCTTATTGCATTATTATGAGACGACAGTTACCTAGTTAATCAGCAGCGGCAGTAGTGGGGAAAATCGCATTATTTCAATAATCAGGATATTGGGTTATAAATTAATTATTTTATTATGAGTTTTATTTTGAATTACATTAGATATGCTCGGGTGGGATACGGATTATACGTTACCACAATATAATTCGTATTTGTAATTCGAATTAAGATAAAGCCGGCGCTACACGATGCTACGAACACCTTCCAACGTTCGACGCTTGTTGGTTTGTCGCATCGTGTGGTCGACGTTCAAACCTACGAGCTACCAATGTCGATCGTCGAACTTTCGTGCTCGGACACGTTCGGGCCATTGTCGGTATTCTTGACCCGAGCCAAAGGAATTCCTTCGTGCGTTCGACGACTTCGAAGAAAAACATTCGTTATTTTGAGGCACGGCTACACGATTTGCTCGAATGTAGTAGTTTATCCCTCTTGGATTGTTTGTTAATAATATACTTTTATTTAGTGATGACATCCATCACCTTCTAGTACGTCTTTTACGTTTTGTTTTCAAGTAATACCTTTCAACAGGACAATAAATACTACAACCGTTGCGGCAACATCATTATTCTTCAGTTTTGATTTTCAGATGTATCGGATCAAACATTCGCCACATCGTGTAGCGGAACATTTTTCACACCAACTGTCGAACTTAAATAAAGCCCGCGCTACACGATGCGTCCAACGTTGGAACGAACATTGGGTACAGTGTTGTATTCAACACTGGAACCGAGATCGACATATTAAAATTTGGCAAATCAATGTGCTATATGAAGCGACAAAAGTTGGAACCAACGTAGAGGCGAATGTTGCAGCCAACTCATTTTAATTTAAATACGTAAAATTGAGAATAACTTCTCTAAACCACCTGAAAATTCCTTATACTATAAGGGTTTGAACAAATCATGGTAAAACAGCTATTCTCCGGGCTATATGCCCCTCCGAGCGCTGGATTACATACCAAAATTTGCCGTATTTTGACTAACACTGTTATGTAATCCAGCGCTCGGAGGGGCATATAGCCCGGAGAATAGCTGTTGTACCATGATTTGTTCAACCCCTTATAGTATAAGGAATTTTCAGGTGGTTTAGAGAAGTTATTCTCAATTTTACGTATTTATTTATATGTACCCCTGACAAGTAGACTTCTTTCATTACATTTTAATTTGTTGTCTAGAAGAAAATGGATGACATAAGGTGATATCAGCAGGCATTGCTGCTGGCGTGGTGGTTTTACCTTCTGTAAATTTATTGTTTTTACGACAAAAATAGAAAAAAAAAGGCGCAAGCTGATTTTATGACTTAATTTAGCTATTCATAAATAAATAAATCAGCTTTCGTGTTTGCACCCTACCTTCTAAAATGTCAGCACAGAACAACTATATCTATAAATCAAAAATATTTTTAGCAGTAACTATTAAAGTCACCTTGTTGCAAAACAGTTTGAAACCTGCTGAAAAATAAACCACCAAATAATACCGAGCAATGCCTTCAATCAAGAAAGGACTCCCAAGTCCTGTAGCCGTGTATCGAATGTTGGTTCCAACGTTGGAAGTATCATTTGACGCGGGACAAAAATACCGACAAGAGCCCGAATATGTCCAGCTTCCAACGTTTGACACATGAAATTCGTTGTTGCACAGCCACACGATGCTACAAATTACTATGTGTCCAACGGCATTTAACAAATCGTGTAGCAGCAGCTGAACTCAAAAGGTCGGTCCAATGTTGGAGTCGACGAGCGTTCGACGCGTCGTGTAGCGCCGGCTTAACCGAAGCTTATTCGATAGGTACCAGGTGTTTTTCGTAATTAAAATTTCTAGTTGACTCTAGCTGGCAAAACTACACCACGACCAATTTTTTTCTTTAAGGAAATTATGACTTTGCTTGAAAATTGTCAAAAAAGAGTTATGAAATATTTTTTTATTGCATAAATTATTCAAGCAAGTCATTACAAACTTAACAATGTTATTTTAAAGAAAATTACTAGGAAAATTTACTTTCAAAATGTTTTACTTTGCCGTGTAATTTATTACAATTTAAAAAGTAGCCATTTGCACGCGCCTACAAGCGACATCAAATGTCTAAAACACGCGTCGTTATTTCGTGCTTTGTTTTAAATTCAATGTTTAAAATCTTTGTGCTCGGCATTTTTAAGATCTATGTGATCATCCGTATTGTCTACAATAATAGTTACATACCTGACAAAAATTAAGGAGCACGACCTCGATTGTATATTCGGCTGCCAATACTCACCACACCTATCCCGGATAGGTTTTCTCTCATGTAAATAGAAAATATTTGTTGTTTACGTAAAATTCGTTTTTTGATTATGGTATACTTTGTGTGTAATTCTTTTTATTAAAAAATAAAATTTCTTTAAAACTCATGATTCATGATTCAATGATCATTTAACACGATTTGGATGAAGCTTTTATCCAACTCTGTGGTCGGCACATCCATCAATACTGTTGATTTTAATTTAGTTTTAAGTTTACCAGGTAACCGCATGTAAAATTTGCACGATTAAATTTCTATTAAAATTAAAACCCGCATATATTGTATTAAATTTAAAACAAATATCAACCATATTGTTTTTATATTTATTTTAATAAAAAATGTATCCTGTACAGAAAGTGTATAAGTATGTACCGTTGCGTCGTGAGAAAAATAAAGTTTCACTTTCCGAAAGAAACAGCATTAAAAATGAAACTTTATTTTGACCACGACTGAATATACATGCGAGGTCTTGCGGAATTTGGATAGATAATATATTATCATGACCTGCTTGTTTCATAGCTTACAATCTAAGGCTTTGGTTAGACTGATAGTTTATTACGAGCTTTCATTTAACTTCACCGGTTAGCATGTATGTATATTTGTTTGTATGTATGTTAGTATGTTTAGGTCAAATATTGCAATCAAAATTTCGACTAGTTTTAATTAAGCTAGATCTTTGAAATTTTGTACACGTGTAACAGTCCGGGGACAATGAAATATACTCTATTTAATATTGTTTTAAATCCAATGTGGCGGACGCCCCAAGATGGCGGATTTCCTTTTTCTTCACAATCACCTTGATATGGGCATCAAATGAAATGGTTTGACGAGTAAAATACGATAATCTATCTGACGTCATTCTAAACCCAATATGGCGGACGCCACAAAATGGCGGATTACCTTTTTCTTCACAACCCCCTTGAAATTTGTATCAAATAAAAGGGTTTGACGAGTAGAATACGATAAGGTGTGTGACGTCATTCTAAACCCAATATGTCGGACGCCACAAGATGGCAGATTACCGTTTTCTTAACAATCCCCTTGATATGGGCATTAAAGGAAAAGATTTGACGAGCAGAATACGATAACAGGTAAAATTTCTTGTAATAGTGATGCATTATCAGAAATGCATAGGTTAAGATGTAACTAAAAATTTAAAAATTAAATCTTGTAAAAAATACTTGTTAAAAACAACTTTTTATTATTTAGATGTACTAAAACGAAAAAAAAAACAAGTATAGTCTTTTCATTGTGGCAATACTAAATGCTATTTATAAGTGACGTAGTTCGCGTGGGTGGATCCTAATAAAAGTAGTATCAAAGTTATCACTGAAATAGATATAATAAATTATAGTCAATGTGTTTTCTTAAAAGCTTGTCGCGTGAATAGAAAAGAAAAAAATACATACTTAGGTATCTACTTACAGTTTGCCAAACAAAATTAATGCCTGTAGAAACTTTTCGCGGGCTACAAGCTTTTAAGGCAATGAATATAACATAGTAGATTATATCTGTTTCAGTGATAACTTTGATACTACTTTTATTGGGATCCACCCACGCGAACTACGTCCACTCACAAATAGCATTTAGCATTGCCACAATGAAAAAACTATATTATTGGTTTGGTGTTTTAGTACCTACATCTAAATAATAAAAGTTTGTTTTTAAAAAGTATTTTTACAAGATTTTTTGCATTATAACTTACACTAAGAATTCTTTTCTTCAAAGTATTAGATTAAATTTCTTTAAAGACCAAATATTAAAGCCCTAGTGGTGTAGCTTATTTAAGACTTTTCGTTGTGATTTTTTATAAACAATTCTTCTCTTACAATGGCTCAAAGCAGGCGACGGCAAAATAACCCAACATCATTTTCTGACTCTGTTGTTGCCCTTCAAAAAAAGTAATTTTTAAATTTTTCATGAGCGAAAACCATCGGTTTCCACACGACTGGAAAAATAATCGCATATCACAAAAAAGGGTTGCCCAAGTGTTCTGATAAAGCATTACTTAAGTTTATCTCTCTATGTGTACCCTAAGTACTACGATTAATAAAAATCATAAAGACTAGAATTCCTATTTGATTTGAGGTTTTCGAAGGTAGTTGCAACATTTATTTTTGGTGTCTTGCCAAGTTTCATTTAAACGATTTCTTCTTTCTTTCGATTAAGCACATTTTAATTACAATTTCACTTAGATGCATTTCTGTTTAATCTGCATCATTTTCATTTCTCTTTAAACTTAAATAATTCTAGGGCCTTAAGGAGAATTTATGGCGCGACATTGGTGCAGATCAGTGATTCTGCTGGATCATTGAATCTTCTTGGTCATTCTGTAAAATCTATAAATTTCACTTTCACGATTCGTGCCTCTTTATAGTTAAGATAGCAACTCCAGTACCAGCTAACAGTGATGATGACGTTCTGAAAGAGTGGCCCCTGTTTTGTTCAGGATTGGAATTTAGCACTCTTGTAGAACATAATAAGAAAATACTACGATCAGTGTTCAACGGACGTAGCTTGGCGTAACCTTTCACACCTCCTAATGTTACAAAAAATTCTCGAGAAATGCTTGTCTCCGTTTATGGTATTACAATTCAAAAACACAGATCTTCATTTATTACATGTTCTACTAGTAGCTTTTCTAACTCCGATATGCACCTACAACTTCAATACTGAGCGAAACTTTCTTCGGTAAAGCTGTGTTGTCGTCAGATTCTTGCAAATATCTCATGGCCATGACCAGAATGTTTCTCTGAACTGATATTTTGAAGGTGCTTATTTAAAATTTTAAATAAATAAACTTATTGACAACAAACGCGTCCTAAGTAACCTGGTTGACACCATTTAGAATTATTATGCATAGATAACTTGTATTTTAAATATCTGATTTTATTCTTCTCAAAGAAATATGATGGTTTTTTGAGAATTTAAATAATTGTAGATAAAGTTGTTGTTATCGCACCGCTGTGATTACTTGCAGCAGCCTAAAGACCTCCTGTTGCAATTTTCACTTGCGTGCGATAATATTGTCTATGTTACGTAAATAACTGTGACATGGTATATCAAAATCATCGAGGTGATATTACCCTACAAATACATTAATTTTTTTTATTAATAAAAATGCAGTCAGTGACAAAAACATCTCTGGCCTGTTCTCTCTATCTAGGGCCTTCTCACGTTTTAACCAGTCCTATAGGATCGATTATAGTGCATGACGCTCTCGCCAACCAAAGAATAAAACTTCTTTCGTTCTTTAAGGATACTCAAAAAGTGGCACCTTGGGAACCGCTCCAGAATCGATATTTGTAATCCCCATACGTTGCGTACTCGAAAGGTAATCTTCTTGTTGACAATAGAGATTATATATCACCTCGACAGGTTTTATAAATTATTAAGCTTTCCTAAGAGAGAAAACGCGCAATGTACAAAATATGGAAATATTTTTTCCATATAGAAATTCTTGCAGCTAAGATTTCTGCATCCTTCACAACTAATTGCAAAATCTTTTTGTACTAAATCTGTTAAAGTTTGTCTTTCTCTAAGGCATAAAAATTGCAAATAATAATTACAGAAAATACTTTTAAAAATGGAATTTACTTTTCTAAGACATAAACGGTCGATTTTGCGATAAAAATAACGTTTGTGACGTGGTAATTTTTCAAACAATATTTTTAAAAACATCACGAACCATAAGACTTACCTAGGTTTTTTCATATTGCAAGGACAAAATACTATATAATGTACGTAAATGTGCTTCTAAATGCAACCAAAGAGAGAGTTTTGCAACAAACCATTAATTTTATTTCACATTTTCATTATGGAAAATTTAATTCTCATTTGAGTGCGCTGTTCGGTCTCTCGTAAAATTTGCATTACAACTTTGTGGTGTGTAAGTTTTTCATAATTTTACAAAAAGTTTTGCATATATATTCACCTCATCTGTACTAATATATAAAAGAGTAAATTGACTGACTGACTCACCCATTCTTCAACGCCCAGCCAAAACTACTAATGCTAAAAAGTTGAAATTTTGCACACAGCTTTATTTTACGCCGTAGACGTCCACTAAGAAAGGATTTTGCAACACTCGCCCTTTAAGGGGGTAAATGCAACTCCTAAAGATTAAATTATTTTTTATTTTAAAAGCTACTAAGTTTTAAGGAAAACGCCAAAACAAATCAATAATTTTTCTACATAAGACTACTTTTTTGTGTTGGATTTTTACCCCTAGGGGTAAAAACACACCCCTACCACTGATTTAGCAAGGCCCAGTCCTAACTATCATAGATTGAAAGTTGAAATTTTGCATACAGCTTTAATTTAGACCCCAGACGTCCAATAAGAAAGGATATTGCAAAAGGGTTAAATCAATCCTTAAAAATTAAATAATTTTTCAAGCTCAAACCGCTTGACATAGAAACCTAAATTTTGGCATAGAGTTTCGATAATAAATCTTTTCTGCAGCCCTCAATCAGTGATAAGTTGAGGCTCGGTGGAATCGTTGATTGATCTCATTCTCGCCAAACGGTCCGCATTCTCATTTACTTATTCCCTTATGTCCAGAAGTTTAACGGTATAACCACTTACTGCTGGGTTATTAAGGGCATAAGCACAATTCGAGATGTAACACTATCCGACTTCAGAGTCAGAATTACTACTCTACTCTCGGAGCATAATATGTTAATATTTCGAACTCTGTTGGCACTGATCATTAAAGGTAAACAGCACTGCAGTAGCATACACCTCCTTCTAAAAACTGTTGCCTACTGTCCGAGAAAATAAAACTCCTGGAGATCCGTTCCCTCACCGAAAACTCCTGCAATTTAATCCTGTTGTGTTTTGATCCATCTTTGAATCACTAGGGCCCATTATCAAGAACAGTGATTTGGTCCCTCCCTTCCCAGTCCTCTCTTTGAGGTAGAGCTACCCCAAAAATTGTGTCTAGTTTTAGAACTGGAATTATAAAATCTACGTAGTGAAGGACAACTTCTTGTCAGAAGACTTGAGCTCGATGTCCAGGGCAATTAACGCGATGAACCATGAAGCGAAGGAAGATTCAGCGAAACCGTCAATATCTGAGTGGGAGCAGTCCTCATCACACCAGCTATTCCCACACACGCCATTTTTTAAATCTTGTCGGGTTGAAGGCAATATTTCTGCCTGTTTGAGGCCACCATACTATAACCCCATGTGTGATAATGGGGTGGATCAATCCCAAAAAAGCGAATGTGACTTTTCTAATACGATCTTTTAATGGTCTATTCCAGTTCAGGCGTTAGTCTAAAATTACACAATTTACAGTCATGAACTTGACTGTTCTTTTAAATTCTAAAGTTCTGCCCGACAAAAGAATTGGTGGCAGTGTCGTAATATTTCTTTTTCAGTAAGAAGAATTAACTCTGCTATACGTAGATTTTTCAAGCCGCTTCATCGCACACCATCGCTTCACGATCCTGAGAAATCGCGCCATCGGACCCCGTAGAGCATAAGATATCCAAGTAATCTGCGAAAGCCATTGTTGTTCAGCTTCTCCAGTAGTTCCTTCACAATCACGTTCCACAACAGTAGCGAAAGCACTCCTCCTTGCAGACAGTCCCTGGCTTTGGCATTCTTGTTCAATTTAAAATTAAGTCTATAATGTTCGTTACTGCAATGTTTTCAAATAGTTCAAATAAATCGCTAATTCATAAATTTCAAATCAAGAAAGTGTTATCAAATGTCCCTTAGATGTCGACCCAAAACAGATCGGCCATCAAACAGTACCCCCTCAGTTTTTGTGAAAGATGGTGCAGCGCCGTATCTGTAGATATTCTAGCTTGATAGGCATATTAAAAAGGGTGGCGGTTTATAAAGCAACCCATCCTCTTTTATATGTCTATTAACTAGTCTTTCTAGTGCTGTAGGAAACTCGAAAGGCTTACTGAATGGCATAACTTAGCATCAATGCAGTTAGTCTTCCGTGATTGGGGTGTAAAGACAACGTTTATTGCTCTCAGTGTTATAGGGATACAGCCCACGGCGAGACGTGCGTGGAAATATTCCGGCAATTTTTAAAATAGGAACAGGAAATTACCGTTCCTACCCGGTGACTTATAGAGTCAAAATGTCTCTACATATATATAATATCCTAACCTTTTAGACGTTAAGATATTTTTCGCCATCGTAAAGTGTTAAAGGACATTATTTAGTTCCCTCAGATACCCCCCATATTGTCTATTGATCCAGAAAAGTACAACCTTGACAACTATACCAAGATCTCCTTCCATGCATTTTACTAGAAGAGCCAGCACTCCAATCCTGGATCCGGGATATCTGGATAATTGCTATTGAGGTGCGACACCGAGGACAGACTTTTAATGACCGCGTTGTAGTTTCTCTTTTCCTACTGTTCCTCTGTGAGTCTCGAATTAATTCTTTGTAATCTCTCTGCGCAGCTTAGTATCCTTCCCTGCTATGTTCAGATGAAAATTTTCTAGTCTTCAGACAAGTGTTTGTTCCATTTTACGGTAATTCTTTAATTGATAGGTTCATCCGTACATATTCTTGAATTCTTTGGCCTGCGCCTAGTTAAACAGCTTTCATAAAAAAAACTCAAAAGGACATCACTGATATGTTTGGTTGCAGGTTACACGTCAATTTCATCTTGGGATCGTGACATGAATCCAATAAATCTACTCTTTAGCCATTTACGAAAGAGCCAGTTTGTAGCTTTGGGATCCCTGTATTCTCTATCTTCAAGTGGAAATGAGAGTTTATTTCAAATAGGATGTGTCCATGGTCTCGCAAGGAGACCTTCTTACTTACTTCCCATTCCATCACTAGATTCTGTGTTTTGCCGAACACATTGTAAAGCCAAATTATAGACTCACCCCTGCTAGTAGTAGCAATTTTATATTCGTCACTATGGATAGAGAAAAGCCTGTCTTGCCATTATCCTGGCAAATTCGGACTCCTGAATATCCATCAATAATACTGACAGTTCATTAGCATTGATCTCCACGTGATCAGTAATACTTTCAGACATAAAACATACTGCCAATTTAATTGATTGTCTGCGACCGCTTTATTCGGGTATTCTCTTTAATCTGTCTAGATGAGGTTTGACAACTTTAACTGAAGTTTTTTATTATTTGTGTTTTATTCTGTTATTTCTCGGATTTATTTTTTGCCAAAAAATTGGGCAAAATTTTAGATACCAGAACATCAACGAAACGGTATCTGTTAGAAAATCGCCTATTCGTAAGAATTGTCCTCCTAATCTACGACTCGTGGCCAGTTTATCACAATTGTTCAAAGAACTGCAGATAACTTCATACTCTCCATGCTAAACTCTCCGATCTACCAATAAAACAGCTAATATTGAATTGACATCTTACAAAACAAATGTTCTGTATCAGGCGAAAAACACAAATAAATATGGGTAAAATATTGGTTAGAAGTAGGTTTTTAAACGTGGTGCATGCAGAGAAAAGGCCATAAATTCCCAAAGTGCATTGAAATTTAAATCTGGGTCAGGAGAATAAATCACACGTTACCGGACTACACACCGCGAAGCTTGGATTCACGGAAGGAGAGAATTCTGTAAGGTTTCGTATAGATTCGCAATTTTAAATGCGCCTGTTACAAAAGAATTTAATTGGACATCACTGTTAATTAACTTTAACACCTTTCTAATATTCAATTTTAATAATTACACCGGCACACAAAAAAAAAGAAGTGGTCTGTACATTTGACCAGACCCATCTATATGTATGTACTTTGATGCGCTGAATCCAAATCCGAAGTCCATTTGGCCCGTACACCCCCAAAATTTTGAGTAAATTGCGAAAAAACGCTGAAAATGGCTAAAAATTGCAATTATGGAAATGAAGAAAATTTTATTGAACTATATCAAGTACCTACGTTTCTTATGTATTTTGATGCGCTGAATCCAAATTCAGAATCTTTTAATCTCGATCATTCATATATCAAAAACCGTAAAAAATAGCGATAGTGCAGAAAATAGCAAAACATAGTATTGTTCTTACGTACCAATGAGGACTTTTATTACGTATGTGGGAGTGATTTCTTGTAATATTATATTCTACAGAAGCCATGTTACCCACTAATGTAGAGTTGAAGTCGCTTGATGACGACGCCTGCGGACCTGCTTTCTCACCCTGACCAGACGCCGATACTGGGGTTCCGAATGCCTGCATCCCTTGAGCATGCCATGACGGCATACACGCCGTTAACCCAGGGACTCTGCCAGAAGGTTCTGTTGCCCACCGTCACCACGTGGAGGTGCCCTGGTTACAGGCACAAGAAATCAGTCCTCCGAAGTTGAATTGCAGTTCTAGCTATTTTGAGCAGTTTTTCGTAATTTACTCAAAATTTGGAGTGTGTACGGGCCAAACGGCTTCTGTAGAGTATAATATTACAATAAATCACTCCTACATACGTAATAAAAGTCCTCATTGGTACGTAAGAACAATACTATTTTTTGCTATTTTCTGCTACTCATTGCTATTTTTTTACGATTTTTGATAAATATATAAATGATCGAGATTAAAAGATTCTGAATTTGGATTCAGCGCATCAAAACACATAAGCAGCATACTTGATCTAGTTCAATAAAATTTTCTTCATTGCCATAACTGCAATTTTTCGCAATTTTTAGCCATTTTCGGCGTTTTTTCGCAATTTACTCAAAATTTTGAGGATGTACGAGCCAAACGGACTTCGGATTTGAATTCAGCGCATCAAAATACATATAGATAGATGGGTCTGATCAAATGTACAGACCACTTTTTTTTTGTGTGTTGGTGTTATTCGTACCATCAAAATTTCTCGAAAATGGTTTGCATGTTACAATAATTTTATCTTCTAAGGCTGAATGTCATGCAATGTCAACCATGCTGTAATGAAAGATTCTACTTGTTACGTTGAGTGCTTTAAGTTTAATCCAATTACTTAACTGGTTAGGTTGGGAAGTTAGAAAATTGTATGCTTGAAATATAACACCCGCAATGACGTACTTGACAATGAGGGACTCTACGGATTAATTAAGTTGTAAGTGTGCAGTTACGCATATCCTAGAGCTGGATGCAATTTTGCTTTGAATCTGCTCTGTTAGAAACGGTCATAAAAAAATTAAATTAGTGTTTCCTACCATTTCAAAGTTTGTATATTGCAATATACAAAAAAAGAATTACAAGTTTCCTGTTTTCTAAGACAGGCATTTTCTTCATACTTTGTCAAAGAAATGTTCTTCTTTACTGCTATTTTTTTTCTAAATTTAGACCAAGCTTTCTCCTAAGATGTTTTATATTTCGAGAAAAAAATTCTCTCTCTGTGTGGTTTACGCAATACCTAAATACAAAAAGGTGCCCAGATTTAAAGGATTGGAGGTGGGGAGGGGAAGGAAAAACTTCTGCAGGTAATTTGTTCCATAATCTGGAGACCCTAGGTATGAATGAATGTTCTAGGCTTTTTTAGTTGGAGAGTAAAGGGATGATACGTACGCTTCTTGTTTTTCTGTTAGGAACGGTCAAGGGCAAAATTATAGCGGTTAGTTCTTCAGAGTAAAATCCGTGGAAGTATCGGTAAAAAAAGGGATAAGATAAATCTCCAACAGCGGAAAAACAATTACAAAAATCAAAATTCGCTTAATATTTCTTTAATAAAAAAGTTGTTGCATTACACGGCGTAATCTATTAAATAAGTAACTTTTTGGACATTTGGAACAATATAGTTTTACTACGAATTATTTTTTATGTCACAGTCATAAGATTTTAAACTTAGCTCAGATCTTTACCAAAGTACGTTATATAGAATTGGTTATAAATTGTTTGATGAGCTTTACCGTGTGGTAAAAGTCAAAGATTGCGAAGTTTCCTGCCGCTTTGTCTTTTGGGTCGGTTTTTATGAAACCTAGCCATTCCTTGCTAGGGACGTCAAAGCCGCCTAGAACGATAATTTCAGCGGAGAGAAATTTAGAGATACGATGTCAATATTTGCCGAGTGAAAGTCAAAGAACTCAGTTTCGGGAGTTTCTGATGAGGAGCGGTAGATGCAGGTAGTGAACGATTTAAGGGTAAATTTTAGCCAGAGGACATCGAACTTGCTTGATTCCAGGTTCGGGAGTCTGTCATACCACACCATGAAGACGAAAAGATGGGAAACCTTTATAGCCTGGAAACAGAAGATGAATAGTTAAGGACTTGGGACTGATTTGGGTTTTGGTCAAAAAACGAATATGGGGTTTGCATGATTGAAGGTAGTGGTAGACAGAGTCCAAATTGGAATTAAGCCCGCAGATGTTAGTAAAGATACTTGTTGAATTCTTCTGTTGTGCCGGCCGCACATCCGAATGGAGGAGTAGTTTACCTCCGGAATTTTTTACCCCTAGGAGCGCTATCATCATTTTCAAATTTGTTTTTTGAAAGTTGATAGTTAGAAGAGAATAAGATTAGAAGTGACAGAGAACGAAGAGAGAAGAGGAAGAATATCAGCTAAGATTTCACCAGCTCTTTAAGTGTGTGCGTGTGGCGGTACCTCTTCAGCCGAGGAAAAGATCCTCTACCACCTACCGGTTGCGTATAGCCTGCCAAACATGCACCATGCTGCAAATACCACAAGGCCGGTATACAGAAACTGGAGTTATTAAATCCCATAGTTCCACTAGCATGAGAAGCTAAGAAAATGTTTAAAAATATTTCACTGTCAAAGCTGCAAAGGCCCACATTTAGAATAAACAGTCATAAAAATTATTTCACTCAATATAATGACTTTTACGTACTCAAATGACTCTTGTCAATCATTCTTGTGCAGTCCATTCTCGAAAATAATATGTAGCCAGGTCACTAGTCATAAATGAAATGGTGCAAATCAAGGACCAAATTAATATATCCAGTTTAAAAAATTTTAAAAAAAACGCAATTCCAAAAGGATGAAATAATAGGGACATAATATAGATTTCTGTTGAGTCGTTTTTCATCTGATACAAGCAAAAACGGGCTAAAATACTAGTCTGTTTACAAAATAGTTGTTTCAGCCGGATGTAAATCATTGTACCGCGACATGTTTTCGTGTAAGCAAGGGTTTGCCTTAAAACTGTGACAATAATATAATTACTGGCCAAAAGTTTTGGGGAAATGTAGGTTTGTAAATGAGTTGTTGCATTAAGTTAAATATTAGTTTTGTCATTTGCATTTGCTAAAGATATCAAGTGGCACTCCGGCAAAACTAAGACGTGTCATTGTCATTTACGATCTTATGAAATGTTTTGCAACAACCACACACTTACAAGTTAGGCCTGTCAGCCAGGTTTTGATTTCAGAGGGGCAACTACAATTTAGACGGTGAGTCTGGAAATAAAGTTTTATCAAAGGTTGCCGAGGTGTTGCTGAAGTTTTTTAGTAATTTATTTTATTAAAATATTTATTGTCATTTTATACCATTTAGTTAACTAATTTTTATTGTAATTTTATTATTGTTAAACTGACGCTGAGCCCAATAAATTTTATTTCTTATTAAGAGATTTTTTTTGCTGATTTCACCACGGCGATGTGTAATACGTGGTAAAATATTTCACACTGGATTGCGATATATCCGCCCTCTGCGCTCTATCCGCTACCAACTACCCACTATCCTCATACACACCCACCTGCAGTGCGGTCCTAGATTAAAAGAGTTATCAGATGTTCCGCTTAACATCGAAGTTAAAAGTTAAGTTTTGTTCAGGTTTTTGACGAAGTACTACCATTTCAATGTATTATTTACAATGTCATCGTTCAGATTCACTAAAAAGGTTTAAAATTTAGTACTGGTTTAAATTACGATCTTATTGTTGATCAGTTATGTTTTGACAGGTTTTTGTTCTGTCACTGTTTATAAGTCGTCACTAAAAATTTATAAGTGAATTATTCTGATATTCTGTTAATGTAAACATCTTTTTATAATAAGAGAAGGGAATTTTACAGAGATTTTACTTTAAAAGTAAAAAAAACATAAGTTTTCAGTTTTTAATAGTAGTGACAAATACCGTGGAATCTTACATTTTGTGTTTGATGCATTATTGGAACTTTTCTTAGTGTAATCAGGAGTTAGTTTCTTGCATTAAATGCTGTACTGTGTTCTCAATGTTGGTACATATTTTGGTATTTTCAAAAGAAGTGTATTTTAATGAGATTTAGAAGGTAATAATAATATTATTTCTTATGCTAACTTGTTACATAAAAAAATATTGATAGAATTGGCCACCTACTCCGTATCATGTGTTACTTGCCATTGACGAGTACCGCTGGTTTGAGAAAATTTAAGGATTACCAGCTTATTATTGCGAAGCGCCATTTATAACTATTTTCCTTCAATCTGAATTCATATCAGGATTGCACTGAATTTCATAACACCCTGTAAATAGGTGTTTAATGTCTATTTTAAAGGCTTCCAGTTTTGACTTATACGATGCAACCTGCTTTTTTCCCTGGTAGGGCTTTAGCAAAGTTTGACGCTTGAAGTGATAATTTTTAATGTGTCGTACTGTGGGAATACTTGGCTTTTTCCATATATCTTCACCTTGTTTAGCAACAGTGTCTGATGCTTTTGATACGAGAACATTTCTATTAACGGACTGACTCTCCAAAGTATCCTTTGTCCACAAGAAAGACTTAATAACGTTTTCAACCGTTGCGTTGATAACATAGCGTACCTAATCGATCTCCTCAGGTACTCCGAAAATTGGATAGTTTACAACATTTCTCGCCTTTACAGGCATTGCGCAATTTACAAAAAGATGTTTAAAATATTTTGTGGTCACAGACCGTAACAATAACGCTTAATACAAGCTTAAAAACATACACTTCTATCACGTAGGAAAACACTCTCAAAACTAGTCTGCAGGGTCTGCAGCTGTGGCTCGTTGATTTAAAGGATGACCTTTAAAGGAGAGGCTGTTGGGGGTGGCGGTCAGTGCAACATCATACATGCGTTGGTAGATAGATTCCTACTTAACGCAGTGCTTTATACTGTGGGTAATCAATTTCATATAATACTAAAATATTTCATTTTATTAAACAATTAATTATTAACTTTTATAATGTTGAGGAGGTGGAAGGAGTTGACAAAAATATTTAAAAAAAAATAACTCTCTATTTTAGCCAAGACAAAACGTTTATTTATGCAGGCATTTCAGCTTTTCTTTTTTAATTTTTTTTTATTTTTGGACCTATTGGAGGTTTTGCTTGGGAGGGTTGAAAAAAAATTCCCTAAAAATTAGCTTAATTTTTTCATTGAAAAACAATTTTTCTGCATACAGGTGATTTAGTTCTTTTCGAAAAAATCAATCCATATACCGACGCACCACCTTAGTAATTATTGCTATATTTAAAAAAAAATCGGGTTTATGTCCTGGTCTATGAAATATACCTACAGTCGGGAGATTTATTATTCGTCCACTTGTAATTTTCCAAAGATATAGATAAAACTTCTTCATTAAATTTAGGAAAATTTTACAAATAAGTTAACAAATATCTCTTTCCCGAGAAATGAAAATAGCAATAACTCTTCATATTTATCAGGATCCCTTGGACAAAAACGAAAAAACAAATATAATTTGATAAAATATCGGCGAGCGAAATTATTCGTCCTCTTCCAAAATAAATTAAAGATGTACATAAAATGTATTTATCTGTTCTTATAGTGATAAAAAATTCCTAAATATAGATTCTAAATTATTGTTAATAGCAGTCTGAGACTCCGTGGTCTAAAGAATACAGCAAATTTTCAAAGTCGCAAATCATCAGAAGTGCTTCAAGAAATCAGACATTTTGTAATAAAATTATATCAAGAAGGAACATCTTAAAGAAACATAAGAAAAATTGTTGGAAGAAGCCGGTCAACAGTTGAATATATTATAAAAAAATATGAAACAATCCATACAACAAAAACCTTGTCAGGGAGAGGAAGAAAAATTACTGACTTTTCGAGAGAAACAAGAAATACTAATAAAAGTTAGTGAAAATCCGCAAATTACTGGGACAGATACAGTGAAGAGTTAAGCCAGAGATTACAAAAAGGTTATCCATGTAACAATAATAAGAACATTTTTAAGAAGCCAGGGTAAACAGGCACGAGTTGATCGAAAGATACCATTAGTAAATAAGACAAATAAGAAGAAGCATCTCGAGTTTGCTCAGAGATATTTTGACAAAAATACTGAGTACTGTAAAAACATGTTATATATGTACTGACGAAATAAAAATTGAGTTGTTTGGTAAAATAAAAAGGGTTTTAGTGTACAGAAAGCGCGGGGAAGCCTACAAGCCTAAAAATTTAATTCCAACGGTAAAGCACGGAGGGGGTTCCGTTCTAATCTGGGGGTGTATGTCATGGCATGTAGTGGGCCAGCTCCATTTTATTGACGAAACTATAGATCGGTCGTCTACGTGGACATTTTAAAAAATAATTTAAGACAAAGCGTGGAGAAAATGTGAATTGGAGACAATTTCTTATTTTAACAAGACAACATCCAAAGCATACAGCGGTGAATCGTTAAAGAGTGGATAATGTATAGCGTACCAAGAGTGTTGGAAACGCCACCGCAATCCCCAGACGTTAACCCGAATGAACATCTATGGTGGGAACCCAAGGAAAAGGTAAAAGAACATAAAATTTCCAACAAAGAGGCGTTAAAAGGAAGATGTCAAGAAGAATGGTCAACAATTTAAGTAGGTTTTGTTATAAAACTGGTAGAGCCAATGCTTAACAGGTTACAACAAATTATAAAATCAAAAGGGTTCCCCACACGTTATTAGTTTTGGCATGCTTGGACGAATTTCGAAAACAAATGTTGGTGGACGAATAATTTTTCTCCCTTGGATTTTGAAGAAATTATGTTCTATTATTAATTATATTTTTGAAAGGCATTGTCTAGGTTGGACTTTATATTACAGTTTTTAGTACATCAGTAGTTTTTATTTTTGTAATTAAAAGCAAATAAACTTAAGTAGTTTTAATTTTATCCCTATTTTTTTAAAATTAAAATTTTATAAGTGGACGAATAATCTCCCGACTGTACCGGGTTTTCTGTTATATTTTGACCGGGGTCCACAGTCCTTATTTTTAGAGATATGGAAAAATGTTTAATACAAAATTTTTAGGGTTTTATCTAAATCATCAGAATTTTCTAAAAAAATTAACAAATGATAATCAGAATGTCAAAAAATCGCTATCAACTTTAATTTTCTAAATAGAACACCCTGTATATTTTCAACCATTTAGAAAGCTATCTTTTTTCTGATTTCAAAAATATAGTATATAGTTTGTTTATGTTTCTTTAAGCAGTTTTTAAAATATTTAGATTTAAATGTTTAAAAATGTTCAAAGCTATACGTTTGCGATCACTGAACAAGTGACTCCAAAGCCACCTATGCTTGAGCGGCTATGACTTAAAACTGAGCAATTTTAAATATTTAAATCTAAATAATGTAAAAACTGCTTAAAGAAACATAAATAAACTATATATTTTTGAAATCAGAAAAAAGATATCTTTCTAAATGGTTGAAAATATACAGGGTGTTATATTTAAAAAATTAAAGTTGATAGCGATTTGTTGACATTCTGATTTCATTTGTTTATTTTTTCAGAAAATTCTGATGATTTAGATAAAACCCTAAAATTTTTGTATTAAACATTTTTCCAATCTCTAAAAATAAGGACTGTGGACCCCGTTCAAAATATACGAGAAAACCCGGTACATAACATCTGTTTTATCAGACTTCTTATTTATCCATTTTCATAACTTTCAAGTAAACAAATGATCCCATCAGGGTAAGAAACAGTTTTTGTTTTATTTGCAGTTCAAAATGGCCTCTCCGAAAAGCAGTTACACAGAAAGAAGAACAATCCCTTGTCAACAACAGACATTCTCTTGTCAATATTGACTTAACACAAATATTATCATCCTTCGCTTAAGCGAATATATTACGAAGATCGCGTCGCCGCCATTGCTCTTTATTTCAGATATATTTGAATTAAATGAAAATGCATATACAGTTTTTATAACTACTTTGTACTCGTACTTAGGTTTACAAAGATTTAAATTAGAACTGGCTCAAATAGAGCATATTTTCTAAGGTTATATTTTTTACAGAAATTTATTTTCTATTTTTAGCTAATTAAAATATTAATTGAGAGTGTAAGTACCTTCTTATAGTAAGATAGAAGAACATGCTACTAACGTGCTACGTACGTTCTTATAGTAAGATAGAAGAACATGCTACTAACTTACTGTATACTGTACAAAATGCCTATAATAGTAAATACAAGTGTTAAAAGTCGCATTTTATTTTGTGAGGAGGAAAGTGACATGTACATTTTTGATGTCGTGTGTCTGTTTTTTAGTTTATAATTTTTTGGTTGTCAGTTGTGGGGGTTTTTCTGTTTGGAGGGTTTAATTGTGTACCTTTTGGTCTGATGATGCTCACATAGGAGTGAAACATATGTGGCTTCACTTTTTTACGGAAGCTGACGTAACTACCTTTTAAATTACGAAGTATTCCACATTAACCTATTCCATTGAACCCTCCTTTACTTTACCTTTAACCTCAAGTTAAACTTTTATTATAAAGAACTATCACTATATGCTCGTACTTAATATAATTCTTGTCAGGTATTCATTACTATTAATCATTAGTCAACAAACTTAAACTTTTTAAAGTAACACTGATAAATAGCTGTTTGTAAAGTATTTTTTGGCATTAAATTTGAAAATGACATGGAAAATGCTGTAATACTTATAATATTTTGGTTACAGGGGTTGGAGATTTGACGAAAAATAGAATACGACATATTTTTGCAATGTAATATATTATATTGAATAAAATAAGATACGTTTATATCGAAAACATGTTAAATCTAAGTAAACTCTTTCAATTAAGGACCATATGCAAGAAACAATATAAAATGTTACATAAAGGTACCATATAGAGACAAAATATTTCACTTTTTCTCTTGTGTTCAGTAAAATCTCTTTTAGAAACCAGCAGTAGTCGCCCATCATAGATGGGTCCCAGCGCCCCTGGTGTCGTGTTTATCTTGTCCTGATATCCTGGTGAAATTTCTTTTCTTGTTCATCACTTAATGCACCTTAATTTTCCGGGACAGAATCCAAGTGTGAGTGCAAAAAATGAATTGTTAAGGACATACGACATCCTCTGGTTTAGTAATATAGAAGTAGGAGTGACATATTGTCAGAAGGTTCTCTTTACACCATAGGAACGGCAAACGGCATAGAATTTTCCTTGTCGTGCATCCACCGCACTAGAGTGCCACGTGACAGCACACAGCACAAATAAGGAGACCACCTTTTATCTTGATCTCCAATTTGGCACTTAAAATAAAAAAAATTGGCTTTTTTCCATTTCTTAGATATAGATCTAGCCTGTGACTTTAAAAAAAAATCTTCCACATATATAACAAAATTTATCCGCTGGATTTTTGCAACATCGACGACTAGAACATGCCATTTTAAATAAAATACAACAAAATCACTAAATAATGATACTTGACTGTGCGGAAGACAGAACAAACTAAACTTTAAAGAAACAGAAACGTGATTTTATAGCTCGCGCTCGTGTAGAATGCGTTGGAAATACCCCCTGCACTCCACGGTACCTCTCGTGGTAATTAAATCCTAAATTGAGTAAAGCCAGGTATAACCAATTTCAAGTACTTCATAAATCCCACGATATAAGGGACAAACAGGTACCCGAAAATGGGACATGGTAGGCCATGTAAATATATAGGCTAATAACCGTATCCATTTAATTTTGAGAATGATGACAGAAACCCATTTTACAACGAAGAGATCAATTATGTCTCTCCCTCATGTTCTTTCTCTCTCATTTTTTTCTCTCTCGCCTTCTTTCTCTCTCATACTCGTAAAATTTTTACAGCTGGTAGAAAGTTAGGTTATGTGAAAGATTAATGACATATTATTTTGAAGCCTGTCCCATGATATAAGTTGTTTTTGCAGTATAAAAATATCCTTTAAAAGCTTATATAAAGTATTAGCAGCTTAAATTCCTGTGTTCTATGAATCTGGGACTGACTAACAACTATTGAAATATTACGCAAGGTACATATTTGTTCTCCTTTATATTACTTGGACCGGGCGTTATGGAAATGAGTAACAGGAACACCGACCCGATAAAAAGTTGAGAATAGTGGGCATTAGAGAAGATTTCTTTAGTTATTGAGTAAGTAGTGAAAATTGCGCCCTAGAAGCGTTTGGTTTCAGTTTAAAGCAGAAGTCACAGTGCCATTACAAAGTGTATCTATCTTTCTGGAACTAAGACTCAACATTTACAGTTAAAAATTGTGAAACTACTGGGTATATTCGATTAAACAATTTTTCATCACTGTTCGCAGGTAGGCTATTATAGATCCATTTTCATTATATATCGGAGAATAGGGAATGTTTTTTAACCTTATTATAAATTGTTTATCCTAATAAAAATATTTACTCATTTTTGAAATTTTTCCTTTATTTATTTAAATACTTGTCCTCCGATCATTTTAGTGCAAATTGTTGGTTAGAGGTAGTATTGTTATTTGGGTAGGAAAAAATTTTAAATGCTCTAAAATAATAAGGTTAATGTGGCTATGCTGACACTATTTTTGTTTAATAAAAACGAGCTTTTTGCAAATGCTGTTTGTGTTCAGTAAAAACAAAGGTCTTTTGCTATGAAATCATAAAACTTACGTAAGTATTTTGTCAGGTTAGAAATTTATTTTTTATGACAACTCCGATTAAACTTTCGCTATAGGCAACCAGAAATACTTGCGCACAAACAAAGCCGCCTGTGATGAAATGTTGTTTGATTATTCTTTTTTATTGGCAATAACATCGTTTTTATTTGTCTTTTATTAATGCTCCTTTTGCTAACAAGGATAGAAGAAACCGGATTCCGCTGGGATTTTATCAGGAAAAAAAGAATTTTGCGATGACTAATCTTTCGAAGTATATAACCAGCAATACTTCCACAAGCAAAGAATGTACGATAAAAATTTGAACAAATCCTTTTTTATCTGTCTTTGTCTAATGCACTTTCGCTAACACGGATAGAAATAAATCTGATTCCTCCGTGATTATCAGGAAAGAAAAGATGAATATTGTGATCACTAAAATATGTTCTGGTGTAAACGGTCCATGGAACTGACCAATAGGGTTAATTCTTGTTCAATTGTTTTTTCTGTCATCATTCTCAAAACCAAATGGATACCGTATAGTAAAATGAAACACACAAAGAGCATTTTCCTTAATGTTACAAAAATCATGTCGACTAGTGAATTTTTGTTCTCCAAGTTTGCATTGTAACAACCAATTTAAAACAGGCAATTTCCTTACTTTTGCCCCGACAACAAAATGCAGGTAAATCCAAAGTTGATTGCACCTCGCACGGAACTCGTTTCCACTCGCGATGATTAACGTTCGTCCGGAATCACCTCGTTCAACTTTGCAAACAAATTCCATTTTAATGTGTTTTCGCTAAGAGTGGAATAAGGAACAGCCATTAATAATTCTTAGGACGAAAAACTGTTTTAGTTTTAGGTACTGTCATACTTTGTTCAGATTTATACTTAATAAAATGAATGGAAAATCGAGTAAAATATGTTACCTTTTGGGCCAAAAAGATGTTTAAAATCTTTTAAAGCGGCCATACACGCTGTGCTATAGCTGAGGGGTTTACCTGTGCAAGCAGGACTGCACATGCAAACCTAAGCTTGTATGTTGTACATGCACAGATATCACGAGTTGTTCAAGTTACCGGAGTCACATACGAGTACATGCCTTGGTTCGCCTATGCAGTGCTGCCTGCGCAGGTGTATGCTCGATTTTGCGAATACGAAATTTTTAAATTTGAGTAAGGTGCTAAATATCTTCGTTTAAATCCACTAAGAAGGTTTAAGATTTAGTACTGGTTTAAATTAAAATCTTCCAGTTGATCAGTTATGCTTTGACAAGTTTTTATCCTATCATTGTTAATAAGTCGTCATTAAAAACTTATGAATTAATCTTATATTTCAGTGAATTGCTTGGCTTCCAAATGATTTTCATCTTGGAACGGGTTGCTAGAATGTATTTAGTTCTATTATTGTTGAATGTACGTACTAAGATTGCCGTTTTCTTTATTTTGCGAAAAAACTCAGAAACAACCCCGACAACTTAGTTGTCTTATTCTCACACTTGTCAGCTTAAGACTTTTGGTTGTCAAACTAGATCGGACAAGCTTTTTAGAATCTGGCCACTTATGTTTTAAAAGACATTACCAAAATATCAAAAAGGAGAAGTGTGATGCGTTTGACATTAAATAAATTAATTTAAAAACTTATTCAATATAATTCCATGCTGGCAAAACAAAACGAATGATGTATTTGTATAAATTACGTGATAGATACATCTTGAACAATAAAGATTTTGAATTTTCTTAGACTATTTCACTCATAGGTTGGGAGCCGGTGACACTGAAAGTACCGTCATCGCGGAATCAAAAATTTTTTATGTAAATTGATAGTTAATAGTCATACGAACAAAATGAGCTCGGTACGCCGGGATTCATTAAGCCGAAAGTATTTTTAAAACAATTAATTATTATAAAAAATCAAAAATGTTTTTTTACCCAGGGTGTTTTCTAATTGAATGTCAATAATTAAGGGGCGATTTTTGGGTCCATTCTAAAAAGAAAACTTCATATGAACGTATGTCCTAAACGTCTTAACTTTTGAGATACAGGGTGGTAAAGTTTTCAAAAATAAATAGTTTTTTATCAAAATCTGTAATACCACTTTAGATATTTTAATTAAATTTGGCATACTTGTACTATGTATCAAGAGGCATTATTTAGTGTACCACAATTTTTTTTTCTTTAAACCAGTGGCGTTCGTACGGAATTTCACCTGCCTATTTTGGCAGATATTGATGGTACGCCACTGATTTCTCGTAAAATTAAAATCATTCCTGAAATTCCCAATCATTTCTAAGCAAATTTGATCTCTTGCATTTTTTCAATCCGATGCACGGTTTTCGCTTAAAAAAATAAAAACCTTTTCTCTGCTATATGAACGATATTGTTATGATCATGCAGAGAAAAGGTTTTTATTTTTTTAAGCGAAAACCGTGCATCGGATTGAAAAAATGCAAGAGATCAAATGTGCTTAGAAATGATTGGGAATTTCAGGAATGATTTTAATTTTACGAGAAATCAGTGGCGTACCATCAATATCTGCCAAAATAGGCAGGTGAAATTCCGTACGAACGCCACTGGTTTAAAGAAAAAAAAATTTTGGTACACTAAATAATGCCTCTTGATACATAGTACGTGTATGCCAAATTTAATTAAAATATCTAGAGTGGTATTACAGATTTTAATAAAAAACTATTTGTTTTTGAAAACTTTACCACCCTGTATCTCAAAAGTTAAGACGTTTAGGACATACGTTCATATGAAGTTTTCTTTTTAGAATGGACCCAAAAATCGCCCCTTAAATATTGACATTCAATTAGAAAACACCCTGGGTAAAAAAACATTTTTGCTTTTTTATAATAATTAATTGTTTTAAAAATACTTTCGGCTTAATGAATCCCGGCGTACCGAGCTCATTTTGTTCGTATGACTATTAACTATCAATTTAAATAAAAAAATTTTGATTCCGCGATGACGGTACTTTCAGTGTCACCGGCTCCCGACCTATCATGTGTTTTACACAAAAAAAAATTACGTACCAACGACCTGTTTAAATAAGTGGAAAAACATCGACCTTCCAGTTTTTTCGCCTCTACCTGAACCAATCATATTACAATATTACGAATCATAGTACCTACTTGGTTATTCAGAGGAAACCTTTTTCCCTATGTTAACCAATCAACAATCATTGTTACTTTAATTTTCAAAAGAAATTTCGTGTTTTCTTAAAAACTGCGCCCCCCATAATTGCAATACTGCTGTCGAATTTTTGAGTGGTTTCGAGAGATAAGTACAAAAGAAATTTTAATACCTTACAATTACATGTTTTTTTTTTGTTTGTCTACACCCAAAATTATTATTTGATTGTTATTGATTTTTTAAAGCGAATAACTAAACAACAACAATGTTAAAAAAAATAAACAAACATAATAATAAAATATAAAAGAGGTAAAACTGAGCTCTGACTGCTACTGTTCAACCCAGCTAAATAGTTATCTTTCTACCTAACATTTACAGTTTTGATATAATTGATACCACTTACACAATATTACTCATGATAGAACTTACACTGGATGATAAGTTACACACTGGACATTTTTTAAAGGTATTTATAGAACAATTTGCATGTTAGTAACCGTTCGCTCTGTTTCGAAACAAATTTTTTAGTATGTAACCATGGTTTGTAATTTTACAAACCTACCTGTTTAGTTTTATTCATAACAATGACTACTAAAAACGAGTTTTGTAAATACTTTCGCATTTACCGTATTATTATTATTCTCTTGTGTTTTTTGTCTATTATTGTAGTCCTGTATTTCATGGGTAGTTTTAATTTTATAATTAATAAATTCATAGATACCCAATTATGGTGAGTTTATCGTTTAGTTTTATCTGATTTTACACACAACTGTGACGTTGTCTTGATAGTAAGTTTTAAATATTTTGTATATAAAACATCATCATTCAGTCCTGATTCAAAATCTAGTTAGGTAATGGACTTGTGGTAGATTCCTACATATGTACAGCCATTGGCAAATAAATCTTTTAGGTCTAAGGGGAATCGCAATGCCTATCTAAAAGTTTGGGTTGTCAATGGCTGTACGTCATAGTCGATATACCTATTCTTTCGACTAAAGCATTTTGTTTTTTTGACAAGTATATGTATGAAATGTTTGCAGCGATTTTGATGAAATATAAAACAAAGCTTCTTGTCGATGTGTAATCAGCCATAAGTATTGGGTAAGAAGTCACATGAGCTTAATTCAAAATTTCATTTTTGATAAAGCCCGTAATGTTGCATCAGCAGAAAACATTTAAATTCTAATAGATACTGCAAAAATTATTTTAATTAAAAAAAAAGAAAAATCAGAAATTTAATAATAAATGTTGGTTAACAAACGGATGCTCCCTTTCAAAATAAGTAACATACTAAATTTTACTAAATATTTGTTTTTATCATTTAAGAAATAATTTTATGCAATATTCTCTTTTATGGGTAGGTATCTAATATATACAGAATTGAATTACAGTTTAAAATTGTTACACACCGTCGACAATATATAGGTGAAAAGCCTGATTGCATCTCGCACGGAACCTTTTCCGACCCGATGATTTACGTTTGTTCGGAATCAACTCGTTCGATTTCGTAAACAAATTCCCATTTTAATTTGTTTTCACTAAAAGTGTAATAAAACTTTATAATTTATTGCCCCTGGGAGTAAAAACACTTGTTTTTCCTCGTTTACTATCAAAATTAACCATATGCTGTGAGCGCAAAAAGTGTTGTTTCTGTTCACAAAACAAATAAAAGATTATGAGGTTTTCGACAACACCTTGTTAATTTTTAATAACTGCGAAGGTGAAGTTTTGTCTAATTGTTGTTGCTTGTGAAGTGATCTATGATTTTATGTGACACTTTTTAAAACAATTAACGCTAGAAATTTAAGGTTTGTTAATGGTGCAGAAAGATGAGATTAAATAGAGCTCAAAGGATATAATATGTATGTATAAGCAGGATGTTATGGAAATGGTTTATTTTACTGAAATGGGTGGTTCCTTCGGTAGTCTTTATACACATACGCCATACTTTTTCCTTCAAATGACAATTAGCCACATAATTAGAAACATAAGAAGACGTTCTGGTGCAAAAGGGTGAGGAGTTTTGAAATTTGGCAGGATTGTAGACTTGGTGGCCCTAAGTATTACCCGTAGTTTGCGACCTCGAACGACCGCCGATAGTGCCGCCATCTTGAAAACATAGCGCTCAAAATCAGTTTTTGGCATGTAACTCCGATCCTGTAGGTTTAAAGAAAATGTTCCTCATCGGATAGAGGATAAAATTTGCTACAAAATCGCTTCTGAACGTTTTTTTCGTCAGACTAATAGTTTTCGAGTTAAATGGCCTAATAATAGGGCGAATTTTTAAAAATCGCAGTAAAGCGGCATTTGCACGCTATTTTACCACTTATCTGCCAATTAGCGTAACTAAAGCGTTTCGTGCAATTAAGTAATAAAAACCACTGCATTCGTCGTTTCTAAACCACCAGTGAGGTAGAGTTGAGCTGCGCATTTTTTTAACGTGGTATCTATCCCCCGTAAATCTAATCCACACTCCAAACTAACATATGCGTTTTCTGTCGCTTTGCACTACGCGATGTTCCTGGTTTACTATGTTCATTATCTTTAAAATTTTGTTCGTCTTCCGTCTCCTCCAACACCCCCTCCAACGAATCAAGGATATCAGCAGCCATATATGGGTCTTCGGGATCGGAATCTGTTACCAAATCGGGAATGTTTTCACATGCTGTACCCTTAGAATAGAGACACAGCACCGAGCACTGTAAGTCCGTTTTCCGACTCCCGTACGCTCCTGCAATCCATGTTTACATTTACAGGATACCGATTTTAAAATAGTGTCACGAGCCGCTTCTGACGTAGCTCGGATAGCAACGAGCCCATGTCTCGTGTTCTGCCAGCCATATTGCTCAGGATCTTTTTCTGTGACACACCACATCGCGACTTAATAGCTTTGTTCGCGGTAAGGATTCAGAACGGATTCGGGACTAGTCGCATGCGCAGTTGAAATAATGACGTTCGCGGATCACAAAATTCCGGATTTCTAGTTACAGTTCCGTGTTCGCGGAGAAGCAACATTCGGTTCGAGATCCATTCTGAACTAATTCTATCGGTTCTAGGGATTTAACAAGAACCGTAAGTTCGGACACGCCCCCTATCAAATTTATCTGATTTCACGATTGTGTTTGTTTGGTTAGGAATCCAAACTTTAAACTGAAACAGATTTTTTGCATAAGGTGAGTTGGATTTTATTGTAACTGGTGAGTTACAAAAGTGAATTTAGTTTTCAGTTTAACTCTAAATCAAATATGTTTTTAGTGAGTACTCCCATCATATCAGAGCATTTATCGTCCAGTGATGAAGACCTAGAAGAAATCTTAGAGATTGTTGAAATTCCTAAGAATGCTGATTATTTTGAGGAAATTGTGCCCCAGTTTAGTGCAGAACAATATAGGGAACCTTTTCGGTTAAGCCAATGGCACAAGAATTGGCACAACGCTTTGCTGACTCGGAGTTTTATAATTGGCAGGAAGGAGCGAAGGAGATTCTGAAAAAGTTACAACATTAAAATGTATTACGGTTTTTTTATGGTTTGCGGCAAATGAAGCTGCCGCATACAGGGATGTATCAGATCGATTCAATATAACCAAAAGTGCATTACTTCTTTCACTTTCAACACCATGCCGCCAAAACCAAAAAATACATTGACAGTAGACAATCCCAAATTCTAATTCCGATGTTCCGAAATCGTTCGCGGGAAAAACAAATCCTGAGTCGGTTAATAATTAAGCATGTGCACTACGACCAACCTGAATCAGTTCTGATCTCGTTCTGAATCGGTTCGGAATGTCTTCCGCGAACAAAGATATAGGCACGCTCGCAGACATTGCTGCCTAGCCGCATCTCTTGTGGGAGGCAGGGACGCGAGATTAAATTTGTTCTTGGAACAGGCTTTGCAAAATCTTGGTCTGCCTGTCATTTTCAACTGCCACAGTTTTGAAAGCCGGCCAGTACTGAGGCACGGACTGAAAAATGATGTGTTCACACATCCGTCCAAGTCGTCAGGCATGACCGGATAGTGCGTCACCGTCATGAGGCCCACTGACGGTCAGATTTGCTCGCGAGCATGCATGAATGGAAAAACTTGCATGCAAATGTGAAATGAAAAAGTCGTCAGTTTTTCACACGTTGTCAAATTTTCATGCATGCCTCGATGTGTTCATGCATGTTCGCGAGCAAATGTGACAGTCAGGGGGCCACATCAGGCCGCCTGTAAGTGAGTGGGCACCATAAGTTGTCAGTTTGTTTAAAAATTAATACAATTTTATCAACAATAAATACTTTTTAGAATATGGACCACAATAAGAGAGTCGAGGTCAATTTTACAGTTGTGATGGAGCCAAAAAGATTTGGGTATTAAACATAATAAAAGATTAACTACTATTAAAAAAGACATGCTAATAAGTTGATGAAACAATATATTTCTTGATGTTCAGCAGGCGCGGTCCGTGAGTATTTTTACAGGTGGGTCAAAATTTTGTGGGCAACTAGTGATACCAACGCAATACGCAAAATACACTTTTTTAATCAAGAAAGGTTTTTTAATGATATGCCTAGTTTTGTCAAGAAATTATTTACCTACAAATAAACACCGCAAAAAGCGTAAAATAGGTACTGTAATTACCATAGTACCTACGGAACAGTAACATGAAACCTTAGATAACCAAAACTTACATAGCATTTACTACATTCTCTGCATGAATAATAATTAGGTACCAGAATCAAATGGATTTATAGTTATTGGTGCAATTATATCCTGTTTATCTCAAACAAAAATTATTTACGATAGAAACACTAGTTATTACATAATAGAAATGGGCTAGTAATTATTTCTGCTGCGATTTAAATAAGTCGATAGGTAAGCCTTAATGACAAAAAAATTGCTCGGGCTGTATAATAATTTTCTGTCAGTACTTTAAATAAACCGCCTGTGAAACAATGATGAGCAAAATATAGTTGATGAGTTCAGCATAACAAATATTTAAGTAACAAATAAATATCCCGTTGGGTAGTCCGAAATCTATATTCGAGCAGTCAAATTATTAGTTCGCCGGTGAAATTATTAAGGTGCATTTCCTATGGGGCGGCTGACGCTCGCGGCTGACGCTCGCGGCTGCCGCTCAGCGGCCGGCTGACGCCAGTAATCCATTGACGTTGAAGCTTGCGTCTGACGCTCGAAAAGAAACGGATACATTAAATTGTCACATGAGCAGTACTAGGCGTCAGACGCTGTGCGACAGCCGCGAGCGTTAGCCGCTCCATAGGAAACGCACCTTTACTCGGCTGGTGACAAAATAAATTAGGCTGTGAATAAAATGTGCTCGGTATTTAAATATCGTTCAGCAGTTTTTAAGCAGCGTTTCGTTTTCTGCAAAATATTTACTTTAAAATCCAGAAAGTCAAATGACCTGTATTTAATATTTTTAGTTGGCAATTGTTTGAAAATAGCGGCGAGATTCGTTAGTAGTTAGCGGGGTCTACATGGTCAGGCGATTCGTGCGACCAATTAGCAGCGATCGGTTTCTTTAGTTCGTCTGTTAAACTTTTGCTCATCACTAAGATTGGCCACTTTTGATCTGTTCGCTAACAAACCACATATTATTTGCGACCCTTTATATTTTAAATAAGGAAATTCCCACATAAAGCACTGTGCGCCAACAGTCGCGTGTTTCTGCCCACATTCGGCATATTATGACCTACCAAAGAGAGCGGCACTCACTGTGGACAGCCTTACTAATAATACTTTGAAATGTATGTTCTTTTACATTAATAAATATTTGGAATTTGCTAATTAAATGGTTTATTTTTTACGTAATTAATTACCCATTATGACATGCTAAGTTCATTTTAGAGGAGTCAGAACAGCATTAGATTACCCATCAATTTGCGATGTTACAATATTTTTTCAGCAGTCAACTTGTTTTTGGAGCAGGCAAAAAAAATATAATGTAATCTATTTCGCACAGATCAAATATTTATTTAGTTGCAACTTACTTTTTTTACTGCTTAAAAGGTTTTGAAGCTGCTTGTTCAAATCTAAAACGCAGACCATTTTTTGTTTTATTACCTGATCAAGCTTCACCGCCCAATCCATTATTTCGCCGACCAATCTTATATTACGAGGTATCAAAATCGCAGTATTTCGCTGCCCGTTTAAATTACACCCATAGAAATATAGGTACCTGGATGTTTCCATTTAACGTGACCTCTCAAGTTAGACGGTTTACAGAAATCCAATTTTCATTCCCCACAATGTACCATTTTAGATTCTCATCCTCAGCACTTCTTGTAGATTAACGACTCTCTAACAGAACTGTACTACCACATACACAAATGAAAGTATTTTACAAATAACACAAAACACCAAAGCAAAACTAAACAGTATTTTTGGTACCTCTTTACTAAAGTTGTTGAATAATGTAAAATAAAAAATCTGTTGTTATATAGGCAATTAATTTTAACACATCGACATCGACAAGAAAAAAGGGTATTTTTACGCGAATTCTCGTTGACCAACCGTGAACGAGATGCCACGTGTTATCTGCATTGATATATTAAGTAACATACACGTGACACGCTGTTCAAGGTAGATCAACGGGATCTCGCGAAAATACACTCAATTAATTACCGATTTAAAGACCAAATGTTTTATAGCTGTACAAGTTAACAGAAAACCGGGATATACATGTGTGCGGAGTAAAAGGAGGCGCAGTTTGTTACTTGCTTTACTTAACGCACGATGCGCGCACTGCACACCTTGGTTTTCTGTTAACTTGTACAGCTACAAAAGAAAATAATTATTTTTAACTTTTTAGTGCCCTACTCATAAAATCGTGTTTTTTTAGTGAATTAGGTTTGGTACACATGAAAAGTTCTGCATCGTAAGAAAATACCAGTGTCATTTAAAAATTTGTTCTAGTACAGACAGAGTGACTCAAAAATATAAAAGTTCAAATTTACCTGAAGCTAAAAAGACAAAAAAATCGTTACATATTTAAAGGTAAACTGCCACTGCAAAAGTACTAAAGTTAATTTTGTTATCTTAGTGAATTAGGTTTGGAACATACAGGAGGTCCCACAAATAAAATTAATTTTTATTATCGACTTTACAAAAAAAATCTATCTTCATAAAAAGTTCTACATTGTAAAAAAAGAGCATGGCTATTCAAAAACTTGATGTAGGACAATACAGGGTGGCTCAAAAAGCTGAAAGTCACAATTTAAATTTAAATTGTTTCGCCACCCTCTATGCCCTAGATAAAATTTTTGAATAACCATGCTCTTTTTTCACAATGTAGAACTTTTTATGAAAATATACTTTTATGTAAAGGCGATAATGAAAAATTAATTTTATCTGTTTGACCTCCTGGATGTTCCTAACCTAATTCACTTACATAAAAAATTAACTCTAGTATATTTGAAATCGCAGTTTACCTTTAAATAACGATTTTATGTCTTTTTAGCTTCAAGTGAATTATACCTTTTACATTTCTGACCCTGTACGTACTAGAACAAATTTTTAAATGGTAATTGTATTTTCTCACGATGTAAAACTTTTTAAAGAAACACTTTTTTTGTAAAATTAATAATAACAATTTTTCCATATGGTAAGAGCTTTAGAAGACACTCTGTATATTTTTGAAATAAAAAAACGTATTATTGTATTGTCACCAGAATTGCGTAAGTTTCAAATCGGTACGACAATGAGAAGTGGGTAAAAAGTGGGTTGTAAAATTCCATTACAATGTTACAAAGTTACAGGTCAAGCTAATAAAAGCGTTTTAAAAAGAGGTAATTTTGGAAATATATTCGCATAACAAATGGGTAGGCACCTAAAGATTTTTTTAGTAGATAAAGACATGTTTACTTATTATACCTTTATTAATCGTCAATAAAGTAATAATTGTTTAGAATTGTTAAGAACTAGAATTACTGTTGATAAAAAAGTGTAACCATGTATAAAAATAATGTTTGTATTCTGAAAATAGAGAGTTACGGCATTTTCAAATTAAAGCACCGAAAGAATGTAAGTAAAAGTTGATCTACGAATTAAACATTATTGTTTAGTAGTTATTTCAACAATTTTTTACCATATATGTGCATACAGGACGAGGAATTTCACCCATAATGTTTGCATCATCAGGAGATATAAAAGCCTAATTGAAAGTTTAGATAACCCGTACATCACACAAATGATTAGAGTTGGGCACACACGAGCGCCGTCAGTGACGTTACCATTTATCCTCTCGAGCTGGTATTGCTGTACATCGCGCGCATTACTGACAGTAGTGTACTAAAGCTGATAGGACTTCGCCATTTTTGTCTAATTTACGTTATTTTAATAATACATATAATATTAACTCAAGTTATATTTTGGAAAATTCCCATTTCAAAGTGTCTGATTATGCCAAATAAGTGCTGTTTACGAAGCTGTTCGGGAAATTACGCTAAAGGTACAAAAGTCCTTGTGTTTAGATTACCGGAAAATAAGGATACTGTGCTTACCAAAAAGTACCCACGAAACGAAAACTTTTAAAATGATTTATAACAAATATAACTTGGCAATCAACTATGCTGTTTCACTTAACTCCTTAACTTTTTAGCTAAATCAGGTCGTTGCCATGGAATGCAAGCGTGCTTATATATCTCCTGGCTTCCAAATGGTATATACCTATGTATATCCTTTGGCTGCCAAATTTTTTAACGTCAGTTTGATATGTAAGAAAAATAATATTTGTAGTGCATCATATTACCGCATTTAGTGACAATTGCGAAAGTCAAAATAAGAGCAAAATAATTGTCAAAATTTGGCGCTATGTCAAGACTAAGACACATATATACCACAGATTTTTTTATTACGGGCCATTCCTTCAATGAATGTGACAAAAATTTCGGTCTTATTGAGATGAGGACAAAAAAACTGATAAGGATTTTTTCGTAGTAAAACACTGGGAAGAATTAATTGTTAAAACCAGCTCAAAATATATGGTTGTATGGATGGCAGACAATGATTTCGTCAACGTCGATATCCTAATACCGTTCAAGGTATACGGACAATCGTGTGGCTACTATTTGAAAAAAGAACATCCGGACTCATTATTCTTTAAAAAGAACGTAACAAACGCGTTCAATGGGTTTGAAACCTACAGCGTGATATGTAGTCGTAGGGGCAAACCAGCCGCTTTAAAAGATCTTTCCACCGAAACTAAGAAGCCTCTATCAAAACGCGCAAAATATGCAAACCTTATGGAACTACCTTAATTTTTGCCGCCAATATACCATGATTAACTTAGCTGATCGGACTATTCTTCGCTCGATCACTGAGGTTAAATAACGTCAGGCACGGTTGATATTTGATTGGATGTCCGCTTGGGAACGCCTTGTGTCGCCGCCTAAGGAAGGTGGTAGAGGAACTCTTCCTCAGCTAAGGTGATATCACCACACAACCTCTTAAAGGGCAAGTGAAATCCCTACGAATGTTTCTAGCTCTGGATGTGTGAGTCGGAACGCCCCAGTACACCCACGGTACATAGTACCATAGACTAAATAATAGCTAGACGAACACTACCGTGCCACGAAAAGCGGGTCTCCCTTGAGACATTTGGTGGGTTTACTGGTTTATGGTTTAAAAGTTCGTTTGTCTACCATTATATAAATATGTATACCTACTATGTATCTACATGTATATATAATGGTGGAAAAACAAACTTTTAAACCATAAACCAGTAAACCCACCAAATGTCTCAAGGAAGACCGGCTTTTCGGTGTATTCGAGTGTCTGTTTATGTTCTTTATAGTCTCTGATAGTACTTAGGCTTTGGTCTAGGATTGCTGTCAGGATTAAAATAAAATACTGTTATAGTTTGTATATTCTCAACAACGTTGGTAGGTCTGAAATATTTTTATTACCTATGTTCGGGACATTTTCCTCTTCTTGCCTTCTCATTTGTAATTTTACAGTAAGCGCGGTTTCACACACACCGACACTATCGCCATAGTTTTTTTAATGGCAAGTCTATAGAATCAAGAATTGCGAAAAAAAAAATTAAAAATTTATTTTATTTATTTCTCTTATTACTTTAAAAGTTGATTAAAATAACCACCATGAACTTCTTGGCAGTAATAAAGTCCATTTTGAAACTCTGCCAAGAAGTAATACCTGCCATTCTCAAAAATGTGAGAATTGAGTCCCAAAATCGACTTTATTACAGCCAAGAAGTAGTGGCCATTTTGAACAACTTGTAAAGTAACAAAAGAAATAAAGGTATTTAATTTTTTTCCTGATTTCTAATTTTTAAAGACTTGCCATTTAAAAACTAATTAAGATACGGACCTCGGGTTTAAGGGAAAATGTTTCTTCTTTTTTCAAGACCTTTAAAATGAGGAACCCCGTGGCATAGGGTTGCATTTAAAGTTTTCGACCTCAAGCCCTAGTGTCACCCCTCAAGGGTGTTGAAAATTTAAATTACATAAAACCGTAGATTTATAAACCAATTATATACGCGTAAAATTTGGAGTCTGTATATTTACTAATAGCAAAGACATTTCCCCGTACCAAGACTTTTCGGACACCCTGTTTATATAACACTACGCTAAATACGAGAACTATGAGATAGTTAAGGGCACGAATTCTAATGCTAAAAACACTACCAACTTTATTCAGCATTTTTTCAATAAAAACAGAATGATCATATGAACATTTAGTGTCCCTAGAAAGATAAATATTTATTACATCGCAAAATTCTATTTATTTTTAAATTTGATAGCAGCAGTTCTTTTAGCAATGGGGTGAACATTCACGTTGGGTTAGAGGGTAAAATATTTGTACTTTGCCCAGTAATATAGCTTTCTAAATCTTGGAAAGCCAGACCTAATTTTCTTTTATTAGAATTTTTTCTTTGAAAGCTTATGAAGTGAACCAAATCGTTTAGTTTTTCTCGATCAAAAAGAACACCTATTGTGTCGATTATTTCACTGTCAGATTACCAGCTGTTTTTGGCATTTCAGAGCTATCAGCAATTTAGGGCGTGTACCGTGGTCAACTTCGGTTACGGTTTTGTGTTCCGTAAGTATCGGTAACCTGAAAAGTGGTTCCTGAAAAATATCTGTCATTAATGTCACCGAAGGAATCGATACTTACCCGCTGGTTTTCCGGTTTGTTATGTCATTTTGTTGTTTATGTTTTGTTTTTCGTTTAAATTTATTTTTTCACAAATGTTAAAAATCATCTGTTTTAAAATGTTGGAAGCAGGAGGAGAGGTATGTTTTTAGGTTGAGTCGATATCCGTAAAAATAAGCAGAAATCTAACAGAAACGACCGATCTGCGTTCCGTAGTAAAACCGGTTCTTTCAAGAACCAGCGTTACCATTGGTTTACCGCATTATAGCGAGTGGTTAACCAGGTTTGACAACGGTACAGTACACAGCCTTAGTTTGACCAATCGGTAGCGATTTTCGATTTATATTTTTACAATCCACTATCCCAGAAATTCGATGACTCAATAAAGTATGTGTTTTATTGAACATAACATTCACAAAAGACAGTATCGCCGTCGAGTCATATTGCCTTCTTCTTTTACTTGCTCATATTAAATAAAAATACATTACGCACCGGAAGAGCAAATTGACGCATTGGAAATAGGTTAGCTGTGTGACGAAGGTCAACGATAGTCTTCGTCAATTACAGGTGTCATTTAAAATGTACCGCTAATTCTTTTGTTTAGCTGTAGTGTGTGATTTTTATTGTACGAATGACGAATATCATAAGAGATTGGTGACTTTTACTTTTCTATGATTTTTAAGCATTTACTTATAACAATTCGTTATCAAAAAAGTTGATATATCGTTGAAAAGAATAGAACTTGCTGTGCAAACCGTAAAGCATAATGTAAAATATGAAACTGTTTTGACCACAACTATATCACCAATACGATTCAGGATCAGAATCAGGTAGGAAAGTATGAACAGTAAGTTTGGTTTAACATTAAAATAGCCAAAATTTGAATGCTTAATGCCCTATTGTCTCTTCATTCTTGTGGACTTCCACATTCGATAATAGGTTCATTTAGATTAGCAAGGGGGTGAAATTTAAAAATTTTGTCTTGTTTTTTTTCTGATAATAGTTTAAAGATTACATAGTGAAAATTTCAAAAGTCAATTTGTGAGTTTACTTATAATAATATTCTTTGTAGTACACACTAAACAACTCATTTTTATTATTTTCTCCCATAATAACCACAAAATAAATTACTGTTTTAAAACAAACAAACCAAACACGATTCGACGACTGAAATTCGTTACTACACAAAGTGCTGATCTTTGAATTTAGTCAGATGATGTTACGACACTATACGCCGGAAGAATGTGGTATTTTCATGTAAAATCTTGGCATCTTGTGTAGCCTCATGTTTTTATACAATATGCCGATGCTTCATGATGTGACCAGGATCTTTATGAAAAGACGAATTTCACTATAAGACTACGACATATATAAATGCATGCCCTAAAGGGTCTTGTTTCCAAGATACACGGTATCAAAATTTTCCAGAATTTTCAGTTGAACTAAACGTTTTTTGAGACATATTAGTACTCCTATATAGTTCTAGTACTTCCTATATTTATAGAAGGGTAGTCGTTGCTGACTAGTTAAGGAGTAAACTAGTAAATATTGGGGTATGCAGCAAATGAAAGTGTACTCTTTAATGTTTAGTCCGAGCTTTCGGAAATCTTTATTTCCATCATCAGGGAATAACTTCGTTGAGGTTGGTCATTGAGATGTTAATTGTATCCAACCCGGTTTTTCTGTGTACGTTATCATACTAGGAGCTACGTTATCATATTAGGTGCTCCTAAAACTAGATTGTAAATTTTGGACTGATAGCGCCTTAGGGTAAACTTTTGCTAAAATTTTTCCAAATCTGGACTTTATAATTGTTCTCTCGGAGTAAGCAGCCCAATAGTTGATGACTTCTCCGTCCCAGTAATACTCAAAACTCCCAAAAACAGCCTTGCCTAGGGGTTGAAGTTCGTGAATTCTATTGCTAGGCAAACACAACAAAGAAATGTCTAGAGTGTCCGCAGCTTCGATCGCACTGAGATCTAGATGGGATGCCGCTCCATCCACTATTAGTAAGGCATGGCCTTTTGACTTGTACTTGCCAAAGTGAGACAACAACTGAAAGAATACTTTGGTTATCACACTACCCTTTGGTGTCATTTCAATGACTCTGGGCCGACCGTCCATCCAACCTTTTTTTGTTTGCCCTTAAAAAGTACCATGGGAGGTATGGCTTGGCCCAAAGCATTTCCACATGCCACAACCGTAACATTTTCGGCATGTTCAGGGGCAATGACATGAACTCTCTCTTCTCCCTTTCTGGCTAAAACTTGTTGTCGATGATAAACTGTTAATCTTACCCCTTTTTCATCCATGTTACAAATTAATTGTGGATTTTGTAACAGCTTCTTCTCGGTTATGTTATGAGATCCTAATGTTTGGTAAAGTTGTCATTAAATATAAATCTGTTAACTTTTTGTGCTCTGGCTGGATTACGTGTCTGTACTTTTCTTTGTGCTATCACCCTTCGACGTAAAAGAAACAGTTTCATCCATTTTCGACCGGCCACTTGCAACTCTGTTAGAAGTATATTTTATTTCCCTGCTTTGAACAAACACACACACACACAAATTAACGAATGACTTTGCTAGTCAACGGCATTCCTATTTCTGCAAGTCTAATTATTATTCTTCTTGTTAGTTCATCCTCTTCTTCTGTGGTTAAAATAGAACTTCTTCCAAGTCGTCTTTCGTTACTTCCAGTCAACAAGTGATTTCTTAACCCCCGTCGAGGGACATTATAAGGTTTGGCATTCTATTGCGAATAGCTTGCAAGGCCTCTTTTAAAGCAGCTTCGGTCCAATTAGCCCTTTTATTAGGAGACATCGTGCATAGAACATGTTTCTAATAAGACCACATGTTCCAAACAAGACAACTCTTAGTTTTTCGGTGGATTATAACGTCAACAAAAAATAGTTAAAAACACACACACACACAATATTTAAACGAAACTAAATACGTAATGAGTTACCAGAGATCAGTCCTGTAATAAAATACCAGCAAAAAACACGTTCTTTAACAAAATATTAGAAAAAGCATTTGCTTTAACATGTCTTATTTTACATGCGACAGCTGACTTGGAAGTAAGCGGTTCCGCCACCTGTTTGTGACCAACGTAAGTTACTCTTAATAAGGAGTTATGCATTCGGTAAAGGTACAAATTTCAATATAGTTTTCTGTAATTGAAAGCTTAGTTTTTTTTAAGGCGAATGTGGCCTTATTAGGAACGTGGCCTTATTTGATACAACTACCTTATTTTTAATATTCTAACCTAACCTAATATGTCGTACTGAATAATAATTGGTATTTTTCATTTCTCTGCAAATAGCGAAACGCGTTATCGTTAATAAAAAAAATCAAGTAATACTGAGCATGATGGAAGTAACGATAAGCATAAACAAACGCTAAAATAACGGTTCCAACACATCTCTATTAATATGTCAGTGCTGAAATTTAATAACCATGAACAATAAAAAGTAAAGTAAATATTGACTTATATGTAATAATTACGCTTGGCATTTGTAATCGTAAAACGCTGCAGAAACAACACAATGTCAGTTTTAAGACAGATTATAAATATTGAAAGTTTTTTTGGCATAATACCGCCCTATGATTTTGAAAAGAGAATTGTTACAAATCAAGGATATCATAAAATTAAAGGTCTGATATTGATAGTAATATTGCTTTGTCTAAATTTCATTGCAGTCCATAAACAGTATTTAATCTACCTACTTAGACCAGAAGTGGGTTGTCTGATGATTTTCGTTGAGTGCTCAACTACAATAATTCATTTAATCGTTTTATGCGCCATTTTTGGAACATACCAGAAAAAACTGCAATGGCAAAATCTTTTTAATGATCTTCTACTACTGGAACACGAAAACAATATGATAACAAGCGTATCAACTCGGAGAAGAAATTTTATTCACAAGCCCAATTTTTATTTTTTCGCTTTCAATTTAATTCTATTTATATTATTTTGGGCAGTATATATACCAATGTTTAGAAAACCACACGGTATACTATCAATGCTAAAAATTCTTGAACAAGATATACTGCTGTATAGCTACATAGCTAATATAGCTTTTGTTGCTGTAATAGTCTTACATCACATTAAAATAAGATACAGTGATTTAAGTACAATGATTAGAAATATTAAACTTCAAGAAGACAATGAAGTTATGGCTATGCTAAGACAAGCTGATTGTGTATTTTATAGATTGTCTAATGTTGTGAACAATTTTAAAATCATTTTCCAGCCACTCATCTCTTTAATTACCATCTACACCTTTTTAACTGCTTTGACGTATTGCCTTCTACTTTATTCCTTCTATACGACACATGCACATCATGCAAACTATGGTGTAATAGTACTGTCCATGGTAAGTAAAAATTCAAATATGTTTAATAGGGAAGATGCATATAACACAAATAAATCTGAAATATATTTTTTTATATTCTCTACATAAATTAAATGTTCATGGCGGTTGCTGTTATCCATTTATTTTGGTCTTTATTAACAAAAAAAAAAGAATTTAAAACTGCAAATTTTCGCGCGAATTTCGAAACTTGTAAAACGTGATCCCATTGGCTGTGTCGTCAAAACTGAACTTATGACTCATCATGAGTACATGGCGAATTCCAGTGTTGTAGAGTCATCGAAAACTCAATAAAAATGGCATTTAATGCGTAACTCATTAAAATGAAATATCCCTGCACTTAAAGTAGAAGGTTCCTAAAATCTTATTCGTGTATACTTTAAGCCGAAATCGGTCCAGGAGCCCTTCAATTTTTCAACAAACATTGGCATTTTTGACATATCATCTTAATAATTTCAAGTAAATAAACTGCAATTCTTTAGTTTCATGGCAATCTTGGAGAATTCAAAAATTTTCAAATTTTAGATGTCCCCGATGCAAATAAACCTTTTTATTTATAACTTTACCGAAAAAATAAGCGACTTAAATTAGTGGGAGGTATTCTTAGATAATTAGTGGATAAAATAAACCCAAAAAGAATCACTAAATAAGGTAAATAGTATGGAATAATGTCTGTTTAAAATAGGATTTGTCGGAAAAAATCAAGAATATCAAATTTGTACCCCCTAAATACGCTCCTGGATGACCCATTCGGTATTCATTTTACAGTGTGATTATCCCTTTATAAGATAGTGTTGAAAAGTTGGGGAAAATAGATAGGAAAAAATACAGAGTGATTCAAATGTACCGATGTCTAGAGCATAAAAAGTAAAAAAATCGAAATTGAATCGGCGCGGCGATTGCTCCCTTCCTATAGAGAATGAAGAAATTAAAAAATATGGATAGCACATACTTTGACGAGCTCTTTCCGATGACGTATATGGGATTTTAATTTGAACCATTTTGACCCTACAAAAAATTAAAAACCGCGAAATATTTGGGTCAAAAATCTAAATTTCCAGTTTTTCCGAATATTTCCATTTTCCATGATTTTAGGTTTAGGTAAGTGTATTGCAAAAAAGGTATTTGAGATTTTAAAGTTTTCCTTGTAAATCCGTTTTTCGATCTGACGTTTTGTTTTCGAGTTATTAGGTACCAAAGAGGGGTCTGGAAACGGGATTTTTCGACCTAAAGAAATTCAAAAAAATGACTTGCCATTTTCTGATCCTCACCAGTTTCAGTGGAGTTCTGAAGCTCCGAGTCCCCTACAACCTCCGAAAATTTACATCGATTTAATTCACATTTGCGACCTGTACCCGATTTCAACGGAAATCGTGGAAATTTCGACTTTGATGTTTAATAGCTCCGAAAGGAAACATCCTGTATAACTGATTTTTTTTACCGAAGCTAGTTGAACTATTCCTGAATGGACCCAAAAAATTCGATTTCTCTCCGTCTGGTTGTTTTCGAAAAAATCAAACCTGTTCGACTTTAGGTTAAGCTTTACATGTAGATTTTTGCTGATCTCACTTTTCAAGAACAAATGTGGCTGCTTTTTAAATTGCAATAAATTATACCGAAAAGTAAATATTTTTTGTAGCTAAATTAACCTAGTAATTTTCTTCAAAATATTTTTTTTGGGTTTGTAATGACTTCCTTCAACAATTTACGCAATAAAAAAATATGTACATTATTGCTTATTGCTTCTCTAAAAAATTTTCAAACCAAGTATTCTCATTTTAAAAATTTAAAGTGATTTAAAATTTTTTATTGGTAATTCTAGCGCAATGTAAACATTTTATTACCTATAGCCAAAAGCCAACATTACTCATATCGAATAAAAAGAGTAAAAAAATTTAATAGTTGTTTTACTTGCAGCAGATATGATATTAAACAGTTTAATGAGAATTTTAGTGAGTTTTATTGTTCGGTCTAGAAAAATCCGGGCATAATTTTTCAATTTATCGTAAAAACATGATTATTCTAGTTTGGAAAAAAGAACATGTTGTACTTCAGATAGAATTGCAAAAAAAAATAATGGTACACTGCCAAGGCACAGGAATTACTGTACCAAATGTAAGGCTAAGTTCTGTCGCATTCAGGCTTAAGAACTTATTAAAGACAAATGTATGAAACTGTCGGAAATTAAAACTTTACTCATTTTTAGATTTTTACCTTTTCCTGCATCACCATCTGTGATCTCACAAAAAAAGAAATCGAGGATGTTGCCGCCACATGTATTAAAGTTCAACTGTATTTTCCGCCAACATCGGAAGTAGCTGAAATGCTTGGTGGTCTTGCTTTTAAGATGTCGTGCATGCGCAACGAATTTTCCGCATTAGGATTTTTTGAATTTAGGCGTTCTTTGATAGTGTCAATGATAGCTGCGTTAACAAATTATTTTCTAACTTTTATTCAAATGTAAATCTAATATTCTAAAGGGCATCAAGTGCCTTGCCCACATATCTTTCAAATAGAGAAATTACGTTGAAAAATTGTCTAGATAAAGATTTACCTATAATAGTAATAAACTAAGGTAACATGCGAAGAAGAATATGTATTAGCGACCAGGCGCGGCCCGTGAAATTTTAAAGTTGTGTATCTCTGCTGCTACTTATGGGACCCATGCCAAGTTCAGGTTTGTTTTGGCGAAGAAAAAAATATTTTGTAATTTGCGAAAAAAAGTTGAATTTTGAATTGACCCACCTGGGTAAAAAATTAACACGCTTAGACATTTTATTTATTATTTTTCCCAAACAAATTTTACATCATTTTGTCGACAATTTTTAAATTTTAAGAGAAAAATGAGTTTGATTGGGTTATAGCCATTTGAATTTTTTTAAACATAAGCTATAATTTTCAAAAAAATTCAAATGACTTTAAATTTCTACTAACACATTTTCTTCTCTTAAAATTTAAGAATTGTCGACAAAATGATGTAAAATTTGTTCAGAAAAAATAATAAATAAAATACCTAAGCGTGTTAATTTTTTACCCAGGTGGGTCAATTCAAAAATTTAACTTTTTTTCGCAAATTGTAAAATATTTTTTTCTTTATCAAAATATTCCTAGTAGGCTCACTACTAAAAAACCTGCACTTGGCATGGGTCCCATTAGTACCAACAGAGATAATAATATACAACTTTGAAATTTTACGGGCCGCGCCGGTTAGCGACTCAAATTAAGAACTTGGCGTCCCCTTCAGCCTTGCTAACTACTTTAACGGGGAATGTTTTCGTTTCGTCTTTGTTTTTACTACGTGTTATTTGGCATCTTTGTCAATTTTGTCGTCCAGTGAGCAATTCTTCTCCTTTAAAAATCAGCTGATTGCCGCAGGCTTCCTTAATTTGTGTCGGCCAATAATATAGTATAGTCTATACTATACTGTATAGATGTATAATATAGTATAGTCTATACTATACTGTATAGATGTAAAATATTATTCGTCCAATTAAATAATTTAATTGGTATTGAGTAATTAAATCTTTAATTTAATGGATTGCATAATTTTACAGGAATTGCAATTACAGGATTATTGGCTCGAAATTTTAGTAGTAATAATAAAACTAAATTGTTTTGATTGACTAAGAAATCAAATTTAATTTAAATAAATGAACTTTTTTTTCGTATAGTTGTTATAATACTCTCCCTATTGGCATCAATGCATTATTCTAACGAAATTACACCTTTGTTTTAATAACTGTGGCTATAAGAAAAAAATGAACTGCTTTTATTCGAAATTAATTGTACATTTTACAAATAATTCTCTTTTACCGAAGCAATCTGCCGTTACAGGAAAACCTTAATATTAGCTCTGTTCGTACAGAAATCACAAACCGATCAGCGCCAAGCGAGTTTTAGATATTTGGTAACGTGACAGTTTGCCAACTGGTTTCCAGCAATTTCATTGGCTCTGACTGGTTTGTGATTCTTGTGCGAACAGAGCTATTATATTTTTAGAACCTAACATTATCAATCTTATTTTGTACAAAATAAAAAGCAGCATTGTTTAGCATTATGTCAGGAATTCTTGATAAATTGTCATTAGTGTAAAAAGACCGTACTTTGATTCAGAGCTCTCCTTTTATAGCGATTTCTGGACCCTAGTCATCGTGATATACATATACTTGTATGTACTAAACCTACGGTAACTGAGGAACAGGCATCAGGTGAATCAGAATCACAGGGAGTCCTTAACATACAGAATAAATGGGTAACTTGTGAGCAGACGCTATCTAGCGTTTCTCTAAAGCATCGTCTCTCAACCTGGGGGTCGTGACCCCAGGGAGGGGTCACGATCAGGTATAGGGGGAGTCGCAATATGTTAAAAAATAATTTACGTATACGAAAAATCCGTTTATTAAACAATGACTTTTACGCGTCAGTAATGCAAAACTGTCATAAACGTTAAAAAAAATGAGGGGGTCGTAAAGTTTTTTACTTTATAGTTTGACTTTTTAGGGGCTTGCGCAGTGTCGGCTTATGAAACTTCAAAGTTGTATATCTTTGTTTCTACTTACAGGAGCCGTACCAAATTTAGGGGTTTTAATAGTGAGCCCCCTGGGAATGTTTTGGTAAAGAAAAAAAAGTTTTGTAATTTGCGAAAAAAAGTTGAATTTTTTTTAGCCCCCCCTGGGGGCTTGCGTTTAGGTATTTCATTTATATTTTTTTCTAAACAAATTTTACATCATTTTGTCGAACATTTTTAAATTTAAAAAAAAAAAAATTTGTTAGTAGAAAGTTATAGGTAGTCATTTGAATTTTTTTAAACCTAAAATATAATTTAAAAAAAAATTCAAATGACTATAATTTTCTACTAACATATTTTGTTCTCTTAAAATTCACAAATTCTCGACAAAATGATGTAAAATTTATTTAGAATGAATAATAAATAAAATACCTAAATGCTTTCATTTTTTTCCTAGGGGGGCTAAAAAAATTCAACTTTTATTCGAAAATTACAAAATGTTTTTTTCTTTACCAAAACATTCCCAAGGAGCTCACTATTGAAACCCCTACATTTGGTACGGGTCCTGTAAGTAGGGACAGAGATATACAACTGATGAAATTTCATAAGTCGGCACTGGGGTTGCGACACCAAAAAGGATTAGAAACGATGCTCTAAAAAGTGCACTGTGTGATATATTTTCCCTAAGAATTAACGTACTAGATGCCAGAATTATATTAGAATTATATTATATAATTATATTATATTAGAATTATATTAGAAAACAACATGTTTTAACATTTTATAGTTAACAATAACAGTTAACATTTTAATGGTAACAACTAAATATCGTCGTCCTAATGTGAAAGTTCTCAAAGTCCAAAATCAACAATTATACTGAAACTGTTACTTGTGAGCTCTGCATAAATTTCGATTTTTCTCGATATCAGATGGGGACATTTTATGGAATATTTAGACTGGTGGGTGTTATGTAGAAATCCTATTTATTATGATTTTGGCATCTATTGATATTTTAATGGATTAAAAAATATATTTCTGTAGATTCGGTATTCGCCTACCAGATGCTACAAAACTCCGAATTTTAATAAATCTGGACTTATATTTTTTCATTAGGTCGACTATATAAATTTCTAGTTTTTAGCTCTATAAACTATATTATTATATATTGAGCACTTTTTTTCGTAATATATTATGTAGATGAATAAAAACAATAATTAAGATTTTAATTAAAATATCCTTTATAGGGCAAACCTAATAATTTGTAATTTTAACACACACATATTATATTGAAAAATATCAAAAATCTACTTTAAGAAAGTTATATTCAACAAATATGTATCTCTCTCTAATACTTTTGGTAAATCGTACCGTTCCCGAACAAACGTCATTAACCGAAATCCCCAAATGGTAAATTTTCAACACAACAAATACATAAAATAAAATCTGGTAAAAAATACTTTTTAAAATCAAGCTTTTATTATTTAGATGTACTAAAACGAAAACAAATAAGTAGGTATACTTTTTTAATTGTGGCAACACTAGATGCTATTTATAAGTGGACGTAGTTCGCGTGGGTGGATCCTAATAAAAGTAGTACCAAAGTTATCATTGAAACAGATATATATATTATGTTAAATATATTGTCTTAAAAGCTCGTCGCGCCCGAAAAGTTCATTCTGGCATTAATTTTGTTTTGGCAGAAATTGTAAGTAGATACCTAAGTATGTATTTTTTCTCTTCTGTTCACGCAAAAAGCTTTTAAGACAATCAGTAGGATGTGTTACAAGTTAAATGAAACATTAATTATCTCATGATGATTCTGACGTCGTTAACAAAGTCCGTATTAAGTGAAAAATATCCTTATTATTTTGAATAACCAGTGGTAAAACTGTATAAATTGTAAATGAAAATATTTAACGTGTGTAACTAATAGGCGCGCCAGCACGGTTACACTCCATAGGCGTCGATTTTTTAAACAGTCAACTATGTTGTATCATGTGTCAAACTATAAATTTGCAAATTTATCAATTCAACACTTTTAACATTAACCTGTATTTGTCTCGGTGCCTTTTACCTCAAAACTACAATCAAATTAAAACATACCGTTTGTATTTTGGGGGCGTTCAAGTATCACGTATGAATTATTCCTGTGATATCTGACCCCCACTCTAAAGAACTACTTTTAAACTGAATAACTAAGAATTCAACATCATTAACGTGTTTATTGCTTATAAAGAATTTGTAAACAAATTTCGTATAGAAGAAGATTTAGAAATTGTGTAATTTTGTAAAAGTTGTATATCTCTGTTGCTACTTACGGGACCCGTGCCAAGTTTAGGGTTTTTAATACTGAGACTACTAGAAATGTTTTGGCAACGAAAAAAAAATTGTAACTTGGGAAAAAAAGTTGAATTTTTTGCTAGAAAGAAACACGTTTCTTTCTCTTAAAATTTAAGAATTGTCGACAAAATGATGTAAAACTTGTTTAGAAAAAATACTATATAAATACCTCAACGTGTTCCTTTTTTTTCAACTTTTTTTCCAAAATTACAATTTCTTTTCGTTACCAAAACATTCCTAGTAGGCTCAATATTAAAAACCCTAAACTTGGCATGAGTCCCGTAAATAGCAACAGAGTTACAACTTATATAAAATTACAAAATTTCTAAATCGGCCCTTGACTCTACAAATTTTAAATAATGTATATTATTTAAAATTATCTATCATTTTGTAGTTTTTACCTTACGTAAGATTTATGGTCTCCCCCCTTTCCTTCTGTCAGCAAAGGTAAGAAAAAATTCAACTCCCTCACCCTCTAAGCCTACTTACATATTACTTGAACGCCCCCTTTGGTATAAACACTTGGAGACAAGAAAATATTTAGGAGTGGGGGCAGTAATCGCACCGATTATAAGCGGTAATAAACAAACAATATGTTGCACAAAATTCCTTATAGTAAAAAACACCTACCATGTGAATATTAGAAACATTGCCATCTGACCACCGGAACCTTATCCGCCTTTATTAAACTAAAAAATCTATTTTGACGAAGCTCTATAGAAATGAGAAACTTGCGAAAGTGCTTTTAAATAAACAAATTATACAGGGTGTCCTCAAAATCGAGGCATTTATTTTAACAGGTTGTAGAACTCATAAAAATAAACCATTTGACTAAAAATCGAATAGGTATATAAAATTTGCAAAATAATGGAGATATTAATTAATTTTAGAAAGTTAAAAAATTACTGCCTCCTGCTGTTTTAAATAGTTATTTGCACTAAAATAAATTAATTTTTTCACAATATATGAAGCCGAAATGCACGTGGACATCTCAACATTCTGAATCACTGCGTTATTTTCGCATATCGAAAGTACATGTTTTTTGTTTGGAGCGTTTACTGCTGATGATAAGTGATAAGTTAAGTACGATATCGGTCGCATATCCATGGGATTTTCGATTCTACCGCTATTTGTGACTGCTTGAGTAGTGCCTGTGTCAAAATATGTTTGTATTTATTTGTTGTGTGGTTAAAAAATTATCAGGACCGTAATGAGATGAATTTATTGGTTAGCATTTAATTTCCGTTATTTTGCAACTTTGATTGATTTGAACGATTTTTGGTCAAATGGTTTATTTTTACGAGTGTTACAACCTGTTAAAATAAATGCCTCAACTTTGAGAACACCGTGTATATGTAAACTTGACATATTTTTCGTGGTTTTTGTTATAATATTTATTGGATTTTTCATAGATAATCTGCATAAATGTAGTATTTCAATTTGTGATAAAGATATTATATTTTGTTTACATTTTTGTTAGTACTTAACATTTTTTATTCCTTAACTTTTAATAGCTGTGAATAAATAAAAACAAATATTTATAGCGTCCCTCTAACAAGTATTATGCATAACCTTAATACAATTAATTTCACAAACTAAACAAAGTTAAAATATTTTTTACTCATTTCATAAACTAAAAATAACAGTTGTCACATGCTACCTCTACCTGTTGTCATGTTTATCGATTAAATTTAAAAATTGCTTCTAATTTGCATTATGTAGAGACTGAGTATAATGCAAAAGTTATTTTAAATTTAAAATATGATTAATTCATATCTCTTACTGCTGTAAGAGATATGAATGATGTATATGTCTAAAAATATTAAAGTAATTGAAATGATTAATTCGGTCTTTTTATTATTCGGGCCTTTTAATCCAGATCACAAAATAAAAACTTTTTCAATGCTAATTACTAAAAGGTAATATTAATATGAGTGTGCAAAAGATATTTTTAGATAATAAAAATTGAGCGAATTATATTAATTAACCTAACAGTTGCTACCACGTTAATTAAATTAAACAAACTTTTGCGATATTGATTCTGTGGGGTTTGAGGAGTGTGCGAAAGTTATTTTCAAGTTGAAAAAGTAACAATTAATATATACTTTTAATAAGCCAACGAACTTTACTGATTACCTTTTATTGGCCTGCAACTCCTTCTTACATTTTCTTTTCGATAGAAATATAAGTTTCACACACCCACATGGATATCATCTTTCGATTGGCGTTAAAAAATCCGTGTTTCGTTTAGTTTTTTTTTTGTGATTTAGTTCAAAAAGCCGCTAAAAACGACGAAATTTTCTAGCGTTCCTATCGTCATAACTTTAACTGAAGGTTTCCTATTTACAAGTACTAAAATTTAAAAGCATTTCGTTAATATATAATTTCGATATGTGTTCTCGGCTGAATTAAAAAATTTTAATTGGATATTTCGTCAATGTTCTCCTCTCTTACCCTAATTTGCATTGTAACAACCAATTTGAACGCTCCCAACTTTATCACTAACTGCGAAAATGAGCCAGGTAAATCGTGTTTCGAACAAAACTAGTTTGCACTTGATGATTTACCCTTGCCTGAAACCAACTCGTTAAAATTTGCATTCAGGACCTTATTTTAGTTTGATTCTGATCTTGTGGTTTATATTAAAATATACAGAATTTTTAGGTTGGCATCCGGTTATGGCTTAAAAAGCCTTATAGACAATAATACATGTTATCCAAATAAATCTGAAAATTTTTTGTTTTCTATACTCTACGCATCAATGATTGACACCCCCAGGTGTCGATTTCGACTTGCAGGGAGCCATGTTAGCGACAAAGAAATTTTGAGGTCCACGTGATTTAAATGGGGGTCCACTCACAGTCATCATCAATTCAGGCGTTCCGTAAATGAGAGATGAGAAAACGGATTGCGTGATTGTACAATGTAATTGTTTTTTACAGTCGGTTCAATAAGAAAGTATACGAGATTTTTCGAAAAGTAATCAAAAGTTTCCGTTTATTCTTTTTTTTTACATAAAATATAGTCCATCCCCTACGGCACATACAAGGACCAATCCCCATCGGTGTTTAGAATTGCCTGACACCGTTCTGACATACTTTGAACCAATTTTTTAGCGTATTCTGTGGGCAAGGAGCGCCATATCTCCCTGATTTTCCTCGATAGCTGTTTCAGGGTATATAAGCGTTTTCCCGCGAGCTTCCTCTTGATGACACTCCACACGGTTTCGATTGGATTGGCATTGAGAGGGCTAGTCCAACGTGGTTATGCCATTTTCCTCCTTCCATGACGTGCAGAGACGACTCCTATGTTTTGGATCGGTGTCCTCTTGCAGAATCCAATCTTCGTCGTCGGCTCCAAACATCTTCTTCGTGGACTTCAGTAAACCGTGCTTATAAATGCTGAGCATTTTTTCGGCACTTGGTTTCTCGGTGAACAGCTCTAAATACTCGAAACTCAGCTCAGAAAAGCATCCCCACCCGGTAATTAATGGTCCGCTGGAGCAATCTCTCATTGGGGGTAGACCAGAGGGGTAGACCGAGAAAATAACATTGGACCAATCGCGGTCCAAATGTTTGGAAGCCCACGCCTTGCGCTTTTTGCAGTGACTTCCGGACAGCAGGGGTTTTTGCCGCATGCTACGGTACTTAACTTGATTTTCGTTCAAACTCTGTCTGATAGTATTGATACTCACGTTTATGCCCTTTTCAGCTAGCCGGGCCTTGGCTACGCGCAAGCGCAGAGTAGGGTTACGCTTGAACAGCTGTACGATCGCTTTGTCCTCCTTGCTCGTTTGGGGACTACATAAATTACATATTATGGCGTTGTTTTTGACAATTTATTTTGGTTTTTATTAAGAAATAAAAAGATCATCTTTTAAAATTTGTACACAAAATTCGAAATTTGATGGTATCAGTTGTGACGTCACATGCTATGTAAATAAAAGCGCTATTATGACTGGTGAACTGTAAATTCGAGGGTTTGTAGTAATTTGTAACGTAGTTATTTTGGCTATTTTTGAACATGAGAATAAAACGCGTGAATTCGTGAGAGCACGAACTTCCAAAAAAAGTAAACTGTCAGTCATACCGTTTGTCGTTGACGTTTGACATTTGATGTTTTCAAAGCTGACATTTTTTGTCCGATGAAATTCTGAAAGGCTGGAGTGAACCAAGGGCAGCTTTTCTAGAGGAAATTAAAATCTAAATTCATCCCTAGTGTTTTACAGATGAATCTTTGTTAGGGACCCTAAAAGGGTGAGTAGTGGCGATTTTTCTCCTTTTTATTATACAGGGTGGTCCAAAAGTAATGGGACACAGAGCAACAGCAGAGCAAGAGACTTGTCTAATTCCAAAGTTGATAATAACCAAGATACAGGGTGTCAAAATTGTGTTTGTTTTGTTTTCGATTTTTCCAAATAATTTCTCAAAAAAAGATATAGCAGCACAAAATTATGAATTTGGGGTTTTTTGAGGCGAGGAATTCAAATTCGTCCATACTTTTGATGTCACTAGAAGAAGGCGCCTTCTTTTAAATGACATAACTTTTTTTAAGCTTGGTATATCGATCTAACTATTGAAAAAATCTATTATCCTTCTTCTTCTACGTCAAAAAGTTATACTTTATTGCAGTCGTTAGGAGTAACCGTTTTCGAGATAATCGGATTTGAAATTTTCTATGCAATTAAATACGTCTGGTTCAGAAGTAATGGGACATTGAGCAAAAGTGAATGTCTGACTAAAAATTATTATGTTTTAGCTAAATTTACTTAGTTCAAAAGTTGATATTATAAGAGATACTTCAGATACTGAAGATTTTTTAATAAAAACACTTATTCATGCGGGAATACTAATTTTATTTTAATGATACTTCCTTATTTAATTTAATTTAATAACACTTAAAAGTTAATAACGAAAGAGTGCGAAACTATCTTAATCAGTAACGCACTCAGGATTTTGTGGGGGGGGGGGCTGAATAGTGCAATTCAGTCGATGTTTTCAATTAGTAGTGCACTTTTTTAATTTTTGTGTGTCCGCTGGGTGCGCCACTGTTCTTAATGAACGGTTTCCTGAATGATGGATGGGCCGTGGTGGCCCCTTGTCTTGGCCGACGCGAAGTCCTGATTTTAATCCTATGGACTTCTAGGGCCATTTGAAAACCAGTTGACAGTTCAATAAACAACCATAATGAGTTAGGTCAAAAAATTATAAATGCTATTGATCTGCTCAGAAGTGATAGGGATCTTTTGTTTAAAATCGGACAGTCTTTTGTAAAGCGTACAGCGAAACGTATTTAGCTCATTTTGAATAATAAGGATTATCAATACGTTATCATTTTTACTTCTAATAATTTTGTTAAAACATTATTAACTTTTATGTGTTATTAAACTAATTATTAAATAAGAAAATTTCATTAAAATAAAATTAGTACCGTAAAACCGGGTGACTTGAGACAGCCTGGTGACTTGGGCCACAACTTCACGTTTTTTTAAGACAGGTGGTAACACTGTAATTAAATAGAATTCGTTTGGTGTATTGGTGGCGTTCAGTTGCCCTTAGTTCTGTCTTCACGACGGAGCGGTTTTTAGCCTGATCAAGTAAAGGTAAGTCAAAGTTTTTCGCTAAACATAATTTTTTGTATAATGCATTTCTCAGATACTCTGCAAAACTTTATGTGCACCACCTACTGATAAAACCTTTGAATTTTTCATTGTTATTATGTCGATAGCCTTACTTAAAGCGTACCTAAACCCGTTGACAGCGGTTCTCACTTGCGGTTTGTTTTTTGTTTGTGAGCTATTTTTGCGCTTGAAACCAGAAAACATTGAAGTGTTGATGTCTCAATACACCTGATCCCCGCAGGTGACTGGAGATAACCGATAAAACAAATATAGATATTCAAGTACGCGATCGGAAAGCTTGGTACATAGAAAAACCCATTCTAAAGATCACGACTTAAAATTTAGGCCCACCTGACATTGATGTATCTTTGAGCATGTATGCTTGGTGCGCCTTTAAAGTTGAAAATTGTCTCAAGTCACCCAGTTTTACGGTATTCCCGCATGAATAAGTGTGTTTATTAAAAAATCTTCAGTATCTGAATTATCACCTATAATATCAACATTTTAACTAAGTAAATTTAGCTAAATCATAATAATTTGTATGCCCCATTACTGTTGAATCACACGTATTTAATTGAACAGAAAATTTCAAATCCGATTACCTCGAAAACGGTTACTACTAGCAACTTCAATGAAGTATAACTTTTTGACGTAGAAGAAGTAGGATAATAGATTTTTTCAATAGTCAGATCGATATACCAAGCTTAAAATAGGTTTAAAAAGAAGTGTGATATGCCGTACGTGGCGATACTAGTGACATCAAAAGTATAAACGACTTTGAATTCCTCGCGTCAAAAAACCTCCAAATCCCTAATTTCCTGCCACTATGTCGTTTTGTTGAAAAATTATTCAGAAAATCAAAAACAAAATTGAAAATTTTACACTCTGTATCTTGGGTATTATACCCAACCCAACCCAACCTATTATTTCACGTGTCGGAATTTCTTTACTATTCTTTTTAGGACGGAACCTGTCTAATTATTTAATTTGTTGGTTTATTTACTTTTGTGGGTCGGAAGAAGTCCTGGACGTGTGTTTCTGTCCAGGCCTATTGAGTGGAGGAGTATCCCCCAAAGAGAATAATATTCGATCTTGGAATCGACATTTGATTTTCTAGGGTCCAAGTACCTAATTTTATAATCGCCATGTGAAGCCAAATGTTTTGAATGATTAAAATTGTGTTCTTGCACTGTAAAGCCGTTGCAACCTCCTCGAGCTTTTTACAAAATTATAATTTTCATTTCCATAACATTTAATTCATATTTTACGATACTGTTCTCTTTAAATTAAACATTTAATTACTTTCAACGTTTTTGCATTATGTGCACTTTTTAAGTAAACTGCCCCGCTATTTAGAACTAGTCGATGGGTTGTTGTCATACATCTTGGCCTTTACTATAAGAACTATTAATTGATGGCAGCAATAATTATAAATTTACTTTCTTAATTATTTCCCAAAGATTAGGAGATTTCGTGGATGAGAAACACTACATTAGATTAAAAGGATTGATCAATTTTATCGCAAGGAGAAGCGGATAATTTGCGGGCTAACAAATCTGTCCTATTTTCTTCGTTGCCGACAGTTGATTCATTTATGCTTGTTTTTTATAAATCCTGACTTTATCTACAACTGCAGATACGTATTTGTTTAAGAAATATTAACTGTTATGTGCTTATCCAAATAAGTTTTTTCTCTTTACTTATCTTAGGTTATGCTTTGGCAGTGGTGAACCATAACATTTGTCTTCTAACTGTCGTTAGGATTTATTATACCATAGAGATAAATAAATAATGCTTACTTGAATTTTACGATACTAACAAATTTTTATGTAAAATTTGTAATTAATTTTATATTTATTTATTTATTTAGATACCCCACCCACAATGATTATAGATGGGATAAACACAGAATATATAATATAAGCCAACAACATACAATGTGTTCTTAATTATAAATAAGAAAAAAAATATATCACAATTACAGATTACATAGTGTTAAAAAATAAATTTTTTAACACTATTTAATAGTTCTTATAGTAAAGGCCAAGATGTATGACAACAACCCATCGACTAGTTCTAAATAGCGGGGCAGTTTACTTAAAAAGTGCACATAATGCAAAAACGTTGAAAGTAATTAAATGTTTAATTTAAAGAGAACAGCATCGTAAAATATGAATTAAATGTTATGGAAATGAAAATTATAATGTTGTAAAAAGCTCGAGGAGGTTGCAACGGCTTTACAGTGCAAGAACACCATTCTAATCATTCAAAACATTTGGCTTCTCATGGCGATTATAAAATTAGGTACTTGGACCCTAGAAAATCAAATGTCGATTCCAAGATCGAATATTATTCTTTTTGGGGGATACTCCTCCACTCAATAGGCCTGGACAGAAACACACGTCCAGGACTTCTTCCGACCCACAAAAGTAAATAAACCAACAAATTAAATAATTAGACTGGTTCCGTCCTAAAAAGAATAGTAAAGAAATTCCGACACGTGAAATAATAGGTTGGGTTGGGTTGGGTATAATAACTAAGATACAGAGTGTAAAATTTTCAATTTTGTTTTTGATTTTTCCCAATAATTTTTCAACAAAACGACATAGTGGCAGGAAATTTGGGATTTGGAAGTTTTTTGACGCGAGGAATTCAAAGTCGTTTATACTTTTGATGTCACTAGTATCGCCACGTACGGCATATCACACTTCTTTTTAAACCTATTTTAAGCTTGGTATATCGATCTGACTATTGAAAAAATCTATTATCCTACTTCTTCTACGTCAAAAAGTTATACTTCATTGAAGTTGCTAGTAGTAACCGTTTTCGAGATAATCGGATTTGAAATTTTCTTTTCAATTAAATACGTTTGATTCAACAGTAATGGGGCATACAAATTATTATGATTTAGGTAAATTTATTTAGTTAAAATGTTGATATTATAGGTGATAATTCAGATACTGAAGATTTTTTAATAAACACACTTATTCATGCGGGAATACCGTAATAGTTTTGATACTAAAATTAAAATTATCGATGCTATGGCAGCTGTTATGATTTTAACACATAAAAAACGCGGGAGAAAAGATGAGATTTGTTCGCGGAATGAGTAACTAAAAGGTTGGTTTCAGCCGAGCCGCCAACAATCGACCATTCCATTAACAACTTTAAAAAGAAATTTTACAAATTTATTCGGCGCCTGGTATCCAGGCTCTGATTCTTAAATCTTGACAGAAGTCATTAATAAAAACTTAAAAGAATAACGGTCCCAGCGCAGACCCTTGTGGTAACTCCGAGCTATTCAGAACTTCCCCCGATCTAAAGCCACAATATTCAACATACTGCCTCCTTTTGTTTAAAAACGATTCCAAAAAGCGAATTATACAGTTTATTTAAGAAGAATATTGAGGTTCAGCCAGTCGAAAGCCTTCGGTGTATATTACATTCACTTAGCCACCAATGTCCAATATCTTGGAAATATATTGTGTGGCACAAATTAAATTGCTTTCAGTATATCTACCTTTTACATATATATCCATGTTGAAATTGTGATATTTGACCCTTGATATGGGGATATACCACTGCACCAAAAGCAATTTCAAACACTGTGGCAAAGTTACTGACTGTTATTGTTATTGTATTGTAATTTACCGCATCGTTTTGGTCATCCCTCTTAAACACCATCTGGAGATTTTACACAATAATGGGAATTCCTTAGATTTTATGGATAATTTAACGAGGTAAGTTAATGGTTCGGTGAGTACACAGTCACGCACAACGAAAGCAGGTACATTATTCGGGCTTTTAGTAAACTTGGGTTTGAGTTTTTTGAGAGCTTGCAAAAGATCGTTTTGAGTCCATTTACGAAGATGAATATTGGTGAGGTTAGAAAAGGTATTTTTATCCTTAAAACTTCTTATGGAATGGTGACCAAAAGCTTTTTCAGAAACAGAAGCAAATGCACTAAGAATATTCTGTGGGATATCGAATACATCACCATCGAATTTCATGCTGTCAGGAATATTTGAACAGTCCCTCTTAAGCCGGGTACAGACCAAAATTAGACGGTCGCGAGCTGATTGCGAATAGCTCGCTAACTGCCTGTCTACACCAAAAAAGTATTTTGTTTGGGAGCGGCTCGATCTTTTCTTTTGTATGCTCGTCACGAGTTGGCATTTTCTCAGTTGGTTCGAGTGTACAAACGACGATGATGTTTTAACTGCTTATTAACACAAACAAGAAGTCGTGACAAATCGCGACGTCTAGATCGGTTTAAAGTTCGCCACGTGTTCGAGAGCAAACTCTTTTACCTACCGCGTTAACACCGTACCCGATACGAGTTTGCGAGCTGCTGTAAAACTCCTGACGATCTCACTTCTGGACTGAGTTGGCGATCTGTTCTAGAACTGTTCTAGAAAAGCTCGCGAGCTTGGTCTGTACCCGCCTTTCCTGTTTATATACTTCCAGAACTCCTTTACACTGTTACAATAACTTGCCTCGTGATTATTTAAATAGGTGTTATATCCATTATCGATGTCCATTTTAATTTATTTTCTTAAATTAGAAGGTATTTAAGAAGGTGTTAGTTTAGATGTGGGAACGTATTTATTAAAAATGCCATCGATTTGCTTATAAAACATATTGGAGGCATCACTAATATTTTTACATTGTTTTAATAAAGATCAGTCGATATTCCGCATTGCCAAATAAAGACCATGGAAATCGGCATTTCCAAAATTATAAGTATTAACTGAATTAAACTCAAAGCTTTTGTTTGGGGTTCCTTTTTTTAGTTTAGGTATATCTACATCACATCCTCAGAGAGACTTCTCACTTATTTGTGTTTTATTTTTTGCTTCTCCCTGAGTCAACTGATGTTGCAATGGTTTAATCAGGTACCTTAGTTTCTATCTACATCAAATCATCCGGAATATCTTTCACTTGCGGAAACTCATTGGCTTAAACTCATCGAAATTAAAATCGTGCCATTTCATCCATTTTACGTTACCATCAGTTTTATGTGGGGAAAACTAAATAGAATACCAAAATTGTTGATTCCAAGTTTACGTACCTATGCTATGATCAAAAATTACAAAAAAATTACCTTACTTTTTTTTTTATTAATGCTAATTTCTAACGCAGGATGATAGCCATATTCTATTAATAAAATATTTTTTTGATTTTAAAAGTTCACAATTACTGTTTGAAAGGACTAAATTCATCACACCTTCTTGGTGCAGGTTAGTAAAACACAAACAAACAGCATCAATACATATTTTAACATCTGGAAATATTTTTTAAGAAAAAGTAATGAATATTCACTGGGTTATATGCTTGCTTCCCTTTACACTAACAAAAGTATTTTATGTGGTTTAAAAAGATCAATCCAGACAATATTTATTTTTTCAATGATGAATTTTTTAAGCTGCATATATGCGCTAAAACAATTTTTATAATTATTCAAGTATAATTTTTACGTTCAACGTGTTTACTTACTCAGGTTTTACTTCGCCGAATTAAAAATTAAAATTCCAAAAAATACTTTTGAATTTATTTTTTAAATCCAAAATCAGTGATATTACCGCACTTCATTTCCTAAACATGTTTTGTAAAACAGATTGCGGCCATTCGGTAAAACTTTTATCACTTTATGTGGCTCGGTATTTTTGATTAGGAAAGCGGAAAAAATAAAATAATCAATGAAACAATTGGAAGAAAATATGGAAACACCTAACAATACTTAGAAATATCACAATACTTTAGAGCCAATTTTTGTTTAATAATTTTGGCAGCTTAACTCTAATATGTTACTCATTTCTTCACGACCTCTTTTGATTTTAAAAATAGAAAAGAGAGGTTATATTGAATTTATAAAACGCCTTCTAAAAATTAACATTTTTGTTATATACCAAGTATCACACGCCCTTCCCATAGGTAAAAAATTCGCTGCTGTGTGAATATATTTTCTAGTAAACCACACCTAGACATTTCGACTAATTTATTACCCAAACAATGTTATTATTTGAATTGACAATAATAATTATCCTAATTGAAATAAACCATTATTTATATTAAAAATTGGAGTAAACGTAAATTAAAAAACACAACTCAAGTTTTTGTGAACAATTTTTCATGCTCAAAATATTTTTTGTCTTGGACAGCCCATGTAGACTCCAAGCCTAAACACTAACGTACCTCTAAGAAGAAGGAAATGTAATCTATTGATACAGGATTTAAATGATTGGAGATTGGGAGCGAAAAGAAAATTCTCTGCATGCAATTTATTTCGAATAATCTGGAGATCCTAGGAAGAATGAGCTAGAGATCTTTTGTCGGCTTTTGTCGTTGGACAAACAGGGATGCATATGTGACGCGCTTGTTGTAGTTCTATTAGGAACGGTCAAGGGGGAATGAATGAATGAATGGCCAAGGATTTAAAAAATCCGTCATATTGTACACCAATAAAATAATGAGATAATTTTTGCTGTTGTCAAATTTTTCAAACCATCGACCTACGTGCTGGGAAAGTATATTGTCCCAAAATACGGGAATTTGCTTTTAATGGGCAGGTACGGTTAAATCATTTGGTTTAAATAGAATGATTTTGTAATAACATTCTAAATGTACTTATGTTATTAACTGTTACTCATTGTTTCCACCAGTAGGAGGTTTTAACCTTTAACTCTAATAAAAGATTGCACACAAAAATATTTCTATTTATTTTTAACAAGTCGCTATATCTAATTATTAATACGAATCGCATCAAGTTATTGCCTCGTGATAAAAATTAACAAAACAGTTGGAATAGTGATAACATGAAGTTTAAACTTTCGATCCATTTTTAGGGTATTTTTAACAAAGAAATATGTTTCTACAAAATTTTAAAAAACTTTTCACCACGCAAACAAAAAATTGCGAAATAGCTGCATTGTTAATTTTAATGATAACGTATATTGAAACGAGCGAAAATTTTATTTAAACTAAAATTTTTGGCGTATGCATTGAAATTAAAGGTAAGTTTTATTCGTCATGAAGCCATTGCCAATAACTTTCGATTAGCTAGAAAAATACTTTCCATCCTAGCTTTTTTAAAGCAGGCGATTTTTAAAATTGTTTGAAAATAGATTTTAAGTTATTTTGTCAGATCGGTGTCGATGTCACTTCTATTAAATGCACTTTAATACGATCGATGTAATATGCTTGGTGTTAAAACTCCATTAATTTAGCGACGAAAGTTAAACTTGTGATAGAGAAAGTTGAAGTTTTCTCTTTCGAACCAGAGAATACCTCTCCCCTTCTAACTTATATACTTTCTATGTCTCCCAACAAAGACTTAACATAGAATACCATTTCAACATATGGAGAGCAGCATCACCTTCGACACTTAACATCCTTGATTCTTTCGAAAAAAGCTACTCATTCTATGTCTACTCTATTTCGACTCATTCTATCCAAGAATTCGACTCATTAATGACCCAGACCTTACTAGAAAACTCTCTTCTTTCGTTCTTCGCCGCGCTGTTGGAAAACTGCCTTTCCTCTACAGATGTTTTCATGGATTTTACTTAGAAGAACTAACTGCTGTTTTTCCCGTGACTGTTCCTACCAGAACAACAAGAAGTATGTCATATGCATCCCTGTACTGTCGAGCTACAAACACCTAGGACATCTCCCTAGGGACTCTTGCGAATTTATACCTAAGATCTAAGATTTTTAATTATAGAACAAATTGCCTGAAGTGGTTTTCCCCTCCCGTACCAACCTTCAGTCCTTCAAGTGTCCTTCAAATCCCATAGTAACAAATTACATTTTCTTTTTCTCGAAAGGCCCATGGTAAGTCTTCAGGTTTGAAGTCTACGTGGACTACCCTAGAAAAAATAAATCCATTATGTACATATTTTCTTAAAATGGAAATCATCTATATTAAAATTGTGAAGCCTGCAAACATCAGTATGAAACAGGAGTATCGTTTGTGTCTAAATTATGAACAGATAACAAATTATGGAAGGGTGTTGGGTGAGAGTATTGAACCTTTAAATTAGGCGAACGTGCAATAATCAGATTTGTATAGGATATTTCACAACTTATAATTTGTTCCTTTAAGTGGTTGCAGAATTTGATAATTGCTCAGTAAATAAAGGGATCCCCATCCCTTGACACCAAAAAGTCCTCCGGTCTAGATGACTTATGGGAGTATTCTAAAAAATTGCACTGTAGAGCTTGCACCCATCCTAACTCGTCTTTTCCAGATCTCCTATGTCAAGGGTATCTTCGCAGACAGTTGGAGAAAGTGTGCGAAGAAGTGTCCCGAAGAATGATTCCAGTCCCTTTCATCCCACCTCTCTTCTCTCTGTTTTTTTTATCTTCTGACAACCCACGAAGACCGAAATCTAAGTACTATGTGCCGTGGGTGTACTGGGGAATCGACTCGCACATCCAGAGCTGGAAACATCCGTAGGGATTTCACCAGCCCTTTAAGAGGATGTGTGGGGTGGTACCACCTCGGTTGAGGAAGAATTCCTCTACCACCTTCCAATAACAATCACAAAGTATCCATGGTCGAAGTGGGATTCGAACCCGCGCCTCTTGGTAGCAAAGCTGACGCCGTACCAACTCGGCCACCGGAGATCCAAAGTCAGCAAAGTTATGGAGAAATTCAGCAACTTGCAAAATTCAAAAATATCTAGAAACTCACAAAATCGTTCATGACAGACAGTGCGGATTTCGTCTCCAAAGATCCACGATTGGTCTCCTTACCTTGTCACACATAACTTGAACAAGTCTATTCGAATTTCATTGCGAATCCCAGGTTGTTGCTCATAATATTTCCAAGGACACTGACCCAGTATGGCATGCCGCATTCCTCAACAAAAGTCTTATGGTCTTCCTTCCACACTGAATGTACCTGGATCGGTAGTTTCCTCTCTAATCGGCGCATATCTGTCGTGCCAACCAACCCTATTTCTTCTTCACATTAATGACCTATTCTCTTCAACTACCAATCCCATCCACAGTTACTGTAGAATTCCACTTCAAATTCAATAATATTTCTTATATTTTCCGTTAACTTTTTATTGACAACTGTTACAAAAGATTATTTTTCACTGTGACGTTTTTTTTTAACATTTTTTTATATAATATAAACACCAGTAAATATTGCAGGTTTGAATTCCTACATTCTCCACCCTGTGAGGACACGGAGCTTTGAGTTCTTAACAGTCTCCACCCTGTGAATATACTGCTTCTTTACCGTTAGTTGGCAGCAAACATAATTTGGTGACTGGACGAACGTAATTTCCTTTTTTTGTCTGTACAGAAACTACTCTTACCACTCCATCTTTTCCAGGGTAAACTTCGTTTATTTTGCCTAACAGCCATTCGTTTCTTGGTGCTTTCTCATCTACCACTACCACCACATTACCTACTTGTGGTGATTTTGAAACTGAATGCCACTTTTGTCGCTTGATCAGTGTTGGACGATATTCCAAAATCCATCTTTTCCAATATCCATTAGCAAGAGTTTCTGCGATTCTCCATTGTTTTCTTGTACATAAATCGTTTATGGGCTCACCATAAGTTTTGATATTCCCAGGTCGAAGTAGCACAAAATGATTGGGAGTTATAGCTTCTGGTTCATCGGGATCAACCGATATGTGTGTTAGTGGTCTTGAGTTAATGGTACATTCCACTTCAGCTAACAAAGTCTGTAGAACTTCTTCTCTAGGATTTACTGACTTTAAATCAGTTTTAAGAGCTGTTTTTATGGATCGCACCATTCTTTCCCAGATACCTCCCATATGGGCAGCTGCAGGAGGGTTAAATTTCCATAATATTCCTTTAGTAGCAAGATCATTTGATATTTTAGAATGATCTAAAGATCGTACCCACTCTCTAAGTTCTCTTTCAGCTCCAACAAAATTAGTACCATTATCAGTTATAAATTTTACCGGCTGTCCACGTCGAGCCATAAATCGTCGTATAGCAAGAATCGCTGAACTAGTATCTAGTGAAGCAGGAAGTTCAATATGTACAGCACGCACTGTAAGGCAAGTAAACAGTACACCATATCTCTTTTCAACTCTTCGCCCTACTGAAACGTTTACAGGCCCAAAAAAATCAATTCCCACATATGAAAATGGAAATATAAAAGGTTCTAACCTTTCTTGAGGCAACATTCCCATTTCTGGGGCAACAGGTTTACACTTTCGTATTCGGCAAGTTTGACAATTTCTAAAGCACTTCTTAACAGCAGAACGAACATGTAAAATCCAACACTTTATCCTTAAATTATTTACCACTGTTTCAACTCCTATATGTCCAGCTCGTTCATGATAATATTGAATCAGCAACTCAGTTAATCTGCTTTTTCTATCCAAAATAGCAGGATTTCTGATACTAAAATCAAAATTTCGACTATGTTCTGGAAATCTTCCCTTAAGTCGCAGAACGCCCCTTTTGTCCAAAAAAGGAGATAATTTATATATACGATTTTGTTTTGACAATTCTCTTTCTTTATTTCGTGTCCATATTTCTCGCTCAAAACATTCTTTCTGACTTCTTCTTATTAATAGATCATGAGCTTGTTCTAAGATATCTATATCCAACTGTGGAACTTGAGGCCTTTCTTCTTTTCTTAATTTCAGCATTTTAATAAAATACAAAATCCAACCGGTTGCTCGCAATATTCTTAGCCACTTAGAAAATCGTACAGGGTCTGGCAACTCGTCCGTAATCTGCGTATATTCAGAATCAAAAAGCAAGAAATTATTCTCTACAAGGTCACATTCAGGTTCTTTGGGCCATAACTTTTCTGGTACTTTTAAAAATGCTGGACCCGAAAACCAAGTACATTTTGGACTTAAATCTATATTGTTAAAATCCTTTGTGGCTAGATCGGCTACATTTTGATCTGAGGGAACCCAGTGCCACTGAGTTACGTTAGTATTTTCATGCATTTCACCAAGTCGGCACGCAACAAATATTGGAAATCTTTTAGATTCGCATCTTATCTGTTTTAATACTACTAACGAATCTGTCCAATAATGGATTCCATTAAATTGATACTCCAACTCGGTACATATAGACTGCGCTAATCGACAAGCTAGCACTGCGCCCTGTAGTTCCAGTTTAGGAACAGTTTGTTGATGTAGAGGAGCAACTTTGTATTTACAGCTGACAAAACTAGTGTAAAATTCATTGCCAGTTTGAACTCGCAAAAAAGCGACAGCTGCGTATGCTTTGTCACTGGCATCAGAAAATAAATGTAGATCTACTTGCTTAACTTGGAAAATGTCAGGGAAATAATATCTATGCAAATCTTGAAGCCAACGCAACCATGTCTCGTAGTGATTTTCAGATATTTCAGTATCCCAATCTATTTTACTTTTCCAAATATCTTGAAGCAATATGCGTGCTTTAATTACCAAAGGGGCCAAAAAACCAATCGGATCGAACACAGACATCACAATTCGAAGTACCTCTCTTTTACTAGGAATTTTAGACCCATTCGAAATTTCCTTGGGAACTTTCTTAAAATCCAGAGTAAATATAAATTCGTCAGTAACGGACGACCAAGAAAGTCCAAGCACTCTTTCCACTTTTTCTGTATCTATTTTCATATTATTTGAAGTGTCAGCTCGCAAATTTTCTGGAACGGAACGAGTAACTAAGTCCGAGTTGCTTATCCATTTTGTCATCTCAAATCCCCCTTGCTGATGAACGTAGATAACATCATTTACCATTTTAATAGCTTCTTCTTCAGTAGAACAAGAATCCAAATAATCATCAACATAATGTTGCTTCTTCATTGCTCTAACAACATGGAGAAATTCAAGTTCATGCAGTTCGGCATTTTTGTTTTTAATGAACTGCGCTTTAGAAGGGGAAGATACTGCGCCAAAAATCATAACGTTCATTTGGTAAATGTCAGGATTTTTACTGCTATCTCTTTCACGCCAAAAAAATCTTTGACTGCATCTATCCTGATCCCTTATCACAATCTGATGAAACATTTCTTTTATGTCCCCACTAAATGCTATTCGCCCTTGTCTAAAACGCCATAAAATAGAAATAAGTGAGGGAACAAAATCTGGTCCTTGAAGCAGAAAGTCATTTAAACAGTATCCAAAAGATTTGGCAGCTGCGTCAAAAACAAGCCTTATTTTGTCCGGTTTATTAATATTCCATACAGCAAAATGTGGTAAATACCATTCTCTTGGACCTTCAGTTATTTCCGATTCTTCAAGCTTACTTGCGTACCCCTTATTTACATATTCTTCTATTTTATCGCAATATTGCTTGGCAAATTCTTTATCTCTTCTCATCTTTCTTTCCATGCAGACGTCTGAAAGCGATTTTTTTACTGTCTGGAAACGAACCTATCTCCTGTCTATACAGATGGCCAATTTCGTAGCGTTTTCCTACATTTCTAACCGTTTCTTCCATAATTTTCAAAGCTCTTTTATCTTCTACCGATTTGACAATTTTTTCATCCACCTTAATACCAAAATATTCAAGTTTAAAACTATCTTTGACAATGTGGTGCAGCTCTTCATCATTAAAAAGCCTGCAGCATAGACTGACGTGATTTGAATTATTTTCATTTACCAATCCATGGGCAGTCCAACCTAATTTTGATTTGGACATTATAGGTTGGTTTAATCTGGGCTGAATAACTTGTCTTGGAACGATTAGTCCACAGTTGTCTTGTTCAATAAGGATTTCCGGTTTAGCATCACTAACAGCTTCCAAAATATTCGGATCTAAATAAGGATAATTCTTGCACAAGATCGCAACATCTAACTTTTGCTTAGTAAGACTAAGGTTTTTAACAGTTCTTACATTTTCTAACCTATAAAATTTAGTATTTTTAGTATTTGCTGCAACATCAATCGAAACCATTCTTGAACTGTCCTCGTGATGCGTAATGTTATTGGTCCACTGAAAGCAAAGTGGGACTGTCGGACCAGATATATTCAACTTTCTAGCCAACTCCTCGTCTAACGTAGAACATGTAGAGCCTTCATCAAACAAGGCAAAAGTAGAAATGTCTCTTGTTTTTCCACGTATAATTATTGGCGCTATTCGAAGGAGAACTGATTCATTCTTACTGCTCAACTTAGCACAAAATTTTGTTGATACAGATTTGTCATCGTCATTTTGGTTATCATCTTCCAAATCCGTATTTTTCTTCTTGTTTGGGTATGCTTCGGTTGAAGTAGTGATGTTGGTATGAAGTAGGTGATTGTGTCTTCCTTTGCATTCGTTTACTCCACATCTTGTCTTTATAAAACACCTGTTTACCATATGTCCATATGTCCAACTCTCAGACACAGAAAACCTAATCTCATATTTAGAACAACTTGACGCATGTCTTCAACTGATTTCTCAAAAAAAATTTCACAATTCCTTATTTCATGGTTGGATTCTTTACAGAAAACACAACATTTTTCAAAACCAATATTGTTTGCTTTCTTTACGGTCATAACAGAGTATTTTCTTTTTTGAAATGGGTTACAGACTGCAGCCATTGCACCAACTTCTTCTTCATACCATGTAGCAAAATCTTCCAGAGAAATTGTAACACCATGGGCATCTTTCTGTTGCTTAACTTTTCCCCAGCTATATTTTTGAATTGGCGGAAGTTTTTCAACCAAATTTGATAACAATTCTGGATTATATAAATAAATATCAAAATTTATATTTTTCATTGTAGTAACCATATTATTTATTGTATTTGAAAAAGAAATACACGAATCAATTTTATTTTCATCTACAATTCCAAATTTCTTTACTTTCTCCATTATAGATAAAACAATCCACTCTGATCTGCCAAAATTCATCTCTAACATTTTAATAATTTTGGGAACATTATCAGGAGATGTCAGTAGTGCTTTTACTGTTTCTCTAGCTCTTCCTGTTAAAGCCCGATCCAACCGCAACAAATTGTCATAATTCGTCAAATTATTTTCTTCTGTAGATCGTTTAAATTCACTTATAAATATTGGCCATTCTGTTAATTCACCTGAGAAATGAATGAGTTCTCTCATGCTGTGTCTCTGTAATAATTTAGTAGTGTTAACTGTATTCTGAATGCACTGGTTAGCTATATCTAAAAGAATCTTATTTTCACTTTTCTTATCTGCCTTACTGTCTCCAATTTTTTCCCCGATAAAGGAACACTCTGGCTCATTACATGTCTTAAATATGGGTGTTTCAGACCGTGATTCTCTTAACCATTTATTTATGTTAAATGGGTCTTCATACAATTTTCCAGTATCAACGGGTTGAAACTAACTTTTCTGTTCCTCTAGTAACTGTTGTATTGGCATTTCTTTTACTGCAATTGCTCTTCTCATATCCATACCCCTTAGCATGATTTGTTTTCTTTCTTCTTCAAATTTTTGTTGTTGTCGTAACATATTCAACTCTATATTTAATATCGACACATTAGACCTTTTTGACGAACTCGACCCATTCTTTGTTGATTTGGACACACCTGGTGGACAATTATTGACTAACTGGACAATATCTGACATTGCTTTTTGTGTATTTGTTCCAACAATTTCCAAATTTTTCAAACTGAAAGGTATAGGTGAAATAATCTCTGACCTGATATTGCTTCTCCGACTCGGTAAAACAACTTTAGGATTTTCCTTTCCATCTAACGCACTTTTACATCTTTCTGGTGCAGGACTATTGTACTTTCTCTGATGGATAGTATTTTGTGCATTAATACTATCCAAAACTTCATATAACTCGTACTTAGTTCCGCTTTCTTCCCCAAACCTTCGCGGAGGAATACCTTTGTTACACCTGTCACTTTTAAGAATTTCAGTATTTGTTTCATTCCGTTTTTTATTTCTGGACTCTTCCATAGCTCTGTTCTTTTCAATCGAAGGACCAACTGTAGAACTCCACTTCAAATTCAAGAATATTTCTTATATTTTCCGTTAACTTTTTATTGACAACTGTTACAAAAGATTATTTTTCAATGTGACGTTTTTTTTAACATTTTTTTATATAATATAAACACCAGTAAATATTGCAGGTTTGAATTCCTACAGTTACGCTAACGATACTCTGCTCTTTATTCCATCATTCATTTTTCCCGACAAGTCTCGAATCAAGAGCTGGATGATAGACGCAGATCTATGCACCTATCCCTTTCCCAAGATTTTCAATTAATCTTAAATTGGGGTGCCAAAAACCTTGTTCAGTTCAACGCCTCCAGAACCCAGTCTTGCTCCCTGTCTCGCAAAAAAACCGGCAATACCTACCCCATCCACATAAATGGCCAAGCCCTACAGAACAATGAAACGTTCGATCTGGTTGGCATCGCTTTCGAACATGATCTCAGCTGGCACAAACACATAACTTTAATAGCCACATCAGCAGCTAGAAAGCTTGTTTTTTCTTTAAAGTCAGAGAATACTTTTCCCCTTCCAACTTACAAGAGTACTGTTCGCACATCTGGGGTGCGGCTTACCGTCGAAACTTAACATTCTTGATTCTATCCAAAAGGGAGCCATTCGACTCATCAATGACCCAGTCCTTACAAGAAAACGCCGCTCTCTCTCGCTCATCGCCGCGCTTTTGGGGACTTATCCCTTTTCTACCGATACTCCTACGGATTTTGTTCTGAAAAACTAGCCGCTGTAATTCCCCCCTTAACTGTTCCGAACAGAACAACAAGATTCGCGTTACGTATGCATCTTGTCTAGCTACACAAGCCTAGAACATCCCATTTCTCTCCCTCATTCATACCTATGGTTTGCAGATTATCGAACAGATTGCCTGCAGATGTTTTCCCTTTCCCTTCCAACCTCCAAACCTTCAAATCCCATGTCAATAGATTGCATTTCCTCTCTTTTCAGATGCCCACGGCACGTTAGTACTCAGGCTTGAAGTTTACGTAGACTGTCTCAGATAAAAAAAATGATGTTAGTAATATAGTTCCAATAACAAATGATTCACAATAACTTTAATTTTGTGTCTAAGTAGATAAAAAGTCGGTAGTACTACCAAATAGATTTATAAATTAATAATTAAATATCTTCCAAACATCATAAATCTAAATCAAACTGAAATTTCTAAATCAACTGAAAATATAGATAAATCAAGTAAATTGATACCAAAACGTTGGTGACGTGACGAAACAATATGGGTATGTAAATTACATTAAATGATAATAATATTTACCTGCAAATACTTAGATCTTTATTACTTTTACCAAGTTGGTCATATTTAATATACATATTTATTTATTGGACAATTTAACAAATTAATACCATATTTTTAAAAATCTTTTTTTTAAATATCATTATGTAGAAATTTATACCAATAATGAGATATAGATTCACATATTTTATTATTTTGAACTACTTAGGAACGACTAGGTATACACGGAGTTTTTGCCATTAATTTGGTACGATTTTATTCTTATATCTTGTGAGCAATAATTTATTAGATCATTTTAAATTTTTCTTCTTGAATGTCATATTTTTAAAATTATATTTAAAAGGTGAATATATGAATAATAAAAGCAAGTGAAAAGCAACGAAGTAGTAGAGAAAAATAAGACAGAGAGAATATCTCGTACCGATTTCATTCATAAATACGATTTCCTTTCGATGAACTCCAAACCGACGTTCAAATAAGCTACCACGGCGTGCACTGCAGATTTTGGGTTATTATAAAGCACAGTGAGAGTGAGTATTGAGACGCGCCGCAGAGAACTCTCTCTGCTTGCCGTGTTGCTACCGCACTGGCTAATGTCGGGGTGTATTGTGAGAATTTTACGCGCCAATCTCGGGGTGTTGTCGTTTGAAGGCCATAGCGTGGTCGAGCTGGCGGGAAGAAGAGATATTATTCTCTCTGTCTTATTTTTCTGTGGTAGTAGCGTCATTTGTTCATTCTTGCGGTAATTTCAGGAGCATATATAATATATAACAGCATTCCCTTCTATCTAAAATATTTTACTTTTTCAACTTTTAAAACTTATTGTAAAAATTATTTAATCGGGGTGGAGTTGGAAGAATGATTATATATAATCAAAATTCTACCTTTTTGTGCCAACTAGTGTGTTACTATTGTTATTCATTTTTGTAAAATATTTATGCATGATATTATATTGTTACTTTTTACACTGTTTATTGTTTACTGGCACAAATAAATAAATATTATTATTATTATAATTATTATTATTATCATAAAGATTAATCACTTAATTTGTCAATTAAAAATAACTTTGCTGCATAAAGAAATGTTTTAAACTCATATTAGTTTCCTCGAAAATATTGGTTTAACAAGAACATAATTCACTTTGAATTAATTACAAACAAAATAGTTTTATTTCAATATTGTGGATCTCTGAAAATAATAAAGGATAGTATGTAATAAATTTATCTGAAAACTCAACAAAATTTGTACATTGAAGTTATTGCATCGTATAATATACATGTGTTCATTTAAAATGACAAGAAACCCGTGGAAACTGAAGAATATTTTTATGAGATTCAAGATTTGAAAAAATTTTCAACAGTACTTAAATATTATACTACAATTTGACTTATAATAATAAGAACAGATTAGTTAATCTAACTTACATGTAACTGTCGATGTAAGACGAAATAGTGTGCATTTTCTAATTTTATTTTACTTAACTCGCTTTCGGTAGAGAAGTTCTGTCTGTATGTGTGTGTATAAAAAATGTTGAACTGTTTTACCAGCGTCAACTATCACTATAGAAACCAAGATTTATGAATATGGAATGTATTAAAGACATTCGGAATATATTTAAAATAATCACCAGCGATGGAAAAAAATGTTTTAAATATTATTAATACACCAGCAGTTAATAAAAAGAATTATTAAATGAAATACTGGGCTATAAAGCATTTCTACAAAGGTTTGTGCTATCTAAAGCGTCAGTAAGCAATGAGCAATTACACTATTTGCTAAACTATCCCACTACCAGTAGATACAGTTAGTAAAAAAAATACTCACTTACCTTCTCAAATTAAAGGTTTAAAAGCATAGTTTAAACCACAAAATAATCTCCGACATATTAAAAAAGCAGCAGTAATCAGTTTTAGTATAGAGGTTCGTAAGAAATATGCAGACATATATACAAAATAATTTTAAAATCATTCTGTACAAATTTTCTAAACATAATTCTAACTTTAGGTTTTCCTAATTTTTTGGTCCGCGTTCAAGCAATCAATTTATAAATAAACAACGTCGAAAAGTTTGCTCTTCTAACTAGAACTTATGCAGGTACATTTTTTGCAGGAAATTCGCTCTAGACTGATAATTTATATTTGTCTGAAACTAACTCGTTAAGTGGGCTAACTAAATCCATTTTTATTAAAAGTTCATTCAATATTAGGAAAAGTTGAGCTTTATGTTTAATTACATTAGATAAAATTAGAATCAAATGATTTCCTTTAAGTGATAATTAAATTTCTTATACAAGTGCTCAATTTTAGGAAATTTGATGTATCCTAATATATTTTTATGTACATAATACATTAGTGGTACCACGTAAGTTTTAGGCGTTTCACAAGTTTGAAATATTTCTCGGGCCCGTTTTGTGATATCTTCGGGAGTCAAGAAAATTCTCTTTAAATAAATCAGCCATTGACGGGCTAATACTTTATATTTAAAAAGCATGCCTTTCATCATCAATCTTTTCTATTTCTTGAAGTAATATATTCACAAGCCTAGTCCTTGGTTCTCACGGTCACATTGTTTGCTTAAAATCTTATTTTCTCATAACCTTGTTATTATATCTCATGTTTTTAGCAAAAAAAATGAAATAATCTATTAAGTTATTATTAGCGATGGAATAATTTGAATTAAAAATGGGTAATTCAATTTTTTGAATAATCGGTATAATCAGATTATGAAAACCGTTATTCAAATTATAATCTAAATCCGATTCCGAGTAAGAAATTTGCAATGTCCTGTTAAATAACGTTAGCTTCACTGGATTGAACTATCAAATTAATAAACCTTGTTTGTAGTCCGTCCGTAACAATTTATTTAGTATATTTAATATTTTGGAGTTTATTAAACTATAGTATTTTTTTTTTTTTTTATTGATAAAGCCTGCGGCGTTTACTGTTATTAAAACTGGTCTGCAAGACCAACCATTAATTTTTCTCTAAATTCTTAAAAACTAAAATCCTTATATACTAAAGTTCACCCAATGGAGTCCTAAAGGTTTATCTGTTGTGACTCATGGCCATGGCACTTAGCACTCACACACTTGCGCACTGTACTATGTTTTCAAAAGTCTATACTAGTTCAAAGGGCTTGGTCCTCTTCAGCCTTCTAACTAGGTCCTGGTTGTCAAGAAGCCTAATGGCTTCGACGTTAACGTGCTGATGGAGTCGAGACTCGTGCTTGATGGCAAATCTTCTAATTTCACTAGCGACATACGGGATACCAAGATCGCGATGTAGGTCACTATTTCGTATGTACCACGGTGCACTAACTATGTTCCGTAATACTTTATTTTGGAAGGTTTGGATGCGTTTGATGTGGCTCTCCTTGGCACAGCCCCATAACTGGATGCCATAAACCCAGACTGGTTTTAAAATCTGGTTGTATATCATGATTTTACAGTGTATTGACAGCTTAGATTTTCGTCCCAAGAGCCAATACAACTGACTATATTTGAGCCCTAGTTCAGTGCGTTTAGTTCTGATATGTTCCTTCCATCTTAGTTTCGCATCTAAGGTCATCCCCAGGTATTTGGCAGTATTTGCATAGGGAACTATGATACCATTTACGTTAATTGGTTGATGATTGCCTATTCTTTTGTTGGTAAAGTTGACACAAATAGATTTTTGATCATTAAGCTTAATCTTCCAGTCTGTGGTCCAATTGTAAATCTGGTCGCTAGCATGTTGGAGTTGTCTGGTTATTGCATCTAGGTCTGTTCCTACTGCTAATACAGCAGTGTCATCAGCGAATGTAGCCACAGTTACATTTTCTATTTGTGGGAGATCACAAGTGTACAGTAAATAAAGGACGGGTCCCAAGACGTTTCCTTGAGGCACACCTGCTTTAACTTCCTTCAGTTTGGAGTATTCATCCTCCTGTTTAATTCTAAACACTCTATCTGTAATGTAGGAGGTTAGCAACTCTACATATTGTTTTGGTAACATTCTGTTTAATTTGTTAATTAGCCCTTTGTGCCAAACTTTATCAAAAGCTTGAGCTACGTCAAGGAAGATAGTTGAGCAGATTAGCTTTTCTTCTAGTGCCCTTTCTATGATGTCTGTTATTCGATGGACTTGGTCCATCGTGGAGTGCTTGCATCTAAAGCCAAATTGATGATTTGGGATTAGGTTACTGTTCTCTATTATAATCTTAAGTCGTTTTAAGAAAAGCTTTTCAAATAATTTTGAAATAATTGGTAGTAGTGATATGGGCCTATAAGATTTGGCTTCATTCGGTGGTTTGCCTGGTTTTGGTAGCATAATGACTTCAGCCACTTTCCAGACGCTAGGGACGTGTTTTAATCTAAGTGCTGCATTAATTAGGTAAGTCAGCATAACTATACCTTTTTTTGGTAGTTGTTTTAAAATTTCTCCTATTATTATAGTATAAGTATTAAAACACACAGGTAATGACTGAATAACAATAATGCATCAAATAATTAAAAGTTTAACTTAAGTCAGCAACAAAAATAAATTGATTAAGAAACAACAAATTTAATTAAGTGAAATAAAAACTGTTAAAATCGGCAATAACTCGTTTTGCTCTTTGCAGCAGCAGAAATTTGAGTTTTAAATTACATAAATACTGACAGAAATAATAAGTGGCTACTAAAGATAGGTTATCATAATCGGAATACGCTGCCTATTATAGAGTAGGGGAAATGTGTCTAAAATGGTATACTTGTATAAAATGGGAAATGTAATTAAAAGATATGCACTTAACATTATCTATCAAAATATAGCTAAACTATAACATCCTCTTTACGTAAACCATACGTCATGACGAGCGGTCATTTTGCTGATGTGCTTTGAAAATAAAACGAGTGTGAACCTATTTATTTTTTATAAGTGGCTGAGACAAATTCTACTGTTTTTTCGATTGTAACGATGATATTTTTCTGTAAATTAGGAATATAATTTTGTAAACAAATATGTTTGCATTACGCCCACGAACTCTCTATAGACATTTTGTACTTTGGTCATATTATGCGACACCGTGAGAAATATGAAATACTGCACCTGATTAGCACGGCTGAAAAATCTTAGGCAGTGGTATGGGAAATCTTCCCGGAAATCCTTCCGTGCAGCGGTAAACAACAAAATGATTATTAATAACCTGATTGCTAACGATAGTTAGACGGTTACGGCACTATAAGAAGAAGACTCAAGTGTGCTGAACGAGCGGGTCCCTTTTAGTGTTTCCTGAAACGGAGCTCTTATGGAATCACTTCGGTGTCCGTCCGTCCGTCCGTCCGTCCGTCCATCTGTCACATTTTCTCTGAAACTATTCGACGTAAAAATTTGAAATTTAGCACCGAGATAGAGTGTGGTGGCCCAATTATAGACGTGAAGTATAAAGGATGTGGGAAGATGTTTTTTTCAAGGGCATCATGTAGGGTATCAAATGAAAGCTTATTGAAGCACGAATTCAACAGTATATATCATGTATTTCTATGCATTTGTTTAAACAATTTTTGAGAAAAACGCTTAAAAATTGCTATCCCCCACCCTTATTACCAGAAGGATCGCTCAGAAAAATCTGAAAAAAAAAAATCATGAACATTAGGAATTAGATGAAGATTGAAAGAAAATTATCATTAATTGTTTATTTCCTTATAAATGCCACCGTATACAGACAAGACTTTTGTCTGTATACGGTGTAAATGCTGAACTATTAGTTTAGAGAAAAAGTTAAAAAAAAAATATTTCTCATGATGCTAAGGAACAACTTTGTTCCTTACACGTTTTTCAAACTTTTTAATTTGCCTCAGCCGAAACGCTCCCCACTCAGTTCCGCGCATACGCGATGGGATACGGCGTTGGTGCCGTCGGCGCACAGTGTGTTAAATCGACCATTTAGCACGACATAAGCCCCCAATGTAATTTTGCATTATTCTTTACATAGTCTAGCAATCGATATTTAAAACTGTCCTACTAAGAAAAAGGCAGTCAAAAAATATAATATATATTTACAGTTCTCGGGGAGAGGGGGGGGGCTTAACTTAGTGTTATTTTAAGAGTAAAATAAACGCATTTCTGTACATCATTTTCAAAACAAACAATATGACATAGAACTTAGCAAATTTTTTACCAAATTTTTACATAAATACTATTAATAATCAAACTGTTTTACAGTATAAAAACATTTTAAATATTAATGCCCTGCTCCTAGAAATTTTGGGGTTGTTCGATGTATCATTATATTTATGTATTTTTTTTAACTCGTGAGCATACAAAAAAGTTTGTCGGAGTTTAGTTTAGTTTCCCTCTAAAAAATATAGAGTAGGATCCCTTTTAATAGAAAAGTAAAAAAATTTCTGCTCATAGGTGCCCATTCGAGACTTATGTGGCTTTAAGGATAGCTCTTTAGTTATTATCGACCTGACAAAAAAAACACACAATTTGTGGATCACCATAACTTTGAAAAATTTTTTCGAATTTAAATAACTTTAACATTTTGCCAAGGCTAAGGTTCAGAATTATTTACAATCGAATTAACGTCTCGTTTTTAGAATTCGGAAAAGAACTAAGAAGTCTGTGCGTTTTTTGTTTTTTTTTGGAGAACTCAACAAATAAAATACCAGCATTGTTTCATAGCCTTAACTTACCGTATGTCCTGTTGTGGCTAAAATTTATAGAATTTTTGCAACATTTTGAGTTTGATAAAGAAGTTGTAAGTAAACGCTTTATATGCATCATTGCCCAGTATAGAATTCGTAACTAAGTAAGCTTTGATAACAATGTATGTATGGCGTTTGGGTGATATTTGACATTGCTGAATCAATCCCAAAATTTGCGGGCCTAAATTATAATATTTACTCTATTTTAACTCAGTAGAGAAATTCTTAGCACTTACAATGAAATACTTAGAAATATTTACAATTTTTCAGAAAAACAAAAATAAAAATTTAAAGTTGACAGCTAATATTGTTCTAAATATATTAAAAATGTAAGCGGTACATTTTTATTGTAGGCTGCTCGTTCCTATATATGTCTATTAGTAAAGCATTTTGGATAATAATATATTTAAATTTCCAATCCAATTTATTAAAGAATAATTTATGGTACAGGGTGATTTTTATAACTGGAACACTCAGTAAGTTTTTTATTATTGATAATAAAGGGCATGTTTAAATTGGATTTTTTTTTGTAAATTGCAACGAACTTAAGAGCTACAACGATTTTTTTGTCGCCCTCGGTATATAGGGTGTGCCAATAAAGTATTGTTTTTAATGGAACACCCAGTATATTTTTGCATTTTCAAATTCCTTCAAAAATTAGCTGTACAAAAATACCAAACACTGTTTGGATATCGTTTGTAGTTCCCGAGAATTTTTTTTGCAGATCAGGTTAGGCCTCTACCTCTAGATTTTTGAGTTTATACTGTTGGAAATAAATAAATACATTCATGACCCACTTTGTAGCTTTATCAGTTCGTCGTTCCTAATACGAGTATATTTTCATGTTGACAATTTTATTATTAAAATTTTCAACCCAAATATCTCGGGAACTACAAAAGATATTCAGATAGTGTTTGGTACTCTCGTAGACATTTAAGTACGTTTCACACATTGTTAATTTATTCATTAAAAACTAGTATTTTTGTAAAGATAATTTCTTAAAAAAGTAAAAATATATAGGGTGTTAAAAATCCAATTCAATGTCACACCCTGTATACGGTAAATGAGAAAAACAATAATTGATTAAGCACTAAAAGTCTTCATAATTTATCAAACCCAATCAAACTCATTAGTTTTTATTTAAACGTGTTATTTCCATACCAGTAATAAAAAGTTAAGAAATACACGTGTCCGGGTGCAGGTGTATGCTTTTATAAAACATCATTCGGCACATAATCCAGTTAGTCTGAAAGTGTTCTCATTGTTTCGGTGGTAAATAAAATTATTTGTTATTATTGATTGAACATTGTTGGTAACTCTTTAATTTGTTTTTAAAACCCACAATGATATTTATTATTTACAATTCTACAAAACTTACACCAAAAGCCGTACATTCAAATACTCTGTATAGCGTATATCTTGCTCATTAATATTGTAATATCTGAATCTAAAAAGTAACATTATTATTTTTTCATGCTTCTTATAGCTATTACTTAATAATAAGTTTAAAATAATGTTTCATGTATTTTGAAATCAATAATTGTGTAATTAACTTCCATAAAACATTACATTTTTTAATAAAAACTGAAGCCATTTTAATGACTGACTTCTTATTTACATTTTATAGCAAAAAAAACATTCAAGGCCCTCCTAAAAAATGTCATAGGAGATTAAAAAACATTAAATCAATGTTTAAATAATTATGTCGCGCTAGACGGTCGATTTACCACACTGTGCGGCGACGGGTGGCGCGGCAGATGGGCAGAGATCGGGCGGCCGAGGTTTGCTCAGGTTAAGCGTTAGCACCTAGTAGCATGTCAATTTTTCCAGGTGTGTTGAAACTAGAGTCGGCCAAATTTATATTTGACGGAATTTTCAAGATTTCTTTATTAAGTGACAACACTGGCAAAACATTGGCAATTTTATTGGGCACAAAAAAGTTTAAATCAACTGTAACTGATTAAACTTTGATTTTACTGTAGCCTGCACTGATGTAGTTGACTTTGTCGTTGACGTGTTGATTCCGACAACTGCCATATTCACCTCACACGAATTTAAACCTAACTCGGACACTAAATCACTAGTCATAAAATTCGATTGTGATCAGCAATCTAATAATGCCCTCATGTACATGTCTGTTCGTTAATTTAACCTATATGACGCCTTTTTGACATACAGTCTGTTCTCCAATCACGATCAGAGAATGTCGCATGCGACATCACCGTTTTCTCGATTAAAACATTCGAATCCAGAATTTGAATTCTTGAAATTCAAAACCGGCATTCTTTATTCGATATTTTGGTGATCTGTGTGTGAAAATGAGATTTTCGTTCGTGAAATCGTGAATGGCACAGAGACGAGAAAATTTGAAGAGAATAAATTGAAATATTAGCGGCAAAAACTAAGCACTAGAGGAGGTTTAGGAGGCCCACTACCCATACCCCGAGCATGCCTTATAATGGCTGCTTTTTTTGATTCAGTTTGCGGAGATCTTGCCACGTCTAAAATAAATTGTTGCTCATGTATAAAGAATAAAGCATGCCATGGATATTTTGATATCCACCTACAGGCGATATCGCAAAATGTCTAACATAAATGATATTGAAGTAAGACTTCTCACTACCTCTTCTAAACATAGTCCCTATTGTTTCTGTATTACCTCATCTCTTTTAATACATCATGTCACTCCAAAATATGAAAAATAGCTTCGTTTTGTTGACTTCTGCCAAAACAGACAAATTTACACTTTTGTCGAGTTTTAGTATGCGACAAAATTACAAATTTGAAATTAAGATGCACAGAGTTCAAGAATGTGAGAAAAGTCGAATAGTCGAGATTTATCTGCGATATTTCTCGATTGCGATATTCTGTAGTCGAGATTGGAGAATTGACATCCCGGTACAAAATGTACTGTATCATTCACACTGTAATATAAATATTCTGTATACGAACCTAAATCTCGTCAGTACCAGAAGCCGAAGACTGTGTTTAAAACCGAGAAAGTATACATACAAATCTACTTACGCTCACTGCTGCTAAAAGGCATTGGTAATTTAAAAGGGTGGAACAAGCTTTTTTCAAGTCAAGTCCTTTTCAAGAAATGTATCCATTTATTGAAAATACATTTAAATCTGCCACAATAAAATACCATGCGTACTATTGCTTTTACTACACTTATTTAACCAAAAATGGACAAAACTTTTCCCCAACAATTCCTGAAATATTCGAGACTTTCCTAAATACTTCATTTACGAGTACTAACCATCTTGTTTTTCCGTCTCTCCATCCGCCTCTCTTTTCCATTAGAATTTTATTAAAGTATTTTATAAGCCTAGACTGCGAAATGTGTTCTTTTACGATCAAAAGACCATATAAATGTCCACGAAACGTTCCCTTATTATTTATAAGCCACAACTAGGCCTATATTTATCACTACTTGGAATACATTTGAGGAGTAACAGGTTATTTATAGATGTGATTCTTGTTGTGGTAAATATAAAAGATGTAAACATGTAAAAGTGGTTAATAAATTACTCTAAATAACAATTTTAAGTGGTTGCATCAAGTTTAATTATTATATAGGGTCGTACTAGCACTATTGATTTTTGCTATTACCAACACTAGTTATTAATTAGTACCATAAGCAAAGAAATATGATGGTAACAATTAAAAAATAACTCACAAGCAAAGTCACTTCATCTTTAAGATACGGATCTTTAAACAAGACATTATTTATTGTAACTCAGCTGGTTCTTATTTTCCCACAACACAATACTTAACAGCACTCACGATAGTTTACTGCTATCAGAACTATTAGCAAAAAACAATTCCTCTTAAGTTACACCAACATTTTAACACATTATTCGACATCCGCGACAAAGTATCGGCAAAGTATCCAGAAATCTTAGTTAGGTAGAGATATGCAACTGTTGCTCCTTTGTCAATAAATAATTACAGAAATCTTCTTCGACTTACTCTTTTCACAACTTTATATCAGGTCGACGTTCCTGATAATCATTCCCAGGGTTGCGTTCAGGAACCATTACAAAGTATCCATTTCTCACATTTCTGTTACAAGTCTCGTTCATAAATTGACTTTTATTACTCTGGAACTCACCTTCCCAGCATTCTGAAATATTCAGACAGCCGCGATGGACTAGATTTCCTACCATTCGAGCATTCTCAAGAGTTCAGTAATATTTTACCGAGTTTGCGCAGATTTGATATGTCGAACGTTATACTTACTTATATAAATAAATATCGATTTTCATTCATGTTCCAGACAAAAATTATAATGGGTTACTCAGGAGACAAGCCAACGAAGATCACTACAGGTTTGTTAAAACAATCACTACAATTTTATTAAAAGTTGGGTTATATTTGTTGTGGTTGATAAGAGTGATAAAAGGCAGTTGCCAAGTTTAACTTAAAACCGATCAAAAATTAACTCGACAATGTTATTCATTATGTTTACTGTTTAAACGTCATTTATATTACTTTACAAAGTAATACATTACTCTGTAGTTCATTTCAGAACGCAGCCCAGACGGTGCAAGTAATGTAAAGAATAATATGTACCTTGTGTAATATTTCGGTAGTTATTAGCCTGTCGCAGATTTATAGAACACAAGAACTTAAGCTGCCACTTTAAACTCTTTAGACATATTTTTACACTACAAAATTGCAAGTTTACTAACTACGAATTAGTACTTTTTATGAAATGCCATACCATAAGTGTCTTATTCCTTTCCAGGTACAAACGCAAAGTTATTTAGAATACTTTTCTTTGTCCTTTTCTTATTATTCCATATACGCTTTAAAAATAAAAATGCAGAAAATGCGGCAACAGTGGAATTTAAATTAGGAAATAAGATATATACGTGACTTTTACTTATCAGTAATACCATTTTCCCTAAAAAATGAGAACACGTAGGATAAAGGTGAGAATGGGGCCAAAAAATGTCTACCTATTTCATCTTGCGTGTACCCACGTCATTTTGAGAGCGGGAAAAATAACAAAGTTGTTGTTTTTCGTTTGTTTTGCATCGATGAGTAAAGTGGATCGGTAAAGTCTCACGCTGTAAAAGCTTTATATAAAAGACAAAGAGTTGAAATGCAAACTAATTTATTTTCGATTGGATTCTTTAGTTATGATATGATACCAAAATTAACTTACATTGTTTTTCTAAATTTACATATTAAATTTAGTTTTATTGTGAAGTTTATATGTCAATTATTAAGTTCTTGTACAGTAGTCTGCTCATAAAAATAATTAAAAAAGTCATTTGAAGCTTTGTTCTGAGACTCTTTAATTTGTCCAAATTTTTTTATTTAAAAAATGGTTTACATCCATGTCACCTAAAACCTGATATTCGTAAAAATCGCAGGCTTACAGCTGCTTGCAGACAGCAGATGCAGATACTTGACAATAACGTAGGGCAAAGCATACCTGTAGGTATTATATATTATATTAATAGTATATTACACTCCGAGGTGGAAAGTGTATTATTACTGTCGAAAGATAAGATAGTTGACGAAAGGTCAACTAAATCTCAATCTCGGAAATGAAACGCAATAAATATTGCCTTAGAGACGGTTTTACTAGCTTATTTTGACGATATGGGCAAACATAAGAAAACGTCTTCACTTCGGTCAACGTACAGGATAATAAAAACCATTTTAGCTCTCAGGAAGAGAGTTGATAGTCGAGGCAATGAAGCACTAAAACAGCCAAAATCTCGGAATTTTTTGCACTAAGACGGATCTGAATGCGGTTTTTTGCATTCGCTTCCCAAAATTATTTGTAAAAAATGTATCTACTTTGTATCTTATACAAACCAGAAATTGTATTGCTGCAGCCAAAAATGCATTAAAAAAATGCATTTTTGAAGTCGCTTTAAGAAAATTAAATAACTTTGTTAATAAGACTCAGAATTGGCTCAAACCGGGTTCTCGGGGGTTTTCGAGGTCGCTGATCACGATTATGATGTTCAAATTGACCCACAGCCGACTTGGAGCTCAGGATAGCTGATGAACGTCATCTCCGTGGGACTCTCTCAAAATTCACGCGGGGAAGGAGAGAAACTCGGCGCCCGGGGATTTTTTGGGTAGCTGAATTCAAATATGGCATCGGTGAACACCCCTCGGACACCTGGTGCGCTGGAACCTGGACGTGGCCGTCATCCCCGAGAGTTTTCCTGACAAGATCGCAAAAAACAAACCGAAAATCGTTGTGTGACCCCCCCGAACACCTGATGCACCGAAACCTGGACGCGGACGTCATCTCCGAGGGTTTTCCAGACACGATCGCTAAAGACAAACCGAAAATCGTTATGGGGGGGTTGTTTGGGACGCTGAATCCAAATTTCACTTCGAAAACGACCCCTCGAACACCTGGTGCACCGGAACCTGGACGCGGACGTCATCTCCGAGGGTTTTCCAGACACGATCGCTAAAGACAAACCGAAAATCGTTATGAGGGTTTTTTGGGGCGCTGAATCCAAATTTCACATCAAAACGTCCCCCCGAACACCTGGTGCACCGGAACCTGGGCCTGAACGTCATCTCCGAGGGTTTTCCAGATACGATCGCTAAAGACAAACCTAAAATCGTAATGGGGGGGTTTTTGGGGCGCTGAATCCAAATTTCTCAACGAAAACGACCTCCCCAATACCTGGTGCACCGGAACCTGGATGCGGACGTCACCTCCGAGGGTTTTCCAGACACGATCGCAAAAAACTAAACGAAAATCGTCTCATAATTTGACACATTTATTGATGTGTAATTCTCGCATGGGGCACTCGAAAAATTTCAGCCGGTCCTGTAAAATTCGAGTCTGAATGTCGGGTTTGAATAGAGCGAAGAGAATCCGGTGCACCAGGTGTTCGGGGGGTCGTTTTCGAAGTGAAATTTGGATTCAGCGTCCCAAACAACCCCCCATAATGATTTTCGGTTTGTCTTTAGCGATCGTGTCTGGAAAACCCTCCGAGATGACGTCCACGTCCAGGTTCCGGTGCACCAGGTGTTCGGGGGTGTCACACAACGATTTTCGGTTTGTTTTTTGCGATCTTGTCAGGAAAACTCTCGGGGATGACGTCCACGTCCAGGTTCCGGCGCACCAGGTGTCCGAGGGGTGTTCACCGATGCCATATTTGAATTCAGCAACCCAAAAAATCCCCGGGCGCCGAGTTTCTCTCCTTCCCCGCGTGAATTTTGGGAGAGTCCCACGGAGATGACGTTCATCAGCGATCCTGAGCTCCAGGTCGGCTGTGGGTCAATTTCAACACCATAATCGTGAGCAGCGACCTCGAAAACCCCCGGGAATCTGGTTTGAGCCAATTCTGAGTCATTTTAACAAAGTAATTTAATTTTCTTAAAGCGACTTAAAAAAATGCATTCTTTGAATGTATTTTTGACTGCAGCAATGCAATTTCCGGTTTTTATAAGATACAAAGTAGATACATTTTTTACAAATAATTTTTGGAAGCAAATGCAAAAAACCGCATTCCGTTCCGTCTTAGTGCAAAAAATTCTGAGGTTGATTGCTTCATTGCCTCGACTAATTTAGAAATTTGGAAAGCGTCTCGCCTTCCTGAAGAAACAAAATGTGGGCTACAAGCCAACGAAGTCTAATATTTTTTCAAGAAATAATATAGAAGATTTTCTACAAAACGCACCAAAGGAATCTTTTTCTTTCAAGGTAAGAAGATTTTACAATTTATTTTGGAAAAAAAACAGCATATTTAAAAAAAACTTTTTTCTTAAATTATCTTTTTTAATTATGCCGTTTTGTATTGTTTCAGGTGGCGTTGGTTATCGAGGGCATGTCGCATGCCGAAGTGATAAACTGATGAAAATGAGAATGCCGTTTCCAAAGAGAATCGCAATATTTTTGAAGCTCCCCAACCAGAAAGATTTACTCATTTCGAAGAACGGCTGTCACATTACTTGGAGACACTCAGACAGTGGTGTAGATGTCACACAACTTAAACGCCTGGGAGGCTGAAGGACACATAGATTAATCTTTGGGCAACTAACCCCAAACAGCAAAAATATTGTCCACTCCTTCGGCGTCCCATACGAGTCCCAATACGTTATTTTCAGTAAACATGAATAGAAATAATACTAGTGAAAGAAATCAAGAAATCAATGTTTAGACTACGGATATGTACCAACAGGGAGGTTTATCCATATCTATTAAACATATAATAAATCTAATTTGACTTCTAACTTGAATAAATAAACTTGTTATTTTTTTATGCTTGACACTAGTTGTTGTAAGAGAAATGAAAAAAAAGGGTTACTTCTGAACTTTTACGTTCTCACTTACTTTCAACCCATGGTTGGAAAGTAAACTTACCACCCGTGGGCGGCAAGTAAAATTTAAAAATGTAACACTTTCATCTTTTAAAAAGTCAGAAATGTCAATAGTATGATTGAAGATGATACATTTTATCAGTATAAATCCATTTAGTATTATTTTCAATTTATCAGACAAGCAACGCTATTTTATCCCAATGTATCTGCTTGTGATACCAGTGTTTTCTTTTATCGATTCTCACCAGCTAATGACATGACCAAATATAGTTATCGTAAGAATGCAGACCAAAAATATTATTTTGCGGTAGCCGATGAAATCGCGATTGTGTTTCCAGCATGCACTCATTCGTTCGTCAAGTCTCTGTAGAAAACGGTTGCTAAACTTTGACAGTTGTATATTATCAACAGGTCCTCCTTTCTTAAAGCATAATATTTCCCTCTTTTTCTACGTCATTCTCAAAACATGGGAAATTGCCATTGGCCTTTGCAGGTGATGACACCATTCATTCATAACTAGCCTTTTATTTTCTTTCACATATCGTGCATTGTAGGACCAAGAAAAGAGATAGAAAGGATGCTAAACATCCGACTTCGCGAGCCATCGCTATGTCTTTTCGAACCATTTGTAATCCACTCAGCAAACCTGTGAAAAGACAATGCAATCGAAATAAACTATTAAAAATTTATTATCACGAAACATATTTTGGTATATTTTATAAATCCTTAGTCATATGCTTTAGCCTGCACTATTTACGATTGTAGATATTAACCTTTAGTAATAGCTGATCTGTTTTTTGGTATAGTTCATCAATCTGAAAGTATGCCACATAACTGAAAGTCTGGCAATAGTTGTTCTCAAACAAATAGGTGGGGGACTATAGAGTTGGACAGATAAAAAGTAACTCAGGCATCTTTTATTGCTCTAAACTGTAATGTTCTCCTTGTTTATAAATCAGTAGCTAATAATAAAAATTGCAAACTGTCCTTTAACTAAGAAAATCTTAAAGTGTGAACATAATACGTATTTATTATGGCTCACAAATCCATGTTGCAGTTGCTAGTTGTCAATTGCCATATTACTAGCTTAACACGTTTATGTCGTTTAATCAAACAATTAATAAAGGAATTAAACAAGCAATAAAGGAATTTCCATTTAAAAATGTAAGGCCATTTTGAAACTTTATTAGCTGGTTTTATCGCACTTTTTTGCATTTTTAAGCTTGTTTTTATGTACCAGCTCAATAATTATAATCATTACACTTTTATATGCCAAATTCTTTGTCATATTCATTATTTTTCTTACACATCATTAACAGTTTGCTCCTAATTGTCCTTAATATTAATGACTAAGTGTGCGGAAAATACATTTTCCATTGTAATAATTTTTATCTTAAAAGCCAGCATATTTCTTCAATTTAATCTATAAACTGGCTTGTCAAGCTTTATTAGACGATAATTCATAAAACCATGTATGCGTGTACATTTGTATATTACAGAAACCCTGCTCTGAGCTCCCGATCCGCATTCTGACAAGGATTGATACAGCGTTGACAAGACTATAATATTCTTTATGAAAATTCTGACACAACATGGGTTCTAATCAGGTTGTTAAAGGCAATTTTTCGAAAATTTAATTTTTATAATAATGTAAGTAGAACACAGAATAAAACGATAAACATAAACCAAAGTACGACTATGCAAAATGACAACTGAAAAGTTAGAAACAAGTTTGGTATCTGTAAATGGGATCTATATTCATAGTTCTATTGCAAGTTTTTATATACATTAATCAAATACTTATTTAATAGCATATCAGACTTACTTAATTTTAAACTAAAAGTGAAAAGTGGAGAAATCTTGGGTTAAGCTAGTTCTTGTAGTATGTTAATTTGGTATTTGATGACGTGCTGCTACGTCTAGTCTGTGAAACATCTTCTTCGGTCCCAGCCATCGTTTCTTACAAAATAATGTGACATTTTTACCACTAATATTATAAATAAATATGTCTGACATGAAATTGAGGAGACACACATAATTTGTAGCTCATTACTAACATAGAGGCCTAAGTTCGTTTGTTCACACACCAATAAGAATTATCGGATGTCGGAGTCGGTGTAGGTGTTCATTCAACCGTGTATTGTACATTGCGTCCAATTTTTGTTGGCGATCTACCTACGCCATTTTCTTTTGTAAATGTCATTTATCGGTCCGGTTTAGCGAACCGTCAGACTATTCAAAATGTCGAATCCGATAATATCAGACTGTGGTATGCAAGCTACCAATATAAATCAATGTAATTTGAAAGTGTCCAACTCTGACATCTCATAATTATAGTTATCGGTGTGTGTACGTACAAAGGCCCGAAATCGACATGTTGTCACTTATCAGTCATAACCAAAGTATCATTTGATTATAATCTAAAAATAATAGTCGATATTGAACACCATTCGATTTTTAAAAAAGTAGAAAGCAACTTTTCTGTCCAATCTGATTTGGGTCAAACACATCCCCGTAGACACGAATACTAAAAGGGTTTTACTTGCTTCTTTAGCCAAAAAATGGCTGGATCCTTATCAAGCATTCACGATAGCACATGACAGGCGATATCACTTTTTTAGCGTTTTACACCGTTTCAGTGGCGCACTAAATAAATTACCTATTACATGGTAAGGACCGAGATTTCGTATCCGCAATAAGGAAAATGCGTATAATCCAAATAAACTCGAAATATTCTTGTTTTTATTCTCTACATCGGTTAAATATAGTGGTTGTTTTTATCTATTTATTTTGGCCTTTATTAACAAAAATAGACACAAAAGACTACAAATTTTCATACAAAATCCGAAACTTGCAAAATGTCATTTGAATAAAAGGAATATTTAACAATCACCCGAATGTAATGATTTTCTAAATAAATGTTGATGCTTGTGTGACGAATAACCGCTTATTTGTCTTTAGAATTTCGTTACAAATACTTATTATTTATTGTAACATAAAAATAAACATACAGCCAAATATGTTAACTTGAATTTGACGATACTGACCTTTAGTGATACTTATTTATGAAAACTTTTTGCTGAACTTTGCACTAGGTATGTATTTTCTTCCATCATCGGCTGTTCTGAGAACGTGAAATATAAGGTTTTTAGGGCACTTGCAGTGTCACAACTCAATGTTTACAATGTAATAATTTTTTCTTTCAAAAAAATGAACGGACTTCATAAAAGAAAAGGCACTAAAAAGTATTAAATAATATTTTTACTTATTTATAACTGTGGTTAACGGTAAACTTACTTTTGTTCAAAGTTAGGTAACTTGTACTAAGGTATGAACTTTGAAGTCGACGCAACTTTAAAGTATAATAGGAATCTTTAATGATAGTACATGAAATTATTGTTAACGAAGCGTAATATTTTTAGTTATTTATTACTAAGCCTAATGGTCAGCCTAGTAAGCGCAACTGTCTGCTTATCAATTGTTCATGAATTATCGTTGCGGGTCCTTATACTGTGAAATTGCGCCGACTGCTAAGTTCAGAACTTCGGTGTACAAGTTACCTAACTTTGAACAAAATTAAGTTTACCATTAACCACGGTTATCAGTACGTAAAAATAGTATTTCATACTTTTTAGTGCTTTTTCTTTTGTTAAGTAGGTTAATTTTTTTGGAAAAAAATCTTCCTTTTTAGTTTACTTATTCTCCCTTCGCCTTCATCTTATCGCCCCATCTTTAAATTTGCAATGTCCATGTAATATTGGATTTTCAGACCTCAGTAATCCCGAAAATGACATAGTTAATATTTGTAAAGAATTTTCCACCCGCTCCTTACGTCCCCCTTTCCCGCCGTATTCTTGTTTTTACATCCGTTACAGAAACTTAGCTTTTCTGACTTCAATTACCGCGAAAATGACACATTAGTTTACCATCTGTTACACAAAATTACATTTATTGACCTCAATAACCCCGAAAATGACGTTAGTTACCATTTTTGGAGACATTGTCGGTCACTCCCTCTTTTTCCCGCAGCCCGTTAATTTTTTTTAACATCGGTTAGACAAAATTAGACTTTGTGATCTCAGTAACCCCAAAAATGACACATTAGTTAGACATTTGTGGACAATTTCCCAGTCTCTACTTTTTATCTCTAATTTTAAGCCACAGAGACTTGAAGTAATGAACAAAACACGAAACAAACGAAGAACGCTTTGCTTCTCTATGTTCTTTGTGCACTTATAAACTAATTGTGAACTCACGTGGGAACGTTGCCTGAATTTCTAATTTCATAGACCCGAAGCTTTTAGCCAAAGTACCTTAATAATGCAAAAATATTATAATAGGAACAACATTGTGTAGTAGGTTATAATTTTATAAATGTAAACATCATCCCAAGAAGAATGTATTATCTGGATTATAGCTTGTAGTCGTCTTTTTCTTAATCGGGTCCTTTTTCGGGAAAGTTTGTTTCTAGGGTCAATAAATGAGCCCGCTAAATTTATAAATGAATTATAAATCCCGCCCTATTGTCGGCACCCATGCATTTACACAACGAAATTATTTATCTCCCTTTGGAAGCTTATTTCGGCATCCCTCGTTGTTCGTCGTCCCAGAGCGAAGTTTGTCCCGGCGAAGGAATTTGCAAGCCGTCAGACGTGATTTGAAAAATGTTTCTCTACGTCTTGAGTGATGAGTTGAAGGAAAAAGGGCGATAGATCAAACTATCTATGTTATGAGTTGGCAACTATTTCAGAAGTAACGATTTATTAGTTTTTTTTTCTTTGCGGTTTAGGGGTCTGGGTCAACTTAATCTTTTGGAAAAAGCAAAAAAATTTAGATTTGGGATGGCTATTAAGTTTTAGGAAAAAATGATTGGCATAAATTTTTCTTAAAATGAGTAGCCAATGTGGGAAAACCGCTGACTAAAGGTGGTGCTTTCATGTTTGTAGTGAATCAGATTTATCATATTTGTCAATATTTTGTGTCGAAATACATGTAGATCAGGTTTTTCGCTTTTAGGCAGTAGGCGCAGGCCGGGGCTATATTTGCCTTGTTTTTAAATTGTCAATAGCCGTTTCCTATTGATAATTTCAAAACAAGGCCCCGGCCGGCGCCGACGGCGACGCGACGGCTTGAAAACGGGCAGCACATGGATGAAACTTGAATTGAATAAGTGGAACCACGACCGTTGCACCATTAGTAGTCCATCCTACCACCATGTGGCACTGTAGGATAATTCTTCTGCAAGTAGGCTACCATCATTTCACTCATGTTTTGAACTTTAAGAAAGTTGACGTGCAAATGTTTGTCAAATTTCGCCACGATTTGTGACAGGCCGAGCAATAATTATAGTTTTAAAGAATTTCATTCCCTATTTTTGTATTTTTTGAATACATTTATAACATAGAAACTGTTGCAAATTTTAGGATGGTTTTAAGTGAAGTGAAAGTGTATGTTTTGTTTTAATAATAAAATGTGTTTAAAGGACAATGGTAAAAAAGGCAATTTTTTGTCTGTCAAGGTATCAAACGTGAAAGATAATAATAATAAAACATATTATATGTTTTCTGATAATAATATTATTTATAATGGATTTTGAACAACGTGATGTGATTAGAATTTACTTGATACTAAAGAAAATGGTTTTCCCGGAAGCATCCGGTAATTCTAATTGCTCCATCATGTTCAGCAGGTCAAAATTCACAAGAAATATCATTTTTGCCACCTGCCTTGATATACACAAAAAAGCCTTTTTAATATTGTTCTTTTTGCTTGTTCTTTAAGAATTCTTCTTTTGTTTAAACAATATATTTAATACCTATTTTAAATGACGCTGGGTTGCAGTACAGGCAGAGAACTTACTTAGCCTCAACTCAATATTGTGTGTTATTTTTTTAAATTTTTCTTCCATGCACTGCCTAATTATTTATAAATCTTGGTAGACCATGTTTTTAATGCCGGTTTTACATTTGTGTATAGTTATCCATTCCTTCATGAATTTCAGCATGCTAACATGAAGTCGTAAAAAAATTGGGATTATCTTTGAAGCTCAGGAGTTAATATTTAGTAAAAAATATGGTCTCAACTTTATAAAAATTTACACATTTAGGGACATGGGAAACTACTCATATATAAAAGAAACATAACACATTTATTTGCATTTTGGGCCATTTTGTAAATAACAATGTGATAACAATAACTGTTTGGTAAATAAAGCCTACTGTACATACTTTGTAGTTTTATTATATAATTTATATTTTACGTATTATACTGTGTAGGCTTTATAAGTTCAGTATTTGATTGTTAAAGACTATTATTGTTTTTTAGTTTGTTTATAGGTAATTTCCTCTAAAATATAATTTAATCAGTATTTTATTTATTTTTATTCAAATTTCGTTTTTCCACGTTTTACTTAGCAGTTAACATTTCTAACCTATTACATATTTTTTGGCGGGCAGTCTACTGTTACTGTATTTCGATACCGAAGCAGCTATATCCTTAACCAACAATTTTGAATTAACGCCAACGATTATGTTTACGTTGTCTTTAAAATTTTTAAATTGTCCGTTATACAGAGGTGAGACTGATATCTCTAAATACCTATTGAAGCACCTAAATAGAAGTGAGATGAGTTCAGGTTTGAACCAAAATCGACTGTTTAGAAACAAAACGATTTGACAAATGCCACGAATTTCGACACCACCTCAGATATATTGTGACTATATAGTAGGGTGTCCGTTATTTACCAACTTGATTTTTTTTTCTTGCGACGCCCCCTAAATTTTTTGTTTATCGTCTAAAAAAAAATGTCAGACCAAAATAAGCCCTTAATATTCAGAATAAACCTTGCCCTAAAGACGATACATGTCCCATTTAAACTACATGGGATTTTGCCACTTTTTACAATTAATTTTTTTTCTCCCGGACAAGATGACTTATATCAATGCGATCTACATATTCTTATGGGAAATTGAGCGCTCTACAAAAAAGATCTCTTATAATTTTGCGACTAATTCACTCCTTCAAAAGTTATTCAAGGTACTAAATGCGACTCAGCGCGCTTGCGTGAATAGAAAATCCGTGTGTTGGCGGGAATGATTGTAGTGTAATTTTGAGTCACTTACTGTATTGAAGGGAAATTTCATGAAAGTATACAAAAATTCATGAAATTCAATAATAATTAGTTGACTGCAATCATATATAACAGCATTCCCTTCTATCTAAAATATTTTACTTTTTCAACTTTTAAAACTTATTGTAAAAATTATTTAATCGGGGTGGAGTTGGAAGAATGATTATATATAATCAAAATTCTACCTTTTTGTGCCAACTAGTGTGTTACTATTGTTATTCATTTTTGTAAAATATTTATGCATGATATTATATTGTTACTTTTTACACTGTTTATTGTTTACTGGCACAAATAAATAAATATATTATTATTATTATTATAAATGAATAGTCTCAAAAATGATTCAAACTAGAACCAGCTACCTGTTATGCAGTATATTATTTTCCATGTTTAAAATTTTTTTACCCTAATACCACCAGAATTATCTATTTTTAGAAATAAACTAATAACTTTTATCGAAATAATAATCACTTTGCCGTAAAAGTAAAAAAATCTGAAAATTTACATAGAGTTCAAATTTCACCTTGAATAACTTTTGAAGGAGTGAATTAATCGAAAAATTATGAGGTACCTTTTTTGTAGAGCGTTCATATTCCTAGAAGAATATGTATTATGTCTCATTGCTATAAGTCATCTTGTCCGAGAAAAAAAAATAATTGTAAGAAGTGGCAAAATTCCATGTAATGTAAATGGGAAATGTATCGTCTTTAGGGCAAGGTTTATTATGAATATTAAGAGCTTATTTTGGTCTGATATTTTTTTTAGACGATAAACTAAAAATTTAGGGGGCGTCGCAAGAAAAAAAATCAACTTGGTAAATAAAGGACACCCTACTATATAGAGATCTTGCACATGCGCACAAAAAAATAAGTATGGGCGGGAACGCCAGCTTTCGCCTCTGGGTAATGGATTACTCTTTGCTGTAACGTTCTTCGAAAATTAAGCACTACAGAATTAGCACTGGTCCAGTACATAGACAGTTTGTAGGGCCTAAAGACTTTTTGCAGCACAGTCAAATTTTTTTAAACATGATCTGATCCTTAAAATACTAATTATTACATTAATATTTACTTTTCTAAAGACAATAAAATAAAATTATTTACTCATTCTGCTTTCATAGTACAGGAATATATCTACAACCCTTTAATCTAATACAATTTTCTCTCTTTTACTTATATTATAAAGCAGAAGCAAGAAATCCTCGTATTTTATACACACCAGATGACTTGGCAACATTTTTCCCAGCAAAATAGATTTTCATTTAAAATTCTATATTGACTTACAAATAGAAGCAATGGATTTTGTCCCTTTCGAGAGTATTTTTGACAAACGTGGTACCGCTTAGATTTTTTTATCTTCTTACAACCCACGAAGACAGCAAGCGTAAGTACTAAGGTACCGTGGGTTGTATATCCCGCAACCGACTCACACACCCATCACACTTCCAATCTAAAACTAAATTCGAAGGATAAAAAGTGCTACAAGTTAAGCAAAATATAATTCTCTCTTAGTACTAAAACGGCCAAAGGGGAGCGTGGCGGTTTTGCAGCATCCTTAATTTGATTTACCCCATTGTTCACTACGCTCCATTGTTTTTCATAGGATGACGTCAGAAGGGAAACTGAATTTTTGGAATTTGGTCGAAATTTAAACCTCAATCTTTTTGATATTATCCCCCCAGTCCACGTACTTGAAATTTAGCACAGAGATATAGTGTGGTGGCCCAATTATAGACGTGAAGTATAAAAAGTTGAATTTTGATTCTGGGGGTACTTTCAGGGGGTAAAGTGGGACATGGAAAAAACTCTTCAATGGCATCGTGTAGGGCATCAAATGAAAGCTTGCTGAAGCACGAATTCAACAATATACAGTGTGTCTGCTTAAGTCCGCAGCAAATGGGAAACTTTTTTATTATTAATTTTACGAAAAAAAGTTATTCTTCATAAAAAGTTCTGCATGGTTCAAAACCTAAAATACAATTATCAGATATCGAAATTTCCCAGCCATATACGAGGTCAGTCAGAAAATATGAATGAACCGTACAGTAACATACTTTTATTTTTGACAATATCGAAAACTTTTATGAAGAAAATGTATTTAGAATTGTACAATAATTTCTAATAAACAGTTATCTTTTTATTCATTAACAATTTGATAACCTTTACGTTTCTCAACCTTTGTGTTGCAGTATTTTGATGGATTAAAATAATTGATACCTAACAAAATAATTTATTTTACAATTTTCAAATTGAATACAGTACTAATATTGTAATAATTACGTAATAACTTAATAATATTTGACGTTTAATGGCAGATAATGTAAATATCATGGCAACCTAATTAGAAATGCATTCATATCAATGTGCTCACTGTTGTAGGGTAGAGAATGGGAAAATGTACAAAATCATAACAATTTTCATTTTTATCAAATTTTTAATAAATAAAGAGATAACTGTTTATTAGAAATTAGTTTACAATTCTAAATACATTTTTTCATAAAAGTTTTCGATATTGTCAAAAATAAAAGTATTTTACTGTAGGGTAAAATTCATATTTTCTGACAGATCTCGTATATGACTAGGAAATTTAGATATCTGATGATGGCGTTTTAGGTTTTAGACCATGCAGAACTTTTTATGAAGAATAACTTTTTTTCGTAAAATTAATAATAAAAAAGTTTCCCATATGCTTTGAACTTAAGCAGATATGTATATGATCTCTTTATTTATATCGTTTTATGCATTTTTGGAAAGTTTTTTTTGGAAACACACTTAAAAAGAAAAATCTGAAAAAAATCATGAGCATTAAGAATTAGATGTAGATTGAACCAAAATTACTAGTACTGGGAATAATCGGATGATTTCAATAATCGGAAAGTCTCGGTCTCCCAGTATTTTAATAACCGGATGATCATCCGAATAATAAAATTGCGTCTGAGATGGAAACAACTCAAACAACCGGCAATACAAATTTATCAGATGAGATGTGGTGTTGCAGTGTTGCCGATTTATTTACACAAATATAAAATATTGTTCTTGTACAATACAAGTACAAAATTTTAAATACTGTTAACCTTTCAAAAATTTTGTTTGCTTTTTTTGTTGTTCGAATTCTAATTTTTGTTATATTTTTCTCAGTAGATACGTCTTTTGAGTAAATTATTTTCTTATCCCCTCTCCACTTATAGAAAAATCAGACGTTAATCCTAAAAAACTCTTAAATTTTACAATATAATTTTATATGTGAAAGTTCCATGACCCTATACAAATAAAAATATTTTTTACAACCCATCCAAAGCAAAACTCTTCCAAGCTCAAAATAGTATAATATTAATTGTAAAAATAATATGAAAATTAAAAAGATTTGGCAACACTGCTCCGCAATCTATTCCCATTCAAGCAAAACAATAATGTTAAGAAAAAGAATTTTCGATAAATTACATCCTATTAAGTGTTAGACCTTTTTATTCACTAGATAAAAAAAGATTACAGATAAGAGCTGATGATCAGGATCTGCCTCTCGTTAACTGAAATTTGAAATACTGTTTTCCACAGCGCATAACAAAGAATAAAATAAACCATTTTCGGAAATCGGAATTCCTCTAAACTCGACGAATATTATTCGAGCTCGAGTATTAATCGCAACGATCCTCGAGCTCGATGTTCCGGACAGTCGTAGTCGCCGAGAGCCGAGTGACAGCATCGCAGATCGCAGTTGAAATTTGAAATGAGTCGGCAGTAGGACCTACTTTTACCGATTATTTACTATCCGAACATTTCCGTTAATAATCGGAATGTTCAGAATATTTTGATAACCGGATGACGGATGATTTTTCATCCGGATGATCCCATCACTAAAAATTACCAGCATTGAAAAATTCTAGCGCGATCAATTGATATAAACAATTTTATTCTTTATTTTCTTATAACTGCTCAACGATTAGTTTTAGAGAAAAAGTTTCTCGACAAAAAGTGTCTCTCACGATGTAAGGAAGAACTTTTGTCCTTACACGTTTTTAAAAATTTGTAATTTGGCTCAGTCGATACGTTCCCCACTCAGTTCCGCGCATACGCGATGTGATATGGCGTTGGTGCCATCCGTGGCGGCTGCGCGGCAGGTGGGTGGAGGGTGTGCGGCCGAGGTTTGCTCAGGTTAAGGTTAACTGATGGCACGGAACACTAATTGTGCAAGTATAGCTTGCACTTGACCGATTTTTATTAATAACGCAAAACAAGCACATTATCGATCGTAATATTTACTGGGCTATAATATCCAGCAGTCGCCTGCAGTCATTGTCACATTCCATCGTCCTTGATAAAGCCGCGCCGCTCCATTTTCTTTACATCTTGGTGAAAGTGTTTGCGTTGATTTTTGTTAACTGAACCAAGATTTTTCATGAGAGAGTTTAAGTTCAAAAAGAGAAAATGCACTATCATACTAATATTAAACCCCAAAATTTGAAAATGTTTTACTATTTTGTAAAAAATCTGGACGTGATTAGTAAACTTGTACAATTCTTTAAATGCTCTTGAAAGTTTCCGCTAGGTAAAACAAATTTGCAAGTTGCAGGAAATATTATTTAAAATCAAGTTCAAAATCTTCCGAATCGATTTAAAATCTAAAGAAAAAAGTGTTTATTGTATAATCCACATAAAATAATTTTTTTCTTAAAATAATTTTTCTTTTAGAATTCCATGTAAGCAGAAATCAAAATTTAAATAATTAGTCGTATAAATTTTATAAAAATGACTGTAACGCGGCAATAATTATTGAGCTTCGCTTAAAAATTAGCTTTAAAATGCATGTCATAAAAGTGTAATAAAACCGGCTAATAAATTTCAAAATTACCTGGACTTTATTGCCAGTTATGTTTCATTAAACTACACAGTCAGTAATAAAGTAATAACAATTTAAATCATTAAAATTACCATGTTCCGTTTTTGCAACAAAAGGATATTTTGTTGTTATCGTGACTAGTACGTTGGCGATTTGAATTGTTCAAGAAATATCGTAAGAAATTTATTAATTTTCTTCAAGCGCATTAGAAATCTTCAAGCAAGATCCATTTGATTTATGAAATCTAATAAAATGTTTTTGCAAAAAATCATTTGGGTAAAATGCTTGCAAACAATTCGAGATAAATTGATCTGTGAAAATTTTTGGACATTCAAGTACATTTTCTTAAGCTTATCTTTTACAAGAAATATAAGTGAACCACTTGCAATTAAATTTTCTATAATGACTTTAAAATATTCATATATTTTATAGATATTATATGGGTACCAAAATATTTCTAAATGTCCAATAGACATTTCTGACACATGGAAATGACAGGTTAAACATTTTTCAATTTTTGTAAAAATTGGTTCAATATGGTCAACCTTACCCTACATCATATCCATATAATGTACATTGTACTTATATTGTAGAAAAATGTATAGGTATACCTAGTCTAAGCGACGACGACAATTTGGTCGACCTCATCGAGTACAAGAAGAGAACCTTTTTTTTAAGAAATAAAGACATTAAGGAAATAGGAATTCGTTTGTTCGGTTAATCTCTCCTTTTACAACTTGGCAACAAATGGCCATTTTTGTTAGTAACAATACATGTTTTTTAAATATAGCTCAATAAAACAATAAAAACATGTTTTTTAAATATAGCTCAATAATTAACACTACCAACATATTGTATTGCTGTCACAAACCCCAGTGACTACGCCCAGGCAAGCTACTTTACCACTTTAAAAATGATACTTTACAGGTTAATTCACCCCATCATTAGTATTGTCATTAATTATTAAAATACAAACGGAGTGTCCCTGAACCTAAGCGAAGCCAAAGTAAAGTTATGTTAAGAAATTTAACCAAATAAAAAAGTAAATATTAAACATATTGAATAAATTCAATAGATTCTTCCATTGACATACAAAAATACAAAATTACCTAATGAGAGTTTGTCTTCCTCATATAACGCAGTCTCTTATTTTTTCCATAGTTAAAGAATAACTATGGTTGTAAGTAGCTATATTTTGATGAGCACTCCAAAATACATCAAGATTCTGCAATACGAAAACTCATACTGATTCTAATTTTTTGTTTCAGGTAAGCAGTATATATTATAGGCCATCGTGATTCCACTTTGAAGTCTATTGATCCGTATGTAATTAGCCTATTATTACGTTTTTAGACAAAAATTGTAGAAAGACTAATTTCCCTGGCGTATTTTTACAGCCGATTCGGACAAATGAAATTTCATTCACAATTTGCAGATACACGACAGGTCAAAGGCTTCCGTCCGCTGCTAATTGAAAAATGTGGTTAATTTACCGTACTGAACTGTATCAAAGTAGCTGTTAAGCGAAAAATTGCATGGTCCGACAGGCCTTGCCATTTCCGGCCGAAAGTATAACTGTATGAGATAACTGTCTGAAAAGGGCTATTAAAATGATAGTGCATTACCCCTGTTATTTTTGATGTAAAAGTTAGTGATGCAACTGAACTGTCATTTTGTGTAAGTTTCATAGGCTGGTGCATAAGTTTATTTTTCAGTTATGTCGTTTTTGGACTTTTGACTAATCCTTGCGGCGTGAAAGAAGTAGGTATAAATAATAATATTCTTTCTTGTTAGAAAAGATAGCTATTGTAAATAGCTTATTTTAAAAGTTAAATTACTAATAAACTTTTTATCTTTGATTGGTAATTTTCCACTTTATTTACAATTTAACGACATCTTTATTACCTCATAATAATCAAAATCTGAATTAGATTTTAAAATTCTCCATTTTCTTAACAAAAATATTCCCATTATAACAAGACAATAATAAAAAGAAAATAGAATATAAAAGCAACTCGTATCTCTGCAAAATAAGAGACTAAAATTTCCTTTTTTGTAGGCATTAATCTAAAATATCAATCCTGGTTTTCCAGTATATTTTTTGTACGTTTTGCAACGATATATTACGATTACATTACATTACGATATAATATTATATTTATGTTCAGAGATCCCAATCCATTTAGTAGAAGATACACATTTATTGTTACTTACCAAAAAAAAAAAGATAATATGGCAGATAAAGTAGTTCCCAGTATTATGTTGCGAAGGGTATAGGGTTTCAAGTTAATTTCTTCATGAAGTTGAAAAAAACCAATTGTGCATTATATTTTTATAATACGACAAAAACATAACTAACTTTCTTTAAATGGTAAGCCCTGTATATTAATTTATATTGGAATAGTTAGTTTTCTTTCATTTCTAATAATAATATTTTCTCTATATTAGGTTATGCCGTTTCGTAAACAAAACAAATTTTTTAGAAGTATAATACCTTTTTCAAAAGTAAAGTAAAGTCAAATACTGTCTTTTTGTGTCAACAGAGTTTGTCTTATTTTGTCATTTTTATGGACTAAAATCTAGTATTTTTTAATTTGTGAAGTGCTATTTTCGAAGAACGGAGAAATTAGAAAAATGATTTTCGACCTGTTTATTGTTTAAAGAAATCTGGTAGCGAAATACTTTAAAAAATAATAACTGGCCCCAAAATAAGACAGTTTTTACTTATTCAAACGGTCTCTCACGCCGGTACAATAGGGAATATGCACACAATCCAAATAAACCTAAAATATTTTTATGTGTTTTTACATAAATTAAATATTTATTGTTTTTTTTATTCATTTATTTTGGTCTTTATTAACAAAAATATAAATATTTTTTATTACAACGTTGATTAAGCTTTTCTACCACCCAAATTTGACATTTGCGATGTTCAATTATTTTTTCTTGAAATGGATAAAAATCTAAGACTATTTTTAATTACTCTTGAAATATCGACTCTACAGAGTGCGTCAGAATATAAGGAAAACCCCTGTATTTTCTTAGAGAACTGTCATTTACTGTTGTTTACTTTGAATCACACCTACGGCCATACTGGTCTGCGCAGCACTTAACTTTCTTCTTTGCATCAGTTTAAATTAAAAACAACTTCAATATGTTAAAGATTCTTTTTACAATCTAAAAATAAAGAAGGGGATTTAACACTTGTCAATGCATGCATTACAAAAGGTAGTCATAATTGTGTGCTGTGTAAAATTACTAATAATTTTTTGTAGATAAAAAGTGAATTATCAAAGTTTGTTTACTTTCAAGTTTTTCTAAATATTTGCAAAAAAATCAAATCTTGGGTATGTTCCAAGGTGCGCGCCCAAGGCGAAGCGAAGAGAATTTTATCCATCCTAGAACCTTACACACAATCAAATGGAAGCCCGCACACTGAGGCGGCGAGAAGCGAAGAGAAGCGTTGATTGACGCTCGGAAAGTCTGGAGAGCAACTAGACGACGACGTTTTTCTCGCCGCTTCCCGTCGCCCTGCCTCAAGATGCTCGCTCACTTAGGCGAAGGGAAGCGCGGCGAAGCGAAGCGTCGTTTACGAGGTGTCCGCACACTTGGGCGAAGAGAAACAAAGCGCAGAGAATCCAGGGCAAAAGATATCCCATCCTATTTTCAACATTTAACGTTTAAAACATTTTTAGTTGTTCAGTGAAGGTATACAAAATGAGCAGGTCGTCATCGGACGAGGATCTTTTTATACTTAGCCTGATTGCCAGTATGGAGGAAGAAGAGAAACCAAAACGAAAAGTTTGGTTTAGTAAAATCAATGAAAAGAGGGATACTTTCGGTAAATTCCATCACCTATTTTCTGATTTAAGAAAACACAACACAATCTACAAGAAGTTTCAGCTGGTACCGACGTCTAAAAAGTAACGACAATCAAATATTTTGGATCTTTTCTTCTCCTCTTCAGCGCACACTGAGGCGGCGCGACGGGAAGCGGCCAGAAAAACGTCGTCTAGTTGCTCTCCAGACTTTCCGAGCGTCAATCAACGCTTCTCTTCGCTTCTCGCCGCTTCAGTGTGCGGGATTCCATTTGATTCTATGTAAGGTTCTTGGATGGATAAAATTCTCTTCTCTTCGCTTCGCGACGATTCGCCTAAGTGGGCGAGCACCTTCAGTGAGCGCTGAAGAGGAGAAGAGAAGATCCAAAATATTCGATTGTCGTTACTTTTTAGACGTCGCGTCGGTACCAGCTGAAACTTCTTGTAGATTGTGTTGTGTTTTCTTAAATCAGAAAACAGATGATGGAATTTGCCGAGAGTATCCCTCTTTTTATTTATTTTACTAACCCAAACTTTTCTTTTTGGTTTCTCTTCTTCCTCCGTACTGGCAATCAGGCTAAGTATAAAAAGATCCTCGTCCGATGACGACCTGCTCATTTTGTATACCTTCACTGAACAACTAAAAATGTTTTAAACGTTAAATATTGAAAATAGGATTGGATATATTTTGCCGTGGATTCTCTGCGCTTCGTTTCTCTTCGCCCACGTGTGCGGACATCGCGTAAACGACGCTTCGCTTCGCCGCGCTTCCCTTCGCGACGATTCGCCTAATTGAGCGAGCACCTTTATTTGAAAACTAGCAATATCCTTAGCTTTTGACCAGCGGTTTATTTAGTTTACTATCAAATTCATTTACAAATCAAAGGCATTACAGTTTGTTACATACTATTACGTTAAAAAGTATATTTGCACGGAGTTTTTCAGCATATAATCTCTGTATTATTTTATGTTACAAAAAGCCCTCTTTTAATAATTGTAATATGTACTAAAATAATAAACATACCTTCATTATAACTGCGGATACCTAATTTAACTATTTAAATATAAAAAACATCATGATATAAAACGTTCATGGTCTAATTATTTGCTCTATTTAGATACACATAATCTACTTCTAGGTAGGTATTTTGCATTATTATGATTATAGACTTACAAGAATTCTTCTGCACAACAAATTGCAATTGCAATTGCAAAAACAAAAACGTAAAAGTCCATTAAGTTTGTTGGATCTGTAGCTAGTGTATTTTCTACAGCATAACCTTAAAATTGCCTTTTCACATTATTCACGTTGTGTAATTTGTTTTACGGATACGAAAGTGATAAAGCATAATGGGTAAAACTTGCATCTCTGTGAAAATATACAATGTGTAATTCAGGCGCGTGCGGTGAAATTTCAAAGTTGTATATCTCTGTTCCTACTTACAGGAACCGCACCAAATTTGGGGGTTTTAATAGTGAGCCCACTGGGAATGTTTTGGTAAAGAAAAAACATTTTGTAATTTGCGAAAAAAGTTGAATTTTTGCATTGCTTCCACTGGGAAAAAATTAACACTTTTAGGTATGTTATTTATTATGTTTTCTAAACAAATTTTTAAATTTTAAGAGAAAAAAATTGGTTAGTAGAAAGTTATAATCATTTGATTTTTTTTTGTTTTTGAAATTATATTTTAGGTTTCAAAATATTCAAATGACAATATCTTTCTACAAACACATTTTTTTCTCTTAAAATTTAAAAATTTTCGACACAATGATGTAAAATTTGTTTAAAAAAAATAATAAATAACATACCTAAACGTGTTAACTTTTTTTTCCCAGTGGAAGCAATGCAAAAATTCAACTTTTCTCGCAAATTGTTTTTATTTCTTTACCAAAACATTCCAAGTGGGCTCACTATTAAAATCCCTAAATTTGGTGCGCTTCCTGTAAGTAGGAACAGAGATATACAACTTTGAAATTTCACCGCACGCGCTGGTGTAATGGTAGTCTTCGCAACGAATTTTGTGGAGGCATTTTATTGTTCCGATTACAGGGTATCCACAAGCAAATCGGCATTATTGTAAATAAAAGTGTCTTTTTCTCAATTTCAGGTTCGGTAGTGTGAAAATTCCTTACTTTTTGATATCCCACGTGAACACAGTGGCGAGTAATAATAAAATTATACAGCCTAAAAGGGGTATTCTAGGAACTTCCGGCCTATTCATCAGCAAAAGATTTTTTCGTGTCCACGTGAACAAAGTCATCCATAACAATAATTGTATAGAAAGCAACATTTTGTGTCTATAGAGACTGTAATCTATTTAGTAACAAAAGATTTTTTGAAACTGGTTTAGTGGCGTGAGAATTTATTTTTTCCCTGTTCTGCGCTAACGAAGCCGCAAGTAACAATAATTGTATAAAGCCTATATAGGATATCAATAACATTCAGATAGTTTAACAGCGGGTTGCACAAAACTTTTAATAAAGTAGTAAATTTAATTGACGTTTAAAGTCAGCTTTGGCAATGACGTTAACATAAATGCTGTCACATTACAAGTGTCTAATTAGTTTAATTCGTGAATAAATTGTTTGTTCAACTGGACGTTAGTGGTAAAAGATCTTTTTATTATACTTCTTTGAAAACACCTTATTTTCATCTGTTTTAGTAATAATGTAAGATGGGCTTTTTCGGGCTAGCGCACGGAAAGAGCGCACGGAAAAAATTTTCCTGGTCTCCAGTTCTTTCAGTGTGCTGAATGAAGATACCGACTATTTTTTGGCTTTAAAATAGAAATATAGGTATAGGAAAATAAACTAAACTCAAGAAAGTCTATATGCTATCTGATATTTAATATGTACCTATTTTGTATTTTATTTCGTAAATATTTGAATATTTAGATGAATTTCTGAAATATTTTTTGACGTTTTGTCAATCTTATCTGACATAGACAAATTTAAATCACCTTTTAAATGATTTGAAAGTTACCATGAAAACGCATCATACCTGCCAAAGACCATATTGTCAGCGTTGTTAATTTTCTGTCAATTAAATTCATTCTAATAAAATGTTCTCAGAAGAGGGTATTTTTTTATGTTATATTTTGTTTTATGTTATCGTTTTCAAAGAAGTATAATAAAAAATATCGTTCATTACACGTCCAGAAATGGATTTTCCGTGCTTGCTTGACTTCCCGTGTTCGGCTGCGCCTCACACGAGAATTTGTCAAGCGCGCACAGAAAAATCCTTTTTTCCGGACTGGTAATGAAATATACTATTTCACACTCGTTTAGTAGTGTAAAAATTAATTTTTGACGGGTCCTAGCTACACACCAGTAAAAGTATTTTTTAAAATCGGACTTGTATAGTTCTTACATATAAACAATCAAAGAAGCAATAAATGAAGCTCACACTCTCTATTTATAATATTAGTAGATAGCAATACATTACTTACTTAAAACGTTGGAAACCGAAAGTTTTACATATGTATTTACAACAGAATACTTTTAAAAACTAATAGAGACTAAGTATCTCATATGCTGCAAACTCTTTTGGACCTACTCCGCAAAAAGAATAACGCAAAAAAATTAACTCTGTACAATAGACTTTAAAACCCTTAATTCCTACCAGACTATACAAAATGTATCATCTTTATTTCTGTAGAAAGGCCCCAATTTTCTTTCACATCAGTCATTACTTTCGCTAAATCTTTATTACTTTATCTCTTTTTCCTCCAGGCCAATCTTTGACACAAAAGATATGTGAAGCCAAAGGAAAAGTACTAATAAAATGTTTTTTTCTTTAAGAAAATAGGTTTCCTGTTCAATGATGAACGTTTAGTTAGATAAAACATATCGGTAATGGGAATTCTGAATTGCTTAGGACCTTTCACATTGAGAAAAAAGTATCTATGTAAGGGAGAGCAATCCATAAGTAACAGTACAGTATGCTGTAAAAACGACATTGTTGTTTTGTATACTGTATATATGTCGATCTACAATGTTTTGTTTACACTAACTACTTCAGACTTTTCGTGCAAATCTCAGACTTTTTGCAAGGTTTGATGTACTTTAGTGGCAAACCTTATTTTTAGTATCATTTTATATAAAGCATACTCCCGAAAAACTAAATTAGGTAATGGCGGATTAATGCCTTATATTTTCCATGCAAAATTCGGTCTATATTGTAGCAATTTCAATATTGTCACAAGTGGAAAAACCAATCATCAGTCATCAATCATAGATCAATATTTGGAAGTTCAATAAGTAAACTATAATCCTATTTTACTTAATCATAAGTTATTACCCTCTACATTAGCAGGATGTAGCTTATTTATGTATTGAATATGCATTAAAATTGCAACTATGAAATATTATAGTTTCTTTATAAAATCAAACAATTACTTGAAATAATTTATTTAAACGACCCTTAATTATCAAGTCAGCAGAATCGAGGTTTCTGACCTAAAGTCAACGCTCCTCAAGAAGAGGGGAAAAACTGCTGACTGGGTGATAGGGCGATGGCAAAGACAAGAGTTGGAAAGGACACTAGTGCACCATCCTCGGTCCGATACGTTTGTGATTGTAGAAGAAATACTCATCAAATCTTTAATGTAAGTAAGAGAAAATTAAATTGTCTTTCAAGAGTAATAATAACATAACTCTGTCTTCTGTTTATGTCATTGAATGTTCCTATTTTTTGTAAATAAACGATCTAAGTTTGTTTTTAAATCACGTTTGATTTCAATCTAGTTAAGGTTCCGTTACCTTTACGCCTTAGTCACATCCCTAAAATAGGGCGTGACAATATTTCGCATGTTTTAAGGAAATACCTCTTTAAGCCATAGCGCGGAAGTCAGTGACTTATTTGTTTTAAATTTTTTAAGTTAAGGAAGTTTTTTAGTTGACGTAGAAGAGTGTAAGAAGAAAACGTTTCTTTCTTTACTCTACAAATTAAAGTCATGATGTTACTCGATCTGTACTGAAAGAAAGTTCATAAAATGGCGTGTCTGTAAGTGTCCTCGCAACCTAGTTGAAAGTTTTATTACCTTTTTTATTTTCTAATGATTAGATGACAACCTATTGGAATTCTGATTGTTGTATCTAGGATAGCCCACGTAGACTTTAAGCCTAGGTACTTACATAGAGAGGGCGTCTGAAGAGAAGAGAAATGTATACTGTTGATACGGGATTTAAAGAACTGGAGGTTAGAAGGGAAAGAGAAAACGTCTGCAGGAAATTTGATCCAAATCTGGTGACCCTAAGTAGTGGGATACTCTGGGTTTTTGTAGCATATGGGATGCAATTTTTGTTGTTCTATTAGGAACAGTCAAATGTGAAATGGTAGAGACTAACCATTCCTTGAAAGTGTTTCTAAAAGAGAGGCAGATCATCAACACACTGGCGATGAGCAAGAGAAGGAAGCATTTCTGTAAGAATTGGGTCACTGATGAGTCGAATGGCTTTCTCTTGGATATAATCAAGGAGCGTGTGTGTGTGTGTGTGTGTGTATCAAAGACAATGTGAGAAAAATCAACAACAAACATCTGCAAGGTTAGGACTTCTTTGTAAAACATAGAGGATATAATATAATACATTGGAAGAGGAGAGAACCAAGCTTCTTAGCAGTTTATGTAGCTATTAAAGTAATGTGCCAGCTAATATTTCACCAGAAAGCCATAACAAGATTGAAAGCTTCTTTATTTGGTACGGTTAGGCCACTCATGTGAATGGGGTGAGTGTTGCTCGATATTTTTGAGTGGCATGAAACAGGACTGAGTTTTGGGGAAGTTAAACTGAATAAGGTTTTTGGTGCCCGATTTTGGTGAACGGATCCATCGCTTTTGATGATTTTTTATATTATTCAGATGAGTTCTCCCGAATAGTCCCATTCTAAGGATATTTTGCTAACGTGAGTGAAAACCTAAATGAATTACGAAAAATAAAAAAAACCAACTTGAAAATCGACAATTTTTGCGTGTGTACTTCGGAATGAGAATTTTTTCTCCGTTTCGTTTAGCATGACGGTCCAGTAGTTCTGTTGGTATTCGACTAAAAAAACAATAAAGCACAGGCGGTGAGAGGGGTAAAAATGGAGCGGCTGATGTTAACTAATGTGCCATTTGGGTGGATATTGAGGTCAGAAAATCTAATTTTGTCTATCAAATGTTAAAAAAATTAACGGGAGAAATAAAAGAAGCGGCTAGGAATACCTTCAAAATGTTACCTAATACATCATTTTCGGAGCTATTAGGCCAGAATATGTAATTTTTTGTAAGAAATGTTTAAAGGAAATTTTTGGAATGGGGGGATACAGAAAATAAAAGGAGCGCCTGGGAGTTTCTCCAAAAAAAGTTAACTAATGTGTCATTTTCAAGGTTATCGAGGACAGAAAATCTAATTTAGTCTAACAAATGTTAAAACAATTAACGAGCAGGAGAGACAACAAAAGGAGCGGCTGAGAATTTCTCCAAAAATATTAACTAATGGATCATTTTAGGGGGTATTGAGCGCGGAAATTGACAACTTTATCTAAAGAAATTGGAAAAATGTGGTACACAGCCAATTGTTTCAATATTGTGTAAACAACGACATAATACCGGAGACCCATTGTGGCTTTAGGAGGGACATCAGTACATCTGTTGCGGTGGACAAGATTACCGAAGACATCATGACAGCTATTAATAAAAAATTAAATAGTGTTTTGGTTCTCTTACATTTTTCGAAGGCCTTTGATACCCTTAATCGTTTACTTTTGTCGGCAAAGTTAGAAAACTATGGCCTTCTTGAATAATCATTGGACCTAATTAATTTACACTTTTGAAACAGATTTCAAACAATTCTTTATAATAATCATAATTTGTCAGAACAAGTTCAAATTTAATCGGATGTGCCACAGGTATCTGTTCTTGGACCGCTTCTCTTCATTATCTATACTTCTGACATTTTAAAATCTTTAAAGCACTGTAAGGTTCAGGCGTATGCTGACGACACACAAGTTTACTTTCATTTTAACTGTCAAGACTGTATCAATGCATCAGATTTCCTTAATGAAGATCTAAGCATATTAAGTCAACTTTCTTTCGGTCATAATTTAGAGTTGAATCCTGTAAAAATCAACTTTAATGCTTTTTGGAAACAAAAATAATAGAACTTTTTAAATGAAAATATTAATATAATTGAGGAGCCCCATTCAATAAGGGGACATGCGCTCGGCCCGGCCCGGCGGACCCAACCCAACCCTGAATATATATCCAATCCAACCTTTATGCGTCGCGTTTCAGAAACAATTAAAAAACAATACCTTAACGTTGATTCTCAGCAAACTTCCAGCGGGAAAGTTGTTCCTTATAGTCTAAAGAACAATAGTGTGAAGGCACGAGATATTTTGACAAAAAATAAACAAATTAGAGCAGGTTGAATCCAGCGTTGCGCGCCGCGTGTATATACATTTAGATGCGTGAGTAGTAATGTTTGAACATTACAGAAGATAATTTGACGTTTAAAATATACACAATGATTGTAAAAAAGTGTTACAAGAATAAAAATTGTTTTATTAAAAGTATATTATCAAATATAAATTTTTGTTAACACAAAGCATTGTAATACAAAGGATTTTTTTAATATGAAACATTATAGCATTAATTTTTAAAACGTACGAAAAGCATGCATCATAATCATTTCACTTTTTTGGGCTTACTGCCTTTAACAGCTGTGTTTTGAAAAAGGTTTTAATAAAATTTGCAACCTTCAGGATTAAGATATTTAACCAAGTTTTCAAATCATTCAGTTTTTCGCGAGAAATTCCGACATCTTTAGCAAGTGACGATTTTTCTAAATTGTAAAAAGTGGTGAAAATTAATTATTTTGCACATGGCCACATTGACGTCTTTTCCAGTTATAATGAAATCACGCAACTATTCTTCTCGAGAAAGTAATCACTTTTGAAAATGTAGAAAAATCGGCGCTTGCTAAAGATGTCGGAATTTCTCGCGAACCACTTGAATGATTTGAAAACTTTGGTTAATTATCTTAGTCCTGAAGGTTGCAAATTTTATGAAAACCTTTTTCAAAACACAGCTGTTACAGGCAGTAAGCCCAAAAAAGTGAAATGATTATGATGCATGCTTTTCCTACGTTTTAAAAATGAATGCTATAATGTTGCATATTAAAAAATCCTTTGTATTAAAATGCTTTATTGTGTTAACAAAAATTTCTATTCGATAATAAAATTTTAATAAAACAATTTTTATTCTTGTAACACTTTTTTACAATTATTGTGTCATATTTTAAACGTCAAATTATCGTCTGTAATGTTCAAACTACTACTACGCACTCATCGAAATGTACGCGCGGCGCGCAACGCTGGATTAAACCTGCTCTAATTTGTTTATTTTTTTGTCAAAATATCTCGTGCCTTCGCACGATTGTTCTTTAGACTATAAGGAACAACTTTCCCGCTGGAAGTTTGAGAATCAACGTTAAGGTATTGTTTTTTCATTGTTTCTAAAATTCTACGCACAAAGGTTGGATTTACATACATTCAGGGTTTGGTAGGGTCCGGTCGGGGCGGGCCGAGCGCATGTCCCCTTATTGAATGGAGATCCTCAATTCTTGATGGGGTTCGGCTTCCTGTGGTCGGGACCGCTAACAATTTGGGTATGATTTTGGACACTGAATTGAGGTTTAGGGCCTACATTAAAAATTTAGTTCAAAGGTCATATTATGTCTTTAAGATTATTGTACAATATCCGTCATATCCTTAGATTTAACTGGGCAAAATGCTTTGTGAGAGTTTTGTTTTGTCCAGTTTTAACTAGGTACTGTGACTTTATTTATAGGCCATGTTTGGATTTAATGAAGAGAAACCGAATACAAAAAGTACAAAATACTTGTTCACGCCTAATAATTGTTCAACTTCGAAAATCTCATCATGTTTCACATACGTTTAAGAATCTTAGCTGGCTTCCAATGAGCAATCGTAGGACCTTGCATTTGGGTGCTTTTTGTTTAATATATTAAATAATCCTGCTCTACCCCCATCTATAAAAGGCAAATTTGTGTTTCGTGAGGATGTGCACGCGCGCATATTAGATTTTCTAATAGCATAACAATGCCTCATCATTAGAGTGCCATTTATCAGCGATCATTTACTTACAACGCTATGAAATTATATAACTCTTTACCTAATGGATTGGTTTCTCTTGATAGTAGCAAATTAAATTGCAATTTAAAAGATATTTACTTAATCGTCGAAATATTAAATATAAGAGCAACATCTGTAAAAATTTGCTTGTTTCCTTTTATTTTTTTTAACTTCGATGTTAATGTGTTTTGTTTTCTCCAGACTTGGCCGTTTTTTCACCTTCTTCATGAAAGAGTTTTTAATAAAGTACTGGTTGGGTATTTTCTTTCCTTTTTTTCTATTGAAAAAATTTATTTCATTATACGTTATATAATATTTTAGTGATTTACTTTACTACTTATTTTTATTTTTTTTAAATAAAATAAAAATAAAATAAAAAAATATAAACCCTTCAGAACAGCGAAGTTCTGACGGTTAAAACAACATACCTAATAGATAGGTCGCAAAAAATATTACACAATTACGAACCCATCAGAACAGCGAAGTTCTGATGCCTAAAACAATACACTAGAAGGGTCGCAAGAAAACATACTACACAATTATAAACCCATCAGAACAGTGAAGTTCTGACGGTTAAAACAATACCTACAATAGATAGGTAGCAAAATCTCATCAATGGTATGGTAAAATATCAAAAGCGCAAATATCGATAATAAAAAATAACAAAAAAAAATTGTAAAGTCAGGCAAAAGTGTTATTATCTGATCTCACCAGACGCAGATTTTTTATGTTTGTAAGCCCCAGACGTTGGGCGTCACGCACTTTTCCGCAAAGAAGAATTTGATTTACTTTTACTACACTATACAAAGTTCAATATAAAGTTCAATTAAAAATTAGCTTTTTAGCTTAGCTTAACTAGGTATAAAAGAAACATATCACGCCCCGTCCCGCTTATAATTTCGTAACATATTGTCCGTTGTGCAAAAATAAAACATCCAAATTAATATCGATGGCTTCTGGCTCGACTTAACCGCACATCCCTACAACACCGTCGCGCGCAATGCCCGAACCAGGTAGTGACTTAAACGCCAGTTGCATAGACCACGGTTTAAACGAACACTTCACGCGAACTCTATGAACACAAACGTAAACTCAAACCGTTTAATCAGTTAGAAACTACCAGGATCAGAAGTACACCTCAAAACCGGAACAAAAGGTGGCGCTACTTATATCGAAATTATAATTCGGCAATTAAAATATATTATAAATCCTTGTGACAAAAACTGAATGTTATAACACAAGCGGTTTGGTGTCCAGTAAAGTATCCCCTATGGCTAGACTGCGCCCTATATTTGCTTGTATTTGTACTTTGTAAATGTTAATGTATTTTTTTTGTTCTTAGTAAAAAGGCATTTATTGTTATTATTATTATTTTATTATCATTATTTTACTTTAAAAATTAGCCCATTATAAGAAATAAAAGGTTTAACTAATCCATTAGTTTGGTATTTTAAATTAAAATATATTTTTTCCTAAATCGATAAAGAAAATCATTGGCAATGGATAAAGATTTTCAGCTACAGTGCCGTGGTTCAACCCATGTAAAGAAATCTAAGATAGAGAAAAAAGAAAGAGATACGATTTTTCTCCTCATATATGACAAAGTAAGTGTAACGCACCGATTATAATTCTTTAAAAATCCAGTACCTACCTATTGTATCAGCCATCGAAAATAAATTCTTTCGCCAAATTTTAAAACGATTCGTGCGGAAAGTCGAAATTTGATTAGGTTGCAATGCCTTTACAGTGCTAGGACGCTATCTTCAACAGTTTTCTCTATAAAAATGCTTATTCTTATCATTTGGCTTTTCATGGCCATTAATAAACAAAGGTACTAATTTTGACGATGTTCTTTGTGGAGCCACTTCTCCACTAATCTACCTCAAGAGGCTTAAACAAGAACACACCCAAAATCTCTCCAAATTGTCAAACATCCAAGCAGTCAAAAAAATCAAAGGGGCAGTCTACAAAGCACCTTAACTTGCTCTCAAAGGAACATCGTGCAAAGACGAATTGAAATAATTAATCATGTAAATGATTAATTAGGTAATTAGGTCGGTTAGATAATTAAGCCGGTCAAATAATTAAACCATTATGTCATAATTAGGCTTGGTCTTTCCTAAAAAAAAAAACAACAATATAATTAGCTTAGAATCCACGCCCATTTAATATATAATCAGAATAAGAGAAACCGTCCCTAGTCACCTTTTAGAGTCCCTGACAAAGATTCATCTGTAAAAACAGTAGGGGTGAAACAAGATTTTCTTTAATTTTCCTCAAAAAAGGGGCCTTTACGTAGACTCAGCTGTCAGAGTCACATCAGGCTAATGACCACTCAAAAGTCATCAACGTCAAGCAGTACGGTGCTATCGATACTACCACCTTGACTTCATGCGCTCGCGAATGCAAGTAACCCACCCAAATCACCCGAAAATATCACAGCAATGAACGTTACCATCAATATTACTATACCTTGAATTCATACTCTTGCGAATCCGCGCAATTTATTTGAACTACTTTAAAATTTTACAGTAACGAATGTTACAATGCATACAATCATAACAACAAACAGACAGGGAAAGAACCGTGTAAAATAGGATAAATGAGAGAAAGCAATTATTAGTATAATAAGTAATCTTTCATGAGTCAGTTGCCTATTAACATAATTAGCGAAGCCTTGTGTTGGTTAATGAAGCTCAATTTAAAGCTTTTCATTTTTGAATTAAGCTCAGAATAAATTTACACTTTTTTTCTAAATACTGCTTCACAGGCGTGGATAAATATTGCTGTAGGCTTTTACAGCATTATTGCCCTTTACTATTATTGTGGGTTTTCTAGCACTGTTATTTTAAGTTTGTTTGTTATAAAAACCAGTGACTTTCCAGTGTACACGCATAGAAAACTATGTATAATACATTAAAAAAAAACAAAATTTTATTTTGTACTGTTCCTTTTAAAACCGGTCCCACAGAAAGTCGACACGTCTATCAAATTTTAGCGTCATGGCGGTGCCCTATTTTAAAGGAGATGTACAGTCGTGGTCAAAAAAAAGTTTTTAAAAGTTTAATATATTTGCGTTTCAATAATATTCGTGTTCTACGAAGCAAGTTTCACATTTACCTTTTTAACAATCACGTGGCTACATATAACAGCTTTTAGATATAATTATGTATTTTTGGTGCTTTAATACATTTAATGATAGAAAAAAAGACGCTATCTATCAGTATGAATGAAAAACATGTAATATCATAACTAAGCTTTTTAAAAAGTAAAGTGACCAATTCTGATGACACATATTATATTAAATTATTTTCTGTTACGTTTTATATATCATATATAGTACCTCTAAAAAAGATCCGGAATTTTATAGTTTTAAGAAATTTATTTAATTTAGATAGAAAATAGACTAAAACAATAAATACAAAAACACTAAGTGACTCACAAGCAGCCTTCGGGGCAAATAGGTCAACGCAGGATTCGATATTCGCAATAAGATAAATCGCAGAAAAGATAACATCAACAAATAGTAAAATATTCATGACAGCAATAGATTTTGAAAAAGCATTTGAGAGTATAAGAAGAGAGGAAATTTGAAAAATTTTAAAAGCAAGAAGAGTAAATAAAAAGCTCATTGAACTAGTTAAAAGCATATGTATATAGAAAAACAGAAAATGTTGTACGGACAGAAGGAAAAACAACAAAAAGTTTCAAACAATCAGAGGTGTTAGACAGGGTGGGCTAGCACCAATAATTAAAAATATAATTATATTAGAAAAATGCAACCATTTGTTAGTATTGTGCTATAAGTTTTTTATAATGGGCAATCGTAAAACAAGGTATGCAATACAACTTATCACAGTGAATACACTTATAACGAGACTGGGTTGCCTTGGTGGTGGCATATTTTCTACTTTTCTGTTCAGAGAGGTTTTTGTGGCAAACTACACACCTATGTCGACTACTACTTGTACCTACTTCTTCAATAAAATGCATTTTCTCCTCTTTATTCCTGCTGTGAAGCACGTATGCATCACATGGAGTCAACATGAAACATTTGTATTTCAGGCTACGCGATGCACACTTGCTTCGCACTTAAAAAAATATGGAATGCCATATTAGGCAGTTCTACGGATAATTTATGACATTTCCAAATGTTTAAAACAAAAAAAAAGACTGCCCCCAGATAAGTCAAAAATGTTGGCCATTATGGCGGTCGTGTTAAAAATAATAAGTCTAGTACAAAAAATTGAACAACAAAAACTAAGGTGGTTCGGATACTTAGTTCGAATAAAGGAATACAGGGCAGTAAAAGTAATACGGGAGACAGAAACGGGGAAAGGGAGGAGGAGAGGAAGGCCAAGGAGAAGGTGGAACAAGGAGGTTGCGGATATATTAAAAAGGAAAGGACTAAGCTGGACCCAAGCGAAAAGTAAAGCTAGAGAACGAAATAAATGGAGAAAAAGAATTGATTCTACACCTATGGTAGAAGAGGATGCGAATAAGTAAATAACTAAGTAAGAAATTTCTTGAAACTTCCTTTTAGAAAGTCCTGAGCCTCTAAAATGTTGTGTTCGTATTGTCAAGGTCAAGTAGGTCATGGATAAAACAAAGGACAATCCTGTAAGTCAAATATTGTTTATTTCCGAGAAGTTTAAAATCGGTGTAACAATGTCGCAACTAGCAAAAAGACGTTTAGTAGAAAGTTTGTATTGAAATGGAGTTCATGAAGCAAACCACTTGTGCGGTTAATAGACCTAGGAAGGAGTGGAGTATTTGAAGCATTACTCGGGCATTACGGCGGATTAGAATGGTGAAGGAATGAAACATAGGCCTGTTTCCGGAAGGACGGAGAAAAATACGCGGGAACCAATTACGGGTTGTGACGGCTCTTGCACTTCTAAGATATTTCTGTGTGGTTAAGAACACTTTTTCATAAAAGTTGACAATGTGTTAGTAGGAAGTGGGGATTGCTAATTTATGTAACCAAGTAACTTAACAAATCTATGTTATTTTTATAAAGCTACAACAAAATTACTTTTTCTGGATACTTTCTAGACGTACTATGATTTTAAAATTCGAAGGTAAAAACTGCCTTTTAATTACGTAAATATAATTTCTTCTGTTTCGAATTATGTAGTACAACAATCCTTTGTGGGAGCTATATTTAAATAATATTTTTATCATAGTTGGCCTATGAAAATGCAATACTGAGGGAATGGCAGATTTATTTGTTTGAAACCTCATTCTTAGTAATTAAGAATGTAATTACATTTTTTAAAGGTAAAGTCCGTTGATATTTGTTGTGGTATTCCTAAATCTTTACAAATAAGTAATTGTAAGAATTTATTTGTTTGAGTTTGGTTGTTTATTCTATGTCATACTCAAAGAACCTAGCACATTGAAGTAAAATTTTGCTAAGGTTTGCTTAATTCCAAAATTCTCATATTTCTTTTATAGAAAAAAGCTGTGCTTTATCTTGTGCTTTATTATTGTAACGGTTTAATTCCCCATTACATTGAATTTTAAGGAATGTCGTGAATTCCCCCTTCCGCTTGTTTATCAACGCGCCTTATATCTGCGGACCAATAGTGGCTGTCTGGCTTTTCAGCTTTGACGGGTTTTCATCGTCCCTATGCTTTGGAGTAGTGTACTCTAAAAATTTTTTTTGTAAATTTGGTTTATTGTTGAGGTAATGTTTTTATGTGTTTTTTTTAACATATTATTAGGATCATACATGTTTGGACTTAAGGGAAACCCTTTATATTTTTGTATTATATTCTTGTATTGTTACAAGATAATAGTTCGGAGTCAATAGAACAACAGAAATAAGCGCAGTAGACACTCCCGTAAACGTGTACGGTTGGCGGAGCTTTAGATACGCCAGAAAGTTACCGATAAGAAATTAGAAAATCGATAATTTAATGTAGGTCTAGAGTTGTTTTGATTTTAATTGTCAGAGGAACAAAATACTTCCCTGAAATATTTATAGTGTCGACCTGATTTCTTTTAAGACAAAATCAGGTGTGATTTTGGTTTGGGTTGTAACAAACTTAATTTGTGATTGGCTGGCTGGCGGAAGTGCGCAAATAAAGAGAATATATAATATATGAACAAGACTGGGCTCTCCTCTTTCTCTTTTGCGACATTTGAGGGGCAGCTTCGTACTTTATGGAAAATGCTGGAAGAGTCCTGACAAATATTAGGTAAATTTGTAAGCTAGGAGCTCTAAAACATCTCCAGGTAAATTTCAACATATATTATGTGTTGTAAATTTATAGTCAGCTTGCTTTCTATTGTCAGAATCAAAAAGTATGGGAGTGGCAGAGTTTATTGAGGCTCTCTTTGTTTTAAGCTCTCTACGCTACCCTAGTTAGTTCAGCTACAGTTTGTCCAGTTCTAATAACCTGGCTCAGAAACTTTCCATGATACTCTAGTTACTTCACCTGCAGTTTGATCAGCCCTAGTTTGCTGAGTTGTAGTTTGACCAGACCTAGTTTGTTGAGCTACAGTTTGCTCAGCCCTGGTTTAATCAGCCCTAGTTTACTCAGCTATAGTTTTTCAGCTACAGTGAGCCCAATTTGCTCAGCTAAAGAAAGACCAGGTCCATGGGACCAAATCTGTTGCAACCAGCGCAGCGGCGTTAGAATTCTAAGGAATGTATGTAATCTTTAGTTCGATTTTAAAGTCTAGATAAGTATTAACTATTAAGGAACGAACGCATTACGCGTTCGGGGATCCGTCGCATCGCGGACCGTGCTAGCACGGCCCGAGCTCGGTGAAGATCTTTACAATGTTTTCCAATGTACGCGTTCCCACCAAGCGGTCTCGAAATGAGCTCAATCGCATCGCTTTCTTGGCTGAACTTTTTGTGATTTTGCTAGAGACTCGGCACAGAATGGTCCGCGATGCGTCGAGACCGCGAACGCCTAATGCGTTCGCTCTTTTAAGCTTCTCAAAAAACATTCCGAGTATATAATACTAAATTTAAAAAATAACAGCTCTATTTTGGGTTATAACTCAAGCATATTATTTTATAATACTCGTATATTCTAAAAAGTTACTTTTTGCTAATCAACAACACCGGCACCGTTGATACCTAATTTTCATTGTATTTATTCAAATAAATGCTCTGGATTCGTCAAACGGTTTGGGGATTAAAGGTTATATCAAAGGCCCTTCATTTGCTGTTCCATTTTAAATGTATGTCATTTATTTCGATCATGGACCGTACTTGCAAATTGTTGTTTTAAAACACATTAGAAATATTTCTACCGATATTTTCAAAAAAGTTAATATTAAAATTCGTCTTCGTTTTACTTCCTAGTTATGAATAGGCAGAATTGGCAGTTTCAATGTCTATGTTAAAACTTGTAGTTTTTGGTGTACTAATTGTAAGGTTCGTTCAAAGAGATCTAGCACATAAAAATTACGCGAAAAATCATATACTATGTATGTATGTATGTATCAAGATGGCGCCTAGTGACTTTCAGCAGGTTATTTCTAAACTAAATAGATTAAATAAAAACGAATTAATAGAAATCATCGTAAATAGAAAAGTGCCAGATAATCTATTGGATTGTCCCCATTTAAAGTATATATTTACGAAATTCTGTGATAAGTGTGGTGAAAATAGTGCTAGTAACGAAATCTTTGCCGATGCGGTTGACTCGCTTGCAGAAAATGGCTGTCAGTCGTACACCTGCATTCGGCAAAAAGCCGAGCTGGAAAGCAAAAACAGTGAGTTTTTTACACTAAATAAGTTAATTTCGCAAATCGAAGCGAGGGTTAGGGCTCAAGAAGAGATTATTCAATTACTTAAAATTTCTAATAACCCTAAAAGTGAGTCAACTCAGCAAGGTTCCAAACCACCGCCCACAAGCAATAACAATACCAATAAACAGTTTCCTCCACATCCTTCATTACAGATTCCTACACAGTCAAAATCTAACAATACTCAAGCACGTGAAGTTTCAAATAAATCACACCAAAACGAAACAGGTCAAGGACCCACCAAAAAAAACTTATTTACAAATTCACAAGTACAAATGGGGATTGATAGTGCAATGACCTCCTTGAATATAAACAAAAATAGGCATCCAAACAAAAATCAAAATAAACCAGTGATTGGTACTGGACAGCTGGCTGATGATAGTACACGCATTAAATCCATACCTAAATTGGGTTATTTACACGCTTACCGGTTTCACCCTGAAACTACCACCAATGATTTGCAGAAGCACTTCAATAAATCTATGCCGGAGGTTGACTTTAAGTGCGAATTGTGGAATAGAAAGGAACATAGCGCATCGTTTAAAACCGCTTTTCCTATCAAAGACGTTGGCAAGGTTTACGCCTCCCATATATGGCCTGCAGGAATCGCAGTTCGACGATTTAGGTTTATTAGAAAAAATTTTCAGGACTTCCCACAATGTCAGTCAGCTACATGAGAGAATCCGGTGATAACGCCATAACAAAAGCAATCATCTTGAACTACAATGTTTACAATCAGTTGACGAGTGCAAAAATTGTACTAGGATCTTTTATATAAATATACAGTGCCTGAATAACAAAATAAATCAACTACTTTTATTTCTTGAGATTAATCCTTATGACATACTTTGTTTTTCTGAACATTGGGCTACTGAATTTAGTTTAACATACATGAATATAAATGGTTATAGATTGTTTAATTTTTTTTGTAGGTCTAATAGAATTCACGGGGGTACCTCCATTTTTATCAAGCAGCATATTCCTGCGAAACCTCTTGAGTTAAACGAGTATTGCCGGGAAGTTGATGCAGAGTTTTGTGGCATATTATTACCAACATCAAATACTGCCATTATTTGCCTTTATAATTCATGCCTTGGAAAGTTCAGTATTTTTTAAACAAACTTGAAATACTTTTAGAGTATCTAATAACAGTATCTAATAAAATTATCATTTTAGGTGATTTCAATATTAACTTTAGAATGCCCAATCCAAATAGTCACCTTACTGAGTTGATATTCTTGATTAATACTTACGGCCTACAGGTCAGCACATCTTAATTTACTAGAATATGTGCTACCTCACAAACAAGTATAGACAACATACTAACTAACTTGGATAGTGATCTCGTTAGAGTCGGAGTCATAGATCCCTGTTTGTCGGACCATCTTGGTCTGGAGATGCATATCAAGGAAAATTCTCAAATCAGCCCTGCCTCAGTAAAAATCAGTAATCTAAGTAAGAAAAACCTAAATAACTTTAACAAATCGCTACAAAACATAAACTGGGACATATTTTACAAGGACGAATCCAATGTGAACTTATTAATTGAGTTTGTTTTGAGTACTTTTTTCAACCTCATAGAAATGCATTTTCCTTTCAAGGAAATAAGTGTTAAAACCAGCTCGTTCACTCCAACGTCTGGTTTACTGATAACTTGCGTTCTATGAGAAATACTTTGACTGCTCTAAAAACTATTAGTGATGCTACCAAATCCCCTCAGGACTTTGATGCATATAAATCATTTAGAAAAAATTACAGAAAAGAAATCAACAATGCAAAATTTAATTCTTACAGGCAATATTTAACAAACTCTAAAAATAGGTCTAAAGACTCTTGGAAGCTTATCAAACATGAAAGCAATAATGTTCGAAAAAGCACAGAAAGTAAGATTGAGGCCGAAAACTTCAACGAATTTTTCTGTACCGTTTCTAGTACGATTATAAACTCTCTGCCAAACTTTAATGTCTCCTATTCCGATCATCTAAAAAAAATGCCACGACCATCGTCATCATTTTATATGACCCCCGTTGATGAACACGACGTTGCCAGTGCTATTATAAAATTGAAGAATTCCAATTGCTATGATATGTATGACATTAACACTAAAATGCTCAAGTATTGCTATAAAACTATTGTTCCTTATCTTACAATATTAATAAATAAATGTTTTACCGAAGGGATTTTTCCTGATTCCCTTAAGGTCGCAAAAGTGTTGCCAATTTTTAAAAAGGGTAATCCCGACCAAGCTGATCATTATCGTCCTATCTCAATCTTGCCTTAGTTTGAAAAAATCATGGAGTCAGTTATGAAGGACAAGCTTGTATCCTATTTTGAGCATTTAATAATACTGGTTAACAATCAATTCGGCTTCAGGAGTGGCCGCTCCACTATAAGTGGTATGTTGGAGGTCGTGAATGACATAGTCGAGGGCCTGGACGGGGGCGAACTAAGGTCCGCTGCCTTGTGTGACCTCTCCAAAGCCTTCGACTGTGTCTCTCATGCCATTCTCTTGGATAAATTGAAGTATTACGGAATTAACGGCACACCCCATCTTCTGCTACAATCATACTTATCCAGTCGCAAACAGGCTGTTTCGATAAACGGAAAATTGTCAAATTTAAAAGAAGTAAAGACCGGCGTTCCACAGGGTTCAATCCTCGGACCGATCTTATTTATTATATATATATATATATATATATATATATAAATGATTTTAGTACCAGTGTAACTCCAAATAGATGCGTTTTATACGCAGATGATGCTACAATCATAGTTTCTTCTGTTAGTCAGGACTCTCTTCAAGAAAACACTGTCAGTGCTTTGTCTAGTGCACAAAACTGGTTTTCCAGTAACAGTCTTAAACTAAATAACGACAAAACGCAAGAAATAACATTTAGCTTTAGTAGCGCATCCATTGAGGGCAATTACGTCAAACTGCTGGGTCTATTGCTGGACGATGGATTAAAATGGTCTTCTCATATCGATAATCTTTGCTCAAGATTGAGTGGTCAAATTTATTTGCTTAGGCAACTTAAGAAAACATTCGATAAAAAAATCCTGTTAATGGTTTATTTTGCCAACATTCACTCTCTGTTGAGTTATGGTGCAGTTATCTGGGGTAACGCATCCCAATCCGACATAGCATTTAAAATGCAAAAGCGGGCAGTCAGGACTATAGATGGTCTTGGCTCCCGTGATTCATGTCGAGCAATTTTTAAAAAACTTGGTATTATGCCTCTTCCTTGTATTTATATTTATCATACCCTCCTTGAAATCCACTCCCACTCTGAAAGATTCACCAAACTATCATACAATCATACGTACGGTACAAGATCTTCGAACACATTACTGATTCCAAGGTATCGACTTGTAAATGCTGAGCGAAGTGCATTAAATGTATCTCTGTATAACAAACTTGGCAATGCTGTAAAAATACTAAACTACATAAAGTTTAAAATTAAAATAAAAATTTTTTTCTTAGAAAACTGCTTTTATTCTGTTAATGAATACATGGAGGCACCGTCTGTGAGCTAAATACTTGTATTTGTATGTCTTTTTTGTGTTTTTTACTAAAAATAAGAATATATTCTGTATCTAGTTGGCTACAATTGTTGTTTAGTAATGTGTTATTTGTTTATTTTTATGCATTTTCCTTTGACTTGCAACAAACATGTAAAGAATGTAACGTTGTCAAATAAATATATATCTATCTATCTATCTATATTGCACATACTTTATAAACAGGGTGGTCTGAAATAGCATTAAGAAAATATAGAGGTGTATATATTGTCCCAAAATAAGAAAAAATGTCATATGAACAAAACCTGAAGATTAATAGTCCAGGATAGTTTTCTGCCAATGTAATGGTTTAAAGATAGATGTCGAGAAAATCCATTATTTATAAGAAAACTGACTTTTTACTGATGAGGCAGACTTTACTCGAAAGGGATTTATTAATTTCCATAATAATCATGTGTGGGCTGAAGAAAATCCGCACTTGTTTTTTTAATCGCGTTATCAAGATAAGTTTATTATAAATGTTTGGGCAGGTATTCTAGGTGATCGTCTAATACGGCCTTATATTCTACCCGTCCGACTAAATGGACCAGCATATCTTAACTTTCTGCAAGATGTTTTAGTCAACTTATTAGAAGATGTACCACTGGAAATAAGAACAGTTATGTGATTTATGCATGATGGTGCCCCGGCACATTTTATTTATTTATTTATTTATAAATCATAGCCCAACACAAAGTAAATAATAGGGCTGAATACAAACAGTTTCATAAACATACATGTCTATAAACTACTATTAAACATTTAAAATTTGCATTAATCATATAACATTTATATCGCTAATATAATATATATATATATATATATATATATATATATATATATATATATATATATATATATATATATATATATATATATATATATATGTATATATACATATAAACCACTATATCACAGCTGAGATAGTTCGAACGAATTGATTAAAGGGTATGCTAAGATCACAGTGATGTGCTACTCTATTGTAAGTAGAGCATATTTTATATATGGGTGAACAAAACATGATATTTGTGTTTGCCCTTGGCGGGTAGAAAAAATTTGCTCGGGTTGATCTGTTAAAAGTTCTAGGCACTACAAATCTAAGTCCCTCCAACAAAGAAGGACAGGCAATGCTACCATTCACAATTTTATGTAAAAAAATATGCAGTGCATGTCTCTGCGCTTTTGCAAGTTATCAAATTTAAATCTTTCCAGTAAGATAGCATTACCTATCCCTCTCCGAGGATATACGCCATCTTCTCTTAAAGCCAAATACTTGAGAAATTTTCTTTGCACCTGTTCAATAGCGAGAATGTATTTATTATAAATTGGTGACCAGATTATCGAGTTATATTCTAATTTGCTTCTCACTAAGGAATTAAATAAACGCTTCAGTGAATCTATGTTACCAAAAGATCTGCAGTTCCTCAAGAGAAATCCTAACATTCTAGTCGCCTCAGATACCATCTTTCCAATGTGGTCACCAAAAGCCAACTTAGAGTCCAGTAAAATACCCAAATCCCGGGCACTTTCCACTCTCGCCAACCTAGTCTTATTTACAAAATAATTATATGAAATAGGTGACATCTGTCTACTAAATGTCATCACCGAGCACTTATCAGCATTAAGTAACAATTTATTTTTGTTACCAATCTAGGACCTTATCAAGAGCATTTTGTAATTTTTGCCAGTCCCCAAGGCTTTCTATAGGCAAATACAGCGTCAGATCATCAGCAAATATTTGAAGGTCAACATCAACACCCTCAGTAATATCGTTGTTGAAAACTAAAAATAGTAAAGGTCCTAGGTTTGATCCCTGGGGCACCCCTGAAGAAGCAATGAATGATGAAGACTTAAACCCATTGTATTGCACATACTGAGTCCGGTTTGTTAAGTAGGATTCGAAGAAATCAACCATGTTCTCAGTTAAACCGAATGCCCTCAGTTTGGATAAAATTATTCTGTGGTCTATTTTATCGAAGGCCTTAGAGAAATCGGTGAACACCACATCAACCTGACCCCTGCCGTCCATGACACTTATCAAAGACTGAACAAAACACGCCAAGTTGGTGGTAGTTGACCGACCTCTCATGAAACCGTGTTGGAACATAGTAAAAAGTGGTTCAATTTTGCTAATCAACGAATGCCCTCAGTTTGGATAAAATTATTCTGTGGTCTATTTTATCCAATGCCTTAGAGAAATCGGTGAACACCACATCAACCTGACCCCTGCCGTCCATGACACTTGTCAAAGACTGAACAAAACACGCCAAGTTGGTGGTAGTTGACCGACCTCTCATGAAACCGTGTTGGAACATAGTAAAAGTGGTTCAATTTTGCTAATCAAATAGTCATGCAATAACATTTCAAAGATTTTTGAAAAACCACAAATCAAGGATACTGGCCTATAATTCCGTATGTCCCTCTTATCCCCCTTTTTAAACACTGACATATCTTACTAACCTTCCAGCATTCTGGATATATACCACTGCTCAATGAAAGATTAAATATCTTTGCTAATGATTTAGCCAAAACACAGAGTGTATCCTTTACCAGAAAGCTAGGAACACCGTCCGGGCTCTTTGATATTTTGGGTTTTAGTTTTTTTGCTATATTTATAACGTCTGTTTCCGTGAACACCGGCATAATGACCGATGTGTTACTAACAATTTTTGAGCCTGCAGGATCTGAATTGACCGATACAGAATCATAGACACTACCAAAATACTTACCAAATGATGATACAATATCCATAGGAGAATCAACAACCCTGTCATCAAACATCATACTTGCCGGCATCGCACCGGTGTTTTTCTTTTGCTGAACAAACCACCAGAAAGCCTTGGGATCATGTGCAATGTTGTTCTCTACCTCAGTAATATATCTAGCGTAAGCAGTCTTGATCATTTGATCCGTTTCCCTTCTTAACTCTTTAAACTTATTTAAATAGGCAGCCTTTCCAGATCTTGTCAATTTTTTACGTACGTTACGTTTATGTTTAAGCTTTTTAATTATGTCCCTATTGTACCATTGAGGAAATCCACTGCCCCTATTACTGTACTGTGGAACAGATATGTCCATGATCGCTGAGAACATCTCATAAAATCTTTGGCGTCGTTCATTTACATCTGAAAAATTATCCAACTCGTCCCAATCGGCACTGGTAAGATCTAAATATAGAGCATGAAAATTTGCCTTTTTAAAATTATAACATTTTTCTGTGCTATGCACGTCAACCTCAAATTTTTGGTTTTTCTCTAATTTAATATTTACACTAACCTCCAATGCTAGATGGTGGCTGTCCTCAGCGACCATTGGGCAATTAGATCCTTCAACCTCACAACTAAAATTTGCAAATACTAAATCCAAATATCTTTGGTTCAAATTAGCAATATGGTTATACTGCTGGAAAGAAAATACATCCATACAGTTATAAACGAAACATAACATGAATGATTTATAACCTAGTTTCTACCATTATAGAATAAAGAGAACAAAGTTGTAGAAGTAACTCAAAATTTAACTCGAAGCCGTCACAGATCCAATATTAACTACCACTGAGAACCCGCTCATGGTCCACCGTACCATGGTTCCATTTTCTGTATGAGTGAAGTCTCTGCGAAATATTACTGCTATTATAGCTTGGGAACTGTTAAATCAGTTGCTAAAATATAACAGTTTTTAACAGCGATCGTGTCGTGTGTTCGTGTTTCTCTGTTTTCCAGTAACACAAACACGTTCCACGCTGCCACTGAATCTTACAATTTTACAATAAGTTATACTAGAGACTATAAAGAATACAACGAACGGCCGATCTCCCTTGAGACATTTGGTGAGTTTACTGGTTTATGGTTTAAGAGTTTTGGTCCACCATTATATATACATGTAGATACATAGTATATATATTTATATAATGGTAGACAAACTTTTAAACCGTAAACCAGCAAACCCCCTAAATGTCTCAAGGGAGACCCGCTTTTCGTTGCACGGCTATGTTCGTCTAGGTATTATTTAGTCTATACGCAGTATATTTTAAAGAAAATTTTGTATTTTTTATTTATTCCATTTCTATCTTTTGTTTGCTTTTTGATATTAATATTGAATTAAGTGCCGAAATATTATATGTCCTTGTAATAAAAGTTAATAATACCAATTTATAAAAAATATATATGTATGAATAATAAGTAATTAATGGGTAAAGTTTGTAGTCCAAGACCTAGCGACTCATTATATTTCTAATTGTAGACATACACTAACGTGTACAATTTTTATAACAAAACTTACCCCGCGTTATGCACGACATTGAAAAGGCTTGGATGTCAAAAATCAGAAAAAAAAATGTGTTGTGGTGTATTTAGTACTTTATAGGTACACTCTGAGGGTCAATAATTGCTTGTGAAGTGAAATGTTTTATTATTTTCTTCAGCGATAATAAATACACGATATATTAGATTTTGACAACGGAAAATTCTACATCAGTGAGTATTTAAATCTAGAAAATTTTCTTCTTGATTATCCGCGGGTATTTCTTAAGTAATAAGTAGAAATGTATATAAAAGATATTGACACGATTGATTTAATATATATAAGTTAAAAATACTTTTGTCAAAAAGTCCTTTTTAAAAACAAAAAATTTTTATTTCAAAATTACAAGTTGTTACAATTGATTCTAATACAAGACTAATATCTATAAAATTAAATAAAACAAATGTAATGTAAATTGATGACACGTAATTTGCTGACGGTGCTACGTCGCGATTGCGGTCATCGCTCGGGTCGTTGTTCTGCTATCTTCTTATGGTAGGAAATTATACTTTTATAATTTAATGGGGTAGTAAACCCATAACTCCTCCCCCCTTAGAATGAGGCATCGTTGGGAAGATTGAGCTTGATGTCTTCGGGAGTTTGGTGTATTTCCTTAGGATTCCTTCTTATAAGGAATTTTTGAATACTTCTTCTCCTTACAATGCAATAAGTGCCTGCTGCACTTATTAGAACTAAGTATAGTGCCATGGTCCATAAATTGGGTGTGTATATTTTCTCTGCAGCATCATCATAGATGGGACTGACTGGGTTTAAGTGAGGAGATGCGAAATTTAGTTTCCTTAGCTCGATTTGGAATTTAAGTATGTTTTCTGGTTTAACCCTCAGGTTTGGTGTGTTTATCACCAGCGGGCTTCCAAAACTTGATTCTTGAAAGAACAGTTCTTGGTTCCTGAATAATAATGTACATTGACTTTTTCTTATAAGAAATATTCCTTTTAATTCTTTGGTTTCAACTTGATTTTCGCAGTGTGTTTGAATTTTTTCTTCGGTTGGGAAAACTGCTAAAAACTGGTTTAATTCCGGAACGATTTCTACATGATTCTCTAGGATTTTTAATTTTGTAAAGGTGCACTCGTTCGAGTTGTCTTTTAGCAGGACTTCCTTTTCACAGCTGGCGTTGCTAGTTGTTTGTAAAACGCTGGGACAATGATACGGTTTACCGTGGGTACATATATCACTTAGAGGTTTAATTAGGTTACCAGATTGTGATATCAGGAGATATCTTACATTGGGAATAATTGTGACAAATTCTGATTCATATTTAGTAGGTATAGGTATAAAATGGTACAAGTTAAAATTTGTTTCGAATTCAATCGGTAAAGAGAGGAAGTAAGAAATCCGATTATAATCTATATTGCAGTTAATTTTTAGAATGTCTTCGAAATCAAGTATATTTTCGAATTTAAGTTCAAAAGGAAGTTCATTTTTATAGTGTTGTTGAATTTTTTGTAGCTCGTAAAATAGATCTTTTGTTTTAATAATGCTTGGGTGTAGAATTCCTAATTTACAAAAAGTTATAGAGTTTTCAACGTCTTGAAGAGTATTTAGGATGGCATTATATAATATAATAAGCTGATTAAACAAATCTTTGGCAAAAAGTAAATTTTGGTGTGTGACACCGTTCATGACAATTTGATTGAGTTGCAGTATTCTTGATTTTAAAATATACTCGTTATGTTGTATATTTATAATAGTTTCGTTAAAGTTTTTGACAATTGCATCACTGACAGAATACTGCATTTTTAGCTGATTCTCAATGCTTTTTTCGTTAGCTTGTAGGTGATTAAGAATTTTGTAAATTTTGTTTCCGTCATCAGCGTCCAAATTGCCTGTAACCCCTTTTATAATGTATCCTAGGCCGTTGATTAGTCCTCTTTTTGTACGATTTTCATGATGAATTTTAATATTTTCCATTTTTTCGAAAACTAATTTTTGACTGAAATTGGCAATTCTATAATAATCGCTAAGATCGCTATCTAGGAGTGTATTATTACTAAAAATGAGCTTAAGATTACTAAATTGCCTGTTAAGATTACTAAATTCTAAATACACAGGTTCTAAATTATAATAATGTACAAGAGTATGTTCTGTCCTTTGAAGTTTCGCGGGACCCAGGTTAACTGGCAGAATCCCTAGATTTTGCGTTATGTTCTTTATTTCTGTTCCTTGTCCGGTGGCGAGGAACCTGAAATATTTTGAAATTTAGGGTTTGTTACTAAATGTTTTTTTCGAGGTCTTTTGATATTGGATAAGTGGATTTTGTCGACAGTGTTGCCATGTGTAGTGTTAATTTTGGCAGTTTTAAGATTTTTGTCGATAGTTGTAATTTTTTCTGGTTTGTATTTGTTGGTCGTTTTGCTTTGTTTCTGTTTATTGTGAACAAATACTTGTTCTGGTACATCCGGTAAAATTTCTTTATTTTCGTTAGTTTTATTTATCACGCGTTCTTTTTGGTTTTGAATGTCCGTGTTTAGTTTTTCGTATAGTAATTTGATTTTATCTCGGTGTGTAGAAACATAGTTGTTTATAAGTTGGTTATCTAGGTTTATGTTGAAGGGCGACTCTGTGTGTAAATGTCCATTTATGATTTCGTATGGTTTTAGCTTAGTAACGGAGTGTATAGTGTTGTTGTAGGCCAAAATTGCGTAAGAAACTTTATTTTCAATCGGTTCATTTTTATAATCCTTTTGATTGTTCAGAAGTCTGATGTGTTCAATAAGAGTGGAATGGAACCTTTCTATTACCCCGTTGGACTCCGGATGTTGGGAACTAATAAAATGGATTTTTATTTTGTGAACTGCTAGTAGTTCTTGAATTACAGAATTTCGAAATTCAGGGCCATTGTCTGAAATAACTTGGTCGGGAATACAGTGATGGGAGAAGAATTTTATTAATTTATCTGCCACTTCAATGCCCTGTGAAGAGTTAAGTCTATAAGCCTGGGCATATTTTGAAAAGGAGTCTATGATTGTTAAAAATTTACAATTGTCAAGGGTTAAACTGTCGATGTGAAGAATTTGAAAGGGTCGAACAGCTGTAGGTGTAATATTATATTGGAGGTTAAGAGGACGTCGTTCGTATTTAGTTATTTGGCATATTTCGCAAGAGTTTATATAATTTTGTATGTATTTCTGTTGGTTTGGCCAATAGTAGGTATTTTTTATGCGATTAAAAGTTTCGTCAATTCCTCGGTGATTTGTCTTACCCTCATGATGATTTTGTATAGTTTGCTTGATTTCGTCTTCGGATATAACGTCTATTAATTTTTTCGTACATTTTATCATTTCGATTTCTGAATTTTTAAAATATTTTTGAAGAGTACAGCTAAACTTTTCGTATATAGGGTCTTCAAAATATAAGTAATATTTGGTTTTTGGTACAACATTTTCTTTAATAAATTTTATGACGTCTTTATCAAAATCGGTTTTTGAAAATTGTACGTGGGTTCTTTGTTTCGTTTTATACAGGTTAATTTTTGTCGGTTCGGCAGGAGCAAAGTTTACTTCTGAGATAATGATCTGATTTTTTCCGTAGTTAACAGGACATTCTACTATAGGAATTCCAACAATAGGGTTCTCTACGTTAGAATGTACGGTGACGTCAGTGTCGTCTGTTGCGTTTTCTGGATTGTCGACATCTCCAGCCTCTGCTATGAGAGATTGATTGTCTTGTTGTTGTTGGTCTAGTGTTTCGTGTAAATCTTGAATATATTTGTTTAATGAAAAGATGGAGCTCGTCCCGGGATTCGTCTCGTTTGTATTTAACTCGATTCTCGAAAGCGCGTCCGCGTTTTTATTTAGAATGCCCTTTTTGTAGACTATTTCATAGTCATATTCTTCTAATTTTAGACGCCATCTTACCAGCTTAGAATTTGGTTCTTTTAGGGAAAATAACCACTCGAGAGGTTTGTTAATTGAGGCGGCATAGTAGATTTTGGCTTAAATTGGTTTAATGCCCTATTGTGTTTCATATTTTGAGAAATTTTTATTTTCTGCAAGTTTGCAGAAACCGTTTCAATTTGGAAATCGTTCGTTAACATGCCTAATGCTGTATTAAGATCACCTGGATTTTTTGTACGCATCAGCGATCCGACGGGATCTTTTAATCCTCGTAATAATACCCTTAGTGCTAAATTACGACAGTATTGAGACAATATCGGAGCCTCATTTGCATTAGAATGTGTAGAAATAAAAGAAATTTGCAAGTTTAAAAGTTGTTGTACTCTGTTATAAAAATCGAAGTGGCTCTCGTTATTTTGTTTCAACCCTGCCATTTCTATATTTAAGGTATAAATATCGCGTTTGTCCGCGTAAGCATTGAGAAGCGCCTGTTTTAGATCATCCCATGTATTTATGAGACAGGAGGATATATTTACTGCGGCTTCACCTTTTACTTTAGCTAGAATACTTGACATTAAGTATTCATTTTGAAAATCTGTCAAATCAGTCGTATTATAAAATTTTGCTACTAATTTTTCGCAAATGGTAATAAATCTAGGTAAAAGCTCTGTTTCACCATAAAACTCTGGGATCATTCCCAAATATTCTGATTTTAAAGACATTTTTAAATTTAAATTTAAATTACTATTAGTAATATTTAAAGAATTTCGCCTTTTTGGCGTTGGTTTTTTCTTTAAAGGAGATCTTGTGCGATACAAGTGAGTGGGTGAGCCTGAATCAGAATCTGTATTTTCGTCTGAGTTTTCAGATATACTTGTTTTTGAAATGTTTAAAGAACCTCTAAATGACATAAAAGTACTTACAGTAAAACCAGTATCTTTTCCATATGCTTGGATCTGCGGTGAACGTCCTTCGATGTGCTTCGAAGAAGTTTGAGCTGTTCAGCAACAAGTTTTCTTCATATACCTTGAAGAATCTTCTTGTTAGGCTACTCAGTTCACCTAACTGGATCACTGTTCACGGGGGTTGCGTAACGTGACGTAAAAGTCCGAAATTTCGCGAAACTCCCGAAAAAGTTCTTATGCCCAATAAATCGTTGACACGAACCGGATTTATGTGCTTAAAGCCGTTTGGACATCCTACAACGACTGCGCCAGTTAAAAATACTTTTGTCAAAAAGTCCTTTTTAAAAACAAAAAATTTTTATTTCAAAATTACAAGTTGTTACAATTGATTCTAATACAAGACTAATATCTATAAAATTAAATAAAACAAATGTAACGTAAATTGATGACACGTAATTTGCTGACGGTGCTACGTCGCGATTGCGGTCATCGCTCGGGTCGTTGTTCTGCTATCTTCTTATGGTAGGAAATTATACTTTTATAATTTAATGGGGTAGTAAACCCATAACTTATATATATATATATATATATATATATATATATATATATATATATATATATATATATATATTACCTATAGGCCAAGAAATCTTCCATTTTTCTACTATATATATATATATATATATATTCCTTATTTTAATACTGATCGAAATGAACCTAAACTGATCAATTTGTTATTTAAATGGATAACATGTAAAATTAATATTAGCCCAAAAATATGGCCCACCTAAATAAACACTATTCAAACTAGCTCCGATTCACCCTTTAGTGCCATGATTAAACAATATATATATTTTTTTAATTTCAAAATTTTTGCTTTTAACTTTAATCGTAACTTTAATTGTAAATCTTAAATTAAATTTCAGAGATTTCACAATAACTCATTAATAACATAATGTGATACTGTCGCACACACAACATCACTTTTCTTTAAATTGCATTTATATCTTTAATACCATTTTTTTCAGTATTGGTTAATTTATTCATTAATTTTAGTTTTTGACTTATAAATTTAATGATTCAAAATGTGTATTAAGCCCTGCACAGTTCGATTGCATCCTGGTGTATTTTGACGACTTCTGTGTACGTCCTATCTAGTTCTTTGCAAGTCCTACCGAAAAATGTATACACCTAATACCTGATGACCCCTTAGTGAGTCCATTGGAACAATATTTTTCTTAAAAATTATGTTCCGGATCTGTCTTTGAAAATGTCCGCAATAAATACGGGGATTTTAGTCCCTCTCGGTTCCACATTTCAAAGCGGTTAAGTACTTATATTTGCTAAATTATGGAAGATTAAATTTTATTATTTTCCTTCTTTGCTAACGAGTCGAAACGGAAGGAATCCAGAAATTGCTTTCAGTGTCGTTTTGTTGTTCTATGTACAAAAATAATACCTATAATATGCATTTAAGAAATTCAGTCAAAACTATCGATATACATTATTTCGACGTAGCTTTTCCCCCAGGACTAATTTCCTAGATTCAAGCTTGGGGCCCCAGATAGAACATTTATTTTGACTAAAATGAGATTGGAGTTTGAAAAACCATATTAATTTCTGTAATTCCAAGCGAGTCTCAGTTACTCTGGTTTAGTCTTACCTATTGCGCGTATTTATTTTTTATGAAAACTGAAAAACATGAGTTTTTAAAAAAGTAATTGGAATGGAGATTTGATCGGATTGTAACCGTAACTAAATATAGATATGTGTCATGTGTACATATAGAGTGCGGAATCATTATTACATGTTGAATAAGCTGTTAAATAGCTGTATATAAAATTTTTGATCGTTAGAACTAACGCTAAAAACCAACTAAAATGTGTTAAATAACCTGGGTCATTCACTGGTCTTGAGACACTTAAGTTTCTCTGATATACAGGTAAAAATACTAAATATAAGTTGATACGTAGCTACGCCTACGCCTGGGCTAGTACCTCGTCTGCCTATTTTCCTAGATAGATGACATGGATGATCGCTGATAGTGATGATACCAAAACCGTTGTAATTCAAATGATCTTTTATTGCTCTTTGATGGTTTTAAGTGGGGTTTCAGTGGGTTTTCAGAGTACTTCGTTGTAAATTTTCAGACAGTTTATAATATTTAAGTCACCATGTATCAATACAATTTTATATAATTTTTTAATAGTTCAGTTTTTATTAAAACAAATTATAGACTGAAATCATCTAATGCTCACTAAATCACGAACTGCATGACTTGAACAAACAAGTGACTAAAAATGAAAAACATTTATTTAATACATTATATATGTACGTAAATTAATTTGATTAATATTGAGTTTTAAATGTTAACTATGTATTTGTTTTGCGTATTTCGAAAATCACTTATTTGCACTATTAGGTTATGTAGGTAAACAAATAATGTGGAATTTAAATTTATGAAAATCTTTTCATTCACAACTTCGTTTTAATCAGGCAATAATGGATTGGGATTGGGAAGTAATCGATTACTGTAATTGATTACATTGATTGTAATTAGGAATCGCGGCTGATTACTTGTTTTAAGAGTAATTATTAATTTGTAATCGATTACAATTTTTGAGGAATTTGCAATCATTTCCAAAATTACTGTAGTAAAGGTAATACTTAATAATTACTTGTAGGAATCGTGATTCCTTATTGTAATCGTAATTCCTTTAGTAATCATGATCACAATGAGAAGTCACGATTCCTTTTTGTCCTCATTTTTGAGGAGGCTTTATACCGAATACCGATAAAAATTAAGTTTTGCGCGCGGTGGACTGAGAGTGGGGGGTGTTAACCATTCCAGGACGATATATTTTTACCTTGTATTTTATGGTGTTATTCATTTATGAATGATAAATTTTACTTGCTGCATTGTAAACATAATGTAACAGGTAAATTTTCTTTATTGGATTATAAAGTCCACTACGATAAGGAAATATTTACAGTCTATTCTACTACCCCACTACTACTACAACGGTTTTCTTTATCACTAGAAAAACTTTCGTTATGTATGTATGATACATGCCTGCCGTCATTCACTCCGGTAGAGCGAATGTTTTAATTCGTTTCTATTATAGACTCTCCTAGACGTCACTCCCTGAGTGACGAGAATTTTGAAAAATTATTCGTAATGAAGGCCAATAGTTGTTCAGCTTTTTTAAATAGTTGTGTCCCTTCTACTTATGTTACAGGGTATCCAGTAAGGGCTTGTTACCAGCCGCAAATTAAAAATTCTTTATGCTACAGCACTGAAGATATATTTAGGTTCTCATGCTGGCCAAAAGAAGGTGTGATTTCTCCACTATTTTATAAAATTAACTTATCTTATGAAAAATGTGCACATAAAGTAGGTTGCGATTAGGTTCACTGAAACCTTCAACAATTTTTGTACAAAATTTGTTCAACATTTCATAATACTCTGTCGGAGCAATAGCCCAGTGGTCCAACGCGCTGGGTTTGTGACGCGTCTCCGGCACTAGACCAGGTTCGAATCCTGGCCCGGCCGCACGCTTAATAAAAAAAATGTGGCCAGACATTTAGTAGGTTTGTCACAAAAAGTGGAAGGTGGTAGAGGAATTCTTCCTCGACCGAGGTGGTACCACCCCACATATTATCCTCTTAAAAGGGCTGGTGAAATCCCAACGGATGTTTCTAGCTCTGGATGTGTGTGTCGATTCCCCAGTACACCCACGGTACATAGTACTTAGACTTAGGACTTCGTGGGCTGTCAGAAGATAAAAAAGCACTGTAATATGGCGGACTGTCATCATAACTTTAGTCTGCCTTAACGGAATTAAACAAGTGGTGGCTCATTTTCAACTTTTTTGAGCTTGTTTCAATTGAAAGTAACGTTTTGGTTGGTTGTTATTAGTTTCTAACACAAGAAATAGAAGGCGTTAAATAAAAATTTCCCTAATTTGTACTTTTTTCTTCACACCTTGTATAAAAATAGGTATGGAATATTATTTTCAGTTGTTTAGGGGAATTGTATTTTTATTTTTAAATATATTATTTACTAATATGAATTATTTTTTCTTTTGGTCAAGCAAAAAGTACTCACAATTGCAATCGTGTACCTATCGTTTACGATTACAAAAGTAATCGGGAATTGATTACAATTGTTACCTATAATCAGTAATTAGTAATTGATTACTTTTTCGACCAAGTAATTTTAATCAGTTTAATCGATTACTTTTTTGCTGTAATCGTCCCAGCTCTGATTGGAACATGGATGGGAAGTACCTAATTTTAATACATTCGTGAGAAAATTTAAAATATAGCGCAAACACCTACTCTTAATATACCTTACGCCTCTTTTCTTTTTTCAGATTCTGTACTCTCTATACTTCCCAATTAAGACTTAATAAATCTAGAATCATTGTTCTTAAGTTCGTTAAAATTTTTAACTGGCCGGCAAATTTGTGACTGCACTGAGAGCTTGCAAATATAAAGAAGGAGATGAGTAGAAAAGATTCCATATCTAAAGTATATACAATTCAAAGCAAAGATAAGCCGATGTAAATATTAACCCTACACGTCACAGTCAGACGATCTCGTCGAGCCTCCAGCAGCTTCCTATTCGTATTGGCCGACCGGACATTAAATTGAAAGAGGCGTGCCAGAGAGCTATCGGCGGTATTTCGCAGGATTGTAATTAGGCTGTCGAGTGAAAAAGGCTATTCGACTTTCTTTCGAGTTTTGCCTTGTTTTGTAGTTTTAATTTTTTGCGTTGATTTTTAATCGTTGTTTTATTTGTTCGGTTGTCAAGGCTGGTAATTCTTTTAGTTTTTATTTAATTGTAAATAGTTTTGCAGTTTGAAGTTTTCCTTCTCATTCTCAATGCGGCCCTGTTCAATTTCACCGTTTGAACCGATTACTTGTAGGCAGCGTGCAACTGTTTATATTCGGTTTATCGTCGAAATAAATAAACTTTAGGTTTCCTTCAGAATGATCTCATCAGTCACTGACATGGTTCGTATATAAGTCCACCTGTCCGTTTTGCAACTAATGCATATATTTACTGAATTCCTGACTAAAGAATGAGTTATGTTTGCTGAGGTTGGCTCAGATAATATATGTTTCTGTGACCTTGCGTCAGGAGATGTGGAAACCATCTTACGACTTTTCTATAGCACAGTTGATCGTGAATGATAATAGCAGTGTTGCTCTTGCAATTCCTTTAAAATATCAGCCCGTTTCCCCTTTTCTACTCAAGGATTTTAAAAGAATTAATATCAAAGAGTGAGCAAAATTTACTCGGTCATGTGCTAGAGACTGTAGGAGTTGTAGGACGATATCGAGGAAACACATCCCCAGCTGTATTGTATTACGGTATGTTACTATAATTCCTTTGCTTTGACTACATAATAGTAATTAATGCACCTACAATATGGAATATGGCATATAACCCAAATAAATCTGAAATATATTTTTTTTATATTCTCTAGATAAATTAACTGTTGATGGCGGTTGCTGATATTCATTTATTTTGGTCTTTATTAACAAAACAAAGGATTTAAAACTACAAATTTTCGAGCGAATTTCGAAACTTGTAAAACGTGATCCCATTGGCTGTGTCGTCAAAACTGAACTTATGACTCATCATGAGTATATGGCGAATTCCAGTGTTGTAGAGTCATCGACAACTCAATAAAAATGGTATTTAATGCATAACTCATCCAATGAAATATCCCTGCACTTAAAGTAGAAGGTTCCTAAAATCTTATTCATGTATACTTCAAGCCGAAATCGGTCCAGGAACCTTCAAATTTTGCAACAAAAATTGGCATTTCTGCGAAATTTTAACATATCTTCTTAATAATTTCGAGTAAATAAACTGCAATTCTTTATTTTCATGGCAATCTTCGAAAATTCAACAATTTTCAAATTTTAGATGTCCCCGATGCAAATAAACCTATTTATTTATAACTTTACCGAAAAAATAAGCGACTTAAATTAGTGGGAGGTATTCCTAGATAATTAACGCATACAATAAACCCAAAAAGAATCACTAAATAGGGTAAATAGTGTGGAATAATGTCGATTAAAAATAGGATTTGTCGGAAAAAATCAAGAAAATCCTAATTTTACCCCTTAAACACGCTCCTGGATGACTCATTCGGTATGCATTTTAAAGTGTGATTATCCCTTTCTAAGATAGTGCTGAAAAATTGGGAAAAAATTGGATAGGAAAAAATACAGAATGATTCAAATGTTCCGATATCGAGGGCAAAAAAAGTTAAAAAATCGAAATTTAATCAGTGATTGTTCCCTTCCTATAGAGAATGAAGAAACTAAAAAATATGGATATCATATACTTCGACGAGCTCTTTCCGATGACGTATATGGGATTTTAATTTGAACCCTTTTGACCCCACAAAAAATTAAAAACCGTGAAATATTTGGGTCAAAAATCTAAATTTCCAGTTTTTTTTGAATATTTCCATTTCCAGTGATTTTACGTTTAGATAAATGTATTGCAAAAAAAGTATTTGAGATTTTTGAAGTTTCACTTATGAGTCCGTTTTTCGATCTAACGTTTTGTTTTCGAGTTATTAGGTATCAAAGAGGGCTCTGGAAATGGCATTTTTCGACCTAAAAAAATTCAAAAGAGTTATTTGCCATTTTCTGATCCTCACCAGTTTCAGTGGAGTTCTGAAGCTCCGGGCCCCCTATATACAATCTCCGAAAATTTACATCGATTTAATTCACATTTGCGACCTGTACCCGATTTCAACGGAAATCGCGGAAATTTCGACTTTGACGTTTAATAGCTCCGAAACGAAACATCCTTTATAACTGAATTTTTTACCGAAGCTAGTTGAACTGTTCCTCTATCAACCCAAAAAATTCGATTTCTCTCCCTCTGACTGTTTCCGAGAAAATCAAACCTGTTCGACTTTAAGTTAAGCTTTACGTTAACCTGTAGATTTTTGCTGATCTCCTGACGTCACTTTTCAAGGACAAATGTGGCTGCTTTTTAAATTTTAATAAATTATACCGAAAAGTAAACATTATTTGTAGCTAAATTATCCTAGTAATTTTCTTCAAATTATTTGTTTTGGGTTTGTAATGACTTCCTTAAACGATTTATGCAATAAAAAAAATATATGCATATTCCTTATTGGTCAAGAAATTTATTAGAACCGACTAAAAAGCTAACTTAGTTCAATAATTGTGGGTTTTTTTACTCACGACTGCTGCGTTCTTAATTTAAATAAATTATTTTTTTATATTTACGTGTTATATTTGTGAATAATTAACACGATTGCTTTTTAAATATGCATATTCAAAGCTTTTTACTGACTTTGTCAGTTAATAAAATTTTCGGGGTTAAAAATACATGCGAGCCATTAATGATTCCATTGGGCTTTAAGGGAACTTTAATAAGGGATTTGGGACTCCAAAAGAGCTTTTATATGTCCGAACGCCTCTACCACATTTAAAAAGCTTTTTTGTTGTTTTTGCTCAATATTTTGTTTCAGCTTTGTATTAAACATTTAGGCAAAAAGTCGAATCTGGCCTAATTTTAGGAAATTGTGTAATAAAAATGGAGCACTTAAGTAGCAAGTAAAGTTTAGTTTTTATCTGGGGCAGTCCTCGTAGGCTCCAAATCTAAGTATTAATGTATCGTTGGAAGAGAGAGAAGAAAAAAGTAAAGCAAAATATTGACCTGAACAATAAGGGAGAAACGCTAAACTTTTGCAGGTGAAAAGATCCATATTCTATACAATACACACTAGTACACAGGCCTGGAAAAAATTGGATATACTTCTTTATATAGCTGAATAGTATTCTAGGTAAAACAATACAGATGGATTGTCGAGATCCGCTAGGGCATTAACAAATAACTTTTTTATTAGATTTATAAAAAGCAAAATATTTCTCTAGATCTCAACTGTATTTTGCTAAAATAAAAATTAGTTTAGAGAGCATCATCAAAAAAAGTTTTTTGTAGTATTTTTTTTTATGGAGAAACGTTATCGGGTTTAAGAATTTTTAAAACTGTTTTTTTATCTGAGACAGCCCACGTAGGCTTCAAGCCTAAATACCGACGCGTACCGATGGTCGCCTGAAGAGAAGAGAAATGTAATCTATTGACACGGGATTTTAATAATTTGAGGTTGTGAGGGGAATGGAAAACATCTGCAGACAATTTGTTCCATAACCTGTGGATCTTAGTTATGAATGAGCGAGAGAAGTGGGATGTTTTAGGTTTTTGTAGATGAACAGTAAAGGGATCTGTAGCGTTAGGTATTTTATAAAACCAGTTATTATTTAATTGTAAAAATACAGGTATTAGGTTTTTGTCAAAAGTTGTCAATTGATGTGAATAAAACGCCTGTACAAAATATATGTTTTATGTGCTTTTGTTAACTTTACATGGTGTCAGGTGTGGGGTTTTGCTTAAATGCAATGATCCGAACTTAGGACTTTTAGAATATATAAATACTCCTTTAGAATCAGGTTTATCACCAGCTCAGTTGCTGTATGGTACAAAGTTAAAATCCACTTTACCATCTTTGAATGAATATGAAAAAAATACTCATGAAGCCAGTAAAAATTTTCAAGAAAAAGACAGAAAAATTTGAGAAAGAAATAAACGCAATTTTGATAGAAGAAATTTGCCAGAGCTTAATTCAGAAAATAAAGTATGGATTCCTGATCTTAGAAGACATGGTAAAGTAATAACAAAAATGGAACAGTACTCAAGATCATATATTATAGAAACTAGAGAAGGAGAGATAAGAAGAAATAGAAGACATTTGATACGTGACGAGAGTGAACCAGAGCAGCACAATAATACTATTAGTGGAGATACTCACGAAGAGGAGCCAGAACTAATAAATAGAAAAGTCGACCGGTCTCACTTGAGAAGGAATGTTTTAAAACCGTTAAAGTACCAATAAGCTTTTATTTATTAAAGAAAGGAAGATGTAGTGTTAGGTCTTTTATAATACCAGTTATTATTTAATTGTAAAAATACAGGTATTTGGTTTTTGTCAAAAGTTGTCAATTGATGTAAATAAAACGTCTGTACAAAATATATGTTGTATGTGCTTTTGCTAACTTTACAGGATCCATACGTAACGCGCCTCTTGTTATTCTGTTAGGAACAGTCAAGGAGGGAATTGCAGCGGCCAGTTCTTTAGAGCAACATCCGTAGAAGTATCGGTAGAAAAGGGACAAATCCCCAACAGCGCGGCGATGAGCGAGAGAAGGGTGTTTGTTATAAGGACTAGGCATTGATGAGTATTGTAATTACTTAATAACCGAACACGAGCCTACGCAACCTTCTTCTGGCTTAACTAGTGATGTAAGGATACGTATCCAAAAATCCGTTGGATCCGAATATTAAAAGAATCCGGATTATCCGGAACCGGCCGAGAACTTGAATACGAATTCGGAATGAAAATAAATTCGCATCGGGTGGTTACTAATGCAAAGTGCAAAGAGAAAACGGAATCGGAATCGAGTGTAAGCGAACAACACGGTCTGCGATTTGGCATATTTGATATTGGTGCTTTCTCTTTCTAATGACATTTCCTAAAAAAAGATGGCATAGTTATCGGGGTAACGGGTATCATATGAGATGAGACCCATTGGTTAAACTAGTCCCGCCTCACCCGAACCGAATTCAAACGAGAACGGCGCGACGCGGTGCCTTCTTATCCCTAAACTTCGACTTCGAATGGTATGATACCGATACCGCATCGACCTACCTAGCCGTGTATCCGGATAGAAAATATTTTAGTCTGTTGCATGCATACGTATACATGATCTGTAACCGCTTTCGCGCGGGTCAAGAAATGGATTCGTATTCGGATAATGGATACGGATATTAGCTGATTCCGATTCCGTATGATTCGGATATCTAATGAATACGGATATTTACAACACTAGGCTTAACTATCTTCGTACCTGGTATGATTTCTGAAATTCCGGTGCATGCTATACGATACTTAATTTCCAGTATCTCGTATACCCGTTTGAAGGCCTATTCGGAAACGATGCCATTTCATTGAATACACTTTTTTAAATGCATTTAACTGAAATAATTCTGCTAAGTAATAATAAATTAAAAATTTGGTCATCTAACCCTTTTGCACTGACACTTTGTGTAAATAAAATTTGCATGGCCTAAAGTACACAAGGACCATTACGGATTTCATAGGGTTCAAAATGTATTTTAATGAGGGATTTCAAATGGTTTTTGGAGGCTCCAAAAGGGCTCTTATTTATGATGCCCAAGATCCCTTAAATAACGGTTGAAATTTTTTTATAGAGTGTCTGCTATTCAAAGAATTAAAAAAGGCTCGGTTAGATGTTACAACGAACTCGCAAATACTAATTACTTAATTAGATAACTAAATATTAGTTATTACTGTAAAAAAATTATCTATGCAGATTTACAAAAATCCAAAAAAAATGTATTTGAATTCTTTTCAATAGTAACGCGTATGTGTATGTACTGATGTACGCATGTATGTAGCAGGCGCGGCCCGTGAAATTTCAAAGTTGCTACTTATGGGACCCATACCAAATTCAGGTTTTTTAATAGTGAGCCTACTAGGAATGTGTTGGTACAGAAAAAAAATATTTTGCAATTTGCGAAAAAAAGTTCATTTTTTGAATTGACCCACCTGGGTAAAAAATTAACCCGCTTAGATATTTTATTTATTATTTTTTCTAAACAAATTTTACATCATTTTGTCGACAATTCTTAAATTTTAAGAGAAAAAAAATGTGTTAGTAGAAAGTTATGGTCATTTGAATTTTTTCAACCGAAAAATAATTTAAATTTTCGGTTGCAAAAAATTCAAATGGCTATAACTTTCTACTAACACATTTTTATCTCTTAAAATTTAAGATTTGTCGACAAAATGATGTAAAATGTGTTTAGAAAAAATAATAAATAAAATATCTAAGCGTGTTAATTTTTACCCAGGTGGGTCAATTCAAAAAATCAACTTGTTCTCGCAAATTGCAAAATATTTTATTTCTTTACCAAAACATTCCTAGTAGGCTCACTATTAAAAAACCTGAATTTGGTATGGGTCCCATAAGTAGCAACAGAGATATGCAACTTTGAAATTTCACGGGCCGCGCTTGGATGTAGGTACATACATGTACATGTATTGATGTACTGTATTGTACATCAGTACATATAGTACTGATGTACTATATGTACATGAGTAAAGAGTCTAGGAGGAATCCTTAGTTTTATTTTTCACATTTATATAAAAAACATTGGTTTTTGCATTATTATGAATTCCTTTAGTTCTACCAAACTCATACAGCTTGCAAAACCAATTCCGAAGCATTCATCATGTATCTTGAAATACAAGCACGTATTGGTATACATGATGAGGCTCTAAATCCTACATGAAGAAGTTCTAATTCCTTTTTTCTACAGCCAATAACAAAAAACTAGTTGTATATATATATTTACGGCGACATACTAGAAGTCAACTAAATAAAAAACAAATCAATTATTCATTAAAAATTCGCCGAGAGAAATAGACAGCCAAACGTCTCTACTAAACTTTGTTTTTGCTAACGTAACGAATCATAAAAGAAAGCGCGAAATCTTCAAACAAAGAGATCCTGAGAGACAGAGCCTGGGACAAATTTTCCTTAGATTATTACAAGCTTTTATTAACTGCACCTGTTAGTTTGTATGTTTGTCATTATGTTTAGGTCAAATATTGCAATCAAAATTTCGACTAGTTGTAGCTGAGCTAGAGCTTTGAAATTTTTCACACGTGTATAAGACCGGTGATAATGAAATATAGCATATTCAATGTTGTTCTAAATCTAATATGACGAACGCACCAAGATGGCGGATTACCTTTTTCTTTACAATCGCCTTGATGTGGGTATCAAATGAAAGGGTTTGACGAGTAGAATACAATAAGCTATGTGACGTCATTCTAAACCCAATATGGCGGACGCCACAAAATGGCGGATTTCCTTTTTCTTCACAATCCCCTTGATATGGGTATCAAATGAAAGGGTTTAGCGAGTAAAATACGATAATCTATGTGATGCCATTCTAAACCCAATATGGCGGACGCCACAAGATGGCGGATTACTTTTTCTTCACAATCCCCTTGATATGGGTATCAAATGAAAGGTTTAACGAGTAGAATACAATAAGCTGTGTGATGTCATTCTAAACCCAATATGGTGGAAGCCACAAGATGGCGGATTACCGTTTTCTTAACAATCCCCTTGATATGAGTATCAAATAACAGGGATTGACGAATAGAATACAATAATAACAGGTAAAAAGTCTCGAAATAATGATGCATTATCACAAATGCATAGGTTAAGATATAACTAAAAATTTTAAAATAAAAAAATGTAAATGTAAAATGTAAAAATACTTTTAAAAACCAGCTTTTATTGTTTAGATGTATAGTTTTTCATTATGGCAATGCTAAATGCTATTTATAAGTGGACACAGTTCGTGTGGGTGGATCCTAATAAAAGTAGTATCAAAGTTATCACTGAAACAGATATAATATATTATGCTAAATTTATTGTCTTAACAGCTTGTCGCGTGAATAGAAAAGAAAAAACACATACTATGAGATTGTCATACTTTTTAAGTATTAGTAATAAAATCTTTAAATATATATATATATATATATATATATATATATATATATATATATATATATATATATATATATATTTTTTTTTCTTACGTACACGCATACGAATGATCTCGTGACATTGTTGACAAATCATATTATATTATTAATGTCAGATCTGTCTAATTCTGGTTTGTTTCATTTTTTAAAGGTTGGCGGAAATTTTAAATACTTTCTAACGTATATTGCAGCATATACACATCAAACATTATCCGAGCCAAAATTATACTATCTAAAGATGATTTAATGAAACGCTACTCAGAAACGAACAGCAAAACATGTAAACAAGATATGGAATTTTAAAATTGGGGGAATTGTAAAGTTGCTATATCACAAGATCAATGTCACTCAGCCTTCTGTCATCTTTCAAAAAAAGAGTTGCTAAAAAAATTCTTCTATACATAATGATTTTTCCTTTCAAATTATTATTAAATAAACATCCTTCAGTTCCCCAAAAAAGTGCATCAAAGTTTGGATCCCTTAGATGTCCTGTTCCTGCCCACACTTGTCATTCGTCCCTTTGCGTCACACTGCGCTGTCCTCCGGATCCGGTGGATACTGGGGTAGGGTACTCCCTGCAGCTTGCATGCTTCCTCTGTAGCACAAAAGCTGCATTTTAATGCAGCTTAGGCAAAATTCCATGCCGAGTAGATTCTTTTCTTTGATTAAATTATATAAAATTTGCTGACAATTAATTTTTGTCTTGAAGCTGTAAATGTTATGGTGCCAAAAACTTTGTAATATATTTGATTTGATTTGATATCCGCCAGCTCTGGCACCTAGTGGCTGACCATCAAAATCGTGATGTAGATGAGATAAATGTTACCGCCAAAAAAAGAAAACTATGAGAAAGTTAATAATAGCTATACAATTTTATAAAGGAATTTTAATGTGGCACACATGACAATTACCCCAACAACGCAGATTGTGAAAATGCGTTGGTAAAGTTAGGTTACGAAAATATTGCTGTAACTTCTATTTTACTCCATCCAACTTTTTTAATAAAACTTTGGGAAACTGCATCTAAATGCATTGCAAATTATTTTTATCCTTTGTGAATAATGCCATTTAAAGCTCAGGTGTGTTTAACACAAAGTAATTTTTTTCATCATAGATGCAATATAACTTGTTGTCTAAATCGAATCTGACCTTTTAACCAAACCTCGACCTATCGTATTTTGTTGGTTATGCCTAATTCGCATACGGTATTGGGTAATATTAGTCTAAAAATTTTACCGTCTAGTACTGCGAAATAGCGTTGCCATTGCTCATATCCTCTTTTTCTCAATCTGCCGTCTCTTAGGGATTATTTGAAATTCCTTTTGAGTTATGTCAGTTTTTTAAAAAAACTATAGCGGATTCCGGGTAAAAATGTTTCATCATTATTGCAATAAAAGTACTAGGTCTTTCGTGAAAAGTGGATTTGTATTATCTTTTAAGAAAAAATCCTATAAAATTGTTATTTTATTGCAGACTTAAGTCATAAGTCAAAGTCATAAAAAAAAATATTTCAAAAAATAAAACATTTACAGTCATTAAACGAAATATATTCAAAGAATAAAAACGAAAGTAAAGCTTTGGCACAGCTTCTTCGCTTCCTATACCATGGAAATTTAAGGAACCTCAGTCTTAAAGATAAAACTAGATAGTAAAATTATAATCTAAAAAATGTTTTAAAGGTTGTTGAACGCAATTATCGGTTGGCGCCAGCGTGACACTTGCGACCTCTCGCGGTTACTATTCACATTCAGCAGGACCGTTTTTTTTTTCAATTAAAATATGAGCTGTTATGAACTGAAATACACAAAAAATAGAAAAAAATAAAATTTCGAGTTATGCCGGTTTTCTTATGTGTCCGCGAAATACTCTTCCACTCTGACCTTGTACTGAATAACTTTGGATTTTAGTAAAACCAATTGCTGTCAAGAAGTTAGTGTATAAGACCGTACATATGGATGTACATGCTGTACTATACAAATTGTTTGGTTGAGAGATTTTCTAGATTAGGAAAAATATCATTGGTTTTCTTGATTTTCTACATAAATTGCGAAATAAAAATGTATTAGCAGAGACTATAAAGAAGAATCAGTTATAATAGGTACATATTTAGAATCTATACATTTTCATCTTTCCGACGCAAATCAGCAGAAAAGTCTCACGATACAGTTTTCGTTACATTCTTTGTAGTTCCGAACCTTAGATTTATATTTTATTTGTATAAACAAGTTGAGTCTTTTGTTATAAATCACTTTCCTTTATATTTCTAACCTTCACCCAATCAATATTTTTGTGATTTTTACAATGATCCCCTATTCATTGCCATTTTGGGAGAATAAAATTTGCATGACTAAAAATCCACACAAGCTATTCAGGTTTCCAGGGGAGTTTAAACGGACCTTAATAAGGGATTTTAAATGGATTCCAGGGGCTCCAAAAGAGCTTTTATATGTCCGGACTCCTCTGACTAACACGGCTGAAAAGCTTTTTTTGGGTTTCTCCGGTACATTTTGTTTTGGCTCTGTACGAAATACCCTAGGAAATATGGGATAATGACCTTGTTTAATGTTATTGGAGATGCAATTAATTACTTTAATAGTGGACTAAGTATATTTAAAATTTATGTTGAGATCAATTTGTAAATAGTATGCCTATATGGACTGATACTATATTGGATTAGTCTCAATACATTTTAAGAAAATTTATTTTTACATTACAATTGTACTGTTCAACCAAGAAAACTATTATCCTTTTAAAAAGCTTTAATTAAAAAGCAACAAACTAAATTTTAAATTTGGTAATACTCCAGAAAAGTATAATTTTGCATGCGCTTTAATTTCCAATATTTCTATTTTTTTCTAGAAGAATAATATGCAAAAAATAAATCTTATAATATAACTAAGCGATTATTTAATTCAGATTTTTAGAAAACGCGACAGGACGATATTGTCATGCCTTTTATAATCTCTAGATCGCTGTTATTTTCTTTATATATATAAAATGCAAAGGCCTGATGGTTATATCAACGCTCAGGCTAAATCACTGGCCCTGGAGACACCAAATTCGATATAATATACATACATACATTCCTCGTACGGTGTAGATATCCACTAAAAAGCAATTTTTTAAAATTCCACTTATAAGGGGGGTAAAAACGAAATATGTGGCAACACTAGCGCGAAATATTCTCTGTAACCTCGGTCACTAAGACAGCAATTAAAGGACTCTTGGAAGGAACTAAAAAACTGAATGTAATATCCTCTAAAAACCACACATAGCTATTTAAATAACGCAAATGATATTAATAATTATTTTACAAATGCAGATCAGACAAATTTTACTCCTAAAATTGAAACTTTAAACTTTGATCAAAAAATCGCAAACATGTCGAAACATTCCGTTTAAACCGATAACAGAGTATGATGTTATGAAAATTGTTCAAAATATAAAGTCCAGTGGCATTTGGCTCTGATCCGTTTAATATAGACATTATCATTTTATTCTGTCCTCTGATTATTCCTAACATTACTCATAGGCATAGGTATGTATAATAAATGAGTGTATAACAAAGTCGATCTTTCCCAAAACGTGGAAACACGCACTTATAATTTCCATATCATGCGTGAATTGCAGATAGGATGTTCCTTTTATAAAATACTTAATTTTAAAGCACCGAAGTATCTTTATTGACTTTCCAGTCGAACAGATATCCATAATCTTAATCTGAGGCACAAAAATGTTCTCACTATCCCGAAATACAAAAAAATATCTTTTTAAACAATCTTTCAAATATTGCGACTTTTAGGTATCTATGTTATGGATGATTCGAACTGTCCAGCATCATGCGGTGTTTTTAAAAGAAATAATAAGCAAATTCTGCTCAACAGACAGAATGTTTAGCGATGAAATAAACAATGCTGATAAAAGGGTTCGAAAATAATATAGGTAATAATTATTGAGTCATGGGTTTGGTTTGCTTAGGTTTAGTTTAAGTTTGGGCAGGTTGATAGAAGGATGTTGTAAATGACTCGAATAACTCTTTTCTTTTATATATGTATATAGGGTATTATGAAATTCACTGCATATATTAGAATGGGTGACTTACATGGGTCTACAGATATACCCAATATTTTTTTTTAAATCGGACATTTTAAAAATACTTTAAATCCCGTTCCAATTTCTATTGACATACACTCACGCTTTTCACAATAATGTTGTGCTACAAAATTACGAAATTTGATATTTTTCCGGTAGATCATTCTACAGGGCGCAGCGTCTAAAAATCAAGAAAAGACCGGTATTTTGAAAAACTGTATATTAAAGGTTAATAACTCCTGGTTCGCTTTTGCAGTATGAAATTATTGAAAGAAGACATGGCTATAAATTAGGATAAATTTTAACAAAATCTGACAACTCATTCACATGTTATTAGTAATTATTAAGTTTTAAAATGAATGACTATTTTTGGTTCATCACATTTTGTGTGTGTCAGAGTATAAATTAATAAGCACAAGAGAAAATACGATCACCTCCCATAAAATGATAATAAAAGAATATCCTATAGAACTTTATTCGCTCAGGATTGGACTTGTCACTGTCACGTGTAATGGCTCTGAATTGGATTTTAACACCGTAAAAACGTTTTTGTCCCGGCCACTTTAATGCCGTTTTATTCTGATGGTCATCGACACACAATTTTTCTGTCTGAGTTTTTTATGGCAGCTATAAAATAGGAGCCATATTGCTACACATTTTATTGTAAAAAAAGCGATAAAATAGTACTAAGGAAGGATTTCGATAGTTATACGATGTATTGAGCTGGCTTTGATTTAGTGGAAACATACGAAGTGTCCGCACGAGTGGAAAAAGACCCTTTGTTTGAATAAAATTCCATTTAGAGACCCTTTCTAGAATTTCATGGATTCCTGTTTCCGGTTTAAAGTATTCGACAATATTAAAATGCCAGCCAGAAACGTAGTTTCCAGAAATATTAGCTATTGGATAGAAATAATAATCTTTATTCATTTATCATCTTTTGTTAACTATCACCAAAGATATATATACACCTATATCATTGCTATCACTTAAATTAAGACATAATGACTGTCAACTCGATGATTGAATTGAGTTTCGTGATCTGTGTTTCAGAAATTTAAAGATCGAACTTTAAAAAATTAACGATTTTTATAACGGAAGCACTAATTAAATCTTAATAAAGCAAATCATTTGCAATTCATCATGCTTTATTTTAAATACTGCAAAAATTAGTTTCTTAGACTGAGTAACATTGCTATATAACTTTGCTATATAACTCTGCTCAGTAGCTGTTGTTAAAAAGAGCATTGCGTCCACAGTTAATGTTAGTCAAGATGGACCTTTCAAACGCAGCAGAGGCATGCGTAATTTTACTTACCAAGGTTAAGAGAAGATTACGAAAAAAGAGAGTTTGGGTTTGACCTACACTAAGATCAAGAAGAAAGACAAAAGAAGAAATACATTTATTTTTAAAAAAATTTTATGGATTCGTCCTCTATACAGATTGATACATATATTACATTATTCAGGCACATAACATACACATTTCGTCTAAGTAAGTTTGGTCTTGTTTACAATTTAAAATTTAAATATAACATTTCATAACTCAATATAGTGGGACTCATTTACTAGACGATCTGAAACGAGACGATTTCGGTTCCATCAATTGCGGAATGACTTACAGGGGAAGCTTTAAAAACTTTTGTAGATTGTCCATTTCGGATTTCGACCACTTGCTGTGTCTAATTGGCCCTAAAATTCGCAAGAATGACACACGATTGAGAGATGCAATACCCATTAATGAACGTCTGGCAGTAACTTTGCGATTTTTAGCAACCGGAGATTCATACCAAAGTTTGATGTATTTATTCTAAAATTTCTAAGCAGTCGATATCAGGAATTGTTCCTGAGATTTGTGATGCAATTCTAGAAGTTCTACAGCAGTACATAAAGGTGAGTTTTTGTTTTAATTAGGCAGTAGGTACTCTTCTGGAGTTTACTAGTACACAGAACAAAATATTTTGCGCGACACTGATGAAGTAGTTGTTGACACTGAAATAAAGCAAGTTTAGAGGCTTTTGTATAACAGTGCTGTATAACTTCTTTTGATCTAAAGCGACTCGAGGCGGACAACATCTAGCAAGTCATATAGCAAGAAAATCTGCTACATTTTGCTTACATTTCTGTAACATGTTGTATAACTTTGCTATATAGCAACCAAAACATGCTATATAGCAAAATTGTATAACTTCTTTTAGAGAAATGAAAGGAAAAATGTTATATAATAACATTTTTCTTGTTATATAGCATGTTCTATGTTATCCATCAGATGTCGGTATGTTATATTATATTATATTATGTTATATTATATTTCTTATATAATCTGGACGCTCCTTTAAAAAATGTAAAGTAGTATAACAAGATACAGAACAAAGTTAAAAACAGAGTTGTTGTAGCATATTTTGTTACATTGTCTGGACCCGCCTTTAGGCTTTTGGCACATAATATCCAATGCATATTGCAAATTTTGCCAAAGTGAACAAAACCTGAGTGTTTCTTCGTTAGTTTTAAGTAAGGTTATCAATTCTCGTATTTTAGGTATACCTAACATAGTTTGAATAGCATGTGCTGATTGTTTACTTTATTGCTTTATTGTTGCAAGCACAAAGCCTATTAAATGCGATGTTGCCACCTCATAGTAAATTGCCCTAAGGAATGCCTGTTGCTCAAATCAAGTAATGCATTTAATTGACATTTAGATTCATCTTTTGCAATGACGTTAACATGAGTGCTGTCACATTACAAGTATTAAATTGGTTTATTTCTTGATTAAATTGTTTGCGCAAACTGGACATAAATGTTATAACAGTTTTTATAGTGACAATGTATATCTTAGATCGTCACCTTGAACCATTGGCCTGCTTAAACGCGAGTCACATTATTTTGGTAAGTCCAGAAACACAAATAACTGTCATATGCTTTTGGAGGTTAACAAAAGATTCAAACTGAGTTTAACATGTTTATTTTCTATGCAACATGCAATCAAAATCAAATAAAAAGATTAATTTTTTAAGTAGGTTCAAATAATTAAAATGGAAAAAATATTTGGTCAAATTGATTCACACAGACAAAAAATAATACCGATTTAATTTCAAATCATTAGGTGTTCTTGTACGTTAGAAAATATACAGCTAACTTAAAACAAACTGCATGCTGTTTTGTTTTTAGTTGACCGTTCTGTGATGTTGAATTAAAAAACGAAAAACTTACTAATAGTTGAAGCTTAATATTTTCTCGTCCTAAGCAAGAATAATAGCTATGAAACAGGTAGTCCTTTTTACTGGAATTTAATCGAATTTTCTTAAGTCGGGTTCTTGGGCTATGATGGTGAGAAAAGCATTCTTTGATCTGGTTAATATTTTAAGAACATACGTGGTTAATTTGTATTAAAAATTATTTAATATATTTTTAAAATATTTTTCGCTTCTTTTTAGAAGTTGGCAAAAACTATATTATTCCAGTTCTTTCGAGCGTTTGTAGGGTTTTAACCATAGATTTAGAAACAAGGAAAAGGTTCCATTATTTACATTTTATAGCAATCAGAGACTCTATGGTTGCTTTTAATCTGGCCAACTATATGGTCCCCACCTACTTTTTGACACCGACTGTTGCGAGGCTTTCAGTTATGTGTCATTTGTTGTTGTTGTTGTTTTTTGGATTAATGGCTCTGGTTGAAACCAAATCGCCAGCTCTCATTTTTCTCATTCCCTTCTCCCTCCCTTTCGGGGAGAAAAAGAAAAGAAGTTCCTTACGAATTAAGGTGCCTTACATCCAAACTTTAACCTTACAATTACATGTCTATTTTTCCCTATTTTAATTTTTTTATTTTTTCTTAGTTTTTTTATTATTATTATTTTTTCCTTTCATTCCTCTCTCTCTTCTTTTGCTCTTTTTCATTTTATTTTTCTTTTTTTTTCCTCTTTTTTTTTGGTTTTCAACTCTTCCTTTTTTTTAAACCTTTTCAGCTCTTACAATTATTCTATTTTATTAACTAAAATAAATTTATACAATGCCTTATACACTTTTACATCGTTTAATGAAATAAGGTGGCTTAGATTAAATGGTAGGTTTACTATTTCTCTTAGATCGTCAAATAATACTGGTATATTATTTTGTAGTTTATTACATTGTAATATGATGTGTTCCAAGTCACCTATTTCACCACAGTCGCAGTACTAGCTCTGACCTATGCGCATTCTCTTCTTCTGTTTTGGATACAATGCAAGAGACGTTGGGACTCTGGAGTCTATTCTAACAAAGCTACGGTTTGATTGTGTGTTGAACCAACGAAATTTATGGATTTTGGGATATATTTTTTTCTATATTAAACCTTTGTTGCAATCATCATATTGTGCCCGCCAATCGCTAAACATCCTTTCCTTGGCATTTCTTACAATATCAAAAAACGGAATTTTGAAATTACAGTTTATTAGTTGCCTTTTAGTGACCTCTTTAGCTAATTTGTCAACTAATTCATTTACTCAAATTCCTACATGGGCTTTTACCCATCCAAAAACGACATTTTTGTTGTTGGATACTAAATTATGATATGTTTTTAATATTTCCATTATTATATGATTGGCACGTGCAATATTTTTACAGCTTGATATTCCTTCCAAAGCACTTCTGTTGTCTGAAAAGACTACTGAAAAGACTGTATCATATTTTCAGCTTCATAAACTGTACTAAAATATCATTAATAATAACAATACAATTACTGTAGGTTAAAATCTGCAATCGTAAACACCGCAGGCTAAAGCATATGACTAAAATATGAGTAAAATATACCAATATACGACTATTTTTCGTGTTAATAAACTTTTAGTAGTTTATTTGTATTGCATGGCGGCGAAGTTTAAAGTGACAGCGGGAACATCGCATTTTCTCCGTAGCACATGCTGTAGTTTCGTTGATTCATGACTTAAACAGTTGTCAATGCGTAGTATTTTGTATCTAACGTTTTTGACAAGTCGGAGTATTCGTATTGTAGTGAAATTTTAAGTGATTTTTGGTTTTCCTTAAAATGAGATTATCTACTAAATTTAAGAAATGATGCGTCAGTGTCAAGTGTGTGGAAAAACAGATTATTTTCACAAGTTGGCTCGGTGGAATTCAGACGGCTTGAAAAGCTACAACGACAGCGCGTAAAGTAGGATGTTTAGCGATATCTGCCTCCTCACGCCTAATGCATGAAACAAAACAAAAGGTTAGTTAAGAATGAATGGTGACTTCTCCTCTTGCTAAAGGTCAATGGTTTTAACGTACAATCTTCAGGAATTTGTGTAAAAACCTCCTTCTCCAGACAAGACGGCATGATAGGCACAATTAGATTCACACAGGCAACAGAGATTGTAAGTTCTTGTTACTAGCCGGCCTGAGTTATAGTTTTCAGTATTATCACCTGGTTACAACAGCTCATGTAAGTCTTTCTGCCTTCTTGACTAAAATTTATTTTAAAATAGGACAGCGATTCTATAATAAATGAAGTATCAAAGAGTTTTTAGGTGCTGCTAAATAGAAAATGTGATCTATAATTTTGAGATAGATCGAATGCTTTACCAGGGTTAGTGTAACCCTAGTTCTACACTGATAAAACAGGACTACTTGTGGGAAAAGAATTGCTTCTCTTGCCAATTTTGTTCTTAGGACAAAGGAAATTTATCGGACAGAAAGATACCACTCTTCAGCCAAACACACATCAGTATTTAAAACCAGTCCCAAGTTCTTTTGGGATTTAATTCTATCAAGCTGAAAGAAATTCATTTAAACTAAAAACTTTCCCACCATAGTTACTCTATGATCTTCTATCAAATTCAAAATTCTCTTCTTAAAGAACCCAAGCATTTGGCAACCAACATAACCCACGAGGCCTAGTGCCCTAAGGAATCGTGCAAACTCGTTTTTAACGAATCGCGCGAACGTCATTCATGGTAAGAATCCCGGAATATCAGTGGTTGAAACCTGTTATATTTTCTTTGATCAGTTAGTTGGAACTGGAAGCATTTGAGTATTGGGTTAAATAGTTGGTGTTTAGACCATTTGTGGCCATAATTTGACGGTAAGTAAATGCAAGAATATTCTTTGATAATTTAGTAGACTAGTTAATTAAGAATTGAGAGGTTTATGCGATGCACATGTTAGACTATACAGAATTTACAAAACCTGGACATTTATTTTAACCTTACACATTATTTATGACTAATTATTTCCAAAAAGCTCATTCGGTACTTGCGATAAAACAACTCCTATAATTTCAAAAAAAAATTACCATAATTATTGAACTTCTTTGTAAATACTTCAGGGTAGGAAATAAAAATGGCGATATCTTTCTGCAAAACCGCGGCACTTGTTACCAAAGAATACAACCTTCTTACAAGATATTATGTCTTAAACTGAAAACCCACGGGTTGGTTGATAAAAGATTAAGATTTTCTATTGATGCGTATTTCCTTTGAGTTAAGACACACTGCAAATCTGCCAAGATTCTCTTTTTCACCACTCAAGAAAATTTTCCGTCTATCCCTTATAGTTTTCGGGATACTTTCATCACCAATTTAGGACACACTGTTAGCTATACAATTTTTACCTACAGCTTCGCTCGTATGAAATACGAATGTGGACGAAATTACGGTCTCTAGTTTTTCAAAAGTTATTAATTTTTTTCTTATTTTCTGACAAGATTAGAACAAAGAATTAATGAAGTTGAGATATTGAAATGTCCCACTGAAGAGCAGATCAATTCAATAATACAAAACATAGGCTTCCGGCTTCAGCGAGGCATCAGAAGTTTGGATGAGTGCAGCTCAGGTGAAAATGTAAGCAAATTAATGTTACTTGCGAGTATTTTAACTTATTTTATTCTTATTATCTTCCGACACGTTTTTATAATGTTGCTGTCTTTTGCTACGTTACCTACTTTATCGTAAATAATAATAAATAATAATTATAAATGGTTAGTTTTTGGGATATATGAGTTTTAAAATATTTTGTTTGTTATGCGATTTGTTAGTTCTCATAAGTAAATATCATTTGTTGTAATAGCGTCAGCAAAAAACACAGGTGTTTCTGTTTTAAATATATTTAATATTAAAATAATTCATTGTTTTCTTGTTCCCTGTACGACATTTTATTTAATACATACGTTTTAGGTAACTAATAAAATAAAAAAACTACTGAGTTTAAATTAATGTTCCTATATTTTGCAAGTTAATTGAAGTTAAACATAATATCATTAAAATGCTATTCAAATTAGGAAAACTCCAGGAAATGGCATACATCCTTCTAGTATACACTTCTGATTTTAATTTAGTCTATAACTACACTTTTGAAACATCCCTTATTATAGGATTTTAAACGAGATAATTATTCTCTTTACCCAAAGTAACAGTTTACAGACAAGTCTTACGAAACTTCTAACAATGACTTAATTTTTAGAGCTAAAGTTATGGAGACCTTAAACTGAAAAATTGATTTTATATTAAAAGAATTAATCTTTTGACTCAAATGTACGATAATCTTAAGATAAGAAATTGAATTTGCAACAACAGGCTTAGTCTCTTTACTTAAGTTCAAGATGATCTTAAAATAAGGGACAGAATTTGTAACAATTAAATCAAGTTTGTGGCTCAAATCTACGATTATTTTAAAACAAAGAACGGAATTTGCACCAATTAGCTCGATGTTATGCGTTCATGTGCCCGGAGTGCATCATATTTTGGCATAAATCCCTATTCTCTTACTTGACAGTTTACTACTTTCCTAGATAAAGGATTGTAAATTCATATTCTTCTGGGTCAAAGAAATAAATTGAATCTGAACCAAAGAAATGTATTTCTTATTTTAAATTCCTCATTCATTTGGCATATATCAAAAGAATCATTCGTTTGAGGAAATGTTATATTCTATTAAAACAAATGATCCTTTTTATCAGTGTAGGGTAAATGATCCGAAACAATCTGTTTGATCTAAATACTGACGGTCAGATTCAAAAATGCCAGACAGGTCTAATTTGGCAACCAAAAGCTTAAAAGGACAACTTTTTTCTGAAGTTTTTAAAGAAAGGGGTAATTTTAGTACCTACACTGATAAAACAGGACCACTTAGGGGAAAAGAATTGCTTCTTTTGCCAATTTTGTTCTTAGGACAAAGGAAATTTATCGGACAGAAAGATACCACTCTTCGGCCAAACACACATCGGTATTTAAAACCAGTCCAAAGTTCTCTTGGGATTTAATTCTATCAAGCTGAAAGAAATTCACTTAAACTAAAAACTTTCCCAACATAGTTACTCTATGATCTTCTATCAAATTCAAAATTCTCTTCTTAAAGAACCCAAGCATTTGGCAACCAACATAACCCACGAGGCCTAGTGCCCTAAGCCATCGTGCAAACTCGTTTTTAACGAACGCGCGAACGTCATTCATGGTAAGAGTCCCGGAATATCAGTGGTTGAAACCTGTTATATTTTCTTTGATCAGTTAGTTGGAACTGGAAGGAATTGAATATTGGGTTAAATAGTTGGTGTTTAGACCATTTGTGGCCATAATTTGACGGTAAGTAAATGCAAGAATATTCTTTGATAATTTAGTATAATAGACTAGTTAATTAAAAATTGAGAGGTTGATGCGATGCACATGTTAGACTATACAGAATTTACAAAACCTGGATATTTATTTTAACCTTACACATTATTTATGACTAATTATTTCCAAAAAGCTCACTCGGTACTTGCGATAAAACAACTCCTATAATTTAAAAAAAAATTACCATAATTATTGAACTTCTTTGTAAATACTTCAGGGTAGGAAATAAAAATGGCGATATCTTTCTTCAAAACCGCGGCACTTGTTACAAAAGAATACAACCTTCTTACAAGATATTACGTCTTAAACTAAAAACCCACGGGTTTGTTGATAAAAGATTAAGATTTTCTATTGATGCGTATTTCCTTTGAGTTAAGACACTCTGAAAATCTGCCAAGATTCTCTTTTTCACCACTCAAGAGAATTTTTTAAAAAACTTTTACTAGTTATATATTATGCAAATAATTAAAAATCCAAGAACATCGTTACTCTAGAAGGCCTTAATTTAATAAGCTAGATAAAATTTATCAAAATCTGATGGTTTTGCTAAAATTTAAGTCCGACTTCCGACTGTATTTAGACATTTTTTCCTGTTGGATAGTGCTTACTTCCTGAATATCACAGACCATATATAACTGTTACTCACGGTTTCGCGCACATTAAACACGCAACAAAATAAATTTCAGAAACTACTGAACGGACTTGAAAAATTATTTCACCGGTGAATATGTTTGACCCACATAATTGTTACCCGCAGCTGTAATCGCGTATAACACTAAAGATAATAAGGCGCTCTCGTGGGTTCAGGTGTGTCCAGATTTGATTAGTTATCTGGAAGTCTGGGTTACAGTTAAGGCTATAGGTACAACGTGTCCCCAATTGGTGATGCATGAAGAGCTGGCATTATTTCGCAAGTGGTTTTGAGTTAGCATTAAAATAGTCTAAAACTTTTTCCATTCAGCCGTTTCTGTCCCTAATAGTTTTCGGGATACTTTCATCACCAATTTAGGACGCACTGTAAGTTATACAATTTTTACCTACAGCTTCGCTCGTATGAAATGCGAATGCGGACCAAATTACGGTCTCTAGTTTTTCAAAAGTTATTAATTTATTTTTTTATTATTTTCTGACAAGACTAGAACAAAGACTTAAAGAAGTTGAGATATTGAAATGTCCCACTGAAGAGCAAATCAATTCAGTAATAGAAAACATAGGCTTCCGGCTTCAGCGAGGCATCAAAAGCTTGGATGAGTGCAGCTCAGGTGAAAATGTAAGCAAATTAATGTTAAATACCAGACAGTTGCGAGTATTTTACGTATCTACTTATTTTATTCTCATTATCTTCCGACACGTTTTTATAATGTTGCTGATGTCTTTTGCTACGTTACCTACTTTATCGTAAATAATAATAAATAATAATTATAAATGGTTAGTTTTTGGGATATATTAGTTTTAAAATATTTTGTTTGTTATGCGATTTGTTAGTTCTCATTAGTAAATATCATTTGTTGTAATAACGTCAGCAAAAAACACAGGTGTTTCTGTTTTAAATATATTTAATATTAAAATAATTCATTGTTCTTGTTCCCTGTACGACATATTATTTAATAGATACGTTTTAGGTAACTAATAAAATAAAAAAAATTACTGAGTTTAAATTAATGTTCCTATATTTTGCAAGTTAAACATAATATCATCAAAATGCTATTCAAATTAGGAAAACTCAAAGAAAAGGCATACATCCTTCTAGTATACACTTCTGATTTTAATTTAGGCGATAACTACACTTTTGAAACATCCCTTATTATAGGATTTTAAACGAGATAATTATTCTCTTTACTCAAAGTAACAGTCTTACGTGACAAGTCTTACGAAACTTCTAACAAATGACTTAATTTTTAGAGCTAAAGTTATGGTGATGTTAAAGTAAAAAATGGATTTTATATTAAAAGAATTAATCTTTTGACTCAAATTTACGTTAAGTTAAGAAATTGAGTTTGCAACAACAGGCTTAGTCTCTTGGCTTAAGTTCAAGATGATCTTAAAATAAGAAACAGAATTTGTAACAAATAGATAAAGTTTGTGGCTCAAATCTACGATTACCTTAAAACAAAGAAAGGAATTTGCACCAATTAACTCGATGTTATGCATTCATGTGCCTGGAGTGCATCATATTTTGGCATAGATCCCTATTCTCTTGACTTGACAGTTCACTACTTTCCTAGATAAAGGATGCATTCTATACAAATTCAAATTCTTCTGGGTCAAACAAATAAATTGAATCTGAGTCAAAGAAATGTATTTCTTACTTTAAATTCCTCATTCATTTGGCATATATCAAAAGAATCATTCGTTTGAGGAAATGTCATATTCTATTAAAACAAATGATCCTTTTTATCAGTGTATGTATTTTCCACATAATAGAACTAAATGCATTTTGGCTACATGTTTCAAGATAAAAATCATTTGAAAACCAAGCAAATCGCAGAAATAATAAAATAACTAAGTTTGAATGATTACTTTTTAACATACTTATTAAACTTGTCAAAATGTAAGTGATCAACCAGTAGATCCTAATTTAGTATAGTACTTACCCTTTAAATTTTTTGGTAAATTTGAGCGTGAACGTATAAAATTTAAATTCTCGTGTTACATTTATCTTTATGGTGCTACTTGTCGCAAAAGAATCTAAAGTTACCGAACATGAGGGTTTTTAATTAAGTAATTTACCAGCCTGTTCTCAGATTTTATAATCTTCTAAACTAATATATAAAACTAGATTTACTAGTTACTTCCTTTACGTAACATTGAACACTGATATTTGTGGCGTACCCTGTACCTTATCATGAAAAATTAGGCAGCCGTGACACACCCTGTATAATATTACCTATACACATTAATAGTGTAAACACTGCAAACTGTTACTATTTTCCTATAGCAAACAAACCTTGACAAAACAAAACATTTTGACCCCTTTGTCGCATACGTAGTCTTTTTTGGGTATTGTCGCAGACCCTGTATATAAAACACTGTACTATACCCAAGCAAACCCAAGTACCGGTTGTTAGTAACTTGAATATAGATAACTAGCGTAACTTTAACTAGTCGATTATTTTTTATAAACATTAACCTAAAAGCAAAGAAATTCACAAGAGTGACCTAAAGCAATAATAAACAATAATATAAAATCCTGAGTGATAAAGTGGTTTATTTCAAAAGAGTAAGCCAGATTAAAATGAGAATCAGAGAATCACTTACGTATATTATATAACAATAAATTACTTAGGCTCTACCGCGTCTACAACTACCTCGTCAAAACTCGACAGGACATTTTTATTCAAAAATCATGAGAATGTGTCAAAAACTCCAATTATTATATCCCCACATTAGTGTCAAATATTTTTAAATAAAAGGACTTTAATATTCATACGTAGGAGGACAACTATTATTCCAATGTTATTTCATTTTAAATGTTATTTTAAGAATAAATTAGTTATCACAAATAAATGTATGTCCAGATTTAAGAAAAAATCGCTTGAGTCGCCGCTGATGTGTAATATTTTAACTTTCCATTATTACGAAAAATTATTACCACAAAATGGCGTTCTTACTTAAAATAAAATAAAAAGCCAACGTCAGGAGATTTGGCTCCAAAACTCTTATCTTTGATTGAAAGTGAAAATTCCATTACGTCAAGATTTACGACTGAAAAGTGAGAATATCGATATAAAACTCCAGGGTGTGTTTTATTGGATAATTTGCAATGGTAGTTTTTCATGATTTTTTTTTTCTGTATCGAATGTATATTTTCGTATTTTATATTTGAATCCCATCATAATGCTTAGAAAAAGAATAGCAAAAGGAAGTTTACTGAACGCTATAAGATCACCGAGTACTGAAAAAAGATAGAATGCATATCTAGGAACACACAAAGATAGAATCCACACCTGGAAAGAAAAACGCCAGGTGTGGTACGTACTTTTAAATGGCTTAAAGAGCATGGCGAAACAACCATAGGACCACCTAACTTAAAGTACATTTCCTGGAGACTTGCGCGAGCTTATTTCTGAGAAAAACGTAAAAAAAATATTTTTTAAAATTTTTTTTTTCATTAATGGTTCGATATATTTTAACCGTTGTAGTTACGCTTAAAATATATGTTACATATTCTGAAGGAAAAGTCGAAAATATTTAATTTTTTAAATTTCAGAAAATATTTTCATGTTTATAATACCTGGAACGTCAACAATTTTTATCATGAAAATCCCTAATTATGTACCAAGCATGACTTTGTTTCAAAATTTTTTGCAACAGTGGAAGGGTGGTAAGATATAGCACATTTTTTCTGAACACTAACCTTTTGGGTAAAAAGTATGCTAGTAAGTTCTTTATTTAAACAGAAAATATCCAACCCATTATTTAGATGCAAACATGTGAATAATGCAAGCTCGAGGCGGGACTAAGGACAAGTGTAACTAGTGGAAAGTTAATACTAGTTTGTTTCACGTGTTTTACTCTGTTAAATTGGAATAGCTTTAAGTTACTCAATAGCAGTGGCTGATAGAGTGAGGACACATACATTGTTTCAGCTATAGACCAAGATTCGCATATTTCGTGAAGAACGCTTGTTGTGCGGTGTAGACCTAAATAAAAGATCAATCTTGCACAAATTATTACTTGCACAATTAGTGTTTCGTGCCATCGGAACGTGGTAGAGGAATCTTTCCTCGACCAAGGTGGTACCACCCCACATGTCCTCCTAAAGGGCTGGTGAAATATCTACGGATGTTTCCTTCTCCGGATGTGTGAGTCGGATTTCCCCAGTATACCCACGGTACATAGTACTTAGACTTCGGTCTTCATGGGCTGTCAGGAGATACAAAAAAATCAGTCCCCCATTTAAATTATTAACAGTAATGCACTTGCGTTTCGACTGAGCCAAATTAAAAATTTTGGAATGTGTTGTGGAAAGTTTCTCTAAAATCAGTGGTACAGCAGTTATAAGGAATTAAACAATTACATTGTTTATAACAATTGATCGCGCTACAATTTTTTAATCTTGATAATTTTAGCTCAGGCTGCATGTAGTCTCAATGTTTGTGATTTTTCTGAACGATCCTTTTGGTGATATGGGTGGGGGACAGCAATAATAGTAATTCACCCGCGTTTCGACTGAGCCAGATTAAAAATTTTGAAAAATGGATTAGGACAAGAGTTGTTCCTTACATCGTTTGAAATATTTTTTGTCGAAAAACTTTTTCTCTAAAACCAATGGTACAGCAGTTATAAGGAATTAAACAATTACATTGTTTATAACAATTGATCGCGCTACAATTTTTTAATCTTGATAATTTTAGCTCAGGCTGCATGTAGTCTCAATGTTTGTGATTTTTCTGAACGATCCTTTTGGTGATATGGGTGGGGGACAGCAATAATAGTAATTCACCCGCGTTTCGACTGAGCCAGATTAAAAATTTTGAAAAATGGATTAGGACAAGAGTTGTTCCTTACATCGTTTGAAATATTTTTTGTCGAAAATTTTTTTCTCTAAAACCAATGGTACAGCAGTTATAAGGAATTAAACAATTACATTGTTTATAACAATTGATCGCGCTACAATTTTTTAATCTGATAATTTTAGCTCAGTCTACACGTATTCTCAATGTTTGTGATCCTTTTGGTGATATGGGTGGGGGACAGCAATAATAGTTATTCACCCGCATTTCGACTGAGCCGGATTAAAAAATTTGAATAATGGATTAGGGCAAAGGTTGTTCCTTACATCGTTTGAAAATTTTTTTGTCGAAAAACTTTTTCTCTAAAGGCAATGGTACAGGAGTTATAAGGAATTAAATAATTTCATTGTTTATAACAATTGATCGCGCTAGAATTTTTCAATCCTGATAATTTTGGCTCAATCTACATCTAGGACAAAAGTTGTTCCTTAAATCGTGCGAAATATTTTTCTCGAAAAACTTTTACTCTAAAATCAACGGTTTAGCAGTTATAAGGAAATAAGAAATTAAATTGTTTATAACAATTGATTGCGCTAGAATTTTTCAATGGTGACAACTTTGTTGAATCTAGACCTAATTCTCAATGTTCATGATTTTTTTCAGATTTTTCCGAGCGATCCTTTTGGTGATACGGGTGGCGGAGGGCAATTTTTAAGCGTTTTTCCCAAAAAATGGTTAAAAAAATGCATACAAAATACATCATATATATTGTTGAATTCGTGCTTTAATAAGCTTTCATTTGACGCCCTACACGATGCCCTCGAATTTTTTTCCATAACCAAAATTACCCCCTAAAATTAATCCCTAGAATCAAAATTTAACTTTTGATAATTTTCGCTCTATCTACACCTAATTCTCTATGTTCATGATTTTTTCAGATATTTCAGAGCAATACTCAATGCTAATTTTTAAGCGTTTTTCGCGAAAAATGATTAAAAAAAAATAATACAAAAATACATCATATATATTGTTAAATTCGTGCTTCCGTAAGCTTTCACTTTTCCATTTCCCAATTTACCCCCTGAAATTAATCCCCAGAATCAAAATTTAACTTTTTATACTTCACGTCTGTAATTGGGCCACCACACTCTATCTCTGTGCTAAATTTCAAATTTTTACGTCGAATGGTTTCAGAGAAAATCGCCTGTGACAGACAGACGGACGGGCACCGAAGTGATTCCATAAGTGTTTCGTTTCACAAAACACTAAAACCGAAAATTCAAAGTTTTCCATACCTGGAAGCCTTTCTTAAATATTTCGAAATTCACGTCCCATGTATGAAAAAATACCTACTTTCAATAAACGATTATTAAAACATTTTAAACCGTACTCTCCTGTCTTAGTCCGCATTCCAAAATGCTCGAAGCCGACTTTCCAATACACAGCCCCACAAAAAAAAATGGAACTGCTATCGAGACAATTGTATCCCTATGTAATTTTCGACGCTGAATCCGAATACGAGGTCAAAAAAAATCGTACACCCCCAAATCAACCCCTAGCGCTAAAAAACACTCCCTAAACAGGGTAAAAATGACTTAACGCTCCACGAATAGTCTTAAATCTCAACAAATTGAATTAAATATAAACATTCAAGTATATAACGCATAAATACAGAGTTAACACTTTCATTGCAAATCACCCCGATGAGTGGGTGAAAACTACCCCTCACACAGAAGGAAATTTAAAAAACTGTAGTGATTTCAAAAAAAGCTTACGATGCTCAGTTATTTTAGAAACAGTATGTAACTGCATTAGTCTGGATGCGATGCTCAGAAACTACCCCAATAAAGTGGCGGAATCCACCCGTAAATTTATATTGCAAGGAAAATCGGGGAAAAAATTTTGTCATCGTGATTTCTATTTTAATCGATGCTAAAATTGGCTAAAGATATGCAGCACTGCAGTTTGGAGGTGAATACTTGCATTCAGTGACATCCCCATGAGAGGGTGAAAATTACTCCTCACATAACAAGAAATTCAAAAAATAGTTGCACTTCCTGATCAAGGCTCGAAAGGGCTGGCTTCAGGAAGCCTATGCGACAACCTCGGCAGAGCGAACTCACAGCAGCTTATGGAGTTATTGACCAAATGAGTAATCAATAAGATCCACTAGCACGACCAGCAGTGCTCTCATAGGGCCAATCATAACAAAAAACTTAACAATATAACAGAGAAGGGGGTGATTATCAGTGGAAAGTAGTGTTAACTCTGTATTGATGCGTTATATACTTGAATGTTTATATTTAATTCGATTTATTGAGATTATAGTCTTTTCGTGGACCGTTAAGTCATCTAAGGAGATGTTTTTTAGCGCTAGGGGTTCATTTTTGAGGGTGTACGATTCTTTTTCACCTAGGATTCGGATTCAGCTTTGAATATTACATAGGGATATAGTTGTCTCGATAGCAGTTCCAAATTTTTTTTTGTGGGGCTGTGTAACCTATGGGTTGGCCTACTGTCCAAGTCTGACCAACCTTGATGATCCGCGGGTTGTCTTGGGGATTATCTGCAGGCTAAGACTTATTGAGTTTAGTCAAATGAAAGCTAAAGCTTTTTCCTGTTTGTCGCGATGCAGCGCGTCGAGCGCGCAAGTACCTATCGTAATCTATAGGCTTTGTTCTGATTTTTCATGGACTTCTAGTTTATATAAGTTATTTTTTTTTTGTTTTAAACAAGCGGGTAACTTATATCTTTGAATATTTTTTATAGAAATTGAAGGTTTTATTAAGCTATTTCAAGGGGTAATTTAGAAGCAAGTATAGCAGGGAAAAAGTTTCTTTAACAATCGCAACGATAACATAGAAACGTTGCACAGTGCAGCGATCGTATGAGAAATTGGGACAAAAATCCGAACTCGGAAACAATTAATATTACCATATAATTTATTTATCACAAATGTATCGGCTATTAGTCTATATTTAAAACAAAACATATTAAAAAAAAAAGGATTTGAACTTATGCGTCCAGAATAACATGTTAACATAAAATATCAAAATTTAATCATTTACATTGCTTATTGGATCACATCGACTCAAATATTGGAATACTTAGAACAAAAATAATTATTTAAGTGTATATTATAGGTGATATTCATAAAAAGGTTGTTACATCACACAAAAATGTTATGACGGCTGGTTACAACCTTGTTCAAGTGTTTATATAGGTGTTTGCTTGTGCATGTACGTGTGTCCGCACGTATGTGGAATGTGGCGTGTTATTAAAAATAAAATCACATTACCACCAAAATTTTTGATTTTTTTACATTAATCTATAACATTTCTTAAGCATAAAATACTTTATTACATTTTAACCGCCACTTTGCAATTTTTTTTAAATCCTGAACACTGTCCTGGAATAAATTTTGCACATATCTAACACAAGTCAATATAACTAAAAAAAATCAACATCCGAACCACACAATTCTACATCCATCAGATGTGAAAAAATAAAACCATTTTGTTTAAAACATTTTCAAACACATTTCAGCACATTTCATACTAACAACAATACATGAAACTATTCTCTGAAGTTCCTCTACGACGTTGGCCTTTTATAAACTTCATCTTTGACATAACCCCAAAAGTAGAAATCTAAAGGGGTTAAGTCGGGGGATCTTGCCGGCCAACGAACTGGGCCATTGTTTGCAATACACCTACCCGGAAACAGCCTCTCAAGTAACGTTCCGACCTCATGAAATTGCTGGAGCGGAGGTCCGTCTTGTTGAAAATAAAGTAGGTGGCATGCCTCCAAGTTAACACTATCTACGTATTCTTCTAGTATTCCCGATATTACTAAATCTACGTACCTTATTCCTGTTAAGGTAGCATCATAGAATACTGGTCTAACTATTGTGCTTCCTATTAAACAGCCTCAAACAATAATACTAAATTGATTTTGAGTATTTCTTGGATTATTGAGGAATACATTTTCTTTTGACCAATGATGCATGTTTTTTCGATTAAACATACCTACCTCTGCTTGAAAAACTAGCTTCAGTGCTCTAAAGAATCTATTTTAAAATATTATTTTCTTTACGGGCATCAAGTAACCATTGGCAAAAGATAAGTCTTCCTTCAAAATAATCAGGTAATAAGGTTTGAACACTTTGAACGGGTTGATATTTACAAGGTGGTTAATTGTACAGGGTGTTTCTTTAATATTCTCCATATTATAAAGAGGTTTGTTGCTAAATCTCTTATAGAAACCATATCTGTAAGCTTCGAAATAGCCCGACATCAATTTCTGTATTTTTACCTACTATAAATTGTTTTTTTCCTATTTTTTAAAAGACGTTTAGGTTATCAAAGACGTGTTCGTTATTTCTAAACATTTTGCAAGGAACCACAAAATATCTTCTCGTTCAGGAAAGTGTTGACTATACTCTTCTATTGCTCTGGTAGCATTCCTTGAACAACAAATAGATGCTTCTAACATATCACATTTTTCAAGATGCGTATTATTTAATAATAATTTATTATCAAACACTACAAGCTATAAAATTATTCTTTTTTTTTTTGCGAAATAATGTATTGTAGCACTGTCAAACGCCATTACAAAAATAAGGAAACGAGTTTTATATTCACATCGTACTTGTTTAAATATTGTTACTGTTAAATCCATAGCCCTCCTATCAAAAAGTGTAGCTAAGAATCTAAAAATTTAAAATCCATAGCCACCTACACTAAATATTGTTTTTATTTCGGACCTCCACAGCGAAATTATGTAAAAGTAAAATAACGGCATACCTGTGCCACTTCAAATTTTGGAACAATATTTCATAGAAACTTTTTATTCAAATAGTGATTCGAAATCGTTCTATAAATAAATATACAAGGTGTTCCATTAAAAAAAATACATATAAGAAAATTTCGAAAACGCGATATTCAATAATTGTTTTTCTTTTTCTACCATTTTAATCGGAAGAAAAAATGGTACTAGTTTGTTAATTAACCGACGTTGCAGCTTCAATAATAAACAAGTTAGCAATAGTGCTGACTTAATCTGGGCCAGCCTGTATGTAAACCTAATTTAAAATTTAGAAAATGCACAAGCGGAGAACGACGTTTACCATTCTGAAATACTCAGACCGTGAATTTATAATTTTTAGATTAAACAAAGTTTGTTCGGCAGTTAGTCCAAATTTTAACACCTTATTTCCTTATTTGTCTCTTAAAGGGGTCCAAGGATATTAAGATAGAACTAAGGGTATTTTAGGATGACTTATATAGCAATAATATTTAGTAAATACTTACATTTTCTTGATAATAAAGATTTAGAATTTTATTGGTTGTTTTGTTATCTGATTTTGTGCTTGGCCTAGACAAATAGAAACACAAATTTGTACTAATAAAATTAATACTAATAAACATATCCATATTGTAATTTTAGAAAAAAATCATCAAAACACCAATCAACAGAATTGACAATATTTTTTTTAATCAATACACTGAAAAGACATTGTGGGACATTTCACTACAATTGTGTACCTTTTTCCAACAATTTGTTCTCAAAAACGTCCAAGACCAATTTGTAGCAAAATTTGCTACCAGTGTATGAAAATGTATAAAAACTGTTGTTACTAATAATCCAATTAGAGTAAATTGCTCTACAAAGACTGCAACAATTTTGTGTGAAAAAAGTCCAAACGATTTTTTCAGTGTATCAACTGTTGATTGGCGATTTTTGGGTAAGTATTTTTATAGGTTAGGCGGTTAGGCTATGCTAATAAATTTTTTATGCAACGAGAGTAATTCAGTACTCTTGCATATTTCCATTCGTGCCGTATTGTCTCAAAACGTAACATTTAGCATTTCGTTTGATTTTTATCGTTCGGTTATCAGACAAAATAAATAAATAAATAAATAAATAAATAAACATTTATTTCCACTGAACTTACAATGTAAGCATGGGATATTGTCGGGTACAAATAAATATAGAAATACAATTTCACATATAAAAACTAACAACATAGTATGTAAAAAATAATAATATATAAGTATCGTATAAATTATCAGCTGGCGGCAAAGTTCAATTCGTCAATGAAACGTTCATCACCTCAATGAGAAGAAGGATAAAAAACACCAAGAATACACCTCATTCGAATCGAAAAGATAGATATTCCTGTACAGAATAAAACGCATTTCTGCAAAGTATCCCTCTTACTTCAGACTTAAACCCATTTAAATTTGACAGCTGTTTTATGCGTAATGGTAGGTTGTTAAAAAGCTTGATGGGTAGTACAAGAGGACTGTTTGCTACGGCGCTTAATCGATGTGAAGGAATGTTTATGTTAGAATTAACTCTTAGGTTATACCGTTCATTATTATCTCTAGTGATCCCAAAATTACGAAAGTCAGACTTGACAAGATTTACGCAATTGAATATGAAAAGACACGGAAATGTCAAAATACCCAACTGAACAAATAAAGTTTTACACGAAGTTGTTCTAGATTTAAAAAGTATTGTTCGAATAATTTTTTTCTGTTGTATTAAAATTTCTCCAGCCCTAGCACAGTTTCCCCAAGCTAAAATACCATAATTAAGACAAGACTGAATGTAAGAATAATAATAAAGTATTAACATACATCGATCCACCCTACTTCTTAACTGCCATATTACAAAACAATGATATGACAACTTTTTCAAAACATAATCTATTTGATGGGACCAGGTAAGTTTAGAGTCAAGATAAACGCCCAAAAATTTGGCAACCTGCTTCTGCTCGATCGACTTTTCATTAAATTTGACAAAAATGCTCTTATTTAGGTCTCTTAAGGAAAACAGTACTAAATCAGTTTTTTCTTGATTCAATATTAGACCATTTCTTTGGCAATAGTCTTTAATGCTTGCAACGGCTTTATTCGCATTTTCACTAAGGTCGGTCATGTCCACACCTGATGAAACTATGGACGTATCATCCGCAAAAAGTGACAGGTACGTATTTTCCAAGTTATTATAGAAAATACAATTTATAAAGATAATAAATAAAAGAGGCCCCACTAGACTTCCCTGAGGAACTCCACTGGACACGGCCATGGAATCGGAAGAATACTTTTTATTAGAAGCACTCACAACAACTCTCTGGGTACGATTAGTTAAAAAATCTTTTAACCAACTGAGCGAATTTCCGCGCACTCCATAGTTTTCCAATTTAGAAAGAAGTAAACTAATATTTATGAGATCAAATGCTCTTTTTTGATCGAAAAACAGACAAGCAGTTTGTCTACCTTGATTTAGGTTTTCCAGAATTTTATTATAAAGTGAAACAATAGCAAGTTGAGTAGAAACTCCCTTACGAAATCCGAATTGATATTTATTAAAAAAATTCTCCCTCTCCAGAAAACCGAGAAGTCTTCTATAAAATGCCCTTTCAAAATTTTTGGAAAAAACGGACAAAAGAGCTATGCCCCTATAATTAGAGATTTCATGCACATCGCCCTTCTTAAAAATCGGTTGTATCAGAGTATCTTTTAAAATAGAGGGAAAAGCACCCTCCAGAAAGGAATAATTGACAAGATAAGTTAAGGGATCAACAACATAATCTAAAACCTGCTTCATAAGTGAGCAAGGTACCTCGTCGAAACCTGCAGAATGTTTCGAAGAGACTGATATAATTATTTCTCTAATTTCATATTTTGAATAAGGTCCCAAGAATAGGGAAATATTTATTGTTTTTCCTAAGTTATCCTTTACGTTTACACTAGTTCTGCATGTCAGGTCATTCACCGAGTTTATAAAAAAATTGTTAAATGTTTTTGCTGCAGTTTCCAAATCATATATCTTGCTGCCCGTAATAAGTGAAGAATGAGGCCTCGGTCTTAGCTTTAAACTGCCTTTGTTTCAAACCAGCTATACTCAGTCTGACATGGAATATGATAAAATAAGTATAATACAAAATTAGCTCTAATGTTTTAAATATTAATCATGAAATACAGAAAAATACAAGACATTTTAAAGAAAATTTGTCAGTTCTCTTTTAAACATTGATATTTTTTAATACTTTAATCATCTCTGGAAGACTATTATAAATAAAAATTAAAATTTATTTTAAAATAAAAAAAACGTACCTAATGGACTTTTTCACAAAATTACCTTTAACGGTTATACTTTGAAAATTCTTAGAATGTTTGGTCATCGTCGAAAGATATTCTAAAATATCTTTCGACGATACATGGTCTGGTGTTGTGATCATGTAAATTTTAGTTTTCATTACAATTAATATTGGACTTTTTTACTTTAATATAAGGACTTTTATTACAATGCATTTTTTTAAATTTATAAATGTTGTAAATGTTTAGATATTCCTTGGGTTTACAGAAATTATTAAATGACTCTGAATAAGGGGTAATCTGTAAATACATTTAATAATCTTATTCCGTACATTTTGTAAGAGTTTTAAATTGGAAAACAAGCAAAACCTCAAATTAAAATTAAATATTGTAATTTAGAATATATAAACGAAAATTAAATATTTTTTAGGTATTTTAAACAAATATAAAAAAGGAATTTATACAGCGCGCTTATTAGAGAAGTTAAAACATTTATAATTTCCTAAATATGTTTTTTTCGACTTAGATTTTCATCTAAAATTAGGCTTAAAAACCTTGTGATGTTTACATATTTAATAGATTTACCTTGAGTTATCAATAGAGAAATATTAGTTATCTTATTTTTACTGGTAAACATGAAAGTTTTTTGAGATTCAGTGTGTTTATGAAATTGAAGCCTAAGCCGTATTTGGAAATTATAATTACGTTTAAAACATAAATGTGTAAGACGCAAATATGTACATATATTGGTCCTGTCATCTGCAAATAATTTACTGTTTCCTTAAATTTCATTTAAAAATGGAGATAATTTATATTAAAAAAAATATAGGCCCCAATATTGATTCTTTTGGAAAATCACAGCATATTTCTTTTTTAGAACTTTTATCATTCAGAATTTTAATCAACGGTCATTTAAATAATTTTAAAATAATTTATTTGTATTGCCCATACATAACGTTTTAACTTTATTTTTGTGTTTTGAAACGGAAGAAAAGGCAAATTAAATCATGTATATATAACTTGAAATTTATTCAATTATTTCACCAGAAATGGACGATGTGTTCACCTAATCCAAAATTTTGAAAAAATGCACAAGCGGAAAACGAGGGTTTCCATTTAGAAATTGTCAGACCGTAAATTTATACTTTTCAGATTAAACACTGTTTTATTCGGTAGTTATTGCAAATTGTCTCACCTTATGTGCTCCTAAAGGGCGATCAAGGGAAATTAGCATAAAACTAAGGGCAATTTAGGATCGCTTACAATATTTAGTGAAAATATAATTAGATTTAGATGGTTTGGCTCTACAATTGGAACTAAAATTTTACGGCCAGATTTTCCAACGCGCTGGTCCGGTCTAATTTGACAAGCAATTACCAAAAGTTTTAAACTGGCAAGTCTAAGAATAAGACACCTTGTTTCTGAGCTTTTTCGCAAACTTATAAAGAAAGGGTCAATTTTAGTACGTTCTTTCGTCCAAAATAGAACTAAATTCATTCTAGCAAGCCATTCCAAGAAGAAAATTGTTTGGAAACCAAGCAAATCGCTGAAATAGTAGAATAATTCATAAGTTTTTAATGACGACTCATTAACAACCAGCTTGCGCGCGCACCTTCGTCCGCCTTAAAACCATTTTACGCCATTGCAAACTTTGAACCCCCATTTCAACCCCTTAGGGGTTGATTTATTAAAAACTGTAAAAGACTTGTTTAAATATTTATTTTTTGGATTCTAATGAATAATTATATGAAGTTTCGCGTTAATAGGACCATCTAATATTTTTTCTTCATACTAAGTTTCACCCCCTTAGGGGTTGAATTTTGACAAATCCATTCTTAGTGCACAAGTATATATTATTAAAGGGGAAAGCTACAGCTTCCATTTAGTCATATTTGCAACCCACTATGTAAATAATATTCGGGCGATCCCGCGGATCATCAAGGTTGTAGACTACAATGACCTTAGTAAGTAGCCATAACTTTTTGAGAAGTAGTCTTCGGGCGCTATCGAATGCCGACAAACGCAATGTCCTGCATAAAAGCGACCGGTTTTGAGATGCGCGCGACGCAAGCCAATCATACGATTCGAAGCGACTTAAGTGTCCTACGTAAGAAAAGAAAACAGATAATATCTTTTTATTAGTTGCAAAACTTGCGAGCTTGAACTTATCGTGGCTCAAGTGTCGCAAAATTTTATTATTAAAAATTATATCTTTAAAAACACCAGTTAGAAGAAGACAGGGAAGAAGTGCATTGAATGGCATTTTGTTAGAGAGAAGATATTTTGACGAGTTTCACATGTGTACGAAAAACTGAAGCTTCCTCAAAATAAATGTTTGTTTGAAAACTATGCTTTTTTCTCAATATTCTGGTTGCATATATTATATTATGCGTATATTATATTATGCGTATATTATATTATGCGTAGTACTATGAATTGATCCTAAATAACAGTGTTCATGTGTTCTGCCCCTCAAGGTTTATAATTATGCCAAATTTTAGCTAAATACCTTAACTCTCCGTTAATTGCGAGGTCAACTAGGCGCCACCAGTTTTTCAAATCGACACAAACTGGAAGTCGCCTTGGTGGTCTAGGAACTTGCTTCACACCCAACAATCCTGTTATTCATAATTGAAAGAAAAGTAAATCAATAGGGCGAAAGTGAGCTGAATAAAACAACGCAAATACACTTAACCCTAATCTACATAATTATATTAATTTTCCATGTTTACAAAAAAAAAATAAGAATGGAAATCGTTGAAAACTTGTAATGGGGAAGTTGTCTCCCCCAGGAATAAAAACACTCGGGGTAATCTTGGTCCCCTTCGGGAAAAAGAAAGGCTCTTTAGCCCCCACCGGGAAAAACCCTCCAAAACCTTCCTTGAAAGATTTTAGATGCAAAGTTTGACAAGACAAGGTTTCAGGACAAAAGGACTATCTCAAGCATCCCTACACAGAGCAGGTAAAATTCACCACAAGAAGTAAAATCTCGGTCTCAGGCTCGATCCAAAAGTGCCCTATAATGGCAATAATCCGAGGCCGATCACATCCTCGACAGCCAAAATGGAAAGTGAAAACTTTTCTCTAACGAACAAAAAAGTCACTGAAGACCACATCCAAAAGCTACTACACTGAGAAAAAAGCTAATTATTCCTTATAAGAATTCTTAAACTCTTTATGCAACTGTTTAATACTATATGGGACAGCAACGCGCTTTGCTGCATCAATACAAGAAAAATTGCTAGACCGTCTTACTGTGGTAGCAATATGGTGACTTAGTCAGTAGAAAATTGAAAGCATAACTAAAATACAGCTTTTTAATAGGCATTAATCCCCTAGACTTTTATAGTTACCAACCAGTAATATTGAGACTATTATGTAGTTTTATAACTGTAATAATATAACTTACAGTTGTAATAAAACTGGACAACAATCATAATAACCCTTTTTTCGTACCGTTATTAACCAGTACAATAGCCACTAAAATTCCGTTGTATAGTCGTTATAATACGAAATAGCAGATTGTATAACCCAATTTTTTTGGGCTAACGAAACTGTGTCGTATGCTGTATGCATCTATCTTATTGCCTGTAAAATTTGAGACTGTTACCCTTAACATTCAGCTGTATTAGGACCGCTTGTCTTATCGCTGGGGTTATTTAATATTTCGAATTGCAGTTATAGAACAGTTTCATTAGAGTAGCAACATTTTCTCATAGGTATACAGGGTGTTATTAGTGGGTTTCTGTTAGGTGCAAATTATTGGAAAAAACTTTGTATGCAAGAAGTTCTTATAATTATAAATATAGCATATTTTAGAAATACTCTTAACTATATAGGATCTATTAAAAAAGCGTGATAATAAAAAAATCATTTATATTATTAAATTTTTGGTTTCCTCTTAACATTTCAAATTAATTTTGTGAAGTGTCCAATACTTATGTAAGTTCACTTGTTTTCAAAATGTAGTCAGTTGACAATTATCTGTTTCAGCTTTGAAGTTTCGAAAACGGTTTGAGATATCAATCAATTACTTCCCTCTCAGTTTCAATACTGTAATTTAATACTGTATTGTCTTAGTACTGACTCTACATAGTACCAGTAGTATCACAAATAGAAAATAACTTGATACTAGTGGTGTGAAACTTCAATTCGTTTTCCGATAACGGAGTCCGTTGTCAGATGTCGAGCTGTAGGATATCAAAGTTAACTTAAATTTAAGACATTATTCACAAAATTAATTCGGATTTTTTCATAGACCTCGTATAATTGAGAGTATTTTTAAAATATGGAACACTGATAAATAATAATTAATACTTTGGTATAAAAAGATCTTTTCCAATGATTTGCACAAGCAACTAAGACAAAAACAACAACAAAAAACACAAACCCACTAAGAACATCACATCACGACATCCCCAATCTGTCGAAATTTTAATTTTGAAAAGATCAATTAAGGACACACCGAAACGCCAAAAGCTCATACTTGGTCTTCTCCTAGAACCATACTAAAACGATAAACCGCCGATGGGCAATGATATTGTGCGGAAATGGTAATCCCGCCCTCTTTTGGGATTTTAAATAATAACAGATACAAAAAGATTTTTTACAGTTGCATGACAATTTTGCGAAGGTAATAAAGCGTTGTATTATACGTATTAATGTGTAGTAGTAAGAAATGAAATTTTTATCCTTATATGAAAGTTGTATTAGGACTGGACGGCATAAGACAGAATTGTATTGGTAATGTTATTAATACATACTGTTTATAAATGCCGTTCTAGCAATTTAGGGATTGCTGCAGTTGTTAACCTGTGTTACTACACCAATAGTTTAAATAATACTGGTTAATAAAAAAATTGTTATCCGTACAAAATAATTCTTAGCAGTACTGTTTTATTAGATCATTTTCCTCAGTGTAGGGAAATCTGAAATCCTAAGTTGACGACACTGACTAATCGACAACATTCACAAGTCCGCGGCGTCAAAAACGCGCTATAGGACCACTCGGGCACTCTAAGCCGCTGACTCTCCCAACTCCGATTTCCAAAGCGAACTAATAAACCCAGTCAAAACTGACATAACCCGACTGATGTTTCCCAAGAGTGAATAGAAAAATAAATATTAAATATTTTCAGAAAAGGAAACGGTAAGTAAAACCAGTCGATTAGCAATAACTAAATTAAATGCAACCTTTCAGCAATAGTAAAAACTTGGAACAAGGCAACAAACTGAAGAAATTGGGGACCAAAAACAAAAGGGTCAAATCAAATTAAAGCAAGCTACTACAAGGGAACACGGAGGCGCAAGAGGACGCAAGGCGATCCAAATGTGCAGCATATTTGTCCATTTTCTGTTAACCAATAAGCGATAATGAGAGTTTTTATGGTCCATCCCTCACAAAATTCGACACATTTTTACTGCACTGATCAGGGCTTCCATAAAACCACCCGCCATTTTTATGCGACAGGATATCTTGTACGCAGGACAAATTCAAGATAGGTTTCCATGATCTTGAATTCTCGCTTTTTTCAGGTCTTCTGCAACAACACTCCCCACGAAAAATTGCAGTGGAATATCAGAGTATTAGACTTTCATGTGATTAAATTATATTGTTATTGATTATATACAGTGACGAAAAAAAAGTGACTACATTAGAATAACAAGAAATTTTTCTGTCGATCGTGTCTGCATGGAAATTAAAAAAAAACGTCAAGAAGTGAGATCAATTGGCAAGATATCAATAATAGTATATTTCATTACCAGTCCGGAAAAAAGGATTTTTCTGTGCGCGCTTGACAAATTCTCGTGTGAGGCGCAGCCGAACACGGGAAGTCAAGCAAGCACGGAAAATCCATTTCTGGACGTGTAATGAACGATATTTTATATTATACTTCTTTGAAAACGATAACATAAAACAAAATATAACATAAAAAAATACATACATACAAAATAAACTTGGAATATTTTTATTTTCACAACTGTTATCGGAATTTAAAAAAAAAACTACTAGAGTAATTAAAAATTAACTATTAATAATGAAAGACGCCACTTTTTCAGGTTGAGAGAACATTTTATTAGAATGAATTTAATTGACAGAAAATTAACAACGCTGACAATATGGTCTTTGGCAGGTATGATGCGTTTTCATGGTAACTTCCAAATCATTTAAAAGGTGATTTATATTTGTCTATGTCAGATAAGATTGACAAAACGTCAAAAAATATTTCAGAAATTCATCTAAATATTCAAATATTTACGAAATAAAATACAAAATAGGTACATATTAAATATCAGATAGCATATAGACTTTCTTGAGTTTAGTTTATTTTCCTATACCTATATTTCTATTTTAAAGCCAAAAAATAGTCGGTATCTTCATTCAGCACACTGAAAGAACAGGAGACCAGGAAAATTTTTTCCGTGCGCTCTTTCCGTGCGCTAGCCCGAAAAAGCCCATCTTACATTATTACTAAAACAGATGAAAATAAGGTGTTTTCAAAGAAGTATAATAAAAAGGTTAGTTTTAAGGCGACTTTCATATTTTAAGGCAAAAATCTGAAGAAAAAATAAAAATGTTTTTAATAAATTTAAAATTTCGTCTTTCACTAAATGTATAGGTTAACCGCTCTCAAGCTCACTCACTTACGCGATACTTTGTAATATTTTTTGAATTTTTTCTACATTTAAACAGATTAATTTTGATAATTGCTTTTCCATTATACAGCTGTATATGGCTAGGCTTTATTCATAAGAGTCATAATGGAATTTTAAGATTACTTAATCAAATCTTGAGAGCATCGGTAGATCTATCGAACCGCCGATTTAATTGTAAAATCTATCATTTATTTCTTAATTTTAACTTGATGTTTAGATTACAAATTAAATAGATATAATAAACCTATTTGTAATATAATCATCCGTAATTAATTTTCGTAGTTTAAGGTTTTAGTCGTTTTACAGCCATTATGAAAACTCTTTCTCTAATGCGCTTGAAAGAAACCTGCGGCCGGACCATATCGACTTATTGGATGTTATCGCCGGCAGTTGTCGTCTTATAAAAAGTCCATGTATTAAGAAAAAAATTTAATTAGTTTGTTACGAAAGAACTTTTTCTTAAAAAAATTAGGTTCGTAAAATGAGATTATTTTTATTATATCGTCTGTGTGTGTCTCTAACAACAAGAAAAAATTTTAATTTTTTGTTTGGCCAGACAAAGAACAAAACATCTGTGGGGCCAAGTAGGCTGGCGGAATTTTTAATTTGTATATTAGTTTATACAGTTTCAAATTATACTGAATCAAAAATTTAAATAGTAATAAAGTTCACAGGTTAAATTAATCCGAGAATCCTTTCGGCCTAGCTGATTCATTTTTTGCTTCTTTATCTTACCACCGTCTTCCGATTCAATAATTATTGGATCCAACTTCTACAGTAGCTAGGATATAGTTGTAAGTGGGAAAGGTAAAATGCTTAGTTTAAAAAAGATGGCGTAGATTTGGTAAGATTATTTTATTAATTGAAATTTATGGTACTAAGCACAATATTATACAGCTACCCTTTCAATGCCATGCTTGCGGGCAAATATTTCTACCTAGGATTTCTCTTTAATGATTGAGAAGATAGGAGAATAACTGAAAGATAGAGCAACAAACTTTTTATGACGTAAATATACTGACACTACTGACAACACTACATTAAACTTTGAGTTATGGTTTGGTTATGTGGATGACTGAAATATTAAAACGATGGAACTTAAAATCTACCTACATTGAAATTAGAAGAACTTAGAAATCACTGAAATAATTGCATCTTAAATGAAATGGTAACAAAAAATGCAAACTCAAAGAAAGTGCTAACATTTTATCAAATGACTACAACAAGTTCTAATAATTTTGATATACAAATATTTTCTGATAAAGTTGAAGCAAGCCATATCATCACACGTGCTGAGGTTTCTTTTTTAATTTGACGGTTACGTCACAATTACAGCTATGTACTTTACTTATTTCCGTAACCGCCAAGAAAAATCCAGCTGTATTGATGCTGCTAATGTAAACATTAAAATTTTGAGAAACATCCACTATATCTCTTCAAATAATGGATTTATTAAGAATGGATACGGGATGATTTAACATTCTTTGAAGCCAAAACAAACCATTCTAAGCGACACTGTCAACACAATTTGTAAACATTGGCCACATCTTATTTTACCTTGTATTTTTGTACAAAAAATACGTTAGAAGCATCACAAGATTTTCTAAAATATTTTATTTTTCTGCTGAATAATAATAAATTTAAGTTAAAAAAGTTTTATTATTTATAGGTTATATTATTTTCAAAGGTTTATTTAAAGTCGCTCCGAGTCATTTATAAATCTATAAATCGCACTTTTTCTTTTCTAGTTCATTAGACAAAGACATACGTATAACCGAGTGTTCAGACGTATTTCCTAAGCAACCAGCAGAGACAGGAACACTTCTGAGCTCCAACACTCCAATGCAATTTTATCTCTTTCTACTGCCATTCTTGATTCAATTACGTATTTCCTTAAAGTTCGTAAACTCTACCTCTAGGGGAAATGTTTTCATAAGAAACAACAAATAAACAGGCTTCACGTTCGATACGCTCACAGCATACGGACATCGAATCCTTTCTTAATAAATCCATGCCTCAAATGCTTACAAAAAGTGACTTATTGGAGAATAATAAACCGTTAGTAACTAAAAACATTTCGTTATTATTATTTTTTTAATACTGTACTATTTTAATAAAACTTCTTGTAATTTTTTAACTTTGATAATGGCAACAGGCTTCAAAATTTATAACTTTAATCAAAGAAAAGAATTTTTTTTTCGTTTCTACACTAATTTTTAAAAAACTAACGAAATACTTACGAAACCACCAGAATAATGAACCCGCTACAGCAAACGTACAGGGCGTACTTGGAGAAAAACTTATTAGATCATTTTTATCAAAAGATATCACAAAGTATATTTAAAATATGCTCGCGTATACTGGAATAATACTTTTATATCAATGAGAAAAATTTATCGAAACCGACGCAGGGTTATTCTATGATTCACGAACATGATTCTAAATTTCCAGATAATAGACGGGTAGATAAAACGTTACTTCTTGGTAGTGGATCCCCAAAAAGTGTATTTAGTCTGTTTAAAAACAAGAATCTTAATAGTTACTGATATGACAAGCTACCTTAGTAAGTATACATCAATGAAAAGGAAATACACTTTTCTTTTCTTTTCTTTTAATGTAAGTTTGGCATACCCTGTTAAAGATCGTGGTGTACTGACCCGAATAAGTATTTCGTTAAATTTAAAAAGTATAAAATTTTTACTCTGGCGAATTTAATTTGAAAAGGGGAGAAAATTTGAAAATAGGGCGGAAAAGAGTGTTAATGCCTAAGACATCGTTAGGGATTTTGGGTTTATTTCTTTTAAATGACATGTCTAAGCTTTTCCTTTAGAAGGCAATGTTGTAAAAAATGAACGGGCAAAAAAGTGGGTTGGGGCGATGACAGTTTTGCATTTGAAGGGGATTAAACAGCCGCTATTTACATCAGTGGCGTTTCTGTTAAAATCTAAAGTGGTGAGCAGGCGCCTAGGGCGCCTTAACAACAATTTTGTAAAATGTTTTTACTTTCCTTGCTGCAGGACAGTTGTTCATACGTAAAAGAATCACCATTTGAGATTTCTTTATATCTCTGCGTTTTTGGGTTCCTTCGGAAATAAATATTGAGAAAAAAATCGTACTTAATTTTTGAACAAATTGTGAATATTGTATTTGAAACAATTTGTGCAACTTTTCTCCATAGAATCCTGTATTAACAACTCCACGTTATCTTTAAAATTTAGATGTATTTTAAAAAAAAAAATCTTGCGGATCTATTTTATGCATGGTTTTTAAATATTTTCTTGTATTTCTGAAAATTTGTTTACAATTACTGTACTATTTTGTGCACTTTTTAAAACAATTTAATGTTATTGTTGTATACTATGGTGCATATTTCTTTAACAAAAAATATATTTTCTGCATGATTATCCATCATTTACTGGGACGTATCTTCACATTTTCTTAATAAGTTTTGATTTTTTATATTCCATATTATCTATCTTTCATCATAATTTAGAGCATAATCGCAGCCGATAGCTTCACTAAATTGAACTGCCGTTTTGTCAATAAATAAATTTCCGTTGTTCGAGCTGTTACTATTTTGCTGTCTCAATGCATAGTATAAAAACGGGCTAAATTTTTTGATTTTAAAAACACTAAAACATGTAATAATAAAATACCATTTAAGCGTCAAGAAACTTAAAACTTAATTAAAAATAAGGATATACGTATTAAAAAGCAAACAAACTTACAAAAATATACAAGGAAAAACCAAAAAGTGTAATCTGTAAAACAATTTACCATCCTTACCTCAACGAATAAAAGTGACAGATATACATATATATGTTAGTTGAATGTATGTATGTATGTATGTTAGTTGAATGTATGTTAAAAATAAATCTTGCAGATTTAAAATGTTACCCTAAATTGACCCTTAACAAGTTACATACATTTGTGGCATCGGTTATTCGGAAATTCTGCTGTTGCTTTTCTTTCTGTAACAGTAGTTTGTAAACTATTCGAGAAGCGATCAAACAAAACGCGAGGTATTAAACTTATTAATTTTCTTCACAAACATTTTAAGAAACATTTGGCTTTGGATTTCATATCGTTTCCGGCATTGATGTAAATTAATAAGCAGTTTTTAGGCAAAAGGGAACTAAAACGTATTAATTTGGCTTGTTGAATTTCAAAACGTATTATGTGCCATCAAAGTGGCACATTTGTGGGAGAGGTTACAGAATGTCATATTATAGACTATTAAGAAAAAATATTACTTTTTGTCAGTCTAAAAGATTTTATTACCAAAAAATATAAATATTATTAAACTTATCAGGGGCGTACCCAGGATCTGAACTAGAGGAGGGCAAATCATATTATTTTGTGTGGCGGGGCGGGATGCGAATTCGGTTTACGAATATTATAGACTATATTTTTCTTCTAGAGGGGGCAGCTGCCCCCATATCCATCGCTGGGTACACCCTTGATACTTACTATTATTAGTATTTTACTGCAAAGCTTTTTGTTCTTCAACAAGTTTATTATAAAAACTTTAATTTTCAGAAGAAATAACTTTGCGATTTTTACTTTAATATGATGAAAGTAACAGGATATATGAAAACATAACGTACAAAAGCAGAAAATTTTAGGTTAAACTGTGCAGCTGTCAGATGGCCCTTATGACGTTTTGATATTTAATTCCTCTTTTCGCCATGTTAATTCAGGGCCACGTGTATTAATTACATTTATTGTGCAAGTAAAGTATGGCACATACTACCAAATTCAAGTAAAAACCGCATTCGCTCAAAAGTGGCACTTTACAACCTTATGCATATGGCGCCCTTCTTTTATCTTTTCTTACGTTGAGTTGGTAAACCTATTTGTGACATGAAATAAATCGAATAGTGACCTTAGATTCAGTCAAAACGTAATTTAGTCCTAAATATAGACAATTCAATCAAAAGGTAATAAATCCATTATTGTTTCAAGTAAATTGTGGTTTCTTTCGAAGTACAATAAATCCATCTGCCGGTAATAAGGTCTCTGTGTAGTTCAAATTATATCTGATTTAAGTAGCAGTTATTAGATAGCGTTACCTGCTTTAGAATATGCATAAATAAATCCAATTTCAAATCAATCAAAACGCAACAAATCCATTTAAAGTCAATCAAGACGTACCTAATAAATCCATTTTTTTCTCAGATAACTCGTTTCATCTAAAAAATATTTTTACAATTATGTCTAAAAGGGGCTCTCACCAATATCTTTTTTATTAGAAAAAGGCGTTTCTTTATTCTCAAAAACTTTTGTGCTAGGCTAGAACATTTTTATAATCTAGTTTAAAGCGTTCAAGGTGGATTTATTGCGTTTTGTTTGATTGCTTCTCAATTGTAGAAGTTAGTTTTAACCGTCTATACCATAAAGCGTAACAGGTTTTACAATTAATTTTACTGTAATTGACAATAGTACATTATAGGTATATCTACGGAGAAAAATGGTTGATTTTTCGTGAGGTGACGTTCGTGACCAGAGGGCGAAGCCCGAGGGCTACAAAGCACTGAAGGAAAAATAGCATTCGCTCCCGAGGTGTATATATTATTTTTCCCCCTCCCTGTATTGTAAGCAACCTATTTTGACACTGCTTTGACAGACGGAAGTGAAAGTTACTCAACAAGGTATTGGTTGCCCTTAACGACAGGATGTAAGTCAACTTACATCCCTAGGGAAATAATAATCTGAAATTATTATAAGAATAACTTTAGTTTTTGATTTCATCAACATATTACAAAAATCCGGTGATATTAATTGAAATGAATATTAATGGTACAATTATTACAATTATTCACATTATTAACAAAATTTGGAAACACGTTTTCTCGTTTCTTCTTGATGTGTATTACATTTTCTGACTCCACAGATCCTTCATTTCTAACCAATGTTTCTGTCACTGTTGAAGCACTGCAAGAGACTTCTGGCTAGGTCTTATTGTATAAAATTTGATTCGCTACTTACTTTCCGCAATAGTAGCGGATTTCCATCCACCATGTCGCTTGATAGCTAATACATCAACTCCAGTATTTGCTAATAAAGTTGCCGACGTTCTTCTAAAAGGGTGTCCAGTATACATTTTGAAGTTCTGAAACTTTAGAAATTTCGCAATTTTACTTGGCATTGACGAAAACGTATTTTTCCCTACAGGCTGGTTTAAGCACTTTCCATTTTGATATCGCATAAAGAAGCGCGGATTAATAGTCGTCATGTGGGATCTTATATCAATGTACTTTTGAATTATTTTGAAATGACAAACCTGAGTGTCGTCACTTTTTGTCACTGTAAATGTACGTGACATTCCATTTTTGGAGTCAGGAATGGTCACAATTATGACTTCTTGACTTATTTTAACATTGTCCATTTTCATTTCACAGAGTTCATTAGAACGGCACGCCCCAGCAACTCCCATTGCCATTACGACCTTCATCAATAAGTACATATCATCGGGGGCTTCAAGCATGAACTTATTCACATCTTCCCTGTTAAACACATTCGATTTTTTGGGTCTATGTAACCCTCATTTTTTCTTTTCAAAAATGGTCGAAGTTTTGGATACTTAGAAATATCTATATTTTCCTCTATAAAAAGGGTGGACTTCAACATCGAATACTCACACCATAAGCTTGATGGGGACTTCAGTAAAGCACTTTTCTCGTGGAAATACGCCAAAAACAAGGCTTCTGAGACTGCAGTAGCCGTCTTGCTTTGGCACCAATTCTTAAAGGATTTATATGCTGCTTCATACCTTTTTTTCGACTTTTCCGGTAGTAGAGATAAACAAGCAATATTTGCTGATTCTTCTATGTCTGAAACATCCATTTTGTCCACACAGAATCAAATAATTCGACTTCTTCAAGCTTTTCGCTATGAATTGTCAACTTGACGTTGTTGATAAAATAAAAACTGCTTATATTGCTCTGGCAACGGATCACGGCTGCCTTCATAATTTAATGAGAATGCTATCGAATGTAATGATAATAAAAATCCAAAAATATATCCAGCATTTTCTGGTAAACATACAATTCAGGGAGGGGGAAAAATGTTATATACTATATGGGATGTAAGTACATTAACCAGTCTCGGACTTTTTTGCCAGCCCTCGCTATCCCTCGGGCGCAAAATTCGTCCTCGACTGGTAAATGTTACTTACATCCCTTATAGTATAAATAACTATTTGTCACGACCAGTAGTAGAAATGAATTTTTCTGATGTCAAAACCATGACAGAAAAAGCAAATTATTCCCTTGGCGAATAATTTTAGAATAAATTTCCTAGGAAGTTTTCATCATTATAAATCAAATAAAAATGGAAGAATTTAAGAAATTTTACATGTTTATTTATTACAAACTTGAATTACACATTTATATAATTTGTTTACAATATAATTAAGCATTACATGTTTGCACTTGTAAAAATCAACACCAAGTATATTATTAAGCAAAACGTTTTTTTTTCGGAATGTAAATTTATATACTGTCGACATACTTGTACTCTGCAATATTTGACTAGAAATAACTTTCTTATTTTCCACTAAATTTTCAACATAACTTTCAGCGACTGCTGTAGATTTACACTCCCATGTCGCTTAATAATGAATACTGACCACATGGGTAGAATACCAACATTTTTGAAATCTTTTCTTACTAAAGTATACCAGCATTGCATTTTCAGTAAAGTTTACTACATGCTTTTCTGAGCACCACCTTTTAAAAGTTTGATATACTGCTTCATATAACTTCCTTGACTTTTCTGGTAGTAAATTGACCCGCCACAGCATTTGCTGCTTTAGTAATGTCTTCAGATTCTTCTACATAAAAAAACTTTAAAATCCATATTTCATTTTATATGTTAGGAAGTAAATTCTTGGTAAATATTTTAAACCATCTCTTGGCTAAGGTATGATTAATTTGTACTTTATTGTTGTTTGTTATTTTTCTTAGACCTGTTAGCGAGCATGTCACGTAAAAATGTTTTATTTACCAGTTTTTTTATTTTGGCCGTTATGGGCTTTTAAAACAAGGATGGCGATTAAAATGAAGTGGACATTTAGTAAGGCACTGAAACGGATGTCCGATAAATGTGTAGTTTGTAATATTTAAATTAAATCAGACCGATTGAAATATTCTGTTTGCAAAAAGGTGGACACATGAAATACGTGTGGACTCAAAGGAGCTCCTTATTTATTTTTAACAATGCCAAATTTATTTGATATTATTCTATTTTTTAATTTGTTGTTTTACGTGCATTGTTGTATATTTAAATATAGTTTTTCTCTATTGAACTTAATAATCTCTTGATAAGTTACTGTACGAAATAAGTTTTTAGATTGAGTTCCTGTCATTTTTAAAAACGCTTCTATTCTTTTCTGTTCATCGGTGTTGTGAAACAGACAAAATTCGCATTTTTTATTGCGCTTCATAAACAAAAATAGCAGCGGCGTGCGATGACAATTAAAAAGGGGGAAGCGGTCCGCCACTGGACGTACGACATACGACAATGGCTCCCTACTTTATGTGCACCACATCTTAAGACGCTGTTACATGGAAGGCAAAATCTTCTCAATTTTATTAACTGATTTTTGTGTCGCAAATTCGTCCGGTGACATACAGCAACAAGCGATATGGGGCAACTGTCAAATAATAAGGAATATGCATGTATTTTTTATTGCATCAATTGTTTAAACAAGTCATTACAAGCCCAAAAACGTGATTTTGAGGAACATTGTGAAACTCTATTCACATTTCAAATATGCCCGATATAAACAACTTGCTTGCCTCGTGAGTGGCAATATAGCTTCGTGATCGGCAATTTACGCAACACAATTGGACGACAGACCATCACCTGCCGCATCGTTCACGTGCTCTTGTTTATATCCGGTGTGTTTGAAATGTGAATAGAGTTTAGAATAACTTAACCTAATTTTTGATTTTACTTTTCGATATAATTTACGCTGTGACTAGAGTCCCGACTCGGGACCCAACTCCAGTCCCGAATAACGTAATTAAATTACGTCATTAGTAGTTTTGTCGGGACTGGTGTTCCGCCCCTACTCGGGAACCACATCCGGTCCAGAATTTTTAAGACGAATCGTACATTCACCTAAATCACCAGCTACAAACATGATATATAGTATGTCTACTTAAGTTGGCTACATAGGAAAAACTTTTTTATTAGTAATTTTTCGAAAACAACTTGCTATTTAAAAGAAAGTTCTGCATGGTCTAAAACTTGTAATGAATTCATCAGACATCAAAATGTATCAGTCATATACAAGATGTGTAACAAAATATGCGTAAGTGCAAACTACCTTAATTTCTTTAAATTAAAAAAAAAACTGTTATGAAAGAAAGTTGTTTAGAATTAGAAACTAGGTTCAAATATGCAGTCAAGTTTATCTATGGATTTTTAACATTTTTTCATTATTTTTTCTATTTATTTGTTTATTATTTTAATTGGGCGTTTGGTGTAATTCAAGGCACTGGCGTAGCTAGGGGGGCAAAAGGGCATTTGACCCCCCCCCTCGCCAAGAGCCATACATATCCGGAAAATTTCACTATGGCGTTTTTCCCTAGGCTCCCTTCCCTCATGTCGCGAGTTCCACATTTTCTGACCTAGTTCTAACCTATAAATTGAAAAGAAAGAGGTGCAAAAATAATGAGAGCAGAAATTAAAGACACACTTAGGTATACATTTCTAGTTGCGCCATCTAAACGTCCCACTATTAATTATTATAAACAAATGCACACCTTCATATGGTCTTTTATCAAGTAAAGTAAACCACTTACAACTTTATAATAACCATAAAATTATGCGAACATAACCTTAAAAGCCTTCTATTAAGTCGGGACCGGATGCTGATCTCGAGTCGGGGCGGAACCCCAGTCCCGACAAAAGTACTAATGACGTAATTTGATGACGGTATTCGGGACTGGAGTTGGGTCCCGATCGGGACTCTAGTCACAGCGTATAATTTATTACAATTTAAAAACAGATATTTGCGCGCACCTGCAAGTGACGTCAGATATTGGCTAAAGCACACATTACTGGTTCGTTCGTAAATAAAATCATTTTTATCTTTTTGTTTGGAAATTTTAACAGCCATAGTATGACCAATCGTATTGGTTACAACAATTAGTCACGTGCCTAGCAGAAAATAAGGAGCAAAAAGAATAACTTTAGAAACGGTCCCAAGTGTATATTCATTTACATATACCCACCACACCTTATCCAAATCGTTCATCTGTGATGCAAATAGAAAATGTTTGTTGTTTGCGTAAAATTCGTTTTTTAATTATAGTGTAATTTGTGTGCAGGAAATTCTTTTTATTAAACAAAGAAATGTCTTAAAAATTACCCTATAAGTATTGAATTGTGCCAATAAGCAAAAATACCACTGCAAATGCCCCGAACACTCTTTTCCTTCTTGTGCCAAGAACAGCCGAAGACAGAAGAAAGCAGTCTAACTTAATTAATAATATTTCCTAAATAGTATCGCCAAACTGAAATAATATTTTGCTATTCATATATTTTTATGGTATATTAAATTCTAACGAAAGTTTGAAGGCGAATATTGTGGTTATGATAAGTAAATTTATATATCAATTTTTTAATTAGTTAATTAATTAAGTTAATTAATTAATTAATTATTTATTAGAATTAATTATTAGAAGCCCTATTAATTAATTAATTAATTAATTAATTAATTAAGTTTAAAAAGTTAATTCGTTAATTAATTAGTTAATTTTATCCTATGGCATTTGGTGCTAATTGTATATCAATTACCGCTAACTAGCATTTTCCAATTTAGGTTATGCAACACCTAATAACTTTATATTACGTGCAGGCAACGGTGTATCTTTAAGTAAATGATTATCTCCAAGAGAGAGACCAATCAGTTAGTTTGGACATTCTCAAAGAAGTAACGATTCAGGCAAGGCTGCTCAACCCCAGGCCCGCGGGCCACAGTGTGGCCCGCGAAAGAATTTTAAGTGGCCCGCGCAAGTATGGTTTAAAAATACGCACCAAATTCAAAAATCCCGCCGCGCACAGTACATCCCGATTCAAACTTTATGACCTCTCTGAAGTTAGCTGTCAGTTCGCTACGCGCAGCGCGGGGAGTGATGCCCCACCCCCGCGTCCCCAATATTGTGCATTGCGCATCGTAACTAACGAAGCTCCGAGAGGCCATAAAGTTAGAATTGTAAACGGTCATCGACCCCGCCCGCGTCCCGTTACTGTCTCATTATGCTTCGAGAAACAATTGAGTGCGTACGTGTTATAGTTCAACTAACTGTTGAAAGTGAAGTTTTCGAATTTGTGTTTTTGTCAATTTCGTATTTACACTGGCTGTCAAAGGTCATTCATAAAGTGCATAATCGAGGAGTCTAGTTTCAAATCCCGCTAAAACGTTTTTCATAAAATTTCGAGTATTTGAAAAAACCGCTCACAAGCATAGCGTTAGCCATAGGCAAAAATAAAATTGATACGAATTATTTATTAATTTATTAATCAATTTATTAATTTCGCAGTCACGTGACCAGAATACTGTGCTCTCATTGATCAATTAATTTTTAGAAGGTTTTGAAAGAAACGGAAGGTGTTTAAGCGGAGTTTGCAACACAAATCGACTTTTAAGTGTTAGTTTAGTAGTCTTTTACAGTATTTTGATCGAAAATGATTGAACAGTATGATAAAAAAATCGCAGTAGCATCATTTTGAGATATAAACAAAAATTTGTTGCGTTTTAGCCGGTTTTGAAACTAGACGCCTCAATTATGTTTTCGTATTACTTAGGTACCTACCTATTTGAAAAGGAAAATATACCGATACAAAATATGGTTTGTTTCAGTATGGCTGACAGCAAACCGAGTAGTTCGAAATCAACGGAGGCCTATCGTGTTTTTCATGATGAATGGGAAAATAAATATTGTTTTATTGAAAGCAAGGCGCGTAAGCCTACATGTTTACTTTGTTTCACTACAGTAGCTATTGCAAAAAAATATAATTTAGAAAGGCATTATAAGCAAAATCATAATAATTTTGACAAAGATTACCCTGTTGGTAGTGCTATCAGAGAAGAGTTTTTAAAGAAAAAGAAACGGGAACTATTTAACCAGCACAATATTTTCGTTAAAAGGCACGACGAGCTTGAATCCATGGTCAAAACATCTTACGAGATTTCTTTGCTCTTAGCGAAAAAGAAGAAATCGTTTTCCGACGGAGAGATTGTTAAAGAGGCTTTGACGATCTTTGCACAAAATTGTGATGATAAACACGTCAAAGCTAAAGCGGACAGTATTTCATTCTCACGGCACAATGTCACGAGACGGGTGGAGCAAATGGCAGCTGACATCAATGAGCAGATTCGAGAAATCGTAGCTGAGTGCAAATACTTCTCATTGGCGTTAGATGAAACTTGCGATTTAACGAGTAGATCTCAGTTGGCTATTTTTGTGCGGTGTGTTGACGAAAATTGGAATGTATTGCAAGATTTACTAGAAGTCTGTCAGCTAGACAGTACAACCCAAGGAAAAGACATATTTTTGAAAATTAAGGAATGCATTGAAAAAAAGAGTAGTAGTAGAGTAACTGAAACAGGAAATGTAAGTGGCCCGTCGTTAACGACTGAATCCACCGTTTGGCCCGACTCTTCAAAAGGTTGAGCAGCCTTGATTCAGAGTATTGGTCGGGTCGTCGAAACCAATAAATACCATTGTGAGGAATGGTGGAACATTAAGAGCGCTAAAGCACTAGCAACGAAAGAATGCGCGGTAAAGCCAGAAACGGAACCAAAAATAAAGCTTTATTTCAATGATTTGAAATGGTTTACAATTACAAACCACAAACAACCTACGCTGACGCACACGAATACCGGAGAAGCGGAGCAGGCTTTGATTTGCTGGTTACGGTGTACCAACTGAAACTAAGTATTTTTTTATTTTCTTAAATGCCTAAATTCCTGGGCAATTTAAAATTGACGTTACCTTGCCTCCTAATGCAGTTTCTTTTTTAAGCCAGTTTTATTGATATTCGCCAAGCTCTCACCTTACCTTACTTGTACGTAAAGTACCTTACCACGTCGCGCCAAGTGATTACCTTGTGGCGCCCTTGGTATCCAGGGATACGCAGGCACCAAAATGGTCTGAGATACAAGACCAAATAAAAATAGTAAGGACTTTAAAACTCTAGGGAATCACGGCCTACACCAAGCTCGTTTCCACTGAAGTTGTGGAGCCATGAATGATTGATAATGTTTAAAAAACCACCGTTAAAATTGCCTGAGTAATTTCGTCTCCAAAGGTTTGCTTAGTTTTATGAAAAAAAGACATCGAATCGTACCCATTTTTTTTATTGTTTAAACATAAAATATGCAACGTTGTTGATACAATTTGGCCATACAAAGATTATGAAATTGAACCTGTCTATTATTTTTTCTTTTAAATTATTAGCGAAGTTTGCTAAATATAATTATTTTCTGGTTAATTAAACATTATTCACAAAATACTTTTTTCCAACTATTGTTTTTTCGAAATTACGAAAAAATCAATTGCAAAGGAGTATACAAACCTAACACGATAATTTATTAATCAAAGAGAAAGTAACATCGTTTTTTATATGTCTCGTATTTTACTAACAACTTTAAACTTCTTTATTAATGTTATAAAAATACAAAGTCTTTACATGCGTCATTCATAGAGGATTTAAACATAATCTTAAACAGTTTAAAATTTGAATTTAAAATGTATAAATTAATACAATACAACATTAGAGACAATTAGAAAAACAAATATAATAGAAATATTACACAAAACAGCTGACAGTATCTGCCAGGACGACGGAACTCGGGGGTAGAAAGTAAAACTAAATTAAAATACACTCAAATAATCGCAGTAAATAATCCCCCAGTGAATTAGCTTCATGTCTAGTATAGTCAATTGCTACAGTTAATGTCCTTAGGTCAAGCAAATCTTGAATAGAATAAAATGACTGTTGAATGGAAAAAAATAGTTTTAAAAGTACTAGGATTTAAAGATCTTATACTTATTATGAGAAAGTTTATTAAAAAAGTGGGAGCATAATAAAGAGTAGCATTCCAAGAGCTTTTGAGACGCTCACTAATGCGTACAGAAAGACCTTTTTGCCTTGGGTATCGTAACTATTGGTAAGCGTCATTGAATAATACTTTTCAGAGCTTCTGACAAACACTAAGCACTAAAAAATTTACCTGTATGATCGGTGAGTATTCGCAGGTCTCTCTTACATCTGCTCGATAGTCCAGGCCTACTAAGATTCTTATTGATCTTCATTGGAAGGCAAATACTCTGGTCAAGTGGGCGAAATGGCCGCAAACCAAAATTGCATAGCAACAGACCGAATTGGCCCATGAAAGTACATCAGGCACACACCAGTGTCCATCACCCTGGTTAGTTGTTTAAGCAAATATATTGACTTAGAAATCCTTGCATCATCAACCTTAAGTGCCGGATCCATGTAGACTTCCAGAAACCGAAGAGCTTTTGGATTGATTATTTGGTCGAAGACAGAAAATAATTTTTTCGGTTTTATTGGCGTTAATGCTGTCGGTTAGCTAAAAACCAATTGTTTAAGCTATTGCTGCCGACCTCTATTTTGTGACCTAAGATATTTATATCATGGTCACATTAGTCACTGTGGTGTCGTCAGCGAATAAAATTAAGGAAAATTGCTTAGTACTAGGGTTCATAAACAGGGTGCCTGACCTTGACAGCGGGACAATAAATAAACTGTTTTTTTTTATCTTCGGACAGTCCACCAAGGTCTTAACCTAAGTATTCTAGGTACCGTGAGTGTACTGGGGGTATCCGTCTCGCACATCCAGAGCTGGAAACATCCGTATGGATTTCACCAGCCCCTTAGCAGATGTGTGGGGTGGTGCCGCCTCGGACGAGGAAGAATCCTCTACCACATTCCTTGTTTAGTGCGAGACACGGTATTCCCAGGCGGTCGCCCGTCCACGTAATAACCATGCCGAGCGTCGCTTAACTTCGGTGATCGAACGCAGTGGCTCGACCACCAAAGTTCAACGTCACCTGTTTAAGAGCAGAAGTTACATACCTATGTTATTTACATAATACTAAAAACACTTCCCCGTAAATATTCTGCGAAACCAGGTAATTTCTACGAACGTTTGGTAACTTGTTCCCACCGCAAATCATGTCGATGCCTTGACATGTCGATGTATTGACACCATGGATTTATTAAGAATGGATGCGGGGTGATTTAACATTCTTTGAAGCCAAAACAAACCATTCTAAACGACACTGTAAACACAATTTGTAAACATTGGCCACATCTTATTTTACTGTGTATTTTTGTACAAAAAATACGTTAGAAGCATCACAAGATTTACTAAAAGTAATAAAAGCCTTAAAATATTTTATTTTTCTGCTAAATAACAATAAATTTAAGTTAGAAAGGTTTTATTAATTATATGTTATGTTATTTCTCAAGGTGTTTATCTAAAGTCGCTCCGAGTCATTTATAAATCTATAAATCGCACTTTTTCTTTCCTAGTTCAGTAGACAAAGACGTACGTGTAACCGAGTGTTCAGACCGAGGTTCAGCCGTTTTCCTAAGCAACCAGCACAGACAGCAACACTTATGAGCTCCGCACACTCCAATGCTATTTTATTTCTTTCTACTGCCATTGTTGATTCAATTACGTAGTTCGTAAACTAATCTCCTGGGGGAAATGTTTTCAACAAATAACAAATATAAGGTTTCACGTTCGATACGCTCGCAGTATACGGACATCGAATCCTTTCTTAATAAATCCATGGTTGACACGGTGCGGTGCAGCCGCGAGTCAAAACACATCGCGGTAATTATAGTTCCGTATATATGGTCGGGAACTCTGATTTACGAACCCTACTTCCTGGCTTGCAAAGGAATAAATTACTCCGTGCTAAAATAGCCAAAACGGAACACTTATTTAATTACTTCGGTGTCCGTCCGTCCCTCTGGCGTTCGTCTACTGAAACTATTCGACGTAAAAATTTTAAATTTAGCACAGAGATAGAGCGTTGTGGCCATGGATTTATTAAGAATGGATACGGGATGATTTAACATTCTTTGAAGCCAAAACAAACCATGCTAAACGACACTGTAAACACAACTTGTAAACATTGGCCACATCTTATTTTACCTTGTATTTTTGTACAAAAAATATGTTAGAAGCATCACAAGATTTACTAAAAGTAATAAAAGCCTTAAACTATTTTATTTTTCTGCTAAATAATAATAAATTTAAGTTAAAAAGGTTTTATTATTTATAGGTTATATTATTTCTAAAGGTTTATTTAAAGTCGCTCCGAGTCATTTATAAATCTATAAGTCGCACTTTTTCTTTTCTAGTTCATTAAACAAACAAGTACGTGTAACCGAATGTTCACACGTTTTTCCTAAGCAACCAGCAGAGACAGGAACACTTCTGAGCTCCACCACTCCAATGCTATTTTATCTCTTTCTACTACCATTCTTGATTCAATTACGTATTTCCTTAAAGTTCGTAAACTCTACCTCTAGGGGAAGTGTTTTCATAACAAACAACAAATATAAGGCTTCACGTTCGATACGCTCACAGTATACGGACATCGAATCCTTTCTTAATAGATCCATGGTGGTGGCCAATTATAGACGTGAGGTATAAACAGTTGTATTTTGATTCTGGGGGTTAATTTCAGGGGGTAAATTATGGTTAGAAATACAAAATTGATTAAATAGGAAAAATGTTCGTAATGGTAAGGTCGCAAGGTAGATCAAAACTAATAAAACTTCTTTATTGCCACTTTTAATAAACTTAAAGATTACGTTATCAGTCTTTTTATTCGACGTTTCGTCTTTGGGCAGTGATCATCAACTTCATTTTTTTAAATACGGTCTTGATTTTTTGATGGCAAATTTTAGATGCCCTTTTTATCCCGAATTCAACACATTATGGTTAAATTACGTTTTGAATCCTTTTTTGGCCATTATTTAGAAATTTTTGTGATACGGACCTGCCTCCTAGAACATTTCATGCATTGTTCCAGATTTTGTAATTGGATGAATAAAATAACGAAGCATACTCAATCTTTTTAATTCCTTATCTTAATTTATGGCTTGTAAATAAGAAAAGTAATCAATTAATTACTGTTGAAAAACATTTGTTTTCCAAACGATTAGTAAGAATTAAAAACATCTAGAGTTGCCTTAACCCTCAAAATCATTCCTAAAACAGCAAGAATTTTACGAATGTGTTAGGTAATACTAGTGAAAAGTACCTACTATCCATATGTCCTTTGTTCATTTATTTGCGGTGTATTGTTAATAGTAATTGGTTGATTATTAAATTAATGTTTCGTACTAATTCTAAAATGCATTTCAATACACTATGGCATTAAAAAATGTTTGAACCTAAAATCTGTCAATAATGGCCAAAAAAGGCTCAAAATCTAATTAATCCATAATGTGCGGTATACACTGGTCTTGGAATATTTTTTAACAGTAATTAATTGATTATTATTTTCTTACTTACAATCCAAAATTAAAATAAGAAATTAAAAAGATTGAATATGCTTCATTATTTTCTTCATTACAAAATCTGGAACAATGTTTGAAATGTTCTAGGAGACAGGTCCGTATTACAAAAATTTCTTAATAATGGTGAAAAAGAATCAAAACGTAATTTAACCATAATAAATTCAGGATAAAAAGGACTTCTAAAATTTGATATAAAAAAATCAGGACCGTATTTAAAAAAATTAAGTGATGATCGCTGCCCAAAGACGAAACGTCCAATAAAAAAATTGATAACGTAATCTTTAAGTCCATTAAAAGTTGATATAAAGAAGTTTTATTAGTTTTGCCTTGCCTTTCAACGCCAGAAAAAAATTAAATTAAACATTCGAAAATTCAGTTTATTTAAAATAACTCGAAAATGAAAAATTATCTAAAAAATTTCAGAGCATAATTTTATTAGCTCTTTAATTACACAACTTTTTTCCCATTTAACCAATTTTATATTTCTAACTGTAAACGAGCTCCCCATACAGGTCCTTCTTATCTTGGACACAGTGTATATGATGTATTTTTTTAAACATTTTTCGGAAAAACGCTTAAAAACGGCTGCCCCCCACCTTCATCACCAAAAGGATCGCTCAGAAAAATCTAAAAAAAATCATGAACAATGAGAATTAGGTATGGATTGAGCTACAATTATCAGGTTTAAAAAAATCTAGTGCGATCAATTGTTATAAACAATTTAATTGTTTATTCCTTACAACTGCTGAACCATTGGTTTTAGAGAAAAAGTTTTTGGACAAAAAATATTTCTTACGATGATGTAAGGAACAACGTTTGTTGACTCAGTCGAAACGCTCCGCACATACGCGATGTGATACGACGTTGGTGCCGTCGACGGCAGGTAGCGCGACAGATGGGCGGAAATCGGGCGGCCGAGGTTTGCTCAGGTTAAGTGGGGGGCTGATGGCACGAAACACTAATTGTGCAAGTATATCTTGCACTTGGCCGCTTTTTTACATGAAATGTAAACAGGCTACCACTGCAAGGACTTTGTCACCCAATATTTTATTAAAAGAGATAAAAACATTCATACAATGTAGTATTAAAATTTTTCTTAACCGACTTCACAAGAGGAGGTTGTCAGTTCGACCCGTATGTACGGTCTTTTTTATGTATGTTCGCGCATAATTTTTGAACGGATTTACCGAATTTAATGATTTTTTTGTTAGCTAGATGTGTTCTCCCGAACGTTCCCATTTCAAGAGTTTTTTTGATAAAGTGACCAATTAGGTACGTAAATTTAAACAAAATCAAGTTGGCCATTAAAGTTATAATAAAAACGTAAAAATAGTATTTCACACTTTTCTTTTTGTGAAGTTTTTGTTCATTTGTTAAAAAATATATATTTGATCTTTCTATGTAAATATAAATGTCGTTGCCATTCCTAATAATATTAACCGAATCTTTAATAACTCACCCTACTCAATGGCCAAATTTTAACTAAATTCATCCACCTACACCCAGAGTTTGGCAACTGAGACAGTTGTGCTCTCTCGAAATGGAATTAATTTAACAAGCTTAGTACATAATCTTATCAATGTCAAATCTGAAATGGATATTAAACACTTTAGTGGTTTCTATTTTATAGATATTAAAGTGTACAGAATAATTAAAGAAATTTAGAATTTCATGTGTATTTTGTTAAATCTATTATATAAGTTGCCCAGTGCAGTTTTTGGAGAAAGGAGAAATATGCTGTTTGAATTTAGAATTTCGGCCGCCAAAGGCCCTAATTTTTAATATATTTAAAATCGACTCCTTTTGTTTCTCCAGAAGCGTCATCTCTGGTGGTTGCGTCAATATTTGTGGCTTTGCGTACGAAAATACAGCCTGTTTTGTTGCCTCAAAGTGGGAGAAGATATTCGAAAACTGATGAAAAATCCCTGGCCGCGAGGGATAGACAGTTCAGCTTTTACCCTTATTACGGATCATTAGAATGCCGTAACCCACAAGGCAACTCCCTCAAATCCCTTATATTCGATAATTTTGTTATTATAGAAAATAGAAAAAATCTGCATCTATATAAGAGTTAAACAAGATCAATTCATATTTGGAAGTGCAATTTGCGTCTAAGGCAGCAACCCAGAAAATAAAATAATAGTTACAACATGACGCCCGTATTCGGAATGGAAGTGTGTTTATAGTTAAAAGTTACAAAAAAATATATATACAAGTAAAAGGCTTGATAAATAACGTTCAATATCCATATATTTTTTTTTAATATGATATAGTTATACAGAAAAAACTGTCAAGATTAGATTATTTTCCATGATGTCTTTTTCCATATAATAATATGTACTAACGACATCTTTGCATGGAATGAGAAAAGAGGTTTAAAAAAGGGGAGGGAGGAGAAATAGTGAACAAACCAATTGTTTCATGAGCAGTATAAAATTTTGAAATTTATTAAGAAATTGTTGTTAACCTAATGATAATGAACGTTGGTACTATTTCGGTGTTAAATTAAGGGCTGTTTGGCATTGTCAACATCTGCTGTTAATATTATTTTTACTTTCACCGGTAATACCCACAAGCAACTGAGAATACAGAAAATGTATAATATATTTTTTTACTTTATTATAGTTCATTTTAAATTTACTACTTAAAATTATGCCACCCTATAATTACAGCTATAGGTTACACGAATCAAAAAGTGCAAAAGAATGACTTGGCAACTAAAATCTTTCATTAGTTCCCCCGTAAACAGACTGATAGCTATAAATCCAACTTTACGCTGTGCAAGTTTGCTAATAGAAATGATTTAGTTAATAATTGTTTTCTAAAGACACTTTTATCAATAATTAATACTCGGTAAACTATATTGTTTCAACACTGATTTAAAGACACTTACTACCTTAAACAATTTTCTCAAAACATTATTATTCAGATTCACTAAAAAGGTTTAAGATTTAGTACTGGTTTTAATTAAGATCTTCCAGTTGATCAGTTAGGTTTTGACAGGTATTTGTGCTGTCATTGTTAATAAGTCGTCATTAAAAATTTATGTTATTCTAATATTTCAGTGATTTGCTTGGTTCCCAAGTAATTTTTGTCGAAACGTGTTGTTACAATGAATCTAGTTCCATTATTGTGGAAAGTACGTACTGAAATTGTCATTTTCTTCATAAAGTTGAGAGAAATCTCGAAAACAAATTCATAGTACGAAAGATAGCTGTCTTATTCTTACACTTGTCAGTTTAAAACTTTCGGTTGTCAAAGTAGACCGATCGATCTAGCTTTGGAGAATCTGCCCTTTAATTTCTTAAAGAGTGAAATACTACAGCTTTTTCACTCATATCTTCTATGGAACTTATTACTTATTAATCACTAAAGTTGTTCTAATTCTTCAAAGTTGTCTTGACTGAGAATACGAAAAAAAAACAACACGGAAACAGTATTGAGCTTTCGCACAACAACTTGATTGTCTTTGTCGCATTCTATTATGCCTAAGCTTTACTTAACATACACGCTCTTTGTTTAGGTCAAGATTAGAAAGTTAATGGGGATCCATAAGTGATGTATGCCGTCAGGGGATCACAACCTAATTGGCCTAATGATGAGCCGAAACTGATGGGTAACAGTCGACCGGAAGCAGAAAGTTTACTAACTTATATCTATATTATATCAGTGAAGTCCCATTAGAGAGAGATCACTATATTAACTTTTTTGTAAACATAACAGAACTTTCTGGTCGCTAATGAATAATTAGTCATCAGAACAGTTGTAATGACAAATTAAATATGTTAATGTCATTAGCAAAGGTGGTTCTAAACTTTAATTAAGTTTACCAAATGGATTAAATTCTTTCATTTGCGAGACCAGACTGAAGTACATCCAGTGGCGTAGCTAGGGGGGGGGCGGCCCGCCTCGGGTGACACCCTTTCAGGGGTGACACCCGCATCAAACAAAAATCAAAATTATAACAATACAATAGCCTGCCCCGGGTGACACCCTTTAAGGAGTGACACCCGCATCAAACAAAAATCAAAATTATAACAATACAATAGCCTGCCCCGGGTGACACCCTTTAAGGAGTGACACCCGCATAAAACAAAAATCAAAATTATAACAATACAATAGCCTGCCCCGGGTGACACCCTTTATGGAGTGACACCCGCATCAAACAAAAATCAAAATTATAACAATACAATAGCCTGCCCCGGGTGACACCCTTTAAGGACTGACACCCGCATAAAACAAAAATCGAAATTATAACAATACAATAGCCTGCCCCGGGTGACACCCTTTAAGGAGTGACACCCGCATCAAACAAAAATCAAAATTATAACAATACAATAGCCTGCCCCGGGTGACACCCTTTAAGGAGTGACACCCGCATAAAACAAAAATCAAAATTATAACAATACAATAGCCTGCCCCGGGTGACACCCTTTAAGGAGTGACACCCGCATCAAACAAAAATCAAAATTATAACAATACAATAGCCTGCCCCGGGTGACACCCTTTAAGGAGTGACACCCGCATAAAACAAAAATCAAAATTATAACAATACAATAGCCTGCCCCGGGTGACACCCTTTAAGGAGTGACACCCGCATCAAACAAAAATCAAAATTATAACAATACAACAAAAAATCGCACGTTCGAGGGCAATGGGCTTGTTTAGTTATTTCGCGTTTTCAATAAATATGTTAATATTATTGCACAATCAGTCAGTCGAAAAACACACACACAAAATTACGTCTGTTGGACGGATAATAACTAAAATATTAAGGTTTAAAATTCGACAAAATTGAAAACATTCAGTTTCCAGCTTGACGTCATCCCACGAAAAACAACTGAATGTAACGGGCAATGCGATAAATCCAATACAACACCGCCAAGATTCCCTAGGGGGAATAAGATTTTTGACAAGTGTAATGTTACAAAGTTCATTGCAAAATCTGTCCAGCGGTGCCAGTGTTTATCGCTCATCGTGGGATTACGTCTCCAGACGCCATCGTCCCGTTTCATAATGAGCGATGTTTGACCGCTGTTTTGGGGGTGAATTCCATCAAAAATAATTCTAATATTTTGGAGATAAGCTGTTCGAATGAAGCACTTTTGTATTATGAAATAAAAAAAATTTGCTGGATAAGCCCATTAAAATTAAAATATAAAAAAATTGCACGTTTGTGCGAGCTTAAAAAAGTTGATTTGCAAAACTCTCCAAAATTCAATAAATCTAGCCAATATCAATACCAAAACGTAATGCAGACCAGTCAAATAATGGTTGTTTAATGAATCCACTTATGGTAAAAGAAATGATGACTGATCAGAAATGTACTGAGAGCGAGTGGCGGTAGCAAGCGCCTTGGTTATTCCTCCATTGGCGGCGCGGCGTAATTAGGTATTCATCATGGATCAAACAATAAAAAGTCAAACGCGAGAAGTGATTGCCAATGTTTATAGAGTCTGTTATGAAGAGGCCATTGTTTTCATTGTTAAAAGTTTTTGTTAAATATTTAAGTAAATCTATAGTGAATATTTTTGCTATATTTATTTGTTACCTTTTATTCAGACAAAAATAATAAGCACGCCCATTTTCGTAGAATTTATTAGAATGGCCTGGCCATTTTTTGTGGTATTTCCCCCTTTCGTCTCTGTCACAGACTGATTTGCCAAACTTCATACATACTAGTTTATGAATAAAAGTTTGTAAATGTTTCAAGCAAGAATTTTAATCTACATGTAAAATTTTATACCTAGAGATTTGTTTTAATTGTAGGACTTTAGTAATTATTTTTAAAAAATTATCTATTTAAAATTTTTCCTATTTAAAAATCCAGGAGTATCAACAAAAATGTAATGATAAAATAGAAATTTTGCCGCCAAAAGTAACCCAAACGGGTTAATTTGGGCGTGGCACCCGGGCCCGGTAGACCATGACAGCTGTTTCGTCCTTCGTCTTCCCGGCCCGGCGTTGTCCATTTTCTTGGACTCCCCGTACTTTGATGCAAAAGAGGAACACACTTCCACAGTCCGATGAGCCGATATTCTTCTTTCTCGCTTATATATAGTACGGACAAGAAATTTCTGTGTTTTTTATTTTTACTTGGCCTTTTGTTAAGGATTTACACGTCTTTCTGGTGAGGACGCCGTGACTCCCCCCTTGCACTGCGCGAATGGTGCGGACAAGTTGGGCGAAATTGCGAAAAATGCGCTCTCTCAAAAAGCTAAAGATGCCGTGTTCACCCTTAGATTTTTACCTTTTCAGTGTGTTCTGCTTTTGCATTAGAGCCAACACCCGCTAGGTGGCGTTATGGTATGTTATTTCCTGCTTGTGTTCTGCAAAACGGATTTAAGATACAGTTACATCGTTTGCCTCGGTGCGACTGGGTTTTATGGCTGTCTGAATGAGTCCTAACAAGGACGAAACAGCTGTCCTGGTCTACCCGGCCCGGGGTTGTCCATTTTCTTGGACTCCCCGTACTTTGATGCAAAAGAGGAACACACTTCCACAGTCCGATGAGCCGATATTCTTCTTTCTCGTTTATATATAGTACGGACAAGAAATTTCTATGTGTTTTTATTTTTACTTGGCCTTTTGTTATGGATTTACACGTCTTTCTGGTGAGGACGCCGTGACTCCCTCCTTGCACTGCGCGAATAGTGCGGACAAGTTGGGCGAAATTGCGAAAAATGCGCTCTCTCAAAAAGCTAGAGATGCCGTGTTCACCCTTAGATTTATTATTTCCAAAGGCTTATTTAAAGTCGCTCCGAGTCATTTATAAATCTATAAGTCGCACTTTTTCTTTTCTAGTTCATTAGACAAAGACATACGTGCAACCGAGTGTTCAGACGTATTTCCAAAGCAACCAACAGAGACAGCAACACTTCTGAGCTCCAACACCCAAATGCTATTTTATATCTTTCTACTACCATTCTTGATTCAATTACATATTTCCTTAAAGTCCGTAAACTGGACTTCTAGGGTAGATGATTTCATAACCAACAACAAATAAACAGGCTTCACGTTCGATACGCTCACAGTATACGGAACACCGAATCCTTTCTAAATTCATCCAAGGTAAAAAGTATCGTTAGATTTATATCGATTTTCCTGGGAATGACAGAATGTCTGTATGTACAGCTGTGGTGGCCCGTGGGTTATCAAATAGAGTCTGCACAGTTTATTGATAAGAAAAAAGTATTGTTCCTTCAGCAAAAATACCACAGGAACTTTTATATTATACCAGTCCATACCAAACATTTTGATTTCCAATGTTTTCTGCACAAAGTACGCATGGCCAACAAAGAATCATATTCGCTCTCTCACTTCCGGTAAGCTATTTGTAAGGTACCTGTACCAAATAAGGCCATGGGCCTGTTTTAGCTAAGTTCCGAACCATGCACCTATGTAAATACCCAATTTTACACAAAAGGGAATCTGTAGCAGCAACATACCTATATATAAAAATATCTTTAGGGTTATCCGTTCCCCGCTAGAGTGTTAAACGGCCGTTCGCCGTTCCCCGCGTGACACGTTATCTATAACTTTTTAGGTTAGAGTTTTGTGCGTTTGAACCGATTTGGATAGAGTTTTTTTTTATTTATTATCTGTCAAAAAGTTGCAGTAGATGTTATACCTAAGTGACCGATGTGGTAAGTAAGCAGTGTTAAACTTTAGAAATATTCTGTAGGAATTATTTATAGAATTTTATATTTATATATTTATTTTTTTATATTATTATATATTATACTTTTTACGAAAGGTTAAAGTTCTTAACAAAGCCACACGATAAATGGCGACGTGGCCTTATGGCATCCCAGTTACCTGGATTATAGTCCATGGTATTTAAACATATTTTTGATATTTATACCCTCTTTCGATTTTGAGGAGTGCGGAAGTAACTTTGGAATTTTAAATAGGATGATGTAGGTACCTACTTTTGTTTATAAAATTCGAATATACGTAAAAAACTACATATGGGTACATTTTTTTTTTGATTTGCTCTTTCGGTTACGAAATTATGGTTAATTAAATTTTGATTAAATTTAAAAAATTAATAAATTTTAACAATAAATCAAGTTCACTTATTTTATAATTATTATTCATTTTCGTGGAAATGCGTTCTTTTCACTTAAGTCAGTTGAGATTTTGGCGTTTTAATTATTAGTCAGTTTACTGCTCAATTAAACACGGAAGCAATACAGGCCCGTAATCATTTGAATGAAATATTTGAAAACAGGTGGAATGGATGAGCTGGTCCGGTCAACTGGCCTGGTAGGTCCCCAGATTTGTCCCCCGTTAACTTTCTTAACGACACTTCTTTTTATCTTCTGACAACCCACGAAGACCTAAGTCTAAGTACTATGTACCGTGGATGTACTGGGGAATTGACTCACACATGCAGAGCTGGAAACATCCGTAGGGATTTCACCAGCCATTTAAGATGATGCGTGGTGTGGTACTACCTCGGTCGGGGAAGAATTCCTCTACCACCTTCCAACAGTTAACAATCACAAAATATCCATGGTCGAAGCGGGATTCGAACCCGCGCCTCTGGATTGCAAAGCTACTTACTTACTTACTTACTTTCAAAGGCATTTATTAATTCCTAATTACAATTTTTGACTATTTATTTACAATTCATTTCATTCATATTTCACAGGGTACAGAAATGACATTGCTGCCATTTGCTCACCCCGAGCAAGCGGCCGAGTGGCCGGGGCTGGTGTTGGCCCTTGGTAAACTTTTAGCCCGCAAGTTGGTTCGGTCTGGCCTTTACCGCGTAGCTAACAAGGCCGTTCAAGTGGTTAATGCTGTTCGAGAACTTAGATTTAATATTTTAAAAAGACAGTTATTTGTGTAATATATACAGTTTAAAATAAGGTACTACTGGAAAAAGCAGTGAAAAAACCAGTTTGATTGCAAAGCTGGCGCCGTACCAACTCGGCCACCGGAGAGTTCTAATACTGTACATAATGATTTCCGGAATGAATTTTCCGAAAAAATAGGAAACGTTAGTTTTGAATCTTAATTTTTAATTTAACGGTATCGACAAAGAATATATTTTTATTATTTTTAATCTTTCTGGTATATTTATGCCCATTTCCATATTAAATACTTCATTGTAATTTCAAGCTGTCCAACAAATTCTTGGAAATTTCTCACGCTTCTTGTTTGAAGTGCCAAAACCATGTTTAATTTAAATACTCTTAGGTATACCTGTGGATGTGTACTTAGGAAAGTTTGACAAGCTCAAAACTTATGTAGTAATTATTCTAATAGGTAACATAAGTTTCACCCACAAGTTAAACAGCAACTTTAAATCAAATAATTGCATTGCTAAATTGTCACCAACATAAAGTGCTCCCTATTTACTTGCTGAAAATGAGTTGAAAAAGTTATTTGTTATTTTATCAAGAGCACATTGTGACTAAATTCTCGTATTTCATGGATTTAGTATATAAAAGGATTCGATATCCGTATACTGTGAGCGTATCGAACGCGAAGCCTTATATTTTGTTGTTTGTTATTCTCTTGGGGGAGCAGTTTACGAACTACGAACAAGACTACGAATTACTACGTAATTGAATCAAGAATGGTAGTAGAAAGAGATAAAATAGCATTGGAGTGTTGGAGCTCAGAAGTGTTGCTGTCTGTTATGGTTGTTTAGGAAAACGGCTGAACCTCGGTCTGAACACTCGGTTACACGTGCGTCTTTGTCTAATGAACTAGAAAAGAAAAAGTGCTACGTATAGATTTATATAGATTTATAAATGACTCGGAGCGACTTTAAATAAACACCTTTAGAGATAACATAACCTATAAATAACAAAACCTTTTTAACTTAAAGTTATTATTATTTAGCAGAAAATAAAGTAATTTAGGGCTTTTATTACTTTTAGCAAATCTTGTAATGCTTCTAACGTATTTTTTGTACACAAATACAAGGTAAAATATGATGTGGCCAATGTTTACAAATTGTGTTTACAGTGTCGCTTAGAATGGTTTGTTTTGGCTTCAAAGAATGTTACATCATCCCGTATCCTTTTATTTCATAAATCCATGTCGTATTTCTTAAAATATCTTTAGAAGCCTCGTTTTACACTTAAGTTCAGTAACTTATATTTTATGATATTTGCCTGTATCCTGAATAAATGTGACCGGTTATAATGGTCGAAATTAAATCCATGAAAATTTCTATAGTTTATTTTGGCACGTAATAATTTAGAATGAGATTAAATTAGGGTAGTAACACCCGAAAAATAATCTGATAGATTCGGTCTAATATAGGAATAGTACAGAATATGGCGCCACCCATAGGGGCCAAAAGCATCAAAAGTTGGCGTAAATTATTAATGGGTTGCGATTTTTGTTACAAAACAGAAAAACTACAAAATATAAAGTTAAATATCAAAATGTTAGTATGATTTTTGGTATAATCCTTTAACAAATTTATTTAATCTTCTATAGTCTTCTTATGGTCCGAGCTTACATAATACCAAAAGATACCCCATCGATCACCTCAAATTGAAAAGGTGAACATAATTGAAAAACATGTAAAGAACATGTTACGACCGCCAGACTATTAAAAATATGTTAAATACTATGTTTAATGAATTTTTGAAAATAGCTTAAAAAAAATTAAGTAATTGACTTATGAAAACACCGGCTTAAAAGTAACACAATGTATGGTTAATAATGTATTATTTTTGAAAATAATTATCTGTTTGACAATTTTCGTTAATTAATATCTGACAGACCATTTGTTATCAAGTATATTTTTTATGAAAGTACACTTCATAACACGTCTTTCGTGTTTATTTTAAAATGAAGTTTGAGATCTCCTCTATCTAATAAAACTTGTCTGACTGGAAATTTTTAGTAATTACCTTGTCAGACTTAATTTTCGATGTACAGCATCCATGGGCGAGTAGGCCAATCAATAGAGCAAAAAAAAAGTCAAATTTTGACAAAAAGACTAGTAGAAAACCACCTATGCCATCATTTAAAAGATAGTCCGTAGATGTATTCTGATGTGTTTTCGACTCGCAACCCCATTAATTAATTTGTTATTAACATTTTAGTGCAAAAAAGCGGTTTCTTTTTGGGTTTTTTGCTTATAAAACGAAATCTACTCGAAGAATTTCAATTCCGTAAATGGAAAAGTTGTAGATAATTAAATTACAAAGAAAATGAGAGGTGAAGCGATCCGATCGGTTGATTAGAACCGAAGAAAATCCGGAACAATCGGAAAATTCAGCTGTATTTTCAAAAATTCATAATTTTTCCATTTATGAAGATTAAGAGCTGAAATTTTGCGCAGAAGTAGATAATTATATCAACTTTAAGTGTGCACAAGGCAGGTGTTGTCGGACCATTAGTTTTTGCGCAATTGAAATTTCAGTTTTTTATGCATTTTTTTGCCGGGAGCCTGCTTGCATTAAAAATGGTCCTATTTGAATTCTAATACCGGTTTTCAAAACTAGAAGTAAAATACTATAAATCGTATATCCCAAGTTCTCATTAAAATACAGCGAAATGGATGAAACATGCACTTGAACATCGGTGGAAACGGCCGAGCGCGCGCGAGCGCGCGAATGGTGGGGGAAGGAGGGGAAGCGTACATATAGATCAGGGCCGTTCCTGGAGTAGTTGGCGCCCTGGTGCAAGCTGATATTTGCCGCCCCAAATAATGAAAATTTTGTGTTTTTCAAGGTCAAAGGCTTTAAATTAAAATTTAGAAAATTGAGCGGCACAAAAATTTGTTAAAATGTAGGATTTTAAAACATTTTTTTTTATATTCAAGGATACTGTTTAGAAAATGTATTTAACAAAAAATAAAAATAGTACATTACAATTTGTTTTGAGCTTCATCGATACTTAAACGAAAACAACATTAAATATTAAATAAACATTTATCCATAACATGACATAACATTTAAATACACAATACATAATAAAATAAACAATAAGATAAGGTACACTCAAACGCAAGGTACCTCTATAGCAGCTGTTAGAATTAAAAGACTTTTAAAGTTTTAAGTATAATGTTACTAATAATTAAATTAAAACTAAAAAATGTCAACATATCGCGTTTTAGTACTTGCAAAATCTTTAATGATGCTTTTAATATTTAAGGATTCACATATGTCGCTTTCTATCGAAATTATAGCCAAATTATTCAGTCGTTCCTGTGTCATCGTAGTACGTAAATAGAGTTGTTAATAAACTTTAAGCTTGAAAAAGAACGTTCACCACTTGCCACAGTAACAGGCAATGTTAGCATAATTCTTCAAGCTATGGTTGTATTAGGAAATGTACTACCAAGATTATTTTTTAAAATATATTCTAAAATATTTTCAGGTGAGTAAATTTCTGAGGTGTTAATGAAATTTAGAAAAATTTCTATTTCATTGTATAGATCGAGGCCTATTACGTCTTTTTTATTGCTTATATTTTTATCACCTTCATCTGTTAGCTTTAATTCTAATTCGACGCAGTAATTTTTTAAATCCAATTTTGAAATTGTTTTTATGATTCTAAAATCACTGAGAAAGTTGAAATTATTCACGTAAGCCTCGAGTTGTTCAAATCTTTCTGATAAAGCATTCATGGGAACGTCTATCACTGCGAAAAAGAAATTAATTTAGGAATTAATTTCGGGACTATTAATACTCTCATCTCGAACTGCCTGTTCTTTTTTCTGTTTCTAATTATACTTTGGGCAGGAAAGTTGCCTTCAACACCAAGGGATTGAGCTAACTGAGAAGCCTCTTTTGAGATCAAGTAGTTATCATCCGTTCGAAATTTGGTAATCTTTTCCTTTAGTTTATTTAAATGTTCTACTGGTACAAGAAAATTAATATTCACACCTTGTAAAATCTTACTGACAATGTTGATATTGGACAAAATGTCATACCAGACAACAAGAGCACATAGAAACTTATAACTCTTTATTTTCTCTGAAATACATCCTTCCTGATATTTTGTTTTCAGATCAAAACTGTTCGTTGTATTGTCTTTATCCTCAAAAATTTGAATTAGAGCGTCGTCTACATGCGATATATCATAACGCAATGGTTTTATAGCGTCAACCCGACTCTCCCACCTTGTATCCGATACAGATTTTACAGTCAAATTTTGTATGTTTTCTTTTAAAACAGACCAACGTTTGGTACTGGATGAGAAAAAGTTATAAAGTTCTTGTACAGTGCCGAAAAAATCAATAGTTTCGAAGGATATTTTGCAGGAGTCATTTACAACTAAATTCAACGTATGAGCGGCGCAAGGAATGAAAAAGGCTCTAGGATTAATTTCTAAAATTTTCTTTTGAAGACCATTGTTTTCCTTTCATATTCGCGCCGTTGTCGTAGCCTTGACCACGCATGTCACAAATGTCGATAGATTCTCTTTCAAGAAACTCAATTAGAAACAAACTCAATCCCGCACCAGTTGTATCTTTAATCTCGAGAAATTCCAAGAAATGTTCTCTAATTTCTATCTTTTGTGTGTTTTCATTATAGAGAACAAAACGAAATATTACAATAATTTGTTTTTCATGTGCAGCATCTGGAGTGCAATCCAATATTATTGAATAATACTTTGCATTTTTTATCATTTCGATAATTTTTGTTTTTACGTTATCACCTAAAATACTTATAATTTCAATTTGAAACCTATTTCCCAAATAATGGGGCATACGATTTTCACTAACCTGCACGCGCTGAATGTGTTCAGATAATACCGGATCAAATTTGGCTACCGTTTGTATTAGTTGCAAAAAATTCCCGTTTCCTTTCATATATAGTTTAGAATTTGAACCTCTCAAAGCCAGTTTTTGTTTAGCCAGAAACTTAATACATACGACTATTCTCTCTAACACACTTTGCCATCGTATTTTTTTTTGATTAAGCAATTGTTGATGGCGAGCATCAGTAGTGCACCCTTTGTCTAAATTTGTTTTTAAATCTACAAATTTTTTGTAACACTGAATGGTGCGATAAACTAGTTTCGTGGATTGTGGTGTGCCTTGATAAATGCTGCCAATCATTAAACTTACCCTTAATCAAAGCAATGTTACAATTTGATGAGAAAATTTTACAATTATAACAAAAAACCGCATTTTTACTAATAGACTATACCAACCAATTTCGAAGAACAGATTCGCCGTTGTGTAATTTTTTAACGTAATATTGCTCTGAAAAACACCTTTCAAACTTATCTTTTGGAAACTTTATGTTGGTAACTCTACAAGGACCTTTTTCAACAAGTAATGTCTTTAAACTGTCATTTATTACATCTGGCCAATTTCCAGCGTCCTGGAAGTTTATTGGCGATTGATCTAAGTTTTCTGAAACATTTGCATTATTTTCCCCTTCTATTTCACCACTTGCAGCAGCTTTTTCTTCCATCACTTCTGTTACTGTTTCTGAACACTCCATCTGTATCTGTTTATAACCAATTTTGTTTCGTTGATCTTCTGTGTTGACTGTGTGGGGGTCCTCACCACCATCATCGCTGATGTGTTCGTGTTCTAGTGTAGGATCAGCATCAGGTAGTTGTGGTGGAGGTTGCGAAGAAGGTCCTCCTTCCCCAGTACTAGAAGGTTGGAAAAATTTTGATATATCTGACGTCAGACTTTTTATTGGTTCCTGTTTTTGGAGCCGTTCTTTTCGGTACTGATACCCAGACAATTTTTCCCCCTTTTTTCAGACATCTAAATAAAATAATGGTATAATTAATTTTTACCTGTTTTGGTATTCTTACTCACTCACCTTCGCATCGCAGATTTAATTAATGCAAAACACATTCACATACACAAACACTAAACACAACGACAACACAATTAATAGTTAGTCAGTAATATAATAATAAATAAGTTATGGCTATCGTACAAAGGTTGTCAAGAAACTAAACAAAATACTAGTATGCCGACCGATCATTGACAGACGATACGATAGTGGACGTGCGACAAAATAAAACAAATTGGAGCCGGCCGCCACCCGCGGCTCGCGGAAACGAAGCAGGGTAGGGGGTAGTTTCGGTTTTCATAGGCGAAGACATGGCAAATTTGAAATTGTCATGGTGAACAAAATACGATATTTTGCCTTTGGCCAAGAAAATTAACCACAGCTCCACGAATAATTCAAGATAAAGCTGCTATTCCACCTTCTTGAGTAACATTCTTATATTTCTATTCTATAAATAAACGAGCAGGAAGGTTATTAATTTAAACATTATATATATATATATATATATATATATATATATATATATATATATATATATATATATATATGTATATATATTTCAAAAAAGTGTTTTAATAATATGATTAAAAAAGGATGATAAGAAACCTGAACATATTATTGCGCCGAATACATACCCGGCAAAAAAATGCATAAAAAAATTGAAATTTCAATTGCGCAAAAACTAATGGTCCGACAGCACCTGCCTTGTGCACACTTAAAGTTGATATAATTATCTGCTTCTGTGCCAAATTTCAGCTCTTAATCTTCATAAATGGAAAAGTTATGAATTTGTGAAAATACAGCCGAATTTTCCGATTTTTCCGGATTTTCTTCGGTTCTAATCAACCGATCGGATCTTTCCACCTCTCATTTTCTTCGTAATTTAATTCCCTACAACTTTTCCATTTACGGAATTGAAATTCTTCGAGTAGTTTTCGTTTTATAAGCAAAAAACAAAAAAAAAACGCATTTTTTTCACTAAAATGTTAATAACAAATCAATTAATGAGAGTTGCGAGTCGAAAACACATCAGAATACATCTACGGACTATCTTTTAAATGATGGCATAGGTGGTTTTCTACTAGTCTTTTTGTCAAAATATTACTTTTTTTTGCTCTATTGATTGGCGTAGAGATAGATCTAAGGCTTTTTTTTATCTAAGACATCCCACGTAGACTTCAAGCCTAAGTACTAACGTACCGTGGGTGTCTGAAGAGAAGGGAAATATAGTCTATTGACACGGGATTTGAAGGATTATTCATTTGGCCATATTTAGAGTCGCGGTTTCTTTGAGTAAAATGCAAATGCATTTCAACCAAGGTATCCTTTTCTTCAATGTGGAATCAAATTTTAATGTGCAAGTTGATATGTTGTTAATTTTGGGGGAGTGCAGAAGAAAACTACAAAGAAGCTACACTAGTGTGGTCCGGTCAACTGGCCTTCTAGATCCCCGGATTGAACCCCCTTTGACTTTTTCTTGTGGGATTTTATGAAGAACAAAGTGATGGCAACTGCACCTACAATTTTAGATGATATTAAAGAACGAGTCCGTTTTGCCTGCTTATTAATGACACCTGAAATATTACAGCGGGTACGAAGTTCCTTTAGAAAAAGAGTGAGAAAGTATTTGGAAGTTGAAGGGGGACATTTCAAACAACTTCTCAAGCATGATAGGCTATAAATAGGTTGAAATGAAATGGTAAATATTTTTTTTATTTTGTAACCTAATAAATCATCATTCTGTAGCCGAAAGAGCCAATCAAAAAAAATGTGTACAGGTAGGTAGGTAATTTTTACCTAGATTCGAATTTTATAAAAAACTACAATATCCCATTTGAAATTCCAAAGTTATCCACACTCCCCAAGATAGAGAAAGGGGATAAATGTCAAAAATATTTTTAAATATGTCTCCCCATCTCCCTATTAGCTCACCAAAATTTTATGAAAATATTTGAAACCGTTTTCGAGATATCGCCTAGTAACACTTTAAAACTCACCCTGTATATGAATGGTTACCATTTTTGAATAAATATTTATTTTTATAAAATTCGCTATTGAAATCCTTTGTTAACAAGGTTCCTAAATCCCCCCCTGCGACTATAATATTTGATTTATTCTAGTAATAAAAAATGATTGTGCAATATTAGCGATAGTTGCGAAATATCGCGACATAATAGGACTTTTATAAATAGACAATACTTAAATATTTATCAGTTAGTATCTTATTAAGTACTGTTTATACCGCTACACATACCTATACTAAAATGTTTATCTCTAACAATAGTCATGTCATGGAGTCATATCAAAAATTTGTTTCTAATTGCACCGTAATTCGATTAATCAATTAAAGTCCTTACATAAAGTATTTGCCATTGTAATTGTGGAATTACTGATAAAATGGTGATTATACAGGGTGGTTCAGAAATCCTGCTTAAAACTAATTTTCTTTAATGCGTTATTTTTGAGTAAAACGCTGAAATACGTGAATTAGCCCTAGATAACAATGGCGTAGATAGAAATTTTTAAGTTGTATATCTCTGTTGCTACTTACGGGACCCATGCCAAGTTTAGGGTTTTTAATAGTGAGCCTACTAGGAATGTTTTGGTAAAGAAAAAAATTATTTTGTAATTTGCGAAAAAAAGTTGAATTTTGGCGGTATCCTCCCCCCCCCCCCTCCCCCGGAAAAAAATTAACACGCGTCAACCGCGACATATGAGGTGTACAGGAGCTTTCAGAGAATGATTAAGATAGAAGACTATAGTTCTGTGAAAAAATGATGGCACGATGTGATGAAAATAACGTATTTCCACAAAACATTATTTTTTCTGGAAATGGAGTGGTTAACAGTGGTTATCAATTCTGGTCTCAGCAAAACCCACACTGGGTATGTAAAGCACATACCCAATGTCCTAAGTTGTAAGTAAATGTGTGGGCTGTCATAAATAATTATAGAATTTTGTAATCATATTTTTTGACGAAAATCTTACAGCAGAATGCTATTTAGATTTTCTCATATTCAAGTTAATACCGCATTAGCAGTGATTTTTCCTAATAAAGTTGATCTAGATATTCCAGAATATGGTTTCAGCAAGATGGCGCACCACCCCATTTTAGTATTCATCTTCCAAGGTACTTAGATAAAAAAAAATCCAAACCGCTGGCTGGATAAGTCGACGAGGTGTAGTTGAATGGCCACCAAAATCTCCGAAGATCTATAGACGATTTTCTTTAGGGACATTTGAAATAACAGGTGTACCAGAATAGATCACAAACAGTTGACGACCTAGACGATATAATTCCAATTGAGATCAATACCTTAGAGCCCCAAACTATTCGTAATTCAGTAGATAGTTTTTACCTCCGACTTGGTGCATGTCAAGTAGAAGGTGGGGATCGTTTTTAACCTCTCCCCCCCCCCCACCCCGTTACGTTAGGTCACATCAGGCGAGTACTAATTAGCTACTTGTAACATCATTTTAAACAAAATAAGTCGTTCTTTAATTATTTTTACAATAAAATTACTCCGACTATTAGTTATCAAACCCTAATAATCAAAAACATAATACCTACATGGTTTATTAATACTATCATACTCAAAGAACAAACTTCTCAACAAACCTGCATTTGACATAGGTTGACATTTGAAATAGATGAAGTGTCTGGGCGTTAGAGAGTTAAAGGTAGACGGTTAAAAATATTACAGAAAAATGAGTAAACAGTTCAGTTATTTCAGTATTTTAGCGTTTTACTCAAAAATAACGCATTAATGAAATAGTAATTTTATGCGGGACTTCTGAACCACCTTGTATTTTTATTGCTATTATTATTAATTCTAGTGTTGTATGAGTTCGCGCACGTCCTGGCATTATATCTACATTTATTATATAAAACTGATTTCCGAAAATAAATTCGTAGTGTAAGCCGAGAATAAGCACCGCCGCGCCAGAGTCGTTGATATTAGCACAGATCCATGTAGCTACGCAAATATTAGTTACTTAAATTGTTTAATAGGTGCACATTTTAAGATGAAGCTCCTCGACTTATTTACACATCAACATATTTGCGATGTTTTAAAGAAAGCATTCCCAACTTTGGATGATAGTAAACTTTTACTTTCTGCAGACAAGTGCAAGGCTAATGAAAATTTTACAATATTCAGCGTGAGACCAGGTGGTAGCATTGAACAGAAGTACGTTTTAGTGAAAATTCCTAAAATCTCTGAACCTCCAGGACAGCAGGGTGTGAAGAACTCGAAAGTGGCTTGCCCGGTGTTTGTATTAGAAGACAACAACAAAGAATGTTATGGTGCATTTGAATATGAGCATGGAATGGAAAATTTTATTTCTCCAGTGCAAAACAATATAGAGTGCCTTAAACTCATATTACAGGAATTAGCCGAACATCAAGCTCTGGACTTAGTCAGTAGTGAAGCGGATAAACCGAGCGAATGGAACCTGAAAGATATTACTGATAAAGTCATATCCTTGGATTTCTTTAAAGATTTAAACAAAGCGACAGCACAGGAATCAGTAGAAAGTCTTCAGTTGGACTTTAATAATTTAATTAGTGGTTCCAACTTGCTTGTTAGAAGTATTGGGTGTCCTGCGACCCAGAATGTATATGTAAACCAAGATAAAAGCAGAAGCCTTTTCCTTAAGGTTTCCTCCAGTGAAATTGTGCCCCCAGCATATGATGCATTGGTGTATATTTTTGCACTGAGTGACGACAAGTTTAGGCAAGAACATTTTGAAAATTTAGTACTTTACTATTTTAATTCATTAACTAAATTTCTTCAAAAGTTGGAAAGTAACCTTGCTGACGAAATAACCAGATTCTACTGTGAACATCAGGTAAAAGTTTTGCTTCCTATTATTAAATTTCAGATTGCTAGTTCCATTCTCAATTCGAAAAGGTCCCAAAAACTTCAAGAAATCCTTACAAATATATTGCGCTTTCTAAAGTATCCTTTAGTAAACCAGGAAGACGTCTACGAAGTAACAAAAACCAAAATAAGGTCAAGTGATTATGATCTCTTGCACTACAGTCTTGTGGGTATAAGTGAAAAAAATGGACATTTAGGCGAATACTATCACTTAGAAATCAGGATCAAAACTCAAGGAAAAGTCCAAGAGCTGCAGCTTTTTGCAAAATTTTTAAGAAACGCCACAGAATTAATGCAGGAAATTGTTGCAAATGGACCGGCAAAAAAAGAAGAATTTTTCTATCAAACACTTATTCCACTGTTTTCCAAACATGGCTTAGATAGCTTGCTAGATTTTGCTACAAGGTGCTACCTCAGTAGGGCCAACTGGCTTACAGTTCTTGATGACCTTACCAAGCAAGGTTATGTGAGCCTTAAGCCAAATGAAGTCTTAAATTATGAAGCGTTAAGAATCCTCATTAAAAACTTGGCAAACTTTCATTCTTGCACACTTCTTCTAGAGGAAATTCTGTCGAAAGAATCGGGAAGAATAGTTAGACTTGATCAAGATTTACAAGATTATGAAGAAATTTTCAAAGATTCGCTATTAGTTTATGAAGATAATCATTTTCTAAAAGGGTTTTACGATTCTGCTTTAGAAGCTCTTTACCATGTTCTTGAAAAATTTCCTGAAGTTACTAAAAAGCTTAATGGGTCTCCAGAAGACATTAGAGCACGAGTTAAAAATGCTTTTGTATCTGTTTTTTCGAAGGTGAGGAAATCTGACACACTAAGAAATGTGCTTAATCATTGTGACGTGTATGGGGGAAATCTGCTTGTTAAATTTGGTGAAGATAAAGTGATTACAAAAGGAATGTTTGTAGATTTTCAAATAATCAGATATGTTCCAGCCGGTTATGACCTTATGTTTTTCTTATTTGAAAATACTACCAAAGCAACAAGGGACAAGTATTTAAAAGTGTTACTCGAGGAATATTATCAGAGCGTTTGCGAAAACATACGACAATTTAACTTTGATCCGGAGTTAGTTTTACCTAAAAAAGCATTCGATGAGAATATAAAATTTATGTCGTCAGCAGGAGTTATGTCTGCGTTTACATATGGTCATATAGTTCACACAGATTCAGACTTTAGAATAAAACTGTATAGTGACCAGGAAACGTTTGATTATTATTTCAATCATAGAACAGAATTGGTGGATTTATCGTGGAAAACTGAACATTACAGAAATATTATGAAGGGACTAGTGGAAGATATTGTTGATATAATAGAGAAAGAATTTTAGTTTTAATTATATAATGTAATATTTTACTTTTTTTGGAAAATTTGTACCCAAATTTATTTTAGTAAAATTAGTTTGCTTTTTAGTACATGTCTTTTTATGGCTAGAATTATTTATCAGTTATTGAGGAATAGTTCATATTCGTAAACATCCCAGAACCTATTAAATAATAAGTATACCAGGAAAAGTTCAAAATTTTATGTTCAGAGTCATACCCCATCCTAGAAAACAACAAGAATTTTTTTCTAATTTTAAAATTATTATTGCCAAAAATGAAATTTTATTTTTAGCAGTGGCGGCAGGTGAAATTTCAAAGTTGTATATCTCTGTTCCTACTTACACGTACCAAATTTAGGGGTTTTAATAGTGAGCCCACTGGGAATGTTTTGGTAAAGAAAAAGAAAACATTTTGTAATTTGCGAAAAAAAGTTGAATTTTGGGTGTGCCCCTCCTTAAAAAAAATGAACACGTCTAGGTATTTTATTCATTATTTTTTCTAAACAAGTTTTACTTACATCATTTTGTCGACAGTTTTTAAATTTTGAGAGAGAAAATGTGTTAGTACGAAGTTATAGTCATTTGATTTTTTTTAAATTACGTTTTAGGCTTAAAAAATTAAAATGACTATAACTTCCTACTAACACATTTTTTCCTCTCAAAATTTAAAAACTGTCGACAGAATGATGTAAAATTTATGTAGAAAAATAGTAAATACAATAACTGGACGTGTTCATTTTTTTCTTAGGGGGGCACACCAAAAATTCAACTTTTTTTCGCAAATTACAAAATGTTTTTTTTTCTTTACCAAAACATTCCCAAAACACTATTAAAACCCCTAAATTTGGTACGGGTCCTGTAAGTACGAACAGAGATATAAAACTTCGAAATTTCACCAGCCGCCACTGATTTTTAGGGTGAAAATTATTATTTTTATCGTATTACCTCTATACAGGGTGTTTGGTAACGAATGAGTCATACCTTAGCAGTGGCTTCCCTGGCTTAATTTAGATCGATTTGGCCCAAGATCTTTAAACTAAGAAGGTTGCCTCTTAGAGCAGCTCCCTGGTGAGGGCTCCGCGCGGGTGGGGCGGACGTGATGTTGACTGGCGATCAGCGCGACGGCAAGTTTTCTAGACACGCATCTAGATATACCCCAGCAATATCGATTGGAAAGCTTCGTGCCTGCGTAGTGTGTCAATAAATGTAATCTCAAAAATATAAGTATATGATGCACTTGTAACGCGTTTACCGATTTTCTTGCATCAATACCGTAGTCCAGTGGTAGAGTATCCGCTAATGAACCGACTGGTACCGGGTTCGGGCGAAATTTTTTTAAAATTTTTGTCATTTAAAAATTAGATCGGCTCTAAAAGGTGTATCGGAAACGGGTTTAGCACTTGGTCGGATGAAATTTTTTTATATTATTGGTAATCTCATATTTATACTACTCAAAATTTCAAGCATGGAATGGGAAAATATCATATTATCAAGTATTGACGAGCAATCGGCACCGTTCGACTTTCGGGATCATTTGCTTAGGGACTTTAGGGGGACAAGCCTAGCCCAAGTCGGAAACGGCGTTAAATTTTGAAATATTAAAAAAAAACAAAGTTAAAATTAAGGTTAAATCAACTCGACTTACACTACGCAGGCGCAAAGCTTTCCAGTCGATATTGCTGGGATGTATGTAGATCATTGTGTTTTCTAGCGCTTTTTTACCATCACTACCGTTGTATTCGTTGGAATCTTAGACGAGGAATGATAAGAGACGCGTAACACGCGCTCCGCGCGGTTATATCTTTTTGCGGTCAAAATTCGATGCGCCGCCATTCGTTTGGTGGCCAGCGAAAAGCGGTGCCAACAGGTTTGTTTAGTGTTTTTTGCCTGACAAAAGATTAAAGACATATTTATTTTTACTGATATTAAATGGTAAATGTTGTCCTCACGGCTGTAAGAGTCGTAGTGAAGAGAAGAAGCCGGGAATTTCATTTTACGGGTAATAAAGGGTCTAGCCGGTTAACTATATGAAAAGTGCCCCAACGTCGTTTCCATGTTCTTACCTCATAAATTATTGTTCTTTGACAGAAACATTTTTACACCAAATTTCAAACCCCTACTTTCAGTAATGAGGGAGATATGGGGTGGCAACCCTTAACATAAAAATTCATTATCTTTAAAACCATTTGAGATATCTCAATGAAATTTTAACTGTGCATAGTTATTCATAAGGTTTATATAATATAATTTTTTCAGATTTTTATCTCATTAGTAAATGGTAAAAAACAAGATGTTTTGTTTTGGATTTTTTCTGTTTATATTTTTTATATTATTTACTGAACCATTGTTACCATTTCTTTCTCATTTTCACCATTTTATCCTACGTATTCTACTTTTCGGTTTTTACATGAAACCCCTTTAATATTTTGGCATTCTGACCATGTATGTTACATTCTCATAATACTAATGATGTCCACTTTCAAGAATTCCTCCTACCTATATATCTACTTCAATCTAAAATATCCTGATAACCATTCATCATTCTTTCATATCTTTCAGGCTGTGATTTAACTCTTCAAGGAGTGTTTTAAGTGCCTCTTTGGTTTTGATGCAACTTTTTGCTAATAAAGAGCAATCAGTTGGTTGGTTTAATTTACAATTATTGCTAGATATGTTCATGATGTGCTGCGAAATGATTTTTCTTAACCCTTGACCCCAGTTATATTTTTTGTTTAGCTTACGATAGCATCCAACTTTTCGTTTATTCCATTAAAATCTGCTTAACTTTTTGTTCATTTTGAGTAGAGTAACACTGACTGAAGAGAGCACCGCTACCTACAGGTTATTACCTCCACTATACCTGTCTCTTCGACCCCTGCAAAATTATATGCCTCAATCTGTTAAAATAAGTCGGTACCCTCTTCTAAATCTTAGTTACATATATTTAGTCAGGGGCGGACATATGACCGGGCAGTTTGCCTACTGTCGCACGCCTACTCAAAAATCGGTCAAGTGCAAGCTATACTTGCACAGTTAGTATTCCGTGCCATCAACCTCCCACGTAAGCTGAGCAAACCTCGGCCGCCCGATCTGTATCCATCTGCCGCGCTACCCTCCGCCGACGGCACTAACGCCGTATCAAATCGCGTATGCGCGAAGCTGAGTGGGCGAAATTAAAAATTTTAAAAAACATGTAAGGACAAAAGTTGTTCCTTATATCGTGAGAAATATTTTTTCTTTATAAGCTTTTCCACTAAACCCAATGATTCAGCAGTTATAAGGAAAAAAACAATTAAATTGTTTATTACAATTGACCGCGCTGGAATTGTTCAATCCTGATAATTTTCCCGCCATCTACACCTAATTGTCAATGTTCATGATTTTTTCAGATTTTTCTGAGCGATCAAACAATACATTATATACAGGGTTGTGATTTACTAACGGATAAATTCAATAAAAGAGTGTAATTTTTTTTTCGGAAAAATCCTCGAACACGTCGATTTTGTTTTTGGAGTGCGCATATTTTGACATAAAATGTAGATATACAGGGTGCCTCAAACAAGCGTGACAAAAAAATATTTCTTTCTTTAATGGAACCCATATATATTTTTGCATTTTCGGATTCTCCGGAAAATTCTGGACATGTTTTGTGTATAATGTCCTATACCTATCTCCAACTGTTCACGAAATATTTACGTTTAAATATGTAACAATATAACACCTTAAGGTGCGTGTAATTACTGTCGGCTCACCAGACATTTCAATTACCTGCACCTCTGTTTGTGAATATTTGACATACATAGTCTTCACATTGTGTCAATTACTTAAAAGTTTGAACTGCATTGTTAATTGAAATTTACAATGCGTTTAACTGAGACTCACAGAATCGAAATATTAATTATGCTTGGCTGTGGTGAGAAAACTAGAACACACAACGAAGTTCGAATAATGTTCAACAATAAATATCCGAACAGAGAACCTGTAAGTCAGTCTACAATGAGTAGAATTGAGCCTGGGTGGAGAGAATGGAACTGTTAAGGACCTTGGCAAACTTGGTAGGCCCGGCATTCCTAATGACAAAAAACTGGATATCCTGCTTTCACTAAACGAAAATCCGAACCTCTGCGACCCACTTTGTTCAAGAAAAAGTGTTTAGTTATAAACTGTCAATGATAGTATGATGAGTATCATTGACCAAGTACCTACCGCTTATAGCTTGAAAAGAACATTAAACACAAAAAAAATCCAGGAAGATACTCTAAGAGAGAAACAGAAATAGCAGGGTGTTCCGTATGAAGCCAGGTGTAGTAAAGCGCGTGCAAATTAGCCCTCAGCTCAGTTAGCCGGAATAGGTTCGATTGGACGCCACCGGTTTTTGCACCGACACAAACTGGAAGTCGCCTAGGTGGTTTAGGGACCTGCTTCTCACACAACAATCCTGCTATTCATAATCTAAAATTCAAAAAAAAGGGCGCAGTGAGCTGAATAAAACAATGCAATTACATATAACCCTATATACATTTATTTGTACAAATTAGTTGTTGTTGACAAAAACAAAAAAAAAATAGTTGTTGACAAAAGGTGTTGGGCGATTTTGCCCCCGCAAAATAATTGAATCAAATTTACTAAAAAAAAAAAAAAACTTCGTGAGGAAGTCTGTCCTCACATACGAAAAAACATAGGGTGGCTGCTTAACACCCACAGAAAAGGTATGACGGCTGCTTAGGGACGTTTTGTAGCCCCTACGGAAGAGAAGTGGGGATGCGTTGTAGCCCCTACCAAAGACAATAGGGATGCTTGGTAGCCCCTACGGAAGACAATAGGGGTATTTGTAGCCCCTACGGAAGACCCTCTTTGTTTTTTTAAGAGGGCTCGAAATTCCAAATTCCACAGACAGCAACACCGAAAGGGCAGCTACCAGCGGGTTCCAAACGCCAGGCCGATGTTAGTGGCTATCATCGAACGAAGTCGCCTAAAAATCCTGCGTCTTGCAGATACAAATTCACCAAGAATTTAAACACGGTCCCTGACTTTAAATCCAAAAAACTACTAGATTTTCAAAAGCTGAAACTTTAAAACAGGGACCATAGAACAACTGCGTCGAGAGTTAGCGTGGAAATGACCCCTCGTGTCGTGTCGGAAGAATGAAATGACAAATGACATTCCGAGACCTTCCGCTTGATGTCTGCGCAGGCACAGAACACAGAAGATGATCGGGGGCGACAGCAGCTACACTGACCGGAATGACAGTAATTGATAGAGTCTAAAGATGGCGCCAATCAAACCCAATCAAACCCAACCGACAAGAACTACGAAATTTAAACCAATTCTAAGCATGGACTAGAAGCTGCTCCCTCAAATGACCTCGAAGGCAGGATTGTACAAGTCTTTGACCCCATACTCAAGACACAAACGCAAAAACACCGGAACCCAACTGTCGCCACTCAACCAAACAAAGACACTAAAATCATACAGAGGCCCCTTGCGTGAAACAATAAAGTTACGGAAATACAGAAAACAACACCCAAATCCGGTCCTGATCGAGACGCACTATTTCAGTACGTACGTATCCGAAAATACTAAATACTGAAACCCCGAATGTCGAAACTACAGCTTAAAGGAAAACGAAGACGTAGTGCCACAAAATTCCAACCAAAAAATTCTAACTTGAAACCGACTATTTTTAATGAAATCAAAAAACCTGAAAGAACCGTATGCCGTTTAAATAATACAGAAATACAGCATGGTACAAAAACCAGGACAGTACAGGCAATGCGATCAAAAGCCTAACAAATTAAGGGCGTTACAATGTCTCAAGAGAATGTAAACAATAGGACAATGTAAGTAGGTTCTCAAAACTTATTATCTAAATATGTCGGCATAAATAGACTAATGGCGACTTGTCTATACACACAGGGTGGACTTTAAGCAAGGCGAAAAAAAAACAAAGTTCAGGGTCCAAACAAAAGGGAACGTTAAATCGAACTACAAGCTGTGAAAGCTGGGCAGCTGATGTCAAGCTAATTTGGACAAGAAAAAGAAAGGCAATCAACACTCCCAGGAGGTAACCGGGAAAGAAAGGGAAGGGGGCCACACAGAAAGTACAACTTCTCAATCAAGGTAAATAATTAAGTAAAAACTAAACAGGCGTTCGTGAATAAATTAATTATTAAGACAAAAACTAACTCTGTGACAAAAATGACCTGTCACACCTCTCAAGTACTCAGCTCGCTTTAGATAACACAGTTCATAGATCGACGGTAACAAAATTTTTAAAGAAGGAAAAGTGGCACCCTTATAAAATTCAATTACTTCAAGAGCTACTTGAAGACGATCCAGATCGCAGAAACGAGTTTTGCCAGACCATGACCGAAAGAACTAATACCCTAGATAACAACCCTAGACTAGTAAAACAGATATGCTCTTCAGACGTGGCAACGTTTTGTTTGAACGGAGAAGTAAATAGGCATAATTTTAGGTACTGGGCACCAGCAAATCCACACTGGTTTAGGGAAAGTCATTCTCAGGATAATGAAAAGGTGAATGTATGGGCAGGAATTATTAATAACAGAGTAATAGGACCATACTTCTTTGAAGGACCTTTGACGGGAGAACGATATCATGACTTTTTAGTAAACGACTTGATTCCAGCACTGGCTACACTGTATCCTGATGAAAATATGCCAGACATGCTAAACCAAGCGTTATGGTTTCAACAGGATGGGGCGCCGCCCCACTATGCTGCGATTGTTAGAAGATTCCTAGATCATGTTTTCCCAAACCGGTGGATAGGCAGACGTGGATCAATAGAGTGGCCACCTAGGTCACCCGACCTTAATCCACTGGACTTCTTTCTTTGGGGTTATGTCAAAAATGAGGTGTACGAAGATAAGCCACGCACGCTTGATATCCTCAAAGATCGCATTCGTAATGTAATTAGGAATATTTCCCCAGAAACAGTTGAAGCAAGAATTTATCGATCGTTTGGGGTACTGCAGAGCTATTAATGGCGGCCACTTCCAGCATTTAATAAAATAAACTTCCAGAATGTGCATAAATTTATTTACAATAAAGTGTTATATTATTTAAACGTAAATATTTCGTGAACAGTTGAAGATAGGTAGAGGACATTATAGACAAAACATGCCCAGAATTTTCCGGAGAATCCGAAAATGTAAAAATATATAGGGGTTCCATTTAAGAAAAAAATATTTTTTCTATCAAGCTTTTTTGAGGCACCCTGTATAGCTACATTTTATGTCAAAATATGCGCAATCCAAAAACAACATCGACGTGTCCGAGGATTTTTCCGAAAAAACATTACACACTCTTTTATTGAATTTATCCGTTATTAAATCACAACCCTGTATATTGTTTAATTCGTGCTTCAATAAGCTTTCATTTGACACCCTACACGATGCCCTTGAAAGATTTTTTTCCATGTCTCCCTTTACCCTCTGCCATGCTCACTGTAAAACAAACATTTGATTTTTTGGAACCGCAATATTTAATCATAAGCCCAAAAGAAGAAATTTTACAGAGATGTGAAGAATTTACTAAGAAATATCCGAATGTTTTGACCAATCGTTTCGTAAATCAGTTTCATATGTTGCTTGATTTAATGAAACATGATCTTAAAGAAGGTATGTCAATAAGAGATCTTTTTGAATTTATTATTAAAAATTACGCATGTATGGAAGCAGACTTTTATGAAGTTTATACAGTTTTTATCTCATTTTTTACTCTTCCAGTAACGGTGGGCCCTATGGAAACATCTTTTAGTAAACTAAAAATGTTAAAAAATTGTATAAGATCTACGATAAGTGAGCAGCGATTGCGTGATTTATCAATATTGTCTGCAGAATATAAAATTGCATCCAACTTGGGTATCACTGATTTAATAGATCGCATTGCAAATGCCAAAGTTAGAAAACGGGCGTTATAATAATAAAAACATACTTATGAGTTAGTTTTTCTGTTCGATTTTAAGTTTTGTAAATTTTTTACAAAATATATGTTTGCTATTAAATTAAATAGTCCAATTACTTGAGTCAAGTCATTTTTAAAAGGTAAGTTCGTCTTGAAGGCAAAGATACAGGGGCCCACAAGCATGTTTTGCACCGAGGCCCACTTCGGCCTAGATCCGCCCCTGTATTTAGTCTAGTAACTAATTTCAGTTCAGGTAAAGAAATTGGAATTATTTGATTATTACTTAATACGTAATAAGTTCGTTAATTTGGTAGAATAAATAAATAATAATAAATAATAAAGATGTTTATTTACGCCAATAAAACAATTAAAAATATAAATATAAAAATGATAAAGTAAAAAAGAAAACCAAAAAATGACAGTAGTATACTAGTTGGCATAAATAGGTAGGGTTTTGATTTATAAAAAATCATTCTTCCAATCCTACCCTTACTAAATAATTTTTTATATTTTTTTTGAAAGTTATATAGCTTAAGCCCATCAGACTAGAAGGAATATTATTATAAATTACAGAAGAGTTATATTTAAACGAAGACTTATATTTTTCAGTATGATGTTTAGGTATTTCTATTGCGTTCTGATTTCTAGTATTAACATTATGAATATTATTCCTGAATTCAATTTTTTCAAATAAATATCTTGGTTTCTGAGTTAAAATTATTTTATAAATAAAACAGGATATAGTGTATCTTGGTCTACTTGGAACTGGTAATACAGATGCTATCTTTTACTGTCTTGTCTTGGTAACTAATATGTTGTAGATTAATTTAAATTGCTGTCGGTGACAACTTTATAGATATTTCCATTGTTAGAAATATTATGACTTTGCTTGGCCTTTAAGTAGTACAATAAAGTTATTGTTTAAATTTATGTGCATTATTGAATTATTTTCTCTTTCAGACGATAGGAAACATTTAATAAATTAGTTAATTATTGTGTTCTTTCTCAATACTTTCTTTTTCTCTTTCCAACCCCTTTGGTTGGATGGCGCCCAAAAAATTCTGAAAATAAAGATTCCGCGACCTAGCTGAAACCCAGTCAAGTGAGTACATGTGACTGCGGAGCCGTGGTAAAAGAATATATCAATAATTAAAGATAACTCAAAGTCTAACGAACAACAAAACAAACAAAGAAAAACGAAAACGAAAAACCGATGAAGAGATGGCCGTTGAAATTTTGGCTGCAGTTACGTAGGTACTTTGAATCCACACATTACGCCGACTATCCGTATTTGTCTTATTTACAAAGAACGAACAACTGTAACTTAATTAAGAGTAACTCACTGTTGTTAAAATATGTTTATTTTTTATCGGCGTGCATGATGTCTAGATCCTTAATGACTCAACAATTTTAAATAACATTTAAAATAGAAATTTATATTGGTCTAACAACGGCAATGTGATATTTATTTTAAATAAGATGCTAAGATAAGTACCTAATTGTTCTTAATTAAGTACTTGTTATTGTTCTTCGAATATTCTTTGATAACTGCTTACTATACAATTTTTATGTTAATTAGATTGTAAAAATCAGCTGTTGTCAATGGTTACTGTTTAAGTAGAATAACAGTAGTAATCCTACTTAGAGATGGAACATTCTCGAGAATTTATTTTTGGGAAATATTCTCCGAGAACAATGAGAATTTATCGGAAATTTTGGAGAATTTATTTTATATGCTGGAGAATTTTATGTTTTGACTGCATAAACTGAAAGAACATATTTTTTTACCAAAAGTAGTTTTTACAACAATTTTATCTGAAAAAATAAAGAGATGTAGAGATGGAACATTCTCGAGAATTTATTATTGGGAAATATTCTCCGAGAAAAATGAGAATTTATCGGAAATTTTGGAGAATTTATTTTATATGTTGGAGAATTTTATGTTTTATTTGACTGCATAAATTGGAATTTTTACCCAAAGCAGTTTTTACAATAATTTGGTCTGAAAAAATAATGAGATAGCACTGCACAATTCCTAATTTTGAAAATATTTAAATTGTAAATTAACGTGATTACGCATCTTAGTCAAAATAAAGACACATTAAATTTTTATATCCATTATTTTCGAGTAACTTTATTTATAAATAAAACACAACTTAGAAACGCATTGTATAAAATAGCATGTCTAAACAAGTCGTCTAAAACAACACAGAAAAGAAATAAAGATAAAGATGTTGCAAGCTCCATCTATGATACAATAGCGGCATTAAAATAAATTACCTTAAATTTCCGTAAATTCTCATAAATTCTCCGAGAATATGAATTTTCCCGAGAATATTCTCGTTCTCGGAAATATTCTCGGTAATTTTCCAGTAATTTATATTTTTTTCTAAAATCATAAATTCGTGAGAATTTATGCTGGGAAATATTCTCGGTAATTTACCGTTCTCCGGAAATATTCCCTTGAGAACATTCTCATGGCACATCTCTACTCCCACTACAAGTATAATCGAAATATGGACAGAAGTTCATGATGGAAAGTGTTATTACAGATACCAGAAAGCAACCGTGTCCAAAGAGTATATGGGAAAGGATGAAATATGTTAGTAAAATTTATGGCATATTATGAAAATGACCCCATTACAAAGGATTAATAGGTGTTAGTCTATTTAAACCCTATTGTTATTAGTTTAATATAACTGTTACAAATTTACAAATACATATTTTAGTAATAATTTTACATACAATGAACACTGATTTTGAAGCACTCTTAACACCATTGCATTTATAATAAGTTATAACACCTAGGTGAGCTAAAAGTACCTATTCACGGACAGATGTGCATTGTGCATTGGCACACATCTAAAATTTTGGCCGCCCACCACGACAGATATTTGCCGATTAGAAAGTAGGTAAGCTACCGATCCATGTAGATGGTTTGCAAAGAAGACCGTAAGAAGGTAGTTTGTTGAGGAGTACGATATGCCATACTTAGTCAAAGGCCTTGGAAATATCAATAGCAACAATTTGGGATTCGCCATGAAATTCTAGAGACTTGTTCCAGTTATGTGTGACAAAGGTAAGGAGATCAGCTGTGGATCTTTGGTGACAAAATCGGTACTGTCTGTCATGGATGATTCTGTGTTTTTCTAGATATTTTAGAATTTGCAAGTTTATTACTTTCTTCATAACTTTGCTGGAAACAGAGAGAAGAGAGATGGGTCTATAATTCAATGGAAGGGACTTGGAACCTTTCTACGGATTGGGCTGCACACGAGCAGTATTCCTGCTGTCTGTGAAGATACCCTTGTCATAGAAGATCTGAAAAAGACGAGTTAAGATGGGTGCAAGTTGAAGCGCATTTTTTAAAACAATTGCTGGTATGCCATCCAGACCACATTTTTTGGTGTCAAGGGATAGAAGAGGTTTTTGATAATGTCCGACATTTTGTGGGGTTCAGACGTTGCGTTTGGATTACTAATGAGTTTTTGAGTTGATAGTATCTGACTGAATAACATAGGAACTACCAACAAAGAAAATATCATTAGCCGCCTGTTGTATATACAATATCAAAAAGAACTAAAAAACAGTCCCACGCACAAGTATCCAAGCGAACATTTCTTTTTCTGAATCAAACTTTAAAATTTCACAAGCTTATAAATTAGTACCTAAAATTCGGGAAACATATTTTTTCTTCAAATAACATTATCTAACTATAATATAAAAACGGGAGCGTGTTAAATAAAAATCGCCAAAGAATTTCATTCAATTTGGAACATAACATTTTCTCAGGAATTTTCAGCCAATGCAATTTACAAGAGCAGAGAACAGAAAAAATGGAGCGTATAAGACCATTAAATTCGCTGCTTTAATTCTGTTCCATCCCTTATTTCTTCCGGTGAAAACCTGTAACAAATTGGATAGGGCTTATATGAGGTATGTTTTTCTATTAGTTTATTAAGGTGGAAAAAATTTATGCTTTTTGCACTTCTGATATTTCCTGTTTTGTGAAAGTGTTAATTGAAGCAACAAATTAATTAATAATACAGGTATATCCAAATAAAAGTCAACAGGCCTTATAACTTTGTATTTTTAGAAATGGGAAAAAATGTTAAATATGAACGTTTTGGGAATTTTTATGGACCATTCATATATTTTATCAACAAAACAATTGAGCATCAAATAACAAAAAATATATAGTATAAAACATAGATTTTCTCGCTTATTTTAAATTGGATGGTATGATTTTATCATATTTTTGGATTCTAGGAGAAGTTCTAGACATATTTTGTATAACATACCCTATGCGGTTTTTTAATCGTTTTTGAAATATTTCAAATTAAAAGTCATTTCGCATAAATATACTTTAAAGATAACTATCCAGGTAGCGAACAAAATACCTGCTACCTTTTTAAATTTTCTTCGTTGGTAAGTCAAAGTTAATGTAAAAGTTGACAATAATACTCACCGCGAATTTATAGCTTTAATTTTATGCAAAATGAGTTATTCTAATAATAAGAGATACAAAATGTTAAAATTACATTTAAAAAATAACAATAATGTTAGAGCGGCTCAAAGACAGTATGAAGAAAGTATTAAAGAGGGACGAAGAACTCCATCATTAAACACCATAATAAAAACAAAGAGAAGACTAGAAGAAGGAGGAATTCTGGGCAATCGAAAAAGAAGAAGAGAAAGAAATAAAGAAAGGAACCTAGCAATTTTATTATATTTTCAAGAGAATCCAAAAAAATCAGTTCCCGATTGTGTGCGGTATCTCAGATATTGAAGAAGAGATGAAATGTTGACTTATGGGACAGTTCAAAGAACGCTAAAGTATTTTAAGTATAGACCATCTAAAATTATACCAGTCTAAAAGCTTAGTACCGATCAAAAAGAAAGGGGATATACTTTTGTCACAAATATTAACGAAAGAAGTGCGGCAAAATCCTAATTTATTTCATACTATCGTTTGGACAGCCGACGCAACTTTCTCAACTGTGGGAATGTTTAATAGACGAAATGTTAATATTTGGTTGGATTAAAATTCCTTTACCTTCGAAGATATTGCTTTTCAGGGGCGTAATTCAATCAACGTCTGGTGGGGGATATTACAAAATAAAATTCTAGGACCATTGTTTGTTCGGGGAGCATTAACTGGCCAGCACTATCTTAATTTCTTAGAAAATGAAATCGAAGATATTCTTGACGAATTGCTACTTGAAGAACGTCGACGTATTATATAGCAACATTCCTCCCCATAACATTATTAAGGTTCGCAATTTTTTAGACCATCAGTATAACGAATGGATCGGTGGATATGGAACGTTACATTGGCTTGCAAATAGCCCAGACCTCACACCTTTAGATACATTTCTTTTGGGTTATTTGTCCATTATATCCATGTCCTTATTTGATTACAGAAATACACTGACTGTTTTAATCCATGGATCGCCACTAAACATTTTTATTTTTTGTTTCCCACATCGTAGAGGGTTTTTAAATTACTAATGGACAACTTTAATTAATTTATTATCAATATGTCACTAACGTCATCTGTTAAGTCATTAGATTTCAGATGAGCAAGGTTTTAAGAACGATAGTGCGGTGTTATATAAAATATTATTTTCTAGAACTAGATTATTTATAAATAATGTCTTTATGATTGTGGCGAATTCATACTGAAAAGATTCACTAGTTGGGTGTTACTAAATTAATATTTTAAAAAAATAAAAGTTACTGCGCTTGGAAGAATAAAAATAAAACAAACACCGAAAAGGAAATTTAGACTATTTACACTTTAATTTATTTGTAAAACGGACAAGGATGCAATTATAATCGTTTTTCGATTATAAATCATTTTTGAAACCAAAACATTTAAAGGTTTGTTTAATGTTAATGACCTTAAAACTCTAACAGCTGACTTTTCCCACTACGCATCTAACAAAAATATTGGTCTTCAAGTGTAATGAATTTGCAGAGCAATCTGATCAGAAGTAATTTTAAAACGGTTGAATGGAAAAAATGCACTTTAGACATCGACGAAATGAGGTGTCGTATATTTTTTTGTACAAGAAACTTGACTTTTGAGTTTTCATTATCAACTACATTTGTACAGTACCTGCAGTGGCGGACTAACTCCTTCGAAGTCCCGGGCGGCCTCTAATACCTGGCCCCTTATATTGAACAATACTTTTTAAATCTAGAACAACTTCGTGCAAAACTTTATTTGTTCAGTTGGGTATTTTGACATTTCCGTGTCTTTTCATATTCAATTGCGTAAATCTTGTCAAGTCTGACTTTCGTAATTTTGGGATCACTAGAGATAATAATGAACGGTATAACCTAAGAGTTAATTCTAACATAAACATTCCTTCACATCGATTAAGCGCCGTAGCAAACAGTCCTCTTGTACTACCCATCAAGCTTTTTAACAACCTACCATTACGCATAAAACAGCTGTCAAATTTAAATGGGTTTAAGTCTGAAGTAAGAGGGATACTTTGCAGAAATGCGTTTTATTCTGTACAGGAATATCTATCTTTTCGATTCGAATGAGGTGTATTCTTGGTGTTTTTTATCCTTCTTCTCATTGAGGTGATGAACGTTTCATTGACGAATTGAACTTTGCCGCCAGCTGATAATTTATACGATACTTATATATTATTATTTTTTACATACTATGTTGTTAGTTTTTATATGTGAAATTGTATTTCTATATTTATTTGTACCCGACAATATCCCATGCTTACATTGTAAGTTCAGTGGAAATAAATGGAATCACTTCGGTGTCCGTGCATCACAGGCGATGTTTTCTGAAATTATTTGACGTAAAAATTTGAAATTTAGTACAGAGATAGAGTGTGGTTATGACGTGTTTTTTTACCATTTTTCGGGAAAACGCTTAAAAATTGCTATCCCCCACCGTTATCATCAAAAGGACCGCTCAGAAAAATCTGAAAAAAATCATGAACATTGAGAATTAGGTGTAGATTGAGCGAGAATTATCAGGATTGAAAAATTCTAGCGCAATCAATTGTTATAAACAATTTAACTGTTTATTTGCTTATAACTGCTGAAGCATTGGTTTCAGGGAAAAAGTTTCTCGACACAAAACATTTCTCACGATGTAATGAACAACTTTGGTCTGAGCACCTTAATAAAATTTTTTAATTTGCCTCAGTCGAAACGCTCACTCAGCTCGCGCATACGCAATGTGATATGGCATTGGTGCCGTTGGCGCGGCTGCGGGTAATGCAGAAGCAATTATACCTTGCACTTGACCGATTTGTTATTGATAGAAAGCCCTTTGAGTTGTGAATATTTAATGCGCATCACAAACGTTACTTTTCCTCACCTAGTTTCATTACTCTTATTGTCATCCCCTATTTATTTATCACTAGTCGTTTTGCTGTTGTATCGCCAATTTGATAACTGTTAGCATCTGACTCAAAAAGTGCCATCTATTCCCACCAGCAGTTAGTTATATTCAAAGCATTTAATAACACAGAATATTGAAAATTCTTTGGTGGAATAAAAAAGAAGGGGTATAAAAATATTCCTGTCATGGATCCCCATCCGTATGGACAGGATAAAGTTGACGGTCTTGTCAAGGAGGCTTATCTAAACGGCAATAACTGTCCATATCTGTTTTCCAAAACAGATCCACTATTTTTTATAACCCAAACAATCAGCAATATAGTAAAATTTTAATGAGTATGATGGAAGACCACAATATACACAGAAAGATACCTTAGCGTCTTTAATGGAAGAGAATGCACTATAATAAACAGATTAGGTATTGGACATACCAAGATGACTCACCAGCATCTACTAAGATCAGAAGAACCATTTGTGAAGACATTCTGACGCCATTGGAAGTTGGACACATTCTAATCGAACGCGACCGTACAAATCTGAACATCATAAAATTAGGGCATAGTCCTGACTTAAGTAATATAAATAACGTTCTGAAATACAACGAATCAAACTAAAAATAATCAGATTTCTGACGGATGCAAAATATCATAAAACTTAAAAAAACATTATGGCGCTAAATTCTCTCACTAACTGATTAACCTTAGATCTTAAGACTAGTACTAAATATTATACCTTTTAACCATTTTAGTGAAGCTGAACGTTAGTGCTTAGTTTGTATCATACCAAGGTATAATTTAATTTAAGTAGGTTAATTATTGTTACATCTTTCGTTTAAACTTTTATGTAATTGATTACTAAGCAAAATAGTAATGGTTATTAAAATCTCTTATATGAATCTAATAGTAAACATTTTTTACAATACAAATTATGTTTTACTCTAAACTTGTTTTTTATTACGGCTTTACCACTACCACAAAAATACTTTAAAATTTTTAAAAAAATATTTTTCTTAATATATTTTTTAGCAAGACGCAACATAATAAAACAAAAAGCTAAATTTACATTTTAAAACCTTGTTATTCCATAATTTTCCAATAAAAGAGGGTTTTGATATTAAACTTTCTTTATAACCGTGGTGAACTTTACTTTTAAAACTTCTACAGTAAAACAAGTTGATTTAAATTTTTTTACTCGTATAAAATTTGTGCAAATCTCGTAAAGTCATGAGAATTTTGCTAAAACTAAAAAAGCAAGGGGATAAAAAGCCGAATAAACTATTTTTTTATCCTAAGGAACAAAAATAATTACCTTCTTAGAGATGTCATATCATTCTACATACTCGTACAAGTATATTTTTATATTCCATTGTTTTCTGTCCGTTTATAGTAGATTATAACTTTCTCTTTACAAAATTATACAGTGTTCGAAGGTGTGCAGTTTAACGGCAGTTAACCAGGCACCTTTTATAATCTTTCTCTCTCTCTCCTTCTCCAAATCATTTAAAAATTGATCGACAACTATATATATCAAGCAAAATGAAAAAGAAAACATCTTTTATAAAATAACATGTCCTGACTGACTGACTGATTCATCATCGCCAAGCCAAAACCGCTGAAGCTATAAATATGAAATTTTGTCAGTAGTTTTATTTTATAATGTAAAGACTCACTAAGAAGTGATTGTTCAAAATTCAACCCCTACAGGGGTCATAAGAGGGTTGAAAGTTCGTATGGCGAAAAAATATTAGTTGATCCTATTAACTTGAAACTTCATAGCAGTACTCCAAAAAATAAATGATTAAACACGTGTTTTACAGTTGTCAATAAATCAACCCCTAAGGGGGTAAAATGATGGTTAAAAGTTTGTATTGGAGTAAAATTGTTTTACCGTGGACGAAGTCGCGGGTGCAAGATAGTCTATATAAGATAACATGTCCTGACTGACTGACTGATTGACTCATCCTCGCCGAGTCGAAACCGCTAAAGCTATCAATATGAGATATGGTCAGTAGTTTTATTTTATATACAGACCCACTAAGAAGGGATTTTTCAAAATTCAACCCGCAAAGGTCATAAGGGGGTTGAAAGTTTGTATGGAAAAAAATATTAGCTGGTCCTATTAACTTGAAACTTCATCGAGGCACTCCAAAAAATAAATGATTGAACAGGTGTTTTACAGTTTTTAATAAATCAACTCCTAAGTGAGTAAAATGGGGGTTCAAAGTTTGTAACGGAGTAAAATTGTTATACCGCGGAGTCGGATCGTCGAAAACTGTATGTCCGCGCCGACGCGATGGTTTGGTAGTGCCAACCGTGTAGAGCGCTGATGAAATACATCAAATCGCTGTATTATGAAGTTTTTTTTGAGATCTACTTACTTAGTGAAAATTTAAAATTAATTCTTTTTAATTTAATTTCCTTTAAATGAGTTATTTTCAACCGATCATAAAAGGACAAAATGATACATGAAAAATAATTCATTTAAAGGGTATTAAATTAAAAGGAATTAATTGTAAACTTTCACTAAGTAACTAAAACTCGAAAAAAACTTACTAATAAAGCTATTAAGTGCATTTCATCAGTGCTCTACGTGGTTGGCACTGTCAACACCCTCGCGTCGGCGCGGCGCAGCCATACAGTGTCCGATTATCCTATCTTTGGTTTTATTCCAGATAAAAGATGATTTTTTTTTCATTTTATTTGAAATTGAGTCAACTTTTTGAAAATGATGAACAGTTTTAATCATACCTTATAATTATTGAGATATATCACAACATTCTGATTCCATAATTTTTTTGTTCGAATTGTTCATCCATATCTTTTGACCAGATGTAGATGGAGAGGCAAATTTTTTATTGATCTGTAGATAATTCCATTATAAACTGCTGGCCAATTCAAGCGGGACAAACTAAATTTTTGATAAAATTTAGAGTGGAATATTTTCGAAAGGAAAAAAAATTTTGATTTAACTTTTTCAGTATGTAATTGAATAGTTCTTCTAGTTTTTATACTTTAAGGCACTATTGCTAGCAGTCGCTGCAACTCTATTTTACAGGGTGTTAAGTGAAACCCTGACTTTTTTGGAAAAGTTTTCCAGTTCCGAGAATCTAGGAAGAATTTTTTTTGAATTTTCTTTTCATACTAAAATGATCCATGGTCAAATACAAAAAAACAATTTCTCCGGATTTTCTCTATTTTCATTTGTTTTCCGTATACAGGGGTTAGTCGAAATTATCGACTTCTTCTTACAAAGGAACCCCTAATTTGGCCGTTTATTCACAAAAAGCGAAAGACCAAGTAAATTTGTAGTTTGAAGTAGTCCAGCTAACAAAATTAATACAAATTTTTGTACAGGGTGTAGCAAGTTTGGATCACGGGCTAGTAAATTATTATTTTTTAATTTCTACTACTTTTTCCTAAGTTAACTATTAATTATCACGTGCTACGTTAAAGGGTTAAAATTTGTTAGGTCCGATAACAGTACTGGATAGAAAGATCCTTTTTGCCCAAACGGGTTTTTCATTTTTTGTCTAGTCCCATTTTTAGTGATTAAACGGCTCGCATTTTGAACCTAACTTTTTGCAATTGCATCCATGAACGATTGAAGTGAGAGTGCTTTTTTGGTGGTACATAATGAATGTTTTATCCAACCAAAAAACATGTAGTGGCCAAACAGCTAATGATGCTTATTCGAAGAATTTTTTAGCATTATACAGGGTTGCAAAAAATATACCACCTATACTTTGCAGGTGGATTTCTGTTAATTTAGCGGCGTTTCTATTTCTTAGTCAAAAGATCTAGTAGGCCAAAATATAAAACATTTTCTTTGCTATTGACAGTTACCAAGGCAACAAAGTATTCTTCTTTGAATTGGTGCGTTATTATCCTTTATAATGGCTCGATTAAGTGCAAAAGAACAAGCTAATTGTTTGCGTTTACTACAAGATGGGGTAAAAATTAGTATTATTGCGGATATGTACGGGGTTGGGCGAAGTACAATATCTCGACTGCGTCAACGCTTCCACGAAACGGGAAGTGCAAACTATCGTTATGGGGGAGGTCGCCAAAAGAAAGTCGGCATTGCAGATGAAAGATGGTTGGTTAGAGAGGCTCGTCGAAGGCGAAAAATTCCATCAGAGAAAATTAACCAGGAGTTCAGAGCAAGAACACACATTCGTGTGAGCAATAGGACCATTAGAAGAACTTTAAACAATAATAACTTAAGGTGAGTTACTTCAAATGAGATCTTATTTTTTGTACCAATATTTTTAGTGTTTCATTTTAGTAAGTCGGCTATTATAATATCGACGTCAGCTGAGGCGTGAATCTTGGATTTTGCGCACCGATATTATAAATGTAAACTTGAACTAAGTTGTTCATAAATTAAAGTTTTGATAGGCGACCCTAAACACATTATTTGTGCTTGCAGCGTAATGTTCCTTAGTTCTTCCCTAGAACTAACGTTATGAAAATTGACCTAATTTTGCATTTTAGTATAATAAAAGCTACTGTTGGCTTATTTATTGGTTCATTCCCTACACCTATACTACAGATTTTTAAGCCAAAATTTTAATTTTAGAGCTCGGCGACGTGCTAAATGTGTGCGACTTCTACCACAGCATAGGCGAAGACGTCTCCAGTGGGCATATGAACATCGCAATTGGCCATTAGATAACTGGGAAAACTGCATGTTTGTAGACGAGTCAAGATTTAATTTAATTCACTCGGACGGCAGAATATTAGTTTGGCGTGAACGTGGCGAACGGTATATGGAGGAGAATATGGCTCCTCAGGAACCTTTTGGTGGTGGAGGCGTTACTGTTTGGGGTGGTGTAATGTTTAATGGCAAAACGGAACTTTTTTTAACATTGGAGCCCATTAACGGTCAGGTATATAGGGACGAAATTTTAAGCAATATCGTTCTACCATTTGCAAACAATTTTGGGAACGATTTTGTGCTAATTGACGATAACGCCAGACCTCATAGAGCACGCATTGTGCAAGAGTTTTTGGAAGCTAATAATATTACCAGGATGGTCTGGCCTGCAAAATCACCAGACATGAATATTATCGAACACGTCTGGTCTAAATTGAAATTATTGGTAAGTTCTAGGGAAGATCCTCCTCAGACTCTAGAACAACTTGCAGACGCCATTGTTCAGGAGTGGGAAAATATTCAGCAAGAATTTGTCAATAATTTGGTAATAAGCATGCCTCGAAGATGCCAAGAGATAATAAATGTAAGGGGAGGTCCTACTAGGTATTAAGATTTGTTTTGTTTTCGTTAGTTGCAAGTTTTTATAATACCTTCAAGTAAAAAAAATGTTCTATAATTTAAAACGTTTTCTGTTTACCTATAAAAGTAACAACCAAAATTTACATTTTGGATCTCCTAAAGTAATGCCGGGAAAAATAACTACTAAATTTGAAAATTACGTATCTTTTCGAGTACTTTCAAAAGTAATTAAATCTTCTGAAATTTCTATACCTTCTAAAAACTACGCTATACAGAATTTTATAACTTGTTCAGTTGAATTCACTATCCATCTCCAATTTTTGACGAGAAAAATGTACTCCGTGACTATTAATTTAAGACACTTCTTATTAATTAAAATTTCTCAATGCCATGTACTGACTTTTTAGAGCAGTGGTAAAATATTTTTCTTTTATAATGAATAATCGAAGTTTACGAAAATCCAAAGATATCGAGAAACACGTGGCTTCTATTATAAGTAGTAACTTCTGCACAATCCTGTATAATGTGAAAAAGTTCCGAATGAATATTATTCTTTTTATCTGTATCGTTACTAGATTTTATTAATAATAAGTAGGACATTTTCTTTAATAATTATTAATATAGCAAAAAGGAACTTTATGAATACCTAAAGGACTCTAAAATCACATGATTTTCATATAAAATGTAGGTGATATGTTTTGGGCAAACGCGGACAAAAGCAGCGAATAAGCATCTTTAGCTCTATGGCCACGACACTTTTTTATTGGTTGGTTAAACCAATAAACGATGTCCACTTCAATAGTTCATGAATGCAATCGCAAAAAGTTAAGTTTTAAACGCAAGCCATTTGTATCACTAAAAATGGGACCAGACAAAAAAATTCAAAAACAGTTTCGGCAAAAAGTTCCAAGAAAATTGGGACTATATTCAATTAATTTGAAAATCACATGACTTCCATATAAAGTATAGGTGGTATATTTTTTGCAACCCTGTATAATGCTAAAAAATTCTTCGAATAAGCATCATTAGCTGTTTGGCCACTACATGTTTTTTGGTTGGATAAAACATTCATTATGTACCACCAAAAAAGCACTCTCACTTCAATCGTTCATGGATGCAATTGCAAAAAGTTAGGTTCAAAATGCGAGCCGTTTAATCACTAAAAATGGGACTAGACAAAAAATGAAAAACCCGTTTGGGCAAAAAGGATCTTTCTAACCAGTACTGTTATCGGACCTAACAAATTTTAACCCTTTAACGTAGCACGTGATAATTAATAGTTAACTTAGGAAAAAGTAGTAGAAATTAAAAAATAATAATTTACTAGCCCGTGATCCAAACTTGCTACACCCTGTACAAAAATTTGTATTAATTTTGTTAGCTGGACTACTTCAAACTACAAATTTACTTGGTCTTTCGCTTTTTGTGAATAAACGGCCAAATTAGGGGTTCCTTTGTAAGAAGAAGTCGATAATTTCGACTAACTCCTGTATACGGAAAACAAATGAAAATAGAGAAAATCCGGAGAAATTGTTTTTTTTGTATTTGACCATGGATCATTTTAGTATGAAAAGAAAATTCAAAAAAAATTCTTCCTAGATTCTCGGAACTGGAAAACTTTTCCAAAAAAGTCAGGGTTTCACTTAACACCCTGTAAAATAGAGTTGCAGCGACTGCTAGCAATAGTGCCTTGAAGTATAAAAACTAGAAGAACTATTCAATTACATACTGAAAAAGTTAAATCAAAATCTTTTTTCGTTTCGAAAATATTCCACTCTAAATTTTATCAAAAATTTAGTTTGTCCCGCTTGAATTGGCCAGCAGTTTATTTAAAATTAATTCATAAACCATCGTATTTGAACGTACCAGTTAAAGCCGCGTACAGACTGGCGAGCTGAACCGTTCGCGAGCTGCTTGTGAACCTAATTTGGACGGACTCGCGAGCCTGTTTAGAGCTCGCGGCTCCGTCCAAATTAGGTTCACAAGCGGCTCGCAAGCGGTTCAGCTCGCCAGTCTGTACGCGGCTTAAGAAATAGGCACCAAAAAGTGACCAAACACCCATTATTTTTATCTATATTTAAGATTATCAAAGCCATTTAAAAATATTAAATATTTTCACTAAGATATTTTTTCCAAGATTTGAAAAAAGATGATGCGCCTTAAAAAATTTTGACACTACTCTTTTTCATAAACCAAAGCCGCTTAACCTAAAAACCTCAAAATTTGTAAAATCTAGTTTTCTTAAAAAAAAGTGGAAAGACCTTTGGGTTAAACTTAGTCGAGGCACACCGTGGGGGTCCAAAGAGCTGAAAATCGCATGGTGACAGGTCTGGGCTATAAGGGGGGGAGGGGGGTTCGCAAGGCATTTTTGTTACAGTTTTTGAAGCCAATTGAGCAGTATGTGACATGACGTTATAATGAATTGATTTCGTCGTTTTGTTTGAAAAGCGGGTTTAACCTTTTCCACCAAATAGCTGAGAGTAGTAAGGGGCATTAACTGTACGGCGTTCTGATAAAATAAAATATATGTAAATGTCCCAAAACACTGTGGCCATAACTTACCCTGCTAAAGGAACAACTTTCACTCTTTCCGGCCTAGGTAAACTTTTGTGTAGCCATTCCATGTTTGCTTTCTTGGACTTTGGAATAAAGTAATGCACTGTAATCACGTTATAGGTTACCACTCTACTTAGAAAAGCTTCTCCTTCTTGAGGAAATCGGTTCAACAGATGTGTTGACACTTGATATCTTTTATCTTCTTGTTCCACGCTAAGCAGTCTTGGTACCCTAGTAGGACAAATTTTCCTGTATTTCAGCTCTTCGTAAATAATGTGTTTATCCACTGCCAATGCTTATTTGTAATATTTTTGCGATATCACGTACAGAAACATGCCGATCATCACGGATGAGCTCATCGATTTGCTGAATATTCTCAGGAGTGACTGATGTTCGTAGTCGCCTTGAGTGTGCCATATTTCTGATTTGTCGCGCAGACTACTGTCATCATTCAAAATTATGCATATGATTTTCCTGGGTTTTGCATACCAGCAAAGAAAATTATATGCGTAGCTATAATTTTCTTTGATACGGTTGATACCAGTGCCGGTGAGCATTTTTCCGTTTCCTATTGGGCTAGCGCAACCAGGTGCGATAATCGTGTAGGAAACGGATGCGAGACCTGTAATTCCGTTCCCTAAGTGGTTTACGCACCTCACGGTTTTATTAAGCATGCCTTTGCCTACCCGAAAAAGAAATATGTGCGTATACGCCTATCCCATCTAATTTATAGGTGTATTTTTTTCAAATTTACATACAAACTAATAATAATAAGGTAATTGTTTGCTATACCAATTTCTGCTATTTTTGCGTTTTTTGGAAAAATTCTTTTATGGTCACATTCTACAGTCTTTCCTGATTGCCAATATACTTGCGCAGATAAAAAATTATGTTGCTTTTATTAATTTTTAATGAAACAAACTTATGGGGTTTATTCAGGTTCTACCCACTTTTACTTAGTCTTTTTAAAATATTTTAACAAAAATTAATAATAATTAATGTATTTTATATATATTTCGTACTATTTTTAGGTTTTTAGGTTAGGTTAGGCGCGATCATCGCAACGCAAAATTATAAATTTAGAATACATCGAAATCAATCGCACTGCCAAAACAATGCAATATAAAAAAAGACTAAGTAAAAGTGGGTAAAACCTGAACAAACCCCAGCAAACCTGAGCAAACCCCGCCCGTAGCGCGCGCGACTAATACTTGCATAAGGCGCGTTACGTATGCATCCCTTTACTGTCCAGCTGCAAAAGCCCATAACAGACCACTTCTCTTGCTCATTCATACCTAGGGTCTCCAGATTATTGAACACATTGCCTGCAGATGTTTTCCTTTCCCGTCCCAACCGCCAATCCTTTAAATCCCATGCCAATAGACTACATTTCCCTTCTCTTCAGACACCCACGGTACGTTAGTACTTAGGATTGAAGTCTACGTGGGATGTCAGATAAAAAACAAGATTATTCAAAAGTGCTTGACAATTTAGACAGCTTGCAAGCCTCCAAAAGAATTTAAAGCACTTTGAAAGGGCTTGAAGTACTTGTAAAGGGCTCAAAGCACTTTCAATTACAAGTAATTTCATTTCAAAGCCCCAATTATATATTCAAAAACTGACTTGCTGCACAGAGCCTGCAAAGGACTTAACTCTTAACTGAAACTCTGCCCAGCTATGGATGACACGACCTGTGTGCACCCTTCTATACGAATTTAGAAGCACATTTCAGGCGGCAGCTTAAGACAATATGTCGTGGCGAAATGAGTAATGCTTAAAAGTTTACCGAAGCATCAAAAATAAACAAAACTGCGACACAAAAATAAAGAAAATTCCGTTAAGGGAATAAAGTAAATAAAGTGGGGAATTTGTGAAAATACGATATATATTTGTCAGTGTTTCCAGAAAAATGTTTACCTTGTAAAAATTGCCAAGCTTATTTTTCACCGGGGGATCTGTCAAATGTTGTGTCTCAAAAGTGGGCAAAAAATAAAAGGTTTTGCTATGTCGACATGTGTTCATGTTTTACTATGTGGAGATGGATATTGTTGGTATAGTTTTGTCTCCTAGGAACCTTTTAGCTCCTGTCAAGTTGATTTTTTTTATCTAATATAGCTGCACAAGCTGTAGGCAAAGCAATAAAGGTCAGCATTGTCACCCTAAAAAACAATTAATTTCAAAGAACTATTATTTGTTAGCCAGAACTAAATGTATAAAATAACTAAAAGTTGATAGTTTAATTTATTTTAAAATCAATTCAAACATCAAAAAAATTAATAAATAATCACTCGGATTTAAGATTGCGGCACCTAATAATTTCAAGTTTTTATACTTTAAATTTGATTTAAAAATGACTAAGCCATTCTAGATGTAAATTAATTAAATTAAAACAGTCAAAGCAACAAACAAATCCAATAAATTTTAATTTATTTTTTTTATTTTGGTTGTTATTATAATCTGCATTAATGGCCTAGAACTGCGAAAAAATTCTAGTTTTTCAAGAATTTTCGATGCTCGAAACGAGAAAAGTCGAGAAGATAAATCGATATAGGTGCTCACTCTGTACATATTAGAACTACTGTGAAATTTAACAACTTTTTACTTGGCATATGTTATCCATTAAGCTTCAAAGCATGGCGGAATTTCATTAAAGCCCACCACACTCGCTGGTGCTAATATTAAATTTATCTATATTAAATCTGTCTCACACAGTGTTCGTCGTTCGTAATAATGCCACTCATGGTGAAATTAATAGGTCCAAATATCCGGGACGTGTGGGGAATTATTAAAGATAAATATTAAAAGAAAAATGAAGATTTATTTGCAAAAAAATATTTATGGGCCGAAAGAAAATTGCTTTTTGGAGTCGTGACAAACTAAAATTCTAGGAGGCCATGCTTATTTGTCTTTTTTCTGACCGAAGAATGTTACGATAATTACGAAATTATAATAATAATAATTTACGAGTGTCTCTCGAGTTCCTCGTCCGTGAAAGTTTAACAAAGAAAGAGTATTTTTAAAAAGTTATTAAATGCAAAAACGTCTTAACTTTAGTAGTAGCACTGTGATCACCTAACTACATGAATTACATGAATTGCTGTCAAAACCATCGTAAAGCTGAAATAATCGTAAAACAGAAATTGTTTAATAACAGATAAGGACAAGGCTTTTCAAATCAAATAAATACATTATGTGTATGCATTCTGTCCATAGATGGGGTTGGCAAGAGGACGTAAACCAATTTTTCAAAGATAAGAAAAAAGTCAGTCTTAATAAAAGTTTTTGCCAAAGACGTAGGGCTAAGGTAAGGAAACTTTAATTTTTTTTGTAGGACGTGCTTCAAAACTACAAAACGTAAAATTATATCAAGAATAAACCGGCATTAGTATTATAATGCAAAATTGTAAATATACGTATATATTTTCTAATTTTTCAGTTAATGTAAATTAATTGTGAATTGTAAATGAAAATACCTTATTTTTTAAGTCCGATCTCCGTTTAATTAATTCGTAATCCAGAGTGCAAATTTTCTCCTTGTTTGAATTTTGATTAATAAAATTGTAACATTTCAAACAATTCTTTTGCATTTTGCGTTATGCATGCGCTACATGTAACTTCAAATCTCAGCCAATGGTCTAATTTAAGAAATAAAAATAATAGCCATTAATAATGTCATAAATTTATCTTATTCAGGTAAAACCTTTTGAAATTGATTTGAAAAATGAGAAAAAATATTTACTGGCATCCTAAATCCAAAAAAAAAAACAAAGAATTTTAAGACTCCTATTGATGTAACATTTTTGTTATTTCTATAAGTAGTGCGAATACGAAACATTCCTCGATATCATTCGCTCATCCTTTGTAAGGGATATTTATAGACAACACTATCAATGTTTTTTTCATATTTACTTAAAAAGGGCAGCAACAGGGCTTCGCTATTAATAGTAATATCACCATATTAAAGCCACCCGTTTTTTATGGCAACTCACACTAATGGGTATATCGACACTTCTAAAATAGTATTTATCGGTTTTATGGTAGAAAACTATTAAAGCTGTTTGACTAAAGACCAGTTAAATTAAAGGATCATTAAAGAACGTGAACTGTGTTTTGGTATTTCCTTGATCCATTTTATTTTATACCAGTTGCCAAAAATGATTGTAAACTTTTTGTAAGAGAAAATAAAAAATATTGTTTTAACAAAAATATAGCTTTGACATTATAAAAGCCACTTCTGTTACTCTGTAAAACAATTAAAAGCTAACGTATCATTGAAGCTGTTATAGGCTACATGGGGAATTTTATGACGGAATCGTTACTTAAAAAGGACATATTTCTAAAAAGAAATACAAAATGTATTATAACGTCAAAAAACTAACTTGTAAATAAGTTTAATACAAAATGTAGGGAGAAAATGTTAGTGACATAGCTGACTGAAAAATATAGTGTGTTCCATTCGTGCATGAAATTACGGAGGTTCCAAAAACCAATGGAACACTTCAGGCCATAAATTCGTATTGTGACATTTAGATTTCACCCATAGCCTTCATCATTTATTACGGACGATACTCTTCTCAGTGTTAAAAAAAATGTATTAAAATCTATACTTAGTCATCCTAAAAATATCACGTTTATGCATAATTCTATCTCGAACCTGAAAAGTAGGTACATAAAGGCAACAAAGATATCAATGAAAAATTTGCCATATATGTATATTTTTTTCATATATTTAAACAATAATGAAGAAGCTTTTCCTCACCCCTGTATGCGCCGTTAGTATTTGATCCCGTTTAGGTTTAGGTTAATCTTGATTAAGGCGCACAGTTCGTTATTCCTGTTGACTAAAATAGATCATCTGATTAGTTAAACGGGTTTAAAATTTAATCTTCGCTCGGTGCATATGGGGTTTACTAATTTTCCTTACGATTTCACAAAAATTTACACAGATATCGGCATAGATACACCCCCATATTTAAACCTATTAGCTCCCCATGACTCGCATAAGTGATGTTATTATGAGCCACGAAAGCTGTGTAAGGCAGATTAAATATCAGATAAATTTTATATCACTGGCACTGGCGCGTATGTTAAGCTTTGATGAAAATGTTGTAAAGCCATTAGCTTAAAATTACTTTATCCTGCTGCTCTGTTCTGACTGCACATAGTGCTTTAAAATAGTATCAACAACACGGTCAAATCTTATTTGGTAATTAAGGATACAATAATTTTTAGATTTCTCTTAAGAGTCCTCTGCTTCTATTACAATTATTAGTTAATTGACAAATAACTTATAGTAATAAAATTAGAGAACTTTTAAGAGAAATCTTATTGTTATTGCACAAAATCCTTAAGGATAGCATATGGCGCCCAATTTAAAAAAGAGCTCATTTCTTCGGAGGTGCTCATATAACGTTAACCTAATACAAAAAATAACGTTCTACATTAGAACGTCAAACCTCAGGGGTTTCAAATTCCGATCACGGACAAGGCCAAGCAATAGTGCAAAATATTAGCGATTTTTTGACATTAATCCTATTAGAAAACCGCCTATGCCATTATCTGAAAGACGCGTACATGATTCCTGTTTTATTTCCAACTCTGAAATTTTTTCCGTTAATTTGTTACAAACATTTTTAAGCAAAAAAACGCGATTTTTTAGTTTTTTGATTATAAAATGGAAAGTAATGAAGCAATCTCAATGATGTAAATGGGCATTTGTAGAGAATAAAAATGCGAACAAAATGAGAGGTCGAACGTCGCGATGGGATAAGTAGCAGCGGAGAAAATCCGGAAAATTAAGAGTTTTTATTTTTAAATTCATAAATCGGACATTTTTAAACGTAGAGGGCTCAAACTTTGGGAAAAAGTACTAATTTATAGCTATTTTGTGTGTGCAAAACCCCAACGCTCTCCGACAATTAGTTTTGGCACGATCGTCATTTTAATTTTTCAATACACTATTTTGCAACAGGTCTGGATGCTCTATGGATCATCCGATTTTAATTATTGAAACGAATTTGAAAAGTACAAGTTTAATTGAACAAAATGTATATTTTAGTGTTTGCATAAAATGCTACGAAACCGGTTGAAAATGCACGTAAAGATGCGTGAAAATGGCCGAGCGGGTGAAAGCGGGAGTAGTGGGGAGAGTAGAGGAGCGCAGGAGAGCCAATATATATAGTAATAATCGACCGACCGATTCAGAAGACGAAATTATATCGGAGGACGAGTCTAATGATGAATCAGATGATTTTGTGCGAATTCCGAATATTGATTTTAATATTGAGGAAGTCGAATATTCAAAATCTGCAAAACAAAGAAAAATACAGTAACAAAAATTTTATTATGTAAAAAACAATAGAAATATAAGGATTTTTATTAAAAAACATGCCGTAGCAGCTTCATTTTTAACCCTACACTAAATCTCCGTCCAAAATCCGCTTCCTCGACTTCAGTTACCCCAAAATGAAAAAAAAGCGAATAAAATCGATGCAGTAGTTGCACAGATATTTAAAAGTAAAGACTTAACAGTTGCGCGCAGCGAGCTTTTATTACTATTATATTGGCTCTCCTTCGCTCCACCGGCACCGCTCTCCCCACTACACCCCGCTTTCACGCGCTTGGCCATTTTCATGCATATTTACGTGCATGTTCAACCGGTTTCGTAGCATTTTATGGAAGAATTAAAATATACATTTTGTTCAATTAAACTTGTACTTTTCAAATCCGTTTCAATAATTAAAATCGGACGATCCATAGAGCATCCAGACATGTTGCAAAATAGTTTATTGAAAAATTAAAATGACGATTGTGGCAAAACTAATCGCCGGACAGCGTCGGGGATTTGCACACATAAAGTGGCTAAAAATTACTACTTTCTTACAAAGTTTGAGCCCTCTACGTTTAGAAATGGCCAATTTATGAATTAAAAAAAACTCTTAATTTTCCGGTTTTTACGGATTTTCTCCGTTACTACTTCTTCGATCGGGACGTTCGACCCCTCATTTTGTTCATATTTCTATTCTCTACAAATCGCCCACCATTAAGATTGCTTCATTACTTTCCATTTTATAAGCAAAATACTAAAAAAATCGCGTTTTATGCTTAAAAATGTTGATAGCAAATTAATGGAAAAAATGTCACAGTTGGAAATATAACAGAAATCATCTACGGATCGTCTTTTAGGTGATGGCACAGACGGTTTTCTAATAGGATTAATGTCACGACAAATCGCTCTATTGCTTGGCCGTGTATAAGTTCTGAAATAAAATTGCATTTTATTGGTTTTTTATTTTCTCTTTTCATCGATTGGGTAATATTTCTCGGGTCTAATGAATAATAATTTAAGAGACTGTTTTGGGCAGTTATTTAAAACCCAAATAGTAAGAATATATTTTCATCATTTTAGAATTACTGGCATGCATATTAAATAGGAGGCAACATTATTTTAGACTTAAAAATATATAAGACATCGGTTTCCTTTTCGCTGAAAGCCCGGTTAAATTTGCCATTATATAAATTTATCGCCTTTTAGAAAAATATCTTCTGCTTCATAAATACTTAATTAACATGGATAATCCATTAGGTCCACTTTTAGACATGGCGTTTCTGATACACGTTTTAGATCTTCAGAAAAAAAAACATATCCCTTTTTAAATCAAATAATATTATTATGCAATAGGTCTACTAGAAAAAGAACTTTTTTGGGTCTCATGACTTCTTAACAATTTTTGCAATAATTATTATTAATTGTTCATTGGAGGATTAGTTTAGAAATACAGAAGTTATAATATTTCTTCAAATGCCCACTAAAAAACAACAAATTGCTTTAAGTTATAATTGGCAAGCAAAAAAATTAATTTGTATTACGGTCATAAATTTATGTTTTGTTAAACATATCAACTTTTAACATCTTGTTTTGTCTTAACTTTAACGGAAGTTCAGCATGTTAAAAGAAGCTACCGTACACACGGTAACCTAAGTTTGTACCCTTAAAGGCCAAAAGGTTACATAATCATCATTGTATGAACGTTACCAACTACAATGTGTGGAAATCAAGCCCACGTCAGTCTATATTATAGATCACGGCCTTAAACAACCATATAAGCCTTGAACCCTTCTCAAAAATAAAATTGAAATTAATATAGGATGAACATATTAAAGTGTTACCATCCGAAATATCAAAAACGGTATGGAATATTTTAATAAAAATTTTGGGTAAATGGAAGCCTAGGAGACTTATTTTTAAATGTTTGATATTCATACCCCCCCCCCCCTCAACATTTTGAAGATCGCCTAGCAAGTTTAAAATGTCCCCAGTACACCCACGATACATAGTAGGGGAGAGGCGTTAAATTCGGACCACCTAAGGTCACATTGTAATAATTTACGCAGGGGGTAAATTCGGTTGTGTAAATTAGTATCACAAGACCCAATAAAACAAAGGAATTGACATGGTAACCCAGAAAGCTAATAAAAATTTATTTTTGGCAAAAAAAAGTAAAAAATTTTTCATGAAATTTTAGGGTGTGTAATTTGGTTTTTGGTTTACCTGCGATTATAATGTAAAATATTGCTCAAACCTAAAATATATAAGAAAACTAGAAGTTAGAGATAAAAAGTAGACTTTACAATATCGGTGAGTAGATGTATTTGATTGTAGAAAAACAAAAAAAAAATAAAAATTAAATTCTAAAATAAAATACACTTATTTTCACAATTATCGTAGTAATAAAAGTCAGTACGGTTTATGTTTGCACAAGCACATGAATAGTAAAAAAAAATTGAAAAAATTTAAATAAAAAAAATATTTTTCACAATTATCGCAGTAATAATAGTGTAATAGTGAGCATGACTAATATTTGCATTTGCACACGCCTCATGTGCCCATTTCTCGCACTTTTCACACAGTAATAATAGTGAGCATGGCCTATATTTGCATTTGCACACGCCTCATGTGCCCATCTCTCGCAGTTTTTACACATGATCCGGTCTTCCTCATTATCACCGTAAACAAGGCAACAGGTTATGGTTGATCATAATGGGCGATGAATGGTTGATCACATGGGCGCACCCAGAATTTGGTCTTGGGGAGGCTGAATAATGCAATTTGGTGGATTTCTTCAATTAATAGTGCACTTTTTAATCTTTGTGTGTCTAGAATGTTCATTAGGGGAGAGGGGGGCTGCGGCCTCTCAGCCCCCCCCCCCCTGGGTGCGTCACTGCAGTTGATGGAAGTGGAAGTAATTGGGACCAGGGCCAAATTACACATTTAAAAGTGGTCCAAATTACACAATTGTAAATAATACCTAACCTTCAAATTTTAAAATTTTTTGTTAAGGTATTAAGCGAGATAATCACTGTTACTGAGTGTAATATATAGTGAAAGTGGATGATATGCAATAGACTAAATTGTAAAATATTTGCTTACTTTTTGCAAATACACTTTTGAAATTGTTGTAAAATTACAAGAAAACAGTACAATGACGGGTATTGTACACTACCACGTTGTTGACTACATATTATGGCGCCAAACTACGGTAACTTTAGTATTCGGTGCTGACGGTTCATTCTTTGAAAAGTAGATGTGGCTAGTTGTTATATTTTGTAAATTAATGGCATGGTCCCATTTACACGCTGGTCCAATTTACAAGTCTTTCCCCTACTTAGGCTTCGGTCTTCGTGAGCTGTCAGAAGATAAAAAAGGGTATTTTTTCGAAAACTCGATTCTCCGTAGCAGAAACTTGTTTCATTAGTTCTTCTGGTTCAATAGTTCCAAATTGTAAAGCCAGTAGCGATACAATAGCCCACGCTGCAGTAGAAAGTACCAGTACACTTTTTTCCAATATAAATATTAGTGAAAACGTTGTTTTGCTTCTGTCGGATAGTGCAGCGCATAATATGCAATGAAGACAATAATTAAAAGAACATTTTCCCAATTTAATCCATATTACATGTCTTAGTGTCTTACGCACGCCCTGCATAGAATATAATATGTAAATTTGTGCGGCAGTTTTATCGACTAATCGACAGTCTAGTCAGTGAGGTTAAAAAAGCCTTCCTGAAGTCACCCGCCAGAATTGCAATGTTCAAAGAATTATACCCTAATACATAGCGTATTATACCGCCACAACCTGTGATAACGCGATGGCTGATCGCAGTTACATCTTACAGAACTCATTTTGAACAAGTCAAAAGTGTTATTACTTATTACCAGCTTAGATGCGCAGAGTGCAAAAAAATGTAAAGAAGTTATAAATGTATCAGACCTCAAAAATGATTTATTCTTTATTTGTGACAATTTCGGATATTTCCAGATATTAGTAATCAGTTAGAGACACAAAATGTACCCCTTTTAACATCTTTTCCGCTTGATTTAAACGATCCTAGATAAGCTTAAAAACGTTTCTAATGAAATTGGTGTGAATCTAAAATTGTATACATCGCGCATATTAGAAAGAAATCCCGGATTTGTTCAACTAAAGCCTTTTTCTGACACCCTAAAAGATGTAAGTAAAAAGTACTGATATGTATCCAAATTTTCGTTTCGCTCTAGTGATAAACTGTGACGTCGAAAGGAGCTGTTCAAGACTTAGAGATATACTTAACGATAAACGAACGTCTTTCACTGAAATAAACTTTGAAAAACTTGATTATTGTGATTTAGGAAATCATTCAAACTTGTTTTTGGGCTACGTGACATAAATCCCATAGATCCGCTGGGCGTGGAGACATTGCAAGTACCGCAACGCGGATTGGCCAGGGCGCGTGGTCAGGTTTGCCGTCTCCGAAGTTCACTAATCGTAAGACCTCCATTTCCTTTCACCCGGACATTGGTTTTTACCGCCAACGGTCTGAATAGTATATATTTTTACTTTTTGCTATGCTAAAGGAACCTGCATTAAAATTATTACACCCTGACCTACGCTTATGGTGTTTTAAGCCAGACAAGACAGCCGCAAAAACGCCCTCCTAGCCCTAATAATTACCCACAAAAAAATCTATGTTGGTCTCATAGTCTAATCAAGAAACATTGCAGGACAATTTACAGGGCCACCACGACCACTTTGCTCGATGAGTCCAAAACAATGTATTGGTCGTGGCGGCCCTGTAAACTGGCCGGCAAAGTCTCCTGGTCTGACCACCTTATATTTATTCTTGTGGGAGGCCATTTCGAACGGTTTTTAAAGCACCTGTCGTTAAATTTTATGGTTTTTGTTATGATAGTTTTTACGTTATTTTTTATATATTGAGAAACTCTTAACTATGCACCCAATAGAGTAAATGCAACAATTTTCTGTTTACACACGTAGTTTTTGATGAAAAATCAAATTTATGATAAAAGATATATCTTTCCATTTAATATTTCAAATGTGCCACCCTCCCTTCAAAATGTAATGAGGGTGGGTAAGTGTCAAATATATTTTAAAATGCCCCTGTGCAAAATTGCTATTAAAATATTCTCGACTGCTCTTAAATTATAATCAATGTTTGATATAACACCAAAAATATTATTCCTTCGAGCCGATCAGGGTTCACATCCATATATATATATATATATATATATATATATATATATATATATATATATATATATATATATATATATATATATATATATATATATATATATATATATATATACATATACATATATATATATATATATATATATATATATATATATATATATATATATATATAAAATGATTTAGCGTCCGTCATAATATAAAAAGGGGGAAAAATTTTGGCTTATCGGACAAAACCAGTAAGTTGCGTTCTTGCCTTAAAGTACGGGGAGTCCAAGACCTTATGGATAACCCCGGGCCGGTAGACAGTTAGCTTTCGTCCTTATTAGGACTCTTAAGACTGACTTAACCCTTTGGCACCTTTCCACACACAGAACCCTCGCATATTATTTCGTCCGCTTTGGATAAAGACGGTACACAATACACGTGGGCGCCATCCATGGGAAGTCACTGAAATGCAAGAACACATCTTACTAGAGTAAAGCTGCTACCAGTAAAACAATAATACGTACGGAAACATGACCCCCGGTACCCGGTACCGATTTTGAGCATCACTCCAGCTATCCACAATTTTGTGGTTTATACTAAGAGTCGCACACTCAGTCCCACCGAGAGCCGTGCAACTCCGTCTAAAAAGCCATAGAATAAGAATAAGAAAAAATGATTTAGCGTCCGGCATAATATAAAAAGGGGGAAAAATTTTGGCTAATCGGACAAAACCAGTAAGTTGCGCTCTTGCATTAAAGTACGGCTCTCGGTGGGACTGAGTGTGCGACTCTTAGTATAAACCACAAAATTGTAGATAGCTGGGGTGATGCTCAAAATCGGTACCGGGTACCGGGGGTCATGTTTCCGTACGTATTATTGTTTTACTGGTTGCCTACAGTAGCAGCTTTACTCTAGTAAGATGTGTTCTTGCATTTCAGTGACTTCCCATGGATGGCGCCCACGTGTATTGTGTACCGTCTTTATCCAAACCGGACGACATAATATGCGAGGGTTCTATGTGTGGAAAGGTGCCAAAGGGTTAAGTCAGTCTGATGAGTCCTAATAAGGACGAAAGCTAACTGTCTACCGGCCCGGGGTTATCCATAAGGTCTTGGACTCCCCGTACTTTAATGCAAGAACGCAACTTACTGGTTTTGTCCGATTAGCCAAAATTTTTCCCCCTTTTTATATATATATATATATATATATATATATATATATATATATATATATATATATATATATATATATATATATATATATATATATATATATATTATTAAAATGTTTGGTAGTCCCCTTGTTAGTTATTAAAAGCCAATTGAATTAACTAGTTTTTTTAACAAACTAAACTGCAATTTATTATCTCTTTTAAATTTTTATTACTACCGCAAAACTTTCAACCTAAATAGGATTTTACATTTTACTTAAATTAATTGGTCAGAAAGTTGGATGGAATGGAAAGTTCTGGCTTAAGCTAAAGCAATCAAGTTTATTATAAAATTTTAAAATTTAAAGTTTGTAGAGTACTCCTTTTGTTGGATATTTTTCTCTTTATTAAAAGAAATGCACCAAGATTTAGAGTAGACGGAATTTTTATTGAAGATTTTTATTACTCTGCAACTAAGAAATTTAATAATGAATCACAGAAAATAATAAATAGAGTGTATTAAAAAGTTGTATTCACTTGCCATACGTGCTGTATACAGCCTTGGAACTACAGTAAACTGCATATATTTAAAGAAATTAGTGGAAAAATTCAATTTGGTTTACAATTTTCTTTTGTGATTTTCTAGAATCTTATCCCCAAATTGAAATAATTTATAACTGCTTTAATTGCCATGGATATTAAAGCAGTTTCAGCGTTTTATTGTTTATTTTTTTCGTAAATTACTTTTGTACAGGCACATAGTTACCAAGGTTTCGTTTTAAATAGTTGTTTAAGAAGCAATTCAAGTAACTCTGGCCCATTAAAAATGTTACAGTTTAAAGAAAAAATAAGAATTAGACATAGGTATACGTATTACTAATATATTGTTAGCATCCAATCTATCCGTTGTTAAAATTTGAAGCAAAGATAAAATCTGCTTTTCATTGGTTTTCTACCACGTGATGTCTCAGCACTTTTAAAGTTTTGACGGAACTGTCACTGTCACTTCTGACAGCAGTTTAAAATGTGAGCTTGTCGGTTTCCTTTTCGTCTTTTTACCTTTGAAAAGTAAAGATTAATGTGTTTTTATTTGTGAAAAGTGGATTAAAAGTTAATTATTATTATCCTATTTACGATAATGTCGTAGCTAAATAATGCCAGTTTTAAACAGCAAGAAGCGAAGAAATTACTTGTAGTTTTAGCGGAGGATATTCTTCACAAGAATGTAAACTGAACAGTGAATACATCATTTTTAATTTTCAATTTGAGATTTTGGGGCAAAACGAATAAGAACATTATGTGAATAAAGCGAGGCATCGTTTGGAAATCTAAAAAAAAAACACATAATTTAAGTTCGAATTAAAACTCAAAATACGTAAGTATAATTTATTGTAATCATTAATTTATATATAATACATTATAATTAGAATCAAAATCTTCTTACATAATTAATTACCTACCTATGCAAAATCACTTTGTCTTTCTCAACTGACCGTCGACGTGCAAAACAAGATCTCAATTTCTATCTAAAATATTATTAACTCTGTTTCGATATTGTACTTTAAAGTATATAATAATTTATTCTTACTGGTTCTTCTGATATTTTATCATAAATTAAAATAAATATTCACAAAATATCGCTACGGCGAGATCGAAGGCTTGTCAGATTCAAATTGGAACTATTCAATACGACAGGCGCGAGCGGCCATGTTGTCGTATTTGGTGTTTTGATTAGAGGACGGTACGTGGTATTGAGTTCACTGGCTGGGCAAATCACGTGGTGATTCATGAGGGATGTTCAGGACATCACGTGACTGGTTAGCAATTGTTTCCAAAGGCTACGTCTTTGCTTTAACATTTTTTCGTCGTTCGCTATATAGTAGTAATACTTATGGAATTAGATAAACTATAACCTATACAGTTAACATAGAAAAACCGTGCAAAAGGTTAAAATGAAGTAATTTATTTAATGCCGTTTGTGTTGGTTAAAAAACTATTTTTTAGAGCATTAGCGGTGAGATCTTTTTAAATTAAAAATTTGACAGATAGATTCTCTAACTCTAGTCCGTTCTAATGTGACAACCAAAAGTTTTAAACTGAAAAGTGAAAGAATGGGAAAACTAAGTTTTACACTATGAATTTAGTTCTGACCTTGTTCGCAAATTTATAGAGAAAATAGCAATTTTAGTACGTACTTTCGACAATAATAGAACTAAGTTCGACAGCAACTCGTTCCAAGACGAAAATCATTTGGAAACCAAGCAAATTGCTGAATCAATCATTAGCTTTTAATGTCTTATTAACAATGATAGGACAACAACCTGTCAAACCATAACTGATCAACTATAAGATCTTAATTTAAGCCACTACTAAATCTTAAACCCGCTTAGTGAATCTGAACGCATAAAAGTAAGAATCTCATATTTTGTATTATAAAAGTCTGATTATTCAAGTTATTAAATTTGATACATATCTATTCATTGAAATTATGTATACTTCCTAGATTAAAATTTATTTTTTCTGCGCACAAAAATAATTCCTATTTGGAACAAAATATAACAAATTCGGTCATGCATCGGCTATGTAAAAGATTACTTGTTTTGTTCATTATTATAAAAGCCTGGCTACTCAGGTTGTTACTAAATGTGAATAATGCTGAAATAAATTAAGAATACTGGTTTTTGACAGAATTTTTACTGCACATTCCTAATTAGTACTTAATATATTTAGTTTTGTCAAGTACAAGTACGGAATTGTAGAATTTTTAAGAAAGGCATGTTTTCTTTGTGATTGTAATAGGCCTGGTTGTACAAGCCATTATTAACTCTTAATCATACTTAATAAGATAAAATATTGTCACCCGAGCAAACAAAAAGGTAAATAAATTAATTGTAAAAAGGGTTACCAAAACATATATTACTACTCGACCGCTTTCGCGCGCTCGGCGATTTTCACGCATTTTTACGTGCATTTTCAACGGGTTTCGTAGCATTTTATGGAAAAATTAAAATATACATTTTGTTCAGTTAAACTTGCGCTTTTCAAATCCGTTCCAATAATTAAAATAGGACGATCTATAGAGCATCCAGACCTGTTGCAAAATAGTGTAAGTATTGAAAAATTAAAATGACGATTACGGCAAAACTAATCGTCGGACAGCGTCGGAGTTTTGCACACATAAAGTAGCTATAAATTACTACTTTTTTCCAAAGTTTGAGCCCTCTACGTTTAAAAATGACCGATTTATGAATTTAAAAAGAAACTCTTGATTTTCCAGTTTTTCGGGATTTTCTCCGTTGCTACTTATCCGATCGGGACGTTTGACCTCTCATTTTGTTCGCATTTCTATTTTCTACAAATCGTCAACAAACGTACAGTATGAAGATTGCTTCGTTACTTTCCATTTTATAAGCAAAAACTAAAAAAATCGCGTTTTTTTGCTTAAAAATGTTTATTACAAATTAATGGAAAAAATTTCAGAGTTGGAAATATAACAGAAATCATCTACGGATCGTCTTTTAGATGATGGCACAGACGGTTTTCTAATAGGATTAATGGTCACGACAAATCGCTCTATTGCTAGGCCTACAAGGTCGGCAGTCGTCGGTGTCTACCACCAAGTAGCGGCGACTGATTCGCTACTCAAATTTTTCCTCAGCTTAGAGACACAACGAATAAAATTTAAAAAAAAATGTCACAAACACATTTTAGTCGAGGCTAGGAAGCACTCAACTTCGGAATTTTTTGCACTAAGACGGATCGGAATGCGGTTTTTTGCATTCACTTCCAAAAATTATTTGTAAAAAATGTATCTACTTTGTATCTTATACAAACCGGAAATTGCATTGCTGCTGTCAAAAATGCATTCACAAAAATGCATTTTTTGAAGTCGCTTTAAGAAAATTAAATAACTTTGTTAATAAGACTCAGAATTGACTCAAACCGGGTTCCCGGGGGTTTTCGGGGTCGCTGATCACGATTATGATATTAAAATTGACCCACAGCCGACCTGGAGCTCAGGATCGCTGATGAACGTCATCTCCGTGGGATTCTCCCAAAATTCACGCGGGGAAGGAGAGAAACTCGGTGCGCCGGAACCTGGACGTGTACGTCATCCCCGAGAGTTTTCCTGACAAGATCGCAAAAAACAAACCGAAAATCATTGTGTGGGCGTTATTTGGGGCGCTGAATCCAAATTTCACTTCAAAAACGACCCCCCGAACACCTGGTGCACCGGAACCTGGACGCGGACGTCATCTCTGAGGGTTTTCCAGACACGATCGCTAAAGACAAACCGAAAATCGTTATGGGGCGTTTTTTGGGGCGCTGAATTCAAATTTCACGTCGAAGACGACCTCCCGAACACCTGGTGCACCGGAACCTGGACGCGGACGTCATCTCCGAGGGTTTTCCAGACACGATCGCTAAAGACAAACCGAAAATCGTTATGGGTTTTTTTTGGGGCGCTGAACCCAAATTTCTCATCGAAAACGAACCCCCCCCCCCCTACCCAATACTTGGTGCACCGGAACCTGGACGCGGACGTCATCTCCGAGGGTTTTCCAGACACGATCGCAAAAAACTAAAAGAACATCGTATCATAATTTGACACATTCATTGATGTGTAATTCTCGCCTGGTGCCCACTAAGACATTAAAACATCAGGTTTGATTGACATTCATGGGAATGACATCGATGTCAAGATAAAGGTTCCGGTGCACTAGATAGATGGAGTATGGTCGCGGATTCTGGATTCGAGGAGGGTAGCTAAAAACCTCTTGATTTCATGTTTTGCAAATGTGATACCTGGAGATGACTTTCAGGCCTAGGTTCCGGTGCATCAGGTATTAGGTGGGTCGTTTTCGATGAGAAATTTGGATTCAGCGCCCCAAAAAAACCCCCATAACGATTTTCGGTTTGTCTTTAGCGATTGTGTCTGGAAAACCCTCGGAGATGACGTCCGCGTCCAGGTTCCGGTGCACCAGGTGTTCGGGGGGTCGTTTTCGAAGTGAAATTTGGATTCGGCGCCCCAAAAAACGCCCACACAACGATTTTCGGTTTGTTTTTTGCGATCTTGTCAGGAAAACTCTCGGGGATGACGTCCACGTCCAGGTTCCGGCGCACCAGGTGTCCGGGGGGTGTTCGCCGATGCCATATTCAGCAACCCAGAAAGCCCCCGGGCGCCGAGTTTCTCTCCTTCCCCGCGTGAATTTTGGGAGAGCGATCCTGAGCTCCAGGTCGGCTGTGGGTCAATTTGAACATCATAATCGTGATCAGCGACCCCGAAAACTCCCGGGAACCCGGTTAGAGCCAATTCTGAGTCTTATTAACAAAGTTATTTAATTTTCTTAAACCGACTTCAAAAAATGCATTTTTGTGAATGCATTTTTGACAGCAGCAATGCAATTTCCGGTTTGTATAAGATACAAAGTAGATACATTTTTTACAAATAATTTTTGGAAGCGAATGCAAAAAACCGCATTCCGGTCCGTCTTAGTGCAAAAAATTCCGAGATTTTGGCTGTTTTAGTGCTTCATTGCCTCGACTATTTAAAAAGCGTTGCGAGTGTCTTGGCGAATCAGTCGAGGCTGTTGAGTCGTAGCACAGATCCAGCTATATGGATCTGTGGTCGTAGTCGCCGACTTCTGGGGACCGTGGAGGAAAACGCGGCTTTATAATCAAGTTCCGCATTTTCTAGCGTTTGCCTCTCCTTAGACATGACGCATTAAATTGTACCAATGCTTTATCACCGAAAATATTTTCCACATATTTACACAATTTTTTATTAAACTTAAGGTATGAGTAATTTAAGCTATTTTTTGGGCAGTCTCAAAAGCACATTTGGTTGTCGAGAATTTAAATAATTTAAATGACAGACACTATCTTCTGCGGAAGTTTGGTTTGAGGTTAAAGACAAAACAATTTATTCGTTTAAAACCTGGTTTTTAGAACGTGCTGGAACTGGAGCGGGTAAAATTGTATTGGAATACCACTTTTTATAACAGTTAATTTCATCTATCGTCAAAATCATTTACATATTCATTAATGAATAACCGAAATTTCATTGACGTTCAGCCTCGTTGTACGTGATCTATTGAAACGCTTCACTGGGGATTAAGAAAATAGCTTAAAACTTTGGTTTGGTCTATAAGCCAGAAACGAGATTGGAAAATAAAAATAATTTAAATAAAGTTAAAATATTAAACTATATTTAACAAAAAAGCGAGCGCTGGAATGCCGAAATCATTTTACAAAACATTAAACATTACTCTTTCCAGAAACCACAATTACGTTTTTTAAAAATGTGAAATCAAAACAATATTTAGGAAAACTCTAGACGCGAAAATAATTTGAAGCTAAAAGCAAATAAGCAAAATCAACTAACAAACTGGTTTTGGTAAATATCATAATCGAAAAACCTCAAAGTAGGTGTTTGTTGTTTTTAGATACATATACATAAGAACCTTTTAGGCAGACTTCCTGGTGTCAAACAAAAACAAACATTATTTTTTCATAAAATACACATCCTAAAAGCAACGAACCTAACAAGGATATAGAATACAAATTTTAAATAAGAAAATTTAGAAATTAAAAACTGTATACATTTTTATCCCTTAGATATATACTCGAATCAGCATACCTACATTTTAGCAATATTTTAATAGGGAACTATTTGTTTATATCACATATTAACAGCAAAGGCACCAATAGTGTATAGATGTAGATAATCAAGTGAAAACCTCAGTGAAAACAATAATTCTTACAGAAAATTAATGTATTTTCTAAAAATGTATTATTCTTCCCCATCCTTTCTTTATAAACAATATTCTTGATACAACTCTTATCCTGCAACTTTATATGTGTATGTATAAAGATGTCAGCGGATCGTTGCAGAAAACGATGCAGACTTATCGTAGGCATGTCTGCTGCAAAGAAAAAACATAACAAAAAAAAAGTTTCAATTGTAACCCGTCCGACACGTGTTTGTGCTCATTGGCGTAATCAGGGCAACGTATGTGGTTGTGAACCTTAACATAAGTCGAGAACCCGTGGTCCTTGCTTTTTTTTAAATTAACTACGCAGGTGTCGTGTAAAAAAAGTTAGTATGGTAACCCGTGCCACACGTGATTCTGCTCATTTGCTAACTAATTATAAAAAATTACGGTGTGCGTAAATGCTACTGAAATATTTATTAACACATTTTAAGCATTTTGTACATGGCAATATGGCTATATTATTTAATATGGCTCATTTACACAGCGTACTTCGTCGGTTACTATTAACATTGGCAGTATAAATTTGTAATAAACTGACCCCTTAATCGTAAAATTATATCGAAGATCTTACTGACAGGCGAATAATTAAATTACCCTATAACGTTGTAACAGGAAAATTACATTAGAAGTTACCCAACGCACATGTTCCGTCAAAATGGATATAGGTATAGTCAGTGGTACCAGGAAATTCTCTAAAAAAATTATCAAAATTTTGCTATTTTATCTAAGAAAATTAGATGTGATAACCACACGACTTTCCGAACACCCGCCAAACCGTTGATCAATAACAAAAACTGGACCAGTAAATATTTTATATGACTCAATAGCCTGCTTGGTACATACTCAAGAGTTGTTGTTTTAGGTGTTTATACGTTTCGTCTTACTAAATACTGAAAATATTGCATTAAATTTGATTTCCAATTAAAAATTTTACATGGCCGTTATTTCAAATAGGATCAAAAGTAAATTTCTGTGAACTTGGGAATGAACATATAAGTAAAATATCTTTAAAATGAGGAGTCACTTGACTCTTTTTTTTGCTGAAAAAAATTCCAATATAGCACCCACCCAATTTCCGGTTGGCCGAACCCAACCAATGTTTGGTATAGATTTAACCTCAGGTCGCTAGAAATCCCTGTGCCAAAATTCACGTCAATCGGTTTAGCCAACTCGACGCAATTTCAAACAGACTTATTTATGAGTTATTTTCATATTTCATCGATTTTCTTTATTTTTAAATGATTTTTATGTCGAAACGTGTTTCGTCCTATTATTCTGGAAATATATACCCACAGTATTCCATTGTTTGTAATTTTTCTAAAATTTTTTGGTCTAAATGTCATGCAGAAGTTAGATTCTTCCTCATAGCTATGCATTTATTGCTATGATATTAAAGATCTTATGCAATGGTTCCGATAAAATCAAGCGATGTTTTGCTGATTTGCAAGGGATTTTTAAAATATTATAATATATATAAAAAATTTTATTTACAAAAATAATAACATGAACTTACGGCTGGACTTAAGGCAACACAAGCTACGATGATTCTAAATACTATAATAATATCTCATAATATGGTTAATAGTTAGCTTTAAAATAATAATTTCTATGACATTAAAATAGTTTGTGTTAACATTAAATACAATTATTCACAGAACCTGAACAAACCCTAATAAAATCAATACAAACGTTGTATTGGTTATATTGAACTAAGCTTAAGTAAAACACTGTGCATTTTTAGCTAAACAATACACTATTTGCTTCCAAACAATAATTACCAGTAATTGTAAATTATTATACGTTTGCTAATATTGATTTAGACCAAATATTATTATTAACTTGAGCCTAATTAATATTTGAGAAGATGAACTGCCTACTGCAGATGGTGATTTTACCAAAGTAGTGAGCTTTGTTTTTCGAGATTAAGACCTAAGCCTAAGACATTTTTACCTGTTTTTAACCTGTTAGGAGCAGGCAAAAATATTATTTTATTTCTAAACTCCGTCTGTGCATGGTTCTAAATTGGAAAAGCAAAACATATGTAGGATACTATTTTTTTGGGAAAGCCAAAATTAGCGGTTTGCACTTCAACTTTTTATTTAAAAAAGGATATGTCTCTGATAAAACAGACCAAGTGTGTCACAAAACGGTGTTTGAGTTAAGAATGGATTCTGGTACTTAAAAACACATAGAATTACGTGAAATTACTTTAAATATTTAATAGTTCCTTTTTATGACAAAAAACACACATGATTTCTGTATATACAAAGTCTTACAAAAATATGTTAAGAAAATTTAAGGGCAGATTCTACATCTAAAAATATGAATATAAGTTTATATAAACAACAACAAACTTTAAATATTTAATAGTTCCTTTTTATGACAAAAAACACACATGATTTCTGTATATACAAAGTCTTACAAAAATATGTTAAGAAAATTTAAGGGCAGATTCTACATCTAAAAATATGAATATAAGTTTATATAAACATGGATCCTCAAACGCTTCTTTTTCAAGATACTGGGTGTTTAATATTTTCACTAATCAAGTATTCGGAAGAGTTAGGAGAAATATGCGAAGATGATTTACAGCATGTATTGAAGCGCGATCCAATCCCAACAAACCAAACCCAATCAAAAAGCACTGGTTCTTGAAGAAAAAATATGTTAAAAAAAATTATTTTTATTATTTGTTTTTATTGTATGAAATAAAATAATTTTTATCTCGAAAACGGTGCGTCAGGGCGAAAAAGCTCAAGAGACGCTTGACGCAGAATTAATTGTGCTTTAAGAAAACGATATCAATTTTGCAAAAAATCAGTGGCGTGCCATTTTTTCGCTAAAATTATAGACTTACCAGCACGCACGCCACTGATACAAGTACACTAGAAAATAAATTTTTGCACGTAAAGGTACCCTTTGATTACATACTGGCGTGTACCTAAATTCATGTCAATATCTTAACGCATCTTCAAAAAATTAGAAAGAAACGTTTAAAAAAGAAAATGTATCTCGAAAAAGAAGCATTTGAGGATCCATGTTTATATAAACTTATTTCCATGTTTTTATATGTAGAATTTGTCCTTAAAATTTCTTAACATCTTTTTGTAACACCCTGTATACAAAAAATGAGCAAAATTATACAATTTCTTTGTTTTTTGTCTTCCTTTTCTTTGGTTGTTTTTCAGAGGGTTTCGGCGCTACCAGGTCCCGGTTGTCTGGATCGGAGCATAAAGTACGTATGTTGTCATATAGGTACCATTTTCTTTCAATTGGTAACACGTTCTTTAGGATTACACAAGGCAACTCACTGCTAGAAGGCAGTAATTGCAGATGAAATTGCAGATTAAAATTTTCCTCTTCGGGACCTACGAATTTCTTACAGTTGATTTCGTCGTTGGTGAATTTGAAGTGGTGATTCTTCGTCTTCGTAATCCATGCAAAACAATAAAAAACTACTACATAAATTTAATTTTCAAGGAAATGAATAGGGAATTTGCCTGGTAAATTTCGGTTGAATTCTGTAATATAGGTATTCCAATTCCGCCACACTAATTATTTTCCATCCAGAGACGGTTACATATTATTACGTTATTATTTGTTTTAACAATTTTGGTTATTGAAAGTCTCAGTATAGTGGCGAGTATTTCAAAAACTAGCAAAGAAAACTCAAGTATTAAAAAGCTTGCCTATGTGCAAAGAAATTAACGTTTAGATTCACTAAAAAGGTTTAGGATTTAGTACTGGTTTGAATTAAGATCTTCTTGTTGATTATTAAGGTTTTGACAGGTTTCTGACCGATCGTTCTTAATAGTCGTCATTAAAAACTTGAGTTATTCTAATATTTCAGTAATTTGCTTGCTTTTCAAATGATTTGAAAAAATATTAAATAGTCCTATTAACTCGAAAGTTCATAGTACTCTAAAAAATAATTAATGTTTAAAGACGTGTTTCACAGTTTTTAAAAATCAACCCCTAGGGGGTGAAATGGGGGTTCAAAGTTTGTAATGGAGTAAAATTGATATATGTTTCTATTACCTTGAAACTACGTAAAATTACATGTTTAGAACATTTTAGAAAATCTAATTTTGTGTAATACATGTTAAGAAACTTAACGTGTGTGTGTGGGGGGGGGGGGGTATAAAAGGAAGCTGCTGGAAATTTTTCCAAGATATTAACTAATATGTGATTTTCGAGGTACTACCTTTTCTATCAGTTACCTGTGTCCGACGTCCGACCCCGATTTTTGCGTCATGTAACATTGAAATCCAATCTCTAGATATAACTAACCTAACCTAACTCATGTTTCATGTATTCATAATCATGACATGACATCAAAACTACACTATTGTCACCTACACCACGCGGACGAAGTCGCGGAAGAAAGCTAGTCTTAAATTGTTACCCTAGAGTTACACTGTTGTATGTCGCATTTTTGTCAGATCGGACTTTTCACTATGACATAAGTGTATGTCCACATGTCTGTGGTTTCTATACAATTTCAAAGTTGTAAGATCAAATATAAACAAAAAGGAAACAGAACCAGACAATTGGATTTGCGATCGTCGAGGTTGTTGTTCCTTACGTCCTAAATATTTTTACGAAATAAAATCCAACAACCAGAAATCCGGCAACAGATTTTTTATTTGTATACAAAACAAAGTCCCTTAAAATTTCTATGACGTAATACTTCATATTCCTTACGAGGGGAAATATACCGACCTAATATTATTTAAACTGCTTGTTCTCAAAGTGGATCCAATGGAGCTTTTACTCGCTTTAACTAAAACGAGCGAAGTTGCATATAAAGCTCCGGGCTCTCAGTTTAACATGGATCGTTTATTTTGATTGTCTTTTGTCTTGCCGGAAAATGCATCAGTGTGAAAGAATTTGGATGGGGTGTTGTATCGATATTTTAAGTATCGACGAAGATAGGGCAGGGCAACAGAGACCCGCTGTGAGTATTTATTTCTATAGTTTTAGTTGCCAATAAATGAACGTGTTCTTCCTTTATTGTATTTACGCATTTGATAAAATTTTAGTATTTTGCCTAGAGACGCGAGGAAAGTTAATATTTAAAGATCAGTTTTCTTGGTGACTAGGTGACAAGTTGTCACCTAGCTTCTTGAAAGAAGCGCCGTTTAAAATGACACCGAAGTCGAAGCAGTTCCTTCACCTCTATATAGTTAAGTAGTTTCTAAGCTGATATGTGTATAGTGATTCTTGATTTAATCTTAGACAGTTAATTAACATAGGATCAAACCCAAGTACAGTATGTACTTGTTTTTACTTTTTGACTGACCTCACAGACTAGTGTTATTGTTGCAATAGGGGTAATATTTTTTCTTGCCCTTCTGTTAGAGGCTAAGTTAAGTCTAACCTTACACTTATTCTCTGATAAAGTGAAAAATCCATTTGGATGGATAAGGCTCTATCAAAACCTTACCTCCACCTTACTGTACTATTTCTATAGGTTGCTGGTTCATTTCCATCCGAATACGCAATCTCTGGCAGATGCGACTTGTAGAAAGTAAAAGACATCAATTTCACTAAATACTTCGTTATTTATGTATTTCTTGTTTATATACACAACTATTGGTTTTGACAGTAGTAAGAATAAAGTTTAGTTTTGCATACTCTGTTGTTCCGAGATGTTACTTCTTGCATGATACTTCGTTGTTAGTTTTTATAACGTAAGTAGTTTAAAGACCAAAATTGGATGGATCCTGTTCGAGTGATCAAAAGTGGATGGCCACAGTTGGCTAAATGATCTGGCGGTCGAAAGACCAAATTGGTTAACCTGACTCTGATGCCTGCCGAGGTATTGAGACAATAGGGTACTACGACCCGAAAGAATGTAACTTACTTCTAGCACTGACGGCCAGAAGAAGTATTGAGATATGAGTGTAGGTACTGTGACCCGAATGGATGTAACTTTCATCTGAGACTGATGGCCAGAAGAAGTATTGAGATGTGTGGTATCGAGTAGGTAAGACTTTCCTGTGCCTTAATGGGGGTGCTGATCACCCGAATGGCGCACTTGGCCGAAGGTTCCTTGAACACTAAAGGCTCGACAGAGGAATAAGGGGTTCTTATGAACCGAGAAACAGGACCATGTCTGAAGAATCGGGGATTCTTTAACCCAAGAAAATGAGAGAGGAGTTTTTCCCGCACTCACTATTTCACACCGACTGTGCGAAGGTTTGGTCATACACTTGACCGATTTTTGTTTTTGTGTCCCGGGTATGACAGGCTTGCTTTGAGTTGTCTAGTTAACTGACTTGTCTTCCCGATGGGGACTAAGTCGAAATGAAATGTACCACCCTTCGGAGAGCCGCCCGGACCAATTAGAATCAATTTCGCGATGACGCGAGTCTACGGTGACCACTAAAAAATAGGAAGAGGCCGAGCTCGATACCCGGTACTGTTAAGAGAGTTAAGGGGGTTGATATCTGTTGCCATGGTTTCTGGCTTTTTTATCCATTTAAGAGAAGTGTATTTTTAGGACACTACAGCAGCAATAAAACTAAAAGATAAGAAATTTGCTAAGGAAACGACGCCTTTGAAGTTCGCCGACAAAGGGCCGGTTTTAGAAGAACTAAATTAAAGGAAAGATTTTCTTGACATATTTTCTCCGAAATGGCCTTTGTGTTTTACTGATAACTGCGTATTTTTATTATGCAAGTTAAATAAACAAGAGATACGAGTTTGAGTTTTATTATTTGAAAGGGATTTTATACCTGATTGGTTATTAATATTTATTTGGAACTAAAATAGAAATATATAAATTGAACGAACGGTTGGGTGTCCCCAACACCATTGTCTAATCTGTTTTGAAAACAATATAATGAATTTTATGTAGTTTCTCTATACCTAAAATAATAAATTTAATTAATTTACATTACATATACTTAAAAATTAAAAAGTGACATAAAAATAGGTACAGAATTTGAAAAACATACCAAAAAATTATTATTTGTACTTAAAACTAATAAGAAAAAATGTAGATCTAGAAAACTTTCAGATAGTCACTTAAATGTAAACATATCCAAATAGAAGTTTAGGCACGCCACTTTCGGTTCACTTCCATTATCGTGCTGTCGGAGTATCGGGTATCTAGGCAAATAAAACGAACGAAAACAAGTCAACGCAAGGCAAAGTATATATTGTTAAGTGATACAAAAATTACAGAATCCTTCGCTGTCTTTAGCGTAGTCTTTGCAAATACTTCTACAGTCGTTCATGTCATTGTAAAGATTAAGGGTTTTTTATAAAATAAGAAAACTAAAATAACTTGTTTTAGTCATTCAAAAACGTTCGATTTTGATTAGTGCTAAACCTATGGTAAAAGTGTATGCATATTATAATATCTACTCAGTGTAATAATAATTCTGATAAATTTTGTAACGTTGGTGGTATGATTACTCCCTTGGATAAGGAAAAAGGTATTACTCACAGATTTTGTGAAATAAATCAATTCTACTTCGGAATTGCTGTACGGCATCAAGACAAGTCATGGGTTCCACATGTACATATTAGAACTTGTGTTAAATACTTCTGTGCGTGGAAAGCGCACAGCGACACAGTTTGTACATTTGTGTACCAACGATATGGATAGAGCAAGCAGATCATGACTCTGATTGCTATTTTTGCAAAAATAAAGCACAAGGGCTAAAAAGGAAGAGTATTAAATATGTGAACACATCAGCAGTACGAAGGCCTCGATCATATGGTAAAAACCATCCCGTCCCTCAGATCCCAGCATCCGCATTTCACCAATATATAGAAAGTAATAGTCCAAAAAGTCCTAGTGAGACCGCTGAATTCCCTAAAATTTTGCCATCTACGCCCACGGAAACCCATTTACTTAACCTTAAATTAAATGACTTAGTGAGGGGTTTACATTTATCAAAGTCTCAAGCAGAAATACTTGCATCGCGTCTATAACAGTGAAATATTTCGGAGAAGAAAACAAAAGTTACTGTATCTCGCCATCGTCATGCCGATTTTGTGAATTTTTATAGCATGCATTCTGATTTAGTGTACTGTAATATCATTAAAGGTATTTTTACATCCCTGGGAACAGAACATAATCCACAGCATTGAAGACTATCATTCGACTCCACTAAAACAAGTCGTGCTTCTACACAACGGTAACGCTTATCTATCTGTTCCGGTGAGTCATGCCGCATTGATGAAAGCCACTTATAAAATTCTAGGGACAGGGTTGCAAAAAATGAACTACAATCAGTATTTGTAGAGCATTTGTGCTGATTTTAAAGTAATTGCAGTACTTATGGGGATGCCACAAGGATATAGAAAATATTGCTGTTTCCTGTTTATGGGATAGTCGTGATAAAGTATCCGAATTCATACTAGGATTACCCGTTTACACATATGCAGTGAATTTCACAACATCCTGTACATCAGAAACGAAGCTATTGCTTTCCCTGTCTGTCAGTCATTTGGCGATCACGAGTGTAAGGCAGGATATAAAAATATAGGTTTGTCTCTACAAAAAAAAAATGCAATCTACGGAATTCCACTACTGTTCGTGTTAAAATTTCTGTTTAGGCTATTTCTACAAAGTGTATTAAGGACTCAGACACATATCGGGTACATTGTTTATCTCGATTTTATTTACTAAAAATTTAATAACAGTAATGTTGATGCAAATAATATACATACTTAATTGTAAAATATTGCTCACACGTTTATTCCAAACAATTCTAATTTATAAAACAAAATTTAAATTTGTTTGCTGTAAATTAGTATAACAAGCAACCTGCTTTGCTGGAAATAGAGAATGGATTATTATAACTAATGTGCTTGCAATATTTACATTAGAAATAAATTAATTATAATTTGTTTTAATATGCCTTGTCTATTACAATATGTTTAATTAGTAATTAAAACTGAAACTGTTCCTGAATACGTCATATTGTCGCATGTAAATGTTAAATTCCTTTGCTATTTAGAACAAGTGGTCTTATGAACACATACACAATTAAACATATTAAATCGTCCTATAATTAAATAGATATTTTTATAGAGTAGGTTTACGAAGACAATATTAACTCTAGTGAAAGACAAACATGAAAACTTATCTATTTTAGTTTAATGTTAACAATGTTAGTGTTTTTAGCCATGTCCGTTTGGAACAGTCTTGCCATTCTTCTACTTTAGTAGTAATTCCAAAGGCAAGTTTTGGCGTATACATGCTTGCTCTGTTGCCATTCACGCACACAATGTGCCTCCATCCAATCTTCACGCTCTGTGCTAGAGAGAGTGTCAAGTACGACTAGCAATTCTATCTGCTTTGCATACACTGTAAATATCGGTGATCAGTGTGGTTACAACTAAAATCCTAAGACCAAGAACAGTGAAAAATTAAGTTTTATTCATTCATATTTAATTAATGTAATCAACTAAAAGTTCACTAACGCTGGGGGGAATTTTCTATTCATAGATTTAGATCTGTAATACTTACCAATATAGCCCATATCATATTGATTTTTATTAATGAATAAGAAGTACATTTTATCTTTTTCAATAGTTTTTGATTATAAAATATTGCCAAATGGCGTGCACAAAATTAATCACGTTATTCTCTTTATCTAACATAGGAGATGTGTAAATCATAGCCATTTTTCACCTATCACCTATATTAAAATAATGTAATACAAACTACTCGTATTTTTTTCCTAATAGTGGAAGCTTAATGTTTACGTAAGTTTGTACGAGAAATATAAACGTAAATCATATTAATAGCCCTATAGACTAAAATATCGTGACGTCAACATCTACACCATGTTTTATTAAAATTTTTGACTTCCTTTGAGTTGTAAATCCGGTTTCTGTCACTAATATCGGAATCTGGCTGGCGAGCCCCGTTGTGGCTCAAGAAGTTTGCAATAAGTGAGAATTTATTTTACTAATTGGTTGATCAAAATGTGTTACGAAAAGCTTTTTTTTTGTCTAAGACATCCCACATAGACTTCAAGCCTAAGTACTAACGTATCGTGGGCATCTGAAGAGAAGGGAAATATAGTCTATTGAGACGGGATTTAAAGGAATTTAGGTTGGGACGGGAAGGGAAAACATTTGCAGGCAATTTGCTCCGTAATCTGGAGACATTAGGTATAAAGAGCGGGAGCAGTGGTCTGTTCTAGGCGTTTATAGCTGTACAGTAAAGGGATGCATACGTAACGCGCCTCATGTTGGTGACTTAGGAACAATAAAAGGGGGAAATCATACCGGTTAGTTGTTTCGAGCAAAATCCGTGGAAGTACCGGTAGAAAAGGGACAAATACTCAACAGCGCGGCGATGAGCAAGAGAAGGGATTTTTCTTGTGAGGACTAGGTCACTAATGAGGCGAATGACTCTCTGTTGAACGGAATCATGGATGTTAACTATCGGAGGCAATGCCGCTCCCAAGAAGTGGGAGTAGTACTCTAGGTTTGGTCTTATTTGAGAAGCATAGAGAGTGTATAAGTTAGAAGGGGAGAAGTATTTTCTTGCTCAAAAGAGAAAACCAAGCTTTTCAGCTGCCGATGTGGCTACTGAAGTAATGTGTTTGTGCCAGCTGAGATCATGTTCGAAAGCGATGCCAACACGATCGAACGTTTCATTGTTTTATAGGGCTTGGCCATTTATGTGGATGGTGAAAGCATCGCCAGATTTTTTGCGTGACAGGGAGCAAGACTGGGTTTTAGAGGCGTTGAACTGAACATGGTTCTTGGCACCCCCCTTCAAGATCAATTGAAGATCTTCGGAAAGGGGTAGGTGCATAGATCTGCGTCTATTATCTAGTTCTTGATTCCAGACGTGTCTTGAAAAATTAATATTGGAGTGAAGACTGAAGAGTACTATCGTCAGTATAACTGTGGATGGAACTGGTAGTTTAAGATAATGTGAAGAACAAATAGGGTTGGTGCCAGAACTGAGCCCTGGGGGACGCCAGCATTGATAGGATAGAAGTTAGATAAGTGTCCGTAATGGCTGTCATGGATGATTTTGTGTGTAGATATTTTAGAATTTGCAAGTTGATCGCTGTTTCCATAATTTTGCTGACAACAGAGAGAAGAGAAAAACAATTGCTGGTATGCCATCCAGACCGGAGGACTTTTTGGTGTCAAGGGATAGAAGAATTTTTTGAACTTGTTTGACCTTAAGTATTATGTTGGGAATTTTGCGAGGTAGACGTAGCGGTTGGAAGACCGAAATTGGGAGGAGGGATTGGCAGCGAATTGTTTGACAAATAGCTCAGCTTTCCCTTTAGAGGTGGAGATAATTTCGTTTTTAGGGGTCGGGTGAGGAAAAGTGCTTCTACAGAAGTTTTGACTAATGTTTTTGGCAAGGGACCAGAAGGATTTGCTGCCGTCGGGACAGGAAAGCACTCTATCTTTTATGCGGTTGTTAAAAGTATTTTAGGCCTCTCAGATAGTTTAGTTGTACTGATTTCTTGCCTCGGTGAAAATTTGACGATTTTCGAGTGTAGGATTTTAAAGATAGCTTTTGTGAGCTTGGACATTTTTGAGCCTGGCTTCATCACAGGCCTTGGAGAATCATGGCTTTTGATGGTGGAGTTTAGGTTTCTTGCGGGTATATGGAATAAAACTTTCAATACCTGCTCGAATGATATCTGTGATATGAGAGCAAATTTCGGAGGGATCGGAGGTGAAAAACAGACAGGTTCCAAGGGAAGGTAGAGCAGAAGTTTCGAAGACCATTGCAGTCGGCAAAATTGTGGTGCCAGACCGTGCGTTCTGGCATGATTTCAGCGAACTCGGAATGTATGGGACAAGAGACGGTAATAAGGCCATGATCTGAACGACCAAGGGGAGCGCATACAGATGTTAATTGTGGCTTAGAATGGATGGTAAGAAAAAGATCTAGTGGATTTGAATTATGGGTAGAAACGCGGGGAAAGTATGTTGGCTTAAATTGGTGAGCGAGTTGCTGATTGCGAAGTTTTCTGCAGCTCTGCCTTCTGGGTCGGTTTTTGTGGGTCCTAGTCATTCTTTGCAATGGACGTTGAAGTCGACTAGGACGATAACTTCAGCGGAGGGAAATTTAGAGATAAGATGGTTAATTTTTGCCGAGAGGAAGTCAAAGAAGAACTCATTGTAGGAGTTGTCTGATGGGAAGCGGTAGATACAACGGATAAATTTAGTAGGATTAAAGTAAGATTTAAGTAGGTGCACACCTACACTGAAAAGACATTGTGTGACATTTCACTACAATTGTGTACCTTTTTCCAACAATTTGTTCTCAAAAACGTCCAAGACCAATTTGTAGCAAAATTTGCTACAAGTGTATGAAAATGTATAAAAACTGTTGTTACTAATAATCCAATTAGAGTAAATTGCTCTACAAAGACTTTACAACAATTTTGGGTGAAAAAAAGTCCAAACGATTTTTTCAGTGTAAGAACAAAACTAACCGTATCCAGAATTATGAAAAGTCAGATACAAAAATCTCTCAAGAGTTAAAATACACATGTTTTTAAAAACATTAGAAACTGTTATTAGAAAAGGTTTTTTGGAATTTAAAGTTATGATCAAATATGTATTAATGGCTTCCAATATCGAAAAAAAATTACTTACTTTATTCTTGAGCGATTTTTATATTTTTCTCCCCTGTATGCTCCCCTGCTTAATGCAGAAAATGGTGTTACTTTGTTAAAATTTAGGAAAATGTTAAAGAGAGAAGTCGTTTTAATTACATATAGCAAAACTTGTTCTGCATTTTTAACCTAAGGTCGGTCGTCTTTTGGATGCGTTTTCATGCGAAATATTTTCGTCAGAATTCGGACAAGTACTTGCAGACGATCCCGTTACAGTCAAACGTATTTAAGGTCATACAGTGCACCCAAAATCATTCGTCCGAGTTCGTGCGATCTATCCGATGCAAATGGGATAAAATGATTCGTCCGAATTCTGACGAAAATGTTTCGCACGAAAACGCATCCAAAGGACGACCGGCCTAATACATTTTTACCATAAACGAATTAAGGCAAACCTGTATCAAGATATTTATTTTTCTCAAAGTCATCGCCTAAATGCTTTTGTAACTTAATGTGTTTTGAAATATATTGTTTTTATGAAAAGGAAAAATGTTTATTAAATGCAATGAAAAGTTTATCTATACTTTGACAATTTAGAGCAGTCTAACAGTTCCCGCACACATAACCACCGCGCGCCGGCTAGGGAACCGACTGGGCACAGTATGTTGACGGCAAGCGGCGCGGCGATGCTTTAAAAATTTAAAACGCGAACGGCTATGCCACGCGGGACCAGTTGCTCTAAATATCTGAAATTAGTCATCACCCTGCCATGGGTAAAAACTTAAAAATTTCAGCAATTAAACAAAATAAACTCCATATCACAATGGGGTGAGCTTGGTTTCGACCGCTCCGGAATCTTTCGATTTTTACCGCTGGTTGCGCGATGACTAATTTCTTATGAGGGAGGAGGGAGAGGGGAACGAGAAAAATGAGAGCTGGCCATTTGGTTTCAACCAGAGCCATTAATCAAAAAACAACAACAACAACAACTTATATTAATTGTCGGGCGATAGTTTCAAAATTTTAGTTTCAAAATCAGTAAATTGGCACACAAGTAGAAATGAAAAGAATTGAAGTAAATAACGGGGAAAGTGAAAAAAATATAAAAATCTTGCTTTATTACATTAAAGTGAGGTACGCGTAATCGCCTTTAACGTACAGTTTAAGGTTAGAGAGCCAATATAGGGTATCATTTTTAATGTTCATATTTATTGAAAATGAAACTCTGTTTTGACCACGACTGCGTACGTAGCAGCCTAAGTAAAAACATGTTGATTAATAGCTTAAAAACAAAATAAGTTCTTAAGACTTTATGAAGAAAACTATACATATTCATGTATGTATTATTTCATACACAAAAAAGTAATATATCTCTGATTTATGTTTAGCCAATAAACCCATTATTTACATTAAGTCTTCGATTATAGAAAAAGAACATTAAATAGTCTTTTATTATGTCTTAGCTAGTGTATTTTCAAAAAATAATAAGAATCCTTTTTCCAAAAGCCATTGACGTCAGCAACGAAAAAACTAAAAAGGTCATGGATACAATTTAGCATGAAACTAGAAGTTTACTGATATCGTTTAACAAAAAATCGTTTTATAATTACTATATAATTAAGTATCTGATAATCCACTAATGGTGTGTGCATTATTTTAAAAACTTAAGAAAAATATTTATTATTAGATTAAAGCTCATTTAGATTTATTAAACTAATTAAGTCTTTTCTGTGAACCGTAAAATATGCCATTTCAAAATATAGATATTTATTATACAAGAGAAAAAGTATTAGATTTTAGCTCGAGGTTGAGAGAGCCCCCCGAGTCTCCCCGAGAGCTAAAATGTAATATTTTTCCCGTGTATAATACTCTATTTTTTTCTGTGACGGGAAAAACAACGATTTAATATTGAAAAATCATATTATTGCAATATATTAAAGTCAGAAAATTATGGATGTGAAATTTGAATTTCTAAACTGGTAAGCTGTTGTACTTATAGCGACAATTAGACCTGCGCTGCGTTGCTAAGGAAACCTTTAAAGTAATCAAACATCTGTCATTTTAATTCTGTGATTTGATTTAAAAATTGCGAACTTAGTGGTTGTTTAGTAGTTATTTTGAATAATATACAGTTAAAAAATGTCTGATTCCGAGTTTTCTCTGACTCCACCGGAGTTAGTAGAAGCCATGTAGAAGCAGCGAAAGTAGCGTCTCAAAAATTATTGCTAGCTAAATCGCGGAAAATTTACGAAACCGCTTATTCAAGATTTATGGTAGGTATTCTACCTTTGCTTATGTATATATATATATATATATATATATATATATATATATATATATATATATATATATATATATATATCCGGGAAAAAAGTATTCACTTTTTTCCCGTCAAGAAAAAATAAATATTTTTTACACGTTTTTGAGTACTTACCACTTAGCTCCTTATTTTTTTCTGTATAATGGTACGTTACAACCTACTTACTGTTAGATATTTGATTAATTGCTACAAACAAGGGCATTTGTAATAGTTTACCTAAATTTCATGTCGCTTTTTAAAAAATAGTGACCCAAATAAAAGATCTATTTTCCCCGAAATTAATTTTAAATTTTTTTTGTAAAATTGATTCATAAAATCGCATAGGTTTAAACACATCTAAAATATAATATCTGAAATAGATATCATGATCAGTTCTCTGGTAAATTCAGACCGAAAAATATTTTGTTTTTAAGTATTCAAAATTGAATCAAAATGTTTCACTATTTCTGTTTAACCGATTTTAAAAAACAATGTACTTTTTAAAATTGAAATAAGACAGTTTTAGAAAACAAAACATTTTTTTTTACTAATACAAAAGTAAAATGCGTACTTTGCACTAAAAATATTTCATTTTATAGACAAATTAAATAAAAAATTGTTAAATAATAAATAAAATATCGTATTTAAAAAAATTAACAGTTTCTATAAAACCTTCATAAAATTTAGAAATAATATATGTCTTTTTGAACTAAATTTAGTAATCTTACTTTTGTTCTTTTGTTACGAGTGCTGGTTTTTTTTTTGGAGTAATTAATGTTAACTGATGTCCAGCAGTTTGTGCTTTTGTTTTGTTACATCTTCTCGATTTATCAAGATCAACTTTTTTGTATTGAGTCTTCAATTCTAAGGTTGGTTGAACGCAATTCTTCAATCTTTGGCGATTTTGTGCTAAATCCTTTGTTTTTCTATAGCTAGCCGTACCTATGCCTTTAGCTATTTGATCTAAATAACTAAGCCTAGGCCTGCCTCTGCTTCGTGCCTTGTCTACCCTCTGCTATTAATTAACATACACTCAGTTGTGTTAAACCACCATGTCTCTGTTGCTACTTATGGGACCCATGCCAAGTTCAGGTTTTTTAATAGTGAGCCTGCTAGGAATGTTTTGGTAAAGAAAAAAATATTTTGTAATTGACGAAATTTGAATTTTTGAATTGATCCACCTGGGAAAAAATTCACACGTTTAGGTATTTTATTTATTATTTTTTCTGAACAACTTTTACATCATTTTGTCCACAATTCCTAAATTTTAAGAGAAAAAAATGTGTTAGTGGGAAGTTATTTGAATTTTTTTAAAACTATTAAAAAAAATTCAAATGTCTATAACTTTCTACTAACACATTTTTTTCTCTTAAAATTTAGGAATTGTCGACAAAATGATGTAAAATTTGTTTAGAAAAAATAATAAATAAAATATATAAGCGTGTTAATTTTTTCCCAGCTGGGTCAATTCAAAAATTCAACTTTTTCTCGCAAAAACGAAATATTTTTTTTCTTTATCACATTCACATTCTTTATACATTCCTAGTAGGCTCACTATTAAAATACCTGAACTTGCCATGGGTCCCATAAGTAGCAACAGAGATATACAAATTTAAAATTCCATGAGCCGCGCCTGGTCCCAGAATGTATCTGATCATCTTTCCTTTTTCTTTCTGGAATGTTCTCCAAAAATGGTCTTTCGTGTCTGACTCGACTCAGCACTTTCCCATTTGTGAGCCTGTCGACCCAATTTACCTTCATCATTCTTCCGTAACACTACATCTCGAATGCTTCTATGGGCCGGTTTCCTTCTTTCCCTAGTATTCAAGCTTTACACGTATACGCTTCACACATTTATGTTTTTAAGAAAGCAATGAAATAACGACATAGATTTAAATAGCTTCGCTACGGATACCTTATTTTATTATCGCAGATGAAATCTTAAAAAATATATATCTCCTTGGCTCATATAGAATATCGTTATTTCTAGTTGATCTTGTATACTATTTTGATACAATAAGGGTATTATTTAATGGTAAATTATAGCATAGATCGCCTATCAATCGCATTATCCTTTAAATTATAAATCTTAGAATTATTGTAGCTTTTAAAAAATCATACGAATTTTTCAACTTTTTGTCATAAGATAAACAGAAACTTCTAATTTTCCTATTTTCTGAGATACTTGTAGCAAAGCAATTTAAAACTATATTCTAATAAAACATTGCCATTAGCAGGAAGCTTATTTTCAGCACAATCAGAGTTGCGGTAGTATTGGCGATACCTCACCTCAACTCAGTTTCTTTAGTGTGTTTCACTTTTGTAACAGAAAAACATATAGAGATATTGTAATAGTCATTTTTTACCCCAAACAATTACAGAGGTTTAAATGTACCAAACTCTAACCAACTAATTACGAGTTGTGGTTCATCAACTAGGAATACCAAGGAAAATGGTAGCTCCGGAAATGACCAATGAAAACATCAAATGGTATCCTAAACGGTTTCCGACTTAAACCTACCAAAGGCCGCGATAATTAATACAGTGTAGTTTGAAATCTAGCCGCGTCGCGCGTTGTCTCGTCTTCTCGCTGCCTTCTCTAAAACAATCAATGGAACAAAACAGCTTATCCATTAAAAAAATTACTAATAAATGTTTTTTCTTGCAGCATAAACAAATATATTCTTTACAGTATACAATATGTATAGAAATCGTGCTTATCTGATGAAAAGGCGAAAGAGAGGTTTCAAAAGCGGAAAATTTTTGACTACTTTTAATTACGAATATTTAGTGCTCCCAATATACAAGGCAATACAAAAGTAGTAAGACATAGAGCAAAACTGGATTTCCAATATTAAAATATTGTGACTTGACTAAACTTATTACATTAAAAAACTAATATTAACAGACATATACTGTGTAAAAGAAATAATTTTAGTTTTAATTTTCTTCAAATTCACAAAGATAGGAAACATTGCCGCAAAAATTGGTACTTTTGGACTTTTTTTGAAGTTGCGCAGTTGTGCAGCAGAGAGTACGACATTTGGAAACAGTGCCATTGTAAACTAGGACTTCATAGGACTTGACTCTGTATTCGCGGTTGTTAAAAATAAAAACCATGACCGAGTTGTTGATATCATGGGTGTAGACTTTTCCGATGACGATGTTGCCTTGATGTTTAACTCGTCCGATGTAAGTTCTGCGGTTTTGGTCTAATCCTCCTAATACAATGTGGGTATCTAGTCCAACAAGATGAAGTTTATCCGATGTCGCCGGAATCCAGGAAAATCTCTCTGTGGCTTTACTGCAGAGAATCTAAAAAACAGGGAGCATAAAACAGTATCAACTACTATAAGGTAACTTTAAAACTGTCAGCATTGATTCATCAAAAAATACAGAAGTTTTTTCAATCGTGGGTGTATTTTTTCAGTTAATTTAATTATTCATACCGATTCATGAAATTAGGTGATATTATGGGGTATATAATTATTAGTAAATATAGGGCGTTAAAGCCTAAATTTAAATTTAATTTTTTTTTTTGGTAAATGTTTTTTTGCATTAATTAATCTTTATATATTATTATTAATTCATTAATGCACAACAAGAAATTTGACACATTTTTATTGGTATTTTCTGAACCTGTGGTACGACTTGATTTGCATTGTAGGTTTACTTTTTAGAAATATTGAGGCTGTAATTTGTATTAAAAATTTGCATTTTGTATTAAGTGCAATAAAAAATGGTAAATTTTTCTGAATCTTCGTAACACTCTCTCGGGTCTACTAGCAATTAAAATGGGATGCAGTTAAAATTAAAAAAAAAAGTTATGTTTTCATTTGATTTATACTTTTTCGTTCATTCTTTTGTCCCTGATGTCACTTAACGAAGTGTGCCGTTTTATAGCCCACCACGTTTTTAGTAACAATATGCACATCTTTTACGAAAACAACACTATTAAATTAATTAATCAGTAGCTCGTATTTTCGCGTCTTTTCCTAATTACAGCTTTAGATCAGCTATTGAATTTTTAATTTGGTTTCTATCAATATCATCCCAGATTTTCAGACTGAAGAATCCAGAATAATTACTTCTATGTCATGAAGAGTCACAGGAGAAGGCTGTCGTTTTTTTAATTTTCTGCCGAGAATATCCTACATATGGGAAATTTCGTTGAGAACTAGACTATGCGGTGCTAATTTATATATTATAGATTCAATATTTATTTTAGCAATCCCCGCCCATCACCATTCATGACATGAAAATTTATAGTTGTTGAGATCTCTAGTGAAATCGATAGAAGTCAAATTAAAAATTTAAAGTAGAGGGATTTCCAAATAAAAGTGAACAGGTCTTATACTTAACTATATTTTTAAAAGAGGGGAAATAATGTTAAATATAAAAGTTTTGGGGATTTTTGTGGATCATTCATATATCTTATCAGCAAAACAATTAAGCATCCAATAAAAAAAATTATAGTATACAACATCGATTTTCTCGCTTATTTTAAATTTGATGGTATGATTTTTATCATACTCGTATTTTTGGATTCTAGGAGAAATTCTAGACATATTTTCTATAACATATCCTTTGCGGTTTTTCAATCGTTTGTGAAATATTTCAAATTAGAAATTATTTCGCATAATTATATTTTAAACGGAACGATCCATGTTGCGAACGAAATAACTTTTTTTCGTAGGTAAGTCAAAGTTAAAGTAAAGGTTGGCAATAATACTTTAGTATGAATGAAACAAAGCTTTGTATTAAGTGCAAAAATTTAAAAAAAACATTGCCCTTAATACCAAGCTTTGTTTCATTCATACTTAGAAAGTGCACACAGCCTTCACATATTCCCAATAATACTTTAGTCACCTTGAATTTATAATTTTATTTTAACGCAAACTATTAATGAGACATACAAAATGTTAAAATTATATTTAAAAAATAACAATAATGTTAAAGCGGCTCAAAGACAATATGAAGAAAGATTGAAGAGGAACAAAGAACTTCATCATTAAATACCATAATAAAAACAAATATAGGACTAGAAGAAAAAGGAATTCTGGGCAATAGACAAAGAAAAAAAGAAAGAAATGAGGAAACGGACCTAGCGATTTAATTATATTTTCAAGAGAATCCAAAAAAATCACTTCCCGATTGTGTGCGGTATCTCAGATAGAGAAGAAGAGATAAAATGTTGACTTAACAGTTTAAAGAACATTAAAGTATTTAAAATTATGTCAGCTCAAAAACTTAGTGCCGATCAAAAAGGGAGGAGATATACTTTTGTCGCAGATTTTAACAAAAGAAAGCGGCAAGATCCTAATTTATTTCATACTATCGTTTGGACAGACGAAGCAACTTTCTCAACTGCGGGTATGTTTAATAGACAAATTGTTCATGTTTGGTCGAATGAAAACCTTTTTACCGTCGAAGATATTGCTTTTCAGGGGCGTAATTCAATCAACGTTTGGTGTGGGATATTACAAAATAAAATTATAGGATTATTGTTTTTTCGGGCAGCGCTATCTTAATTTTTTTGAAAATAGAATCGAAGATATTCTCGACGAATTTCTACTTGAAGAACGTCGACGTATTATATGGCAGCAGGACAAAGCGCCTCGCCTTCAAATATTAAAAACTAATAAAAATCAATATTTAGTGTTTAATGGAATAACTCATTTGGCATAAACATAAATTCACGGTGACTAAAGTATTATTGTCAACCTTGACGTTAACTTTGACTTACTTACGAAGAAAATTTAGAAAGGTAGCAGGTATTTCGTTCGCAACCTGGATAGGTACGTTTAAAGTATATTTAGGTATGCGAAAATTTTTTTAATTTGAAATATTTAAAAACGATTGAAAAACCGCATAGGGTATATTATACAAAATATGTCTAGAACTTCTCCTGGAATCCAAAAAACATGATACAAATCATACCATCCAATTTAAAGTAGGCGAGAAAATCGATGTTTTATACTATTGGTGACAAAATCCGTCCTGCCTGATGTGGATAAGTTTGTATTTTTCTAGAAAGTTATTTCATGAAAATAACAACCACCAACACCATAAGTATAGGTCGTCGATAAACAATCGATATCGGTATGGCGTGCATCGCTGGTTCGGAAAACCTGTTTAGCTCACTGCTCGCTGCAAACTTGGCAAGCAGCGACTTAAGTCGCCGGGACTTCAAACAGTTGGTCAGCGGTGATCTGTTAGGTCTCCAGTACAAGTCACCGGTATGATCATTTTTAAATGCAATGCGCACAATATCGAATCATTCGTTTTATAGAGCTAAACCAGTCATGTCAACGAAGAGCAATATAGGTTTAGTCATGTGCATGTGGGTGGGAAGATTTTTATAGTCATCGCTTATGTCATTACCTCAGCTCTCTAAAATGAAATGAATAACCTATTTCCTTCAAGATTATTTCCTTATAAATGGCACACATATGCAAAGAGAGCGGGTTTGGGAGATTTACTTTTAGATGTTGGTAGCCTTGTTACTTAAATTTGCTTCAGTGATAAAACAAACAGTATATAGTGACTACGTTTCCATGAGTATTCAGTTCGAATTGAATACTATTCCCGTATTGAATACCGTCATGTAAACACCTAAAATTTGAGAGTGAAAGCGTTTTCAGCGCCAAGGTCGATACGGCAAATTTTGGGATCGTATCGGGATTTAAACTTCATGTAAACGCAATCGAACTGAAGTTGGAACAGTATCGTACGACAAATGTCAATTTATGGGTAATCTAACCTCAAATTCAGAATTTAAAAAGCTGTAAAAGACGACGTTTGGTTTTTGTTGTTTTCTTCTGTAAAATATAGCTGCACAACTTTCTCCCACAATTCTGAACTTCTTTTTTTTTACCCACCACCGTCGTTTACTCCTTTTTTTCGATTAAGCTTCTGATTTCTGTTTAAAATATATGGTGTCGACTGTGTCGAGTTGCATTTGTTGCATAAAAAATGCGGCTTTCTTTTGTCTCTTTGCAGTTTCTAAGTCTTCTTTACAACAAATATATCGAAAACCTAGGCAAACCTGAATTAATAATAAGCCTAATAAAAGATTTTTGTTCATTTATTATTCAATTTACTTCCCAAAACAATCAAAAGACGAAAACTAGGTTATGTAAACAATTTTTTACAAGTGACAGCACTGACGTTTACTGTCAAATATCAAAGTTTCAATTCCATTTTAGAAACGTTTTCAGATCGATTTGAAATCGGAGCATGGAAACAGTTTATGAGGTCGAATTAAAAAAATATTCAATTCGAACTGAATACTCATGGAAACGTAGTCAGTATGACCAACTTGTTTAACTTGTGTGTGCGTTCGTTGTGATTAATGGCGACCTACTCAAACTGAGAAAAATGCCTCTAGTGTCGCCATTTTGAGAGCAAACTACCACTTATGATATATCACCGAAGAGGGAATTTAAAGAGCTGTTTAATGATCTAAAAAAATTAGTAGGTTGCCATTTAAAATAAAAAACTTAAACTCGTCTCCGGAGAAACCACAATCGATATTCAACTGTTTTTTTTTATGGCAAAAAATGTGCTTTTGTCAACTAAGGCTCCAACCCAAAACTGAAATTTGTATTTTTAATATGAACAAAATTAGGGTACCTATGTACCGGGTGTCCAATTTTCGTTGTCATTGCGGGGTATCTCCGTTGTTAGTAAAGATAGAATGATGCGGTTTTCGCAAACCTGGGCCACTTTTTCGAGAAACGAAAGATGCCATATTCAGAATTATCCTAGCCCTCTTGGTTTTTGAGCTACAGGGTGAAATTGAAAATTAGCACTTTTAAGACATACCTCGTATCTCAGCTTCCTGATAACCTATCGAAAATGTAAAAACGCATTCTTATAGAACTTTTTACGTAGAATTCAGTGGCGTACTTTAATTTTTTTTTTGGGCTACTATTTTCGAGATTCGACCCAAACTTTGGTTTTTTTAAATGGAACACCCTGTATATTTTTATGCCATTAGATTGCATTAATTTTTGTCGTCAAAGTGGTATAAATAGTTTATAATTATTATATTTATTGTATTTACTTAAAATCATCAAAATAGAACATAAAAAAAAATATTTTTATAATAAGTTTGTTGCGTCCCTTTCTTGTATTTTATTAAAATAATCGAAATAGAACATACAAAATATTTGTAGGGATTTTAAAACACAAATCACGGCCAACTATATAAAAATAACACATCAAATTTATCATTTTTTTAAATTTTTACCATTTGCAAAAATAATAATTATAAACTATTTATACCACTTTGACGACAAAAATTAATGCAATCTAATGGCATAAAAATATACAGGGTGTTCCATTTAAAAAAACCAAAGTTTGGGTCGAATCTCGAAAATAGTAGCCCAAAAAAAAAATTAAAGTACGCCACTGAATTCTACGTAAAAAGTTCTATAAGAATGCGTTTTTACATTTTCGATAGGTTATCAGGAACCTGAGATACGAGGTATGTCTTAAAAGTGCTAATTTTCAATTTCACCCTGTAGCTCAAAAACCAAGAGGGCTAGGATAATTCTGATTATGGCATCTTTCGTTTCTCGAAAAAGTGGCCCAGGTTTGCGAAAACCGCATCATTCTATCTTTACTAACAACGGAGATACCCCGCAATGACAACGAAAATTGGACACCCGGTACAATACAGTCAACTTCGGATATAACGAACTCCGCATATAACGAACGTTATTACGAACAAAAATTATGGTCCGGCCAAAACGACATAAGAATGTATGTATTATTTGTTCGTTTATAACGAACCCGGCTGTAACAAACTATCGGCTATAGGGAACCCTATTTTGATTAGTATTTTGCTTGTGAAAGTTCGGTTATAACGAACTATCGAAATTTCACGTACATATTCCTCCCATATTTGTAATGTAACGAGTCGGGTAGCGACCCATGATAGAATAAGTAGCGACCTCTTAGGCGCCATTTCAATTTTTAGTTTAATTTTGGCAATAGGCGAGGGGATATTGTTTTACCATGGAGCCGAGCGCGCCAAAATTTAGCACACTTGCAGAAAATGTTGACATAGTTACAAAACTGCAAAATCGGGTTGCAAATGCTTAAATCTGTAGGGACTATAAGCTACAGAAGTTAAACACTATTAATATTCGTAAATTTTAATAATAATAATTTTAACAACAAAAGTGTTGAGCCTGGTGATTACTTACAAACTAAAATTGGAAAACATGTACCAGAAAAAAGAAAAGATGTAAAATTACTGATTTTGTATAAATTATACAAATATGTACCTATGTATAATAAGTACATAATTTAAAAATACATATTATGTTGATTATAATAAACGACTTATAAAAAATTCCTATATAGATGTTGATACTACATATGTACTTATTTTATTCTCTGCACTTCGGATATAACGAACGCCCTGCTATAGCGAACTGTTTAAAGATCCCCTTGGTGGTTCGTTATATCCGAAGTTGACTGTATATGTAAAGCGATGAACACATTAGCGTCATTTAAAAAAGTTTATTATAAAACAATAGAAATACATGCATGCGCATTGCGCACTCTCTTTCATCCGAAATTCGCGTCACGCGTAGCTGCTATGCTGCGTCCTCTATCACACCGAATATTACGCGCAATACTTCTGTGTCGCGCATCGCTTGCTCCAATTTTTAAATTTCAAAGCCTGGCAACCGTTATTCATGACCGATTTTTCGCAAGCAACCTTATACCACCGTGTTCGCAAGAAAATTATCTTTATTTTAATATATTTTTCAATGAGAAGGCAGATGAGTACAAATTATAATTATTAGTAAGTATCGACTTACCTGTTTACACCTGGCTACCCCGTAATAGGGGCCAAAAAAAGGTAGGCAACCTAACTTCCGCATGTTCCTTATGCTTTATACTTTCGATGAGTATTAAGTTCGTTTGGTAAGCAAGTGAGTGAAATATTAAAAAAAAATTAATTGCAGTATTTTTAACTAAGGATAGCCATGACCAATTGACCATATTTCATTAGGCAACCCATGCGCGAAATATTTGTTAACATATTATGTTTGATAAAAAGTACTTTTCATCCGGTAAGCAGATCGGTGAAGGACGAGTTTACTTCGGATCTTAGACTAATACTTTTTAGCATCGATACGGTCCCGATATAATTAGTCACGTAACTAGTTCGCTTTTGCATTACTACCTAAACACATATTTTGCTTTTTAAGCGACAATATCGCGTTTATATCACTATTGTTTCGATACAAAAAGTATGCTTGTGTGGGCACAGTTCCCAAAGAATTAGATTTGGAAGGACTGGCGGCAACAATAAAATAACCCACCTGTACAAAGTTAGTGGCATGTCTTGGTCCTCCATAAGGAGCCCAAATCTCATTTCCTGGTGAAATTGTAGTGGTATGTATTCCTGCATGGGCCCAGATATACGTTTGTCCAACAAAGAGATTATTTTGACTTAGATCTTGACCCGCTATAACTGCATCAATTGGAATTTTGTGAAGATCATAGACTCTCCAGTAATACTCTGAAATTAATGGATATGTTCTATACTGCATTATTTTATACCCCTTGCGATTTTTTACGGAAATTATACATCATGATAAATACTGTTTCTGTCTGTCTCTCGGTAAATCTGTTGGGGAGAAACCTTAAAAACAATTTGATCCAAGATTAAAAATCCATTAGACTTCACCCTGCTTCCAAACTGGCTGCACTTCCGGTAAAATATATGCAGTTCAAAATAATAAATTAATATTTTTTACTTGAACTCCAAGATTCATTTTAGAAAAATTATATTCTATTTATAGATAAGTTTTTTTAAAAGCAATGTTGATTCTCTAGATACAAAGTGGACAGATTAAAAAAAATAAACTGTGTTTGTTTTTCTACAATAATAGAAGTAAAGTAGGTTGTTAATGTTTATGAAACGACGTACGTTTTCATACAGGGTGTGAAATTTTAAATACTGTTACTTCCGTCGGTAAAGAAAGTATTTTATTCGTTAAAGGAACACTTTTCCATTTTTGTAAATCTTTTCGTTAAAGGGTCTGTAGATCACGAAAAACATGGTTTGCTATTTTCGTCTTTTAAACTTTGCACATGAGTTAGGCTTTATTACCATGGCTAGAAGCATGGCTACACTTCCAGTGAATTATATACAAAGTAAGTAGGAGTAGTAGTAGAATCTGCCCCTAAGAGTTTCTGGCAACTTTTAGCAACACCCTCTATAGCTAAAACTTTTACAGTTAATCTTTAACTGTCGAGTCTATAGAACTAACGTAAACTCGGAGGTGTCTGAGTTGACGACAATAGATATTTAAGAAAAAAAACATATAACGTACATAACGTTATCGTAACAACTTTTCAATTAATGTATCTTGAAAACATTCCTACTGACTATATTTCTTATTATACCATATATGTTGTGACATGAATAGGGTTAGCATAAATCATCTGGCTCATATCGGGACACAAGTCCCGGGTTTGCTTGGGTTTGAACATCTTTCTGATCTTTGACGTAAGGTATAGTCCGACACATGGTAAGTTGTACGCGACGAAAGGGAGACTAAACGATTAAAAATTAGGTGGGCGGAGCTTATATCACAAACCACCACTCACTGCGCAGTCGATTTCTAACCATTCGCTATTATTATTGTAGACGCCAACCGATGAACCTGTTAAATCGCGCCCCCCGAAGAATCCTGCCACCTGTTAAAAACGGTGCCTATTTTCCAAAGATTCTCATTATTTTAATACATAAATAAATAAATACCGAGGGCCACGAAAAAGATTCACCAATTTACGACTTGACAGCAACGAGTAACCATTGTTAATGCCAAGTGAGATCTTGGCGAAACGTCTGTTTGCGATTCCAATAGCAATTTAACAAACAAACGGATGTGATCCCAGATCAATTTGATATTTCTGCGCTTAGCTTCGTGCTATTGTCAACTGTGATCAACTAGTGATATCAGCGCAACAAGCAAAATACAATTTTTAATTAAGGGAGGTTTTTTATAATGAGCCTACTGCCTTGTTTTGCCAAGAAATTATTTACCTACAAATAAACACCGCGAAAGTCATAAAATAGGTATACTGTAGTATAATACTCAACATTGCTACTCTAGATGTTTATAACTTTTAGTAGGTGTTACTTTTCTATGTGTTTTAGTCTAAGATTGTTAGCGGCTTCCCGATTTGGTACGTCTGCGTCTCCTCAATAGAGGTCGTGAATTGTACTATGATTATTCGTAAAATAGAATTAGAAAAACTAGCCGAAACTTCGTTTCCTTTAATAAGTACAATACTGTCGGATAGACATTGGGTTTGTTTCTGCAGCAGTTTCAAAGCAATCAGAGCCAATGACACTGCCCGGTTTCGATCAGCAAACTGTGTTCCTTGAAGATGATTGGCTCTGACTAGTTGCAAACCGTTGCGTTGCAGAAACAAACCTATAGTAATACGATCTTTGTCTACGCACGCGCAGGCTGCCACCTGTAGTAGATATGAGATTACCAGTAATTTTTAAAATATTTTATCGAGGAACAAGTGCCAAACTTGTTGCCAATACACCTTTTAGAGCCGATCTAATTTTTAAATAACAACAATTTTTAAAAAAAGGCAACCCCCGCACAGTCTCGAACCCACGATCTCTTAGTCCACCACCTGAGACTGTACCTCTAGACCACGCTGCTAATGTGAGGAAGCCCGTGCCGATACCGTTATATTTGATGACTAACATTGGCGTTGCTGAGAAATCGTATTTCTATGTGTAGTTTAGCCGCTAATTAATAATAGAATGCGCATATTAGGTACCTAATTAGTTTTTCTTTGTCCAATCCAAATGTTTTCAATGTTTCCAAATGATTTCACGGGGCGGTTCGAGTGTATTTCCATAGTGGGAGTGGCGTGATATTATTGGTGGGCCTTCGACAAATTTTGTCTCTTTTTAACTTCCTAAAGCGTATGTCTGTTTCTCTCTTAGTATTAATGAATTATCGTCCATATAAACCTATAAGGCCAATTTAAAATACGACCCAGCCCGGAGCAAGCTCTCAGAAAGCACTAAGTTTTTAGGAATTTACATTGGCGAACATTTAGATTGGTCATATCACATAGACATATTAGTAAAAAAGCTAATCTCTGTTTGTTATGGAATCAGGGTCGTTGGCGGGTACATTGGAGATAAAATATTTAGAATGTTATACTGTGCAAATTTCGAATCAGTATTACGGTATGGAATTCTTTTTTGGGGTGGGCATAGCGCAACGCAGAACGTTTTTGTGGCTCAAAAGCGAATGATTAGGATATTAACAAAAATGGAATATAGGGAAAGTTCTAAAGGTGTCTTTAAAAACCTAGGAATAATGACTGTTTATGCAATCTATGTATTTGAATGCCTAATGTTTTTCTTTAAAAATAGAGAACTTTTTAGCCCTACAATAAAGCATGAATATAGGACGAGAACAATGGACGTTCCGTATCCAATACACAGATAATCACTTACTGAAAAATGTCCACACTACATGTGCTTAAAAATGTTTAATGCCTTGCCACGAAAAATTAAAGAAATAAGTTCACAAAAACAGTTCAAATTCCAGGTTAACAAATTGTTAATTTTATAAGTGATTTTCTTTAATTGATATTTAAGTACCCCTTTGCTGCCCGATTGACGTCATTTCATTTTGTGTTCCGGGGTGTCCATGATTTGAAATAAAGAAACTTAGGTATTTATTTATTTATTATCGTTCGACGATGGGATTCTTTCTTGGGGAGTTTTCGCATGGAACTTGCACTGTTTTGGAAAGAAAAGTTTGGTTTTAAAAAGTAAATTATTCGGTGGGTCATTGTAGTCATTGACCAATTGTGGACGGCCGGCGCCTGCTTATTTCATCTCTTACGTCTTAGGTATAACAAATATAATTTGTTTATTTCTGTCATTTTTAATAAGTGTCACAACCACGACCCACGACGATGATCGAAACAATGAAATCTTCGTTAATAAAGAAATGGGTAACTAAAATTAGTTTAAAATTGTAAAATTAAATAATAATCCACTTACAAGTAACAATGTTGCTTATGTTGCCATTTTATGGTAATTTTTACTGCCCGTCGTAAATGCCCGGCTTTTATTTATTTAATTAGGGGAAGTTTCTTAGTAATTATATAGATATTATGTTGGACATGATATCATAAAAAAGTGGTAATCTAAGTGAAAAAAAGTTTATTGCACTGTGCAACGAAATCTTTCCAAATATTATATACATAGATATGTAAATACTTACTTACCTATAGAGTTACCTCTATCACTAAGAGCGGAGTGAATTAAAAAAACTATAGCCAAAATTTTGGGACCCATGTTAAAATAATGCTTATATTCGTCACCAGTTTAAGTACCTATTTATTTAAAGTTAAAATAAGAAATTTGATCGACTTTGTAGTATGCACGTAATTGGATAAGAAAGATGCCGCTAAAAGGTTATCGCCATAATTAAATATTTTTTCTGGGAATAATAATAATAATATTATGCCACTGGTTAAATTTTAGTTTATTGGGTTCTTTGAAAATTGGTAAAAACTCACGCGTCAAAAGTTTCACACATATATTTATTAACCTAAATAAGCAAACCTAAGCAAAAATGTCCATTTATAAACCAATGAAACACTTTCTAGAGGAATATATTTATTTTGGCGATGAAAAAATGATAAACGAGCGCTGAGCACTAGTAATTATTTTAGAGCCATCAGCAATTATATTGTTTTATTTATGGTGTACTTAAGACCTGGCACATTTAAAAACTAGTTTTCTTGTTTAACTTTATGCAATTTTTAAGACTGGTCGTATAACCAATTATAATAAGAAATTTCAAATTTACTTTCATAAGTTATTTATTGTTTTCTTTCATTAAGTTGTAAAATGTACGGCAAACGCTACATTTAAACTTGTAGTACTACTTCGTCTGTATTTTGATGTTATTTGACAGTAGAATTTCAGTCAAGTTTAACAAGCCAGGCGTATTGAAATTTCACTCAAAAACCAACTTAAGTAGTAGAAATGGAAGCTGATTACTCCTCTTAAGGCCTTACCCCAACTTATTAAGTCATATCTGCTAATAGAACGAAACACACACACACACACACACCATTACACACCTCCCAATAATTATGGCAACGCGTGCATAAGCCCCAATTGTGGCATTTTCGAGTTTTTTGTACAGGATTGTGGCGCCCATTCCGAGGAGTGTATAGGGATACAAATAAATTCGTTACACTCCGTAGTTTTTTTCTTATCGCTGAAAAACATTTATGGCATCCGTTTCCACAATTATATCATGACAAGAACTGTGTTAATGCGACGCCATTAATATTTCAAAGTAAGAAGTTGTGTAAAAAAAGTTGCCACTAATATTTGGGCAGGTACAAAGTGTTATTTGCGACGTTGTCAGCTTTCTTAAGTTGCCACAGTTATAGTATGAATGTGTGTGTGTGTGTTAAAAATATATCTACCAGGCTTGAAATTGATATTTTTAAAATAGTGGCAACAAAATTTGCATTAGTTTTCGGTATATGGATTCCTAAATACTGGGTTGGCCAATGAAACCGAAACAAGTCCGATTTTTCATATTTATTGCTCCTAAACAGTCAAACAGGAATAACTTCAGAATGCTCATCAAATTGATATGCTATATGGAAAGGCACAAAGGAACCAAATAAAAGCAAGAGCATTGTATATTCAACGATTTCTGGAACGTGATCACCCCTGTGAACAATATTTTTCATGGTTGGAAAAACATTTAAAGGAAGAAAACGATTACGAATACTAAAACGATATTATAATAAGTGAGGAGGCGGAGAGAAATACACTGGCTTGTGTTGAGTTGATCCTACAACATCTACATGGAAATTGGCATTGATATTGGAATATGCCACGAAGGTGCTGGAAAAATACTACATGGTTATAAATTGTATAAATACATCATCATCTCTACGATACCGACTACCAATGAAGATTCGATTGTTACAGTTGGTACCTAGAAACTGAGCGGCAACAGCCAAATTTAAAATCACTTACGTTGTTTTCAAACGAATCCCGTTTCACTAATATGGGAATGTTTAACAGGAAAAACACGAAGTACTGGGCAACTGAAAATCCCAATTTGGTTAGAGAAGGAGCTTTCCAAGAAAGATTTGGCGTTAATGTTTGGCTGGGCATTCTAAGAACTCTAACTGTTGGACCAATACTTTTTGATGAACCTTTAAACGCGGTCCATATCTCAATTTTCTACAAAACCAAATACAAAATGTTATTGAAAATTTACCAGTGAGACAATTTTCACAGATTTTTTATCAACCAGTCCATAATGCAGGAGTAGTGATCGATTATTTAAACGAACTTTTCGAGAATCGTTGGATAGGTACCAATGGCCCTTTAAGGTGTCCGGCGAGGTCTCCGGACCTTACTACCCTAGATTTTTTTTATTGGGCACACACTAAATAAAAAGTGAATATGACAAAACTTTAGAATTTACAGGACCTTAGAAACAGAATTACGCAAGCAGTAAACTCTATTACTCAACTTCAAATGCAGAATGTATTACGAGAATTTCAAGAAAGAATTAACTGTTGTCGAGATGTTAACGGTGGTCGTTTTGAACGTTTAAACTATGGTTAAGTATTATAATGTGGTAGTTTTTTTTTCGTTTTTAAATTACTAAGCTCATTTTCGTTTTAAAATTACGACTTTCCAAAGCAACTTGTTTAATTAAACACGGCAATTGCCGATATCTCAAGAACTATTAGGTTTTGACAAAGGACATCATGAACAAAAAATATTAAGAAAAGTAAGTAGAATGTAAATTTAATATTTATTATACGCTTTTATTTAATTTCACCTTTTAGTTTGTTAGTATGTTTAGGTCAAATATTGCAATCAAAATTTCGACTAGTTCTAATTAAGTTAGTGCTTTGAAATTTTGCACTCGTGTGTAAGTTCAGTGACAATGCAATATGGTATATTATTATGTAATTTTGTTCTAAATCCAATATGGCGGTCGCCCCAAGAAGACGGATTACCATTTTCTTCACAATCCCCTTGATATAGGTATCAAATGAAAGGGTTTGGCAAGTATAATACGATAAGCTATGTGACGGTATTTTAAACTCAATATGGCGGACGCCCCAAGATGGCGGATTACCATTTTTTTCCCAAACCCCTTGATATTTGGATCAAATAAAAGGGTTTGACGAGTAGAATTCGATTAGCTGTGTGACGTCATTCTAAACCTAATATGACAGACGCTAAAAGATGGCGAATTAACTTTTTTTCAACAATCCCCTCGACATGAGTATCAAATAAAAGGGTTTGACGAGTAGAGTACGATAAGCTATGTGGCGTCATTCCAAACTAATATGGCGACTGCCGCAAGATGGCGGATTACCTTTTTCCTCATTACCTTTTTCCTCAGAATCACGTTGATATAGGTATCAAATATAAGGATTTGACGAGTAAAATACGATAAGCTGTGACGTCCTCCTAAACTCAATACACCGGACGTTACAACATGGCGGATTACCTTTTTCTTCACAACCACCTTGACATTTTTAAGCCTTTATCAACAGGACGGTGCACCAGTCCATAATGCAAGAGTAGTGAGCGATTATTTAAACGAACTTTTCGAGAATCGTTGGATAGGTACCAATGGCCCTTTAAGGTATCGTGTAATACGATAAGCTATGTGAAGTTATTTTAAACCCAATATGGCCGACGCCACAAGATGGCGGATTACCATTTTTTTCACAACCCACTTCACATGGGTATCAAATAAAATGGTTTGACGAGTAGAATACGATAAGCTGAGGTGAATTCCTTCTAAACGCAATATGGCAGATGCCACAAGATGGCGGATTATCTTTCTCTTCACAATCCCCTTGACATGGGTATCAAATGAAAGGGTTTGACGAGTAGAATTCGATAAGCTATGGGACGTCATTCTAAACCCAATATGGCCGATTACCTTTTTCTTCAGAATCCCTTTGATATAGGTATCAAATGAAAGGGTTTGTCGAGTAAAATACCATAAGTTATGTGACGCCATTCTAAACTCAATATGGCGGACGCCACAAGATGGCGGATTACCCTTTTTCACAATCCCCTTGGCGTGGATATGAAATGAAAGAGTTTGGCTAGTAGAATACGATAAGCTATGTGACGCCATTCTAAACCCAATATGGCGGACGGCACAAGACGGCGAATTACCTTTTTCTTCACAATTCCCTTGATATAGTTATCAAATGAAAGGGTTTGACGAGTTAAATACTATAAGCTATGTGACGTTATTCTAAACCCAATATGGCAGACGCCAAAAGATGGCGGATTACCTTTTTCTTTACAATCCCCTTGACATGGGTATCAAATAAAATGGTTGGACGAGTAGAATACGATAAGTTATGTGACGCCATTCTAAACCCAATATGGCAGACGACACAAGACAGCGGATTACCTTTTTCTTCACAATTCCCTTGATATAGGTATCAAATGAAAGGGTTTGACGAGTTAAATACTATAAGCTATGTGAAGTCATTCCAAACCCAATATGACAGATGCCACAAGATGGCGGATTACCTTTTTCTTTGCAATCCCCTTGACATTTGGATCAAATGAAAGGGTTTGACGAGTAGAATTGGATAAGCTGGGTAACGTCATTCTAAACCCAATATGGCAGACGCCAAAAGATGGTGGATTACCTTTTTTCAACAATCCCCTTGATATGCGTATCAAATGAAAGGGTTTGACGAGTAGGTACAGTACGATAAGCTATGTGGCGTCATTCCAACCCAATATGGCGAGCGCCGCAAGATGGCGGATTAAGTTTTTCCTCAGAATCACCTTGGTATAGGTATCTAATGTAAGGATTTGACGAGTAAAATACGATAAGCTATGACGTCATGCTAAACTGAATATAGCGGACGCCACAAGATGGGGGATTACCTTGTTCTTCACGACCCCCTTGACATTTGTATCAAACGAAAGGGTTTGACCAGTATAATTTGGTAAGATATATGACGTCATTCTAAACCCAATATGGCAGACGCCACCAGATGGCGGATTACCTTTTTCTTTACAATCCCCTTGATATGGGTATCACATGAGAGGGTTTGACGAGTAGAATACGATAACACGTAAAATTCCTTGTAATAATAATGTATTATCAGAAATGCATTGGTTAACACGTTGAGTGCCAAAGGCCTATTGGCCAGATGGGTCCCAGAATCCGATATTAACTAACATTAGGTTTGGGTTGGGTAAAGATCTGTAACGTCGATCCTTCTTTTATTTTTGTAAAAAAAGCCTAGTTTTACAAAAAAAATACTCTACGAGTTATATCGTAGTTGGTATCTGCCAACAAAATGCATTAACACGTACCAAGTACGAGATAACTCGTAGATCGTAGTTGGTTTTTGGTAGTTGGAGTTTGCACAAAAGATAAAAAGCGTCGTGAAACTCGATGCTTTTGCCCTATTTGTGAAGAAAAACCGGCTCTGTGTCGAGAACTGTTTTAAGAGCTACCATGTTTCATAAAAAATATTTTTCTTTTAGTTTAAAAATATTTGTTTATATAATATAATATATGTTTTGCCCATGTAAATGATGTTTATTTTGAGTCCATGTTACCTTAAAAGTTAATTTGTAAGAAAATACTGATTCTTTACACATTTACGAATTTTTCAATTATTCTACTTTTTGTATAATAAATAATCTCAAACCAAATGCCAGTATCAAATTTTCATTCCTGTCCCCCAGCCCGAGCACCCTATATTTGCACGTATTTGCTACGATATCTCTCGTACTTAGTTTTACAGATCAAGACGCAGAGTACGAGTTATCTCGTAGTTGGCGTCTCGGACCCGATTACCAACTACGAGAAAACTCGTAGTTTGCACTCAACGTGTTAAGACGTAACCAAAAATTTATAAATAAAATCTTATGTAAAAAATAGGTATAGTTTTTCATTGTGACAATGCTGAATGCTATTTATAAGTGGACGTAGTTCGCTTAGGTAGATAAAAGTAGAATCAGAGTTATCACTGAAACAGATATAGTATGTTATGATAAATTTATTGTCTTAAAAGCTTGTCGCGTAAATAGAAAAAACAATACATTCTTAGCTACTTACAATTTCTGCCAAACAAAATTAATGCCTGTATAAACTTTTCTGTGCGCTACAAGCTTTTTAGACAATATATTTAACATAACATATATGTTTCAATGATAACTTTGATTCTGCTTTTATTAGGATGTAACCTGTCAAAGGATATAGTGGGGGGGAGGGGGGGGGGGGGGGAGTAAAAAGGAGCTTCTGGGAATTTCTCCAAAAATTTTTGGGTTAGAAAGGTCAGAAAATTTAATTTTATCTAACAGATGGAAAAAAAAATTAACGGGTAGGGGAGGATAAAAAGGGAGCGATTGATATGTTCTTCCTAAAATGTGAACCAAAATGCCATTTTCGGGGTAAAAAAGGTCAGAAAATCGAACTTTGTGTAATAAATGTTGAGAAAATTAACGTGGGGGTGGAAAGGGAAAAGGGAACAGCTGAAAATTTCTCCAAGACTGATAATGAATATGTCGGTTCTGGGGCTATTAAGGTCAAAAAAATTAATTTTGTCTACGATTTGTTAAAAAAAATAACCGACGGGGGGGGGGGGGAGAATAAAAAGAAACGGCTGGGAATTTTTCCCAAAATGTTAAATGTTACATTAGTTAAAATTATTGGGGAAATTAAGTAATTATTACACAAAATAATATTTTTTGACATTAATCACCCCGAAAATGACAATTTTGGACAGATTGAAAATCGCTCCTTCCCTCCCTTAATTTTTTTACCATCTGTTAATCTGTTGCTGATTTGCTAACCTCAATAACCCCGAAAATGACACATTTAACAGTTTTGGAAGAAATCCCAGCCGCTCCTTTTCATCCCTCCCCCACCTCCGTTAATTTTTTGTACATATTATGTTGGACGAAAGTAGATTTTCTGACCCCAATAACCTCGAAACTGACATTCTTTACCATTTTTGGAGAAATTTTCAGCTGTTTCCTTTTATCCCCCCTCCCCAATAACTTTTTTAACATCTGTCAGACAAAATTAGATTTCTTGACCTTAATAACCCCAAAAATGACACATTACTTAACGTTTTTGTAGAAACTGTCAGTCGCTTCTTTTACCCCGCCCCTTAATTTTCTTAACATCTATTACACAAAATTAGATTTTCGGACCTTAATAACCCCAAAAATGATACTTCCAACATTTTTGGAGAAATTCCCATCCGCGCCTATATCGAAGTAACCTTACTCTTGTTATGGTTTTTTAAATTACAAGGATTAACATTTTGTGTGTGCGGGCATCCATTATGCAAACAATAGTGGCAACTCTCGCGACACACTCGAAATACTAAAATCTTATTTCAGTTAAATGGAATACAATCGGCAATAAAAATGGCAACATTGCAAATTCTTTACAGAGGTCGCCACTTTCTTACCACGCCCACGACGCCATTATTGGGTGTGTAAAGGTAACATACTTAAGCCCAAATAGTGGCGACTTACACAATTTAAAGCAATTTTTGGAATTGCTCGGTTAATTTAAAAAATAGGCAAAGAAAAATAAATTAGATGATTAAATAGAAGAAGAAACAAGCATGAAGCGATGAGATAGAACAAAACACGTGAAAAATAAAGCTGGTATCATTAAAATAAATTGTGGCGACGCGTGTAAGTTGCCACAATTTTGCCGGATGCCATAGTACTGTCTTATGCATACACAAGTCGCCACAAGTATAGGTCGGTAGACACACCATCACACACACACACACACACACACATATATATATATATATATATATATATATATATATATATATATATATATATATATATATATATATATATATATATATATAATATTTTTATCTACAAAAAGTTAAGTTAAGGGAAGCGGTGCTTTCCCCGCTTCTATGAACCCACGCCCCTGCATAGTTGTAATATTTCCAAGGTGGTTTTAAATGATTTATTTCTGTCCACAAAAATAGTACCGAATCTAAAAGAGTTCCTTGACATTTCCTACCAAATTTCATTTTTGATTGCACCCTATTTCTACCCTGTTTAATTTATAGAAATGAAATGACTGCTAGCTAATTTTTAAACATTCTCTCTGTATTAACGTTCTGCCTAAGAAGTGCGCAGTTGTAGGGAAAGGCGACGGCTCTTCGTTATATTTAAATGGATAACAGCTTCAGCGAGTGCCATTGGTAAATAAGATAAATCTTGATGCCAACATTAACCTAAACAAACAAATAAATGGAAAAATCATATTATACTTTTAGTCTGTGAGATCTCGGGTTTAGTTTCATAAAAATAGTATTGCTTTTCCATTTACTCTTATCCAAGAGAACTTTAAAACATATCCAGAAAACCTAGAAGTAGTAATTTTTCTTTAAAAACCTCGTGTTAAAACGTAACAATATTTATTTTCATTATTCTCTTAACTTTGTAACCACTTTTCTAAGTGAGACTTGAAGCCATACTTAGATCTTGTTCGAAACAAATAAAATATAACCGAACATCTACAATACCAAATTAACATTGGGATGTCTGCAAAATTTGATACGATGAAAATATTTCACATTCTTAGTTTATATATTCATTCTGATATTTTTTTTTTCAAATTATCGAACTTAAGCTCGCAACTTCGTCCTAATAGTTCACAACGTAGCGTATCCCAGGCAACGGCAATCGTGGGTTAAAATTATAGGTAGATTAAAGTTGGTAGTTTCAAATTTGGTAAACGAATTTAACTATCTGTTAAAATAAATGTAAGATTTTGCATATGCTATTATTTTCGAATTCTTGCTTTTGGCACATTCGAAAATTTGGATACTTCAGCTAGTTGTTAGACTATTAATCGAACTTGAAAGAAAAACTGTTGTAAATCGACTTGGTACCAAATTTTTCTGGTGGTCGACACAATGCCTTTTGATCTTAACTTTACGGAAAAAAGCAACGACTAATTTCTTCGCTAATGCAATATAAGACAGTCAAATAACTGGAGAAAATTAATTATTTTTTATTCTAATCCAGCTACTACTTTATAGTCCCTTACCCTTCGTCAGGCACACTGAGGATCACGTTTTAATCGAATCAAAATGCGACAGTCCACCTGTGACAATCTTATACATCAAAAGACAGTGCCAGCACAACTCACCCCTATACAATCGACGAGTTTGGGCTGAGTAAGAAGTACTGGTAGTGACTCGTGCCAACTAATTCACCCACTACATCCAAAATTCACCGATGGATATATGAGGCTCTGTTTTTATTAAAACGTGATCTGTTCTTCAACCAGCCTGAGCAAACCTGCGCAAACTCCTTATTGGTAAAAAAATGTTTTCTATCGATTTGTTATTTCTTGAGATTAACCCTAACAACCACAAAATATAGGACCCAATGAAAGCGAAGAAATTCTACAGAATTTTACCTATATCTGATTATCGGAAAAAATTTTACGTTCAGATTCACTAAAAAGGTTTATAATTTCGTACTTGTTTAAATTAAGATTTTTTAGTTGATCATTTAGTTTTGACAGATTCTAGTCGTGTCATTATTAATAAGTCGTCGCTATGCTGCATTCATCACGTGGCGTCCACGTAGGCCAACTTAATTTCATTTTAGTACAATGTTTTGCTTTATTTTTCTTTTGTATGAATATCCTGACAATATTAACCGTAGATTCATATTATAGGGGTATTTTTTAGGGTATTTTTAGCGTATTGATAAAAGTTTCAAGATATTTTATGATTTATTTTAGTAAAACAATATTTATAAATAATATTGAGGTCCTAGTGGCCGAGAAAATGTCACCATAGATATTTGAACATATTATTCTGCTGAATAAAATCATTATTCACGTTGAAACTTTAAATAATTGACTGAAAATTTCTTGAGCGATATGAATCTATATTTAATATCCTTATAATGGTATTGTTAAAAATTTGAAAGCCGAGAAACCATGTCAAATTTAAATTGGGTTGGCCAACGTGGACGCCACGTGGAAAATGCCGTCTTAAAAACTTAATATAAGGTGTTCTACTTCAGCGATTTGCTTGGTTCCCAAATGATTTTCAGCTTGGAACATGTTGCTAGAATGAATTTAGTTCTATTATTGTGAAAAGTACAACCAAAATTGCCCTTTTCTTTACAAGGTTTCGAAAAAACCCAATCAACCCTAAGAAACAAATTTATAGTATCAAATTTAGTTGTCATATGTATTATACACTTGTCCGTTTCAAACTTTTGGTTGTCAAAGTAGACTAGTCTAGCGTTGGTAGTCAACGTCCAATGTATAATATACGAGTAGTCAGGATATTAGGTCCTATAATAGAGGGAGAACGGTATTTTAGATATTTTCTACTCCCATACTTTAACTGATGTATTAGACATTTACTACCTGTACTTTAATGAGATTCACTAAGATCTAGATTGTTCATTAAGATAAAAGTATATAACCAATAAAAATGCAACGTCACAGAAATATTCGGTCAACTTCAAAAATTGCCATGACCATGACAAAGTTACAATAATATTAATCAATTTTGATTCATAGTTACTGTTGACTTAGCAAATTCGTAATAATTACTTTGCAAATAAAATTTAGTGAAAATGTACGATAGTGGGAGTGAAAGTGAAAATTTAACTCAACCATAAATTGTAGAACAGGCCCCCAAGAGCCACAAACAATTTATTACTCGTAAAATCAGCAAAAACATACGAAAAAATATGTTTAATAAATTTTGAAAATTGAAATTTTTGTTTTTCATTATTATTACTGGTCGCAGAAAAAATAATGTATGAATATCACATTTAATGACTGTTAAGACACTTTTTCATTACGACACTCGCCTTCGGCTCGTGTCATAATTCTCATACTCATGTCTTAATAGCTGTCATTAAATACTCATTGCATAATATACTATTAAAATTAATTCCTTAAAACATAAAAGTCATTTGGAAATCCCCGTTCATTTTTTATTGTCATTCGTTTTTAGATTAATGATATCCCATGTAGGTTTTATTGGAAAGGGTGTGAGATAAGTATCTCAGACTCCAACATTATCTCTTGAAGACAAATGGAAACGCCATGCGTATAGTTCTTACTGATCGAAAAAATATTAGGGATGTTAACTCAACAGGAAACATCGGTATTTTATCTGAGAACTTACAGAAATCAGCTTTATTTAAAAACACATGGTTAAAGCATCTAAACTTTTTTTTTATCTTCTGACAGCCCACGAAGACCGAAGTCTAAGTACTATGTACCGTGAGTGTAACTTACAATATTATTGTGATATTAAGCATATCAAGAAAATTTTCTAAATAATTTCTGAGCTTCTAAGACCCATAAAAGTATTAGGGCTTTGTTCAATTGTTTGCTAGTTTTGATGATTTGATTTTTGCACCTTTTGAATTGATTTATTTAAATTCGATTTATTACCTGGGTCCGAAACTAAGTATCTTATATTTTTGACATAGGACATTACGCAAAGTTTTTTTTGAATAAATAAATGCATAAATCATAGTGGTCATCATGATGATCTTAATTAAATTCTTAGGTACATTGGGCGTTTTGCATCCCACTCGTATAGGCAAATGGCATGTAGGTCAACCATATTTACGAATTTTGACAGCCTATTTGATTAAACCTGTTTAAGGTCCTTGACTGTTAAAGCTGCATTTCCAAGATGATTTCTTCTTAGCCTAATGTGCGGTAAAAACTAAAAAAAAAATACTAAAAACGAACAGATTTGTAAACGCTTGCTATGTAAATTTAATAAACTATTTAAAAATTAAATATTTCATTCCTTTTACGGGAATAATGTACGTAGTTCTTTTACTCCTTCAAGAAATACAATTTACAATTAGGTAACTTCTATTTAGACAATAGCGACAACCCACGAATTTTATTAAATATTTTTTTAAGTCAATGAGTTTTAATACAGATTTAGTAAAAAAACTGCCGTTAGCCGTTAGCCGTCAGCAAAATCATATTATTTTTATTCTTATGATTTTAATTTGAGAAGGAAGAAGTGAGCTTTATTTTCGATAACGTTACTGTTCCAATGTACTTCACTTATCCTTTATATTTGTTTTGTATTTTCTTATATTATGTTTAATTATTTGACACAACAAACATAACACCAAAAGTACAAATATTTAACGTTTCAAATTTAAGGTGTAATACAATAAACACTGGCCTCTGGCCTCCAGATTATAGGATAAAATAGAATAGAATAGAATAGGCCTATCCTGTCCTATCCTAATAGTATGGGATGGTATGGGATGGGATTAAATAGGATAGTAGAGAATGGCATAGCATATGATAGAATAGGGTAGAATATGACATAATAGGACAGAATAAAATAGAGACCCAAGCAAACGAATAGGATAGGGTATAATACGATACAAAGGGATAGAATAGGATTAAATAGGGCAAAATAGGATAGAATAGGACAGGCCAGGGCAGGACAGGACAAAACGGGATATTATAGGATGGGATGTAAGAAATAGGATAGGATAAAGAGGATTAAATAAGACTGTAAGGTTCTCTACCGCACGACATTTTAAAATTACCACGTTTAAGTGTAACTTGTTTGTAAACACAACACACTGATAAATAGCTGTATAATATGCATTTACTACCTTAACAAATTAAAATCATTTAAAACAGTTTCTGCAGTAATATAAAAATTTCGTATGAAGAACAGTTATGACGACAGTTTTTCTGTACTTATAATCAAAAGATATTTCTGACGATCCCCAAAAAAGTATTCCATATTTTAAAACAGGATATGTTACCATAATACTGTAATAAAATGGATTATTAAAATTTACTCGATAGTTATTTTTACTAAAAATAGTCTAAAATTCTGAACAAAGAATATTTTAAAAGCCATAATTTTCAATATTCAGTTTCTCACAGAAAGCGAACTTGTGGTTCAACATCTGGGGATAGGAGATGTCTAAAATACCAGAAAAAGACAATAAAATGGTCAAATAACAGATATAAATATTTTGTTTCAAAACTAACTTAAAAGCGAATTTAAGACCTTTTAAGTATTTAAAATCCTTTTCTCATAAACTTTACTACAAATGGAAACAAATAAAAACTTAGGGCTAAACCCTAAAATGCCGAAAAGACAACAACTGTGGCAAGACCTCCAGCGTCGTGTTATGCCGCCACATGTACAAATGTAATTACCGACCCGTTTCTCTAATGGTATAAAAATAGTGAAAATGTCGATTATATCTTGAAACTTGCAATACATACGCTCAAAACAATTATGATCAAAGTGATTTTTTCCTATTTCACACATATCAAAATGCACATATAAAGAAAACAGATAAGTAGCTTAGATAACGGTGATTAGGTTTCACATTGAAAGTTTAGTTAAGCTAGTAATATAGATATTTCATACATTTATATATTATATTACTACCGGAGAGAGATAGCAAAATATTATAATTAGGTGATTTCCTTAATTTCATCAGAATTGTGAACTCCTCGTGACATCTTGTGCTAAATAGCTGGAACTTAACGTTTTAAAGTCGCTTTTTTCAACTGGTCAGAAACTTTTGGACCTACCCCGAAAGGATTCTCAGAGGGATAACGAGGGCTATCATTGGTCGCAGGATAAAAAGGGTAGTACCTACGGGGAGGAATTAAGAAATAGGTGGTACTAGTAAGTTACTTCCCAGATAAAATAGATATTCAAAAGCAGTTCGTAATCGACGTTGGTGTTCTAACTACATATCTCTCTTTTAGTGTTCTAACTGGTGATCAGTTTCTCTTATAAAAATTGGGCTCTTAGTTATTTTCTTCCAAAATTTAATATAATCTATTTTAAAGTGTAGTGAATATTTTTGGGTAAGACAATTCATTAATTTGTTTTGGGTCTGACCAACCCGAGTGGGGGATTTTTAATCTGTATAATTCGTGGGATTATCAAAAAAGCCTAGATTTTTCTTTAAAGATGTCTTTTTCTTTTGACCTACAATTTTATCTGAATTACCATTAATAACATTTATTGTTTCATATTCATTTAAGTAAACGCCTATCTATTTCTCTTCTCCTGTTCTAATTCAATCCAAATAAATTATTTTATTGTTCATTAGTTTTAAGTTTACCTTTGTAAAGTCAATTTATATTTTATTTTTCTTAATAGAGTTTAAGTGTTTTGAAACACCAGTGTTTCATTTGCTAAACGACAGAGGCTACAAGTCACAACAAACATTATCTAAGAGCTAAGGTTCATTAAAGGCGAAACTGATATATCAGTTCCTGACGAGTTCTGCCAGAGTTTGCTGACGAGTATACACTTCATTGTTTGGTTTGGTAAGAGTTTTATACTTACTATTGACTTCATTATTCGCCTCCGAGACCACAGGACCTTCCAGAGTGCCTTACCTTCATAATTGCGATTAATATGGGTAGTTCTAAATACCACCTTTTATGTTGCAGTCAGGATTAATTAATTCACGGTACAGTTTTGAATACAGTTTTTGAAAGCATAATATGCTTTATTTAATTCTGAACCACTAAATCAATAGGTGTGTTGAAGTTCAAGTACTGATCTAATTTTATGCCTAATAGTTTACATTCTGAAATAACACTTATTTGAGAACTGTTAAAATCACAGTTTGTGCTTCATTTGCGAATTATTGGTTTTAAATAAGATTATATGCGTGTATATGCGGGTTTAATAATAGCCATAAGAGTGTTTGCCTAATAGTATTTAGAAGAATATTAACCAATTGTAGGATCTTGTACAAATTGTTATTATTATAACAAATATTAAAAACGAATATCCTCTTTTGCTGGTCAAAAATGCCTTTCTTATTTTTCTGATTGAATTGAAACCTCTCCGTGCACATTACATTCCTTATGGAAAATTTGATACTTTGACAAAGCAAAGAATCACTCTCGCAAAGTTGTTTTCGCTGGAAACGCCTATAAACTCCATTAGAGAATATCAGGAAAAATCAGCAGCAATAAAAGAAAATCAGAGAAAACCTGTCGGAAAATCTAACGGGATCGGAAAACAAATTGGGAAATCCAATTGATGCAAAGTTCAGGTGGCGGGAAATGCGTGAAAATAAGCCGAAGGAATTTTCTCTGCAATTTTAATATTGGAGCGCGCGTCCGTGGTATAAAACGAAGCTCTAGAAAATATAATAAATGATATATGTGATAATAGATATTTTTATGTTATAAGGATCATAATAACGATCATTATGGTACTAGCCGTGAGTATTATTGGACGAGGCGTCAGCCGAGTCTAATAACACGGCGTGTACCATAATGATTGTTTATGATCCGAATTTCATAAAAAATTTTATATTCCGACGATTTTTGTGTTTTTTTTTTGATGAAGTTTCAGTTTTCGTCAGTAAACTAATCCAGTGTAAATGTAGCTTGATTTTAATAAAACCAGGTAACTATAGAAATATTTGTTTGTATTGTCATTGTCAGAATTGAGTTTTTAATTTTAACGTTTATATAATATAATATGGATAAATCTGCCATCAGAAATCGAAGAATTGGTCAATAAAGCAGTTGTTGGTTTGTTGCCCGAAAAGTCTAAAGGCATGTTATATGAAAAAACTTATGCCAATTACGAAACTTGGTGTTCCCAGAAAAAGGTTGTCAATATCGTACACGAAAAGGTACTTTTGGCATATTTCAAGGAAGAATCAATGAAGAAAAAGTCTTCGAGTTTATGGAGTTATTACTCTATGTTAAGGAGTACACTATTAATTAAGAAAAACGTCGACATAAGTAATGATAGCTTTTCTAAAACGAAAATCTGATTCTTACACACCTAAAAAATCCAGGATTTTGACTAAAGAAAATGTTGCAAAGTTTTTACAAGAGGCAGACAACGAAACATACTTGCTATTAAAAGTGTCAATGACAATAGGTATAAGTGGAGCATGTCGAAGAGATGAGTTAAAAAACTTAAGGATAGAAGATGTACACGATGAGGGGGTTGTTTTTCGAATTTTCATACCTAGTACAAAAACCAACGTTCCCCGAGAATTTTTCGTAACGCCTGGCGATGTCGAAGGAATAAATATGGTGCAGCTTGTTCGGACTTATGTAGCAATGCCGAAGTTTCTCGTTTTTTTCTATCATTTAGAAACCACAAATGTACAAAGCAACCAGTGGGTATCCATACTTTTGGAAATATGTGCAAAACGATCGCTGCTTTTTTAAAGTTACCCCATTCCGACGAATACACAGGTCATTGTTTTCGGAGGTCTTCAGCTTCACTGCTACCCAACCCAACCCAACCTGATTCAGGAGTCGATCTTCACACTATTAAACGCCATGGTGGTTGGAAAAGTGACAAAGTTGCTGAAGGATATATAGAGAACTCTTGCGAAAACAAAAAAAGAATTTCAGCAGCCATTCTCGGGAAGAAATCATCATCGAATGTTTCATCGACTGTCGTTCTCTCAGAAGAAACAGAAACCATAGAAATTAAAAATCACAATAATGCAACAATTTCAACTCCTATGTCCAACATCAATTTAACGAATTGTAATAATGTTACTTTTAATTTTAATCATTAAATTTTGTTCCATTTTGTTTTAAATAAATTTTTTAGTTTTTCCGTCTATTTTTTTTCTATTTTTGCGTCTATTTTTCATTATAGTACTCAGTACTATAATGAAATCATTATAGTACTCAGTCCTATAAAGTATGTCATTTTGACACTGAAAATGAAATTCATAATAATGTCATTATGACACGTCGGAATATAAACAATTTTATACATTGTTGCAATTTTTAAAAATGTAGCAGCAAGATATACAGAAAATAATGTAACCACAAAAAGCTTGAGAGAATGGGGGGGGGGGGGTTTCTAGTGGACAAAATTCCTAAATATTCGAATTTCTTAAATACCGAATAATAAGTGAATAAGCTGTTTGATAAAAGCATTTTTTTATTTTTCTGTGATAACGGTGCTGGACTAAGAGCCAACGATCGTCAGACATACGTTATGGTATCAAGCCTAAGATTTTTTCTGTAGGTGTACACTATAGTAGGTAAGAACGTTTGGATGCTGTGAAACTTGAGTCAGGGGGGCTTTGGAAGGTAACAGGTACTAAAGGTAGGTATATAAAAACGTAAGAAAAAAAGTGTAAATGGCAAATCTCATTTTCAAATATGTCCAACAGGACAGTATTATAAACTTATATTAACAATTGCCAGACGCTTTTCACGGGTCATAACTTCCGCCAGACGCCTTAAAGCTCTATAAATCGCGTTCATCGCATTAACGTTATAGAATCAAATCTGAATTTTATATTGTTATTTGGGCGACTATTTAACGATATTATCCGAGCAGCCAGACCCATCCGAGTAGTCTAACCTCCCAGACATACTAAAAGGTCAGCCGTTAGTGCGAGCGTGAGGGCATTATCCGTGCAAGTGAGTGCGAGTGAGAGCATTAGTTGGGTTTAGGATTGATTTAATGCTATTTAAAGTAAATGCATTAATTTTAATTTCACATAACTGCTTAGTAAAATGTATGCTGTATAATCAAAGATTGAACATATAACATACAGTCGGGAGATAAATTATTCATCCACTTATAAAATTTTTAAAATATTGGGATTAAATTAAAACTACTTAAGTTTATTTGCTTTTCATTACAAAAATAAAAGCAACTATTATTCATGTACTAAAAACTGTAATATAAAGTCCAACCTAGACAATGCCTTTCAAAAATATAATTAATAATAAAACATAATTTCTTAAAAACCAAGGGAGAAAAATTATTCGTCCACCAACATTTTTTTCGAAATTCGTCCAAACATGCTAAAACTAATAACGTGTGGGGTACTCAGTATTTTTGTCAAAATGCCTCTGAGCTAACTCGAGTTGCTTCTTCTTATTTTTCTTATTTACTAATGGCATCCTTCGACAAACTCGTGCCTGTATACCCTGGCTTCTTAATTTTTTTTTATTATTGTTACATGGATAACCCTTTTGTAATCACTGGCTTAACTTTTCGCTGTATCTCTCGCAGTAGTTCGCGTATTTTCACCAACTTTTCTTAGTATTTTTTGATTCTCTCGAAAAGTCAGTACTTGTTCTTCCTCTCCCTGACAAGGTTTTTGTTGTATGGATTGTTTCATATTTTTTTATAATATATTCAATTGTTGACCTGCTTCTTCCAACAATTTTCTTATGTTTCTTTGAGATCTCCCTTCTTGATATAATTTTATTATCAAATGTCTAATTTCTTGAGGCACTTCTGATGATTTGCGACAAATTTTGAAAATTTGCTGTATTCTTAGATCATGGAGTCTAAAACTGCTATTAAAAATAATTTAGATTCTATATTTCGGAATTTTTTATCACTATAAGAACAGATAAATACATTCTATGTACATCTTTAATTTTTTAATATAATAATATTTTATCAAATTATCTTTCTTTTGTCTTTTTTGTCCAAGGGATCCTAATAAAATAAATATGAAGAGTTATTCTTATTTTTATTTCTCGGGAAAAGAGATATCTGTTAACTTATTTTTAAAATTTTACTAAATTTAATGTAGAAGTTCTTTGAAAAATTAGAAGTGGACGAATAATAAATCTCCCAACTGTATACTGCTAGAACATCTGCCTTTGAGTACGTAATTCACGCTACAAAAGGGTATTTTTGAAAAGGCTGTCTTAAATCCAACTAATGCTCTTACTCGCACTCACTTGCACGGATAATGTGCTAAAATTGAAAAGGTTAATTTTAGGTTAGTATGAAAGAAAATTGCTTAGATTATTATTTGTCATAAAAATTATAAGTAAAACGGTGAAACAATACTTTTAAAAAATATCTTCTTATTCGTTTCCTAATATTTCCATGAAATTTCCACAAAAGATAGAAATAAATATCACAAATAAGTTTATTATCAGATATAAAACAAAGTAAGATTTCTATTTTGCTCATAAAACATTGGGGTTTAATTTAAAACGTTAGGGGTGGGGCGTGGGGATGGATTTGGGGTTGCCATAATAAAAAAAGGTTTCGAGGATGTTTTGTGAAAGTTCATTGGACATCCTAACCAACCCCGCTTAGATCACTTTTTTAGATTTTATAATAACTGAGATATTGCTGGTTAAGGAAATTCTGGGACAACCTGTATAGTCCCCGATCTATTTTTTGGGATTGGCTGCTACAAGGCTTTCAGTTATATGTTACGTAGTGTATTTTCAGATTGATAAACTATACTAAAATAACGCAATTACTGCAGGTTAATATCCACAATCACCACAGGCTAAAGTATATGACCAAGGACTAATAAAATATACCAATATATCATTTCTTTCGTGGTAATAAATTGTTTCCTTTCTTTATCTTACACGCACACACACTATGTATGAAGCAAAACAAAGGGTTAGCTATGAATGAATGGTGTCTTCTCCTCTCGCTGAAAGTCAATGTAACAGAAGCTGCTTATTGTTTATAATAGGTAAATAAAATTGCTAAGATTTATTTTCTTATATAAATTTATTTTTGGAAGAATCCCATATATAGCTTTAGATCATTGCCCTGATAAATTAAACAAATAATTCAATTAAGTATTTCTACGATTTCCGATTTATAATAATATCGCTGAGAGACTAATCCTTTATGTGGAAATTAACAAAATTTCCTTTTCCCGTTCGTAAACAGACCAAAAACTGGCAGTAAATATTAATTTATTTAAATTATATTACTTTTCCTTCGCTGATGATTTATCTACAATCGTGCAACTGTCACATTTTCGGTTAGGTATAACATGACAGAGAGTCTGAGAGATGATTGTTTGCTGGGTGAAGGAATAAATTCCAAGATTAAATTTTACGTAGGAGTTAAGGGTGTAAAAACAATATATAGAGCATGTAGCTGTTCAGAAGAATAAAATATAAATATTCTTATTTTATACAGTGTTATTACACAGCAAGTCATACTTAAAATGAGTTGAGATCGGCTATAGAAACGAGAATAATGGTGTTTAGGATGATAAACGTTTAATAAAAAAAACCATGGTTTTTCTAGTTAACATGGCTGCTGGGCACTACTTTAAAAATGTTATAAGAGGTTGTAACTTAGGAGATAAATATATTTTTATTAAAATTTAGACGTTCAAAAGGCACATGTTACATTTTTTAGGACAACATTTTTAATAGCACATGAGTGTATTTTGTCCTTTCGTGAACTCTTACACAATAAAATTATTTTTATTATTAATAATTTTAGTAGCATATTACCAAAGTACAGAGTGGCGCGGAGCCATCATAAATATCTGATTATAACATTTATTATGACCAGATTACAAATTTATTTTTTGAAATTACATTGTGGCCTTCATGAGATGGCCTCCATCTGAATCGATGCTTTTTTGTAGGTTTGTCACATATCACTAAATACTTACATAAAAATAAAAGTTCCAAATATAATATAGATATTGTTATTAATCTAACCCGCCTCGATGTACGGCACTTTTTATGGCTTCATCCTACTTACAGTGGGTCCCACTTTACATAGGCGGTGTTTAACTTCGATAGTTTGACTATTTTCTGATCGATCACTGAGGTTAAACGACGCCCGGCAGGGTTATGTTGGGCGACCGCTTGGGAACGCCGTGTGTCGCCAGTCTAAGCAAGGAGGGTGGTAGAGTAATTCTTCGTCGGCCGAGGTGGTACCACCCCACACATCCTCTTACAGGGCTGGTTACGGATTTCCAGCTCCGTATGTGTAAGTCGGACTTCCCCAGTATACCCAAAGTACATTTAAGCGTCGTTTACAGGCAACATCTTATAGTTCGATTTGTTTGCGTCGACAAATCGTCGGAAACAAAATGTTGCAAACCAAGCGTATCTACACTGCAACGATTTGTTGTTAGTTTTAATTTTTCTAGCCGGCGTGATCCATCATGGAGGAAATACTGTTGTGGTCAATTTTCGCTGTTTGTTTAATAAGAAAACGGCAAATTAAACGTTTAAAGTATAAACAACGCTCGAGATGGTCCAGAGCATGACTACTAAAAAGACATAGTATTTCTCATGTGCAATTGCTGAAGGAACTGCGAAGTGAACCTGAAGATTGGAGTAATTACTTAATGATGGAGGTTGAAGCATACAATTATTTACTGGAATTAGTTAGTCTCAGACTCACATTCAATCATTTACCAAACAATTAAATTTTATAAAAATATAAATGTTTGCATTTTTCTTTATTTTTCAAATACCTCACCTTGTTTAGCTACTTGCAGCATAATTCTACCTCCTCTGTTTCTTCCGTACCACCGATTGTTTCGTCATCATCATCTATGGTGATTCTAGAGTTTCTTGGAGTCTCCTGGTCGTCCAAAAAGTTAAGCAAATCAAATTACCAAAGTGTTGGTTTATGTCTTCGTTCCCAGCACCCGAACGAAATGATTTATGTACATTGGCCAATTCTTTTATGTAGATAGTTCTTAGCGAATTTATTTTTTTAATTATCATGGCTCTTGTCGCAGCAGAGTCTACCTCTTTGAGTTTGCCAATTAAAATTTCGTAAGCTTGATTTTTTTATCTCGGTCACCGTATTTCTTTGACTTTACTCGCCACAAGCACGGAAAGCTCTAGTAAATTTCAATGAACTCGGAGAGAAACTCATGTGCAGGTAAACACTGCCAAAGGTCTGACATTCCTTGATAAAAATAACTGTAAACAAATAAACATCCACTCAACTCCTCTGCTTCTAGTTTACAATAATTATAATAATCACATCGGCAGACAAATTGAGCAAAAGTGTTCCCACTTTACGACTTGTCTGTGCAAACTTCCTAAATCTTTGCTCGAAAGGCCGCCTCAGACATCCATGCTTTTCGCTCGTTTTGCTTGCACAGTCTTAAGTTGCTATGCAACACTGAACGCTGACGATCCTTCATACACTCCGTCTTTAAGTACAGTTTTCTCTTCAGTCATCAGTCTTCCGTTTTCCAAAACAAACATGGACCGTCAAAAATTAGCTGTTTGTGCAGCAGCAGTCCTGATCATAAAAAAGAAAAAAAAGGTGAGACCCCGGAAAATATGGTCCAAAAAATGGTTGCTTTTGAGAGAAAAATTTACACACATTAATTTATTGAATGAGTTGAAGTTAGAACCGGAAGACTGGTTTAATTATTTACGTATGGATGAAGCAACCTACTCCGAACTACTACAAATTGTAATTCCATACATCGAAAGAAGTGACACTAGAATGAGAAAAGCAATTACTGCGCATGAACGGCTTACTGCCACGGTAAGATTTTTAGCAACGGGCAGAAGCTATGAAGATTTAAAATTTACTTGCGCCATATCTGCACCAGCTTTGACCGAAATCATACCAGACACTTGTAAAGCTATTTATGAAGGATTAAAACGAGAATATATGAAGGTAAGCATTTTTAATAGGTATTATTTACAAAAGTTAACAATTTAAATCATATTTTCCATTATTAATAACTACTTATTAAATTGTTCGTTTTGAAGAAAACGCGAATAAAAGTTCCTTACAGTTTGAGGGGATTCAGGATAATTACAATGTTGTATTGCGTTGACCGGTTGATTCTCGGGTTGGGTGGTGGGTGGGTTGAGTGATTCAGGATAAGTATAACCTTGCAGTGTATTGACCGGTTGATTTTCGGGTTGGAAGGTGGGTGGGCTGAGTGATTCAGGATAAGTAGAACCTTGGAATGTATTGACCGGTTGGATTTCGCGCTGCATGGTGGTTGGAATGGGCTGTGGATCATTCACAATACTGGAACATGCTGATAGATTTCCAAGTTGTGCTTGAAATAGAGCTTCATTTATGATTTTCTTGCAGTACATGGCCATTTCTTGTGGAAGATCACTCAGTTCCTGTGCTACATGTTGCCCATACGAAGTATACCTTCCAACTGGTTGTGTCCCTGCTGAAGTATTTGATTGTAACGACTTTGCTATAATATCCAGTACCTCATCAGAACGATCATTTGTCTTTCTCTTTAAAGACGTTGTGGATGTTGCTCTGGATGAGGATCGCGACACAGATGGGGTCGAAGGAGGAGAAGTGTTTCTTGTCGTATTTTCGATTCCATCTATGTTGTCTTCAACATTTTCCGTATCTTGTAGAGTCTGCAATACAAATAATAATAATATACAATTTTATTTCTACAAGATTGTTAAGTGAGCAGAAGATATATCTTATTTTTTATTACAGTTTCCTACAACAGAAGAAGAATGGAAAAAAATTGCAAAAGGATTTGAAATCAGATGGCAGTTTCCGAATTGTCTAGGATGTGTAGATGGAAAACACATCAGAATAACACCTCCACCAGGAAGCGGATCTTATTTTTGGAATTATAAGGGTTATAACAGTTCTGTTCTTATGGCAATAGCAAACGCAAATTACGAATTCATATACTGTCATATGGGAACGAATGGACGTGTTTCCGATGGAGGCGTGATTGAAAACACAACGTTTTTCCAAAAACTTATAAATGGACAACTAAATATACCTAAATCTGAAACTGTTGGAAATAGTACTAAGGAGCTGCCATATGTCTTCCTAGGAGATGAGGCTTTCGGTTTGCGCCCAGATTTTTTGAAGCCTTTTCCTCATGGGGATTTGTGTAAAGAAAAAAAAATTTTCAATTACCGGCTATCTAGGGCACGCAGAATTATTGAAAATGTATTCGGAATAATGGCTGCACGATTCCGTATTTTGCACACCGCTATCAATTTGCGCCTAGACCGTATAGATCTCGTCGTTTTGACCTGTGCGGTTTTGCATAATTTTTTGCGCAGAAAGTGTGGTTCATCATATATTCCACCAGAGAGTATGGATAGTGAAAATTGGCTACAGTCTACAATAACTAATGGGTTACGAATGGAACCCAATATTGTGGCCGGATTACAGCAAGGTCATAATAGACATTTTGGACGAGAGGCAAATGAGTCAAGAAACACTTTTCTTGACTATTTTAATAATGAAGGAAAGGTCAACTGGCAGGATAAGATGATAAGTTAAATCGTATTATTGTTTTCGATATTGAACAGGCCAAGCGTTGACAGTCTTAAAATCCTACGTGATATTTAGAGTGCACCTATCAGCAATGAGGAATGAGGTTTATGTATTACAACTAGTAGTACCTATATTTTTTGACATTCAACACTTGGGTTTATGAAATACAAATAAAATTTCCTTTAATTAGAGTTTTTTTTAAGATTCACCCTAAATACGTACCTGGTTACGTGGACTCCCAATGATTTCTTCGAGAGTGTCCATGCCATCTTGTCTTGGTGTTTCTTGATCAGAAAGAAATAGAAGCAGATCAAAATACCATAAATTTGGTTTCTGAATTTCTTCTGTTCCTGATCCCGATTTTAAGGAATTATTGTACTTTTTTAATTCTTTACGGAAGCAGGTTCTCAAGGAATTGATTTTTTTTATCACCATATCCTTGTTGGCCGCCAGATCGACTTCCTTCAATTTTTCAATTAAGATATTGTAAGCAGCATTTTTTTTATTTTTGTCGGAATATTCCTTGCTCTTAATTTTCCACAAACATTCATGATTTCTATACAATTCAATGAAATCTGAGAGAAACTCTCGTGACATCAGTCTCAGATCACCCATTTTAAATTAAGTAAAAGACGCTATGCAACACTGAGAAGACCAATCAGACTCAACGTCTTCTTCGCAAGCAAGTTGGAACGCGAACGAAAAATCAACCGGCGGCTGATTGCGTTCAAGCCAGTCAATTGACGGTACACAATAAACAAAACGGAAAACTTGATGCCTCACACACACCGTCTTGCATAGCAACTTAAGACTGTGCAAGCAAAACGAGCGAAAAGCATGGATGTCTGAGGCGGCCTGAAAGCTCAGTCTTTCAACTCCGTCTTTCGTGTTTGTGCAGTTCTAAAATTTGTTCAAACTTGCTGTTCATACGCAACGTTTTGCTTGCAACGTTTTGTCGACGCAAACAAATCGAACTATAAGATGTTGCGTGTAAACGACGCGTTATACTAAGGCTACGGTCTTCATGGGCTGTCAGAAGATAACAAAAATAAATTGTGGTGAAAACGAACCGCAGTCACACAATGCCGCTCAGACCAACGGCGAGTTCCAAAACGATGAGACCAAACAGCGACTGACACATAATATACATACTCTCCTTCACCGACTGCCATGCCCAGAGTGACGCTAAGCAAGGGCGTACCCTGGATTTGAACTAGAGGGGAGCAACTCATATTATTTTCGAGAATGCGAATTCGGTTTGCGAAGATCATATACTATTTTTATTTTCTAGGGGGGGGGGGGGGGCAGCTGTCCAGGAAGGCGGCGGGATGCAAACTCGGTTGGCGAAGATCATAGACTATTTTTCTTCTAAGGGGGACAGCTGCCCCCTTGTCCCTCGCTGGGTACGCCCTCGGCTAAGTACATGGCGCACAACATAATGTAACTTTGAAATATGGAATTCGGCTCGGCGCCACCCAATATAATAAAAGGTTTAAATGTATGGCACCCAGCCATAGGCAAAACATCGTCTATAAAATATAAGATTTAATTAAATTTTCAAATTCTAAATAATAAATTTCTTAACCTTTGTACATTGATTCACAACGAGATTTATAAAACTAAAGTTAAATTAATGAATCTAGTTCTCACAAGTTTGAATTGATTTAAAGTTTTAAAATGTGATGAATTGGGTTTTGTTAAGTTTATTTAACGATTAAATTGGGGATTCCATTTTAATTGCACTTGTATTTTACTTTCTTATTTAGTTAAAGCAAATTAAAATTTGAAGCTAGTTTAAAGAAGATAAATATTATATTTAACACATTTTAAAAAAGAGAGGAGGAAGTCGTTAAATATTTGAGCGGTAATCTCAATATTTCTTTAAACAATTTTATAAACTATATCTAAGCTTTTTTATTTCCCAGTAGAGTTGGGAGATATATCAATCACCATGATCCAATCACCGTGAAAGACAAATCACTATCACTACCGGAGACTGAAATCTCGCTAGCCCAGTTATTCAGTATTCAGTGATTAACAAATCTGTAAGCCCCACGGACGGATCACCGGAACAAAATAGATCGCGGCGACCGCGTAATCGCCTTATTAAAATAAATATTTCTTGTATCGAGGTACAAAATCGCTGCTTGAACTGTTGCCAGATATTATCGATTCTTGCGTTGTGGCTATTTCTGATTCTTTCGGTATTCACTATGTTTAATTGTTCAGTGATTTGTCGGTCCGGTCGGTCGTAGTCGATATTGTTGGCAATTAGCCATTTATTCTTCATTCCGCGTACTAACGATTATAGTATAACCGATAAATTAGTTTTAATACTTTTAATTATAGCAAAATTCAATACCTGCAATATATTTCGATTCACAAAATGTCCAAAAAACAGAAAACCAGTGAAATGTTGAATTTTTTTACACCAATTGAATGTGAAAACTTTTCTGAAAAGTGCAATATTTGCAAAAAAATACTCATATAAAGCATTTCACTAAAATTTAAAAGAACATATTATGTCAAGTTATCCTTCGGTCTCAGTGTCGCAATATACCTGAATTCTGAATTTTACCAAAAAGTATTTAAATATAAAAGAGAATGTTTTTTTTGTTTTTGTTTTTTATATTAGCTAGATATAAAAGAGAATATTTTGATTATATTTTCTAATACTATTGTTTCTAATTAGTTTGTGATTTATGTTGTGGGTTACTAAGCATTTTATAATCTCCTTTAGACTCAGTGTGCCCCCATTTTTGAGCTATTAAATGGGATTTGTTGCAGTTTTAGATGGTTAATTTCAAATCTGAAAAGTATCTAAGAGATTATTATTTTATTAATTATTGTCGTATTTAGATTCAGCGTCACAGAAACATTTTCGGGTATACCTATACTCAAAATTACCTAAAGCATTATAATTCTAATTTCGGAAAAAATGTAATATTTTTAACTTAATCTAGCGCAAAAATCAAGAATAAAGGTTATTTTCGATTAATATTCGCCACGCCTCTGGCACTGGACGTATCAAAAGATACTATTTTTACCCTAATAACTTACTGACCAAGTCAAGTTGTAATTTTATTTCCAGTTGTTGCTGCATTATTCAATATTTATACCGGAGATCAGTCTTGTAAGATCAACTATGCTGCTCCTTTTCGCCTTGAAAATAAAAATCGCTCTAGTGAAAAATCACCGTTAAAAATAGCGGTTATTCTTATATCACAATCGCTATTCTAACAGATATCGAAAAATCACTATATCTCCCAACTCTATTTCCCAGTCATTCAAGATCAAACTTTTAGGGTCCCTGCTATGAGAGACTGAAAATGAATTTTGATAAAAGATGTTATGCTGTCGTTAGTTTTTCCTAAGCAAACCAAACTATATTTTAGATTGTTACCAGGGACGTATCGAAAGCACTATGTTTGGGGGAGGACTAGAAGAAAAATATCCAACTGTACCAAGATAAAAATACAAAATTGTATACCTTTTATTGAAAACTCTCTCCGAGCAATCTAAAACAGTCCACTTTTTTTATAACTGAAAATAAAATAGCGAACTTCTTGGCGAATTTTCCCAAAACCCAACTGGCGACGTCCTTCTTTGGTACTGGATCCTAATAGGCAACTCGTACTCTAATTAGCCAACTCTATTGCCGACGGGGTCACCCCCTCATATGGAATAAATTATTCCTATTTTTAGGAAAATTTTGAGTATTCTTGCACGCATAAAAAAGTTTTTAATGTTATCACAGTTGAAATCAAATATACAAAATGTCAAATGTGATTCGTCTCAACCAAATATATTTAAAGCGAATATTTTTAAAACAAAAACTTTTTTTTGTAGGATGCATGGTTAGGATAAAATTAAAATAGAGCATTGAAAAAACGCGGATTTAATTGGTTTTTGCGAAATTTACACCTAATTTTGTAAAAAACAACTCCCATCATGCTCATTTTCTATAGCATTTGATTTGGGTTGTTCCAGAAATTTTCAATTTGAATGTTGTTGATAAATTACCTTTAAGTTTTAGTAACGCCAGAAACGTATTTTATCCATGCAAACACGTTTGTCAAAAATATAATTTTCTAAGAAATCGGAAATAACAAGGTTTACTATCATAGTGCCAACTTTTTGTATGGCACTGTTGCAGCGTTCTGGGGTTAAATTGATAAATTTAACTACCCAGAAGTGCTACAAGTGCGCGGCAGCTTTTCGCCAGGAGCATTTATGGGCCGTAGGTTTTTTAATTTTTCCTTTTCCTGTTCTTTGTTTAGGTTTTCCAAGGCACTAGGGCGCCACTGAGTTTTTGTTAAAGAAAAATACCCTTACAGCTTAATAAACTCAGAACTTAAGCTGATATTTGATTTTAAAAAAAAATGTTATAAAATTCTTTGCATGTATTTTAGCAGGCAATAAAACAAACCATTCCCCAAAATAAAATATATTTATTCTTATTTTAGAAAAGCTTGTCGACAGCTAAAAGGATTTGGTCATTAATAAAATAATACCTACTTGAACATATGGGTAGTAGATACTTAAATTAAATTACAGTATGAAAGGTTATCAAATATTTTTAGTACCATTTTGGCAAGTACAGTTTAGTAAATATAAAATATACACCCTGCTACAAACAGCCTAGTAAAACAGATAAGTTAAACCATCAGGTAACGCAACGAGGGTAGATACCAAAAAAAATCATGATTCTTTTCGCTACGCCCTAAAGAAAATGATACAAAACTTACCAAAACAGTTTTATACACTCTATTAAGTCAATATTCACTTGATAAGCCGCATGGTACCAAAAAAATATATATACAATTTTATATTCATCAGTAATCAAAAACATAATACGGCAGATTTAAAATAGGGGTAATTACGTAATAATATTACCTCTAAATACTTATTTTTACAAAATTTACATTAGTCCACAGGAGACTTTATACTGCGATGCTTTAAATAAAAGGGATTATGTATATATTCTCAACATATATTATTCCCTAGTATACTCTGTTATCTCATCTAATATTGTTGTCTGGGGTCATTCAATAGATTCAAACAGGGTTTTTGGTTGCCAAAAACGGATAGTAAGATTAATATTTGACTTACCTTATAATGAGTCTTGCAGGAATACTTTCAGGGACAACAAAATACTTACTGTTTCATCTATATTTTTATTAAAATCTTTAATTTATACATTCAAAAACATAGGGAATCTTGCTTCTAGCGGAGATCATCACTATCACAACACTAGAGGCAGACAAGATATTTATTTAAAAAAACACCATCATGCTTTCTATGAAAAGTCACCTTTATATTTTGGTAGCAGGTTGTTCAATGCGCTGCCTCGGGCTTTGAGGGAGGCCACAAGTGTAAACCAATTTAAAAATAACATTAAAAATATATTAACACAAAACTGTTTTTACTCTGTGGCAGAGTTTGAAACTTATCTGGCTGACAATGCTAGGTGATCTTCTACATCCCTTTCTTTTCGCTATATGCCGTATTAACGGTTGCCTTGAACAGAATAGTATATAGTGTAGTATATAGTGTGGTCCAAATATTTTACCTTTTTAAAATGTTCTGTTTTGTCTTATCTTATTTTATTTTATTTCATTTACTGTGTGTGATAGTATAAGCATGAATATTTTAAAATATTCTTTGTAAACTTTTGACGTGTTCAATCTATTTATTGTAAATAGCCTATGGACAAATAAATAAAACTAAACTAAACTAAACTAAACTAAACTAATAATAATAAATTCATAAATTAACATTTTATATATGCAGTTATAACCAAAAATCGGCGTACAGGCCTTACCCAGAGACAAAATGGAGTACAATCCACCGTAGCACGCGGAACTGAGTGCTTAGGGTGACTATCCTGACGGAGGAGGAAAGCTCTGAAAAGCTACCTTTCTAGATGTGGATCGGCATGGTCCCAAGGTTGTATCGAGGTGATGCGGCTGGACCACCTGGAGTAAGTACCCCTTCAGACTCTATGGTGTTGACGATAGAAACTCATGAGAAGCCACATACATAGGGTTGCATCCATCTCGGGACATCTCTTCGCAAGGAGTAGCGGGAAAAACAGGTACGGGGAATTGCATCCGTCTCACAACATTTCTTTAAAAGGAGGGACAGAAAACCATGGACCGGGGGTTGCATCCACCATGAAACATCCTTTCAACTGTCGAAAATTATTCCTTTACCCGGAAAAAACCCTGTAATACAACAGTACAAATCACTCCAAGAAATTCGGGGAGAATAAAAGCTTTGCTTACCTCATCCCTATTGGAGGGTTACCAAAACGAAAAAACGACCATCGGCCACATTGTGACTTTTGCCACAATCACAAACTAGTATGTTCAACTTATAAAACGAGGGTTATAACTAACGGCCCTCTCTTGCCAAGACTGTTTGGCCAAGATTGTCCCTCACGACCACCTTGTCCTTCCTTAAATTCACCCCAAAAACCTCCCACGACATCAATTTCTTGCCCCTCACAATTGGAACTCCATGTGTCACATTGGACCAATCAAAGCATTCGACGTCAGCCCGAATGTGCGCCGTTCAAAACTCGGCCTCTACATAATTATATTTTGGTTGTTCCCAAAAGGAAACACGATGTTTTGAAATGGCAATCATATTAGGAAATAAGAAGAAAAGAAACGGAAGATTCTCTGGACTTGCAGACACTGTAGCCTTAGAAAAACAAAGTATTCACTTCGTTAATTAGAATTAGTAATCAGTTATTAATTAGTATTTTATTTTAGCTTACAATTAATCAAAATATACTATATACAATTAAAATGGGAGAAACGTGCTACAAGAAAAGGATTTTTTTTTAGAGCAGTTGTTACGTAGTTCTTAAAGTACACGCAATGATATAGGTAATATTCTTAGGAAATGCTAAATTAAACAATGAATACAATACTGTAAATTGATCTTTTAGGGTGAATCAACTCAAGTGCAGAAATAAAATTAAGACATTCTGGACTCGCACAACATTGCGTACCATGGATTTGAACTGTATAGGATAAAAAAAGGAATGCCAAAATGCATAACCTACATCCTTGTAAATCATAAATGCTTGTTATTTGTGTAAGAAATTAATAATTTAATAAAATAAGATTTTATGAGATATTTAGTGTTTGCCTTAAAGTAATGTCAAAATTTTCTACAAAATCATCTTCACCATCTTGTCAAGAAAACCAAATGCACTAAAAGGTAATTTCAAAAACAATGTAGCATTTGAAATGCTACACTGTACAACTAGACTATTGTGTCATATTACATTACATATATATATATATATATATATATATATATATATATATATATATATATATATATATATATATATATATATATATATATATATATATATTCGTATACTTTAACAGACATGATAAAAGTTTAGTGCATATTTCCATAATCCTTTAATTCTGAATAAAAAATTCCTATTAGCTATCTGAATCAAGTTGCAAACTTATCAGTCCGGCCTCTAATGCACTGTCTTCACTTTCTTACAAATCTTCCGATAAACCCATATTTACTGTAAAAACTCGGTGTTCTGGAATTTTTCTAGCGTTGCAAAGCTCATGTTTCGGCAATAACCATGTGTCTTTGACAGTATTAATTCCCGACAACCCTTGTAAGCTCCTGCGGAAAGGGAAATTCCTTAATTGTAAGGCGTTTAACTAACCTTGGGCTTCCACCAGCCCCGACCAATTCCTGGCCGCATTCTCGAGGGGGTCGCTTGGTTTTTGGGCCAAGTCCATTCCTCTGTAACTTACCTTATGTAATATAAGTAAGTTATATGGCTGATTATAGAGGTAAAATATGAGGTGAATAAAGATCTTTTCAAAGTGGTGTTTTAGAGCATCTACCAAGAGATGCTCTTTCTTTATTAGCTCATCTTCATACTTCTCACATGTTGGCAAATATTATATCACTCTTGCTCAGACACCTCCTCAGATTTTTGCCTAGTTAGTGTCTCCGTATCAGGTAATTGAAATGTAGTATTTTGAGATGCTACTCAATTCTTCACTAATGTCCGCTATTTTTCTATAGTGTTTAGTTCCGGGTGATAAGGAGGTAAACGTAACACACAGTGACCACGTCGTTTCAACAGTTCTTGCTGAATTTGGGTCTCCTGGTAATCTCTTTTCACTTAACCAGTTTAGGACTTATTCTTTCTTGGAGGCCGTGGTTGTATTTTTTCGTACCGAGGCAATGTGATACGCCGCATTGTCTATAACCTCTCAGGTCAATTGGGCAATAATTGCTTTTCCACCCATGCCATAAAATTTTCCTGGTTCATGTCGTTGTGATAATCTCCTTTTTTTTGGTACCTGCAAAAACGGACAAGTAAATTATTATAGTTGTATTGTCAGGTAGTTAAATGAGGATTAATAATGGGTATGGTTTATTGATATTTGACTACGAGTATGGTTTCTCATTTGTTTAGGAAATACTGCAAAATTTAATTACCTGATCTAAATATAAGTAATTCGTCTTTCACGAATTCTCTTTCTCCACCAGCATGTACTATGATTAATCGTTGCCCTTTTGAAATTGGCCTCTTTAAACCTTTGTCATTCTCATCATACAAGCATATCTTATCTTGAACATGACTGCTGTGGATATAAGTTTCATCCGTATAAATTATATTGCGGCCCTTATTCCGGTATTTTATCATCTTTTTCAGGAAATTAATTCACTTTATGCGTATATCGTAGGATTCACATAAAACTGTTCTGGCCATATTCTACATTCGGCAACATCGGAGAGGCACTCGCAATAATAAAAGAAGCAATTGATGGGATGGATTTTATTTCGATTCTGATTTGGCCAAAGCAAAAAGCGTGCAACGTTGCCAGTTCATTCAGCACCACTATTTTTATCGTAAAAATCACGCCTCTGGTGCCCACTTTGCAAAAGATGAGAGAGCAGGAAATAATTGCTGTTTTTGTCAGTTATGACGCTCGTGGCTTCTTCTTGCTTGACTCTTACTTTACCCCCCGGAAAATTTAGAATGGTCTTTTTATAAAACCGCTGACGAGGTCATCTAAAATTTTTAGAATTGTTTGGTTTTAAGGAATATTACATGTAGATACATAAAGCAAAAAAGAAAAAAATACTGCACTTTAGTTTTTATGTTACTATTTCTTAGGTAAACTTTAACAAGAAAGTAACATGGTATAGTGAAAGACGCGAATCTCGCTACAAAAAGAAAATTTCGTGACATGTTCAGGAGCTATTTTATCGAAATACGAGTAAATACCGAATATTTTATCTAAAAGTACTTGGCACATGTACGATCATTTCTTGTTTAGCTCATTACAGATCTATACTAAATTTCCCCAAGCAAATTTTGGGGAACGACTAAAATAACTTTCCATATTCCATGAACAGAAATTATCTATCCAAATTTACTCATGTAAAAGCATTTCGCTAATATATCTTGTTTATACATTAACAGTTAATACAGTGCTCCTCCATAAATTATAACAATAGACTCAAACAAGATACTGCGGGGTATTAAAGCAAGTTATTCACTTTGTAATAAACACATTGTTCCCCAATGAACTTTAATTTCCCGTTCGTTTTCGAGACAAAGAACCTTTAAATGAGTTTAGGCATTTTGCAGGACAGTTTTGTTATATTTTGTTTGGTCTTATCTAGGGAAATATTTACACTCACGGACATACGCCGGACGAAGAAATTTTGTTTTTCATATCTATAAAAACAGTTTTCACGCATTCTAAAGGCTCTGGTAAACAATAGCTGCATTGATTTTATGAGAAAATAACGCAATAACGTGATTTTCGATTATAAAACAAATTGAATATTATACAGTGTGTAGCAACAATTAAGCGACAACTTTTAACAGGGTGAAAACTTGACTAAAAACAAAAGAAACAATGAAGGAAATGTCACAAACATAGAGAATAATACAATTTTAATTTTTCCTAATTTTTCCGGTTTATTTTTCACGCTTTGCTTAAATATCATTGAATTGCATTGTAATAAAATATGGACTATTACAATTTATTCGATAGTAATTATTACTGGAATAGTCTAAAATTCTGAACAAAGAAAAAGGTAATAAAATGGCCAAATAACAGATATAAATATTTGTTTTCAAAACTCACGTAAAGGCGAGAGTAAGAGCTTTTAAGAATTTAAAAACCTTTTCACATGAACTTGTCACTAATAAACTATACGACTAAAGGGAAATAAATACAAATTTTGGCATTATATTTCTAGACCCTAAAATGCCGAAAACATGTGGCTATCTACCGCAGCGACTGTACCGGCGTAATTATCGACCCGTTTCTCTAATGGTATAAAAATAGGGAAAATGTCGATTATGTCCTGAAAATTGCAATATATACTCTCATAACCTATGCGATCAAAGTGATTTTTTCCTATTTCACACATATCAAAATGCATATAGGGTGATTCAAAAGTACTTTGACAAACATCAGGAGGTGATTGCTGGCATTATTTTAAGGCGAAAAGTTCATATAAACAATGGTCCTTGGCGGCTTCGTTACGGAGATACAGGGTGTTGAAAAATTAGATGCCGCCATCTTGTCTGTGGGTGGACATTTCCAACAATTTATTTAAGGCAATTTTATAACTGTTACTTATTTATTTAAATAAATAATTGTTATTTTAATAATGTCTGAATGTTTGATCAATTCAAAATAAATGTTTTTGATCAATTTAAAATAATTTTTTTAATATATTTCTATAGCCGAATAAAATAATGATTTACCATTAAACCGTTCCCCGTATGAAAAAAACGCAAGAGATTTTTTTTGTTGCAAATAAAGCAGGGACTCACAAAATGGCACTCACAATAGTTAAAATAAAATAAGTCAGTGGCGTAGCATAGTTTTCACAAAAAATGTTATATGAAAGTTTCGTGCCGACGCCACTGGATAAATTAAAGTACGCGATATACTTTTAAAATGAGTGTCCTTAGGTGCTTATCTCATCCACCGAATTTCATAACACAAGCTCAAAACGTTTAGAAGCTACTTAAAAATTCTTATTTGTTTTTAATTTTTCAACACCATGTATCTCCGTAACGAAGAGGCCAAGGACCATTGTTTATATGAACTTTTCACCTTAAAGTAATGCCAGTAATGACCTCCTGAAGTACTTTTGAATCACCCTGTATATAAAGAAAACAGATAAGTAGCTTAAATAACGGTGATTGGGTTTTTTTCATCACTCTGCAAGTTTAGTTAAGCTAGAAATATAGATATTTCATACCTTTATATGCATTATTATCGGAGAGATAGTGCAAAAATATTATAATTAAGTAATTTCACTAATTTCATTAAAATTGGGAACTCATCGTGACATCTTGTGCCAAATAGCTGAAACTTAACATTTAGTCTTTGTGGACATGCAAACCAAAGAAATAGAGAGATCTCTGGGGTCGCTTCTTTTAATTGGTCAGAAACTTAAAGGACGTACTCTCAGAGGGATAACGAGGGCTATCATTGGTCATAGGGTAAAAAGGGTAGATTCTATGGGGAGGAATGAAGAAATAGGTGGTACCCGTAGGTTACATTTAAGTTAAAAAAGATATTCAAAAGCAGTTCATAATCAACGTCCGATCTAACTATATATTTTTTTAGTGTTCTAACTGTTGATCAGTTTCTCCTATAAAAATTGTGCTCTTAGTTATTTTCTTCCAAATTTCAAATAATCTATTTTAAAGTGTAGTGAATATTTTTGGGTGAGATAATTTGGCAGTTTGGGCCTGACCAACCCGATTGGGGAGTTTTAATCTTTATAATTCGTGGAGATTATCAAAGAAGCCTAGAGTTTTCTTTAAAGTTTCACTTTTCTTTTGACTAATAATTTTATCCAGTTAGCATTGATAAACTTTATTCTTTCGTATTCAATTAAGTAGACGCCTGTCTATATCTCTTCTCCTGTTTTAATTTAATCCAAATTAATTATTTTATTTTACATTAGTTTAAAGTTCACCTTTGTAAAGTCAATTTCTATTTTATTTTTGTTAATAGAGTTTAAGTGTTTTCAGACACAAGTGTTTTATTTGCTGAACAAAAGAGACTATAATTGAGGAGCCCCATTCAATATGGGGACATGCGCTCGGCCTGGCCCGGCCGGACCCAACCCAACCCTGAATGTATGCAATCCAACCTTTGTGCGTAGCGTTTTAGAAACAATTAAAAAACAATACCTTAACGTTGATTCTCAGCAAACTTCCAGTGGGAAAGTTGTTCCTTATAGTCTAAAGAACAATCGTGCGAAGGCACGAGATATTTTGACAAAAAATAAACAAATTAGAGCAGGTTTAATCCAACGTTGCGCGCCGCGTGTACATTTCGATGCGTGCGTAATAATGTTCGAACATTACAGAAGATAATTGAACGTTTAAAATATGACACAGTAATTGTAAAAAAGTGTTACAAGAGTAAAAATTGTTTTATTAAAATTATATTATCAAATATAAATTTTTCTTAACACAAAGCATTTTAATACAAAGGATTTTTGATATGAAACATTATAGCATTAATTTTTAAAACGTAGGAAAAAATGCATCATAATCATTTCACTTTTTTGGGCTTACTGCCTTGAACAGCTGTGTTTTGAAAAAGGTTTTCATAAAATTTGCAACCTTCAGGACTAAGATATTTAACAAAAGTTTTCAAATCATTCAGTTTTTCGCGAGAAATTCCGACATCTTTAGCAAGCGACGATTTTTCTAAATTTTCAAAAGTGGTTACTTTCTCGAGAATAATACTCGTAGGCTTATAACTGTAAAAGACGTCAAGCCATTTGCAAAATAATTGATTTTGACCACTTTTGAAATTAGAGGTATGTAGTTTATTCTAAACACAAATTAACTTACCTTGCTATTGCTGTGAGTGATTTGTAGGCCTACAAAGTTCCATCATATTATTTTATTATTTTTAAAAATAATTATACTAGCGGCTTAGTTATATTACCGGGCTTTATCCGATGATGAATCTTTATGTAAAATAAAGTCTTTGAAAGCTCAAAGACTTTATTATTCGGTAAATTTTGGAAAAAGAAAGAAGTCAGAATATGCGAATTTTTCATCAGATTTTTTACACTGAGATTCCTTGATTATATTTTACAGGTCTCTTCTCGATATACTTATATACGTTTCTGATGACTGAAATTAAATAAACGCATTCCTATTAAATTCTGCAAATATTTGAAATTTACGATTACGAGAATGTCTTTTATTACAAATTCGATAAAATTTAAAGGTGGAAGGAAGTGGTAAAGAAAAATATTGTATAGTAAGCACTATACAATATTTTTCACAATATTTTTCTTCTGCAAATGCATTTTAGAATATCGGTTTGTTTACGTATTTTAATGTATTAAAATAGGAAGTGTCAAAATTTGGCTAAAATGCAAGTTTTTGTTGCGAGATTGGCAGGATTCTGGACCAATTTCGGCTTGAAATTTACCGGGCAAGGATTTTAGGAACCTTATTCTTTGGGTACAAAGACATTTCATTTCATAAATTAACCATTAAATACCACTTTTATCCATTTTCCGATGACGCTACAAGGCGTCAATGAAGCACAGTGGCATCGAAAAATTTATTATATTATCCAAAAATATGCATTTTATTTCCTTACCATGAGCGTGTATACCTTTGGACCTATATATTAATTATTATTAAATAATTTTGATTTAATTTCAGGGATACGAGTTGATTCGGACCATTTTAAAGTAACCAGAACGATTGGAAAATAGATTTCATAACTGTCGGCATGTGGGTGATTGTATATATGTACCGAGGGTGTCCGAGAAGTCTTTGTATGTGCAACTATCTCTGCTGTTAGCACGAAGATACACTTAATTGAGTCGGGTTTTAAGAAAATCGAAAATATTTATATTACCTTGTGTCGTGTGGTATTGTGTTTGTATGTATGTATACAGGGTGTCCGAAAAGTCTTTGTATGCCAAAATATCTTTGTCATTAGTGCGAAGATAAACTTAATTGAGTCGGTTTTCAAGAAAATCGAAAATATTTAAATTACTCTATCGTGTTGTGTTGTGTTTGTATGTATGTATACAGGATGTCCGAAAAGTCTTTGTATGGGCAAATACCTTTGATATTTGTACAAAGATAAACTTAGTTTAGTCGGATTTAGATAAATTAATCGTTAATTAGCTTTTAATTAAAAAAAATATCAACTACACGCTTAAAAATGTATTATGATATAATATCATATTTGTTGAAGCACTGCTATTATTTTCATCGCAGATGTAAGTACTTAAGTCAATCTTCCAGGGTTGCCGTATCACGCGTTAAACATTATTTTTAGGAAACATACTTCGATGTTGCTTTAAGCGTTAATATAATTAGGATCATTTTAACATATTTTATAATTTATTGATTCCGGGATTTAAGTGCCCAATTCCGTGATTTATCGGGACTGAATTTTAAACGAGAATTCGGGATCCCGGGATTGAAAGCCCTAGTTAGTGCTTGGGCTTGTAGTCAACGTGGGCGGTCGCAGATAAAAAGAATTCTTAAAAATAATTTATCTAAAATATCCTATAATGCGAACCATATTTAAGAGAGAAAACATTTGTTTATTACTCTTTGTTAATTTAATGATATTAAAAGTTTCTTTCAACAAAGAGTCTAGGACTGTATGTGATCAGACATGGAGTTGCCAGGTTAATATGTTACATTTTTCGGAGCAACGGACTTAAAATACACATAACGGACTGATTTTTTTTATATTTTTAAAAAAATTTTAGGAAATGTACATTGGGTCCAAAATAAATTGTTGTTACCTTGAAGTGGCTCTGTATGACTGTACGTTCTGCTAAATAATTTATTAATGGACCAAGTCCCAAAGACTAGTCACTAATTGTGTTTTTAAATTATGTTAGTTTAGCGTTGTTGTAAAGAAAAATAAGGGTGTCAAAGAAATCGTGACTACCGAAGAAAATATCCAATACATTTTTTAAATAACAAAATGCCAAGTCTGATACATGGTTATATTTATATAGAGGGGCAGGGGCGTTCAAAAAAGGAAATATTAATTTTTTTGTATAGTTAAAAACAATGGCATCAAAAATAAAAAGAAAGTTTGAACTTTAGGTTTTTCTCAAATATCTCCAAAAATATTCGGAATACTTTTGATTTCTGGTTACCCTAAAAATTATTAAACTCGTATACTGTACACTCGGATGTTCCAAATTTAAATAAGTTGCACCTAAAAATATGAGTAAAATAAATAAAGAAAAACCAAAAGAATATCAAAGTTGTTAAACAGTGTATATGCACAATAAAGCGTTTTTGTTTATGTGTGAATAAGAATGTTTTCCTTATTTTTGTCAAGGAAACACTGGTAAGAGTAAAATATTGCAAGGCTTTGTATATAAGACTCTAAAGCGTATCTTATAATTCAGAGAATGGAATAACAAATGTGAGCAAACCGGAGCATTAGCAAGGGAAACAATTACAACGAAATAATAATGCAGATTACCTCGAATTTACTGTTGTAAAAGACGACCTTAAAATCACTGAGCTCATAAGGTTAAAGAACAAAATGGTTTTACAATAGTGATATAAGCAGGGATGAAGAAATCTCTCTTTTTTGCCGAAACTCTCCAGCTGCCCGAATACCCAGTTAAAGATGCTTTAAAGCTGCTACTTTACAACGCGTAACTTATTTGTGAACTAAAAAATATAACCCCTGTATAATGTGAATTATGAAAATTAGATCTTTTACAATTTTGCACTAATATATGTTTTTTGTTTCAGAATTTAAAAAACCAAATTATGACCACCAACCTATGGGTGGAGCAGGTAAGAAATAAATATATTAATAAAATATACTTTACATATTTGAAGGCACGATATACGAGTATGATATCTTTTATATGCCCACACCCAGGTTAATGCGACCTCCATTGCATAATTTGATGACACGATACCTATACTGGTAAGACACATGCATATACTTAATAAACAGGTTTGTTTACCGGTATCAATCAAACACTGAAAGTACCGTGCAGGTGAACAGAGATGGGTGCAGAGACTAATAGCAACTATGTTGTTTTTCCAATGGTTGAAGTAATTATGACGACAATGACTTATACATGTACCTATATCTGGTTACCTGAGCCTAGAATAACAATCTAGTGTAAACGATATATTAACCAAAACGTGAAATCATATGAGATGCACTGAGTCCTTAAATTTTGTAATAGGTATGTTTGGCATTAACAATTTGTATAACTTGAACATATGCATTGAAATATAACAATCTTGAATGCTTTAAAAACAGAAAGAATTAAAATACACTATTTGAACCATTGCAACTACAAATATACAGGGTATTATGAAAATGGTTTCATATACTGCTACTCCTTGGGTTATCTAGAGACATACTCAATACTTTCTTTTTGCTATAAAATGTAAAATTTTCTCAAAAACCGATACGCACGCTTGTAAACTTTGTCCCCGTACGACAAGCTGCGATGTTGCCACAATCTAATTTTTTGTTTATTGTCGAATCAAAAGTGCCTGAATTTTGTTTTATTTTACAGCTCGGCGTGTAATCAATGTTAATTTATTACAACTAGAACAAATTCAAAATGTATCGTCTTTTTACTCATAATTGTCGAAAATAGGTATTTATTCTTGTAGTTTTTTATTGTGCCAACTAAATGAGAAATCCAAAAATCACTAGTATTTGGGTTACTGGAAATGCCAACACAAAAGTGTTACGTTAGACAAAGCACAATACGTTGTTTCCAACCTACTTACTGAACTTTTTGGACACTGTTAGCACGTTGATGGACAGTACTGCAATAGACAACTTTAATGTGATATTACTGGACACTCACTGCTAATGCAGTAATTATATTTCGCAACAAATTATATGATAAGTATTTTAATTTTATAGTCAGTAAACTTTTGCAGTATTATATTTCAACCGGTCAGTTCTTTAAGATATGGTTGATAAAAATAATAAATTGTCAGTAAAGTTAATAAATGGTCAGTAAAATTAATAAACAAGCAGTTAAAAACTAAATTGTCAGTACTATTAGTAAATGGTTGGTAAAAATAATAAATGGTCAGCAAAATTAATAAATGGTCGGTAAAATTAACAAATAAGCAGTAAAAATAATCAATTGCTCGCACCGACTTGGAAAACTTTTTTGTGCGAACAGTGGATCGGAGGGCACCCTAAGGTTGGAACAGGGTTAGAACCTGGTTAGGGGCCCTGACAAGTCTCTTTCCTCATAGGCGAAGAGGGATCGGTGCGCCAGGTTGTTGGTTGGGGTCCTTTTCGGCGCGTATTTCCATTCTATACATGGCCAGAACGCAGCCATAGAAAACTGCTCCTTTTTTATGGCTGCTCACCCGACCTGAGCAAAAAGGTGGTCAGGTTTGCTCAGTTTTGATTGATATAGATACATATATATCTATATCCAGGCCCGCGCCGTACATAAGGGCAAAGTCGTGTGGTGCACGACGGCACCGAGGCGCCGAAGGCGCCGAAAAGCCTTAAAACTCAAAAGTAAAAAAAAGATAAAGCAACAAACAACATTGTCAAAACAAAATTTATAATGATAAAAAAAACAGTAAGGAATTGCTAGCTATTACATTGTTTTTTATTTGTTTATTATTTTATTTTTACTCTTTGAGACGAGGGAACCGAATTTCTCGAAAATAATATATTTTCCAAATGAGAGTACGCAATAATAGCATTTATTCGATCGAATACGTAGCATGATATCATGAATTGTGTAAACTCAAACAAATCTGATTTTATTCATGTTTGAGCTTGAAATTTGGCTTGCAACGAGCCAACGAGCGGACAAGCGTTTTTTTCCTGTCTGAGCTTGCAATGTACGAAACTTTATATATTAAGCGCTGCATCGGTCGCGATTTCATTTGTTGCCAGATGCTCGATCGATAATTAACTTAGCGAAGTGAAAAGGTGCATGGGGTAAAAGATATCTGTTTTTGAAACTTTAGTTTTTTGTAGTTTTACAGATTTGTGTTTTGTGTTGTGAATTAAGGTGAGTTCATCTAAAATTTATTTTTTATTTTAGATTTATTAAAATATTAAAAGCCAAAAACTTGCATCTCAAAAATCATTTTATATTTGATTATATAAACATCATTGTTAATTGAAGTAAATTTAAACAGAATAATTGATAAGATAAGCACTAATATAACTATTTATAAAAATTTATAAATTTTGAAATAAGTAATGTTGAGAAAATATTTTCGAGTTTGAGTTTGAGACGTCAAAACATTTCCATTTTTCATGAATAATTTGTCAAGTTGTTTACTTACGTACGTATTAATTTCTTTACAGTATACAGGATGTCAGAAAAAAAGAAGAAATTGTCTGGATACCAAAATTTGATGAATAAAAGAAAAAGAGAGGAAGAACTGGAAAAACATGTCAAAATTACGCATTTTTTTTCAAAACCCGAGTCTACTTTGCCAAATATTAATACCAACAATAATACAGCTGAATCCCAATATACTGAACCTGTACTTGAAACAAGTATCAGCAGCAGACAAGAAACTGATCTAGAAAGCAAACCATCAACATCTTGAAGTTCCGCTGATAATGAGAAATCAACACCTTCAAAAATTACCAGAACGGAAAATATGAGTCAACTTTCGAAAGATGCAGCACTATGGCCAAAGAAATTACGTCCTAATAATATGCAAGAATTAGTAGAACGTGGCCCTGCTCATTATCAAAACAAAAAGGATATTTATCCGAGAGATAGTTCGGAGTCGGGGCGTAAGTTTTCCAATAGTTACTTCTTTAGAATTTTACCGAACAAAGAAAAAATTGAGCGTTTTTGGTTGTTGTATTCCGAAACAAAAAATTCACTTTACTGCTTCTGTTGTAAAATTTTTAATGACAGCGATTTGAAATCTGTTCTGAATCTGGTTACAATGACTGGCAGCATTTAAGTGAACATTTAAACATTCATGAAAAGAGCAAGTTACATATCGAGAATGTTCTAAAATTGCTAGATCTTTCTAACCGTTTTAATAAAAATGAAATAATTGATTCTGAAATTCAAAATGTAATAAACAGAGAAACTAAATACTGGCAAGCTGTTATAGAAAGAATTTTCTACGTGATTCAGTTTTTAGGTGAGCAAAATTTAGTTTTTCGTGGAAGTAGTAATAAGTTGTTTGAGAAAAATAATGGTAACTTTTTAAAATGCATAGAAATGATTTCCAAATTCGACCCGATTATGTCAGAACATACAAAACGCTCTCAAATAAAAGATCACAAAAACTATCTCGGGGATAAAATACAAAATTAAGTAATCGACTTGATCGGTGAAAATATCAAATCCAAAATTTTAGAACTAACTAAAAAGGCAAAATATTATTCCATATTATTAGACTGCACTCCTAACTCTAGTCACCAAGAACAAATTTCAGTTTGTATAAGATTTGTTAATTTAAAGAACACGGGAATTAGTATAGAAGAACATTTTTTATTATTTTGTCCTATAGATGATGTGTCGGGTAAAGGCTTAACAAAGTTTCTTTTGTCGGCGTTAGAGAAAGAAGGCTTAAATATCAACGACATGCGGTGTCAGGGTTACGACAATGGGGCAAATATGCGTGGTAGGCATAATGGTTTACAAAAAAAAATTTTGGATTTGAATCCGCGAGCTTTCTTTGTTCCTTGTTGCAATCATAGCCTAAATTTAGTCGTCAATGATGCCGCAAAATCGAATACTTTGAGCATCAATTTTTTTTCTTTAGTTCAAGAACTGTTTGTATTTTTTTCAGCTTCTACTAAACGCTGGTCAATTCTGAAATCTAATTTATCTAATGTAACAAATTTGACTTTAAAACCTTTATCGGATACTCGATGGTCTAGTAGAATAGACGCAATAACTCCTTTAAGGTATCAACTTGGGGAGGTTTATGATGCTCTGTTTGAAATAAGCGAAGGCAACTTTGAAAATAACGTAAAAAATTTGGCTGCATCGTTGGCCAAAAAATTGCAAAATTTTGAGTTCATTTGCATTCTTATATTGTGGTATAATATTTTAAGTAAAGTTAACATTGTTAGTAAAATTATTCAAAAACCGAACTTTGATGTTGCTCAGTGTTATAATCATTTAAATAATTTGAATAATTTTTTGAAAGGTTACCGCTCTGATAAAGGTTTTAATGATCTTTTGATTGATGCTAAAGAAATAGCATCCAGCTTAGACATAGAACCTAAATTAAAAAAATAAAGAGGTCTAAAACCGCGAAAAATAAAAAAAAACATTTTGATTATGAATGTGACGATGAACCGATCCAGGACGAAACTTTAAAGTTCAAAGTTGATTGTTTTTTTAATGCTCTAGATGTAATCATAACATCAGTGGATGAAAGATTCAAATTACTTTCTTCTTACTCTAATAATTTCGCGTTTTTATGGAATATTGATAAATTTAAAAATTATTCTGAAAACGAACAATTAGAATTATGTCAAAAAGTAGAAAATTTATTAAATGACAAAACTCGCAATGAACGAGAAATAACTGCCGTGGAACTTGTTAAAGAATTGCAATATTTACAAAATTTTGATGAAAAAGTTATTACGTCTCCAGAAGAAACTTTAAATTATATAACAATTAACAACTTAGCGGATTCTTTTCCTAATACGAGCATAATACTTCGTATTTTATTAACAATGCCGGTTTCGGTTGCTACCGCAGAACGATCTTTTTCAAAACTCAAAATAATAAAAAATTATTTAAGATCGACCATGGGGCAAAACCGACTAAGTAATCTTGCTATCATTTCAATAGAATCGGACCAGCTAAAAGAATTAGACACCGAAGATTTAATTAAACAATTTGCAAAAATTAAAGCACGAAAAGCTCAATTCACTTAGCTAAAATATTAATAACAATACCTAATACCTCGAATTAACCTTAAAAAGGTGACATGTTGCATTATTAAAATAATATATTGTTTTGTTTTTATTTGTCGATCAGTTTCGTCCTGTGATATATAAACGAGTATTTTTTATGTTTTAAATATTTTTTTTATTTCTTGTGCTTTTGTATCATATATTACATTTGAAACTAAAATACAAAAATTTTGAGTTGTAATACTGTTAGAATATATTTCTGTTTTCTATAACTTTATAATTATGTTATGTATCTCAATGAGAAAATACTTGTATGGCTTGTACTTGTAAAATATAAAAATAAATTTATGAATATACTTTTTAAAATTATTGTTCAATAGTGGATAATAATACCTAACTTAACCCGTATCTGTAGTCACATATGAACGTTGAACGAATTTGGGGCGTTATTTTAAATTTGCACAAGAGCGCCAAAAGTGCTAGGCGCGGGCCTGTCTATATCAATGAAAACTGACCAAACCTGACCACCTTTTTGCTCAGGTTGGGTGACCAGCCATAGACAACGAGCAGTTTTCTATGGCTGCGTTCTGGCCATGTATAGAATGGAAATACGCCTCTTCGGCTCGTATTATTACTCATCCTAAAAATATTAGGTATAGTGCGGTTAAAATAAGGCACACTTCATACCTTTTATACTGTATTTTTGAAGATTTTTACTGGCCACTGCGTACTGACCATTTATTAAATTTTACTTACCACTGTAATAAAAATACTTACCATATATTATAAATATACTGATCCTTTTGCAATATTTTACTAATTTTTCATAATGTTATAATGTACATAATGCATTAAATACTGATCGATTTATTATGACCCATTATATTTCCCCCTTAAAAAGTCACTTCTGCTCTAGCAGTATGTTTATCCATTGTAATCCATATCTATTTATGTTTACTGTCCCCCGGCAACTTTATAAAACTTTGGCCACTGTCACAAGAGTCTAGGGGGTGGGTGCAACTTTTTATCCCGGGCTTCCGCATGCGCAGAGGAAGGAACAGAGTGGACAATGAGCATGCACCAACTTTCAAACTCGATTAGTTTTTTGCTCGGAACATTTAAAAAGAACCAAAAATGATCCTGAGCAACCCTAGATCTGAGCAAAGCTGTCCAAGAACGTATTTTATTTCTCAAGCAAAACATAATTTTTAGGTTAAGTTACCTAGACACGATTAATTTTTTGCTCGGGACCTTTAAAAAAAGACAAAACAAAATTTTTATCGAGGAAGGAGTGCTAACCCGTTTCCAATACACCTTTTAGAGCCGATTTCCGAATTTTTTATAATATTTTAAGTGACAAAAATTTAAAAAAAGGTGCAGCCGAGCACGGATTCGAACCAAGACGTCTGGGTCAATGAGCGGATTCTATACCACTGCACTATGTGACTGATGCTAGGAAATCGGTAAACTTATTAACAAGTGCATCATTAATTATTTTTTGAGGTTATTACGCATGCGGAAGCCCGAGATAAAAATGGTAACCCATCCCCTAGACTCTTTAGCCACTGTCCCTTTAGAGCAGAAATTGTTCTTCTTAGTGACACGTGTTTGTGTTGCTATGGAAGGGACTGCAATATTGCAGTCACGGCTGATTTAGTTTACATGTGATCAGTTGTGTTGTGTCCCCCGAGGAGAACACACGCAGAAACCTGCATTATGCCCTACTTATTTTGAGGTTTTTCTTGAATAACAAGATTTTATATTATTTTCGGTTTTGTTACTTAGAATAAAAAGTATGTCCATTTATTTCAAATTATTCATTTACTTGCAAAAAACATACACTGCAATAGCAATAATACTGTCACAGAAATACACTTAAATTAACTGCTATTGCAGTATCACTGTCCCCTTATATCACAAAATAGTTATGTGATGGGTCACAACTGCTATAGCAGTATAGACCTTTGACCACGTGATTCGCCTTTAAATGACCTTATTATTACCTGATTTAAATATCATGATAATCGATCCACTAGTTCCTGACATATGGCAGTGACTTTCTGAGGTCATCCGCCCATAATCGACTGTCCATCAACGTGTTAGCTAGCTACACGCGAACCAATTTTATGGCATATCCGCGTTTACCAGACATTACTCCTCTCGATTTTTATTTTTGGGGTTTTTAAAAGGCCATTGCTGTGCCACCTGAACGCGAAGTGCCATTTTAGTATGTTAGGTATGTTAATCGATCCATGATAAATTAAGGAATTCCAACATCAACTTGAGACTATCGATATTACCAGTGATGTTGCTGGAAGCGAAAAATTCGGTATTTAATCCGCTCTATACATATACAAAATGCTGATTAGAAGGACTTTTTTGTCGCAGTTGTCAGGCAATTTAAATAAAATTTTATACTGTAACGTAATTTTGTTTCATGCGTTTTCCGTTCCAATAATTCATGTACACCAAACAAATTGGGAAAAAATAAATCGAACGAGACAAAGCTAATTATTATGCCTTCGTAAATGCTAGTTATTGATGGTGTTGACGGTGTTAAATGTGAAAATTTATTTTTAAAATTTAACAGTGCCACGCTCTATTCCGCACAGAAGAAGAATTTTACTTCTACTTACTTACCCTTCATAATTGAAAATTCTAAGTTCAAAGAAAAATTTAAAAAAAATAGAATTATTGAAAAGTTCCTAAATCAACTCACGTAAAGAGTTGAGGTGAATGGGAGAGGCTTGCGCATGCGTGCCAAAAAAAATGCCCTAGCTCCAATGCCGGAGAGAGGGGTGGATTAATAAGGGCGCCACTGTTTTTAAAGCCGGGTTAAAAACAGAAACCCTCCTAGATGGTGTTGGGACCTCGCTTTCAGCTCACTCACTCACATAAAGTTACTATGTTATGCATAAAAAAAATCCAAGAAACTGCGCTGTCTGGTGAGGCAAATAAAACACTACCTTTAAAACAAATTTACAAATATATTTACACTCTAAAGGGAAATAGCTGGTCGCGTGACCACTTTTTTACAATTTATTTACCAAAAAAAAGGGTCATGTATAAATTTATTTAACTCAAAAAAAAATCAAACCCTGAGGGGGAAATTAAAGGAGAAATGTAGAGATTCGAATCGATTCGACTTTAGACGCTAATGATAGTTATTATAAATATAGACGTTATATACATATATATATATATATATATATATATATATATATATATATATATATATATATATATATATATATACAGTATGTCCACGGATAGAGGTCACAAGAGGACAAATGGACAAAAAATTTCATTGTTCGAAAAAAAATCATTTTTGGTAAGCTTCTGCTTCTTAAAAAAATACGGTCTACGAAGAAAATGTTTGACTTTTTTATACAGGGTGCTCAAAAAATACAAAAATAATAAATTATGTCAAGAGTAAACTATCTTTATTTTTCATTTTAGAACAAAATGATAAAGACAAAAAATATTTCAAATTCCAGTCAAAATTTAAATTCAAAATATCAGCTGAATATTTTACTTTTTATTTTTGTGTTATAATTTTATCAAATATTGCTGTACCTACGTTTTCTAGGTAATTTTTGCCTTGTCCACCTCATCTCACTATCTTTTACGACAAATGTCAGAAAATTTCAAATGTTTGCAACAAAATTTAAAATATTTGCAAAATTTAAAATTTTTGCATCAAAATTTAATTTGCAACAAAATTTTAAATTTTCTGATATTTGTCGTAAAAGATAGTGAGATGAGGTGGACAAGGAAAAAATTACCTAGAAAACGTAGGTACAGCAATATTTGATAAAATTATAACACAAAAATAAAAAGTAAAATATTCAGCTGATATTTTGAATTTAAATTTTGACTGGAATTTGAAATATTTTTTGTCTTTATCATTTTGCTCTAAAATGAAAAATAAAGGTAGTTTACTCTTTACATAATTTATTATTTTTGTATTTTTTGAGCACCCTGTATAAAAAAGTCAAATATTTTCTTCGTAGACCCTATTTTTTTAAGAAGCAGAAGCTTACCAAAAATGATTTTTTTTCGAACAATGAAATTTTTGGTCCATTTGTCCTCTTGTGACCTCTATCCGTGGACATACTATATATATATATATATATATATATATATATATATATATATATATATATATATATATATATATATATATATATATATATATATATAGTACGGTTATCAATCCAGATTAATAATAATAATAATGAAAAGTTGTCTGTAGGGGTGTCGCACAGTGGTGAGGCCTTATGTAAGGATCCGGCCAAAACCTATGAGCCTTTGTATGTTAACGTTTTTTTCTATTTTTTGCAATGTTTAGGAAACAGATTAATGAAACATCATTGTCGGATGTGTTTTTTTGTAAATTTGTAATATATGGGGTAAGTATTCAGTATTTTGATTTTATGATGTATCATTGAGGACGGCAAGAAAATTTCACCTATATTAAAATTGCGTTCTAAATAAATGCTAATTGAATTTCTAGTAACTACTTTTAATGGCAATGAAACAAAATTTTACCTTTTACAAAATTATTAAATCAATAGTTCTTTGGCTTCCTGTTCCAAATCTAAATGAGCGTTAGTTTTTATCCATTGATGTCTTAAGCTGGTTAAATACGGATCTGAAGACACGAGCAATGAATGTAAAACATCTTCATTTGTAGCAGTTCGCGAGCACTTCCGGGAGAACATTTCACGAAATCTTTTAAAGTCTTTATTTCGCGCCTCGGCTGCTTCCTCACTAAGTTGCCCAATAGGAAGGCACGCAGACTTAATTATCCCAGTACCGTGGAGAAGTATTTGATGGACAGATGACGGCATATAATACCAATTATATTTTTCTACAAACAACTCTGCTGTACTTTGTAAATACAATTCAAGTTTCTGGAGCTCTATAGCTTTTCCGCACGTTAAAACTTGTAAAATGATAGAGAATCTTTTGATCAGTTTCATATCAACCCCTGTTACTTCTGCTACTATCTCTGGATTCCTGAAAAATCTTCTAGCAGTGTTGCCATCATTGGAGCTCCCACTACCCTGTCGAGGCACATCAACAACTATCCCTAGTCTGCGTTTAAGTTCATTTTGAATTCTTTTTTTATTTATTTTACTGATTCTTTTTCGGCAACTGACCTAGCACTCCACTTTTTAAATTCCAGTTTATAAGAGATATTAAGAATGCACTCCATGAAACGAACTAGAGCATGCAAACTAGACAGACCATATTTATAAGAGTCGACTTCAATTGTTTTTGTCCGTATTTTTGGCAAATTATTCATTTCTCTTGGCTTGGCCTTGCATAATGGACAATATGCAGCTGAGGAAGTTTCTGTCAAAACTTGGCGTACTTTTCCGTCCACCATAGTAAAAGCTAAATTATGTGAAATTTGAACGTGTCCATTTCTTGTGGATATCTCTGTCTCATTTAAATTTTCAATTTCATTTTTAAATCTCTCGGCAACAATTTTAGTAAGTTCAGGAGTTTCTTTTGAAAATTCGAAATATATTGGCCTGCAATAATTAGTTGACGATGGATGAGGATTTTGCCAAACTAGTGTATTATTTACAGAAACAAGTTGTAGAGGAACTAGCGATGCCATAAAAATAGATTCATCTATAACACTTAAGTCGCTAAAGTTTTGTTTATAAGTACTGTTTCCCGAAGAACCATCACAACCATATTTAGTATGCAATACAAATGTTTCTGAACCGCTTTCAATAACCTTCTCTAATACATTAGGAATTTTTAGTAAGCGTGTTGTAGTATGATCTAATAACTGTTGAATTGGAATGGAAGCTCCCTTCTCGTTAACTTCTATAGATTCTGGATAACATTCAGCTTTTGCCTTGAAAATTTGATTATAGCTAGGGAAAATATCAGCATTTTTATCTGCACACTGTTGACGTATACAATTGTACTGATATCTTGATAGTTTGACATTTGTAACTAATGCTAAACCTTCATCTCTTGAAAACTTTTTAACCATATTCTGAGAAAGACGAAGTTTAAACTCACTTGCTCCAAGATATAGTGCTTCCTGAATCAAGGCTGCCTCCTCTCGTTTTCCTTCTGCCCTTAACTTTCGCATCAAAAGGCCTTGTAGTTCTAAGAGTGTCATATCACACGATTTTTCTAGATTAGATAACTTTCTTCTCTTACTTCTTTCCGAACTATCTCTAAGATCCTTTGAAGGTCTTCCGCCAGTATCTTTTAAGACATTACCAGTTTTTTTAACTGTTAACTCGCCCATCAACCAATTATTAAATTTTTTATAAAATTCATCTTTCATCCTTTTAGCCTGCTTCCATTTTTGCCTAAACTGAGACAAAAATGTTTTCTGGATGGTATGCTTTACATTTGCAAAATCCGTTGGAGATAACTGAAAATCTTCTTTTACACGAGAAAAAAACTCTTGTTCATTACCACTAGTAATAAAACTATCGGAAAGATATTTTCTACTTATAACAAACATATTTCAAAACGAAATACAGCACAACAATACTACTTTGATAGTATTTACAACAATACGACGCCGCGAGTTTGATTTTGTTTTACGTTAGACATAGCCAACAGCCTACTTGAACAATTGCTATTGCAAGCAAACCGGCAACTTTCGGCAGCCAGAATATTTTTTATAAGAATAAGGATAACACAACGTTTGTTTTTGGCCATAATGTAAAACTTCGGCAGCCTTCGATAGTAAATTTTTTCGATAGTGAACTTGAAACAACGAAATTTTGTGTAAAAATTAACACTTCAATATTTATTAGTGTTTTAGATAAAAATAAAAATGTTTCGATTGCGGTATGTTATTTTTTAAGAAGTACAAAGGTTCATTTAATTGAGAAATCAGAAAAACAGTTATTGCATAAAACTTACGTTCATCAAATTTAGGAAGATAATGGTTCATTTCTTTCGATGTAAATTTAATTTCGAGAACAAATTTTTCTGTCTTGGCATTTTATACTCAAACACAAGTCAAGTACAGTTTATTTTTGGAATTAGGTGTTTCTTATACCCGTAGATATTACAACTTCGAATATAAAATACCTGTACAAAAATTTACGGGCATATAATTTGTGAGGTTCTGGCCACTAAATAGCATTAAGCTTGCCACTGTGTGTCGCCCCTGATGAAGGTATCTGGGCTCAAGGCTGGGATGGCCTAGTCTGCTTTTGTCGACTCCCAGCTAAAGACTTGTGGGGTGGCCTCCCAGTAAGAAGACGTTGCCCAGTGAAAGACGTTGTCTCCCAGCAACAAGATTGTTGTCTCCCAGCAAAAAGGGTTCTCGGAGTCTCCCAGTAAAAAGACCCTGTCGATTTTGTGTCGGGTATAAATCAACATGTTCGCTGTCGTCCTAAGAACCGATGAAAAGACGTCGTATCTCTTCTACAAATAAACTCAAAAACGGTCTCCCTAGACCACAAGGTAATGCCAAAATGGCAAATAACAAAACAATGCAGAAGAAATTAGTTGTACCGCATTCACGGATCCAAATTTTTGGGTGTCTTTCAATAGACTTCAGAATAACCGTAGTGTAGACGACGCGATGTGTTTGTGAAAAAGCAACCCGGCTCCTCGTGCCACGTCCACCTTCCCAAATCGTATCGATTTTTTGTCCCCAACGTGACGACACAACGGGGTTGTTTCTAAGTACACTTCGGTACACAATCAGGTACATTTCCGAAGGCTTTGGTTCGATGGTATTCCCTTCAACGCATTGGCACGATGTTCTGCCAGTAAAAGTTAACTTAACCAATGAACAACGGCAATATACCAACAATCAAATACATTTTTCCGTATCCATAAACAGACAAGTCATTATTATTTAGTACAACTGCATCCAACTTGGTACAATTTTACTGGCACTAAAGACAGACGCACAGAAGAACATTAGAAACCTCGAAGGCGAAACCCCGAGGTTCAACTTGCGCTCCCTAGGTGGCATGGGCACAAACGAAAATTAATTGTTGAAAAAGGGATGTCATCCCTTACCTATTTTAACCAAAAATTAGGAAATACGACCTTAAATAAATAGCAGCTTCTAGACTCGTCCTAATTACTAGCGAAATAAGACAAAATGGGCAACTAACATAATCGGAACTCAAAATCCAATACCTCGTCTGACCTCTATCGTCCAACTCATAAAGCTGTAACAACTGAATCCCATATTTTCTATTTCACGAAACGCCCACCTGTGATTACATGTAGAGACCGATACCGACCACAAGGCGTACAATCAAGAGTACTAGAACTTGAAATAACAGATGCAACGTTACCTGGCTTCGACATTTTCACACGCAACCATAGAGGGCGGCATGACAGAAAACCAAAGTCTACAGGCTTCGAAGAGAATTCCAGCTTCAAATGTCAAAAATGACGTGTTATTTCGTCATGTAAACAAATTCTAATTTATATTAATAGCCAAATATAGTTTTTAGGGCCAAATTCGGACCTATTTCCCTAGGGATTAACTATACAGAATGAGGGAAAACAAGGCTGGATCCAAGCCAGACTAGTGACGGAAAATTTATAAAAATTAAATTGGAGGTTAGGAAAAATTTTGACTAAATGGAAAAACAAACCAAAATAAAACGTTCAAGGAATAAGTGCATATTTTCAAAAAGGTAGGACGAAATCTTAAAAATCAACTAATCACTGCGACTGCTATCATAATAATATTTTAATTTCGTATGACAAAAACAAACCGTAACAACTCCCCCTCTCCTACGAAAGGAGGGAAATTTTCTCAAGAAAATTAGCCGACAATAAGTACTCCAAAAATCTACAGTATTTACAAGGTAAGGCAAAAATTAACTCTAGAGCTCCGGGGGTATTCCCCTAGGAAGCAACGGAAGAGAGTGGATCGCTACTAACAAAATATATACTCACACAACCATAATAAAAACTAAACCAAAAAGAAACTCTGACATGACATGACTGGTCTGAGTGTTTCTGACGGCAGCCACCATTTCCGCACCGAAAAGTCAACTGTGCCTCAATGGTATAGTGGCCATATAGACCAAAACTGGGAACACTTGTCCCCAGCTCCGGAATTTCCACCAAGGTCATAAGACACCCGTACTCATCATATCAGCTCCAATAAAAGAAAATAAGGAAATAAGATACTAAAGGTATGGTCTGGGTTTAGCAAAAACATCCTAAGTTAAAGTTAAAGATTAAGTTTTAAAAGAGAAGTAAGACAGTGACAAGCCAAACCGGGTTCGTAGATCGTGGCACGCTTGACGGCAGCCAAACACCTCAGCACCAAGAAAACCAAATGTGCTTTTTATAGTGTAGGGCTCCGTAGATCGGTCCGGATTTGAAACCCGAGCAACCGAAATTTCCGCTAGGCCAAGCATCGCCATGGCCGACAACCCTAGCCAACCAAAATTAACCAACAGAAGAAATCAAAAGAAAATTTATGAACCAGTGTGGTTCCAATACAAGGACGAAAACAACCCACGGCATGATGAGGTAATTCCCCCAAACTGCCTACCAAGACAATACTTACTAAAAATAATACCCACAGCTTAGCGGATTACTAAACCCACTAACTCAGGTAATCGCCAACCAAAATATTAGAATAACCAAAATAATTCCAAAATAAAAATTAATTTTGGTCCCCTTGCCGCTAGACACCCAGCGATCCCTCCAGGAGTATCCGGGGTGGAATAAAGCTTAAGGGTGCGAAAAGCACTTCCTGGTAACATTAACCCAAAGATGGTAAGGGAGCTAGCATTGCGTAACACTCGAAGAAAGCGTGAGGTACCTCGTGTACTAGCCTCACTCCAAAGCGTCCCAGAACAGATATCCAACTGTCACGCGTCAAGTCAACCAAAGGGTGGAAAAACTAAAAAGAAAAGGTAACTAATATACAATCAAGGTAATTTAAGAAGAGAAAGGGATAACCCATATGTTCCACCGAGCAAAAGGAAGTGAATTATAGTATACACCAAACTAAAAGATGCACCGAATGGGTAGCACATCGGTCCCTGTACAAAACAAAATAAATTAGGTAGGGTACTCTGAAAGGTGGCACTGCCACCGGCCTGTCGCAACCTAATAGGCCGACTTGAGCTCAGGCCGAACAAAGTAGCTTGACCCTCCCCTGGCCCGCCGAACAAGTTCGATGGGCAAACTGTTACCCCAGGGGTCAGACTTCCGCGCCCCCTGAACAGCCCTTCCAGTCGGTCTGCTCTCCGAAGGATCAATAGTTCCAACAAAGAACGTCGAAGCGACATTCGGTAGCACCCAACACCGCGCAGCCTAAACAAGGGGATAGGGACAAATAAGTCAAAATCGGGAAAGTTCTATTTTGTCTAGTTAAACTATAGACCAAATATAGAACTAGGAAAATAGGGGTCTAGGTACAAAGACCTAGGCCAAAGTCAAATCCAGGATAACGAACATAGCCAGTCAAATAAGACTATAAAGAAATGTCAAGGTAAAATTAAATTAATAATTAAACACAAGAAAAGAGAAGGTAAATCAAGGTAAGGTAAGGTACCAAGCCAAAGGCTTAAATAAGACTTGGAAGGTATGAAGGTAAAATTAACTGAATAATTAAACCCAAAATAAAATAAAATAATAAAGGTAAGGTAAGATAAGATAATCAAGGTAAGGTAAGATAATCAAGGTAGCGTAAGGTAAGATAAGAAATTCACAATAAGGACACTAAAGCAGATCAAGCTAGGATAACGAAATCACTCAGCGAAATACGGATTAGTGTCATAAGTCAAATCAAGTTAAGGTAAATTAAATTATTCAAAACAAATTGTCAAGTATCACTGCAACCAGTGTTTTACGAAATACAAAAAAAAAGGTTAATTTGAGGTAAAATCAAATAAGGTAATTTTAAGGTAGGTTCAGATATGGTAAATTTAAGGTAAGTTCAGATAAGGTAAATTTATAGTTACTAAAAGATATTAATGAATTAATGACTCAAATAAAAATATGCTAAATTTCAGGTAGTCGAACTAACAAATAAAATAAATCATCGCCTTAAGAGAAAAACAAACTAATGACCATGTGTCGTGTCTACTCCCATCTCGTCTCGCACCAAGATGGGCGTGTGCAAGACACCGCCAAAAAAAAAAAACTCTAAGTTAATGTTACTAAAGCCACAAAAGTTAAAGAAATTTAAAGATAATGCAAAGGTAGACGATACCATAAGAAAAGACGTAAAGCGATGATAGCTAGTAAAAGTAGTAAAAATGCTGAAGGCAGACTTACTACGCGCAATAGAAGCAAGTTGGCTGAAGGCCTAGCTTGCCACGGCTTTCGGAGGGCTCCTACCTCCACTAGTTCACAAGTGCAGCACAATTCTAAGCGATAGTGTTCAAATCCATCAAGTCTCGCGCCCAGATGGATCTAAACACCACTGCGCCCGCCACTGCAGGGCATAAAAAAGAAGGTATTAAAGGAAAACGGAATAAGGTGACATTAAAGAAAAATATTTAAAGGTAAAGCTAATCATTATCTGAACTCCCATTTGCGGTCGATGGATGATACAGTTTGAGATCTTTTACGTGCCAAACACCTTTACTCGATCCTGTCCTGCTCGATCTTGAAGTTCGTAGGTGCAGGACCCTGTTTTCTTCTTAATAATGAACGGGCCCACATAAGCCGGAGCCAGTTTGGCACTATAGTAGTTCGCGGCATCGGAAAGTCTTTTGTGTTTACGCCAAACCTCTTGTCCAGGTGCATACTCAACGGGTCGTCTACGTAAGTTGTATCTACGTTGATTTTTAACATGAGATGATTTAATTTTGAACTTCGCGATACAATTTCACAAAGGCGGCTTGTCTTTTCCTGACATAATCTTGAAGATCTGCATTGGTGTTCGCAGTCTCTTCTGCAAAGTCTTGTCCGTATAACTTATGTTCTCTCCCAAAATTAAGAAAATGCGGAGAAAGCCAGTGGTCTCATGTCTTGATGTTGGCAAAGCACAGCCTATAGAAGCTAGGTTCTCGTCCCAGGTACGGTGGTTATTGTTCTTGATATAAGTTCACACCATGGTCTTTACGACTCTGTTGACTCGTTCGGTCGGATCGGCTTGTGGACGATAAGATGCCGTGTAGAATAACTTAGTTTTATAGCGTTGACAAAGATTTTGAAATTCCTTGGACTTCATTTGTACTCCATTATCACACATTAGGAACTGTGGTGATCCAAACATTAGGAAAATACCTTCTTCAACTTTTTGGTGAGGGATTTAGCTGTCGCTGAACGAGAAGGAAATAAAACTGGGAATTTGGTAAAATAATCGGTAACCACAAGAACGTAAGTGTTACCTGATCTCGAACGAGGAAACGGTCCAATATAATCCAGACTGATACACTGCCACGGTTGATTTATTGCAGGACGATCACCCATTAATCCTGCGGGAGGTTTTTGTTCTACTTTGTGCTAGGCACAAACTCGACAAGCTTTCGCATAATTCGTGACGTCACTCCTCATCTTGGGCCAATAATAGCGTTGGCATACTTTCCAGTAGGTCTTGAATACGCCTACGTGACCTGAAGCAGGTATATCATGGCAACGAGCGAGTATCTTGCGCCTTTTATCCTTAGGAACGACAATTTTCCAAGAACTGGAGGGAGTACCAAGGTCCGGATGATTGGTTCTTGCATATTTATACAACATGTTGTTTTCTACACGCCAAGCAGGAAATTTGTCTGGTCGTTGTTCAAGCCTTACAAACATATTTTTGTACGATCTATCAGTGGTGGAAGACATCGGAACATCACTATCATCGGTGTCAATAGCTTCTGCGGAGACAGGAACGGATCTTGACAGAAAATCGGCAACAATGTGCTCTTTACCAAGACGATGGACTAAGGTAAAATTATAGGGTTGCAGACGAAGCGCCCATCGCGCTAAACGACCTTGAGGGTCTTTTAGTCTATGCAGCCATAGTAACGAATGGTGGTCAGTTACTACCGTGAAGTGTACCCCTTCCAAATAATGTCTTAATTTCTCCACACTCCAAATCACTGCCAAACATTCTTTTTCGGTGACTGTATATTTCAATTCTTGCTTAGTCAGTGAACGTGATAGGAAGCATATTACTTTCTCACCATCCCCAAAAGTCTGTGTTAAAACTGCACCAAGGCCATATGCGCTTGCATCGGTTTGCAGGACGAAAGGACGGTTAAAATCAGGACAGGTAAGAATCGGTGCTGTAACCAAAGCTTCCTTGAAGGCTTTAAAGGCTCTATCACAGTCGGTTGTCCATGACCATCTGACATTTTTCTTAGTTAAGTTAGTTAGCGGAGCTATGGTGGATGAAAAATTCGGAACAAAGCGACGGTACCAAGATGCTGTACCAATAAATCGGCGAATTTCTGTGACATTCTTTGGTGGTATAATATTTACAATTGCCTCCACTTTTAATGGATCTGGTCGGAGTCCCTGACGGTCCACAACATATCCTAAGTACTTCAATTCTGGCAGGCAAAACTGACATTTTTCTAGTGAAACTATGAGTCCCGCTTCATGTAGTCGGTCGAAAACTAAGCCCAACAGACGTAGGTGTTCATCAAAGTCCTGAGATATGAGAATTATATCAACCAGATATACCATGACCGCTGGTTGAAGGTCTGCTCCAAGGACGGTATCTACTATGCGCTGCCAAGTTGCTGGTAAATTGGTTAAACCAAAAGGCATGCGACGGAACTGAAATAGTCCTCTTCCAGGGACGGTAAATGCAGTATATTCACGCGAAGATTCACTTAAGGGAACTGTCCAAAATGCGGATTTGATATCGATGGAACTGAGGTAAGTTGCATCTCTCAGGCGGTCCAAAATGGCAGAAATGTAGGGCAAGGGATATGCGTCTTTCTTGCTCAAACTGTTCAAAATTCTGTAATCTACACAAAATCTGTAGGAATCATCCTTCTTGCGCACTAATCATATCGGACTGGACCAAGCAGTCTTCGAAGGTTCGATGACTCCATCTTCCAACATTTGTTTAAGTTCTTCATCGATAATTTTCTGCTTAAATGGAGACACAGGGTAATATCTTTGTCTGACAGGTTTCGTACCTGGCTCCACTTCAATAACATGTTCAGCCACCTTACAACATCCCAGGCCTGTACCCATTAAAGCAAGTTTTTCTTTGACTAAGTTATCAAGAGTCATTCGCTGAGCAGTATTAAGGGTACTCTCATCCCGTATGCTAAGTAATTGAGTAGAATTCAGTTCATCTGCGAAATGCCAAACATCCTGATTCAAATCTGGCACGATTCCCATGCTCTTCCAGAAGTCAACTCCCAAAATTAAGGTATGAGCCAGTTGAGACAGGACTAACACATCTATCATGCGGGTTTTCCCCATTAAACTAAACGGCACTTGCATGTAACCAATAGCAGAACAGCTCTCTCCGTTGGCAACTGTACATCTTGTTTCTTTACCTAAAAGTTGTAGTCCCAAACTCCGTAGCAACTCATATCCAGGAAGACCCACGAGTTTTCGAGTGGCACCAGAATCCAGCAAACCTCTTATAGGTTTACCTATAATAGTAACTTCCAAATAAGGACGTTGATCTCCTCGTGCGTGACTAATGATGAAATCTAAAAGAATTTTGGATGAAAAATCAGAATCATTGGTCGATACACGCTTGGTATTGGGAGAAATCGTACGACCTATTGATTCCCCCGGGAAGCGTTTCCCGAATTAGCACATTTTGGGCACGATGTTACGGTGACATTGGGTGTTCCACAACGATAGCAGTGTGTTTTTCTTGGGCTTTGACAATCTCGATTAAAATGTCCAGTTTGTTGACAATTCCAACAGACTAATTCTCTAGGACCTCTATTGGTAGTAGGAGGGTTGACGTGTCTCACTTCATTGACCTTAGTTGGAGGTAAGGCTTCTTGCATATCTGAGACGAAGGCAAAATCAGGTTCTACAAATCCTTGCCGTTTACGAGACGGCGGTACATAGTGTTCTGCACGATATTTCTTGGCTTCTAAAACTAGGGACTGCTCCTCTAATTCTTCTAATGAGTTCACTATTGGTAACTGAGTGGTGTAAAAAGGAGCTGAATTTCTATTTATCATATCCAATTTTGCATCCTCACTGAGGGAACTATAACGCCGAAACAGAGCGTGCATGCTTGAAAGATAGTCTACTATGCTTTCTGATGGATCTTGTGTCCTCTCGAGCATTTCTTTAAAGAGTCGAGCACGATAATCTGGTGGTTCAAAGTGTCTGCAAAGCAGTTCAGCAAGTTCTCTCCAGTTGTTAAACCGGGAACGGTTCGCTCTAAACCAATTCAAAGACTTGCCTTCAAATAAATCTATGGCAGACTCAAACAATTCTCTTTCTGATACATTACGAGCCAATCTCAGCTTGTTTACTCTCTCTAAGAATCCATGGACTGACATACTCTTGGGATCTCCTGTAAATTTGAAGCCCCATTTTTCAATACGTAGTGCCTTGAAGTTTGACACTGGCTGTCTATTCGGGGTTGAACCATGTTGAGTTGGTCGAGGCACTTCATCTTCTGACGAATCATCAGAATCAGAACATCCCGAACGTGCTGCATCCAATATAACACTCAAGTTGGGATCTCGTCTGGATACTTGCTCTAGCTCGTCAAGAGCAGATAAGGCTTCTGCAATTAATATTGCTCGTGTGTCAGCATCCTCTGATGACAGTTGGCTAACTGGTACACGATCAATTCGGTTGAGAAGATGGACCAAATGTGTCTGTAGACGTTCAAATTTGGTCTTGGCTTTTTCTCCAGAAACGGACTTAATTGCCAATTTAGTCTTTCTCAAGTTAGTCGCCACATAAGCTTTCTCTTCATCAAAATGCAGATTATAGGGAGGGTGACTTATAGACTTACTCACATTCTCCATCTGCAACAATGGGCGTAACGACGCTCGAAGGCTATCACCAGTTTTCGTTTCATCAGCTGGAATGCCACGAACTTGCAACTCATAAATGAGCATGTCCTTTTTAAGGTGATGCACTCTCATACTGTAATCCATCGTAACTTTACTACGAGTCAAATAATACACAAGCAAATATAAATTAAAAGAAAAATCAATATAATATTAACACTGATTTCACTTGACACGGTAAACTGCAAATAATATGCACAAATAAATTTTCAGGTAACTTTCACCAAATAAACTTCACCAAGAAAATTAAAAAAAAATAAACCGGTCAGGACAGCGAAGTCCTAACAGAGAGAATAACAAAAACCCGTCAGAACAGCGAAGTTCTGATGGCTAAAACAAAACAATATGTAGGCCGCAAAAAAAAATATTGCATTATCAGCAAAAATCTCATCAGAGGTAAGGCAACGTATCTGAAGCGCAAATATCGATAAATGAAAGTTAAAAAAAATTAATTTTGATAATGTTAGTACCAAAGTGCTCTATCTGATCTCACCAAACGCAGTTTCTTTTTGTTTGAAGGCCCCACGTTGGGCGCCAAAATTTTCCACGCTCTTTTCCGCACAGAAGAAGAATTTTACTTCTACTTACTTACCCTTCATAATTGAAAATTCTAAGTTCAAAGAAAAATAAAAAAAAATAGAATTATTGAAAAGTTCCTAAATCAACTCACGTAAAGAGTTGAGGTGAATGCGAGAGGCTTGCGCATGCGTGCCAAACAAAATGCCCTAGCTCCAATGCCGGAGAGAGGGGTGGATTAATAAGGGCGCCACTGTTTTTAAAGCTGGGTTAAAAACACAAACCCTCCTAGATGGTGTTGGGACCTCGCTTTCAGCTCACTCACTCACATAAAGTTACTATGTTATCCATAAAAAAAATCCAAGAAACAGCGCTGTCTGGTGAGGCAAATAAAACACTACCTTTAAAACAAATTTACAAATATATTTACACTCTAAAGGGAAATAGCTGGTCGCGTGACCACTTTTTTACAATTTATTTACCAAAAAAAAAAGGGTCATGTATAAATTTATTTAACTCAAAAAAAAAATCAAACCCTGAGGGGGAAATTAAAGGAGAAATGTAGAGATTCGAATCGATTCGACTTTAGACGCTAATGATAGTTATTATAAATATAGATATATATATATATATATATATATATATATATATATATATATATATATATATATATATATATATATATATATATATATATATAGTACGGTTATCAATCCAGATTAATAATAATAATAATAAAAAGTTGCCTGTAGGGGTGTCGCCCCTGATGAAGGTATCTGGGCTCAAGGCTGGGATGGCCTAGTTTGCTTTTATCGACTCCCAGCTAAAGAGTTGTGGGGTGGCCTCCCAGTAAGAAGACGTTGCACAGTGAAAGACGTTGTCTCCCAGCAACAAGATTGTTGTCTCCCAGCAAAAAGAGTGCTCGGAGTCTCCCAGTAAAAAGACCCTGTCGATTTTGTGTCGGGTCTAAATCAACATGTCCGCTGTCGTCCTAAGAACCGACGAAAAGACGTCGTATCTCTTCTGCAAATAAACTCAAAAACGGTCTCCCTAGACCACAAGGTAACGCCAAAATGGCAAATGACAAAACAATGCAGAAGAAATTAGTTGTACCGCATTCACGGATCCAAATTTTTGGGTGTCTTTCAATAGACTTCAGAATAACGGTAGTGTAGACGACGCGATGTGTTTGTGAAAAAGCGACCCGGCTCCTCGTGCCCCGTCCACCTTCCCAAATCGTATCGATTTTTTGTCCCCAAAGTCACGACTCAACGGGGTTGTTTCTAAGTACACTTCGGTACACAATCAGGTACATTTCCGAAGGCTTTGGTTCGATGGTATTCCCTTCAACGCATTGGCACGATGTTCTGCCAGTAAAAATTTACTTAACCAATGAACAACGGCAATATACCAACAATCGAATACATTTTCCGTATCCATAAACAGACAAGTCATTATTATTTAGTACAACTGCATCCAACTTGGTACAATTTTACTGGCACTAAAGGTAGAGGCACAGGAGAACATTAGAAATCTCGAAGGCGAAACCCCCAGGTTCAACTTGCGCTCCCTAGGTGGCATGGGCACAAACTAAAATTAATTGTTGAAAAAGGGATGTCATCCCTTACCTATTTTAACCAAAAATTAGGAAATACGACCTTAAATAAATAGCAGCTTCTAGACTCGTCCTAATTACTAGCGAAATAAGACAAAATGGGCAACTAACACAATCGGAACTCAAAATCCAATACCCCGTCTGACCTCTATCGTCCAACTCATAAAGCTGTAACAACTGAATCCCATATTTTCTATTTCACGAAACGCCCACCTGTGATCACATGTAGAGACCGATACCGACCACAAGGCGTACAATCAAGAGTACTAGAACTTGAAATAACAGATGCAACGATACCTGGCTTCGACATTTCCACACGCAACCATAGAGGGCGGCATGACAGAAAACCAAAGTCTACAGGCTTCGAAGAGAATTCCAGCTTCAAATGTCAAAAATGACGTGTTATTTCGTCATTTAAACAAATTCTAATTTATATTAATAGCCAAATATAGTTTTTAGGGCCAAATTCGAACATATTTCCCTAGAGATTAACTATACAGAATGAGGGAAAACAAGGCTGGATCCAAGACAGACTAGTGACAGAAAATTTATAAGAATTAAATTCGAGGTTAGGAAAAATTTTGACTAAATGGAAAAACAAACCAAAATAAAACGTTCAAGGAATAAGTGAATATATTCAAAAAGGTAGGACGAAATCTTAAAAATCAACTAATCACTGCGACTGCTATCATAATAATATTTTAATTTCGTATGACAAAAACAAACCGTAATAACAGGTCCATGTATTAAATTAAAATTTTTCAGGACTTTTGAAAATGAAAAGTAAGAAACGAAATATGTTCCGAGTTCTCTTTCAGTTATGCTTGACAGGTCTCATATTTTTCCTATATGAAAGTAACTAGAACCGTAGTGGATTTTTCACAGTACATATTATTACAAAGTAATATCTCAAAATAATCTTTTAATTTTATGTTCTTGTTTCCGTTCCAAGTTGGCTGTATGAAGAAAGTAGCATGTAGTGTCAATTTTATTTTCAAATTTTAATTTTTGGAGGCTATGAGTTCAAAAAGAGGGTGAATACTTATTAATTTGAAAACCCTTTTTCTACTTTTGGGTTCAAGTAGGTATATATCTTTTGTTGCTTAGGGATATGCGCTTTGTTATACCATATTGCATATACTGCAATAACGGTTTAAACTAACAAGTGTCAACATAAAACAACTAAGTGTTGTACTAACCATTTAAGAATGTTCAAAATTCTTTCTGAACATTAATGATTAACACGGTGTAGGCTTTTACTTCCAAACTAGCCACTTTCAAGGACACTTGGTCTCACATACCCCTGAAATTTTCAAAAAATTATATTTTTGTACAGATTTTTATTCTTTATGCTTTTAAGAATTAAAAAAAAATTAAAGAAAATTCCACTCTCTTACAAAGTTATAGCAATAAATGTGACCGGACATCGGGTTGGGACGGCTACTGCCGCGCCCCTCTCGACAGCTGCGTTTCGTATTCGTTTTGTTCGAAAGTGAGGTCGTTACCTGTGAAGTTGAAAATTCTAATATCAGTTGACTGTCCATAAACCATAAAAAACACGAAAATACATGAGAAAGAAGGTGTACAGTATGAAGCTGGAATGGGAAACTAGCTGTAAGTTCACGTTGTACCTACTGGAAACTTTAAACGCGTTTTCCGCGAAACTATGTTTTTAGACAGTGTCAGCACGATAACTCGGTCAATTTTCAATATTTTTTAACTTTTTTTCAAATCTTGATAATTATTTTTTCTATAGTCTGACGAGATGCTTTTTACAATTTTTTGGTTGGACAATTTTTTATAAATTATTAAACACTAATTTTTGTTTAATTGCATACTAAAGTTTGAAATACTGTAATTTCTTTATTTACTAAAAGTAAGCTTGTACTGCCCTATAATTCCAAAACCAGTAAAATAGGAAATATAACTGCTTGCATTAGGTGAATTGGTTTAAAAGTTATAAATCATGAAAAGAGGACAAAAAACTAAATACGCCACTTTTTTTAGGCGTTCGCTGTTCCTAACAAATCTATTTACTTTATTTCTCCAGGAACAACATCACAAAGCCTAAGCTGAAATTTCATCTGATACATCCGTTGTGTTTTTTCCCCGATCTTAATTAAAAATATTCTTCACGATTAGAAACGTATAGATGGATATTATATATCATATTCCTATTATTTGTTATGGTACAGATATTATATATTATTAATGGTTACTAAGGCGGAGACATCAGACGGATATATTACATTTTATCCAAGAAATTTAATAGAGAAAAATATAAATCAGATAAAGGACAAAAACTCGCAATTTTTTTTAAATTAGATTTTTAGAAGCACTCATGTTAATAAAAGAAAGCAATAAATAAATTTCTTGTTTTTCTCAAAATGACGCGAGCAATAACATACAGTCATTTTTAGACTAAACAAGTAATATTAGAGGTTGGCTTCATTCAGTATGTCAATTATGAAACAGGGACAATAAACCTAAAACTATGTAGAGTTCAATTTATGATGAAACTTAACGTTTCGACATTTGACAATCACAGATGACATTAAAAGCTGATATTGGTTCCTTCGAAAAGTCCCTAGATCAATAGTGGGCCGTATCTAGCCCACAAGACAGATTTCGTCGTATATTTGAAATATTTGGAATAAATAAATAAATAAACAAATAATCAGTATCACAGTCATAAACTAAAATTAATACGCAATATCTTTGCAAGTCCTAATGTTATTGTTATTACTATCATAAAACATCGATAGTAATTAAAGCTGATCGTGTATGGTACCCAGTATACATTATCTCTGTAGTCTACGATTAACGTAACAGAATGCAGTAATTGGTTTTACAGAACAGAGTGAAAATTGGAACGATGAAATTCTTATTACCGCATTGTTACAGAAAAGAATGTGATATGTTAGATGTGTAAGAAATGGGTCTTGACACAGTAATTATGATTGAAAAACTCGCCTCCGGCTCATTTTTGTAAGTGAGTTTCTAAGGGCAACAGATTTAGGTACCTATCTACTTGTCCCATTCTTTACATAATTTAAATTAAGTGAAGCAAAATGTATTGATAACAAATTTAATTGATGAGTCCATTTACAATACAGGCTTTAAGACCCCTCACAAAGTGTAAAAGAGGTGAAGGCGAAGGTAAAACAACGTCCGGTCCAGTCTTTTTAGCCAACCTCTAAACGTAAAATAGACCAGACTTCAACACCAACAGGGTGCCATAAATGACAGGTGGCCACCATATTGCGAGATCTAAGAAAAAGTTTATTATAGTTGGTTGGATGCGTTGGAATCTTGCAATCATTTATATTTTAGACTGCGCAAATTTTTTGTATATATTCTTAGTAACTTTCAAGGGACAGTTCAGGGTTTGTATTCTTCTATATGTAACGAGTTTATAGTATGGATAATAATAATTCAGAAACTTGTCGACACATTAGTATTCAACCATCATTTTCTAAAAATTTAAGAAATTATTTTATGATAGAATAAAACAGTATATTTTGTTTTAAACTAATTTGTCTGAATGTCAAAAACAGTGACACACCTAATTTTTTGTCCTACTCCAGCGGTTTTTATCTTTAAAACCAGTTAGTTTACTGAAACGTGTCTTTTGCTTTTTTGTCGATATATCCTTTGCAATTACGGGAAAGTAGTAAGTTTATTTTTTAATTGTAGAAATTCTTTCAAGGTTATACGGTAGAAAGAGGCTGTTTCTTCTATTAATTTAAAAACATACTTTAATTTTTTTTTCTTTTGGTTTTATGTCTCTCTTTTGTTTTTTAAACATATGCGCTGTCCTATACCGAATGGCATATTTTGCGCTAAAGGCTTAAATTGACAAGTGTCAACATAAAACAGCTAAGTTTTGTACTCAGTATTAATTAATTTTTGTTTTTTACGAATGAAGCGGTGTATCGCAGTGCACGATTCTCATTAATAAGTTTTAAATTCATTTTCACAACACGTTACAGTACAAAAATTAGTTTTTGAAACATTATTAACTTATACATAGCATATTAAGTCTTAAGAAAAATATCAGTGTTTGTATTGTTTGTGAATCTAATCATAATAATTTGGAAATTTGTTGACCCATTAGTATTTTACCATCAGCTTCAAAAATTTTTAGACATATATTTTATGATAAACTTAAGCAGTATTCTGTATAAGCTAATTTGTGTTTGAATTTTCATCGCAAATTTTTAGAAAACCAATTTGTCAAGACAGCAGTTATTGAGTTTGTTTGGGTTTTCTTGGGTTTCAGTAGGTATTAGGGAGAATTCTAAAGAACAAGTCTTTATTTTGAAAATATTATTATATTATATTAATGCGTGAACGCCATCTCTAGAAACTACTGTAATTCAAAAGCAGATCTCACTAAAGTAAAGCTGCTACTGTTATATTATCAGCACATAAAACAAAAACACGAGCGGAAGCAAGACGGCGCGCCGTTGAAGAATATTCTGTATGTGCATATAATCCTAAAGCCGCGTACAGACCGAAGTTCCAACGCACACCAAGGCACATGTGACTAGAAATTCGGAAGCATGTAAATTGGTGTGTACGGCGTTGGCGAACATATCCCAACGCATTCCAACGGTTTCCAAGCGACCGTTGGCGTTGGCTTGCGTTCGGTCGTTGAGCGGTACTTCAAAGAGATGTTTGATTTGGTGTGGACGAGATTTGAATGTTTTCAGTCGTTGGCAAGTATTCCTCGGGTCTGTGCGTTTTGTTTTTGACAAATATTGTGTTTATTTCGCCTTTTGATATGAAATGGACAGATGATTTAGCCTTAAACTAATTGAACTATACCGGGATATCCCTATATTATGGGATCCTAGCAATATGAATTATAAACTCTCCAAAAAGAAGATAGATATTTGGCAAAGCATTGCTACTGAATTTAGGTGCAAGGTTGCTGAAATAAAGAAAAAAATAGAGAGAAGGTTCTGAAATGATCACTGTGATCACTCCGAAATTCCTCCAGCAACTTACTTGTGTTATTAATACTTTTCTGTTTTTATATGGTGTTGCCATCCACCAGCGTCTTGGTCGACGTTTCTTTTTCTTATTGTTAAGTAACGAATTTACAATTAAAAATGCGGTACTTTTACATAATGACTCATCACTCATCATCACTAGATGACATATTAAAATACCTCTTTCCGTAGAAAATGACCGAACCGTATCCAACGGTATCCGATTCGAAACTACAAACGCGGTGTGGACGACATCGTAAAATGCTTTACAATCGTTTCCAATCCCAACGCCTACTGGCACATTCGTTGGAGTTGGCGTTGGTTTGGATTGGGACTTGGTCTGTACGCGGCTTTAGTCATATGCTTTAGCCTGTGGTATTTAGGATTTTAAGATTAGGATATTAACTTACAGTAATTGTGTTATTTTAATATAGTTTGTCAATCTGAAAATATGCCACATAACTGAAAGCCTGGCAACAACCATTCTCAAGAAGTAGGTGGGGGTGTGTTCGCCGGGTTCTAAATAACTTGGGAATTCTTGATCGCTTTAAAATGTAAATAATGGGTCTCGTACTTGTTGCTAAATCAATGGTGCACTCTTAAAAATAATAATTAAATTTTCATTGAGAATCGACATAATTCCGATAAAATCCAGGTCAACACCAGAGTGACTTAAAAAATTAACGCTGGATATTGGTTAAATCAAGAGATAAGTAATTAAATATGTACTCGTATAATCACTTGCTGGATTAAATTAACAGTTAATAATGATTATATTTTTAATCAACTTTATTAAATACTTGTGAATTGCTATATATATATATATATATATATATATATATATATATATATATATATATATATATATATATATATATATATATATATATATATTATATATATATATATATATATATATATATATATATATATATATATATATATATATTGCTAATATTGTTTTAGTTTTATGAATTATGTAACTGTAGAAAATGCAGACATACAAATCGAAATTTCGTCCACAATTAAGTAGTATTCTATGTAGTTGCATCACTGATATATATACATACATACTTCATGTAACAGACAGATGGTTTCTGTAGGAATAAAATAAAATACAGAGAAATTTCATTAGTAGAACAGTATTTTTTGTTTAGGTGACAAAATATCTAAAAGTTATGCACAATACACAATATACATATTAAACATGATCGACCTAACTTAAGTCTAATATAGTAATATTATAATTATCACTAGCTACCATACAATAAAACAAAACTTTTAATGATTTGAAAAGTAAATCACACAACTTTAGTGTATTTTTGTTACTTGCCTACTCTCAGAACGACGTTTGAAAGTTTCAGCATTTAGCATACATCTTTTCTTCCTAGACAATTAATTTCATTAATACTCGTACCACGTTATTACACGCTATTATTAACGGTCATTTAAAAATTATTAAAATTTAGGTAAAACTGCTTCGCAAGTTCTTTGTGAGCACTACCTTACAAGTCTTTATTAATATTCAGCGCCATATTGCAACAGATACGCCCGATTTTGGTTGAAGGATTGCGTCTCGCGCATGCGGTAGTAAATATATATATATATATATATATATATATATATATATATATATATATATATATATATATATATATATATATATATATATATATACATATATATATATATATATATATATATATATATATATATATATATATATATATATATATATATATATAACAATGAAACTTAAAATTGGTTTACAAATTGATTAAAAATTCAATCAAAAAAATTAAATCGGGCATTCCTGGTTAATTAATTAATTTTTTTACTGTGTAGTGTCCTCTATGTTTTACACAAAAAACACCAGATGTTCTTATTTGGCTATCCTAAAAACCCCGTAGATCAGGTTTCATTAAAAAAAAAAGCGTTTCATTGAGCAATTTAACTCAAAAAAATGAAAATAAAGTTCTAAAGCCTATAACTTTTAAGGAAGTAAAATTACTAAAGCAACTTGGTCTACTTCGGTCCATTTTGACTCTAAAAAGCTGCAATTAAAATATGTACATCTGTTTCTGGCCATCCTGTTTATCTTGTTGGCTGAGCTTTTATGTAGAACTTAAGGCATGACGAGTAATTTATCAAAACAAAAATTTTTTAATTAAAATTTGAATTTCCTTATTTGTTAACCAAATGTACGCAAATTGTGTATGTTGCACAGTCTGAGTACACGTTGTGAGCGGCAAGGTAAAGCAATATTTTTAATTAAGATGTAGGAAATGAGAATAAGGAGGAATAAGCAAATTTAATGAAATTTTGTCTTGGGCCTGGTTACACAACGTATTTGGAATAAAAATGCTCTGTTACAAAATATAGACTATAAAGGAATATAATTTCGATTTTAATAATTATAAAAAAAGTACAATAACTGAACACAACAATTTAATTTGTCAGACAAGAATATCACGTATTTTTGTGTGGTAAATTATATGGTGGTCTTGTATTGTCATTTTTGGAAGCAGATTGTTACAAATTTTGTTCAACTCTGATCGTAATTTAAAAATTCGCAAGAATTTTTCGTGATACAGTGGTTGGCAACTGCCCAATGATTTCAGGTTATACAGTGACCGCCAGAAAGTGAAAACTATATCACGGAAAATTTTAAAATTTATATACCTTTAGAAATATGGAGTATTAAAATATCAAAAGCGTACCTTAAATCAAAAGTAGGTATGTGGTTAACAAGTTGATTTGCTGACAAGCATACTGATTATTCACTCTGAAGAGCAACAAGAAAAATTAAGAGGCCCGTTAATCAATCCCACCAGTTAGAAAGGAAATGGGTACATGGGCTAGAAATAGCAAACAAACGGCTAACCTTTTCGCTGAGCATCTGGAAAATGTCTTTAGACTAACCAGATTTCTTCTGACATGGTCATTACTGAAGTAGAAAACCGAAGATCAGGGAATATCACTCCTGTTACACATAAAAAAGTGACTGAAGGAATTAGAACCAACGTAAATTCAACTGGCTTCGATTTGATCACAGGGGAAATTCTAAAACAACTTCCCAAACAAGGGGTAGTCATGCTAACTTACCATGTTTAATGCAGCCTCTAGACTGAAACATGTCTCTGCTTGCTGGAAAGTGGCTGAAATAATGATGGTACCAAAGCCAGGTAAACAACCCCATGAGGTCAGATCGTACACGCACGTTGGTTTCCAAATGATATTCATCTTGGAACGGGTTGCTAGAATGAATGAAGCTTAATTTTTCAGAATGAACAAAAACGCATTTTTGGTTACATGGTTTTTATATTTCTACACATATAATAAATGATATTTCATTAACTATTTAATGACTATTTAATTTTGTTACATTCATAAATATATGATATTATTTCGAAGCGCTGTAACTCGCAAACTATTGGTTATAGAAATTTCTTCAAATTAAAATTTTTGAAAATTGTCCCTTTTAACAATCAGATTATAACTGCTTTTGCGCTAGAACCTATTGGTGAGGAGATATTTGGAAGAAACTTATTTTTACGAATTTTTTCCAAGATGGTGGCCCGAGCGTGTGCTAAAGTTGCAAACTTTTTTTATTATCAAAATATCAGAATTACTCGATGAATGAAAAACTTACGCTACGATTAATTCGAAAAAATGTATATTCGTTAAAAGTACTTTCGAAAAAATGTGTTCCGAAGTAAACATTTTTCGAAAAAAGAATTTGGAAAAATTTTTATAAAAAAATTTCAAAAAAAATTAGTGAACTTTTATTTCAGTTAGATATATCATGACGCCATCTACAGAATCCTCGTGGTTCTTCGGCACGTTAAATACCAGAAAAAGTAGGGCGTATTTTAGCTCTTTTTAAATTATTATAATATAATGTTAAACCAAATACTTATGTAATTTATGTATTACGCATTGCTGGTGCTATTTGCCTTGACTGATAACATAACACTTAAAAATATAGTAACTTTTTTTCTCTCAATACACCTGTGTATAGAAGATTTGAAGACGAAATTATTTTCACTGGGTGTTTTTTTTTCTATCACTTACTATATTATGTGTTTTTAAGCATTTGTGTTTATTACAGTCTTGGTACGACTACAAATTAAGATGGGAACCAAAGGAATATGGTGGCGTCCATATGCTTCATGTGCCTTCAGATCACATATGGAGGCCGGACATTGTGCTTTATAATAAGTAAGTTTTAACATTTTGGTAGTCGCTGTGTAGTTTATATAAGAAACTTTTTTCATAATACACTTTTTACAGTTAACATATAAAATGTCAATGGATTTAAAAGAAAAATATTTTTCGTTTGTTATGACTAGATGATTTTGACTAAGTAGATAAGTACATAAGTACATTTATTTTTGTAAATAATATTGACGTTAATGCTGACATTACCTAGGTAATATCGACTTTGACGGATTCAATAAATCAAACTGCGAAATAATTAACTTTCGCACTTTACCCAAATAATGTCAACATAACAAAACCATGCGTTAAAGTAAGAGAGACCGGTAGACCAAACACAGTTTGTTTTTCTAAAACTGGTTTTTAAATTCTATTAGTTTAAAAACTGTTGATAAAAAAGCCAAAAAAGGATGTAAAGAAAAGCCAAAAAAAACTTAGCACACCTTTACCCGGGTTTGCTCAAGTTTGCTTAGGCTCTTTCTATCTTTTTTATCATTTTATAAACTTTCAATAAAACGAAAACAATACTATACTTGCCTAACATTCATATACCTACTATCGCACTCTAAGGACTCTACACACGGTACAATAAATATTTAGCTTATTCGTTTTTCTTAGCTTTGGGTTTTTACAAGTATCAGAGGGTTCAAAAATTAAAGTTTTTACTATCTAGGCATTCTCTAGTCTAATAAAAAAATAATACAAAATACAGTTTTAATTTTTCCTAGTATTTTTTACTTACATAATAGCAGTATTTATACACTTATCTAGTAAAATATTAATTAATATAAGTAAGATTAGCAAAGAATTAAGTCAAATGTTGCTATTTTCATTGCATGTTTGTACATTATAAAATACATCATGCCATATTTTTTGGGGATTATTATTTTACAAAGTTATAGTCAGTAAAAAGAAAAATGTGGAACCATTTCTGTTGTGAAAACATTTCATAACATGGGAAATAAACTAAATTCTGGTGCATGTACCATACGTGTATGCAACCCTTCCAGATTTGTACAAGGCATCGAATGCTAATGATGCCTGCTTAGAGTGATGAAACTTTTACTGGTTCATAGGTGTCGCTCCCTACCCTACTCTGAAAAAATTGCATTTTTTAATTATGTAATTAATATTTTTGCATTCTAACAATTGTAATGCTCTATTTCATCAAGCCCCTCTCTCCTATAAGTGTATTGGGAAAATTTCAAGTAATCTGAAACTACTATTTTTTCGTTGACGGGGCAGGATACACTTTTTGGTCGGTCTTTGAAGTTCTGGAAGGTTAGGAGGAAGAAAATAACTGACGCGAGCTGTGTGAGGAAGAGAGAGAATGCATACTATAAAGGGTGCAAAGCCAAATGAAGGTGTCACTATTAGTCAATGCTAAATTGAATCTGTCTCTAAGTTATCTACACAGAGTGTGGATAATAGTGAAACTATATCTATAACTAATTCTATAATTCCTTTGCCAATGTGGTAATAGCTGCAAGATTCTTGATTATCAACAAATGTAACTAATGTTTCTATCAATAAATGTGAAATCAATATAAACAAACTAAAGGAAAGGGGGAGCACTACACAACACTTGACAACAAAGGTAACACTCTTGTAATGTTATTTAATAGTTTAATTTTCTTAACAGAAGCATACCTGGTTTACCAAAAATTATAAACATTTAGACGAATATCAGTCAGTTGAATGTTAATCAGACTTAGTTTTAAACTTATGTATTTTGGTAAATAAATCTGACAAGTTATAATAATAGTAATTAGGTTTTGTTTTTGACAAATATATGGTCAATTAAAATATATTTCATGTGTAATGAATGATATTATCAATAGTTATATTGCAATATATTTATATGCCAATTTGATAGTTCAATAAATAATAAAAAATAAGAAACTTAGTTTATCTCCCTATGTTACAGTCTTTGTTAGCAGCACAATAAGATTTGTGTTTACCCTCGTTTGTTTTGGTAGTCTGTGCTCAAAGAATCATTAGCCTGTTCGAAACAATTTTATTAGTTATACTACAGTGCAATTAAAAGGTGTAAAAAAGAATGTCCCTTTAAACAAAACCTGCTCGTGTAGTGCAGATTTTTATATTTAAATAATGTAACGCAATGAAACGCAAGGTGCTTTGTACTATAAATACACAATACCGTTCATAGTATCACAATACTTAATGAAGGGAGGCCGGTTTGACAATGTATCACAAAGACTAACATTTTCACTTAAAAAAACAGCACATTCAAAATTATACCCTATTGCCATCTTACCCTTTGCTTATATGTTATTTACATAAAAGTGTATGCTTATTAAAGAGTGCCGAGTTTCAATTCTCTGTCTTACTTAGTTCAATAAATAATAGGGGGAACATTAAAAATCAAAACCCATATCATATAAATGTTAGATATTTATTACCTATTTCAAATTATAAATTTCTTATTGCATACTTTTCCACTCTTCTTTGTCACTCAGTCATTTCGAAAGAATCAACACAAAATCGAACTAAGCGACACATATAGATCCAGTTTAGAAGAAGTACGTGAATTCTTTAATAAAAATAAACTAACAGTTTTCGTTGACAGTAATAACAGACTCTACGGAACAACATTTGAACAATAAAACAGCCTACAAAAAATTATTGCTAAAGCAATAATTTGAGTATATTATAAAATGAAACAACCAAATAGAAATTATGACTTGTATTACTTAAAAAATGGATATTTACCTAACAAGTGCGAAAAATGATACTTTTCCGCGCGCGATTGCAGTTGACCAGACGATGCGAAGCGGAGTTCGGTCAGCAGTCGAGTGCGAAAAAGACACTTTCCGCACGTGTTGGGTACAATGTTTTTTCTAGCGTGAGGAAAATTATCTAGCTTTGGTATTTTTTAAAATATTTTATGTCAGTATAGACGCCAAAGTGAAAATACAATTCAAAATTCAAACTTATATTATTTTTATTTATTATTAACAATATTAGTGGTAAAAGAACAGTTACTTGCATTTGTTAAATTTATGGCCGGTGAAGAAAGATTTCTTGCCGTTCCAAAATTATTTATGTTTCATGTATGTTCAACATGAGGTGGCTGAAGGACCATTTGCTGCGATTTGGAAGTGGTAGCATGGTTTTGGAGGATCCGATGTGCATTTTGTTTTTTGTTTTTGTAAAGACCCGTCCACATATCCTGCAACAACTTTTGTGGACATCCATCCACCGCTTAAGATTCGTGATCTCTACTCTACAGTCTACTAGCAGATGGGCTGAAGACCGCCCAGAAAAAATATTTTTTCTACGAACGTGTGGAAAGTAACTACTTTCCGCATTTATATGCGTGCTGACTTTTCCGCACTAGAGCTGAAAATATTTTCAGCACTAGTGCTGAATGTTTTTCAGCACTGACGCGGGAAACAGTAGGTTAACAGTCACATACTTATATCGCTACTTAATTAGACTTCGTGGGGTAATTAACGTCACTGGACCCGGACCGAAGAGGTCCCATTTAACATATTTAGTAAAATATTGGTGGAACCCAACCCAACCCAAAAAATTACCATCCAATATTATCCAACTTTTGAGTAGAAAATGGAGATCGAGGAAGAAATTGAAGATGGAGTGGATTGATGGAGTACCGGAGACATTCTTAAAGAAACTAAGAATGTGAACGTCGAATTATTACCAGAAAAATGAAATACCGTTATGCCAAAGAATTGGAACCATTTAGTAAATGGTGTGCAAAAAAGAAAATACACAGTTTCAAGAACGAAGACATTTTTCCACATTTCCGACATTTCAAGAACTTGCTTTGACGTCTATGCTGAAAAAAAATATTAATAAAATATCAAAACTAAATAATTTTCCGCTTCGCGTCGGTCGGTAAATAGCTATTACATAAATTTCATCTTACTAATATTGTTTAAGACGATTGATATTATATGTGATATTTAATGAAAGACCATGATGATCATGAAAGATGGAAACCTTATAAAAATGTATTTACATATATATTAATTATGGAATAGTGTATCTAATATTAAACACAGTACATCTAGTTATATCTTGCATTCTATTTTAATTGAACTGAATTATTAAATAACTAAAAATTTCGAATAAATTAAAAGAAAAAAAATTAAAATATATGTGAGAATCCAGAGTTCTGTAACCACTTGAAGACGCCTTATACAATAAGAACTAAACAAATAATGCTAAAACAGCTATTATCCGTGCTATTTGCCCCTCCGAGTGCTGGATTACATAGCAGAATTTGTCATATTTTGTTCGAACAGGAAATAAAATATTTTGTCAGACTGCAAGAAACTATTAAGGAAACGGAAGCTGTTTCTTTTGGTACGATGTCGCTACCTGCAGACCGATTTCGAACTCTTTAATTTTAATATTATTTGTTAAGTCTTTATGGTATAAAACGTCTTTATGTGAGTAAAGAACACATATATTTCTATTTTAATATACTTAATTTAGCCCTGACAAGTAAGTTCAATTTGTTCATCCATTATGTGAAAACGATATTGGATTTTTAACATTATTTTAGTGGAAAAGTCACGTATTTTCCTTAATTAAGGCTATGCCCTAGAACGCTCTGTCGAATAATGTGGTGTTGTGGATGTTTATTTAGGGACTACAAGAAAGTGTACAAAGGCATAGACTTATAATTTCAAATTAACAGTAGCTTAGCATTTAGATTAATGTTCTTCACGGTTAGATTAAATTAAACCTAGGGTGGGTGGTTGGTTTACACGTGCCTAAATAAAACTAATTTTCACGCAATTTTTTTGTTTTTAACTCTTTTATTTTTGTTATATTCATTGTTCTATTATAGTAAGCTACACTTCAAAAGAGCCATTCGAAAAATATGTTTTTTGATATGTAGGTACAGTTCCGGTTTTATTTATTTTTTTAAATGACTGTGATCTATTTAAAATTTAAAAATGCTTTAAATTAATTTGCTTTAAATTTGAACATTATTTTAATTTGTTGGTGTAAAATGGATATATAATTTATTATGGATTTTTTAAATAAATAACAAAATTAAATTTTCTTTTTTAATATGTATAATATTTCATGAATAAGGAACTATTACATTATTCGATAACATTTTAATATAATAAGAGGCTGTTATCTTAGGGTTCCATACTTACGGCAAAAAATGTTTTTGGGTTGATTATACAATTTTAATACATTTTACTACTTTAAGTAAGATTTCGATATATGGTCTGTAAAAATTTCATTTGTAACAAAAAATATGAATAATAAATAGGATGTTGCAATATTCACTCCAAAAATTTTTACAGAAATTCCTTCCCATATAAAAAAACACGATGATAAAATTTAGGAAGTGACTCCGCGGCGACGGCAGCCGAGCTGGGTGCCGGCAACATTAGAAAATTAATGTCAAAATACCTTAATTCAATCAAAAAACAATAATTTATCATAGTATAAACTTTAACGAAACTTAAATATTGCTTCAAAAATATAACAAGTATTATTCTGCGAATAATATAATAACCTTCGTCCTCGTTCGCCAACAAGCAAATAGCTACAATCTCACTCAGGCCGCTTCCATCTTCTACCATTATTATGTAAGTCGCAAACCTTAGATTTACCAGGCAATATGTGCCATTAGAGACCATAAAGGATAGTACAACCAACAAAAATAATCTTTGGAAAACATTCCATTTATTTTTTCGTTCCGTCATCTTAGAAAAATAAACCATTGAAAATCCCATTTTAATCAACTAAAATCTTAATATCAATACAATGGTATGAATTTCTTAAAATATGCATGCATTCTTCAAAAATCTTTGCCTCAGTCTTGCTACGATTTCCAAGATTCGTGAGGTCATTCAATGTCATTTTAAAATCTGTTTCTCGAATGTAATACCACAAGATGTTTTGGGATTACCGAATAATACTTTTACCTGACACGAAACGCGTTACCCGGCAACACTACGACTCCGAAGGAGGAGTAGTGTTGCCGGTATCGCGTTGAGTGTCAGGTAAAAGTATTAGGTAATCCCGAAACATCGAGTTGTATTCAAAAGATTATACAATGAAATAGAGTACATATATCCTTCTTATCTTAAACATTTTTATTATAATAATTATTGTTAATAACCAGAAATGACTGAATTTGTCAAAAAATTACAATTACAATGTGGCCACCAAGCGATAATCACTTAAATGATTATCACTTATTAATGACATCCTTCTATACAGGAAAAATATACATGGAGTTGTATAATCTAATTAAGTTATCTAAAATGATTTTTTTATTTGCCCCAGCCTTCAAGGCTTCTTGAGTAGTAAAGTTTGACATTTTCTGGCAAATTTAGTCTTTGTTTTGCTAGAAAATTGAAATAAGCTTTGGATAAAGTGTGATTGTGATTTTGTTCAAGCTCCATGGTGCATAGAAATTGTTTATGTTCAGTTACTTCCAAGAAAATGCTAGCCTGGCAGCCTTGCTTAAACGTGGAACACTTCCTTGTTGACTTTTCATTTTTTGTCCTGAATGGTCTTCCACCTTTAACACAGGCTAACCGCAGATAATAGTATTTCAGAGCCGGATTGATATCCACCACAGTATTAGGATTTTGTTGTCTTTGATTGTCAATTGTTCTGCTATTGCGCAACCAAAACTAATTGTTTGTGGCTTTCTTGTAGTCCATCAAAACGCAATTAAAATTTTCATATGAAGAAAATTGATCACTTACTTTCATGTTTTATAGTTTTTACGCAAAATTTAAAAAACACAATGTTTATATATCATTTAAAAGGCATAACTATTTTTATTTTAGGTTAGAACTGCCGGTACCCGAGAAATTATGTACTCGGGTGCCGGCGCCGGTATCCATGCATCAATATTTTGGGAACCGGCGTCGGCAGTGGAGTCACTTCCTAAAATTTATTTATTTATTTATGTTCTGACCCTTTTACATTTGTAAATAGGTTACAAGTTTCTTTAAAAATAATTTATTATAAATAGTGGGTAATTTATGCAAACCTTCCTTTAAGGGCAAAATGATTTACTTGTTTACTTTTGTTGATTTAATAAAACACCTTTTAAAATCATAGAATGTAATATGAATGAACGATTATTTTGCCAAAGAATTTAAAAGTACAGCGAATGAATAGAAACAAGCAAATTTACTAATAAAGTAAGGAATCCCGGAACGTATTAAACTTAAGTCAGTGTGGTCGCATAAAAATAATCGCGGAGCAAAATTCGTGATTCCTGAAAGAAAATACTAGTTTCCGCGCTTTTAAATACGAGTAATAATAGGGATGGTTAGTAGAATTACATAAGCTGTTGTTGATCTTAAATTTGTTTAAATTATTCCTAAGAATATGTTAAGAAAAAAAAACAACTATAAAAATATATAGTTCTATAAAAATTATGTGTTTTGTAAACAAATGGTTTCGGGACCTGTGTTAGGATTTTTTTTCTTAGCTTTATATAAAAATCACTAGTGAAAGTTGATTGGTCTGTTAACATCCTAAATTTACCAATAATGACATTCAGATGCCTTTTGCAGTTAATCAAATAGTAATTATTGATATATGCGTTACAAATTGCCGAATAAGATTCGCGAGAAATATGCTAAATAACTTTTTAAATTATTTTGTTACAATATTGCGTGGACATGTAATGGACCTTTATAACAATTAATTGAGATATGCTCTACATTTTTCTAATGAACATAATATTAAAATATACGATGACAACATTCATGCAATGGAAATTTATAACAATGTATTGAGATATGCTCTACATTTCAATTTTGAACATAATATTGAAATATACGATGACAACATTCATCCAATGGACATTTATTACAATTTATTTTTGTATTGAACATATTGAAATGTACGATGATAACATTTATGGTTGAAAAAATTTACCTAGATATACGAAAACAATGAAGTATCTTAGGTCTTTAGGACTTTTTTTAACAGTTAAATGTTAAAAGGCGTTTTCTCTCGTGACGAGCACAATATGTAAATACAAAAATCTTCATATATAAAAGATATTTCTCACACTATTTTACTGGCAGCAAAATTAAACGTTTTTTTAAACTTGTTTGGAGCTGAAACGACTGCCCTATTATTACAATTAATAAAACTAATATTTTTTAAAATTAAAGCACATAAATTAATTAATAGATATGAATTAAGAAACTCCAAGCTACCAAAAGAAGGTGGTAAAGCATAAAAAGGACATCCGTTTTTTGTTTTTATCATATGGACAGCAAAACAACGTTTCTCAGGTTTAGATTCCATGTTCTATACTAGTTATGTATGGCAAGGGATATCTGATTCCATCCAAATAATATGTCCTTTTGAATACATGTCCTTTTAAATAGTGTAAAGCTTAAGTGCTTAAAGCTTAGGTGTCATATTCACTGCTTTTACAAGTGAAAGAGGTCGTTCTAATAAACTACTTGGTGAGCTTTTGGGACAAGAAAAGTATTAAAAAATACCAACTGCTTACATAATTGGGCTAGAACATCATAACAGTGCCATGCGATTTCGGTTGGTGTAAGGGGTAACCACACTCACGAAAAGATAAGATTTTCACAGCTTAATTTGCGAAATTTGACTAGTTTTTTTATTACTCTCGAACCTGAACCTTCTGTCTCCAAATCAATATTGTCACGAATTATATTTATGTTATTAACGAACGTTATTCTATCATTTTTTATTTTATGTAGCGACTTTTTGTACTGACACGATGAGTTTAACTCAAAATTACATTGCATATTTTTACCTTTAAGTATAGAAGAAACAAATGAAAAATAATTAATTGGCAAAACCATAAAGAGCTTACCTTATTGTGGAGTTTCTCCTTGTTCAGGCTTCTGAAAATTAGGAGAACCGTATTTCCATAACACAAAAATGTAAATTGGGCAAATTCAAGTGCACTGTGGACAATGGCCTAACGCAAAGTCATGTACTGAAGTGTAGATAAAATCTTCGCATATCCGGAGTGTCGATGGTAAATCCTTTATGGTATATGTATGTTTTGACTATGAATATTTTTTTGTAATTTATATAATGTACGTGAGTAAGTGCAATTTAAATATCTTTAAAATAAATTCAACAGTTGTCACACAAGGAAGTCTAAACAAATTTCCAGTGCTGTTTAAGCATCTTGATCGGACAATACAATAAAAACTTACAAGGAGTTGACCAATCATGCTACAAACTTATATTTTTCAAAAATCACGGCTCTGTTCCGTTTAGTTTTGGGCACCTTTCTATCCAAAAAGTAGATTTGTATTTTTCTTATTATAACCAATCTACTGTAATAATCCAAATTACCTATTGAATTAATTACATGTCGTCTCGCTAATAGGCCAGTCTTCAAATTAACTATTATTTCGAGTACGTTCCTAAAATCGGTATGAAAAATTTAGAGATTATGCTTTTGACAGCGGAGAAGTTTAGTAACCACGCTTCTCTGGTGAAAATTTTTTTTAATAAAATTTGATATACATTATTTAACATTGTTTACGTATATGCGTTAGAGGCAGGGTCTTTGGGACGTAGTATTTATTACAATTTTGTTACAGAGGGTAATAATATACAATTTTTACTAAAATGCATTTTCCTGTTTAAGGTACCTACTAAAATGAATTTGTGAAACTATAGAGACACAAGTTATTTAGACGAGCCAATTTGTCTTTTCTAAATTGTCTGTACTATCATTATTAGTTTAAAAGAGACAACGATTCTAAGGGATGCGCTTACGACTTTGTTCCTTGGACTGTAAATTAGTATGCGATTTCCTGTCTACCGGTATCCAATATAAGTATATTAATTGTTTTAAAAATATATGAGTAAGTTTTTCTTTATTAGTAGGCTACGTCGTTCAAATTTATCGTCGTTCGAATTATTATACTATGTATATGCCATTTTATCTCCTACCGGGGAGGTTTGTAAATGAGAATATACAAATTTGTACACTAAGGCATGATTTGATTTGATTTGATAACAAACACAAATTCAGTAAATTTGTATTAGGTACAAGTCTTAATTTTTGACATTGGGAATACTGCGAAAAAATTTGTTTCTGAAGAAACAATGTATAATTTAACACTCTTATTCTTAAACAGCATTCATGTTACCTAGAGATGTGCCATGGGAATGTTCTCAAGGGAATATCTTCGGAGAACGGTAAATTACCGAGAATATTTCCCAATATAAATTCTCGAGAATTTATAATTTTTGAAAAAAATATAAATTACTGGAAAATTACCGAGAATATTTCCGAGAACGAGAATGTTCTCGGGAAAATTAATAGTCTCGGAGAATTTGTGAGAATTTACGGAAATTTAAGGTAATTTATTTTAATGCCGCTATTGTATCATAGATGGAGCTTGGAGCATCTTTAACTTTATGTCTTTTCTGTGTTGTTTTAAACAACTTGTTTAGACATGTTATTTTATACAATGCGTTTCTAAGTTTTGTTTTATTTATAAAGTTACTTGAAAGTAATGGAAATAAACATTTAAGGTGTCTTTATTTTGACTAAGATGCGTAATCACGTTAATTTACAATTTAAATATTTTCTAAATTAGGTATTGTGTGTGCAGTGCTATCTCTTTATTTTTTCAGATAAAATTATTGGAAAAACTACTTTGGGTAAAAAAATATGTTCTTCCAATTTATGCAGTCAAACAAAATATAAAATTCTCCAACATATGAAATAAATTCTCCAAAATTTCCGATAAATTCTCATTTTTCTCAGAGAATATTTCCCAATAATAAATTCTCGAGAATGTTCCATCACTACATCTCTTTATTTTTTCAGATAAAGTTATTGTAGAAACTAATTTTGGTAAAAAAATATGCTCTTTCAATTTATGCAGTCAAAACGTAAAATTCTCCAACATATAACATAAATTCTCCAAAATTTCCGATAAATTCTCATTGTTCTCGGAGAATATTTCCCAAAAATAAATTGTCGAGAATGGTCCATCTCTAATTATACCCAATAATGAACGTCATATGCCAAGCGGAATACTAAAGTCCGCGTATGTTGCCAACTCTCTTCGCTTAATAAAACTTTATTATATAGCACAGTTTTACGGTGTTTGTTATTTAAACAGTGCTAATGCTATATAAAAGTCGACATTCAGACGGTGTGTAAGCTGTTCTATTTAACTGTTTATATATTTTTACAGTAAGTAATGTTCGTACGCTAATGAATATATTTTTACTGGTTATAAAATTGTAGAACTGCTGAAGGTGCAGTAAACGTTCAAAAAATATTTGCATGTGTTGTAATTAAACTAAATATATTAAGAGCGAGTTCTTTCTTTAAAATTACTGACAAATATATACTATATATATATATATATATATATATATATATATATATATATATATATATATATATATATATATATATATATATATATATATATATATGTATAGATATCTGCATCTAGTGTTGTGTATCCTAGTTAAGGCCAGATCCGTCAATAACGGCAACGTTGGCGGAGCGAGTTGACTGTACAGCTTGCGCACGTGATATCTACTACCGATTTCTATTGGATCTTACACAGCGCGTTCAAGCTGCTTAAATCTTATGCTTTATATTATATCAACAATGGTTATATATCATTAATGGTTGGATCCAGTATCACTTTACCCCAGATAGAGACTCAGCTGGAAATATAGTCAGATGCGACGATCGTGACCGTACGTGTGGCCGCCAAAATTTTTAATTTTTGATACTTTTTAGGTCTTTTAGTACTGTTAGTTTTCTATTTTTTTGGTGATATACAGAATGGTATAATCTAAAATCTTACAAGTTTGTCCCAAAATTGACGTTTTCTGTAAATATTAATCCACATTTTTTAATGCATACGCGATGACTATAAATTTTCGTTTCATGGGTAGCTCAAAATAGCTGCTATTTTCGTGAATGCATAAATTAGTTATTCGTAAGAATTTAAACTAAGTTTATTGTGATACCCAGTCCTTTATTTGAACTACTCTACAAATAAAGGTATGCAGACACTTAAAAATTACGTTTTCTGTCTAAGCCGCCCATGTAATTAAAATTTTACAAGAAAAGGCTTAGAAATTGAGTTAGCTACTCATAAAACAAAAATTAGTTGTCATCGCACATGCAATAAAAAAAATTGGCTAGTTTTGACAGAATACGTATTTTTGGGACATTCCTAATGTTGTTAAGGCGGTTCCATCCCCTACATATCCTCAGGGCATAGAAACTTAGTTTTTTGCCGATATCTTTGTAATAGTATAAAAATTTTAAATTATTCTTCCATCAATATTTGCGGCTGCTAGACCTTTATTCAAGACAATAGTAAAGCATTTTTCGTAATAATTGTGGAAAAGTTATGGGTTAAATTAGAAAAATTTTGAAATTCCCATCATTTTTCTTTATTGTTTAGAAAAAATGTTTTTTTTATCTATAAAGATGGACAACTAGCAGCTAGATTAATGCGAGAGAAATTTAAAATTTTTCCCTTAGTACAAAGATATCGAGAAAAACCTGAATTTGTATGCCTGAAGGGTATATAGGCGATAAAATCACCTTAATACCATTCTGTACGGCACCAAAAAACAACAATTCAATCGATTATGACATGACTTTTCATAATCGCCCAGCCCTAAAGATAATGTACCAATTTTTGTCCAGAATAAAATATTTTCCAAAAATGATGTCTAGGAAAATACTTGAATTTGGGCAAATTTATATTTTTCATTCCAATGCTAATTAGAATTTTCTTACTTGTTTGGTGCCATATAAACTGCTGGCCAATTCAAGCGGGACAAACTAAATTTTTGATAAAATTTAGAGTGGAATATTTTCGAAACGAAAAAAGATTTTGATTTAACTTTTTCAGTATGTAATTGAATAGTTCTTCTAGTTTTTATACTTCAAGGCACTATTGCTAGCAGTCGCTGCAACTCTATTTTACAGGGTGTTAAGTGAAACCCTGACTTTTTTGGAAAAGTTTTCCAGTTCCGAGAATCTAGGAAGAATTTTTTTTGAATTTTCTTTTCATACTAAAATGATCCATGGTCAAATACAAAAAAACAATTTCTCCGGATTTTCTCTATTTTCATTTGTTTTCCGTATACAGGGGTTAGTCGAAATTATCGACTTCTTCTTACAAAGGAACCCCTAATTTGGCCGTTTATTCACAAAAAGCGAAAGACCAAGTAAATTTGTAGTTTGAAGTAGTCCAGCTAACAAAATTAATACAAATTTTTGTACAGGGTGTAGCAAGTTTGGATCACGGGCTAGTAAATTATTATTTTTTAATTTCTACTACTTTTTCCTAAGTTAACTATTAATTATCACGTGCTACGTTAAAGGGTTAAAATTTGTTAGGTCCGATAACAGTACTGGTTAGAAAGATCCTTTTTGCCCAAACGGGTTTTTCATTTTTTGTCTAGTCCCATTTTTAGTGATTAAACGGCTCGCATTTTGAACCTAACTTTTTGCAATTGCATCCATGAACGATTGAAGTGAGAGTGCTTTTTTGGTGGTACATAATGAATGTTTTATCCAACCAAAAAACATGTAGTGGCCAAACAGCTAATGATGCTTATTCGAAGAATTTTTTAGCATTATACAGGGTTGCAAAAAATATACCACCTATACTTTGCAGGTGGATTTCTGTTAATTTAGCGGCGTTTCTATTTCTTAGTCAAAAGATCTAGTAGGCCAAAAAATAAAACATTTTCTTTGCTATTGACAGTTACCAAGGCAACAAAGTATTCTTCTTTGAATTGGTGCGTTATTATCCTTTATAATGGCTCGATTAAGTGCAAAAGAACAAGCTAATTGTTTGCGTTTACTACAAGATGGGGTAAAAATTAGTATTATTGCGGATATGTACGGGGTTGGGCGAAGTACAATATCTCGACTGCGTCAACGCTTCCACGAAACGGGAAGTGCAAACTATCGTTATGGGGGAGGTCGCCAAAAGAAAGTCGGCATTGCAGATGAAAGATGGTTGGTTAGAGAGGCTCGTCGAAGGCGAAAAATTTCATCAGAGAAAATTAACCAGGAGTTCAGAGCAAGAACACACATTCGTGTGAGCAATAGGACCATTAGAAGAACTTTAAACAATAATAACTTAAGGTGAGTTACTTCAAATGAGATCTTATTTTTTGTACCAATATTTTTAGTGTTTCATTTTAGTAAGTCGGCTATTATAATATCGACGTCAGCTGAGGCGTGAATCTTGGATTTTGCGCACCGATATTATAAATGTAAACTTGAACTAAGTTGTTCATAAATTAAAGTTTTGATAGGCGACCCTAAACACATTATTTGTGCTTGCAGCGTAATGTTCCTTAGTTCTTCCCTAGAACTAACGTTATGAAAATTGACCTAATTTTGCATTTTAGTATAATAAAAGCTACTGTTGGCTTATTTATTGGTTCATTCCCTAAACCTATACTACAGATTTTTAAGCCAAAATTTTAATTTTAGAGCTCGGCGACGTGCTAAATGTGTGCGACTTCTACCACAGCATAGGCGAAGACGTCTCCAGTGGGCATATGAACATCGCAATTGGCCATTAGATAACTGGGAAAACTGCATGTTTGTAGACGAGTCAAGATTTAATTTAATTCACTCGGACGGCAGAATATTAGTTTGGCGTGAACGTGGCGAACGGTATATGGAGGAGAATATGGCTCCTCAGGAACCTTTTGGTGGTGGAGGCGTTACTGTTTGGGGTGGTGTAATGTTTAATGGCAAAACGGAACTTTTTTTAACATTGGAGCCCATTAACGGTCAGGTATATAGGGACGAAATTTTAAGCAATATCGTTCTACCATTTGCAAACAATTTTGGGAACGATTTTGTGCTAATTGACGATAACGCCAGACCTCATAGAGCACGCATTGTGCAAGAGTTTTTGGAAGCTAATAATATTACCAGGATGGTCTGGCCTGCAAAATCACCAGACATGAATATTATCGAACACGTCTGGTCTAAATTGAAATTATTGGTAAGTTCTAGGGAAGATCCTCCTCAGACTCTAGAACAACTTGCAGACGCCATTGTTCAGGAGTGGGAAAATATTCAGCAAGAATTTGTCAATAATTTGGTAATAAGCATGCCTCGAAGATGCCAAGAGATAATAAATGTAAGGGGAGGTCCTACTAGGTATTAAGATTTGTTTTGTTTTCGTTAGTTGCAAGTTTTTATAATACCTTCAAGTAAAAAAAATGTTCTATAATTTAAAACGTTTTCTGTTTACCTATAAAAGTAACAACCAAAATTTACATTTTGGATCTCCTAAAGTAATGCCGGGAAAAATAACTACTAAATTTGAAAATTACGTATCTTTTCGAGTACTTTCAAAAGTAATTAAATCTTCTGAAATTTCTATACCTTCTAAAAACTACGCTATACAGAATTTTATAACTTGTTCAGTTGAATTCACTATCCATCTCCAATTTTTGACGAGAAAAATGTACTCCGTGACTATTAATTTAAGACACTTCTTATTAATTAAAATTTCTCAATGCCATGTACTGACTTTTTAGAGCAGTGGTAAAATATTTTTCTTTTATAATGAATAATCGAAGTTTACGAAAATCCAAAGATATCGAGAAACACGTGGCTTCTATTATAAGTAGTAACTTCTGCACAATCCTGTATAATGTGAAAAAGTTCCGAATGAATATTATTCTTTTTATCTGTATCGTTACTAGATTTTATTAATAATAAGTAGGACATTTTCTTTAATAATTATTAATATAGCAAAAAGGAACTTTATGAATACCTAAAGGACTCTAAAATCACATGATTTTCATATAAAATGTAGGTGATATGTTTTGGGCAAACGCGGACAAAAGCAGCGAATAAGCATCTTTAGCTCTATGGCCACGACACTTTTTTATTGGTTGGTTAAACCAATAAACGATGTCCACTTCAATAGTTCATGAATGCAATCGCAAAAAGTTAAGTTTTAAACGCAAGCCATTTGTATCACTAAAAATGGGACCAGACAAAAAAATTCAAAAACAGTTTCGGCAAAAAGTTCCAAGAAAATTGGGACTATATTCAATTAATTTGAAAATCACATGACTTCCATATAAAGTATAGGTGGTATATTTTTTGCAACCCTGTATAATGCTAAAAAATTCTTCGAATAAGCATCATTAGCTGTTTGGCCACTACATGTTTTTTGGTTGGATAAAACATTCATTATGTACCACCAAAAAAGCACTCTCACTTCAATCGTTCATGGATGCAATTGCAAAAAGTTAGGTTCAAAATGCGAGCCGTTTAATCACTAAAAATGGGACTAGACAAAAAATGAAAAACCCGTTTGGGCAAAAAGGATCTTTCTAACCAGTACTGTTATCGGACCTAACAAATTTTAACCCTTTAACGTAGCACGTGATAATTAATAGTTAACTTAGGAAAAAGTAGTAGAAATTAAAAAATAATAATTTACTAGCCCGTGATCCAAACTTGCTACACCCTGTACAAAAATTTGTATTAATTTTGTTAGCTGGACTACTTCAAACTACAAATTTACTTGGTCTTTCGCTTTTTGTGAATAAACGGCCAAATTAGGGGTTCCTTTGTAAGAAGAAGTCGATAATTTCGACTAACCCCTGTATACGGAAAACAAATGAAAATAGAGAAAATCCGGAGAAATTGTTTTTTTGTATTTGACCATGGATCATTTTAGTATGAAAAGAAAATTCAAAAAAAATTCTTCCTAGATTCTCGGAACTGGAAAACTTTTCCAAAAAAGTCAGGGTTTCACTTAACACCCTGTAAAATAGAGTTGCAGCGACTGCTAGCAATAGTGCCTTGAAGTATAAAAACTAGAAGAACTATTCAATTACATACTGAAAAAGTTAAATCAAAATCTTTTTTCGTTTCGAAAATATTCCACTCTAAATTTTATCAAAAATTTAGTTTGTCCCGCTTGAATTGGCCAGCAGTTTAGTTGGACTCCTAAATGCGTAACTTTGTATTAGTTTAACCCAATTTAAATCTTTTGTGGTTTCCGATATGTTATTGGTGGGGCTTGGCTTTGTAACTTCTGTAACTGTAACTTCAACCCCCTAGGGAGGGTGGGACCAACCCTTAAAATTTTAATGGAAAGAGGGGTCTTGCGATACATCATTTTAAAGGCCTCATTAAGTACTTTATGATCCTAGAATATTGCATCATTATTCGCCGTCAGAACAAAATGGTGGCTTGTTGAATATTTCTGTAATGCATGTAATGGATATTGCTGAAGTTTTTAATTAGCGGTTTGAAAATACGTTTCTAACGATAGTAAGAGGCTCAAAAAATTATTTAGCCCTTCCCCACCCCCACTAACACACTCAATGTCATTTCAATAATTTTAGATCTAATTTTTAACACAATTCAAATTTTATTTCAATTAGTGGGGGCTGGGGAGAGCTTAATAATAACCTCTTGCCATCATCAGAAGCGTATTTTTAAACCGCCAATTAAACATTGTACATCTTATTTTAAAAATATTTGTTTAAACAAGCCTCCATTTTGTTCTCGGGACGAATAATATCGTAATATTTTAGAATCATAAAGTACTTAGTGAGACTTTTAAAATGATGTATTGCAAGACCCCTATTTCCGCTTAAATTTTAAGGGTTGGTCCCACCCTTTCTAAGGGGTTGAAGTGGCAGTATTGATAATGATTGATAATGGTAACAAAAAAACCTCTCCCTTGACAAATCTAATTAAGTACGTGTACGAGCGATTTTTGTAAAAATAAACATGGCATCAGATATTCAGTCTGTTTTGTTTTCATTGGTCAACCCTGTATTTACAGATATTGTACATAGTATGGATGCTATATTGTATGTAAATCTAAGGAAAATTTTATAGAAAAGTAAATAAAATAATAATTGCTCTTTGTTTAGTATTTTATGTATATTTCCTGAAAAAAAAAATTTAACTAAAATAAGTCTACAAAAAAATGTACACAATATACAGCGTGTCTGTGAATCTGCTTGCCAAATGAAAAACTTTTTTATTACCATTTGTTGGGGGGAAATTACTCTGCATAAAAAGCTTTGCTTTTAAAATTAATAACTTTGGCATAAAAGACTTTTAATGTATTATACAGGGTGCCTCAAAAAGAACCTTTACTTTAAATAGGGAAAAGGTTTTAGATCGCCATTATTTACGTGTCAAATTAAAGAAAGGCAAATGAATAGGATTTATTTAATTAATTTATAGTGTCATGGCATAGCAATGTAAAAAAAATTTTAAACAATTGCCGATATAGGACCAATAAAAAAATAAGTATTTATTTTCAAGCAAATGTGACTTTATATTGTTGGCAAGTAGATTTAGTATACAAGGAGACTAAAAATATTGATCCCCAGAGGGATCGTGTAATCTGGGTATATCAAGGTTTCCCATGCCCATGATATTGCATACTCAGCAAAAGATAAAAAAATTAGTCAATGCATCGAACGCAAAGAAAATAAAATTCTTAATATGACGGGATGCGTGTAAAAATTAAAATAAAACCCATCTACCCTACCCAACTGTAGCATAATCGAAAATATTGTATAAGATACGGTGTACTAAGTTTAACACCATTATAATAAATTTGTCTTTTTATGGATACTAATAGAGACGAGAATAGAGATCTTCACAAATGTTATACAAAATCATTATACTAATCTTAAAAAATAAGAAAGTCCCACAATAGGTTATTAATTTTGTATTAATATGGGAAGTATTTTACTCAGAACTTTCCTTGCAGTTCAAATACCTCCGATTCACTTGAAAATTTTACAGATAATTTGTACGATTTTATTATTGTGTCAGAATACCGCGGAGATTTAGAAAACGATATGTAAAATAAATACATGGTAAGGGCCGTTGTCTTCAATCATCATCTTTCATATGTTTAGAGCACTGTAAAATGCAATAAAATCGTAGCAGTAAAATTGGCAACATGGTTGGATCTTAAGTTACGCATATATTACCTAATTTACAAGGTCGGATCTCGCCTGTTACAAGTATTGTAAAGGATCTCTACTTCCGATTATACTGTGTGTATATAAAAATTTGAAAATAACCTACCTCTGTGGCGGTACCATAAATTAAAATACACAATTATTGACTTTTACAACAGATTTTTTAAATACCTTTATTTGTTCAGGTGGATCTCGGGTAGTCCAAAATATGATCGGATCTCAACTTGACATAAAAACATGTATATATATATATATATATATATATATATATATATATATATATATATATATATATATATATATATATATATATATATATATATATATATATATATATATATATATATATATATATATATATATATATATATATATATATATATACTATATCCAAAAAAGTATGCATCCCATCTTTTTAATTATTGATTTTCCGGAAAATGTTATTCCCGGTGCTTATTCTCCAACTACAGGCTACTACATCTTATATAAATTTATTAGTAAGGGTCCAAATGACGTTTTTGTCAAAACTCACTCAGAGTAAAATACTACCCGCATTTTTAAAAATATCAAACTTAATTATAGAAATAAGTCGTTTTAAATTAAATATAAAATCTGCGCCTGATGTATTGTTGTAATAACTTTTATTTTAATTTAAATTTTATTTCGAAATGCTACAACACGGGTTAATTATGATATTTTCTATCATTAACCCACGTAAAAGTACCATTGCGCAGAAAGAAAACTAGGACAGCAAAATGTACTTTAATTCTTGAACTACTAGAAACATTTTTTTTTTCGAGCGATTTTTCTTCGTCACCCTTTTTCGTTTTTGTGCCAAGAGCAGTCGAAGTCAGAAAAAGCAGTGCAGAGTTAATTAAACATTGTACATAAATGGAATTAAATGTTAGTATCGCCCAATTCATGTAAACCTATTTTGATATTTATTTATTTTAACTGCATAATAAATCCTAACGAAAGTTTGAAGATAAATGTTAAGGTTATAATGCACCAATGTCAGAGTATAGCATAAGAGAAATAAACAAACAAATATTTAGAGCTAATTAGCACATAACAGTTAGTATTTCTTAACCAGACACCTTTGACCTTTTATTCCTTTAATTTCTGTAGGTGAAGGTTTAGAAAATCTGGACTGGTCAGTGAACCAAACCTAATAGTTTTTCGATTATAGTAACACACATAAGATCCTAGATAGGTCAAAGTGTTAACAAACTCGGGGCCTAAACGACACCTTTTAAATTACCTATTTAGTTCCAGGCCAAAAAGGCCCTACGGATAAGATAATTAATCAAAATAACTGTGTTCGTTTTTCGATAGGGCTAAAAAAATATGATTTTGACAAAACATAATTTAATTAAATTAGAAAAAAGACGCGAAATCCACATATCCTGTTTTATATATAAAATAATTTTAACTCAGAAACCAAGATATTTATTTGAAAAAATTGAATTCAGGAATAATATTCATAATGTTAATACTAGAAATCAGAACACAATAGAAATACCTAAACATTATACTGAAAAATATAAGTCTTCGTTTAAATATACCTCTTCTGTAATTTATAATAATATTCCCTCTAGTCTAAGGGGCATAAGCTATATAACTTTCAAAAATAATATCAAAAATTATTTAGTAGGGGTAGGATTGGAAGAATGATTTTTATAAATCAAAATCCTACCTATTTATGCCAACTAGTATACTACTGTCATTTTTTGGATTTATTTTTACTTTTATATTTTATATTTATATTTTTAATTGTTTTATTGGCATAAATAAACATTTTTATTATTATTATTATAACGATTTATTAATAAGATGATATCGACTAAGAACAAAAATGAACTAACAAGTCTAACGTTAAAGCATTTTAAATTATTTTTATTCTGTTATATATTTTGGGTACTTAATGGAACTTGTAGTACTTAAAAAGGTCCACGAATCAATTTTTTTAGTTGTTGTTCCATTTGTTGTCAAGCTGGGACATATTATTTGTGATCTTCTGCCTCGAAATCACCAGCCACCAATGTTTTAAAGCACACTATTATGTAATCTGTTATAACTATAAAAAACAATGTTCTAGAGCGTCTTTTCATTTTCCTAGTCGTGTCCTATACGCAATTAACGATTTCACGGTTTCCTAATAGCGAAAATATCATCCGAAAGATACTAGAAATTTTAAACGTGGACTCCGAAATTCTTCATCTACTAAACAACTTTTTTTGTTTTAATATTAAGCTCTTTATTTTCTACTGAAATCCACGGATAAGAAAATAAATTTAGGTTTTAGGTATTAATCAAGAAGTCAATGTTATTCTATCCGAAAATATTTCCTTTCAATGACTCAACACTTTTCAGATGAATCCCCGGCTTGTGTCTGTGGTTTTTGAAAAGGATACGATAATACAAAATACTAAGAAACCTGTCTGACAAAAAGTCGAAACGAAACTTTATCCTATATCTGATATTCCATATAATTAATCAAAAGAAGCCATCAGTGGCCTTCTGATGACACAACATTTATCACTCTTATGTTTAACTTTAAGGCAAGGTATAATCCCTGCTTTGTGTGTTTTCTGTATTATTTTTTAGTATTTTGGTTTTTCCGGGATCTGTCAGTAAATATAGAGCAATTTTATTAAAGATATATCGCTTGCTGAATGCAATAGTGGCATTAACTTTAAAATTATCATTTTAAAGTTATCACTGTAGTTGGTTTCTAAATAATTCAAGAATACAAGTTACAAACTCATTTTTACTAAAATTTCCAATTTAAAAAAGTTAAAATTGGTTTTACTCAGCACCGCAAATGTGGCGAAACATAAAAGTGTTTTTAAATTCAGTTTCAAAACAAAAACCCTATTTTTTTTAGGAAAATATGAATCTATTAGACTAAAAAATATGTAATTCCACAGAGCAAGCTTTAATATAAATTACTGTCCTGTAATTTTAATAAAGACATGTAGCGTCCCTGTTTTTTGTTAATTTCTTCGTTTACCTATTTTCTGACTTGTTCCAGTATTGCATTCTGCAAGCGAGATATTTTGTCTGACTGTGGTTAAATAAGTAATACTGAACATTTACATAAATGAATCAGTTGATGAAAATGAACACATTCCAATTTTTTTTGTTGAGGTAAATATTTATCAGTCATGATTATGACACTCAACAGTCTGTATCGTGTGTATTAGTATTATTACTTTTAAATTAATTAGAAAAATATTGTTAGTAAACATGCTTTATAGGAAATAATAGTTAAATTAATATGATTTAAGCGTTGGAGTCTTTAACGGCCTTTTCTGTTTGTAGTTAACTTTTACTATTTTGCACCAAAATATAAACAAATTGAACATATGAAATCAATTTTATGTCTGCCTGTCACAGTCCTCATTCTCCAAGACCGTTAAATGTCTAGAGCTGAAATTTAGCATATGTAGGTATAGGTCACAGAATAAAAGCAGATTTAAAATACCAAAAAAGTAAATCAAAATTTTAGGGGTTGTTTCTTTGGGAGTAAACGAGTGACTACTTTTTTACCTTCAAGCTTAGTGTCTGGGGTATCAAATAAGAGCCCACAAAATGGAAAATACAAACACATGAATAATTTGCTTATTAATATAACCCTTGTTAAAGCTGTTTTTCTGCGCCCGACCGTTTTGAAACTGTTTCACATCGCAGTCAGTTGTTGCACTTTAGTGTTGAAAGGGTGACGTCATAGACCAAACTATTTCATTCCGTTATAAAAGTGCTTGAATAAATATTTCAAAACTGAAGAGGAGAAAACTGGATTGTCACTAAACTGCATTTGTTTATGTGCTGTACTCTGTGCTGTGTTTTAGTGTTTTGTACATTTGGGTGCTGTGTTTCTTTAATGTTTTTGTAAGCAATGTTATGTTTTGTATCTTCTTACTCAATTGTACCAATAGAGTTATGTCTTCAAATGAATGACGTAGCCATTTTAAAACGAATCATTTTTGTGCATCAAGTGAGCGATGGCGTCAGCGTTAAAACTGTTTTGAGACTCTCTTGAAACGCTTTAATCACCAAAAAATGTCTTAAGTAAACTTTGACACAAAGTTATAAAAACTACTGTCTCTTTTCTACAGTTTGTAAAATCAGAGTAGAACAAATCTGTCAAATATCAAGGGTTTGTATAATGATCCAAACAGTAGAAAAAAATTATAATAATAAAAAGTTGTATTACGAAACACTATACTGTATTATCACGCTAGCTGAACTCACACTTCACCATGTTTTTGTATGGTTTGATTACAATGTTTCTTTAAGTAAAAAAATGCATCTTCAGGAATTAATTTTCCAAATATATTAATTGCAATAGTTATGACCGCACTCTTCATATCGATATCGTCCAGAAAAATTTGAAAGCATTCCAAACCAGTTTTAGCGTGCACTGCATTATTCATAGGTCCAGGTTTTTTTTTCAAAAATATTATGGGCTCTCGTTCTTGTTTTCGGTGGACAAATTTTTCTCCATCGTGTAGTGCGGTCTTTCCATGGATTTATTATATAAAAGGATACAGGATGATGTAACATTCTTTGAAGCCAAAACAAACCATTCTAAGCGACACTAAACACAATTTGTAAACATTGGCCACATCTTATTTTACCTTGTATTTGTGTACTTACAAAAAATACGTTAGAAGCATTACAAGATATGCTAAAAGTAATAAAAGCCCTAAATTACTTTATTTTCTGCTAAATAATAACAAATTTAAGTTAAAAAGGTTTTATTATTTATAGGTTATGTTATTTCTAAAGGTGTTTATTTAAAGTCGCTCCGAGTCATTTATAAATCTATATAAATCTATACGTCGAACTTTTTCTTTTCTAGTTCATCAGACAACGACGTACGTGTAACAGAGTGTTCAGACCGAGGTTCTGCCGTTTTCCTAAACAACCAGCACCGACAACAACACTTCTGAGCTCCAACACTCCAATGCTATTTTATCTCTTTCTACTACCATTCTTGATTCAATTACGTAGTAATTCGTAGTCTTGTCTATGTTCGTAGTTTGTAAACTGCTCCCCCAAGAGAATAACAAAGAACAAAATATAAGGCTTCACGTTCGATACGCTCACAGTATACGGATATCGAATCCTTTTATATAATAAATCCATGGGTCTTTCCCTGTATAGTAAGGAACATTATCATCACTATACCATTCTAAAGTTTCCTCCACAGAGTCCTGTTCATCCGCATCTTGTTCTGATTCCGAATCGTGATCACTATTTATACAAATATCTCCATCGTCCTCATCGGGATGTGTTTCCCCTAATAATTCTTCTTCTATCTCCTTCAACCATTGCATCCAGTTTTTGGATCACTACTTGCTATATCTTAGACAACTGAAAGTAACAAAATAAGTAAAAATAATAAAAACAGACAAAAAACTTACCAACAATGATTGAAAATAAAGGTAACTTCGACGGTAGCGTGGGATACACCTGTATCCCAAAGACAAATAACGGCGCCAAAAACAATTTCTTATCACGGAAGCACAACCACACTCAATGGCCGCTACAAGCGAACTATTCTGGAGGATTACCGAAAGGCATGTCTACGGAGTACTCCGTGAAACCGCGCAAGCGCGTTTTTAATGCAAGTGGGATTATAGCTTTGTTCGCGGTAAGGATTCAGAACGGATTCGGGACTATTCGCATGCGCAGTTGAAATAATGACGTTCGCGGATCACAAAATTCCGGATTTCTAGTTATAGTTCCGTGTTCGCGGAGAAGCAACATTCGGTTCGAGATCCATTCTGAACTGATTCTATCGGTTCTAGGGATTTAACAAGAACCGTAAGTTCGGACACGCCCCCTATCAATTTTATATGATTTCACGATTGTGTTTGTTTGGTTAGGAATCCAAAGTTTATACTGAAACAGATTTTTTGCATAAGGTGATTTGGATTTTATTGTAACTGCCCTATGCCCTATTGCCGCCAAAACCAAAAAAATACATTGACAGTAGACAATCCCAAATAATTCTAGTTCCGATGTTCCGAAATCGTTCGCGGTAAAAACAAATCCTGAATCGGTTAATAATTAAGCATGCGCACTACGACAAACCTGAATCAGTTCTGATCTCGTTCTGAATCGGTTCGGAATGTCTTCCGCGAACAAAGCTATTATGTACGTATCCCAAGCGAGCACTGGGGGGTTAAGAACTGTTGTCGATTTTAAAAGTTCCAGTTTCATGCTGCCTGTAAATTCTAGAGAACGATTTAGCTATTGCTCTTGGTATAATCGCCTAGATTTGCAGGCATTCCCATCAGCAAGCCCGTTAGGTAAAATATCTCGTAGCTCAGCATTTTTATAATTCACCATTATTTTATTTGAAAATAATCTACCTATTCTATCTAGCTAAACTGCTGGACACTCGAAACGCACCGATCGATTGTTCTTGCATTTTTTGATAGAAGATTTCGCACAAACTACACAATATTTTGAAATGCGGTTTTCAGTACTTTGAAGTATTATCCCTTTGTGTTTCTGTCGAAGTCGCGGGAAATTTTAACACTTCATAAACAACTTATACAGGGTGGATAATAACAGATTGAAAATTTTGGTAATTTTCATTCTTAGCGCGAATTTTATTCAGCTGATATTTTTTTCCAATTTACTGACCATACGAATCCTTATTTTAAACGTCAAAAACAACTTTGCCCGATTTTACTTTCCTTCTCCGTTTATGAAGATACAGGGTGATTTCTAATTTGTCGTGAATATTTTGAATATGTGAGTGTCAATTAACATCTGATGATTAGTTTACAAGTTTTTTGATACTAAACGACTTAGTTTAGATCAAAAAACATAGGACGTTACGCACTTGATATTTAAGATATACAGGGTGTCTTCAATCGGCCATTTAGATTTAAATTTCCAAAGGTAATGTTAATTTTTTATTTTCTGCTTTCGAACTGGCTGTATTGGATGAGAAATCATCTTTCCGTGATTTATGTATACTGGTACAATCATTAGGATTATATACTGAAAGGGTTTTTTTAATTTTCTGATTCCTGAAAGTTTGTAGACGCTACAGGATGATACATATTTTAGTATTGTTTATGAGTTCTAATGACCAATAATAAGTGATGTATTCTTTTACTTTTTGGATTTGTATAATTTATTTAGGAAAATTCACCCATGACGACTCACATTGTACAGGAGGACTGTACAACCTATGATAAATTTGATAAGAATTTAATTTATTAAACTTACTTTAACACAACCCTTCTTTTAGAGGAAGACGTAGAGCTAAATGCCCTCGCTGGTTACTTGAACATCTAAATAATTTAAATTTGGTGTTTTCCGAAAATTGTGGGCCTGACTTCATTTTATTGAATGCAAGACCACCAAATTTGAATTACCCTGTATAAAATGTAGTACGAACCTGAATTTTCCTAAATAAATTATACAAATTCAAAAAGTAATATTGGTCATTATAACTCATAAACAATACTAAAATATGTATCACCCTGTAGCGTCGGCAAACTTTCAGGAATCAGAAAATTAAAAAACCCTTTCAGTATATAATCCTAATGATTTTACCAGTATACATACATCACGGATAGATGTTTTATCATCCAATACAGCCAGTTCGAAAGCGGAAAATAAAAAATTAACATTACCTTTGGAAATTTATATCTAAATGACCGATTGAAGACACCCTGTATATCTTAAATATCAAGTGCGTAAAGTCCTATGTTTTTTGATCTAAACTAAGTCGTTTAGTATCAAAAAACTTGTAAATTAATCATCAGATGTTAATTGACACTCACATTTTCAAAATATTGACGACAAATTAGAAATCACCCTGTATCTTCAAAAACAGAGAAGAAAAGTAAAATCGGGCAAAGTTGTTTTTGACGTTTAAAATAAGAATTCGTATGGTCAGTAAATTTGAAAAAAATATCAGCTGAATAAAATTCGCGCTAAGAATGAAAATTACCAAAATTTTCAATCTGTTATTATCCACCCTGTATAAGTTGTTTATGAAGTGTTAAAATTTCCCGCGACTTCGACAGAAACACAAAGGGATAAGACTTCAAAGTACTGAAAACCGCATTTCAAAATATTATGTAGTTTGTGCGAAATCTTCTATCAAAAATGCAAGAAAAATCGATCGGTGCGTTTCGAGTGTCCAGCAGTTTATTTAACTAATTAATCTGTACATAATGTTGTTGTTTTTTTGGTAAAAGAGTGTTAAATAGTTAAAAGCACATCAAAGAAAAAACTGTCAAACATACGAAAACAAAAAGTAAAACCACAGCCTACTACATTACCGCAATTATTATATTGAATGCTCAGATGCCATGAACAAGACTTAAAAATTTCAAATTTGTTCAATCTGTATCTCGAAAGCTAAGTATATTTCCATGGACTTGTAGTCCTAAAATAAGTCAAGGAATCGCACCCTGCATTTTTAGCTATCAATGTAAAAAAACCCTGTATGTGAGACTTACACTTGTATGTTTATCGGTAATTTTACCAAACTTAGTGCATTTAGTATTTTTATCTTTTGTAATCCAGCAATATCCCAGTATGGTTGTCTTAAATACGGCTAATAAATACAAAGAATGGAAGGGACATTTCGAAAAATGTTCTCAAATTAAGTTTGTTAGTGAAAAGCCAACGTTCCGTGCTAAATTAATGTTTTTCTTGGCAGTTTCCTGTAAAGAACTAAACTTACTTAATATATTCTGAACTTTAAAGACGAAAGTCGTTACCCATTATTAAGTCTAGACATAGAGACCGTTTAAATGAGTTTTAATTTTTTTTTTAGATAATCTATGGACAAGTAAAGAAAGCTTGATATTTTATTCACAAAATTTTCTTTGTTGAGCTTTGTGTCATTTTAATACTAAATACTAACTAACGAGAAATGACGACCAAAAGTGAAATTTTTAGTTATTTTAAGAGTCTGCTATGTTGATTTAAATACTTTTGTTTAGGGACTTCCGAACCAAATTTTAAAAATCAAGAATATCTATCAAACACAGTGACGTGTTAAGTCGTACAAGAGCCCTGAGCCTGATGAAAATTTTGCGCCCCGCATTTGGATATCATTGACCTTTTACTGCCCTTGCTAAAGGAGGTTTTTGATCGTGAAAAATCATCCTTTATGATTTTTGCAGATCTTTACGATTTGGGGTGCTTAGATTACGAGAAACATAGATTTCCATTTCCGTCCGTGTATTTGTCTGTTACTCTTTTACCAAAAAAACAACACCATTATGTACAGATTAAGTTTTAACCTTGCTCAAAGCCGGCAACACTTCGAAGGAAATATATCCAGATGATCACCTTAAAAAATAGATTTTTTGTCTGTTATTGGAAAACATTAAATTCAAAAAAGTATTTCGATGAACCCTAAGCTTTCAGACACAACTTCGATTAAACAAATAAAAAGAAACCTGTTCAAGTAACCCAGTGCGAGTAAAAATTTAACAGTCACTAGACTTGTCTAATTTGACAACCAAAAGTTTTAAACTAACAGGTGTAAGAATAAGACAACTAAGCTTTATACTATGCATTGCAAACTTTTCAAACTTTCAAAAATTTATAAAGAAAAGGGCAATTTTAGTATACGAACTCTCGAAAATAGCAGAACTAAATTTATTCTATCAACACTTTTCAAGATAAAAATCACTTGGAAACCAAGCAAATCGCTTAAATATGAGAACAACTCCTAAATTTTTAATGACGACTTATTAGTAGGGACAGGATAAAAATCTATCAAAACCGAATTGATCAACTAGAAAATCCTAATTTAAACCAGTACTAACTCCTAAACTTTTTTAGTGAATCTGAACGTTATAGTTTTATAAATTAGCTTAAAGAATTAATATTTTATGCACAGCTTACGACTATTAGAAAAAATATAAATTCATTCTCAAAACGAGGTAAATATTTCTTGTATACAGAGCAAACAAATATTATTTTTACTCCTCTCGCTAGATGAATGACTGTATTTGCGAAAAACCACCTTTCAAGGTTTTGAGGTTTCTAGGTCACAATAAAAATGGTTTTCATTTCCGTCGATGTGTCTGTTGGTGCGAAAACTTGAAAACTACTTGATTATTGTGAAATATATACATAGAGCGGGCACCTTAAAAATTTTGTTTGGTTTTATCTTACTAGTTAGGTCCCTCAAAAAGATTTTGAGGCAAATCTAAATTACATTTGAAGTGAGTTAAAAGGTGACGAACTTCCTTGAAATACCGCCCGACCCTTTTTACGGAAAAATATTCATCTAGTTCATTCCACACTTTACTTTGGTCAGGTTTATGTGAATACCATTTTTAATGTTTTAGTTTTAGCTGATTTGTCTTCCTGCATCGTCTCCATTTTTTATTAGTAGTATTCCAGATTGCTTTTGATTATTTTGTCCGATTTATTTATATTGTTTCCTTTTCTTGTTTTATTTTACTGATTTGTGCTCGATCTGTATTCACTAAAAATATTTCAATTTTGGTACTGGTTTAAATTAAAATCTTCTAACAATGAATGTGAAGTGTGAAGTCTACTTGTCAGGGGTACATATAAATACGTAAAATTGAGAATAAGTTCTCTAAACCACCTGAAAATTCCTTATAAAATAAGGATTTGAACAAATCATGGTAAAACAGCTATTCTCCGGGCTATATGCCCCTCCGAGCGCTGGATTACATACCAAAATTTGCCGTATTTTGGCTAACACTGTTAGACAACAAAATACTTGGTTTGACTGCAAGAAACTACCAGGTGGTTTAGAGAACTTATTCTCAATTTTACGTATTTACATGTATCCCTGACAAGTAGACTTCACACTTCACATTCATTGTTGAAATAATTTTACCTCATGGTAAATTCTACTCCGACTGCTTGAAACTGCTAATGGATGGCGCTGCTTGTGTTATACTGCTTATGCACTTCGACATGATTAGCTTTAAGGATATGCTGTTTCGGAAGGTAGGTATGATCGTTTATCCTGTACTGATGAGAACTAAAGAGTTCGAAACCGGTATGCAGGTAACGACATCCTACTAAAGAAAATGCTTCCTTCTTCCTGGTAGTTTCTTGCAGTCAAACCAAGTATTTTGTTGTCTAACAGTGTTAGCCAAAATACGGCAAATTTTGGTATGTAATCCAGCGCTCGGAGGGGCATATAGCCCGGAGAATAGCTGTTTTACCATGATTTGTTCAAATCCTTATTGTATAAGGAATTTTCAGGTGGTTTAGAGAACTTATTCTCAATTTTACGTATTTATAAAATCTTCTAGTTGATCAGTTAGGATTTGACCAGTTTTTGTCCTGTCTAAAACGTCAAAAGACTTAGAAATAAATTCATGGTATAAAATTTAGTTCCCTTATCTCTACACTTGTCAGCTTAGAAACTGGACAAACCTTAATTTTTAAATTAGACCGCTGACCGATATCTTACCGATAATAAATCCCTGGGCTAATTTGTTTATTGTAATATGATAATAAATATAAACTTAATTAACAACTATCAGCTATATAAATTCACTCTTTTTTCTCAAAATTCTGTAACACGCATATTTTTAAAAACATATGTGTTATTAAACACCTGTAGCGTTCTGAAATATTTAGATGAAATTATTTTTTTTTTGCAACGCGTCTACAAAAATCAGACGAGAAAAATATGATAACTACTTAATTAAGTAATAAATTTATGAACTGCAGTAGTATTTCCACTTAATTTTAAAACTTTTTCTTCAATAATTTTAAGTATAAAATTTTTCCTACAAGAATATTTTTTAATCTCGGGCAAAAATAATGTCTAAAACAGATACGCGACCCGAATAATAAAAACATGGCTAAAACAAAAGGTCCATCAAGCCGTTTTTATATGCAAAGTTTAACCCTGACTTTTAATATATGTATATATTATGCATGGCTATTTTTTAAGCTTGAGTTTTAAAAAGTTTTATGTTTTATTTTAAATATAATGATCGGCTTTTAAAGGAAAAATCATTCATTTTTATTACAGTCCAGTGATTAAATTGAACCTTCGATTTGGACAATAAATAAATAATTTCTTTTTTAAATTCAGACTTAAAAATATTTGCATTTATTTCCACCTTTCTTGACACTTTCTCTATTACACTATTAGGTCCAGCAATAGAGCGATTTGTAGTGACATTAATCCTATTAGAAAACCGTCTGTACCATCATCTAAAAGACGATCCGTAGATGATTTCTGTTATATTTCCAACTCTAAAATTTTTTCCGTTAATTTGTTATAAACATTTATAAGCAAAAAACGCGATTTTTTTAGTTTTTTGCTTTAAATTGGAAAGTAATGAAGGAATCTTAATGGTATAGGTGGACGATTTGTAGAGAATAGAAATACAAACAAAATGACAGGTCGAACGTCTCAATCGGATAAGTAGCAACGGAGAAAGTCAGGAAAAACGGAAAATTAAGAGTTTTTTTTTAAATTCATAAATCGACCATTTTAAAACGTAGAGGGCTCAAACTTTGGAAAAGAGTAGTAATTTATGGCTACTTTATGTGTGCAAAACCCCAACGCTGTCCGATGATTGGTTTAGCAAAAATCGTCATTTAATTTTTCAATACACTATTTGCAACAGGTTGGGCTTGCTTGGATGGATGCTCTATGGATCGTCCGATTTTAATTATTGAATCGGATTGGCAAAGTACAAGTTTAATGGAACAAAATGTAGGGTAAGGTTGCCCATATTGAACCGGCTCCTAAATTGAACCCCCTCGATATTTTCAATTTATAATAAACCTAGCGCGACCTACTAGTAATAGTTGAATCAACACTCACAGAGGAGTTTATTTTTCTACCACGTGACTTCAATAGATCTAAACAATTCCATTCATGTTCTAACAAGTTAAACTGCTACCTGATATGTAATATTTTCTATCTGTTCGTAAAGAAATTTAGAACCTACAAGTAAGGTAAGGGCAACATTGATGTTAGTAATAAATAACATGTTATTTAAGGCATTTTTTAGAATAATTAAACCAGTTTAAAATTTATTCGTTTTTAAATTTAGGGCTATAATTCAAATTTTGTTGTCGGTTGCTCATATTGAACCTCAAACGGTATCCCAAATTGTACCCTGGTTCACTTCGGTATTTGGTATTGATATGTAATATTTTGTTAATGACACTTTTGTATTTTAGAAGAAAAAGTAAAACCGGTTTGATTGGGAAGGGAAAAGAAGTTTTTTTATGTTGTGTTTTAATTCTTTTAATAAGTCAAGTGGCACAGTTGTTATGTTTTAAGTTTTTCTTTAATTTCATTACAATAAAAGTTTTATTTTTGTGACAAGTATTGTTTTTTTCTATAAGTACTATAACCTACAACCCTTTTTTGGTTATCCTAATGCACGAAATAAACTCGTATCCTATTATTTAATAAAATCCAGTGCTTAATCTTGTACAATATTGTGAAGGTTCAATTTGGGATACTGGTGGTTCAATTTGAGCAACACGTTTCCCAAATTGAACCACTTGCAACTAATTTTTCTATAATGAATTAAAAATATTCATAGGTTTTATAGATATTATTTATGGGTACCAAAATGTTTCTAAATGTCCAATCGACATTTCTGATACATGGAAATGACAATTTTAACATTTTTCGCCGGGCTAAAGCGATTTTTGTAAAAATTGGTTCAATATGGGCAACCTTACCCTATGTTTTAATTTTTCCATGAAATGCTACGGAACCGGTTGGAAATGCACGTAAAGATGCGTGAAAATGGCCGAGCGCGCGAAAGCGGCTCTCCTTCGATCCTCTGCCCTACCCACTAGTCGACCGCTTTCACGCGCTCAGCCATTTTCACGCATCCTTACGTGCATTTCCAACCGGTTCCGTAGCATTTTATGGAAAAATTAAAATATACATTTTGTTCAATTAAACTTGTACTTTTCAAATCCGTTTCAATAATTAAAATCGGACGATCCATAGAGCATCCAGACATGTTGCAATCTAGTGTATTGAAAAATTAAAATGACGATTGTAGCAAAACTGATCGTCGGACAGCGTCAGAGTTTTGCACACATAAAGTAGCTATACATTACTACTTTTCCCGTAGTTTGAGCCCTCTACGTTTAAAAATGGCCGATTTATGAATTAAAAAAAATCTTAATTTTCCGGTTTTTCCGGATTTTCTCCGTTGCTACTTATCCGATCGGGACGTTCGACCTCTTATTTTGTTCGTATTTTTATTCTCTATAAATCGTCCAGTTACACCATTAAGATTGCTTTGTAACCTACTTTCCATTTTATAAACAAAAAACTTAAAAAATCGCGTTTTTGGCTTAAAAGCGTTTATAACAAATTAATGGAAAAATTTTCAGTCTTGCCTGATACTCTCTTTATCCAAAATATTGGCAATATATCATTTCCATTTCTTACAACCATCCTATACCTATCATCTCCAATCAGAGAAAAATAAGACAGAGAGAATAATATCTCGTACCGATTTCATTCATAAATACGATTTGCTTTCGATGACCTCCAAACCGACGACGTTCAAATAAGCTGCCACGGGCGTGCACTGCAGATTTTGGGTTATTATAAAGCACAGTGAGAGTGAGTATTAAGACGCGCCGCAAAAAACTCTCTCTGCTTGCCGTGTTGCTACCGCACTGGCTAATGTCGGGGTGTATTGTGAGAATTCTACGCGCCAATTTGCATGGTCGGGCTGGCGGGAAGAAGAGATATTATTCTCTCTGCCTTATTTTTCTCTGCTCCAATCTTCTTGCACTCCTGTTTATTTGTTTTTGCATCTGGCGGGCCCTTGCGACCGTCGGAATCGCCTGGCCTTGAACATAGTTACATAAAATCGTTTAACAAAGAGCCTGGAAAAATTGGAACCTTGTAGGACAGTGTTTATTTTATACCCTGCACAGAGCACATTTACAATCACCTGGCAGGTGCGTGCGACCTTCAGAATCGCCTGGCATTTTTTTCGTATTTAGTTATGTCTATATTCAAACATATTAAAATTTGAAGTTTGTAACTAACTTTAATTTTCCATTTCTTTACATTTTCAAAAATATAGGGATTGATGACGCGACCGAGGAAGACTTGCCAAGTCATGACTTTCAGTTATGGTTGTCTTCAATCGTTAATACAAAAATTTCCAACTTTGTGCCAATACCGTTACTAACAGGGTTCAGTAGCTCTTGGGCTATAACTGCAGGGGCTGATTACATCTAAAGAAATATTACAGCAATTAGATTTTAACGTTTCGAACTAGATAAAACATCTCCATTGATTTTAAAGCATGGTACGATTATAATTTTATTATACTATTTTATATATTATTCCATAAATTAAAATGCAAGAAGATAAAAAAATACCAAATATACGAACAAATAATATTAAAAATGTAATACAAATACGAATAAGCTTGTAAGTATTAGGATTGTTAGAAAGTATATGTTCTTTTTATTAAGATTTTGTCCATATTTATTTTATTTGAAATAATAATAATAATATTGTCAGACAGACATTTCAGAATAAAACAAGAAGAAGCATATTCTGACCTAAGGGAAATTAAGGCAGGAGTACATACTAAGTCATATACTCTACTTACTGAATACCAGTGATATTCTTAACCTTGATCACGATACTATTGCAACGTTTGCTGAGGACACTGCCATTATGGCTATTGGAAAAGCTCACGAAGAAGCTGACAGAAATTTGCAAATATCTATAGACCCGATTAACACCTGATCCAAAAGATAATGAATCAAGTTGAACTATGGCAAATTTATTTGTCCACGTCAACTTTACCAAGAAACAAAACCAACTTAATCAAATTAGAATAAACGAGGCTCGGATTCCCTACGCTAATTCAGCAAAGTATCTGGGTGTGACCCTCGATACTAGACTTCGCTGGAGAGTACATATCAAGAAGCAAAATGTATTGGTTGCTAGAAGGAAACTCCAAGTTATTGAAACCCATTTGGACGTATGGTTTCCAGATTTGGGTATGTGCAAGTAAAAGTAACCCTCAAGTTATTCCATGCTTCCAAATAAGGAATTAAGAAACATCGCCAATGAACCCTGGTACTGCCGCCCTATGGAGGTCACATAGGGCATTAACGTGGAGATTGTTGACCAGATCATATCGAAATTTGCCAGAAGTCATGAACAACGGCTGCTCCAACATGTGAACGTCGAGGTTATCCAGCTCCTCGACAACACCAGTCTAGTGAGAAGACTCAAGAAAATTAAACCTTTTGAGTTAGTTGGGTGAATGTGCTATAGTTAAAACCAAAGCATGGTTCGGTTTAGTGTTACACGCTTACCTTAGTGTATCTAATCAAATTATCTAAGGTACACTAGTGAGTAGAACCTTAGTTTTTAAGAATTTTCAGTCCTGAAAGTTAGGTTAGAATAAAATTGCTTATTGATCTCTTTGATCAGTTTATAATACTTCAACCAATCAAACCCCGCTATGGTATTTACTTAAAGAAATTCTTTATTTTTTTTAATGCATAAGGCAAGAATGATGAAGTACTTTTAAGAATTGAAGTAGCAAAAACTATTATCTCAACAGTTATAACAAAATAGCAGAGGAGGATTTTTTCGGGGCACGAACCAAGTACTGGATTGGCAAGTTTTTTTTAAGAAAACCCAAACAAGAAGTCAAAATGGCATTTGATTTTAAGGAACATTCTATTTACTACACTTTGAAGTGACCTCTAGCTAGCTAATTTAATCGTATCATTTTTTTGGGAACTCTAATTGATTTTCTGGAACATTAGAGCCAAATTAAACAAGTTAACGGCCTTATTTATGTTGTACCCACATCACGGCTTTTTGTCAGCTAATGATCCAAGCAAAAGGCCTTTTACTCATGTTAAAACCAAATTATTGTTATTACGTAGGTATAATGTTCAGTTCGTTTGCTTAGGAAAGTAAAAAAACTTTGAAGAAAATTAAGAAAAATTTATAATTTAAAATGATCAATTTTTTAGTATAGGCACCTATATATAAATATATACCTGTGGCTTGGTGCAAGAAGTGCCAATGTCAGTTTTCGTCAAGTTGAGATCATTAAGTGGGAAGAAATTGTTACAAGTATTGATTAAAATCTACCACAAAAGTTTTGGTTGTTTCAAATTTGGGATATAATATTAATATAATAATTAATATAACTATTAATTATGAGTGAAATAATAAGTTTATAAATACGTTTTAGTCCAATAATCAGTTACCATTGTTGACATTGGTAGTTTATATATAATCAGTTACGCTAGTCAATACTTTTCCGGGGATTTTCTATTGTTAAGCCTGGTCAAATTTGGGACTCAAGTTCTATTGCAAATTTACAGATAAAAGAGCAACTTAAGTATGTATTTTCCGTAATTATGCTAAATTTTAGTAAGAACTTCCGAGATAAAAACCACTTTACCGGGTCTACGGTGGCTGAGTTGGTACGGCGCCAGCTTTGCAACCGAGAGGCGCGGGTTCGAATGCCGCTTCGACCATGGATATTTTGTGATTGTCATAGGAAGGTGGTAGAGGATTCCTTCCTCGACCGAGGTGGTACCACCCCTCACATCCTCTTAAAGGGCTGGTGAAGTTCCTGCGGATCATTCCAGCCCTGGATGTGTGAATCGGATTTCCCCAGTATACCCACGGTACATAGTACTTAGACTTCGATCTTCGTGGGCTGTCAGAACATCAAAAAAAAACTTGGATCTAGGGTTGCTAGATTTGCTAGGGCAAATCGCTGAAAAAATAAAAGACTTACACTCGTATTCATAGTCATTCTTCAGAGATTCGCCAGCTTTCATCCCGCCGCATATTTCGGTAATGCATACATTTAATAGATGTCGCATCGCTCACTATGATACACGCATCAACGGCGCGTCGCTTGTTGAGAAGTCGCTGGCCATTCTCCAGGATAACGACTATGAATACGACCGATAAGATTTAAATGACGACATACAGTGGCAGGACAAAATCTTGTCAAAACCTAATCGAACGACTAAGATCTTAATTTAAACCAGTACTAAATCTGAAACATTTCGGTGAATCCCGGTGTTTAACTTTATTCTAAAGGAACTATTAATATCATTGAATAATCGCGTAATAGGAAATATGGATGTTTTCAATGCTCACTAAAAACTGATTTAGGAGAAACTTTTTAAGAAGGTAACAATTTGTTAAATGATAGATTCTAAAAGGGAGGTAAATATCTAAAAATTTCACAAATAGATTCTAATGCTGTCTCACCAGAGAAACGTAGTCACCGTCTTTTAGGGTTAGGTCAATTGTCGTTGAGTGTTTTATTATATCCCTATGGTCAAAGATTATATCAAAGTGCAAATTTAAAACTAATAGGCACTCTAAGAAAAGAAAACTGAATCGTAGAAATTAACCTTTTAAATTAAATTATAAAATACCTATATGACTAAAAATTAGACAATACTTTATACTTATACAGAAGTATATTAAATTAAAAGCCTTTAATTTATTTTTATATATTGAATAATAAGGCCAATTAATGACAAATATCAAAGGTTATGATGTTTCTGATTGACGAAAACCTTATTAAATAATTATTATTACTGTTTGCCCTAATTAGCGTATGCCTAGTAAATAATAGGGCCAGTGGTAGGCATAAGTTAGAAAGAAAAAAAATTTATATTTAGGAATGGAAAGGAAAACTTACTTGATATGTTAGACGGCCTTCTTCACATAGAACTTTGTAGAAATATGATTTTTTTTTCATATAACAAGAAATACTGGAACACAACTAATTCAATGGTGCAAAAAAACGGGATTTTGCCACCAAATTTAAGTTAGGGACCCCACAAAGAGAATTAGAAAACATGACAGAATTTGCTACCATGCACCTCTGCAAGATTTTTAAACGACTCAAACAAATATTTATAAACTTAAACTAAGAAATAAGTCTTTTGTTTTAAGCACAAGGCGGATCTTCGAACAAGTAACTAGTTTTAGGTTTGAGGACAACAGAATTTTTTAAAAGATAATTATTGTTATTGACGAAAACCTTATTAAATAATTATTATTACTGTTTGCCCTAATTAGCGTATGCCTAGTAAATAATAGGGCCAGTGGTAGGCATAAGTTAGAAAGAAAAAAAAATTATATTTAGGAATGGAAAGGAAAACTTACTTGATATGTTAGACGGCCTTCTTCACATAGAATTTTGTAGAAATATGTTTTTTTTTCATATAACAAGAAATACTGGAACACAACTAATTCAATGGTGCAAAAAAAGGGATTTTGCCACCAAATTTAAGTTAGGGACCCCACAAAGAGAATTAGAAAACATGACAGAATTTGCTACCATGCACCTCTGCAAGATTTTTAAACGACTGAAACAAATATTTATAAACTTAAACTAAGAAATAAGTCTTTTGTTTTAAGCATAAGGCGGATCTTCAAACAAGTAACTAGTTTTAGGTTTGAGGACAACAGAATTTTTTAAAAGATAATTATTGGATTACGACGGACCGTAAAAGACGGACGACATTTTTACAACCTCGTGCTTTACACAGAAGAGCGATAAACGATTAAACAAAAATATTATACTACCTAATAAAAACCATAGCAACATTTTTTGACCCAAATTTTTAATTTTTTGTGTCTTAAACGGGCTAAAATAAAACAGTAATTGGGTCGATAATTTTTAATTTTACTGACCGTATACTAATTTTAGCTCCATCACAGGTAATATAAACTGAAATAATGCAGAAATAAGTTATACGTATCTTCGAATTTCGCCACTAAGTGGCCCAGATTCCAACCTTTCAATAACTGCTGAACTGCCATAATTTCCGCTAAGAGCACGACACAGATCTTCCCTCATCAATTTCTTGTTTGTTGCGCGACTAAATTTTGATCGGTGTCGACGGTGTCGCGCAGGGTCTTCAGCCAAATTCGCAGTATCTTTTTTAAATAGCTGAGTCTTTGTAAACAGATCTTTGAGACAAGGGTTCATGTGGTAAGAAAAATATTCTTGTCTTAAAGTAATTGTTATTCAAGAGAATATGTAAAATACTTCAAGAACCTTTATGTTCTTATGGGAAAAGCAATTCTGTTAATTCAATGTCTTTGCCTTTATTATAAGACCCAATTTGTCAAGATCACTGAAAATCTTGACACGAGTAGAGCTCTATTTCAGTGTAGGTAATATTAATTTTATTTCATTTACGTTTTCTATCAGTCGCCTGAGTTCGACCACGATTTTTGCGTCATGTAATATTGAAATCCCTCTCTAGATATAACTAACCTAAACTAACATACCTCATGTTTCATTTATTCATAATGATGATATCGAAACTGCACTATTATCACCTATACCACGCGGACAAAGTCGCGGGGGGAAGCTAGTAATAAATAAAATACCTCAACGTGTTAGTTTTTTTTTCCAGGGGAAGCGGAGCAATAATTCAACTTTTTACGCAAATTACAAAATATTTTCTTTCTTTACCAAAACATTACTAGTAATCTCACTGTTAAAACCCCTCAACTTGGCTCCGTAAGTAGCGACAGAGATACACAACTTAAAAATTTCCCCTACCAAGAAAATAAATGTTGTTCCATGAACACAATACTTCCCACAGGTAGGGAAGTACTAATACACCCTTGTATATCTAAATTAGCGCCATATATTCGCTATTTAGTTTTACCATTTTTCCGATTTATGCCTCTTTTTTACTGTTAATACGCAACAATGCTATTATTTAGCTTTTCACATACCTACATTATTAGACGGTGACAAGTTGAAGTTAATCATTTCATCCGGCCCGTAGGGAAATAAAGTTTACTCCCGTCTGTCACTCTAATTCTGACAAATGGGCAAGGGAAAGCCGCGAAAAGTTTATTTGGATCACAGTGAATTTGGAATGTATAAGCTGTACAATTTAAACAAAGTAGTATATATTTAATTTCATTTAAAAAATTTTTTGTGGTTACCATGCAAATTTCGATGCAGCAAAACCTGAACAACCTTGAAAAGTTAACAAAGTTTATGATTTTCTCCCGAGGAGCAAGTTTATTGCTCGGCTGTAGCGACGAAAGTAAATTACCAGTCACAGTTCATTTAGTACGTATGAGTTTCCGTTTCTTTAGCCTTGAAACGACATTTTTTCTTTCTTGTATCGCATTAAAGGTATCCATATTCATCAATTAATAACCAAATTCTTGTGATGTCACGTGATCTATTGAAACACTAGAGTGCAGGAAAATGAAACCTCGCATATTGTGTCGTTCGCTTTGCATAAAGACGGTACATAATACACATGAGCGCCATCTATAGCCATCCCTATAGGGATAGGAAGCAAGACTGGGTTGTGGAGGCGTTGAACTGAACAAGGTTCTTGGCATCCTAGTCTAAGATTAACTAAATATCTTATGAAAGGGATAGGTGCATAAGTCTGGGTCTATTATCTAAGTTTTCATACGAGGCTTGTTTGGAAAAATGAATGTCGAATCAATACATTTACCAAAATGTGTCTAAATGTGTGTTGGGAGGCACTTGAATTTTAAAACAAATTTATATTATCGCGTCTGATGTATGAATATTTTACTGCATTGATTTGTTACATACTGCAGTATCACTGAACAGTGCTGAACCATAAAACCATGTCACATTATCACAACTTAAATCTTAATACGGAATTGTATTAGTATTTATACTACTCAACTAAAATTGGCATACATGTTTAAAAGCAGACTGTCGAATGAAAAGTACTATAGTCAGCATAGCTGTTGATGGGATTGGTAGTTGAAGAGGGTAGATCATCAATGTGAAGACGAAATAGGGTTGGTGCCAGGAATGAACCCCTGGGGATACGCCAGCATTGGTAGGATGGAAGTTAGATGAGTGACCGTCCACCACGACGGATATGCGATGATTAGAGAGAAGGCTACCGATTCAGGCACATAGTTTCGGAGGAACACCGTAGTTTGTTGAGGAGGGCGGCATGCAGCTTTGAAGAGTGCAGCATACGTGGCATTTTTTTTATCTAAGACATCCCACGTAGACTTGAAGCCTAAGTACTAACGTACCGTGGGCGTCTGAAGAGAAAGGAAGAGAAAGCATTTTGTGATAACAAAAGTTTTACTTATTGCTGTCGATAAAAAGAAACTTGTTAGTTTAAACAGATAAAAACATTACTTGTTATGCAGTCTAGGTTTCGTTTTATCCAAAAATGAATAAGCAATTTGTTTTCATAATTTTACTGAAAATCAAAGATACGTTGTAAAATGTAAAAGAGATTATTTATGGTCAAAGAAATTACGGTGCAGCATTATAGGCTCATAAGGGCAGGACTTCGTATGCTACATCTATTCCCTAAGTACTTTACAGACAATCTCTTTAGTCTCTAACATGATAAGTAGGCCAAAGGACTACGATTTCTGACAAAAGACGCACTAAGCCGGCTGACACCGGCACCATAATTCGATTCAAGAAACCCCCTAACAGCTTCCGATAGATTTAAGTAAATAAATAGCAAAGATTTATTTGTGCCAGAATATATCATCATAGAAAAATTAAAAAATCAATATAAAAACAATAAATATAACAAATAAGAAACTGCTAATGACATGGAGCTTTCCTCTACTGGAACCAAACTGTCTGCGACGCGACGGTTAAGAAGCACAAGTTATCGTGAATGATTAAGTGAGTACAACTACTTATAGCTTATATGTCAATATAAGAATCTCACCTATCAATATGTGCCGATCACTGGCAACGGGTTTCCCGGATAGTCCCAATGTTATTCGTGGCCCTGATACTTTTAGCGTTATTTTCATTATCAACCAGTCCTCAGAAAACTTTTTTGTGAATGGCATGATGCTGAACGGCCACCCAGCCAGTCACAAAACTAAAAGCAAAGAAAAAGATGTGCAAACATTTACGCATAGAGTCTACATTTGAGGCTCATAGTGAAGTCTGGGATTTATATGTATTTCAAAACTTAGTGTGTTGTGTGCTGTAAAAAATTTAAAAAGTGCGCTATAAATTGAAAAAATTCATCGAATTGTGATACCTCACCTCACGTTGCAGACTGTCAGCCCACCCCCCCCAAGACAAAATAGCCCCCCCAGGACAAAATCCTGGGTGCGCCACTGATTACCACAAATATTCCCTGCGGAATGTATAAATGTGCGGTATTTAATCCACATTTCAGCGATCATCTAGCCCGTAAGTTTGTTTATGATATTACAGGGAGTGAATACATTATTAAAAATATTTAGAGATTTTTTAGAGAATAATAATGGTCCATTTTCCAATATCCTCATAACCCCAAATTGGAGGCATATTTTTGATATTTCCTAAATTTCTGATGAATCATGGTCTAGATTTTTGATAAATATATAAATCATATAAATCCGAGTTTAAATCTAAACAGGTAAAAATATAATCTTAAGAAAACATATAAAAGATACAATATTAAAGGTAAGCATGTACATTGTACAAATAAAATAGCAGCCTTTCTGATTGAGAAGCAAAAACAATCGTTAAATTTTTAAATTATATTGCTGTTCCTGTTTTTTAAGTTTACTGTTATCTATATAACTATGTCTTAGCAAGCCCAAGTACTAAGGTACCGTGGGTTGTATATCAGGCAACCGACTCACACACCCAGTGCTGGAAAGATCCCTAAGGATTTCACCAGCCCTTTAAGAGGGTGTGTGGGGTGGTACCTCCTCGGTCGAGGAAGAATTCCTCTACCACCTTCCAGTTTAAATGTAGACTGCATTTGGATATGCAATTATTCTTCTTTTTATTTTTTTTCACATATTGATGTATGTACATATGTATAGATAATATTATATATATATATATATATATATATATATATATATATATATATATATATATATATATATATATATATATATATATATTCTAAAAAATTAATTCTATTCTCCAAAAAAAGTTAAGGCAATTCGAAAACATTTCATTTAAAATAGAGTATGGATCATTTTTGTTCTAAATCTAATAACAAATTAGCAAATTAGTACATCAGGTCCACTTTTTGTAAATACATAAAGAAGACGCCTAAACAGGAGATACAAATAAGTAGAACAAATAAACTAAGTAACCTATACAGTCGTAATGTGTCCCCGGAGATGACCCTAGTTGTTTTCTAAGCTCGTTTAAACGAAGACACAATAAATGAAAACAAGAAAATGGATCAATAACTTAACCTTGTTCATTCCTTTATGTTTATTAGCAAAAATTAAACTTTGCAAATGAACATAATAAAACAACAAATTAAAAAAAATAACTTTAACTACCCGATCCTAGGTTATGATAAGAAACAAGTCATCTGTTTTACCATAAAATTATCAAAAAAGTTATAAGATTTTAAAAATATAGCAGTAATCCCTAAGATAGTTAACTAATGGTGCATTTACACATGCATGGATTTAGTGGCGCCAATAAAAACTGGCGCGCCAGTAAATAAAATTAGTAAGTGTAAACATCGACTTGCATAAAAATTTATTTTTGCATGCATAGAACAAAAAAGTCTGCATCCTTCTGAAATCACTGGCGCCAGTGGTGACAAAGTCGTACAGAAAATCAAAACTTGCACGTCGGCGTCCGCTCGCCAGGTGTTGATTGTAGTTTATATAGTTTATTATGGCTAAAAAAAAGTGGTCAGCAGAACTGACAATCAAATTTAAAATGAAACTGGTGCGCCACTTATTTTTGTTTTCTCAACAAAGTGTAAACCTTTACTGGCGTGCAAGTAGAACTGGCGCGACCACTGGCGCCACTAAATCCATGCATGTGTAAATGCACCTTAAATCCAATAAATTTGTATAGTATCGAAATTAGACAAGAAAAGTGCATTTTCTTTTTTACCTTTATCAATTTTATATTTATATTTTTAATTGTTTTAATGGCATAAATAAATATCTTTATTATTATTATTATTTCGTTTTTAATATTTTAAATCGCAAATCAGATCACGCCCATGTGTACGTGCACTGACGACAAAGCGAATAGAGTCGATATACAGGGTGTCCGAAGCTGCTAGACTTTTTAATAAGTCTTTTCCAGATAGACCGGTCTCTCCTAGTTATGTAAGAAGTGTTTTGTCTAAATTTGTTACTAACTTTACCGTGAAAAATCGAATAGCTTCAGGTTCAAGTTCTAGGAACTTTTGTGGTTGAACCACAACAGTCAGTTCGGAAAATTGCCATCGATGTACGTGTGGGTAAATCTACCGTCCATGAAATTAAAAAAAAAAACACAGAAGCAAGATTCATCCATACAAGAGACCAGAGATGTCCAAATAAAAGTGAACAGGCCTCATAACTTTTTTGTGTTTGAAGATGGAAAAAAATGTTAAATATGAAAGGTTTGGGGATTTTTATGGATCATTCGTATATCTTATGAGCAAAACAATTGAGCATCGAATAAAAAAAATATAGCTTAAAACATCGATTTTTTCGCTTATTTTAAACTGGATGGTATGATTTTTATTATATTTTTGGATTCTAGAAGTTCTAGACATATTTTGTATTATAGACTCTATGCGGGTTGGAAATGTTTCAAGAAATATTTCAAATTCAAAATTACTTGGCATAAATATAATTTAAACGTAACTATCCAGGTTGCGAACAAAATACCTGCTACCCTTTTAAATTTTATTCGTAGGTAAGCCAAAGTTAATGTCAAGGTTGACAATAATACTTTAGTCACCGTGGATTTATAATTTCATTTTTATGCAAAATGAATTATTCTATTAAACAATAAATGTTGATTTTTATTAGTTATTAATATTTGAAAGCAATAACCAGTGATTTCTATAATCGGCACAAAGCGATCGTGTTGCTTGTGTCTGCCGATCATTTGACAGCGAACGTAAATCGGAGCGAAAAAATATCGCTTTGTCCCTACAAATAGAATTCGACGACCTCGCGGAGTCCCACTGCCGAGGCGTATTAATAGGTCTGTTCGTTGAGGTAGCACGAAACTGCACTAACACAACCTTTTTTTTATTTGCAGAAAACGCCCATTAAAAACAATCAGTTTCCGTTAATGCAATTTTGTGCAGCACAAACGAATAAACCCAAAGTGACCAGGATCAATTCAATTTTTGTAAATCCAAAAAAGGTCTGTTCGTTAGTCTGGCACTAACCTACACTTTTAGGTTTGTTCTTTTGTGTTGCATGAACCTGGACTAATATGCACTGATTTTTTTCTAATGGGTAACTCCCACAAATAAAATAAAAGTAGTGTAGGTTAGTGTATCAAAAAAGAACAAACCTTTTGTATTGCACGAAACTGCGCTAACCTACAATTTTTTTTATTTGGGGGAGACACCCAATGGAAAAAGTTAGTGCAGGATGTTGCAAATTGTGTAATACAAAATAACAAACCCTTTGTGTTGAAACTGCAGTAACTTGCACAGATTTTAATTGATATCTTCTTACATAAAAAAGTGTAGGTTAGTGCAGTTTCGTGCAACACAAATGAACAGATCTTATGTTGCCCTATTCGTTTTTTTTTAAATTTAAAAAGAAGATTAATGCCACAAAACAAATTTTAAAAAAATGATTGAAATTACCCTTGTAATTTTCTTTATGGAACTTTTCTTTTTCTAGTTTTATAAATTATCAGGAAATAAAAATGAACAAAAGTATTGATATAAATTGATGTAAACGTATATTTTAAAAAATCCTAGAACGTATTTTATTTATGTAAAATTAAGAAATATATCAACATCTATGCCACCAGTAGGTAGGTACTAAGGTACCTATATTATTTTGAGCCAATCGTCACATTACATCTTTGATATATTCTCTGTGACTTATCTATAACCTGTAACAAAAGAAAATGGAACAGATAATATCATGTAAAAGTAAACGTACATGATTACACAGTATTCTTAATAATATCACTATATGCACAACAACCCAGGTAAATAACTTGTTCATAGATATTTCATTCTTAAAAGTAACAATATGATTCATATGAGTATGGCAGAAATGGTAGTTAAGTAAATGTGTAACAGAAAAATTCGAATCTTCAATCTCTGAATCTGTAATCACGAGCAAAAAGTTTATTAAATGAGAAATATTTTACTTCGAGCTTAATTTTGAATGAATTTGTGGCGGATTAAATGAACACTGTAAAGCTTAAGCGTACCACATAGTTACAAAAATTTTATTTGTGATCTGTACTACCAGTCATTAGCTTAGTAAATTGACCAGGACATTTATCCACAGTGCCGTAGCTAGGCTAAATTTGACTGAAGGCAAGCCATTAATTTTGCACCCCTATAACAAGACCTAATTAGCTTATAGACCCTATAGTTTTTCTATTTCGCGACCCTTGCCACAAGGGACCATGCAAGGGTCTAGTCTGCCTACATCTAGCTACAGCACTGCTTACCCAGACAAAAATGTTTTATCAGATGCACTGGATAAAAAATGCAGTATGCATGTTAGCTATTATGGGTAAAGGGTAAAGATAGAACTTGAGATACAAATAGGAAACAAAATTGTACTCTAAAATTTTATAACATAAGTAGTGAGTGAATATTAATGACAATATTTTACCTTATCAAGAAAATGCCAACAAACTTCCAAATTTTTCCCCTGGTATTTCACCGATTATTGTGGCTAGGATAATCTCTCAAATAACATCCATTTAGGACTTCAGTCTAAGGAAATATGTTTGTGATATTTGTGTGCCTTATCTTTCATTAAAAGTCAGGTTTTTAGGGTTAGGAATTCATATTCATTAGAAATAATACAATACTATTTCCATGTACCTAAAACAAGCACATAATGACAAAAGCATAGTACTTATTTAAGGTAGCTGCAAAGCAGCAAATTTTTTATGCAAAGCATTTTAACACAGATTTTAAAAATTAATAGAAAAATTAGAGAAATATTTCCAGCGTATACACTAGATTATGGTTCAAGGGTGTCATACCAATTACCTTAAAAAATAAATGTTTAGAAGTTTATATTCTTCTATTTTTGTGTAAATTTTCTATTCGCCTTGCCTATTTTCCCATTTTAACATGCAAAAATATTTTCTTTGATACAAAATAACTTCGCTTTACAAGAAATACAAAACGCTTTGTTGACATTAAAATCTGACGATTATCGTTCGACCCGATGTGATACGTTCCCGATGTGATACGATTAGATCCGAATCGGGGATCGGCGCCGAAATTTGTATCGAAGCAGGCCGGTATTGAATACCGGAACCCAATTTAACAACGTTTTAAACAACAATTTAAATTTATCACGTTGTTAGTTAATCACGAAATAAGTTTTCTTTCTGCAACTCACTGTTAGGATATTAAAGGGGGAAGGTTGTCTCTATCTGCCGCATATCTTCTACATTTAAAAAACATAAAGTCCAAATTACATTTATATGACATGTAGTCGGACTACGTGTCATATAGACGGTAGTCCTCTGTAAGATTGTGGGTGTTAATCACAAGCACGTGAACGTTTTTGTACAATCATCTATGAAACGATCCTACGCGCATTTTATCACTGACCATCCTATATTTATTATTATGTAAGCAACCCCCATTTTGCTCTCATTTGCGTAAAGATCGATTTTACTAATAAGCCGGGGGATTTCCAATTTAAATTACAGGCCAAAATTCAATTTTCAATTTATTCAAGCATGTTTAGATTAACTTTGTTATCTCTGTTTTATTTCTGTGAATAATTTACATTTTATTAATTTGTACAATTAATTAAACTTCCATCTATCTGTCAATAAGGACCAAATACACAGCGCATATAATGCATCAGTATAGTAGTGATTATCAAGCGATAAGATCGCTACATATATCAAATTTCTCAAGAGTTTGGTAAAATATGAATGAAAATATGATAATTTTTTAATGGGTTTCATTTTCTCCAAATAGTGTTTTACATTTTTCATGGCATCCTAATTTTGTTATAGCTTTGCTTTTTGACTAGTCCGAACCTCAACCTGGGCTCATTATTATATAATAAGATACTTAATTATAACGAATTCAATAACTTAAAAGCACTTTCTTGGATTGTAAAGTGGCGTTCTGAAATGACTTTTCTGAATTCCCATGAGTATTTGTTTATTAGAAACCTTCAATTATGCCAGGGGATGACAAATAGTTTTATGAAGCTACATCTCTGGCAAAGATCTTGGCAATATTTATATCAACATTCAGTAAATCTTTCAGTGAGAATATTGAAATTATTATTATCATTTTAAGAAATCAGCATTGATTGCGAGAAGTTTTCTCTGTCCAATTTGTTTAACTTCTTAATTTGTTTAACTTTTTAATTTTTTATAGATAGCAAAGATGTATAGCAAAGGTGGATAGCTTATTCTTCTAGATTTCTTTTTAGCATAGTTGCAAAATAAAATTTCCTTCCCCCCCCCCCCTCACAAGAGAGTGACTTTTGTTCGTCCTTGTGTAGTTTTAGTTAAGTGTTCGTCGAACGGTATTTTGATAAGAGAGATAAGAGTATGCACCAATTTGTCACCAATCTTGTAATACTGTCATATATTTAACACCTTTGTCTTGTAAACCTGTGGCTTGAGAGCATGTAGTTCATATAGTCGAAACTAAAAATATATAATTCTGTCTTTGTTATTTTTTCTGAGTAACAAACGCTAGAGAAAAACAGATGTACAGACAGATTAGGGAAACGAGTCAAAGGGAACCGACATTCTAAGCAGAAAAGATACGCTTTTGTTTTCAATTTTAAATAACGAAGGCCCAAATTATTTAACTTCAGTATTCTGTTACGTGTGAATTTAATTAAGGGCCCCTTTAAATAATCCTTACGTTTGCTGCCGGATAATTTGAGTTAAATTAAACAGCTACAGGTCAGGCTAGACTAAAATCTACCCTTACAGAGTTTGTTCAGTGGTGATTTTTAAAATAGATTTTGGTTGCCGTTCCTTTGCCAAAAGGAAGTACTGTAATCGTAAAAAATCACCTGTCGAAATTTTTTGGACCTTTCTGAGACCCTATAGATTAAATAAAACCTGATTTCTCATTGTTGTGGGTCTGTTTGTATGTCTGCTGTTGATCTGCTTGGTTGCCAGCTTATTTACAGGAAGACAGACAAACCAGATAGCTTAAATATTTTGAATAGAAACTGGACTTTAATCTAACGCGAAACCAGACGCATTTCGGGTCAATTATATACGGACTTTTAAAATTCAATGCTGCTATGACTTGAAGATCGGGGTCTTATGAAAAGAGGCAGATGATTTTTTTATTATGAAACAAAATACAGTATATTATTATGATATCGACTTTTATTGATTCTAAACGTTATTATAAGTGGAGGCCAGAAAAGAAACCATTTCTTAGGAAAAATAGATGTAAGGTGAATAGAAAGTCGTATTTGATTTGCCAAATCCATCCTTGTGCAATTTGGAATTAATAATCATTTTTGTGATAATTTTCTTTTAAAAAAAATCGGCAAGTGCAAGTTATATTTGAACCTCCCACTTAACCTGAGCAAACCTCAGCCGCCCGATCTCCGTCCATTTGGTGATAAGGGCAGGCGCGGCCCGTGAAATCTTAAAGTTCTATATCTCTGTTGCTACTTACGGGACCCATGACAAGGTCAGGGGTTTTGATAATGAGCCTACTAGGAATGTTTTGGTAAAGAAAAAAAATATTTTGAAATTTGCGAAAAAAAGTTTACCTCTGCCCTGGCATAACCCCGAAATGAACATGTTTAAGTATTTTATTTATTATTTTTTATAGACAAAATTTACATCATTTTGGGAAATGTTTTAAATTTCAAGAGAAAAAAATGTGTTAATAGAAAGTTATAGTCATTTGAATTTTTCTTTTAAATTATATTTTTCATAAACTCAAATGACTAAAACTTTCTACAAACACAGTTGTTTCTCTTAAAATTCTCGACAAAATGATATAAAATTTGTTAAGAAAAAATAATAAATAAAATACCTAAACGTGTTAATTTTTTCCCAGGGTGTGCCAGGGCAAAATTCAACTTTTTTTCGCAAATTACAAAATATTTTTTTTCTTTACAAAAACATTTCTAGTAGGCTCACTACCAAACCCCTGAATTTGGAAAAATTTTCGACAAAATGATGTAAAATTTGTTAAGAAAAAATAATAAATAAAATACCTAAACGTGTTCATTTTTTCCCAGGGTGTGCCAGGGCAAAATTCAACTTTTTTCCGCAAATTACAAAATATTTTTTTTCTTTACCAAAACATTTCTAGTAGGTAACTTTAAAATTTCACCAGCCGCCACTGGATAAGGGTGGGGGACAGCAATTTTTAAGCTGCTGACACGTGCTTTCATTTGACACCATACACAATGCCTTTCAATTTTTTTTTTCCATTGGCCAATTTATCCCCCAGAATTAAAATTCAACTTTTTGGTAATTTTCCGACATCTACACCTAATTCTCAATGTTCATGATTTCTTTCAGATTTTTCTGGACGATCCTTTTGGTAATTCGGGTGGGGGCAGCCATTTTTAAGCGATTTCCCTAAAAAACGAATAAAAAATACATCGTATATAATGATGAATTCGTGCTTCAATAAACTACGGTATAGTTCGAACAAATTAAAAACCGTTGCACGTCATCAAACACGTGTTTAAGTTTTAGAGGACACTGTTGCCAGATTGTTATAAATTTCTCGAATATTGAGAAATAATTTACCTAGCACAAGGATGGATTTTTTTTTAATTATTTACTCATTTATTTTTTGTTCAATGACTTATCTTTTAACATTAAAAAGATGTAGAATAATTTAAAAAGTTTATATCGTTGTAAAAGACATTGATTAGTGTATAAATATGCAAGCACAAAAAAGAGTACGAAAAATATGTAAAACTGGTCACAGACGCAAGGACATGTAGGCGTGCATCAACGCACGTTCATCAATGCCCGTGTTTAAGTATGAAATGACAAACTTTTTTTATCGTGCGTGCCACATTCATACCATACACGGGCGTTGATGCAAGCGCTTTAATGCACTCATACATCTCTCTGTGTCTATGGCCAGCTTAAGTAAAGATATCTTTTAATGGGAGAAAAAAATGGTAGGAAAAAAGTACACTGAATTTTATTAATTTTTTAAAATATATTAAAGAATAAAAAACTTTTTCACAAGTACCATTCAGTTTTTTTATATTCTGACAAGACCGAAGTCTAAGTACTATGTACCGTGGGTGTACTGGGGAAATCCCACTCACACATTCAGAGGTGGAAACATCCGTACGGACTTCACCACATTCACCAGCCCTTTAAGAGGATATGTGGGGTGGTACCACCTCGGTCGACGAAGAAATCCTCTACTACCTTCCTAACACATGTACAAATATTGTAGTGCAGTTTTTTGTACTGTCCCACAATTGTCTTGTCAGGGATGCCTGGTACGCTAGGTACCGATTGGACAAAAGACAGACAGCGCGTCTGTCTTTGTCATGGGTGGACTCACCACCTTGTTACCCCGCTAGACAGAAATTGCTAGCGATCCACCAAGGAAGAGGTGACGATAATATTTAAAATTCAAAAAAGAATGTTTTTCCAGAAGGTGTCTCCAGGATGGGACAAAGCCCGGAGTGTTCCGGAGACCTTCTATGAAGTGAGAAAGCTGGCACGGGCATGTCCAGCAATTTTTTAAAATTTGAGTAGTCGTGACTACCCAAAACTGAGATTTTGCGCGGTGGGCAAATTTTGCTTTCTTAGTCTTTGTCAGTTGTTGGAATTTACTTTTATCAAGGAAAGTCTTGTTTTTGTAACGTCATGTCTCCGAGTCCCCTAAATCTAACTATGTACATGCATTGTATTAGGGCTAAAACTTTCTTAGTTCTATGGCCGTAACAAGAGCCGCTACATAAGGTACTTTCCTAAAGTAAATATTTCAACCTAAAAATGCAATGGTATGGGTAGCGACGTAAAACTCAGTGTCCATATTGTTCTGCTAAGTTATTTACTAAATATCTTCGTGCTGGTTTATTATGTTAACATAATAAATTGTATGTGATACTTACTGTGCTACAGTTCTTAAAAGCTCGCTTTTAAGCATCGGGGCTGCAAATTCTATGTTATTATTTGTTAACCAGTCTTGAATGGCAGCTTTGGTCCATGAGCCGTTTGGTATTTTGGTTAATAACATGCTATGATAAGGGGCATTGTCAATAATAATTAAAGACGGTTCAGTCAATTTCTTTAATAATTGATTGTCAAACCATTTCATGAAATTTTGTTGGTTGATTTCACCATGGTAATCCGCAAGTTGGGTTTTTGAGGAAAATATAAGCTCTACACCCTCGATAAATCCATCTTCATTGCCAGCATAAAGTACGATGTATCTAAAATAATTCTGATTAAACACATTTTCATACTACACTACATTTTCACTACTACTATACTACATTTTCATCTATCACTTGTGTGAACACTATTTTTGGGTATTGACATAAATAAAGATATTGAAATATTGAAATACATTTGTGTAACTAACCTTTTACCATCAACTTTAGTAGTTTTTACACATTCTTATTAATATCTAATGATCTATGGTACCATTGTGAAAAATCCAGGTTTCATCTAAGAAAACAAATTTGTACACAGCTTCTTCTTTTTCTTTGATATGAGATTAGTAGAAACATTCAAGTTTAGGGCTGCTGCTACACGCTAAAACGATATATTTGACGGTAATTTTTCCTAAATTTTTTATCATTATATAGGTATAATATTAAAATTACCTCTCTAACAGTTAAGGGTAGCAATGGGCTATTATTGTCTCGGATGTCTCGTTCTTATTCAAAATAGCGTATCACAGATGCTACTAACTGTTGGCAACGGCTGTTTAACTGCTTCGGCTTTTCGCAAACAGGACTCTGACAACTATAACACTATGATTGTTCTAAAAGAACAGTTTTTAAACGCAAGATAAAAGTTTAAAGCTCCAAAAAGACACAAAACAAAAAAAAATAATGTGAAGCTCGGATAAGCTGTCAACCACAGCTGTCAACAAACTAGAAATGTCAAGAAATTAAACGGAACAACTCGGCAACGTCGCATATGCTGCCAACTGCCTAACAACGAATATCAGGCGCGAAATTTAAAATTCAATAAAACACTCCATTACAGTTTTCGTTTTATAATAATTATGCGGTGGTATGGCTGCGCTCATTTAATAGCGTCATCGGTGACGTGCATCGGTTTTTATTTTGTATGAACTATACATAGTACACCCACGGTACATAGTACTTAGACATCGGTCTTCGTGGGCTGTCAGAAGATGAAAAAAAAAACTTTCATTTGACACCCTACTCGATGCCCTTAAAAAAAATTTCCATTTCCCAATTTACCCCCTTAAATTAACCCTCAGAATCAAAATTCCACTTTTTATACTTTACGTCTATAAGTGAGCTACCTCTGTGCTAAATTACAAATTTTTACGTTGAATAGTTTTAGAGAAAATCGCCTGTGACAGACACAGGGGCGGACACCGAAGTGATTCCCTAAGTATTCCGGTTCACGGAAAACTAAAAATACGGCATAAATAATATAGCAAAAAGAATATTTTTTGTTTAAGAAGTAGAGCTCGATTAATACTACAAATTAAAAATGATTTGTTTAGCAGACCACTTTAAAAATTGCAATTTCATCGAGCGCAATGAAAAACGAACAAAAAAAAAGAAATGTGGCAACTATCAAATTACATTTGTAAGGGATCAAAGATGTGAGGGTAAAATAGTCAGACAGACCCAATATAAATGAAACAATCAAACCAGCTATCGTCTGTTTTCGTAATTTTAATAATTATCGCCCTAATGATCCTTTATGATAGATCTTGCTCAACGATCAATTAAAAAAAATGTATTTACTATTCTTGTCAATCTTTTAATCAAAATACCGAGAAGTATAAGTTTATTTTTCTTTTATTTTCCAATTCAAGGGTATGACCTCAGATAACGTATTATAATAGAAAATACTGTCGTCTCTCACTGAATATTTCCCTCATATGTTACAGTTCCTATAGGAGAAATGCAATTTTCGCAAAATTACAGCGAAAACAGCACTGCCAGAAATCGAAAATTGCATCGCAAGTTTATATTGTTGACGAAACGTCAAAGCGGGATTTTATTGTTAACAAACGTCAAAAAATGTAATATTCTGACAATTAACGTCATCTTATTGAGTGACAGCAGACAAAAAAGTCAATGTCAACGAATGTTTTCCTTTCATTTTGTCAAGAATTGTTATAATATGCTTTTGATTGAAAAAATGCGGGACAATGACCAACCGTCAAGGTCAATAGAGTCCCCCGCCGAAATAAGCTCTCGCTCGTTGACTGCATCAACCACCATGTCTACGAATTCAAAGCAAAATATTGTTAATTACAATAATTGTACTTTTCATTGCAATTCTTGTAATTTTTAAGCATTTTAATTTTATTGTTAGTATTTTCTGTTAAATAAAATATTTAAATTTACTTGATTCGAGTTCTTAATTAATTTGGGAAATATTCAAATAAATTACACTCGTGCATCAAAATAACCAGATAATTTTTTATTCAATCTGTTTTTTTTACAAATTGCAATCGTTTGTTTTCATATTTTACGAAAATGCCCTCCTCCTGCGGAGTCGGGCTTTTTCGCGAAAATATGAAAACAAACTCTTGCAATTATAAAAAAACACATTTCATTCAAAAATTATCGGTAATTTTGATGCACTTGTGTACTTACCCCCGAAAATTATTTATTTTGTTACAGCCCTTATACGATATAATAGCTTTGTTCGCGGTAAGGATTCAGAACGGATTCGGGACTATTCGCATGTGCAGTTGAAATAATGACGTTCTCGGATCACAAAATTCCGGATTTCTCATGTATTTATTAAGAATGGATACGGGATGATTTAACATTCTTTGAAGCCAAAACAAACCATTCTAAGCGACACTGTAAACACAATTTGTAAACATTGACCACATCTTATTTTACCTTATATTTTTGTACAAAAAATACGTTAGAAGCATCACAATATTTACTAAAAGTAATAAAAGCCCTAAAATACTTTATTTTCTGCGAAATAATAATAAATTTAAGTTATGAAGGTTTTATTATTTATAGGTTATGTTATTTCTAAAGGTGTTTATTTAAAGTCGCTCCGAGTCATTGATAGATCTATAAGTCGCACTTTTTCTTTTCTAGTTCATTAGACAAAGACGTACGTGTAACCGAGTGTTCAGACCGAGGTTCAGCCGTTTTCCTAAGCAACCAGCACAGACAGCAACACTTCTGAGCTCCAACACTCCAATGCTATTTTATCTCTTTCTACTACCATTCTTGATTTGATTGTATTTCCTTAAAGTTTGTAAACTGTTCCCCCAAGAGAAAACAAACAACAAATATAAGGCTTCACGTTCGATACGGTCACAGTATACGGAACATCGAATCTTTATTATAATAGATTCATGGGATTTCTAGTTACAGTTCCATGTTCGCGGAGAAGCAACATTCGGTTCGAGATCCATTCTGAACTAATTCTATCGGTTCTAGGGATTTAACAAGAACCGTAAGTTCGGACACCCCCCCTATCAAATTTATCTGATTTCACGATTGTGTTTGTTTGGTTAGGATTCCAAAGTTTAAACTGAAACAAATTTTTTGCATAAGGTGATTTGGATTTTATTGTAACCGGTGTGTTAAAAAAGTGAATTTACTTTTCAGTTTAACTCTAAATCAAATATGCTTTTAGTGAGTACTCCCATCGTGTCAGATTTATCGTCCAGCGATGAAGACCTAGAAGAAATCTTAGAGATAATTTATTATAATTATTACATATTTCTTTCACTTTCACTCATTTTTAAAAGAAACACCATGCCCTATTGCCGCCAAAACCAAAAAATACATTGACAGTAGACAATTCCAAATTCTAGTTCCGATGTTCCGAAATCGTTCGCGGTAAAAACAAATCCTGAATCGGTTAATAATTAAGCATGCGCACTACGACAAACCTGAATCAGTTCTGATCTCATTCTGAATCGGTTCGGAATGTCTTCCGCGAACAAAGCTAATATAAAATATTCTTAGCATAATAGTAAAATTGTTGTTATTACTTTGAAAGCGAAAGAAACTTGCATCTCTTTTGGTCTCTTTCTTTATAAAAACTGCTGTTTCTCTGGCAATCAAAGTAAATGTTATTTGCATTTTCTTAAAATAGACAATGGGTTTGTTATTTACCACAAATTGTTTTTTTTGTGTTTAGTTTTTTACTTCAAATTAAAAATCTAAATACACTCAAGGTTTTAAATTAAATAAACAATTTCTCTTTTTTAACCTTGTACTTGTTAAGCTTAAGTTATTTAACAAAAACAAAGTCCCATCGGTGTCAAATTTCTGACAGATTTTTTCGATAAAACCCCTGAGTAATAAAGTCGACAAAACAAGGAAAAATGATTAAAACAATATGTCATACATTGACGCAGAAAAATAAACATATAACAATAATGATTGCGAAGAGGAATACTAAACAACAAGGTTTGTTTAAGAAACAGAGATTCTAAATAATTTTATCCGAAAGTAAGTAAGATTTTTTTAATTGGAAAAAATGCTTATAGAATTACTTATAAGTCCACAACCAAATTTATTTTATCTTAGAAATCAATTAGTAACATGTAAATTAAAAGAAGTTGATAATTTTTTACTAAGTACTATCGTCCAAATGCGCAATATAAAATTTAAAATGTAAAGTTTCGTCAACAACACATGAGCAAACCTAAGCGGAAATGTCAGAGATTGGACGGAAAAAACTTTAGGTGTCTAAAAATTATCAAAAAATTTCATATTCTTCAAAATATGCGCAAAATGTTATATGAAGTTTTTACAGCCTATAAGTGGTTGATGAGAATTTCTGAAACACTACGCAAAAATTCGGTAATATTTTATTGTAGGTGTTATAAATAGATTTCCAAAAATCTTATCGGAGGTAGCATTTACCCGTCAAACTCATTAAACTTCAACGAAATACGATTCCATTAAAGGAATAAGGTGTCTGACAAAAGTTAGATCCCTCTTAATCGATACTGAGTCCTAAAGACCTAGACTGATGTAACAAAACTTTACTTTAGGATAAGTTTGCCACGGTAATTTCTAGAAAGGTAAAGTTGGTGATTTATGTCAGGAGAACGTTTAATGGTCTATATTGAATATATTTGTCGTATATTTCAAAGCATTCCTTGCCTATTATCTCCTGTTAATTAACTACGTGACTATCAGTGTGGCAGATGTGCGATACTAATTTCACACACTTCGATAACTGAAATTGTGAAAATTCATACAGTTGGTGTATGCCTTTGCCGCCGAGTAACTTTATGCCTGCTCCACAGGGTGGGCCCAGCAAACCTCGGCCAACACCAACGTGTGGGCACTAAGTTTGCCTTGATTGACCGTGATGGGGCAACTTTTGCTTGAGTTCGCCTCGTTGTCGGTAAATGGTACACGAATCAAAGAGTTTCGAGTTGGGCCAATTAGCAATTCCCTGTCTACACATTCGTGCATGTCAGTATACAATTATTGCTTGCAGTGTTGTGCTGTTGTTGTTGTTTTGGATATTATTTATTGTCGCGCTTTCAACTACATAATTAAAATGGCGTGGAGCAACGACAATACTTTTAAGTTTTTAGAACTTTATTAGGGCGAACCAGGGGTTTGGGACCCTAAAAATAAGGATAAAGCCAAGGTAAATTATTGAAAATATAATGAATTAAATCAAGGTTTTCAATAAGTATAATACCAATTTTTTGGATTAATGACTCTTCGATCCAAATTTCCAATATAATGGAGATTGAGGTAGCGATGTATTGATGTCACCTTCTTTTTCGCCTAGGGTTTTTGTTAATTGCAACATTCTCTTCTAATAAATAATCAAAAACACCTAGAGCAGCCACTGCCGTTGCAGCAGCAATTTCCACATCTGCCACCTTTAAAGTCGTAACTTGCAGCGCTGCGTTGGCCAACGCATGAATGACATATTTGTAGACAAATGTTTCGACAAATGATTTAGTATTTGTTTCGGCCAAATTATGGCCCAACGTATGGAGCCAGCATTAAAGTTGATATTGAAAATTGGTGTAAATATTGTCAAAAAAATAAATATACATAATAGTGAGGTGTTTTTTAGTCGAAAACCGTGTTTCTCATTATCTTGTGTACGTAACTGGCAAAATCCACAGGACCTGGGCAATGTCAGCTCTATACAGCGCTGCTGGGCAACTTCCGCAAAAATGATTAATTAGCGTACTTCGCCCGGATTATTTTTAATTTTTTTGGACAAAGTTAATTTCACTTGACTTTAGCGAAACTTTGAAACCCTTACGTCCGGTAACACATACAATTTAATCACAAATTAAACTAATTATAAACACTAGTAATATGACAGCACTTATGTTAACGCCATTGCCAAAGCTGACGCTAAACGTCAATTAAATTTAATACTTGATTAAAAGTTTTGTACAACCCGCTGTTATATATATATATATATATATATATATATATATATATATATATATATATATATATATATATATATATATATATATATATATATATATATATATATATATATATGTATATATATATATATATATATATATATATATATATATATATATATATATATATATATCAACGAGACAGTTTTTAAACAGATTTTCTGAAATTGGGCTAACAACGGGGGTTGTTGCGACTGAGACTAAGTAATAGCCTCTGAGATCGTATGGAGGGAATGAAGTTAAAGCAGGTTATAAAAATATGATTTATTAATTAACAAACAATAATAATAAAAAATAAAATGAGCTTTCGCTTCGAATAAATAAAATGACATAATAATAATATAGGTACTTACACTTACTTCTCTTACATCTTCTCTGATGTAAGGGCGGCTCTTCTCCCGATCAACGGGCACATGTTTTATCTCAGCATCTTCAGAACGAATACTCATCGACACTTTATCATCGTCACTGACGATCGGTGCATTGCTAGGTCGGCATAACTTCGCGTACCCCGTAAAGTAAAACAAAACCAAGCTGACCTTTAATGTCGTCACCAAGTCCACCGAACAACAAAGTGTCTATTAATCGCTATTACCAAAACAATATTTATATAAATATAGTATGATTTTAAAAATAAATTAATAAAATGATCCATGATAACATGACTGTGACGATATTCCGCTTGTGGGAAACGAGATGGAGCGGTTCATCACAGTATAGACCTTGCGGTTCATCACATGCAAGACCTTCATTCATATTTTTTATAGTAAGAGGCAATATCAATTCTTTGACAAAGTCAAAGCACTCGAAGAACAAGCTAAGCTAAAAGGATGTCATGCCAAAATGAGAAAAATTGTCTCCTGCAAAAATGGAAGCCTCAGAAAAATTTAAAAAGTGCACTATAAATTGAACAAATTCATCGAATTGTGATATCTCACCTCACGCTGTCGAGTATCAGCAACCCCCCCCCCCCACCCCAAAGACAAAATAGCCCTCCTAGGACAAAATCCTGGGTGCGCCAGTGATCATACAAGATGGCCGAGAGAACTTATCGTCTCCGATATTAATGAACTTTTGCAGACAGAACATCAAAAAAGAAGGGACACCCATTTTTTTAGATGCTGATATTTACTTTACCTGAATCAAAATTGATCTTGCAACTTGGAAAAAAAATGTTTTTGGTTATATCTCAAGAACCAAACGTCAATCAATCAATCAGATAAAATGTTTCTTTTAATTAGTATTATTTTATCATCTAAGATAAAAAAAAAAGTGTGTTGGAGAGGGGGCGGGGCAAAAGAAAGGTATTTTTTACCCTCAGTCGCAGTGTTTTGAAATTTGACAGTAGTTTAGTGATTCGCAAACTACATGAATGAATTTTCTTTGCTGTGACGTAATACAGATGGGGGAATTATTTTAACAACCTCTTACTCTTACCAAACATTTGTTAACAGATGTTAACTTGATGTTATTCTGCACGTGGATAGTTTGATGTATGATGAACTTGCCTTATTGGTAAAAAAAGTTTACGCCCAAAGAAAAGTCCCTTCTTTGTCTCGCGCTGATGCAGCCAAGATTATTCCAGGCAACTAAAACGATAGTACGGGAGTCGCGGTAAATACAGCGTTTTATTATTCTTGGTTATTCGGTTACAGAATTATGATTGAAAAAATTTTGATTTATTTGAAAATTTATTATTTGTTTCCATGGAAATGCGGTAATTTTAGTTAAGTCAGTTGACAACTTTGACGATTTAACGCTTATTTCTCAAGTGGCCTGCTAGGTCCCCGGATTTGACACCCTTGACTTTTTCTTGTGGGGTTTTATAAAGGAGAAAGTGATGGTGACTGCAACTACAACTTTAGATGATATGAAAGACCAAATCCGCTTCGCCTGTTTTTTAGTGATACCTGAAATGTTACAGTGGTTACGAAATAATTAATTTGAAAACAAAGTAAGAAAGTGTTTGGAAGTTAAAAGAAGTGGCATTTCGAACAACTTTTTAAGCATTATAGACGATAAATAAGTTGAAATTAAATCGTAAACAATTTTTTAAATTTTAAAACATAAATCATAATTCCATAACAGAAAGAGCAAATCAAAAAAAAATGTACACGTGGGTACCTAGTTTTTTAAGCAGATTTGAATTTTATAAACAAAAGTACATTATCCCATTTGCAATCCCAAAGTTATCCCCACCCCTCAAAATAGAGAGAGATGGGAAATGTTAAAAATATGTTTAAATATGTCCCCTATCTCCCCGTTAGTAATAACTCACCAAAATTTCATGAAAATATTTTAAACCCTTTTCGAGATATCGCCTTGTAACACTTTAAAAAACTCACCCTGTATCACTGAATAAATTATCTCTGCAGAAACAATTAAAAAACACATTTTAAAACAAATTCCGACAAAAAATATAACAAAAACAAATTGGTCTCATAGAGTTACATTATAAATTGATTTATCTTATTATGTGGTGTGAACTAATTTAATCACAGATTGATTACCGCCCGATCTAATTCTATATAAATCCGGACTCAAAACATTTTACTTGTTCCCCTTTCACCCCAATTTATCAAAGAGATTTATTAAGTTTCCTGTTACAAAATTTTGCAAACCACTACCAGTGCCTCCCTTTCCCTTCCCTATGGAATTCTTCTCTCGAGAGGGGTCGCCACGGATTTTATTGAAATTTTTTATACAGATAGAATATCGAAAAGTAAGGGCGCGTATTTTTTTAGCTTCTGATATTTATATGTACCGTGCGTTCAATTTAGCTTGATAGCATTTTGATTAGCTGTAACTTTTTTGTTTTTAAAGATATCAAGGTAAACAAAAAAACAAAATGTAGGGTTAGTAGCCAATTTTTTTTTCACTTACACATAAAACAAAACACTGAAATTTTCTGAGATAATAGCCTACCTTATATTTTTTTAAATGGCACACCCACAGATATATATATATATATATATATATATATATATATATATATATATATATATATATATATATATATATATATATATATATATATATATATATATATATATATACAGTGACCGGCAAAAAGTTCGCAACATATGGGAAAAATTTTTATTAGGTGAGTATTGGAAAAACTTTTCCGGGGGATCGGTTCTGCATGTCCGATAACCTAAAAATCGATTTTGACATACGTCACGTGACCACTGGTATAGCGTCAAATTAAAAAAAAATTGTTAATTTACAAAAAGTGAGGTTAGTTGACGAGATATCAAAAAAAGTTATTTGAAAAAATTGCTTAGAATTAAATTTTAGGTCCTTGTGCAAAATTTTAAGATTTTATTTAAAAAAATTGGAAAACTCAATTTTTTTTAAATATTTTTTTATCGATTTACAAATTTCCAGTTTTTTTCGTTTAGATAGCTTGGCTAATGTAAAGCCCATGTATCTGGATGAAAATAAACGAATTTAGTAGTTTTTTCTACAATTGACAGGACAAAATTAAAAAAAACAGGGTTTCGCCGGACGCTAGCTGTTGCAATGATTTGTATCTAGCAGCAGTGTCAAAATTTTAGAGACATTTCAATGAGATTACATTGAGAAAACCTTAATCGTCTTAAATATATCTGAAGTTCGACTTTTTGTAAAGTTAAGGGGAGTAAAATAGATAATAAACAAAAAATTACCTGTTTATTTAATCGAAATTTCATAAACGAAAACCAATGTAAGAAAAACTTAAAAGTAGTCAAATTCTGTACTAACAACATAAAAAATCATTGTTTTTCCTTGGGTGCACAAAATTTAAAACTCAGTATGACCACCATTTCTCTCCATACATACTATTGTTCTCGAGCGCAACTCTCGATTAACATTTCGGAGCATTTTACGATTTATTTGCAATACACAATTTCTAATGACATTCTCTAAATTTTGTATATTCCTAAAGGGTCGATGTTTGTACACAGAGTTCTTTAGGTATCCCCACATAAAGAAATCTAACGGAGTCAGATCTGGTGATCTCGCAGGCCACGGATTTTCAGAAAACCATACTATCCACTGGTTTCCAAATTCTTGATCCAGCCATCTCTTCACCTCATTTGTGGAATGAATGCTAGCTCCGTCTTGTTGAAAGTATAAATTTCTTCTTTCGGCTAATGACAAATTGTCTAAAAAGTCAGATATCTCAGTTTGTAGAAATTCTAAATATCGTTCTGAATTTAAATTGTCTCTAAGGAAAAAAGGTCCCACTATTCTGAGGTTGGAAATTCCGCACCACACATTAACCTTAAAACTATATTGGTCTTTACTCTGAATTACAAAGTCTGGGTTTTCGGTGGCCCACCATCTACAGTTTTGTGAACTGACGGTTCCGTTAGAGGTAAATGTAGCTTCATCCGAGAAAAGAACGTTCTTTGGGAAATTAAAATCTTCCTCAATCATACCCTGGAACCAGGCACAAAAATCGAAGCGGGCGTCATAATCCCTATCTTTTAATACTTGTACAAATTTAGGTTTGTACGGATGAAATTTGTTTCTTTTTAATATCCTCCGCACAGATCTTTCGTGAATGTTAGTGATCTCCGATATTTGACTAACTGCTAATTGGGGTGTTTCTGTGATCGACAAACACACATCCAGAGAACCTTCGTCACCTGTTACCGGTTTTTCATGGGAAACTTTATACTGATTTTCTACCGATCCCGTTTCTTTAAATTTATTGACTAGACGAGATACTGTGGAATAATGGAGGGATTTATCGGGGTGCCTCTCATTAAAAATTGCTGCTGTTTCTCTATGGCTTTTGTAATTATCTCCAGAAATTAAAATAATTTCTATCTTTTCCTGAAGAAGTAGTGTGGGTGCCATTTTAAGGAATAAAATATTAATAAACTTATGTAAAATATCAAACTTAGTAAGATGCGAGACATAAACCAATGACATAGGTTGAAATCAAACAAATTATAATTTGTTTGACATTTTTCTGTTGTTTTTAACCTACTAGATTATTTGGTTGTTTTAATTTCAGAGCCTGCTTTGGTAGTTTTAAGTACAACTAAATAGACCTGGTTGTTAAATTTATGTGCGAAAAATCTTAATAAAATCTTGATACAGTCATTTCATTAGATTCAAACCATTGCCACAGCGAGCGTCCGGCGAACACCTATTTTTTCGATTTTGTCCTGTCAATTGTAGAATTGTAGATCTGACCCAGTTAGATTTTTTTATGTGGGGATACCTAAAGAACCCTGTGTACAAACATCGACCCTTTAGGAATATACAAAATTTAGAGAATGTCATTATAAATTGTGTATTGCAAATAAATCGTAAAATGCTCCGAAATGTTAATCGAGAGTTGCGCTCGAGAACAACAGTATGTATGGAGAGAAATGGTGGTCATACTGAGTTTTAAATTTTGTGCACCCAAGGAAAAACAATGATTTTTTGTGTTGTTAGTACAGAATTTGACTACTTTTAAGTTTTTCTTACATTGGTTTTCGTTTATAAAATTTCGATTAAATAAACAGGTAATTTTTTGTTTATTATCTATTTTAATCCCCTTAACTTTACAAAAAGTCGAACTTCAGATATATTTAAGACGATTAAGGTTTTCTCAATGTAATCTCATTGAAATGTCTCTAAAATTTTGACACTGCTGCTAGATACAAATCATTGCAACAGCTAGCGTCCGGCGAAACCCTGTTTTTTTTAATTTTGTCCTGTCAATTGTAGAAAAAACTACTACATTCGTTTATTTTCATCCAGATACATGGGCTTTACATTAGCCAAGCTATCTAAACGAAAAAAACCGGAAATTTGTAAATCGATAAAAAAATATTTAAAAAAAATTGAGTTTTCCAATTTTTTTAAATAAAATCTTAAAATTTTGCACAAGGACCTAGAATTTAATTCTAAGCAATTTTTTCAAATAACTTTTTTTGATATCTCGTCAACTAACCTCACTTTATGTAAATTAACAATTTTTTTTTAATTTGACGCTATACCAGTGGTCACGTGACGTATGTCAAAATCGATTTTTAGGTTATCGGACATGCAGAACCGATCCCCTGGGAAAGTTTTTCCGATACTATCCTAATAAAAATTTTTCCCATATGTTGCGAACTTTTTGCCGGTCACTGTATATATATATATATATATATATATATATATATATATATATATATATATATATATATATATATATATATATATATATATATATAGGTATATCGGCAAAATTATGAAATTGTTATTCTGGTTCATCTCCAAGAGTGCCGTGACTAGATAGGTATCTGATGATCATTCGAAATACTCATTCGAATCAAAAAATATAGCAAATAAAACTACACAAAAATCATCTCTTGAATTTCTTGCTTGGATAGGCCGTTTTCGATAAAAACAAAAAAAATGTAAAGTTATACATAACATTATTTATTAGGATAATTTGTTAAAAATAACAAAAAGTAAGAGGTCCATGAAAACAAAAACACTTCTTTAAACAAATTTGGCAACTAGCAAGACTCCCCTTTATGCATTACAAATTGTCACCAAATTTCAACTTTATACTAATTTGCGTCCTCTAGTTATTTTGGAAAAACCTTTTACAAAAATTCAACACCCTGTGTATTAAAAACAAAGTCGTTTAGGACCTATGTTTTGTCTTAAAATTAAGTAAGGAATAATACCCTAAAGTTTGGCCACATACTTTACTAACACCCTGTATATATCATAAAAACATGCTAATAACACTATGCGTTGTCGAGAGATGAAATAATGCTCGATTGATTTCGAAGGATCATTCGAAATAAACAATCATTCGAATGAAAAAAACATCCGAGACCGAGACAATATTAAAAACATGAAATAATGCTCGATCGACATCGAAGGATCATTCGAAATAATCAATCATTCGAATGAAGAAACATCCGAGACCGAGACAATATGCATGGTAACGCAACATTGAGTGCCGAGTCGGCGACGGCGTATTTCGTCTCGTCATTCGAAGCGGCGAAAGGCGATGTATTATAATCTCTCGGCTAAATCATTCGAATGATCGCGCTAACGTCTCGAGATATCTCGAGTGATATGAATAATCGAATGATCGATTATTTTTCATTCGAGATCTCCGATCACTACCCCGAAAATTCAGTCCTGTAACGCAACTAGCCTCGATGATGGAGGGGGACGAAAAGTGCTCGAAATTGTTCCTATAAATATAGCACAGTGCGCGCACGGTCGGTTTCACGAGAACTTGGCCCGGCGCACTTCGTGCGGTTTGATACAAAGTTTTTGATTTAGTTACAATTCTGACTAAAAAATATTTTAATTGCAAACTATGTTGTGTTTGCAATTTTTTTTACTAACGGTAAAATATATACCTCGAAATACTTCAGACTGCGACTTTAACGGTCAGATTCTCCATCACTAGACCGGTCTAATTTGACAACCAAAAGTTTTAAACTGACAAGTGTAAGAATAAGACAACTAAGTTTTATACTATGAATGTGCTTCTTACGTTTTTTTGCAAATTTATGAGGAAAAGGGCAACTTTAGTTCGTAGTTTTTTCAATAATGGAAATAAATTAATTTTAGCAACACGTTCCACGATTAAAATCATTTTAAAATCAATCAAATCACTGAAATATTAGAATAACTTATAAGTTTTTAGTGATGACTTATTAATGGCAGGACAAAGACTTTTTGAAATCTTATTGATCAACTAGAAGATCTTAATTTAAACAAGTACTAAATCTTAAACCATTTTTGTAAATCTGAACGTAAGAGTTTATTTTCCAAAGTTTCCAAGCGCAAATTATGTCATTTTAGTGTCTGACAGATTATTATTAAAATTTAAATTGCCATTTTGCGTCGTATATATGAATATATTGTATATATTTAGAGGCTATTTCATACTGTACATGTGAGTTAAACTTTTTTATTACATTTATATGTACAGGGATAGCCAAATAAAAGTGAACAGGCCTTATAACTTTTTTATTTTTAAAGATGGGAAACATGTTAAAGATGAAAGTTTTGGGGATTTTTATGGATCATTCATATCAACAAAACAATTGAGCATCGAATAAAAAAAATATTTAAAAAAAAATCAATTTTCTCGCTTATTTTAAATTGGATGGTATGATTTTTTCATAGTTTTGGATTCTAGGAGCAGTACACTGTAAAAAAAAAATGATTAAATTTTAAATCAAATTCAACCCAATTTTGACTAAATCCAGGTCCACGCCAGATTGATTGAAAAAATTAACACTGCATATTGATTAAATCGAAGGATCTGTGATTAAATTTTCTTATTCAAAATTGATTTACCTAACAATTAATTCTGATTACATCTAAATCAATTTTTATTAAAATTTTCTTCCATAATGATTAAATTTCCATAATACTCTAATCATTTTTTATTAAATCTTAAATCCAATGTGATTGATATGCAATCATCAGTAGCACCGCCCTTCCCCTCTCCGCCCTATAAAGTACCTGATTAGGGCGTCGATTTTATTTATTAAATGACAATACTATAATACATAAGAAAAGGGAACACATTTAAGAACAAACAGATGAAATTATATAAAAGATAGGTAATGCAAATTCCCAAAGCATGGGAATTGTTTGTCCCATATCATAAACAAAAATCCGGGGAGGTGAGGCGTGGACCTGGATTTAGTCAAAATTGGGTTGAATTTGATTTAAAATTTAATAATTTTTTTTTACAGTGTAAAAGTTGAAAATAATTATATGAAGTAAAAACACGAAAATTATTTGCTCATCTGTAAATAAATACATGAAACACTAATGAAGACCTGGCATCACAAATCTTTTCTTTGAAAATACATGGAAAATAACTTACATTGGTGCATGAGTTCCTCCAAGGGATTGGATTCAAGATCTGAGATTTTTGCGTATTTCTTTTGTTTTTGAAACATAATTTCACCAACATGATGTAACAACAAAGTTTTTAAAAGAATATTCGTAAAATTTTAGAACAGGTTGACCACTTCATTCGTTATAACCTCACATTGCACATTGCACTACCACAGAAACCGCCATACCTACTGCCGATTAAATGGAATTTTTGCAGATTGCAGCGGGGTGGATGGATATCGGTACTCCCTTGTGATTAAAAGGTTGCGTACTGCGCATGTGTTGGCGGCTTGGTTTAGAAGTTTGAGTATTTTTTAGTCAGTAGGTGATTGATACTGATTATTGTGATTATTTTAACAAGGAAATATGATTTAAAATGTTTGTCTTTTTTATGCATTTGATCAGTATCGATTTAAAGTAATCGAGAATGAGTAATTTGTTTGAATCATAACGAAGATTATGAAACTGATTTAGAAAATAATTACAAATTAAATCAAAAAATTTAATCCGGCCAATAAAATCAGACATCTCTTGTGGTTAATCAACTGGATTTTTTACTGTGTACTAGACATATTTTGTATAACATATCCTATCGTTCATATGCGGTTTTTTAATTGTTTTTGAAATGTTTCAAATTAAAAATTATTTCGCATAAATATACTATGTAACTATCCCGGATGCGAACAAAATACCTGATACGTTTTTAAATTTTCTTCGTAGGTAAATCAGAGTTATTGCCAAGGTTGACAATAATACTTTAGTAGCTGTGAATTCATAATTTTTGCAAAATGAGTTATTTTATTTATGAGAGACACAAAATGTTCAAAATTATATTTAAAAAATAACAATAATGTTAGAGCGGCTCAAAGACTATATGAAGAAACTATTGAAGAGGGGCAAAGAACTACATCATTAAACACCATAATAAAAACAAGTATAAGACTAGAAGAAGAAAGGGTAATTCTTGGCAATGGAAAAGAAGAAGAAAAGGCGATTTTATTATATTTTCAAGACAATCCAAAAAATCAATTCACGATTGTGTGGGGTATCTCAGATATGGAGGAAGAGATAAAATGCTGACTTATGGAACAATTCAAAGAACGTTAATGTACCTATTTTAAGTATAGACCATATAAAATTAAGCCATTTCAAAAGCTTAGTTCCGATCAAAAAGAAAGGAGATATTCTTTTGACACAAATATTAACAGAAGAATGCGGCAAGATCCTAATTTATTTCATACTATCGTTTGGACAGACGAAGCAACTTTCTCAACTGCGAGAATGTTTAACGGACGAAATGTTTAAGTTTGGTCGGATGAAAATCCGATATTGCTTTTCAGTGGCGTAATTCAATCAACATGGTTGGGATATTACAAAATAAAATTCTAAGAGCGTTGTTTTTTCGGGGAACATTTACTGGCCAGCGCTACCTTAATTTTTTAGAAAATGAAATCTAAGATATTCTGGACGAATTGCCACTTAAAGAACGTCGAAGTATTATATGGTAACAGGACAGAGCGCCTCCCCATAATATAATTGCGGTTCTTAATATTTTAAACCATCAGTATAACGAATGGATCGGTAGATATGGAACGTTACTGTTAGAACTATATTTTGACCTGTATTTTGACTTGTTATGTTCTGGTATTATTGTTATAATTTGGAGACAAGTTGTCAAATAAATATTATAAAAGTCTCAACTTTCTTTCCCTCATAAATAAGTAATACTCCTTTAAGAATTCAAGATAGTGGCATCCCTGGTAAAATAAAATGGACATATTAAAGGAGAAAAGAAAAATTGTGAGGAAAAGCTTAGAAAATATTTTTGAAAAAATTAGCAATTTAAGAGATCAACCAGAGGTACAAGAAGATGAGATTTTAATTCTGGATTATGATTTTTCTGGTTGGTTTGAGAGAATAATGGATCTGGATAGAAATATAGAAGAAATATATAACGAAAAACAAGAAAATAGCGAAGACTATAGAAAAGATATCGAAGAAAGCTTGAATTTTGAATCAGAGTTAAGAAAAAATAGAAGAAAACTAGACATTTTGTTGAAAAAAGTGACACAACCAGTAAAATGTGAAAATGGCAGTAATGTCACCAAAAGTCCAAACAATGTCAACTTGCCAAAACTAGAAATTAAGAAATTTGACGGCAATTTAAAAAACTGGATAGCATTCTGGGGTCAGTTTAAGAAGATTCATGAAGACAAGAAGTTATGCAGTGAAGACAAGTTCCAGTATTTGGTACAATCAATGGAAGCAGGAACTGCAGTAAGAAGAATGATTGAATCGTTTCCTCCCACAGAAAATAACTACTCAAAAGCTATTGAACAACTGAAATCACGGTTTGCAAGAGAAGAACTCCTTATCGAGGTTTATGTAAGAGAACTGTTAAATTTAGTTTTAAGCAAGGAGTCCAAAGGTATGTCTCTATCTATTTTATATGATAGCTTAGAAACACAGATAAGGGCGTTAGAATCTTTGGGAGTTACAAGTGAAAAATATGCAGCAATGTTATTTCCTTTGGTAGAATCAGCATTGCCTTTAGAGTTACTTAAATTATGGGAGCGCAAGAGAAGTTCTTTGAATATCCAAGTTGAGGCTAAATTTAATTACTTAAATTATTTGCTAGATTTTCTCAAAACCGAGGTGGAATCGGAGCAAAGAATAATTTTAGCGCAGACGTTAGGAGCAAGCAGAACCAGCACATCAGAGCAAGAGTCTAAAAACCAGGTATTGGATACTGAAACACCAGAATATACAGCTGCGGCATTATACACTAACACGAAGCAAGGGCAATGCGGTAAGAAACCCATTTTTTGTATTTTTTGCGATAAACAATCACATGCAAGCCAAGATTGTCTTAAAGGACAAAATCTTAATTTAGATCAAAAAAAGGCATTAATTGCAAAAAAGAAAGGTTGTTTTGCGTGCCTCAGACTCTTTCATTCAGCTCGAAATTGTAAATGTAACGTTAAATGCTTACTCTGTTTTAAAAAACATTTTACAATCATGTGTCCAAATTTGAGTGAAAAAGCTAATAAACCGCAAGAGACTCGATTAGAAGAAAAAGTAAACAATACTTGCAATGTTACAACCAACGAAACGTTGCTTAAAACAATTTATTTAAAAGTTTCAAAAATTACATTTAGAAAACTCTCCCAAAAATTACAAAGAAATTGCATACAAGCTTTTAAATTCATTTTATGTGGATAATTGTATAACTAGCGTAAAAAGTTACGAAGATTTAAATAAATTTAAAAATACATCTAAACTTTTACTAAGTGAAGCTAATTTTGATCTGAGAGGATGGGTGTATTCTGGATACAAAGATGAGGACACAAATGAGAGTGTGAACGCTAACCTATCTATATTGGGATTATCTTGGGATTATGAAAATGATATTTTGTTTTGTGATACTAGTGAGATAAATGAGATTCAAAAAATTCCGAGAACTAAGAGAGGTTTATTATCCACAGCTCAAAAAGTATTTGATCCTATTGGGATAACTTGCCCAGTTTCTTTAATGCCTAAAATTTTATTACAAGAATCCTGGAAACTAAAAGTTGGATGGGATAGTAAACTACCGGAAGAAATTAGTACAAAATTTGATAAATGGTTAGAACAGATTCATTTGATTTCCTTGTGTAAGATTCCGAGATGTATAGCTGGTAATTTTGACTTTGAAAATGCGAAAGGTGTCAGTTTACACGTGTTTGTAGATGCTAGTAAAGTAGCTTATGCAGCTTGTATCTTTATCAGATTAGATTTTGAAAACTATGTGACTGTAAGCTTATTACATGCTAAGACTAGAATTTCACCGATAAAAGTTATGACTTTACCCAGGTTAGAACTGATGGCTGCTGTAATTGGTGTTAGATTAACACAAACAATAAAATCTGTAAATGAACTTTCTCAGGTAGAAACATTTTATTGGAGCGATTCTATGGTAGTTTTATCCTGGATTAAGAATAAAGCAATCTGGAACACTTTCGTAGGAAACAGAGTGAAAGAGATAAGATCGTGTAGCAACCCTAATGAGTGGAACCACGTTCCTGGAAAAATAAATATTGCGGATCTTTTATCTCGTGGATGTGATGTAAAGCAGTTACTTGAGAGTAGATGGTGGAATGGGCCTGAATGGTTAGAAAAGGATAAGAAATATTGGCCAAATACGGAACTAGTCAGTTTTGACACAAATATTGAGGAAATGGTGTCTGCTAATTTGGTCGAAAATAAAGTAATGTTTAGTAATTTTTTAAATTATTTTCAGTCATTTTCGAGAATTGTTAACATGATTGCGTGGATGTTAAGATTTGGTACTAATGCGAGAATTTTAAGTAAAAGAGTTGAAAATTCTAAAAAGGAAAGTGTAAAAAGAAATAAAAGTAACATTTTAACTTTTGATGAAGTGCGTAAAGCAGAAAAAATATTAATAAAAATTATTCAAAAGGAAACGTTACAAGAAAAAACTTTAAATAAATTGCATATACGTACAGATGAATTTGACATTACAAGAGTGGAATCTAAATTAGTTTTTGGTGACTTTGAAGATAATTTTATATTTCCTATGGTTTTACCTGGCAATCATCATATAGTTAAAAAAATGATTATGGAAGAACATATCAAGAATCATCATGCAGGTGTTAAAACTCTTATGTGTATTATTCGAGAACATTACTGGATTTTAAAGGCAAGAAAATCCATTAAGGAAGTGATTTCTAAATGTGTAAAATGTAATAGGGTTAGTAGTAAACATTTAGAGACTCCACTAGCACCCTTACCTAAAAATAGAATTGAAAACACGGAAGTATTTGATGTCACTGGAATTGATTTAGCTGGTCCGCTGTATCTTAAAACTAAACAAAAATGTTGGATTGTGATATTTACATGTGCCGTGTATAGAGCAGTACATTTAGAGCTTACTTTATCGCTATCAACAGAAGCATTTTTGTTTGCCTTTAGACGATTTATAAGTAGAAGAACAAGACCAAAGGTGATTTACACAGACAATGGTACAAACTTCGTTGGGATGGAAAACCAACTGTCAAAATTGGATTGGGACGAAATTCAAGCATTTTCAAATGTAAGAAGAATAAAATGGATTTTTAATCCACCTGCTGCGCCGTGGTGGGGTGGGTTTTGGGAAAGATTGGTTAGAATTGTTAAGGATTTATTGAAGAAAAATTTAGGAAAAGAAAATTTGTTTTATGAGGAACTCTATACAATTCTTTGTGACATAGAAGAGACAATTAATAGAAGACCATTGACTTATGTGTCAGAAGAAGATGACTTGGTTCCTTTATGCCCTATACATTTTCTAAAGCATACAACAACAGAACAGCAAATGTCAGAAGATTTAGATAAAATAGAGACAAACCATTATATAAAAAGACTAAATTATATACAGAAGTTAAGAGATATTTTCAGACAGCGCTTTGAAAAGGAGTATCTTGCAAACCTTATACATGTTGGAAAATCAAGAAAAAGTAGAGATGTTACAGTGGGAGAAGTAGTACTGATTGGGTCAGAAAACATGAAACGAATGTTATGGCCCGTAGGAAGAGTAATAGAGGTGTGCGCGGGAAAAGATGGAATCAATAGAGTGGCCAAATTAAAAACAAAACATGGAGTACAGGTGAGACCTCTCCAAAGACTGTTTCCCTTGGAAGTTTCCAATAAAGTTTCAGTGGAAAATGATATCGAACTAGAAAAGGCAACAGTTGAAGACCCGACGCGAAGATCAAGATACGGACGTTTGTTGAGAAAACCACATCGATATTGAATTGCGGTTCGCGTTGGGAGGATGTTAGAACTATATTTTGACCTGTATTTTGACTTGTTATGTTCTGGTATTATTGTTATAATTTTGAGACAAGTTGTCAAATAAATATTATAAAAGTCTCAACTTTCTTTCCCTCATAAATAAGTAATACTCCTTTAAGAATCCAATAGTTACATTGGCCGGCAGAAAGCCCAGACCTCACCTTTAGATACATTTCTTTGGGGTCATTTGAAAAATGTCGTATACAGCAATCATAATAAAAATGTTGAAGAAATTCAAAGGAAGGTGATAAGTGAAGTAAGACATCTGAACGAAAATCATGCTGAAAGTATTATAAACACACTTCAGAGGCAGAGAAGAATGTATGAAAAGTGCGAAGAATTAAATGACGGATATGTTCAAAATTTCTTTTGATATTTATTCGCCAATGTTAACATTTATCTGTTTATGTTATAATTATAATTCATTTATCTGTTTATGTTATTATTGCTTTCCAATGTTAATAGCTAATAAAAATCATCATTTATTGTTTAATAGAATAACTCATTTTGCATAAAAATAAAATTATAAATTTCCGTTGACTAAAGTATTATTGTCAACCTTGACATTAACTTTGACTTACCTATGAAGAAAATTTAAACATATAGCAGGTATTTCGTTCGCAACCTGGATAGTTACGTTTCAAGTATATTTATGGGAAACAATTTTTAATTTGAAATATTTCAAAAACAATTGAAAACCGCTTAGGGTATGTTATACAAAATATGTCTAGAACTTCTCCTAAAATCCAAAAATATGATAAAAATCATACCATCCAGGATAAAATAAGCGAAGAAATCGATGTTTTACGTTATATGTTTTTTATTTGATGCTCAATTGTCTTGCTGATAAGATGTATGAATGATCCATAAAAATCCCCAAAACTTTCTTATTTAACATTTTCCCTATCTTTAAAAATAAAAAAGTTACAAGGCCTGTTCACTTTTATTTGGATATCCCTGTACAATCATGGCCTACTTCCTACATGCATTTTTTTATTTTCCATAAGGAAAAGCATTACAAAAGAATTTTTTGCCACCACTGCACGTATATACGTTGAAACTACAACAATAATTTTAGCCTTTGCAATGCTTCATTTTTGTTTGTTTATTTTGACTCAGTAATTTCTTTAAAACTTGTGTCAATCAATTTTGATAAATAATGAATACAGGAAAACACAACACAATACAATGCTTCCCACAGACATTTAGCAATGTCAACAATAAGCGATTGAAAAGGGGCCCAGTTTGCAAGAAATAATTGATGCTGCTATTGCCCACCATTATTTGGTTGGGCAGTATCGAGTTTGCACACATTAAACCAGGCCAAGTTCGCTAATTTTCTCGGACTTTGCCATGAACATTTACATTCTTCTAACCTTGATTTAAATATAATTTATGATGACACGTTTAAAACTAGATTAGTTTGAGCAAAATAAAAAAGCGTAAATAGCTTATTAGCAATTTTACTAACAATTTTCATTGCCCTCTACTCGGCTGTGTTCCGGTATCGGACGATTATCATTTAGCGAGTGTGAGGATTACTGATGGACGGTCAGTATTACTGGTGGACTTTTAGATATCCAAATTTGCCAAGGTAATGGTTAGACAGGCTAATAATAAATACAAGATTTATAACAGCAAGCGGCACCAAACTAAAAACACTAATTAGCAAAGGAATTAGGGATTATCTATTTAATATTTCGGCCTCTCTATTTCGTCTTAGGGTCAGAGCCCTGAGGATGGTCTTGTGAAGAAAAGTCCGAAAGCACTAGGCTGATTGTAATAATAAAACTTGCACCAAGGCACCAAGATACAAATCTGTTTCTCTTCTTCAACCGAGTGGTGTACAACCTGCATTTCTTTGTTTTGTTTAAAAAACACTATAGTTCGAAAATAGTAATAAAAATATTTATAGTATGACGTCTGTCATCAGCATGCCAATGAAACAAATATATAGTATATTGATTGATAGTATATTGATATAGTCTAAGATCCGAAGTACGCTCGTCCTTCACCGATCTGCTTACCGGATAAAAAGTATTGTCAATCAGACATAATATGTTAACATATTATATAATAATATAATATATCGCGAATGGGTTGCCTAATGAAATATTGTCATGGCTATCCTTAGTTAAAAATACTGGAATTCATTTTTTTTAAATATTTCATTCACTTGCTTACCAAACGAACTTAATACTAATCGAAAGTATAAAGCATAAGGAATATGCAGAAGTTAGGTTGTCTACTTTTTTTGGTCCCTATTACCGGGTTGCCAGGTATACACAGGTGAGTCGATACTAGTAATTTGTACTAATCTGCTTTCTCATTGAAACATATATTAAAATAAAGATAATTTTATTGCGAACACGGTGGTATCAGGCTATGTCCTAATTGCACAAAAATTTTGATCGCGCGAGCGTGCGAGCGACGCGATAAACGCGTGATCGGGCGATGAAGCGTGCGATCATCGCTGCTCTGTCCTAATTGGTTCAGTCACAAAATGTCTCGCGAACAACAGGGACGTATATTGGTAATATTTATTTAATATTTATCTAAGATATCAATTTATTTCAAGAAAAAGAAAAGTTAGACGTTCCCAAGTCAATGCAATATATTACGACAGGCTAAAATTTGGAGAATTTCATCAACTTTACTTAAAACTGAGAGATGATCCACGCTTATTTGTTCAATACACAAGGATGCAAGTTGAAACTTTTAATTATATTCTTAGGCACATAGGATAATCTATTTTTGTATTGCGGTGCCCATTTATTCCATAGTACAGGCCGTTTCTGTACTTCCGAAATTAATAATTCCGTCCCAGGAATCGCCATAATATCGCGAGCGTGCGATGAAAAACAAACTGGTTTGAAAATCAAAACACTTCAGCGACGCGATGGAATCGCGTTCGGTCGCTCGCTCGCGTAATAACGGCCAATTTGGACAGCCGCATAAGTTTATTTAGTTTCATTTTTTATCGCGTCGCTCGTACGCTCGCGCGATCAAAATTTTTGTGCAATTAGGACATAGCCTAAGGTTGCATCGAAAAATCGGTCATGAAACACGGTTGCCAGGCTTTGAAATTTAAAAACTGGAGCAAGCGATGCGCGACAGGGAAGCATTGCGCGTATTTAGCGGTGCGATAGAGGAGGACACAGCACGCAGTTGCGCGTGACGCGACTTTCGGATGAAAGAGAGTGCGCATGCATGTAGTTTTATAATAAACTTTTTTTACATGACACTAATGTGTTCATCATTTTACATACATTTTACATTCCCTAATTCTGTTCATATTAAAAACACAAATTTCGTTTTTGGGTTGAAGCTATAGTTGACAAAAACACATTTTTTTGCCATAAAAAAACAACTGAATATCGATTGTGGTTTCTCCGGAGGTGAGTTTTAGTTTTTTATTTTAAATGGCAACCTGCCAATTTTTTTATTATATTAAATAGCTCTTTAAATTCCCTTTTCGGTGATATATCATAAGCGGTAGTTTGCTCTCAAAATGGCGGCACTGGAGGCATTTTTCACAGTTTGAGTAGGTCGCCATTTTGAAGTCCCTGGTTGTTATTTTCATGAAATAACTCTGTAGTTTAGTGAAGAAGATTGTTTAACTTTTATTTTTTAACATCATTTTGTAAAACTCTTTTTAAATAATTTGTATATGCAAATTTATGTTTTATTAATATGGACCATTTTTAAAGCAAATTTTCACCAAGACATTAAATAGAAAGTACCAAAAGTAAAATAGCCGTCGCGTAGTACATTTTACTAATTACCTAAAATTATGAAAAACACACATGTTAACGGCTTTTTTCTAAAAAAACAAATCAAATGAAACCCGGTAATAGGGACCAAAAAAAGGTAGGCGACCTAACTGTTGCATTTTTTTTTCCCTTAGGCTCCGTCCGAGACCGGAAGCACTGCGGCCACTAGAGGCCTATTGTGCCTATCCAATAACTTTTGTTACACCCACTCTGTTATCCCAGTTTCCTGCACAAGCCTGTACAGGTCCACAAGGGAGTGGGTGATCAATTCCTCCGGTTCTAACCTTGGTTGCCCGAACAGTTGGTGGCGCTTGCGATCTAGTGACTCGCAGTTATAGATTATGTGCTGAACTGTTTCCCTGTCCCTGCCGCATAGTCTGCAGCTAAGGTCTCCCTGGTACAGTTTCATTTTGTTGAGGTGGTCCTTTACAGCCATGTGTCCTGTTAGTACCCCTACGATTGTCCTCAACTGGATCCTGCTCAGATTGAGCAGTTGCCTGGTGAGTCTAGGATTGGGATTTCCTATAGCGGCCTTGCTGTGGTTCAGTCCCTGTACTCCATTCCAGTGGACTTTGTGTTGGTGTTTGATCCATCTGTTTACCGCCTCTCGTGCCGTGCACTTTGGCACCCCGAGAGATGGTTCTAGGCCAATGAATGGTGCAGCCGATCCCTGTCTAGCAAGTTCGTCGGCTTTCTCGTTACCAGTGATACCCCTGTGTCCCGGTACCCACATGAGCTTGATTGAGTTTCTGGCAGCGAGCGCGCCAAGATCGTTTATGCACTCCCATACCAGTCCCGAAGTGACTCTGTGGCATGAGAGTGCCCTCAAAGCGGCCTGACTGTCTGAACAGATATAGATCCGCTTATTTGAATAAGCCCTTCTATTGTTTTCCAGCGCACATTGTAAGATGGCGTAAGTTTCTGCTTGGAATACCGTGGGGTACTTCCCCAAGGAGAAAGACATGTCCCTCCTTGGTCCGACCCCATGTACTCCTGCTCCGGTTCCCGCTTCGGTTTTTGATCCGTCGGTATACCATATAATTGCCCCCGGAGGAAACTCTGGGTTTGTCGAAGTCCATTCCCTGCGATCCGCTATTACTACCTCGTAGGGGATGTTGTATTGGAATTTTGGAGTCATGTAGTCCGATCTCATTTCTAAATCGGGCCCTCCAATCTTCTCTCTTATGAGTACATGTCCCGCCCTTTTCCGCAATGAAGCGGGCAGAGTGTTTTGTAGTCGATAGAGACCCATCCTCGCCTCTCCCTGGATTACCAGGTGCAAGGGAGGAAGGTCTAGGAGATTCTCCATCGCTGAGGTGGGGGTCAATCTCATTGCCCCTGTGATGCCCAGACAGGCTAGCCTTTGCAGACTGCTGAGCCTGAGCATTATTGTTTTCTGCGTTGCCTTGGTCCCCCAGACCAAGGCTGAATATGTTATTGCGGGTTTCACCACTCTGGTGTACAGCCAGTGCACCATCTTTGGTGAGAGACCCAATGTTTTCCCATACGTTCGTCTGACCACCGCATAATGAAACCCGGTAATAGGGACCAAAAAAAGGTAGGCGACCTAGCTGTTGCATGCTCCTTATGTTTTATAATTTCGATTAATATTAAGTTCAATTGGTAAGCAAGTGGATGAAATATTAAAAAAAAAATTAATTCCTGTATTTTTAACTAAGGAATAAGGATAGCCATGACCATATTTCATTAGGCAACCCATTCGCGATATATTTGTTAACATATTATGTTTGATAAAAAATACTTTTTAGCCTGTAACCAGCTCGGTGAAGGACGAGCTTACGTCGGATCCTGTACTATCATCTAAGGCCGCTTATTAATTGAGAAACAAACAGTTACTTAATGCTTTATGGCTCTGAGGTTAGTTTTGCATTTTCTGATTTAATTTCGTATGTAGTAACAAACCACCTATCAGCAAAATCGCTGTTTATTTCAACTTTTAGGTATAGTTAATCATAAAACTTATTTTATGATAAGCTACAAGCTACTAAGTTTATAATCTTAATTAGAAACTAACTGAAAAATTTAGTTTCTTACGTGTTGTCCTTATACGGTTGCGTAGTTCTACGAAGCCATCGCAAATATGTCTGACAATTTTTAGTGTTCCGTATTCATTCGTATGCCTTGAAGTCACCGACTGACAAGAACTTTATAAAATTCCTCTATAAAATTTATTTAGATTCTGAATTAGATATACATATATGTTTTTTTACCATGGCTTCTCCGGGATAATTTACATATAATCCATTATTTGAATAAATGGAATATAGTGTGCCGTTTTAGGCATTAGTAGGATTTCGGTACAAGGGGCATTCTTCTTCTTTAATACCTACTGCTCTGTATTTTATAACCAAATTTAAAAGTAGAATGACCTTTTACCCAAAATTTGCTTTTATTCCTAATCCCGACACCAACACGTTAAGTATAAAAATAAATGAAAATTTAATTTGAAATGCTCTTCCTAATGCCCAAAACGGCGTAATATATTCCATATATTCAAATTACTCCGGAAAAGTCACATTTACGAGGAGCGAGGTACCCACAATTTTACGGTTATTCTTTTCATATCCTGGTCTTTCTGTATACAACCTTTCATCTTTTTTATTGCTTTTAAAGGGACGTTAGCACGTAATACAATTTTTTTTATTAACCATAAATTAAATAATAAGTAATAAAATAATAAACTGTTTTTTTATTAGTACTTATTAGGACAAAAAAGATTTAGAAGCAAGGAGTTGGAGAGACAAAACGAATTTAATAGGATGTTTAGATAGTGACGTTTCATTTTTATCTAAAATGAATATTTTTTTATTTCAGTATCAGCAAAAGCAGTGTTTTAATAATTCCAGGATGGGTTTATTCCATAAGTAAAACGATATAGCATCATTCCATTGGGACGAATGTTATGTGTTCTACTATGGAATACCCCTAAGTTTATAGATATCCGTAAAGTCCAGGGAATTTTGTACAATTACCGGTTGTGGCAAATTTTATCTAAAAAGACATTGGTTTATAATTTGGTGTCAAAAAAAAGATTCTGTCTCTTGGCCCTCGAACCACTTTGGGAATTTACCCACTCAGTTATGAGTCTGGGCATGCTTCTGGCCAAATGATCGACGTCCTGGTGATTCAGTGTTCCCTGCAACTTTAATTTCATTCATTTCATGGGTTAGGCAATCTGCTGAGTCTTCACCCCACCATGGCCCGTAGGAGTTCTTGTGGGAAAGATTAGGAGAGCAAGAAAGCACATTAGTGTTACGTTGTTCTAGATAAGCAATAGCTGCAAGTGCATTATCCTGCTGTAAAACGAGGTTTTCAATACGTTTGCTGGAAGGTGTATCTACTGGCTCTAATACTTCATCAATAACGAGTAATGCAATAATTACCAATATATATGACTCCTCATATCATAATAGCTACAGTGCAAGTGACATGTCGCTCAATTGAAAATGCTAACCTTCTTAGTTCTCCACGAAGCCTTCTGGCCCGTTGTCGGATATGATGCGCCACTAAGCAGAAAAAAAATAATCGGAGAAGATTACCGAGTTCCATGCTTGGTCCCCGTAAAGTCGTTCGAGGCACCCTTCAAGTCATTGGCGTTGATGCTTCACTGTTAGTGGCAGTAAAGGGTGATGGCAGTAGAAATGCAGTCCAAATGATCTAATTCTACTATAAACTAATGGCAATGATAGAGGTATTTAAACAACTCTAAACCATTCACTTTCTACAGTACGAGGATTGTTAAATCGTTTCTAAAAGCTAACAGGTTTAAGTTGCGATCTTGGTGTGCATTAGAGTTCGCTGTCATCCAGAGCGACGAACACGTTGTACGTTGCCTTTCAATTCAGGCAACACGGTCAGCAATTTCCTGAAGCGGAAGGCCAGCTTTCCATAGCCCCACAATACGACCTCCTTCAAATTGTGTCAGTCTAAATTTTAGGTCGTCTTCGGGCTGGTGACATCTTGATGTGAAAAACACAACACAGTACTGGTTGTATTGATATACTTTTGATAGATTTCCTATTGGTATTATTAGTCCTTTTGTTTTGAATTTTATGTATTTAAGTCAGTAAATTCTAATTGCCGTGGTTGTTTGATAATATGGAAAAGTAGAAGTAGTAGTTCCTTACGTCTTGCTTATTACTTCAGTGCTCTTGTGCTTAACATTGAGTTTTTAAAAAATACTTTCTACTAAGATTAAAATATTAAATCGGAGACAACGAAAGCGTAAATCTTTAGATTTGATAATTTTTAAAATAAAATTTACATTATACGTTTCTTGTTTGAAAGAAATTAAAAAATTAGTAGATAATTATTTCTCTAAAAAATTTTTTAATTTTTAAAATACCGAACCTAATCTCTTACACTTTTGCCGTTAGCGAATTTTAAGTTTTTATTTCAGTAAAGATATATTGTGAAAAATACAGATTACATTTATATATATATATATATATATATATATATATATATATATATATATATATATAATGGTGAACAAATAAATTCCTAAACCATAAACCAATAAACCCACCCCGATGTCTCAAGAGAGACTCGCTTTCGGTCCCATATCGGTGTATTCGAGAATTTGTCTATATTCTTTATAGGCTCTGCTATTACATTGCTCACTGTTAGGCTGCGAGTGATCTGTCCCTTTTTTACAGATACTTTCACGGGTTCTGCTCCCACGAATTAGCCTGTATTATTCCATTTTTTCCCGTTCCCAGCAAAGCAACAAGAACGTCATTATATATGCGTTAATTTTCGGTCTATCGTTTTCTATTATCAATTCATTTCATACAAAGATATGTACAGCCTACTTCCGATTTATTTTCTGTTATGCAAAACAATGTTTAGGCCACCACAGTTACGGAACCAAAACTTTCCTACTATAAATATTTTTTACGCAAGAAAATTACCCGGCAAATTCTGTTTAAGCCGTATAGAAACAAACATAATGGTAACTTTTGTTCTGTAAAAAATAGACATTGTCGTTCAGATTCACTAAAAAGGTTTAAGATTTAGTACTAATTTAAATTAAGATCGTCTAGGTGATCACTTAGGTGTTAACAGGTTTTTGCCCTGTCGTTGTGAATAAGTCGTCATTAAAAACTTACGAGTTATTCTAATATTTCAGAAATATTTCCAAATGATTGTAAACTTGGAACGTGCTGCTAGAATGAATTTAGTTCTATTATTGTAGAGAGTAAGTATTAAAATTTCCTTTTTCTATATAAATTTGCTAAAAAATTCAGAAACGAATTCATAGTATAAAACGTATATACGTATTGTCTTATCCTTGCACTTGTCAGTTTAAAACTGGCAAAAGGGAAATTTTTAGTTTTTCGAATACTATTTTTGTACTCGTAATAAATAATAATTATGTTGCAATAATTTTTTTAATAAAAAACGTTATGAGGGACAAATATAGATTAATACTACAAAAAATTGGTTTACCATCACCTACTTTGTCCCTGGCAAATCATACAATTGTTATTTCACGAATATAGATTGTTCGATTTAAATAGGCACAAATACCAAATATAAATGAAAGAGTTAAAAAAAAGCCATGTTGCCAGGTATGGGCCTTTTTATGTGTAATAATTATTATTGCAACCATTATCATTTGTTGCTACATTAGATAAGTAGTGATCCGGCTAGCCAGCGCAGCGATTTCTTATTGCATAGTGCTCATTTTTCTATGAAATATTTTCTTTTCTTGTACTCGATAACAAAGACTAACTTGCATTAACTGAAATAAAAAATAGGATTGTTAACTCCAATCTTTAAAGTTCAAACAAACTGTTCTTGCTGCTCCCACAGATAGAGCCCATTTTATCACCATGGGTCGATACGATGTCTTTTGAGGTTTTGATATTCATTGGCAGTAAAGCCTGCCGTAGCATTTTCTCGCCTTATGGCCTGGGCCCTTTTTAACTTATAAAATTGGTTGTGTTAGTGCAACGGGCGAGTGACTGGAATATTTTAACATTTTTACGATAAAGGGGTGTCACGAGATTGGGATCCGCTAAAGAAATGCATTTTGCTTTTATAATGAAACATGTCTGCTGCTTTATATACAGTGCTTTTAGTTCTGCGATTGGGGTTTCCGAAAAAAAGGCAGCTATATACCACGCGAAGGCAAATGACCGTTATAATAAGCTCTTAATAGTGATTCATAGTTTAAGCGTCTTATTTTTTTAGCTTGTGTTAGACATTTTTTCACATGCCAATCTAAATCTGAATCAACTTCAACCAGTGGTGTAACCAGAAGCTGCTTTAGATAGGTGTAAAGAAAGCAGAAATAAGGGAAAAATATTAAAAAAGTATCCGTAAATAAACTTTTATTGTAACGCCTCTAGTGAGAGGTTAACACAACACCCTCCTCTTGTTGCGCCACTGACTTCAACGTGTCTGTGTTCTGAGAAAAGTGCCTTCTAGTCGCATGCCAATACAAAGCTTGTACACTAGAAATGGACCTACCAAACTTCGTTTAATTGAGGAATGCAAACGTCAGTCCTGGAAGAGAAATGGAAATGGATTAAATCCATTGAGATTTAAATTTTTATTTATATATATATATATATATATATATATATATATATATATATATATATATATATATATATATATATATATATATATATATATATATATATATATATATATATATATATATATATACCGGGTGCCCACGAGTTTACTGGCCAGCTTGTTATTTTGTTAAGAAATAATATTTCGATTTGAAATTTTGGGAACTCGTATGGTTGCTTTAGATGCAGCTTTTGAGTGCTCGAACATCTGACTATCGTTTCCGGTTCAACCGGAAATACAGTCAACTTTGTTATTTTAAACGAAACACCATGTATATTTTTTAAAATTTGGATTCTACCTAAAATTCTAATTATAAAACATGTATCATACCCCATACCTATCTTTAACAGTTCTCAAGAAAATGGCGTTTGAAAATGCCGGAACATCCGCAAACTATACTGTTTTAACATAAAACAAATGAACATGCGAAAAGTTTAATATATTATTCTTACTTCTTTTTAGGGGCCTTGTATGACTGTGTCATGACAATCTCACTTCCGGTGCAACCGGAAGTGCTACAAAATATGACATTCAGGCACAGCTTTTGAGTGCTCGAACATCTGACTATCGTTTCCGGTTCAACCGGAAATACAGTCAACTTTGTTATTTTAAACGAAACACCATGTATATTTTTTAAAATTTGGATTCTACCTAAAATTCTAATTATAAAACATGTATCATACCCCATACCTATCTTTAACAGTTCTCAAGAAAATGGCGTTTGAAAATGCCGGAACATCCGCAAACTATACTGTTTTAACATAAAACAAATGAACATGCGAAAAGTTTAATATATTATTCTTACTTCTTTTTAGGGGCCTTGTATGACTGTGTCATGACAATCTCACTTCCGGTGCAACCGGAAGTGCTACAAAATATGACATTCAGGCACAAATTACTTCAATAGTTTCAATTGAACGACCTACTTTAAGGTGCGTTTCATATGGGGCGGCTGACGCTCGCGGCTGCCGCACAGCGTCTGCTGACGCCAGTACATCCATTGACGTTGATGCTTGCGTCTGACGCTCGAAAAGAAACGGATAAATTAAATTGTCACATGAGCAGTACTAGGCGTCAGACGCTGTGCGGCAGCCGCGAGCCTCAGCCGCCCCATAGGAAACGCACCTTTAAACTCTAAATTCTAATTTATCTGACTCTTCTCTATAATTGTTGTATACACAATCCCAGGTCTAAAGTTGATAGTTCTTGAGATACGGACAGCTAAAAATTTAGATGCATTCCAAATTTCAATCTTTCTAATTTTATCTAGGCGGCTATGGAGATCATTTGTCGCTTGAACTGCTTCATGATCATAACCATGTCAATTTCCAATTATTTAATCAAGATGGCTATGAATACAAGACACTTGTCATATTTTCTGTTAATAATATCACCCCCAAAACAAATGAACAACGTGCTCAGGGAATTTCAAAGAGTTCGTCTGAGAGAAATCGGTCAACAATTCGAACACTTAATTTATGACTAACTTCTTGTTTTTTATAATGAAAACCTAATAAAATTATTCTTCAAGCACTACTCTCATATTATTAATGATGTGTATCCTTTCTACATTAATTTTCTTAATGCAAATGGTCTCCATAGCCGCCTAGATAAAATTAGAAAGATTGAAATTTGGAATGCATCTAAATTTTTAGCCGTCCATATCTCAAGAACTATCAACTTAAGACCTGGGATGGTGTATACAAAAATTATAGAGAAAAGTCAGATAAATTAGAATTTAGAGTTTAAAGTAGGTCGTTCAATTGAAATTATTGAAGTAATTTGTGCCTGTATGTCATATTTTGTAGCACTTCCGGTTGCACCGGAAGTGAGATTGTCATGATACAAGCACAGAAGGCCCCTAAAAAGAAGTAAGAATAATATATTAAACTTTTCGCATATTCATTTGTTTTATGTTAAAACAGTATAGTTTGCGACTGTTCCGACATTTTCAAACGCCATTTTCTTGAAAACTGTTAAAGATAGGTATGGGGTATGATACATGTTTTATAATTAGAATTTTACGTAGAATCCACATTTTAAAAAATATACAGGGTGTTTCGTTTAAAATAACAAAGTTGACTGTATTTCCGGTTGAACCGGTAACGATAGTCAGATGTTCGAGCACTCAAAATCTGCATCTAACGCAACCATACGAATTCCCAAAATTTCAAATCGAAATATTATTTCTTAACAAAATAACGAGCTGGCCAGTAAACTCGTGGGCACCCGGTATATATATATATATATATATATATATATATATATATATATATATATATATATATATATATATATATATATATATATATATATATATATATATATATGTATATATATATATATATATATATATATATATATATATATATATATATATATATATATATATATGAAATAAAAACTTAAAATTCGCGAACGACAAAAGTGTCAGAGATTAGGGGTTCGGTATTTTAAAAATTACCTAAATAAATTTTTAGAGAAATAATTATTAATTTTTTTAATTTCTTTCAAGCAAGAAACGTATAATGTGAATTTTATTTTAAAAATTATCAATTCTAAAGATTTACATTTGGTTGTCTCCGATTTAATATTTTAATTTTAGTAGAAAATATTTAAAAAAAATTCAATGTTAAGCCCAAAGAGTACTGAAGTAATAAGCAAGACGTAAGGAACTACTACTACTTTTCCATATCATCAAACAACAGCGGCAATTAGCATTTATTGACTTAAATAAATAAAATTCAAAACAAAAGGACTAATCATACCAATAACAAATCTGTCAAAAATATATCGAAACAACCAGTACTGTGTTGGGTTTTTCACATCAATATGTCACCAGCCCGAAGACGACCTAAAATTTAGACTGACACAATTTGAAGCAGGTCGTATTGTGAGGCTATGGAAAGCTGGCCTTTCGCTTTAGGGAATTGCTGACCGTGTTGCCTGAATTGAAAGGCAAAGTACAACGTACAACGTGTTCGTTGCTCTGGGCGACAGCGAACTCTAATGCACCCCGAGATCGCCACTTAAAACTGTTGGCTTTTAGAAACGATTTAACAATCCTCGTACTGTAGAAAGTGAATGGTTTAGAGTTGTTAAAATACCTCTTTCATTGCCATTAGTTTATAGTACAATTAGGTCATTTGGACTGCATTTCTACTGCCATCACCCTTTACTGCCACTAACAGTGGAGCATCAACGCCAAAGACTTGAAGGGTGCCTCCAACGACTTTACGGGGACCAATAATGGAACTCGGTAATCTTCTCCGATGAATTTTTATTATGCTTAGTGGCGCATGATAAACGACACGACAACGGTCCAGAAGACTTCGTGGAGATCAAAGAAGTTTAGCATTTTCAATTAAGCGACATGTCACTTGCACTGTAGGTATTATGATATGAGGAGTCCTATAATAATATATTGGTAATATGTGTGCATTACTCTTTATTAATGAATCGATGAGGGCCATGCGTTACATACATGAAGTGTTAGAACTAGTAGGTACCGTCCAGCAAACGTATTGAAAACCTCGTTTTACAGCAGGATAATGCACTTGCAGCTATTGCTTAGCTAGAACAACGTAACACTAATGTGCTCCCTTGCCCCCTCCCGCTCTCCTACACTTTTCCACAAGAACTCATACGGGTCATGGTGGGGTGAAGACTCAGCAGATTGCCTAACCCATCATATACTGTTGCAGAGTTGAGGAATGAAATTAAAGTTGCGGGGAACACTGAATCACCAGGACGTCGATCATTTGGCCAGAAGCATACTCAGATTCATAACTGAGTGAGTAAATTCCCAAGGTGGTTACACTAGCTATTAAGATTCCCGTGAATCATTAATTATTGTATTCTGTATATAAATCTGCAAAATTTCGTCAAACTATGTGCATTATTTATGAGTGTTGCAATTTGTATGATAAGAAATATATTTAACACTGACATAGCTAACAATAAAACAGTCATTATTATATCTTCTCACAACATAAATATTATAAATAATCATTTGATATTTTAATAAGGAAATATATTACTTTATTTTTAAATGACATATTATGGATTTAAAACCTAATTCAACTGAGTTTGAATTTATGTAAAACTTAAACAAAAGCAGCTTTCATCTTGGTATGTCCAGCATTCCAACTGTTTAAAAATATTCCAGTGATATTTTCTTTGATATAATTAGAGACAAAAACAAGGAAATTTAAATTTTCTAGTTTCTTTTTATTCAAGAACAGGCGACACTCTTTCCAGACAAGATCACATTAATACAGGTCGCTATCAACATAAAATATTTTGCCTCTGGCATATTTTTTCTCGAAAAATATATTTTCCATGTAATCCTTCTTGTCTATATCCTCCGTCTTTTTTGCGTTAGCCTTTTCTGTTTCTCTTAGTTTTATCCTGCAACATAAAGGAATACTTTATACAAAAATTATATTTTATATAACATAAAGTGGTTAAATGTTATGGTTTGTTAACGTTATGTTTAGGGAAATCAATATGCTATTTTCTACTGTTCTTTTAAAAGCGGCTTGCTGTAGCGAGTTTTTACAACGAGGCGCCTTTTAAAAGGATAAGAAAAATATAAAATTTTAATTTCTTTATGAACTTTGTTTCTTTTTTATTATATGTCTACATCGAAAAGTCATTTGTTTTTATAGAAAATTACTGAGCAACAGACAAAAGAAGTAAACTAGTTGGGATAAAAGTACTATATACGCTTAAATTATTAATGTACACGAATCTTTGACGATTAAACATTTATTCTTCACGGTTAAACTTGGTATGCTGTACAGTAAACTTTGGCACTCAAACCTAGTTACTAAACTCGCTGAATTTTAAATTATTCTGACTGTGCTAGAAATGTGTTTCGTGTTATCTATGATTTCAACATGTTATGGCGTACAGTAACTATGACTTTACTACTTAAAGTTGTCGCACAACTTCATTCTAAATGGCTAGATTTCTAGGAATTCTCGTCTTACTTATCTTTCCAATTATAGATATTTATGTTATAAGGATCATAATAACGATCATTATAGAGCGCCAACAGCGCTCTATATACCGACCCGTTGGTCAGGAAAATGTGTGTGTGTGTGTGTGTGTGTGTGTGTGTGTGTGTGAAAGTTGTCCGTTTTGACATTTTCACCTTTCCAATTTTTTTTCTCGAAAACGGTTGGAGGTGGCGCAACCAAATTATCTGGGTTAATAGAGGGATAGTGCGGCTAGCTTCGGTAAAAAATTCAGTTATACAGGGTGTTCCGTTTCGGAGATATAAAACGTCAAAGTCGAAATTTCAGCGATTTCCGTTGAAATCGGGTACAGGTCGCAAAAGTGAATTAAATCGATTTAAATTTTTGGAGGTTGTGGAGGACCGGGAGCTTCAGAACCCTATTGAAACTGGCGGTGTTCGGAAAATGGGAAGTAATTTTTTTGAATTTTTTTATGTCGAAAAATGCTGTTTGTAGATCCCACTTTGGCACTGAATAAGTCGAAGCCGGAGCCTCGGACAGAAAAACGTATTTGAACATAAAACTAAAGAATCTCAAATACTTTCTTTTTGCAATACATTTACCTATACCTAAAACGACTGGAAATTGGAAAAATTTGGGAAAAAGTGGAAATTATGATTTTTCATGCAAATTTTTGACGGTTGTCAATTTTTTTGGGGGTCAAAATGGATTCAAATCGAAATCCCATGTGCCTTATCGGAAAGACCTCGCCGAACTACGTTATAAACGTATTTTTTGGTTCCTTCATTCTTAATAGGAAAGGCGCAATCGATAATTAAATTTAGATTTTTTACGATTTTTTTTCATGACATCTCTACATTCGAATCACTCTGTATTTTTTCCTATCTAATTTCTTCTAACTTTTTCAACGCTATCCCTTGGGGATATAATCAGGCTTTAAAACGAATCCCGAATGGGTGATCCTGGGCCAGATTTAGGGGGTAAAAACCCATTTTTTCTGTTTTTTTCCATCAAAATTCATCTTTAAAAGGCATTATTATATATTATTTCTCGGATTTAACAGTTCTTTTTTGGCTTATTTTCATCCCTTATCATCTGAGAACACTTCTAACTAATTAAAATTCCATATTTTTTCGTTAAAGTTATAAATAAATACCTTTTTTTGCATCGCTGCAGGAAAAATTTTAAAAAGTACATATATAAAAGCCGTGCCTTGAAAAAAAAACAAATGAAACTGACCCTCTTTACATCGAAATTAAAATATGACCTGTCAAAATGTCATGAAAATAACAGTTTTTGTAGCGATATTGGAAGCTTCCTGGACCGATTTCGGCTTGAAATATACATGGCAAAGGTAAAACGGACTTTATATTTTTAGTTAAAATACGTTTCATTGGACGATTTAAGCATTAAATACGAATTTTTTAAATTTTTCTCAGACCATGCAAATGCATGTCAAAATCAGTTTCATACGGAGAAATGTATTAAAATATGAAGGGTCGAAATGTCGCAAAAATGTCAGTTTTCCTTGCGAGATTTTAGGGTTTCTGAACCGTTTTCGACTTGAAAAATACCGGGCAACGCCTCTATAGACCTTCCCGTGTGGATTTCGGAACATATAATTTGAAGAATTAGTCATTAAATACCAATTTTAACAATTTTTCGATGACGCGGCGAAGCATCATAGAAAGGCTATTCCATGAGGTAGTATACGGGGTAAATCACAATGACGGGTCTGATTTAAATTTTGCTTAGATTTGTTATTAATTGAGAACGGATTATTCGATTGAAAAGAGTGATGTGGCAATCGAAAGGGGAGGAAGTAAGCTATTTTATTTGAAAATAATTTCGACATTTCGTTGGCATGACGACGAAAAATTTGCTATTTCCGATATTTATTGAGTTAGACAGCTGAAATTTGATATATGGGAAGAATTCGGTCAATCATTCAAAATTATATGTGTAAATTTTGATTCGCATGGTCTCTATAGCAACGATTAAGGATAAAGTTGACAATTTCTAACTCACGTACGGCTGATCTGATTGAAACGAGTGAGGTGGCAATCGAAAGGGAACGAAGTAAGCTACTTTTTTATGTGAAAATGATTTTGACATTTCGTTGCCATGACGACGAACAGTTTGCTATTTCCATTATTTACTGAGTTTTAGAGTTGAAATTTGATATCTGGGTAGAAGTCGGTCAATCATTCAAAAATATTTTTATAAATTTTGATTCCGATGATTACCAAAGCAACTATTGAGCATAAAGTTGAACATTTTAACTCGCGAACGGCTTATCTGATTGAAACCAGTAAAGTGACGATCGAAATGTTAGAAAGTACACTACTTTTTTATGTGAAAATAATTTTGACATTTCGTTGCCGGGACGATGAACAATTTGCTATTTTCGTTATTTATTGAGTTGGAAAGTTGAAAACTGATATCTCTGAAGAATTCGGTCACTCATTCAAAAATATATCTGGAAAAATTGATTCCCATGATTGGCATAGCAACGATTAAGGATAAAGTTGACAATTTATAACTCGCGGACGCCATCTGTGATTGGAACGAGTGAGGTGGCTATCGAAAGGGATGGAAGTAAACTACTTTTTTATTTGAAAATAATTTCGATTTTTGGTAGTCATGACGACGATCAATTTGATTTCTCCGTTATTTATTGAGTTGCAGAGTAGAAATTTCGCATATAAGTAGAATTCGGTCAATCATTGAAAAATATTTTTGCAATTTTCAATTTTAATGATTGCCATAGCAACGATTAGGGGTAAAGTTAACAACTTACAACTCGCGAACGGCTTCTTAGATTGAAAGAAGCGACGTTCATAATATGTATGCACAATTTTTTTCCATAGAGACATCAGTGGCATGCCCGAAGGGCTCGCCACCAATCTTCATCCAGCTCGACCATTTCAGGAAGATGACGTTATCTAATGTATGGTTCAAAGCCGATCGAAAGATGACAAGTTTAATTTAGTAGGGTTTCAGCGAAATCGTACATATTGTATTTATATGTAATATGTGTTTGTATGTATATAGCTATACGGTTACGAAGGGCGCTCTATTCTGCATCATCAGTCCGTAGGAGTGTGATATCTTCCTTAATACATGGCCTAGAAACACGAAACTTTCAGGGCATGACAATGATGATATTACCGACCTTATAGAGCCCCCTCGGGGGGCGATTAGGCGCTCTATGCAATCTAGTTATGGTACTAGCCGTGAGTATTATTGGACGAGGCGTCAGCCGAGTCTAATAACACGGCGTGTACCATAATGATTGTTTATGATCCGAATTTCATACAATATTTTATATTCCGACGATTTTTGTGTTTTTTTTTTGATGAATTTTAAGTTTTCGTCAGTAAACTAATCCAGTGTAAATGTAGCTTGATTTTAGTAAAACCAGGTAACTATAGAAATATTTGTTTGTATTGTCATTGTCAGAATTGAGTTTTTAATTTTAACGTTTATATAATATAATATGGATAATCTGCCATCAGAAATCGAAGAATTGGCCAATAAAGCAGTTGTTGGTTTGTTGCCCGAAAAGTCTAAAGGCATATATGAAAAACTTATGCCAATTACGAAACTTGGTGTTCCCAGAAAAAGGTTGTCAATATCGTACACGAAAAGGTACTTTTGGCATATTTCAAGGAAGAATCAATGAAGAAAAAGTCTTCGAGTTTATGGAGTTATTACTCTATGTTAAGGAGTACACTATTAATTAAGAAAAACGTCGACATAAGTAGGTTCAATCAATTGATAGCTTATCTAAAACGAAAATCTGATTCTTACACACCTAAAAAATTCAGGATTTTGACTAAAGAAAATGTTGCAAAGTTTTTACAAGAGGCAGACAACGAAACATACTTGCTATTAAAAGTGTCAATGATAATAGGTATAAGTGGAGCATGTCGAAGAGATGAGTTAAAAAACTTAAGGATAGAAGATGTACACGATGAGGGGGTTGTTTTTCGAATTTTCATACCTAGTACAAAAACCAACGTTCCCCGAGAATTTTTCGTAACGCCTGGCGATGTCGAAGGAATAAATATGGTGCAGCTTGTTCGGACTTATGTAGCAATGAGACCCCCTGATGCCGAAGTTTCTCGTTTTTTTCTATCATTTAGAAACAACAAATGTACAAAGCAACCAGTGGGTATCCATACTGTTGGAAATATGTGCAAAACGATCGCTGCTTTTTTAAAGTTACCCCATTCCGACGAATACAGGTCATTGTTTTCGGAGGTCTTCAGCTTCACTGCTGGCTGATTCAGGAGTCGATCTTCACACTATTAAACGCCATGGTGGTTGGAAAAGTGACACAGTTGCTGAAGGATATATAGAGAACTCTTGCGAAAACAAAAAAAGAATTTCAGCAGCCATTCTCGGGAAGAAATCATCATCGAGTGTTTCGTCGACTGTCGTTCTCTCAGAAGAAACAGAAACCATAGAAATTAAAAATTACAATAATGCAACAATTTCAACTCCTATGTCCAACATCAATTTAACGAATTGTAATAATGTTACTTTTAATTTTAATCATTAAATTTTGTTCCATTTTCTTTTAAATAAATTTTTTAGTTTTTCCGTCTATATTTTTTCCATTTTTGCGTCTATTTTTCATTATAGTACTCAGTACTATAATGAAATCATTATAGTACTCAGTCCTATAAAGTATGTCATTTTGACAGTGAAAATGAAATTCATAATAATGTCATTATGACACGTCGGAATATAAATATGTTTATGCGTTTGCTTTAGGCGAGTGATACACTAGAGAAATTAATTTCGTGAAACTTATAAATGAAACAGATCACCTGAAACAAAAGCTCTTGTTCAAAGCATACTTGTGAAACTTCTTAGGTACGTACAGTCGGGATATAAATTATTCATCCACTTATAAAATTTTTAATAAATTGGGATAAAATTAAAACTGCTTAAGTTTATTTGCTTTTCATTACAAAAATAAAAACACCTATTCATGTACTAAAAACTGTAATATAAAGTCCAACCTATATAGACAATGCTTTTCAAAAATAACACATAATTTTTTAAAAACCAAGGGAGAAAAATTATTCGTCCACCAACATTTTTTTTCGAAATTCATCCAAACATGCCAAAACTAATCAAGTGTGGTGTACCCTTTTGATTTTATAATTTGTCGTAACCTTTTAGGCATCAATTTTACCAGTTTTGTAACAAAACCTACTTCAATTCTTCACCATTCTTCTTGACATCTTGCTTTATTTTTAAATGACATATTATGATATTATATATTATATATATATATATATATATATATATATATATATATATATATATATATATATATATATATATATATATATATATATATATATATATATATATATATATATATATATATATATATATATATATATATATATATATATATATATATATATATATATATATATATATATATATATATATATATATATATTCTTTGGGTTCCCACCATAGATGTTCATTCGAGATAACGTCTAGGGATTGCGGTGGCGTTTCCAACACTCTCGGTACGCTATACAGTATCCACTCTTTAACGACCTGCGCTGTATGCGTTGGATGTTGTCTTGTTGAAATATGAAATTGTCTCCAATTCACATTTTCCGCGCGCTTTGTCTTAAATTCTTTTTTAAAATGTCAGTAGATGAACCGGTCCATAGTTCCGTCAATAAAATGGAGTTGGCCCACTCCATGCCCTGACATACACCCCCAGGTTAGAACGGAATCCCCTCCGTGCTTTACCGCTGGAATTAAAATTTTCGGTTTGTAGGCTTCCCCGCGCTTTCTGTACTCCAAAACCTTCTTTGATTTACCAAACAACTGGATTTTTATTCCGTCAGTATATATGATGTTTTTACAGTACTCAGTATTTTAATCAAAATGCCTCTGAGCAAACTCCAGACGCTTCTTCTTATTTTTCTTATTTAATTATAGTATCTTTCGACCAACTCGCGCCTCTATATCTTGGCTTCTTACAAAAATTCTTATTATTGTTACATGAATAGCCTTTTTGTAATCACTGGCTTAACTTTTCACTGTATCTGTGGCTGTAGTTTGCGAATTTTTACTAACTTTTCTTGTTTCTCTCGAAAAGTCAGTACTTTTCCTTGCTGTGCCTGACAAGGTTTTTGTTGTATGGATTTTTTCATATTTTTTTTTATAATATATTCAACTGTTTACCGGCTTCTTCGAACAATTTTTCTTATGTCTCTTTGAGATCTCCCTTCTTGATATAATTTTATTGTCAAATGTCTGATTTCTTGAGTCACTTCTGATGATTTGCGACAGATTTTCAAATTTGCTGTACCTATTCTTTAGATCACGGAGTCTCAAACTGATATTAAAAACAATTTAAAATCTATATTTAGGAATTTTTGTATCACTATAAGAACAGATAAATACATTCTATGTACATCTTTAATTTTTTTTTTTTTTTGGAAGTGGACGAATAATTTCGCTCGCCGATATTTTAGCAAATTACTTCTTTTTCTTTTTTGTCCAAGGGATCCTGATAAATATGAAGAGTTATTGTTATTTTTATTTCTAGGGAAAAGAGATATCTGTTAACTTATTTTAAACATTTTACTAAATTTAATGTAGAAGTTTTATCTCTATCTTTGAAAAATTACAAGTGGACGAATAATAAATCGCCCGGATGTATATGTTACCGGCAAAGTCCGTTTCATCGTCATACTTAAGTTTGCCTAGGTAAACCGCCCATTGCCGGGACGTTTTCGGAAAAGTCCGAAATTGTTCTCCATTTCTGAGTTTGCCTAGAATGTAAACCCGGCAAACTTAGGTTTGCCAACATGTTTTAGGAAAAGTCCGAAATGTTCTTACCTTTGTGTTGTATCATGATAACTGGTATACTAGTGATGCTAAGCCTGCAAATAACATGATTTCATCATATTCCATTAAGTTAAATATACCTACATATTGTACTTATTAAATGATAATAACAAACCTGAGCAATCCCGGTCGAATTTTCATATCCAACGTAGGTTATCGCAGTTCGGATTTAGCGAAATACATTTTATAAGCCACGTTCGTGGTCGCAAGTAATTTGGCGATGCCGCACGTGGAATAATAAATTCTAATATTTGGTAAATTTTTATTAATAAAATTGTTAATATCTTCAAGGCGATACCATTTTTTATGTCTATTCAAATTACTAAGATACATATGTACAGGGTCTTCCAACGAGGACTGAACAGGGGCTCATTTTTGAGCTTCCTTGTATTTAAAGAAAAATCTAAAATAGCCAATCGATGTACTTTTTCCTGCAGAATTCAAAAATGAAACCAAAAATTTATTTGAACCAGAAACAAAAGAGTTACGCTATGGATAAGGTGTTTTTTAAATGGAACATAGCTTTTTTTTATACGATTTTCGGAATGAGTGATTTTTTTTATGTCCGTTCTGATTAAAATATTTAATATTGTGACAGCTATTTTTATTAAATTTTAATGTTTTATCCAGTATAATTTAACTTCAACCTGTTTGAAACATACACTAGGTAATAAAGGTAAAATCACCTTGAAATCCTTCAAAGTAAAAAAATTTGACAAATTTACATTTTTTGACTTTGAAGGATTTCAAGGTGATTTTACCTTTATTCCCTAGTGTATGTTTCAAACAGGTTGAAGTTAAATTATACTGGATAAAACATTAAAATTTAATAAAAATAGCTGTCACAATATTAAATATTTTAATCAGAACGGACATAAAAAAAATCACTCGTTCCGAAAATCGTATAAAAAAAGTTATGTTCCATTTAAAAAACACCTTATCCATAGCGTAACTCTTTTGTTTCTAGTTCAAATAAATTTTTGGTTTCATTTTTGAATTCTGCAGGAAAAAGTACATCGATTGGCTATTTTAGATTTTTCTTTAAATACAAGGAAGCTCAAAAATGAGCCCCTGTTCAGTCCTCGTTGGAAGACCCTGTACCTGTCTGGGCAAATGATGTTTATTTCAAATTTGAAGTTTATTTCAAATTTCAAATGATAAATTATGAGGAAAATTCGTTTGAAATTATGCTTTTTGGCTTTATTAGGCGGTGTTCTGATAGTTCTTGTTATTGACCAGGTTACTTTTATGCATTCATAAGTTCAGTAACCCATTTATGGAACAATTAAAACATATATTTTACAAACAACCAGCAAAAAAGTCAGTAAATCAAAGAAATTTCTTTTAGTTGTTGAGTGTCAAATTTTTAATTATTTTGCTTCTAATTATTTTTTTTTATTCATTACGTCATATCTCAGATTTGGGGCACCATGTATAAAATTGCAGAAATGCTACCCTAATAAAATATCCAGACTGTTTACCTTAGAGTTATGTGATATAAGATTTATTGATTTATATTGATAATATGGGAAAATTAATCAAAAATACTTACCTCAATTTCAATTTCAGTCCTAAATTTCATTCTAATCAGTTCGTTGCTAATTTGAAAATAATCTGTACTCACTTTTTGAACAAAATCCATTTTATAAACAAGAAAAATAATTGCACCCATGCAAATGACAACATTATATAAATATTTCATTGCACGTGATATATAAGACCGTTTCGTGCATGTTCGGATTTCAATACACTACATTAGATATGAAAATGCATCCCGGTCCAGTTAGACGAATAGAAAAACACTGAAAACAAAGGGCGCGCATTGAATTGGCTCGGCTCGGTAAGTTTCGTTCGGAATGCCGACAGACAAAGCGCATTGATTCGGCTATCGGTTCCTTAAAACAGCTGCAACTATTGTGATGTATAGACGTAGTATCGTATCAGACGTTTTTTTGCTATTTTCTCCTAAGCATTCTCCTTCCGCACATTGTCGTGATTCTTCGGGTCGTACAAAAAAACATAAAAACGAACGTTTACTATCAAAACTTCGTCCGCCATTGCACACCTGCTCGTATCTCTTCCGCTTGCGTCTCAATACGAGAAGTAGTCGCAGGCAGTCGGACATTTCGGCAATTTTTGCGTTGATTCCGATTTGGTAGTTCCGAGCGGGCGAAACCGCTTCAATGCACTCCTCTTCATATAATTGCATGTATACCAAACCTTTTGACTGTGCCGTGCCATGCCGAGCCGAGCCGAGTCGATTCAGTGCGCGTCCTGCTTAACACTGCTTTTGCCGACCACACCCATTTATTGCCAACTTAATTTTATTTTAGTACAATGTTTTGCTTTATTCTTTTGTATGAATATTGTCACAATATTAACCGTAGATTCATATTCTACAGGTATTTTTAACGTATTAATAAAAGTCTCAAGATATTTTATGATTTATTTTAGGAAAATAATATTTAAAAAGAATATTGAGGTCCTAGTGTCAGAAAAAAAAGTCACCAAAGATCTTTTAAAATATTAATCTTCTGAATGAAATCATTATACACGTTGAAACTTTAAATAATTAACTAAAAATTTGTTGCAGGATATATTTAATATACTTATAATTTTATTATTAAAAATTTTAAAGCCGACAAACCATGACAAAATGAAATTAAGTTGGCCACCATAGACGCAATCGAAAAATGCCACCTTAAACAATCAACGCAGTGCGTGTGTACCTGCGACGTATTACAAACAGACTATAACTAGTTACGACTAGAAAATGAACAGCGACGTAACGGTCACAAATTTATTATTTCGGACTTTTCCTAAAATGTGTGTGGCAAACCTAAGTTTGCCGTGTTACATTCTAGGCAAACTCCGAAATAGAGAACAATATCGGACTTTGCCCAAAACGTCCCGGCAATGTGCGGTTTACCTTGGCAAACTTAAGTATGACGATGAAACGGACTTTGCCGGTAACATATATGTATTAAATTTGATACTCTACCATTCTGCATTCAGTGTTTAGAAAAATGTCTTCCGATAAAGATGATGTGATTTTGTTGTGGTTGTCATACCGCCACCGATACCAAAAAATCATATAAAGAAAAAAAGATGATTTTGGGTGCATCCTAGTAATCAAATAAACTTAAAAACAACATGCAACTATGGTTGGATAAAAACTATATAAAAAGCTAATTTTTGCAGCTGAATTTTATTATTAATCCATTCACTTTACAACCCAACTGCTTGCTGCGATAGTTAATATAATAAAGAATTTCAAAAACTAGTCTCAACAAATAGAGCACATTGTATTTTATGATATTTGTATATGAAACAATTCCTGGTATCCTGTTTCAGAAACGTCAGTTGGCAATGCATCATATCATATAGATACAGGGGTTATGCGATGATGAAACAAGTTTTATGTTTCATGCGACGAGATTCACGAAATTACTTTTTCTAGTGTGTCGTCCGCCTTAGGGTCTTTAAATATATTATGTATACATATATCTTTTATTCATGCATTCCTATAAAAACAATTATATTCAGAGCCTGGTATTTGATGTTTTACACTGATGATGTTTTCCAACATATTTTCAATGAAAATAAAAATGGCGTGTAAAACTTTGTAGCTACTTTAAAGCAGATATTGTTCAATCGCAAAGATATCTTTATTTTTGAATTGTTGGCCATATATGTATCTGTTTGCCAAGGGTATTTAGAAAAATATGTGATTAGGTAAAAATCGCTTTTATTTTGTCTTTTAGTGGAAGTGTGTAGCTGGCGATTCAGAAATAAAGGGTACTTTTCTAATAAACTATGTATATTTTTTAAAATGTTAGCAAATTTTTATAATATAGGTACCTATGTAATATCATTGTTTTCACTGAAAAAATGTTGAAAAGCTTTAAAAAGCGCACACCCGGTACTTAAATCGTTTAAAAGGAAGCGGATTGACCTAATAATGATCGAATAAAAAGATGGTAGTTAAAAACCAAACAATACAAATAGTAGTAGTAAGCGAAACGGTGACTACAGTTTGGTTCTTACTATGTCGTCTAATACAAGAAAAGTAGACATTTCCATATCCCTCCTTGTCCAGTTTTGCAATAAATAATTATTTTTGCAATAATTTTATGAGCAGAACTATGTCTACTACTGGCACCGGAACCGAATTTTTGTGCTTTGTTCGAGGTCTCCATCACAATTTTTGTAGACTTACTTGCACGACATGATCCCACCAGAAGCTGTGCTTATCTGTTTAAAAGCCAAAATATCACCATAAATAGAAGAGTTTAGTGTCCGTAATAAATGTAAAAAAATGAAAATGTTTGTGGCATGTGTTTATTACGGATACTAAACTCCTCTTTTTATATATCGATATTTTAGATTTTAGACAGATTAGCACAGCTTCCGGTGAGACCGTGTCGTGCGAGCCCTGGTGAGCCTAGAAAAATTGTAAAGATCTAAAGCAAAGCGGAAAAATTCGGTTTCGGTACCGGGTGTCTTGTTGCCGCTCGTGTTTTTGCTTTATGTGCTGCCTATGTAACAGTTAGCAGCTTTACTTTAGGAAATCTGTTCTTGAATTACAGTTGTTCCTAAAGATGGAGTTGGGTTCACGCATATTCTGTAACATTTTTGCTTTAGAAAAAGTATTGACTATGCGGGATTGCTACTGAGGGAGCTGCCTGATGGTTGAGTTAATCTGATGATCCCTAATAAGGGTGAAAGCTTATACTGTCTACCCGGTCCGGGGAATTCATTAGTTCCTGGATGCCCCGTACTTTAATTGAAGAGCCGGACACACTGCCTTTTTTGTCTGATACGACACGAATACTTTAATTAAATTTTCCTGAAACATGTGCTGCTTATATTTTGGCATAACAGACATAGGCCAAGCAACAGAGCAAAATATTAACGATTTTTTGACATTAGGTAATCCTATTAGAAAACCGCCTGTGTCATTGTCTGAAAGAAGATCCGTAGATGATTCGTGTTGTATTTCCAACTCTGAAATTTTTTCCATTAATTTGTTATAAACATTTTTAAGCAAAAAACGCGATTTTTTTAGATTTTTGGTTATAAAATGGAAAGTAATGAAGCAATCTTAATAGTGTAAATGGACGATTTATAGAGAATAAAAATACGAACAAAATGAGAGATCGAACGTCCTGATTGGATAAGTAGCAACGGCGAAAATCGGGAAAAGCCGGAAAATTAAGAATTTCTTTTTAAAATCATAAATCCGCCATTTTCCCAATCAAACTTTGGGAAAAAGTAGTAATTTATAGCTACTTTATGTGTGCAAAGCCCCGACGCTGTCCTACGATCAGTTTTGCCACAATCGTCATTTTAATTTTTCAATACACTATTTTGCAACAGGTCTGGATGCTCTATGGATCGTCCGATTTTAATTATTGAAACGGATTTGAAAAGTATAAGATTAATTGAACAACATGTATATTTTAATTTTTTCATAAAATGCTACGAAACCGGTTGGAAATGCACGTAAAGATGCGAGAAAATGGCCGAGCGCGCGAAAGCGGTCGGCTAGTGGGTAGAACAGAGGAGCGAAGGAGAGCCACTTTCGCGTGCTCGGTCATTTTCACGCATCTTTACGTGCATTTTCAACCGGTTTGGTAGAATTTTATGGAAAAAATAGAATATACATTTTGTTCAATGAAACTTGTACTTTTCAAATCCGTTTCAATAATTAAAATCGGACGATCCATAGAGCATCCAGATGTGTTGCAAAATAGTGTATTGAAAAATTAAAATGACGATTGTGACTAATCGTCGGACAGCGTCGGGATTTTGCACCCATAAAGTAGCTATAAATTACTACTTTCTTCCAAAGTTTGAGTCCTCTACGGTTAGAAATGGCCGATTTATGAATTTAAAAAAAACTCTTAATTTTCCGTTTTTTCCGGAATTTCTCCGTTGCTACTTATCCGATCGAAACGTTCGACCTCTCATTTTATTCGTATTTCTATTTTCTACAAATTGTCCGGTACACCATTAATATTGCTTCATTACTTTCCATTTTATAAGCAAAAAAGTAAAAAATCGCGTTTTTTGCTTAAAAATGTTTATAACAAATTAATGGAAAAAATGTCAGAGTTGAAAATATAACAGAAATTATCTACGGATCGTCTTTTAGATGATGGCACAGATGGTTTTCTAATAGGACTAATGTCACGACAAATCGCTCTATTGCGTGGCCTAACAACTAAAGGCAACCATTGGGACTGATTTAAATAAAAACGCTTTTAATAGATATCTATGCTCCTTTCATTTTCTAGTCTTGCTCAATTTTTGCTGAGGTTTCTATTTTATTTAAAGATCAAATATGTTTCATTGTTCACAAAGTAATGTCAGTTGTCATTTTAATTGTTAGATTTCTTATCATGCTCTATCATGCATAATATTTGAAAATTAGTTAAATAGAAAATTCATGCGTTTCTAGTAAAGGTTTTTTTTAATATGATATTTTAACGAGATGTGCCTATTTTTCCCAGAATAAGTTAATTCAATTTAGAAATATTATATTTCGTATGAAAGGTATTTTAGAAACAATAAAAAAAGTTTTTTTAAGAATAAATAATTTACTTTTGGTCAGCTGCCACTTATTTATTAAAAAATGTCTTACCAGTTAGTTTTCAATTCATTTACATTAAATATATAATCGTTTAGTTTTTCTAATTCTTCCCCACATCTTTTTTCTATTTCTTGAAGCTCTTTTTTATTTAAAGTAACTGTTGATTCTGTCTGTGCAGCGCCAGCGGCCGGTCTAAACTCAGTTGCATATTGCTAAAGAAAATAATGTAATAAGTATGTTTGTTTTATTTTTTAAAGCATGTGGAATCTTTATTCTTGAAAACTTGTAAAAGTAAAATTATTAAATAAGGAAAATACATTTTTTTGATAGTCCTGGATAAAGTATAGTATTCTACTCGCATATAATGGCTGTTATTCACTTGGATGATTTATGACACTCGCCTGCGGCTCGTGTCATAAACTTCATCCGCGTGAATAACAGCCACCATTATATGCTCATTGAATAATATACTATTATTGCATAAATCGTTTAAGGAAGTCATTACAAACCCGAAAAAACATTTAAAGAAAATTACTAACATAATTTACTACAAGACACGTTTCTTGTTACTTTTACGTTTAATTTATTATAATATATTACAATTTAAAAGCAGCCATTTGTCCTTAATGAATAATGACGTCAGGAGATCAGCAAAAATAAGTGTCAATCTACAAGTTAACCCAAAGCTTAACCGAAAGTCGAACAGGTTTTTTTTAAACAGTCAGAGCGGGAGCAATCGAATTTTTTCGGTAGATAGAGGAATAGTGCAACTAGCTTCGGTAAAAAATTCGGTTATACAGGATGTTTCGTTTCGGAGATATTAAACGTCAAAGTCGAAGTTTGCACGATTTCCGTTGAAATCGGATACAGGACGCAAACGTGAATTAAATCGATGGAAGTTTTCGGAGGTTGTAGAGGTCCCGGAGCTTCAGAACTCTATTGAAACTGGTTAGGATCGGAAAATATCAAGTAATTCTTTTTAATTTTTTTAGGTCCAAATATGCCTCTTTGGCACCAACTTGAAAACAAAACGTCGTATCGAAAAACGGATTTATAAGTAAAACTTTAAAATCTCAAATACCTTCTTTTTACAATACATTTACCTAAACCTAGAATCACTGGAAAATGGATATATTTGGGAAAAACTGGAAATTTTGATTTTTGACCCAAATATTTAAAGTTTTTAATTTTTTATGGGGTCAAAATGGTTCAAATTAAAATCACATATACGTCATCGGACAGAGCTCGTCGAAATACAAGATATCTATATTTTTTAGTTTCTTCATTTTTTATAGAAAGGGATCAATCGCCGATTAAAATTGGACTTCTTTTGCCCTCGACATCGATACATTTGAATCATTCTGTATTTTTTCCTATCCACTTTTTTCCTAATTTTTCAACACAGTCTTATAAAGGGACAATCATACTTTAAAATGAATACCGAATGGGTTATCCAGGAGCGTACTTAAGGGGTAAAAACCAGATTTTCTTGATTTTTTCCGACAAATCCTATTTTTAACCGACATTATTCCACACTATTTTCCTTATTTTGTGATTCTTTTTGGGTTTATTTTATCGGCTAATTATACTAAGAATACTTCCCACTAATTTAAATCACTTATTATTTCGTTAAAGATATAAATTGCATCGGGACATGCAAAATTTGAAAATTTTGCATGTCCCGAGCATATTCCATATAATTACAGAAGGCAGGAAAAATAGCTAACAAAAAATGACCGTGCTTTGTAAAATCCTCTACAGTAGTCTACAGGGATGACAAGTGATAGAATTTGTTGTTGGAAAATCCTTAATATATATAAAATTCAATAACAAGTTTGATTTTTCATTTATAGGGCAGGTACGGTGAAAAATATTTGGAAACAAATTTTAGGATTTCTCCTTATTAACCCCGAAGGGAATAAAACTGAAAATTAAGGAAACTTTTATAAGTGAAATAGATAATTTAATGATCGCTGTTATACACGATTAATGACCTGAGAAACAAATAAATATGAAATACACTATAATTAACTTTTGTTAATATGCCTCTTCATAAAATGGGAAATAAAATATCCTGGGTATTAAGGCCAATGATCTAATAATAAAGTTCCATAATATAGGCACTAAATCTTTGATTTGTCTCTGTAACTTGGGGCGGAGGGATCATGAAATCTGGGTAAAAGGATGTGAGAGATACAGGCAGTAAACAGAATTGAAATAAGATTAAAATATTTTGGCTAAAGTAAATAATACTGCTAATACACATTATGATAGACAATTTTAGTCAAATTTCCACTTTTATATAACATGACGTGTTCCGCTACACTATAGCTTCGTCGGATGTTTGTTACACACTGAATATTAAAATAAAAGTTCACAAAGGTGTCATAAAATACAACAATCTAGGTAGATAAATAAAATTTTAATTTAGGTTTTATTATTATACTAATTTAATATAGGGAATGCCCACTGGGCTTCATTTCTATTAGGTAAATAAGTTTAATAAGGGTGAGATATTTAATTCTAATTGATCATTTAGTAATATGTCGGAATTTTTCAACCGATTTATCTAGAGACGTTCAGTTGATATTTATGATGGGTACTTGTAATTTGTAATATGCCTAGATATACAGTTCAGAAAAAAGCGTCTTGTAATTTTTGGCAAAATATAATCCCCACTGAAAATTGCCATGCGAAGCAACATTGCGAAATTATTTACCACGTTACGCGAACGAATGGAAAATGCTATTCGGCATAGAAGTAAACAGTAAAAAATTGTTGCTGACCATCGATGAATCAACGGATTCAAAGAAAAACTCTATTTTCTACTATTTAATAGCTAGTAAAAGACTTCTGGCGAATCCATAGAAAGTTGGGTAGTGACCACCGTACACAAATTTACTGGGTAAGTGTTTTTTAATATTATGTAAATTATCCCTTAGTTTTAAATAGCCGTGCGTCTGCCTCTCGAACTGTCCATTCTTAAAGACAAAAAGGCCATTTATTTTCATATTCCTTTACACAGTGTTCTATATTTTTGCAAATTGTTACAACAAATTGCTAACAAACTTTATAGGTATGTCAAGTTTTAAAATAACTACCTAATAATAATATTTTAGTATATTGTTAGGACCTATTATAAATTGGATTTTGTGACGATTTTTTGACGTGTATAATGATTTCATTCAGAAGACTAGGATATTAAAAGATCTATGGTGACATTTTTTCTGTCACTAGGACCTCAATATTATTTTTACATATTATTTTTCTAAAATAAATCAGACAAAATTGAAATATTGGCGCTTTTATTGATACGCTAAAAATATCTATAGAATATCAATCTACGGTTAATATTGTCACAATATTCATACAAAAGAAAAATAAAGCAAAAAATTGTACTGCAATGAAATTAAGTCGGCCAACATGCAAGTGCCGCCTATAATATTTATAGTTATATTAGTTTTTATTTGTGTAGACACAATTTAGAAAGTTACTTATCAAAATAAACAGTACATTGATTGTTTGGTAGTCACTGACATATTCTAACACAGAGATATCGATTTACTGCTTCTTAAGGGAAAAGCGAAAATCTTAGGATGGCCCAACTCTATACTGGCGTATTATGGCTGATACTTATTTAGGATAAATACTTGACAAACTCGTAGTTGGTGCGTGCCGCAAAATGTTATCTTCGTGAGTAATTGCCAACTTTAAATGCTGGTTTGATAATACACTATTTATGTATGATTTGACATGATTATAATATGTATTTTCTGACTATGAACAAACAATTGATTGCTCTTAGTATGTTTAAGCTTCTTAGAATGACTGGTGAACGCTTATTTAATTTTGTATATTTAACTATAGCCGTCGCTAAACCAAAAACAAACTCTATTCTTGATAAAATTCATCACCAATAAATTTTGTCTATAAATGCAAAGTTATCGAGACATATTTAGGAATAGATCCATGGTGCGGAAACTCGCGTCGCTAGAAGTGAAAATAATTTGAGCTGGGTAGGATTTGCTCCCATTCGATTATTTTTTTCGGCCACAGACCGAAGTAATTTTTTAAGCAAGATCTAAAATTTATATTTAGTATTTCGTTATTTTACTGTACTATGTGCTAGCCCGTTCCTGTTTCTTCGAAGGATGTGGAACAAATGTAAAGTACACTTCCTTCCTATTCCTAACAGGCTAAGATTTATTTTTGGAATCTTATCGGAGAAAACATTACATTAAAAACAGTAATATAGTGTCGGAGGCGAGGATGAATTTTAAAAGATGAACATTAAAAAATTTATCCCGGCATCTACTTAAAAGATTTAAGATCTGGTACTGGTTAATATTAAAATATGGTTATTATCAGTTAGGTTTTGACAAGTTTTGTTCGATCACTCTTAGTAGGTCATAATTAAAACGTAACAAATATACAAATTCTATTATTTTTGCGATTTGCGGCGTTTACAAATTATTTTTATTTTGAAACTTAATCCTAAAATAAATTTAGTTCTATTTTACTCTGTTCTAGAAAATTTGCATTTAAATTCTCTTTGTCTTTATAAAATTGCAAACAAGTCCAGAAAAAAATTCTTAGTACAAAACTTGGTTGTCTTATTCTTGTCTTGTCTTGTCTTATTCTTTCAATTATCGAATTAAGATTTTCAGTAAGTAGTCATATATTTTAGCATTTCCTATGCCATATTAAAAAAAGAAAACCACTATAGGATTAATAGACAAAAGATAATAATAGTCCAGTAACAGAAAGTAATAGTTATGTATACCAAAAATTTATATAAAATATGTTTAAGAACGTTTTTTATAGAACCTTCGACAAATAAACTGGACGTCAAAAAGTTTGCCAAATTGTTTATTTAGATTAGTTCCAAGTGTCTACAGCTAAAATTTGTTTAGGGTTGTCGAATTTTTGAAAAATTATTATATTCAGCTTGATTTTCAAAGGTATTTAGTTCTCTATTAGAAAAATATCGAATACCGTTAAATAGTAATAGTTTACCTTCATTTAAGATGTTAGTATTAAAATAAAATTTATGTGGAATATTGTTTTAACTTATCTATTACTGAAACAACCATCTTTTAATTAGAAATCCCACATGACATAATATACACCTGACGAACTTTGTAGACTATAATGCCATAACATTGTTTAAGAGACTGCCGATGTGAGTCATTTTAAAGTGAAACTGAGACAGTTGTTAACGTCACATTCATTTTACTCCATACAGGAGTTTTTTGACTGTCCGATGGGTACGGTTCTCCATACCGATTGAGTGTGATTGGTCTTGTTTTGGTTTCTAATTTTTAATACGTGTTTTATCGTTTAGAGCTGAAAATTAGTGGTTAGGTCACTATAGTAATTTTAGTTTTCAATTGAAATTGTATTTTTAAATTTAATTTAATCTAACATAGAATTAGTTTAATTTAATTTAATGTAACATAAACTTAGTTTAATTTAATTTTGCATATACCAGATTTTTGCATGCCAATGAATACCATTTTATGTCATTTCCTTTACAAGTGACTAAATAAACAGTTTGAGTTTAAGTTTAAATAACTAAAAAGAAATGGCTTGCCGAAGCACTTTTTTACAAAGAAAAATCACAAAAATCGTTTCATCAAAATAGGTAATTTTCAAAGCATTGAAACTCTGTTGACAGTCTGCTTACGACCTACTGTCACTGGGCATAACGAACAAACGTTCTTTAACAACAAATCTATGAGACTTCCTGGAACGTAATATACCAAAAAAATGTGAATTTCACAGTTTTTTTAATGTACAAGAATACTTCATTTAAGCTCAGAACTAGAGATGTGCCATGAGAATGTTCTCAAGGGAGTATTTCCGGAGAACGGTAAATTACCGAGAATATTTCCCAGCATAAATTCTCGAGAATTTATGATTTTAGAAAAAAATATATAAATTACTGGAAAATTACCGAGAATATTGCCGAGAACGAGAATGTCATCAGGAAAATTCATATTCTCGGAGAATTTATGAGAATTTACGGAAATTTAAGGTAATTTATTTTAATGTCGCTATTGTACCATAGATGGAGCTTGGAGCATCTTTATCTTTATTTCTTTTCTGTGTTGTTTTAAACAACTTGTTTAGGCATGTTATTTTATGCAATGCGTTTCTAAGTTGTGTTTATTTCTAAATAAAGTTACTCGAAAATAATGAAAATAAAAATATAATGTGACTTTATTTTGACTAAGATGCTTAATCACGTTAATTTACAATTTAAATATTTTCTAAATTAGGTATTGTGGAGTGCTGCTATCTCTTTATTTTTTCAGATAAAATTATTGTAAAAACTACTTTGGGTAGAAAAATATGTTCTTCCAATTTATGCAGTCAAACAAAACATATAATTCTCCAACATGTAAAATAAATTCTCCAAAATTTTCGATACATTCTCATTTTTCTCAGAGAATATTTCCCAATAATAAATTCTCGAGAATGTTCCATCTCTACATCTCTATATTTTTTCAGATAAAATTATTGTAAAAACTGCTTTTGATAAAAAAATATGTTCTTTCAGTTTATGTCAAAACATAAAATTCCCCAACAGAATACATTCTCCAAAATTTCCGATAAATTCTCATTGTTCTCGGAGAATATTTCCCAAAAATAAATTCTCGAGAATGTTCCATCGCTACTCAGAACCACCTTGGAAAACTGTAAAGGACTAAAAATTAACTTTAACTAACCAGAGCTAATCTTTTTTATGCGTGAAATGCCTTAAAATCAACAACTTTGAGTATTTGTGATATTAATCACAACTAAGTTAAAATTAAACCAAAATAAAATTACATTTGGCCACAACTTGTGTCTGACTGAAGAAGACAAAAGCTTGACGGAATTTTTCGAGCGCTGTTGTTCAACGTCCAACGCGTAACGGACAAACATTATAAAATGATCTAAAACTTCTAAAAAGTAATTTTAATAGTTCTTGGATGTTTTCAAAAACCAATACTTACACTTTGTATTAAAAAGTTTTAATATTTTGTGATAATAACATAAAATATGAGGTAAATTCTGTAAGCATCAGTAAATTAAAGAAATGTAGCAAGGATTCACAAATTTAATTTGCACTTATTTTTGTGCTTCATCCATCAATTCTTTTGCTTTTACATGTTCCGTTCAAGATAAGCTTCCTAATAAATTTTAAAAAGTTGGTCTTACATCCGACAAAATTCTTAATGTGTGTTCCTCAGTCTACATAAAGATTTAGGGGTTAACTAAAGAAACTACAATAAAAAAATACTCCCCTTATTTCATCCATAAACCTGAACTTCCTTTGTATTTTACTAAAATTTATTGTTTTCCTTTAAAACAGTTTTAAATACTAACGTGCACCCCTACACGAAATCAAAGAAAATACGTTTTTCTTGATTTATTTTTGATTACGATCTGATGTTGTGCTTAGCCGGTTTTATACACGTGTACAAGCGCCTGCCCTGCCTAACATTTATTTATAACTTACATATTCATTTTCCGAAAGACTCCATCCATTTTGTTTCATTTCCCTTTTCTCTTGATCCAACAGTTTTCTTTCCAAATAGAGCTGCCTTTTTAAGCCATTTAAAGTGGAGCTTATATTAGAAATTCTCTGGATCAGGCTCGCATTCTTCAAATTGTCTCCACTGTCGTAAGCATACTTTGAATCCATATTTATTGTGAAGTGATGTACTAAAATTTTGACTGGTCTAGATCTGAAATAAAAAGGATCTGGACTTGTAAGTTTCAAAAATTTGGCGTATCTCTGACAGGGTACCTACATTGTTGTCGATATACAAATTGTTTTTAGGAAGGCGCGCACTGAATCGACCCGCAACGGAATGATACTGCACTGAACAATCAGACTTGTTAATATTCTAATCTTAAAACAAAACGAGATTAAAAATTAAAAAACAACCATTTCTGTTGCATTTGGCTTTGAAAAATATATTATGAAAGTTGTAGCTTATGACAAAATTTCAAAAAGGTAGACTGGCCTTGCGAAATGATTGACCCTTCAGCGTTGTTTGACATCGGTCGCCACTGATCCATCTAATGCTGTTAGAGTTTCTATTCAGTGCATACCTATAACCCAAAAAAAGTGCGAGGGATATATTTGTGCTTTAATTTTAAACTTTAACTTTGTTGCTTTATTTATAAAGATGACACTTGAAGCCCTTAAACGGCTAATGATATTAACGTACACGTTGGCACAAAAAGGACAGATTTTAATTGAATTTCTGAAAAATCTTAGGCTATAGTAGCCAATAGTCAGTATCTCGTCTTTATTATGTTTACTGTGTTGTTAAAACTTTTCCTGAAATATCTGTGGGTAGAGACAAACTTACTTTTTCTGTTTTTGTTGACCACACGTATCTGCCTATTTTGTATGATTTCCTTCATGGCAAAATCGCCTAGAAGACTGCTTTACTTTACTGGATTTCTAAGTAAAAAGATGTATTAATTATTTCCCACTTTAATTTATAAATAACTATGAATTAGAACCAAAAGATTTAAATTTAAATAAGTCTTAAATCTTTTTAGTCCTTTCCTGAGATTATTTTTAACTTAATTATCTCCGTAAATAATATTTTTTAGTAAGAAACATATAAGACAAATTTATTAGGCATAAGCAAACAATTCAGAAAAGACTAACCTTGTTCATTTTGAAGATTCCAATGACTACATATTTTACCCCTCGCAAGAGTATATTGGGTTCGGTTACAAAACAAAAGGATGAAAACATGGATTTTCGTATATAAAAACACATGCCTTATCATAAAAAAACAAGCAGGTGTCTAACTTTAATCATTTACTTCGATAATCAGACTTCTTTGGCTTTGGAAAAGGGGAAATTCCCTACTGGTTTTCCAGATGCTATTGTTTATCCCTATAAAATTTTGGCATATAAGATAAGTAACACAAATTATTTGTCTTGTCTTTTAAGAGGTGGTGAGAAATTATTTTTCATACTAAACATGTATCTTATTGTAAACAAAAGGATTTGGCAACATTAAAATAAACCTAAAAACAGTTGCGATTGATACTTTGACATAAAAGTTTTTTAAAGGCGAAATTATTAGCATATTTTTGGTGTTCCGCGCTAAAATTAGCAAAACGAAACAGCGACGGTTGATGCGTTTATTATAATGGATGCTCCGTCTGTGAAATGCATAACTGGAATATCCGGCGGGATAAAAGCTACAAGAGTGTTAGGGGATGGTACCATTTTTATCCCGGGCTTGCGCATGCGCAGAGGAAGGAACAATAGTGGATTTTTTTCGCACCGATCCCTCTTCGCCTGCGAGGAAAGAGACTGGTCAGGGGCCCTAACCAGGTGCTAACCCTGTTCCGACCTTAGGGTGCCCTCCGATCCACCATTCGCTAGATTTTCTGGACAACAAACAAAACATAATCTTTAGGTTAAGGTACCTAGACACGATAAATTTCTTGCTTGCGACCTTTAAAAAAAGACAAAACAAAATTTTTATCGAGGAAGGAGTGCTAACCCGTTTCCAATACACCTTTTAGAGCCGATTTCCTAATTTTTTATAATATTTTAAGTGACAAAAATTTAAAAAAAGATGCAGCCGAGCACGGATTCGAACCAACACATCTCGGCCAATAAGCGGATTATTTACCACTGCATTATGTGACTGATGCTAGGAAATCGGTAAACTTATTAACAAGTGCATCATTTATTATATTTTTAAGGATATTACGAATGCGGAAGCCCGGGATAAAAATGGTACCCATCCCCTAGACTCTTTAATAAAAGCTGGCGAATCTCCGAAGAATGACTATGAATACGGGAGTTAGGGTACGGCTGTTGCGCCGCACCCTTAAACCTGGCATCAATTCAGGGGATGAGTTTATTGACGATAATTGCTTTTAGTCAATTTAAAACGTTTATATTTAGGTAATAAAATTACACCAAACATATTTGTTTAATTTTTTTACAATATATATATACATATATATATATATATATATATATATATATATATATATATATATATATATATATATATATATATATATATATATATATATATATATATATAATATATATATATATATATATATATATATATATATATATATATATATATATGGATTTTATTTGGTCACCATAAAAAAAATTATTATCTCTATATATAAAAGAATAAACTGACTGAGTAAGAGGGGATGCGGGATACAAAGGGAGCGATTAACAATTTCTGCCAAAAATGTGAACTAATATGCGATTTTCGGGGTTATTAAGGTCAGAAAATGTAATTTTGTATAATAGATGTTAAGAAAATGTATCGTGTGGGGGAGGGGGGTAAAAAGAAGCGACTGACAATTTCATCAAATCTAACGTGTCATTTTCGGGGCTACTGAGGTCAGAAAATCCAAAATTAAAATAAACACTCCAATAAAACATATAGGTATTAGAGAAATAATAAAAAATATTAATTCAATGGGTTCTATTGTTGGCTAAAATATTACTTCTATTGCTCGCGCACACCCTTTGGAGAGGCTAATGTTGTGCTGTTAGTATTTGTTCGTGGAAGAGTCGTTTCAGCTTGCAGCCTGTTTGTTTATTACTCTGAAGGTACGCCAAAAATAATAGATCTTTTGCAATTCTGGGGACTGGAGCAACTCATTTCAGTGATTTATGGTATGTAAGTAAAACAAATCTATAAAGCTTTGCAATAATATTTATTAAGTAAGATATTCTTACAGTTAAACATTTACTAAAACCAATTATTTATTTTGTATTGAATTTAGAATAGAATATTACTGCATCAAATAATTTTTATTTTTAAATCACCTATTAAAAACCAATGAAGCCTTATATTTCAAGCAATCTCATAACCTATTGGTTAACAATAATTAACTAATCATTGAAAAAAAAAACAAATTTGAATTGTGCACTACGGAATAGAGTGTGTCATTGAGTGAATTGGTATCTAATTCAATACAGGATAGTGTTTTTCTGTGTAGTGTAGGCGACGACGAGCCACATGTTCAGGTCAAAGGGCGGTATGAACTGCATCTGGCAGCCCTTGACTTTTCGAGCAAATGCAAAGTCTTGCCTGACATGATCGCATACATACATCATTTATTATTTGCACGCGAGCCTAAGCCTATTTAGGTAAGTCTTAGAACTGGCATAACTGTGTGCATGAGGGTTCATTATAGTAAGTTCAGGCACAAAGCAACGCAAAAATCTTAGAAAAGTATATTGTTTGCATAAAATGAAGTTATTATTTTGTCATGTCAAGTCATGATATCATGAATTCTATTATTTGAAATAGAAATATTATGTCGTCCTCACCTATTTCTTATTTTACGAACATCAATAACAAGGTGGTGAGTTGTAGGAGGGTGGTAGAGGAGCTCGTCTTCGACCGCGGAGCTGAGTGAGCCAAATTAAAAGTTTTGAAAAACGTATACAAAAGTTCTTCCTTACATCGTGAAAAATATTTTTTGTCAAAAAACTTTTTCTCTAAGCCAATTGTTCGGCAGTTATAAGGAAATAAACAATTAAATTATTTGATTGTGCTAGAATTTTTCAATGGTGATAATTTTCGTTCAATTTACACCTAATTTTTAATGTTCATGATTTTTTTCACATTTTTCTGAGGGATCCTTCTGGTGATAATGGTGGGGAGGGCAATTCTTAAGCGTTTTTCCCAAGAAACCTTTTAAAAGGATTCATAAAAAAATAGATCATATATATTGTTGAATTCATGCTTCAATAAGCTTTCATTTGATACTCTACACGATGCCCTTAAAATATATTTTTACATGTCCCACTTTATCCCCCGAAATTAACCCCCTGAATTAAAATTCAACTTTTTATACTTCACGTCTATAATTGGGCCACCACACTCTATCTTTGTGCTAAATTTCAAGTTTTTACGTCGAACAGTTTCAGAGAAAATCGCCTGTGACAGACGGACGGACGGACACTAAAAACAAGCAAAAATAAACAAAATTTAAAATTTGGCAGCAACATTGTTTTGTTAAATGCATATCGTAAGTAATATATCAAATATCATAGCTGATTTTGAGACATTTTTTGTCAATATATTATCTTAAAAAGAATGATGTGTATCAAAATTGAAATCCAGTTTAATAAACAGCCTTGTCTCGAGTTAGTGTTTAGACATTAACACGCAAATTTCCTATTGCTGAGACATGTTTTATAATTTAACAATTAAAACAAATAAACAAACCTAACAAGTAAGCGAATAAAACAGTTTTGAGTCCGAGAGCCGACCGTCAAAGTTCCTATATGTATAAAATACACAAAGTTACTTTTTGTGTGTTTGAGACAGGAAATTTAAAGGTGCGACCTGCCATAAATTTATTTTTCCATTCTTCTATTACTCTTTTGTCGTTCTTGGTACGTTTTGTTATGTTAAAACGCATAGGTAAATTTCACAATTTTCGACAAACACTTGGCCCTACTAATATTAATTTTTTTGAATTCTAATTTAATTTTATTATTTAACCACAATTGGCATCCCTATTCGCCTAAAGCCAACTTTAATTCAACTTAACAACTTGTGCCATCTGTCGCCGGGAGGAGGTGACACTATACGCCATCTACTATGTGCGATGAGTGTCAGCCCCTCTTAACAAAGAGATCGCGACGAACAAGAGAACAATACCGAAAATGAAGAGGCTCGACATAAAACATAACATTCTTTTTTGTGACGGGTCGACAGAACTTACCCTACCGTGACTAAAGGAGTTTCACTTCAAGAAATTCAGTCATTTTACTTAGAAAGAAGATGATCGGTCGTTAAAATATAATAAAGAAAAACAGGGCAGAATCTAAGATAACAAAATTGCATGGGTGAAATTAAAAAAGTTGGTGTCAAAAATTGACCATAATGTAAAGTGTCCACATTTCTTATTTTCCCAGTAATAGAATGGAAGTTTATATCCTACATGGGTAAACACCCGTACACACTTTACTACCCGTAAACACATAAGCTACACAAATATATTTAGTTTAAAAATAAATTCTCGCAATGGCGCTGTTCTATAGTCTTTCAGAGGCAATTTTGCTCCCCCATCTATAAATCTAATCTACAAAAAATTGACTACATTTATCATAATTCTTCGCAGGTTGCCGAGAAAATCTTGATAAAACTTTAGAAAGCAGGGGCGAGAGCCAATAAGTTTGAAAAATGTCATAGATGAATACTGATAACTTAAAAATGCTTATCTGATGGAGATAAATTAACTTGAGCGTGTATCAGACAAAGGCTTTTATTGTTTTTCGAAAATATTGTGGTTAGAGTAGGAACACTTTTTTCAAAAAATTATGAAATACAACTTTCGTTGGGAATCAAAAAATTAAACAATTTTATTTTTGTATACGAAACTAGTATTTTTAGCAATTATGAAAGAAGTCAAAAAAGTCGCAAAGAGGTTGCAAATTTATTATGTTAACACGAATGGAGGTACGGTAAAGTCTATGCGTTTTAAATGTTTACATTTTTTGCCATTTTGAAAAGCAAACAACATAAAACCTTTATTTCATTGCCTTGTTAGCGGGCCGCTAGCAGCAGGCTGGAAGGCATAACGTGAGCTGCAGATCATAGGCGGGTATTTTCCTTTTCTAAATGAGCCAGGTACGTAATGTAGGGATTTAAAATAGCAAAAATGTGGACTTCGACACTGGTGATTTCCCTTTAAAGAAATTTATGAGGTAATAAGTATTGCCAGGCACTGGTTTTATTCATTTTGAGTTAGTAAAAAATGTAAAACGCATAGATTTTACCTCAATATCTAAATAGACGTGAGAGGGGGAAATACTTCCCTAGAACATTCAGCAGTGTGCAATGCGGATCTACGAAAAACACATAATTTTCAAAATTAAAATTTTTCGAAAACAAAATACCTTTTTCCAAAAATCGACTTTTTTAAAGTTATATTTTTACAAAAACGATAATTTTCTTTTATTTTAATATTTTTTTTGACATATTTTTTTTTGAAGAGCATCTTTTAAGAGTACGTCTTCCGAAAACATTTTTTCAGGTGTGGGTGCCTGGCGAAGATCGTCTCACACATACAGAGCTGGAAACATCCTGAGTGATTTCACCAGCCCTTTAAAGGGGATGTGTGGGGTGGTACCATCTCGGCCCAGGGAGAATTCCTCTACCACCTACTGAATAAAACTAAAAATGGGAGAAAGGTACTACAAGAAAAGGAATCTTTACCAGGACCAGTCGTTACGTAGTTCTTAAAGTACACACAATGCTAAAGTAACATTCTTTTTTTGATTTTGATTCTTTTCTTTTGAACTTAATATATTTTGCTGAAATGACTGAACCAGCTATCTCACTATTTCAACAAAATACATGGGTTAATGTGCATTTTTTTTATTTCAGTAACAAATTATTTCTAACACGTGCTTGTGGGAACAATTCTTTTGTGTTTTATGCCTTTGACTTTAAACTACCCACTTTACCAATTAGAATACATTCGATTTTTTAAATATGGTAGGCTGTAAAATTTTAGGGCTGATATTACTTCTTCCTCATGTCGTACGCGCTTTTTATCTCTACTTAGTCTACTTACTACATACTATTCAGTTTTTTGCTCTAATATATAATGGAATCATAAAATGACCCAATAAACCTAAACAAGCTGAACACCGAAAATGGCAGTATGGGTTACGGTTTAATTAAGAATTGGTCTGTAGAAACTTCTAGGTCCAGCTATATCTTCCAAACAATTTTTCCGTTATACACAACCTCAAGAACCTTCCTGTTGTGTTTAAAACTAAAATACTTTTTAATATGTACAGTGTTTATGTACATCAAATACTCCGGAGATCTACCACGTTTCTCGTTGCTATTACGAGGGGATTATTAGGGAATTTTCGACATACTCTGAGACGCCTTCTTACATCCTGATAGCTTTCAACAGTTCTTCCCAGCTTATTTACCACAGGGGAGGCAAAATATCTTATTTTATTCTTAGATCAAACAATATAGGTTGAAATATTAAAAGCTTTATGGAAAGTTGTTTGGTACAACGCTATATTCTGAAAGGATTTTATTGATTTTAGATAACTGTCAGCTTTTGCCACTAAGCTATTACTGCAAATTGTATTTCTATATTAGTTTATAGAAAATTGGCATAAACTAAAGAATGTGAAACAATTTTTTTTTATTGCTTATCATTTCTTGTATGCAAAAGGGGCTACAGGTGATATACTAAGCCTCCAGCCAACTCGTTCCAAGTATTACTATGGGCAAACACGATTATATGATAATCAAACCCAATCAAACGACAAAGTGACCACTACTCTGTAGTAATATGTTAATAATAAGTTTAGTAATAAATTTTGCATGAAGATTTATTGCTCAGGAGCAGCTTGAATGAATTGTTAACTGACTTCACAAGAGGGGGAGGGGTATAGAGTAGAGAAAAAGGAGCGGCTGAGAATTTCTCCAAAAATGTTAACTAATCTGTCTTTTTCGGAATTATTGAGATCAGAAAATCTAATTTTGTCTAACAGATGTTAAAAAAGTTATCGGGGGACGGGGGAGAGGTAAACAGGATCGGCTGGAAAGTTTTACAAAAATGTTAACTAATATGTCATTTTCAGGGTTACTCAGGTCAGAAAATCTAATTTTGCGCAACAGATGTTTGGAATTAAAGGCGGAGGGGAGGGGGAGGAGCGGCTGGGAATTTCTCCAAAAATACTAAATGTATCATTTTCGCGGCAACTGAGGTCAGAAAATCTAATTTTGTCAAACAGATATTAAAAAAATATCGGAAAGGGGGTGAGGATTAAAAAGGAGCGATTGGCATCAGAACATTTAATTTTGTATAACAAATGTAAAGAAATTTAAGGGCGGGGGGAGGGGGATCAAAATAGAGCGACTGGCAATTTCTCCAAAAATGGTAACTAATTTGTCATTTTCAGGGTCATTCAGGTCAGAAAAGCTAAGTTTGTGTAACGGATGTAAATAAAATTAATGGCGGGGCGGAGGAAAAAGGAACGCGTGGCAAATTCTTGAAAAATGTTAACTATGTCATTTTCTGGGTTACTGAGGTCAGAAAATCTAATATTACATGGACGTAACAAATTTAAAAAGGGTGAGATAGGATAAAGGGGAGAGGAGATAGGGAGAATAGGTGGACCAAAAAGAAATAATTTTTTGTGTCAAAAAAATGAACCAACTTCACAAAAGGAAAATCACTGATAAGTGCGAAATAATGTTTTTGCGTATTTATAACTGTGATTAATGGTAAACTTAATTTTGTTGAAATTTAGGTAAATTTTACACCGAAGTTCTAAGCTTTAAAGACGGCGCAATTTTACAGTATGATAATTCGTAATGATAATTTATAAACAAATAATAAGGAGTTGCGCTTACTTCAAAGTTTAGAACATCGGTGTACAAATTTAATTATGAAGTCGAACACAATTAGGAATACCATTTGGCTCAGTAATAAATGACTAAAAATATTAGGTACTCTATATTAACAATTTATTATTGTATTATCATTTAAAATTATAATTTATATCATATTTTAAAACTGCGCCGACTTTAGAAAGTTTAGAACTTCGGTGCACAAGTTACCTGAACAAAATTAGGTTTATCATTAATCACAGTCATAAATACGTAAAAACATTATTTCATACTTTTTAATGCTTTTCGTTTTGTGAAGCTGATTCGTTTTTTTGCAAAAGAAATTATTTTTACTATTTACTACCACTTCTTAGGGTAAATAGCAAAATAAAATTTGGGACTGCAATTTCCTTAAGGCAACAAATTTGAGAACAAAATTTTCCGATAATTTTATATGGACGAAACATATTTTTTTCTATCTCCTGATTTATAACTAATCCATGACGTTACTTTTATAGCCTATTAAAAAACGGGTGGCCAGTAATATGAATGGTAATTTTCGCTATAGTTTTCAGGAAAATTGTCACCGAGTATGCAGTTGTCGCTGTAATTCAGCGACAATTGCAGTATATTTATTTAAATTTTGACACAAACGAAATATTTAAAAAAAAGTTGTTTAGATATCTGACGGCTGGTATTGGAGTAAATTTTTTCCTTTTGTGGGATATTTTAGCTTACCATGCCGCGTTATATTACAAACTCGCGTTTTAATTATATTGTTTGTTCTTATATTAATTTAGGTTAGACTTTTGCTACCCTCGGATGAATTTTCTTTCCCCTCTGAAAAATGTTCTTCCTTCGTTCTTTGATGCCCATTTACCTGCTTCAATGGCTTTCTTATATGCAGCTGTAAGATTATAAAAGGGAAATTTTGAAAAAGTGCATTTCTAAGTACCTTTCAAAAATATTATTTTTCGGTTATGATTTTAATATTAAACACTTTTTCTTACCATATTAAAATTTTACTTTTTACATTCGAATATTTGCATTTCTTCGAATATACAGGTACATTGTATTGATTTAGTGAACTGTGATCATCCATAATAATCATGTATACTTTTAGTTTATTAATTTATGCAGATCCAAAAATTAAGGTCATATCGTTACTCCGTTCAGATTTTTTTTCTAATTTTTATATTTTCTAATATTTTATTAACTGTATTAAAACATATTAATTATATTTTACCAAGTAGTAGATTTCTGTTACATGCATCATCCACGATTTTTAAAGAAGCTGGTCCAGTGTTCCTCCTGTATTCTCTTGCAACCCCGCTCATATCCATTGCTGAATCCAGGTATCTCTCCGGGGGGCTGAGCCCCCAGGAGATCCACAGTGCCCCCCCCCCCCAAGATTATGTATATGCATATATGAAAATTGTGCCCCCCCCCCCCGAAATTATCAAATGCCCTCCCGGACAAAAATGTCTGGATTCTACACTGCTCATATCTTCATTCTGTATAAACAGTGCAACCTAGGAACACTGGGATATGGGTGAGAATTGACATCTTCGGATTGGAAGGCTCCTAAAATTATGATTAAAATTCACGGGCAAGTTTGTTTGATTATATAATTTCTTCATACAAGCTATATCCAGCTCGGTGTTGCAAATAAAACTACATATATCTTGCAACACTAATTAGAAATATTTTCATCTGGGAGTGTTCTGAAGCATTTTCCAATAAAACTAATTAAAATGCAGTCCTATGCTAGTTAAATATTCCATATTGACTATTTTGAGTATCACGAAGGAACTGTAAGAACAAGCTTTTGCTTTACACCAATGCTATATTTCTTTTGGTAAGTTGATAAGTTTTTGATGTTGTACGCTTCTCATCCTATTAATCTAAGATAAGGCAGTTGTATTATCTGAACGTAGGTACTAAAATATTACCTAAAAGATTTCAAATTTTTAACAATATACTTTAACCAAAAAATATGCCCTTCAATTCTAAATACCAACCAATGTGTAGTTGTTTTTAGTATAAGCCTTCAACCTGTCAAAGAGGCAGCCGTAAAGATTCCCAAACTAAAAAAATCTTGTCGAATGTTGTTATTGGCATTAAGAATATGTGTATCCCACCACAGCATATCAGAGTAAACCGACAAAAGTAAAACCATTCTGGAGTCGTAACTCATATAATTTAACTGAAGATGAATCATTTTCTCCTCAAAGATTTTGTGTACGTCCAGCCGTATTTAACTGCTGGACATGCTGAAATAATTAAACCTATTTAACCCTCCTTTGCCCGGGTGGGTCAATTATTACGTGTATGCACTGGTGAGGCCTGTAAGGACCAAATCTATTATAACACGTTTTTTTATTCCCAATTTAGATTGCTTAAAAATTTGTGACGGGATATTGCGTAGTGCTTTTCTATGTTTTAATATATATTTTGAAACAAATTTAATTGAATTGAATTCCCCCCTTGAATGTCCCGAACAGAACAAGAGGCGCGTTACGTATGCATCCCTCTACTGTCCAGCTACAAAAGGCAATAACAGACCACTTCTCTCGCTCATTCATACCTAGGGTCTCCAGATTATGGAACAAATTGCCTGCAGATGTTTACCCTTCCCGTTCCAACCTCCAATCCTTCAAATCCCGTGTCAATAGACTACATTTCCCTTCTCTTCAGACACCCACGGTACGTTAGTACTTAGGCTTGAAATCTCCGTGGGATGTCTTAGATAAAAAAAAACAAGTTGAACAGATTTGCCAAAAATAAAAAAAGCAAAACTCGTCATTTGTGACGTTTCCGATTAAGTCAGTAATAAAAAAAAGACTACGTGTATATAAACATTATGGAACTTTTTTACAAAAGAAAATGATATACAGATTTAAATAAAACATTAGTAAGCAATGAAAGAAAATCAGAACAAAAAATGCAGCGTTTTGAATTGAAGCAATAAAATGTAGGAGTTTTTGTTTCGATGTCACTGGGAACAATATAGACATACGTTAATCGTTGAACCTCCTATTCATAGGGACCCATTGTATAATTTACAATTTAGTTTTGTATACAACTCACAAATACAATACTAAAAATCAAATCTAGTAAAACTATCCAAAACAACGATTCCCTTATATAAGCAAAACTAATAAAAATGAACCAAAATTAAATTTATCGCACTATGGGGACACCCCATAGATGTCATGTCTATGGGAAACCCCGATACCTACTATATGAATTCGGGGAACTACCAAAGCCTTAAATTGGCAGGTTAAGCAAAAATGGCGACGTCGCGTCGCACAGTGGGATAAAATCGGAAAAACCTGGCCATTTGCCGAAAATCGAAGGTTCTAGTTTAACGCTGAAATCTGTCTCGACCGTTTCTAGGAGCCCCAAAGTACAAAGAAAACCGGTTTTTAAGCGCTAGATGCCGCGCAGCATTGCATAGGGCCATTCGGAAGTTGACCGTTGAAGGAAACACGTCGTGAACGTAAATACATGTAGTGGTGAATGCAAAAGTGAAACTGTGTGCATTTCAGGATAGCACAATATATTCATAAGTCTTGCTATGGACTCTTCTCACCAAGGTGTGTGGAATTCAACAAAACATTACAATTTGCTTAATTACTAACCATAAAATATTTATAAACAATTAAGTAAATCTATGTTTTTGTCATTTAAAGGCGAAAATTTTTGTAAACATTCAGAAAAAAGTATACCACTCGACTTCACTCGATCGATGGCTATCACTGGAAATTGTTTAATAACCCCTGAACTTTGAATTCGTGAGGGAGTTAGCTGCTACAACCTGCTACCCCGTTGTTTACACTAATTTGTATACAAACATGCATATATAAACAAAATATAAAGAAAATGTACATGACTAAAAAATTGATTCTATCTTAATGAATGTTGCTGAAAATGGTTACATGGGGGTTTTTGGGGTCGCTGATTACGAATCTGATGATATTTTTTTAAAACAAAATGGCAGATATGTCGATAAATCTTTATGTATGTTGTTAATCAAGAAGATATATCTGATTTTTAGGTTTTCGGGGTCGCTGAATTCGAATCTGACAATATTTAAAAAAAAAACAAAATGGCGGATATAATATGGCGGTCACAAATTTTCAAAAGTCGATAAATATTTACCACAATTGTTACTCGGGGGTTTTTGGGGTCGCTGAATTCGAATCTGACAATATGTTTTTTAAAAAAACAAAATGGCGGATATAATATGGCGGTCACAACTTTTCAAAAGTCGATAAATATTTGCCACAATTGTTACTCGGGGGTTTTTGGGGTTGCTGAATTCGAATCTGATAATAGTTTTTTAAAAAACAAAATGGCGGATCCACTGTAGTTGCCGAAATGTTTAAAAAGTCAATAAATATTTACCACAATCGTCACTGGGGGGTTTTCGGGGTCGCTATTTGCGAATCAGACTATCAATTAAAAAAGTGAATTGAGTGTATAACCTAAATAAAAAATTTCAAGAATATTTAATTCATTTTTTGAAAATCAATTTATGGCAAAATGGATAATTTTCGAATTATTTCTATAATGAGTAATGCAATTTTGATTCTTTTTTTCAGAAATGAGCTCTGTCAAACAGATATCTGTTACAAGAAGTGAAAAGTTTTGTCAGATTCGTATTCAGCGACCCCAAAAACTCCCTAGTAACGATTGTGGTAAATATTTATCGACTTTTGAAATTTTTTGGCCGCCATATTGGATCCACCATTTTGTTTGTCGAAAAAATCTTGTCATATTCGAATTTAGCGACCGAAAAAACCCCCAAGTAACGATTGTGGTAAATATTTATTGATTTTCAAAAATTTTTGGACGCCATTTAGTATCCGCCATTTTGTTTTTCAAAAAAATATTGTCAGATTCGAATTCAGCGACCCCAAGAACCCCCGAGTAACGATTTTTGAGACGATTTTTCAATATTCAGCTGAGTTACATGCTTATGACCATCTTTTTCAATTTTTATCCCACCGTGCGTCGCGGTGAAAAATCGCTACAAATAAAATTTACATATTCGAACGGGTGAGGTCTGTGAGTGCAAACACTGCTATAACTAAAAAGCGGTTTAAGCTTTTACAACACAAAATAAGTCAGTAATGCCCTTTTGCAAGTGTGGAAGGTACCTCGGGTTTCGGGATTATAACTTACAAAATTTAAAAGTTGTCATCACATTTCATAAATATTGACCTGGACTGACAGGCCTCACCCGTGTTAATTGAGCCCACTCTTTTATTTTGCAAGTCTTTACAGTTAAGAAAAACTTTTAAACATAAATCCGTTTGTGTTTCAGAGACGTTAACATATTTTTTTGCCAATAATACATTCTCTAGACATTCTTCCTTTGAATTCCCAAAAAATATAAAAGCATCCAAATAATTAACGTAATAAATTCCTTTGACACGAAGCTTAGTTGCCATGGGCTTTAATAACTTTGTAAAAGTATATGGAGCACTTGCTAGTCCGAAAGGCCACCCAAGTAAGTTAATACATATACTTACCAATAGAAAGACATAAATATTTTCTGAATAAATCAATAACTTAGATTAAAAAATACATGTCGTTTAAGTCAATGGTTTATACAGGGTGTTTTAAAAACATGCGCCATCGCTTAAAGGGAGATTCTCTAAAACAAACTAAGGCAAAAAAAAGTTCATATGAACATGGGTCCGCAGATGCTTTGTTTCTAAGATAGAGAGTGATAATTTTTCTTTTTTCGTTTTTTTTTTTATTTTCAAAATGGCGTCAGCAATTTTAATGAAATTTAATTTGTGTAAATCACTTAAATTAAGCATAATTCTATGAAAAGACTTTAACAGGTCCTCCAGGGGCATGCATATGCGACGACGGTAAAATATTTTTTCAATAAAAGCATGTACGCCACAGATTTTTTTTTCGCATTTTTCGTATCTCAGTCAAATAGCATGTTAAATTCTTAACGAAACTCACCTCTTCATATTTTTTAAAGTTTCGTTTCGATTAGGAGATAAATGCAATTTTATTAAGCGTCTTACTGGTTTAGTTCTCCCAAACAGATAATTGCACATCGGTTGTAACAAGTAAAGAGCATTTAAAGAATTTAACACTCTGCGTCTTTGAAACAAAGCATCTGCGGACTCATGTTCATATAAACTTTTCGCCTTAGTTTCTTTCAAAAAATCTCCCTTTAAGCGATGGCACACATTTTTTGAAACACCCTGTATGATTGTAGGTACATACTACATATTTTTCTAGTCAAACGGAAAATGGTTTTGAAGTCTTGCGTTTTAAAATGGTGTATTTCGTATTCGTTTAACTTTGTAGGGTTGGTTGAGCTTGATGTTTTTTTTTTCGTTTAATTTATCTACAAGGAAACATTTAGACAAAAACTGATCAAAAATACTTAAACATTTGACAACAGCGCATATTCTAACAGTTCTTTAATATATTGTCACGATGTTCCTTTCCCGAGAAACTCGTTGCCAGCTGGTGACAAAGTTTTTTAATCTTCCAGCCTGCTTATCTATACTTATCACTGTTACTTCTTCCGCGGGTAAAACCTCTCGTATCTCGAGGGTTGTTGCCGTTCGCCTTCCTTCCTTGGCGAAAACGGGCGCTGGGGCTTTTCCGAGCCGACGCGATGCCCCCCACTTTTTTCTTCTACAAGACAATTGAAAGAATTGTTGTTGGCCATATTATTCTGTCCGTCTTGGCAAGCTGGGGTACACAGAGCAAATATTTACCGGTATTTTCTAACATTTTTCTGTTTTTTTATTCTTCCCCAAATTGGGAATCAAATAAAAAGGTATACGGAGATGTCTTCTTAATGACTTCTTTGACCTGCCTATTTGATATTTAAGAAATTAACACGTTTATGATTGGAGATAAATTTTTAAACAGATTAGCCAGAATCTTTCCAAAGTTCTAGAGGGGGGTAAGGAAAGGAATATTGTATTACTGTATGGAAGTGTATATTTAACCCTAGCTTGGGGTCAAAGTGCACCGATGAAAATATGTATATGAAAAATGTGCCGTCCGAAAAGGAAAATTGTCTAAGCTATTTTCGAAATTTTCATGTACCTATGTAAAAGGGCTTTAACCGGGAGAACTGTTTCCGGGTCTCACAGGTTAGAAAAGACACCTTCAAAAGAACAGAAGACAGGATATACATATACTGAAAGTGTTACTAGAAACAAATTATGAACAAAAAAATTAGAGGGAAAACAAAGAAATGTTTGTATAGGCTATTGTGCGCTAAGACTTCTTTATTTCTTCATTAAGTCAAAAGATTTTTGTTGTAAACTTGTTTTAGCCTACAGAAGTAATTTAAATTTTGCGATATTACATAAAAACTTTTATTAAGGTTTACAATGTGTCATCACCCCATGGAAAGGGTGTCAAGGCCATGGACATGCTCGAATATTTGTTTTTAAATGGGTACCTAAATTTTACTAACCATTTTGACTTTAGCTGAGAATTAACTCTATTTGCTTTCTGGAACACATTTGTATAGAATAAGGGTTATTATATTATTACGATTTCTCTAATACCTTTAGTTTTTGCCATTTCATTAGAAACACCATTTAAATTCTGAAACTGGAAAGATTTAGGCTGTGAAACAATATATTAAATTAGCAATCCAACTAATGAACGTTGGCATATAGCGTTTTTAAAATTTTACGTAATTTCTAATAGGGAGATTTTACAAGCCCCAATTCGAGACACGCTAACCCCTAAACGCTAAAATATAACGTGATATTTGAAACATGCGATTTATAAAAACCTTACAAATTGAAGAAAGGTTGAAAGCCTTCCCCATTTGTGATCGGTCTAGAAAGTCAATTAGTAAATGTAGCATAACTCTGATTAAAACACAACTGTTAGGTTTAGCGTTTAGGGGTTAGCGTGTCTGGAATTTCTGCTTGCAAAATCTCACTAATGTTGAAGATATTTTCGGGAAAATTAAGATAAATTGTATATCTGCATTGAAATTTGAGGACTTGTTACATAACAGTTTTTGTTTCGTTAGATGTATTTTTTAAATTTTATTTTAAAATTATAAAAACATGTTTTTTGATCATAGCGCCAGTCCCGACAAATATCTCGGCCAACAGTTTTGTAATTAAAATTAATTTACCATTGCAAAATAAATAATAACTCTTAGTACATAATCTAACATTTTAGAAGTATTTGGTTAAGTCGTTTATCTTTAAACACGGTTTTAAGAAGAACACGAAACGCAGGTCCCCGTAACGACGGTCCCTTTATTTAATATATTCTAGGGACCGTCGCGTCGTTGATACTAAACGGGATTTATTTATGAAAATTTAGCATAGTGTGTCACCATCAATTTAAAACAACTAAATGAAAAACAGCAAAAAATTTATTCTTTCATTTAATTATGAAGAGATTGGATGACACATGTTGCAAAATTCTTACCAAGAAGAGATTGTAACAATTCAAGTAAACACAGTTTTGCTGAGTCACCATGAATAAATTGGTTGCTAGTGCTATGGTGATGGTTACCATGGCAACAGTTTCTATGGATACGGTATAATATCAATTTATTTGTGGTTACAAAAAAATCCATATTAAGAATGGGAATTATATCAACATCTATATCGAATCGGCCTTGTTCGGTTGACACGAACCAATTTTCACCCGAGTCAACTTGCACTTGATACATTTACAAATTAAAGAAGAACACTTTATTAACAAAAATAGCGTATTACAGATTGTAAGACAAACCAATGAAATTACCAGGACAATTACGAAGTTAGAAATATGTCTAGCAGAAAAGGAAAGACACGTAGCACTTGCTCACACCAGACTTGGCAACAGAGCTCAAAGACCTGGAATGGAGTTATACTTATTAAACCAAGACATTGACAATTACAAGATAACACCTTAACAGAGCTGCCAGACGTGAACTGAGCCCTCAAGTGCGCCCCATTTTCGATTTTTTAAGAATAAAAACGAAAATTTTGAAAGCAAAAACCATAGTTTCTAAATAAACGAAGAACTCTTAAACATCTCTTTATTTTAAAACCACACATATTTACAATGTATATTTCTAAGTATTTTAAAATGTTTTATATATCAGAAAGTAAAAATTACCCATCCTCTTAATTCTATTCATCCATTATACTACAATGCCCCCAAGGTAATGTAGTATGTGAAGTCTTCGATATTCTTCTTTTATCGTCATGGGTGCTTAATCCTATTTTAGTTTTCTGTATTGTGCGGAGTTCATGTTGCCTAGATCTAATTAGTTTTTGTGCAATACATTTTTCAGCGAATGTCTCCAAACAGGCGACATAGTCCTCAAATGCAATATCGGCTTTTATTACAGACTTTTTTATACCCTTAATCTTTTTTGTTATACCCAAGTTCGCCAATGCTCTATCTATATCAACGCGTTCCTTATTAGCATTCTCCAATTTAATACGTGATGTCTCTATTTCTTCAGGTGTGTACAGAACTTTAGTTGCATACATTTTTGATCTAAGTCCAATAAAATGTGTCATAATTCGACCATTGTTTTCATCCTTCATCATACCCAGAACTTTCTTATTAACTTTCGGAATTCCATATACATTATTTTCAGGATAATCACTGGTATCAAAATACTGATGACAATCTTCTTTAATAACATTATAAACGTTTTCATGTTTAATTTCGTAAATGAGACTCTCTGTGTCAGTGTATAAAACTTGGCAACGATCCCCAAATGTCCTATTCATATAATTATAGTGAAAGTCATAAATGGTTGTCTTGGCCAAGTCCAAAATACACATACCCACATAGATTGGCTTGTTGAAATAAATATTAGTTTTTGCCAATTCAATAGTAACTAAATTTTCACTTATACATAATATTACTGCTTCTAAATTCGGGCCTTGATACTAAAGCTTCGGCACCATATCTACCATCCCATTTAGTTGGCAATTTTACATTAGAATGATTCCGAATGTTTTCCATGATCTTCCCAAATACTGCATTGTTCATTAATTTAAACATATTCTTTTCAAAATCATTCTTGGCAGCTTGACGAAGTCTAGTGTTGAGGTCAATATACTCTTTTAACCAAGGCGACTGCTTAAAGCTTAAAACACGACGGATTTTTGTTACTTCTGTTCCCAATGCCAAAGCTTTTTGTAAAAGATGCAAGGTGTGTTTTGAAATTTATTAACGTTCCTTGTGAACAAAAATAATTCTCCCTCTCGTCGACAGCCTGAGCTGTCCCTTAACAGTAACGATGGGCCTCTGTTCCGTAACATCGGTCACTTTGGAAAAATAACTACGGTCACCCTATTCTTAAAAAAATCTTTCACATAGGCTACTGTGTTCGGATATTTATTTTACTGACTTTATTATGTTGCAAATAAAGCTTTTTCGGCAATTTTTTAAAATTTACTTAATTTTTTTCTGAAAACAATGTAGTTAGTGCAGACTCGTTACTGTATTTTGTCCCTTATATCAATATTGCAAATGAGTTTTATGATCTGTTTAATTTTTGACGCACCACCGGCATAAAGCTAAGCCGTTAATCAAATGGAAAATTAATGATAGAATAAAAAAAAGATTCGTTTTAGCAGAAGTTAAATTATATCATATGATTTTTACCCACACACAAAAAAAGGCTTTATTTATGGCGCTGGCATTGAAGATATTCGGTGATTAAGCATTGTTTTATCGTGATACGGGCTGATTCAGTGAAAGGCAGTATTGCTGATTTTTTGATAGGCCAGATTGCTAAAAAATGACCCTAAATCAACGAGTTAAAAGATCTAGAATCAATATTCAATTTTTTAGACGAAATGGAAAACTTTGTAATATTTCCTTGAATAAATTTCAATACGCTGGTTATTTTCTCCGTATCTTTAAATAATAGTTTAACCATCAACATACTTTTATGTATGATTAGACTTTATCGAGGTGCAGTGGAAGGAGCGGTACCGCTTGCGTTTTATTCAAATGTCAAAAGTTAAATCTTGCCCAAAACTTAGCAATTTTTGATTGGTAGAACCTGTTAAAGCTACAAGTTACAAGTTACAGTGCACTACAAAAGCCCTTCTAAAGGATTTCAAAATCTCTTGTCTTTTTTATCTTTTTCTTCCTAAATTACATCCATTGGTAGAAATTCTTTTGTTATCGGAACTATTTTTATTATTAGTAAAACACAAAAATGTAATTAAATTGAACAAGGATTTATTCCAAGGGAGAGAATATGAACAATATAACTTAAATGTCGCGCTCTACCGAAGTTCAACGCCGAGTGTACCCTGCTCTCCTTTTCTCGTCGCCCAACCGAGTCGGGTCCTCGTCAGCGTAATAGGGGTAGGATTGGAAGAATGATTTCTTATAAATCAAAATCCTACCTATTTATGCCAACTAGTATACTACTGTCATTTTTTGGTTTTCTTTTTTACTTTTATCAATTTTATATTTATAATTAAATTTTTTTTATTGGCATAAATAAACATCTTTATTATTATTGTTATTATTATTAATCTGATAACCCAAAATCCCAGTGTAATAGGATCTTGGCGACGCGTTGGTGATTACATTCGGCCATCCTGGCCATGGAGTGTCCTCACTCCTTACTGGAGTCCTAAGAAACAGAGACACAATTTTGCAATAACATAAGACAAAGGGATCATAATTATGGCACCCTTATTTCGACAACGTTCATAAAATACTGTTACTCTTTTTTTTACATAACAGGGTTAACATAACCACAATTAAGAAGACAATAATATATCAACAAAACTCAAGCAAAAATAAATAAAAATAAAATAAAAATTGTTACACACCATGCTACGCAACTGCAGTTTGCGTAACGGACCTACACGTAAAATTTGAACCTTATGGACCCGCGCTAGAAATCCTCTAGCCCCTGGAAATAAGAGTACCGGGACACAGAACTGTACTCGTAATATTTTCGGGCCTTACCACCATATTCTAGCTTCCCCGTTCTGACCGCCTTACTCATTCCTGCGACCGGGCGCCACGACCCATAGAGGCTCGTAGCACCAGACACCATTTCCAGTAAAACCTAGCTTACCTTCTCATTCAAACTTAAAATTGAATCCAGGGCTTCATATTGTTGACCCCTGCAACACCTTGGTATGGTGTCTGTGAGCGTGTCATTCCTGGAATGTCCCTAACTTCGTAACGATCTTTCCCAAGAACTTTGGAAACTCGAAACGGTCCACGCTACTTCGGTAACACTTTTTGGCTAGTCCCAGTAGCTGGTATAGAAGTAATCTTTAATAAAACCAATTCACCTATCTGACACTTTCTTGGAATACCGCGTTTAGGTTCAAATTGTACTTTTTGTCGAGCCTGATACTCAGGATACTGCTCGGACACTTTTCGACGTAATTCACTTAGGTCGACTTTGTCCCAAATTTCCGGAAGGAAGAACGCAACTTGTCCGGATACACGATACCCCATTAAAACTTCACTTGGGGCTGCCCCTAATGCCTTTTGACAGTCCCATTTAACCCAAGTTGAATATTAGGTACGTTTTCGTCCCATCTGTCATCTTGCAAATTTGCCCCCATGGTAGACAGGGAGTCCAGTATGGTACGGTTGTATCTCTCCACTTGTCCATTTCCTCTTGGTAGCCCAACCGCATTTAGGTAGTGAGTTATTCCGTGAAGGTTGCATTTTTTTAAAAATTTTTGAGACGTAAAAGATTTTCCTCTATCACTAATAATTCTGTTTGGTGCCCCAAAATGCTTGATCATTTCGTTTAAACACTCGATGACATAACTAGTTTTTGTATTTTTGACGGGATAAAGTAAAATAAATTTTGTGAACTCATCAGTTATTACTAAAAGCTGAGTATTACCATCACGAGTTTTAACAAAAAGGGCCTAAATGATCTATATGAATCGTGTGAAAAGGCCTTCCAATTTTAGGGATTGGGTTTAAAAATCCCGGTTTTTTATTTCCTGCTGTTTTGTGATATAAACGATTTAGGCAATTTTTTTACATATTTTTTTACAAACCGCCTCATTCTTGGAAACCAATAAACTCGAGCCACTGACTCATACATTTTATCGTAAGCAAAATGCCCGATATCGTCATGATTTAAACGAACAATCTGAAATCTTGCCCCATCCGGTACAACCTAACGCGGACCATACGAAGTTGTTTTGTAAACCTTGCCGCCTTCATGCTTACTTGAAGACGCCTTGTCATAGGGCACTGACGGAGTAAAACTTCCTTCCTTTGAGTCTTGCGTGCGACACTTGGCCACTTCCTGACCCATACAAGGGCTTCGGGAACGACTTCGGGCACTAGGGGTTTGCAGACCATTCCTCCGCCGATTTTGCTTAGATCTATGTCCATGATACATTTGAAACACACGGACACACAGTTCCAACAGTTATTGGGGGTAGAGCAAAAAGCACTAGGTACGTATCGCACTTCTGATGTTATCGGAACTATTTTTATTATTAGTAAAACACAAAAATGTAATTAAATTGAACAAGGATTTATTCCAAGAGAAAGAATATGAAAAATATAACTTAAATGTCGCGCTCTACCGAAGTTCAACGCCGAGTGTCCCCAGCAGTGGTACTCTGTATGAAAAATAGCGATAGCGATCGGTGTCTCTTTGCAAATTCTTACTATGTATCACCGTTCGGTATGTTTCGAAGAGACCCCGGTCTCTATCGCTATTCTCCTTACAGAGTGCCACTGCTGCAGCCGAACTCTGTAATAAAAAAAGCGAGGATGATCGCTTTCCACCAAAGAAAATAAAATGGTATGAGAAAAGACGGAACAGTGTATTTCCGTTGCAACGCTGTTTATTGACAAAACAGCTAACCTCTTTACCGACTGAGAAAACTTGGCGCGGGAAACGCATTCACAAATTTTTAAAAATTTATGACTGGGTTTCCAGCGCCAAGTCTTCTCAGTCGGTAAAGAGGTTAGCTGTTTTGTCAATAAACAGTGTTGCAACGGAAATACACTGTTCCGTCTTTTCTCATACCGTTTTCTTTTCTTTGGTGGAAAGCGATCATCGTCGCTTTTTTTGTTATAGAGTTCGGCTGCTGCTCTCCTTTTCTCGTCGCCCAACCGAGTCGGGTCCGCGTCAGCGTAATCTGAGAACCCAAAATCCCAGTGTAATAGGATCTTGGCGACGCGTTGGTGATTACACTTTTATTCATTTCCTCCTTTTTCTCTTGTTCTGGCAAAATCTATTGCATATCTACTGCATGTATTTTTTATGTTTGTAGTTACATTTTATAATAAAAGTTGCTCAGTTGTTGGAAAACTTGTACACATTGACTATGGCGTTTGTAACTTATTAATTTTTTATACATTCAAACTCGTTGGCATCTAAAATCCTCGTTCGAGAGAGTCAGAATTGCTAATATAAAAGGGAAATTCCAGGAAATTGATAAATGCTCCATTTTCAGGAAAAATTTAAATCATAATAACTCACTGATCGGCAATATTTTTCCTGCAGTAGCATCCGTCATTTTGTGAACGGTGCATAAAATGACTAGCCCGTATTGTTGTAAAAGCAAAACAATTTGTTTCCTGTTTATTTTCATATTGTTATATATATCATTTATGTATCAACTAGAGCGTTATTTTTTAATGATCTCATAAAAAAATTTATTTTGGATTAATCAGAAGTTAAAATACATGCCTTGGATTTAAAATTATTGTTTAAATTTATTGATAAAATCGATAAGAAGCAGCCATACAGTTTTTTTTATAAAGGAATCCTCAACGAAGATATTTCGTTTAAAAAAGTGAATTTGGCTCCAAAGAATAAAGAGGGTTGATTGATGGATTTCAAAAACATTGACCTGCCTCTTTATGAATCTAGCCACCCGGTGAGTGCGAGCAAGAGAAAAAACATGGAAGAAATATTTCAGTTCATACCACCCCTCTACCAAGACTGTTTTTGATCATTGAGGTTGATGGAGAAAATAGCAATGCTCCAGAAGATATTGGTCCCCTAGAAGACTAGTTGTCCAGTAATGATGAATAGTAATTAATATAAGTTTAATATAATCTAAGTGTTTGATGATTTAAATATAAAACAATAAAGAATTCAAGTTGAGAAGATTTTTTCTACAAAACAATGAAAGCCATAGTGATCTAAGTTACAAATTTCAAAAAAATAGAGACAAGAATTATTTTTAAAAAAATCCCAAATATCACAAAATCTAAGTTTAGTTTTCGCATGAAATATCTCCTTAACCCATTTGCTATTTGTTTATCGACATTTTTTAATCCTTGTTTAACTTTGGGCTTTAATATGTCCAAACTAGTTTTTTGACTTAGACCAATCTGGCTTCCATTGGCTCAATCCTTGCACTCCGTATTAAAACTGTTTTTTGAACTTCTGTACCAATGTTTTCGTTGAGCTAATGTTCGCCTGCAAAAATATTTTCTCTACTACAGAAAAAGTAGCTGTAGTTGTTGTAAAAACTGTATAAACATGCACCAAAAATTCTAACAATAAGAATGAGAAACAATATTATATAGAGAAGAATTAATTTAATGGAACTAAAAAACTAAAATTATTTCTTTTCGAATCAATCGAAACTGGACCTTTTCAATATGATTTGAGTTACCATAGTAGTTAAAAACTTGGATTATCAAAACTTGTTTATCCAGATTATACCATCGCCAATTAATAATCGTTTTTGTATATGTAAATTGTGTGACGTGTAGGTATTAAATCCGAGCTAATATATTAGAGAGCTTTGTTAACAATTATCGTGATTTTTAAAATCCAATAATGTTCATACCTGCACATATATTAAATATATGGTAACCATCTTGAAGAACAAAATATACTACTCTTACAAGCTAGCTGAAAATCTTATTTTCACGTCATCGTTAGCCAATACCGACTTTTTGCGAGTTAGGAATACCGCTATGGATAGCAAAAACTCACTATTTTATGGAACTTTTTACGACAATATTATCAGGCTTTCCCTGCAATATTTTGCATAAAGCACGCGTTAAATTATCATAAAATAAGTATGTTACAGCAACGAAAGCACTATCTTTTTTAATGCAGATGGAACGTTTAAAATATGGTTTCCGGTTATGTTCTATACTCTGCCAAACAGGTCGCATTATATATATATAATTTAGTAGATTCCCAGAAACAGTGTATAATTTATGCATAGCTCCTGCACTAATATCAAGATTTTAGCAACATAATCATTTCCAAATTTAAAAAAGTTGTGTTGACATGAACATTGTTGGTGTTCCAATATATGACTGCCCTTTTGGGTTATCACCATTTTTGGGGTTTCCGATCATTACTAGATATCTAATGAAGGTGACACTAACAGATCATTTAAATGTTTGTAAAAATAAATCAACTTCTAACTGTTGTTGTTACTTGTTAATTTGTTGCATTAGTTTTGAACAAATATTTCATAGTGGCTGTACCAAAATGAAACAGTTGATATTTCTACAGGATAATTTCGAAAACTTTTGCGAAAATGCATATCAAGTAAACATAACCTACAAAACGATAGAAATCAAAAGTTTAAACAATGAAATAAAAGGTGTACATTATTGTTAAGGACGGGATTATAAGAGACAAATAATACATTATCAGGAACATAGAAGAAAAGAAGTTGTCGGGACCCCGACAGTTTTTGGCCAATTCTGCATAACATTTTTGTATTTTATCTGATAAAGATGTGCTACCGAAATCACAATAAAATCAGTAATATCGGGCAACATTGCCATACCGGCCGGCATCAACGGCTATTTCGCACCATCGCACCTTAACCTACATATTTTAGTTTGATCAGTGACAGTTCGTTGGTTCTCTCAAAATAAGGTGAGTCTTGACAATTTGCTAATGATGGATGGGTTGCATAAATCCGTATCATAGATTTCTTGTTATTAGTTATAATATTCCCAAGTTATGTTTTTTATATCTTTAATATACATAAGAAGGCTTTATAAAAATAAAACATTCGAAAAAATACGCGGAAATGTGTTATTATGAGCATGGCAGTAACTGTGACTTATAAAATAGAAAAAAAAATAGTTATTGGCAGCCAGATGCCAATGACCGTGTTTTATTGTTTTTATAAAAAGTGCACCATTGGTTTAGAGGTCACAAGTTGCGCATTCTTAATAAGAGTAGCTAATCAAAAATTCCAAATTTACATCACAAACAGTTGTTGGCACGATGCCAATTACTTACTGTAAATATAATGCCAATAACGACAGTGGCGGCTGGTGAAATTTCGAAGTTGTATATCTCTGCTTACAGGACCCGTACCAAATTTAGGGATTTTAATAGTGAGGAATGTTTTGGTAATTTGCGAAGAAAAGTTGAATTTTTGGTGTGCCTCTCCTAAGAAAAAAATGAACACGTATAGGTATTTTATTTATTTTTTTTTTAAAGAAACTTTACATCATTTTGTCGACAGTTTTTAAATTTTGAGAGAAAAAAAGGTGTTAGTAGAAAGTTATAGTCATTTGAATTTTTTTTTAATTTTATTTTAGGCTTAAAAAAATTCAAATGACTATAACATTCTACTAACACATTTTGTTCTCTCAAAATTTAAAAGCTGTCGACAAAATGATGTAAAATTGGTTTAGAAAAAATAATAAATAAAATACCTAGACGTGTTCATTTTTTTCTTAGGAGGGGCACACCAAAAATTCAACTTTTTTTCGAAAGTTACAAAATGATTATTTTCTTTACCAAAACATTCCCAGTGGGCTCACTATTAGAACCCCCAAATTTGGTTCGGGTCCTGTAAGTAGGAACAGAGATATACAACTTCGAAATTTCACTAGCCGCCACTGAATAGAATAATGATATTATTTACAGATAACGCCGAAGGTAGCTAATGCAGAGCCGTACATAGTGCTATTCACATTTTTTTCTACATCGACGAGCAAAACACGCGGCCATCCTGAAATTTACATTGCTTTTAGGTTTTATTTATCGTTTATAGCAAATAAAGGTTATTTTGAACGTGCCCTTTTCGACCGCTATAAAATTATAAGTTTTAATAAAATTTGTTTGTTAAAGTTAAAAAAAGAAACATTTCTGCAAAACGCACTCGGATTTCCATTTCAATATATATCAAGAATTCGTTCTGAGAAGAGAAGAAAGTAAGTACAAACTTAAAAATTCATCTTTTTCGAAAAGTATTTGGCAACGTTATAACGTAAGTGTTTTCATATCCCTATTTCGCTTTCTCTGCTCTATTGACCCGTCAAACCCACAGATAAAATAATATTATCTCGTATAAATGAATACCTTTAGGGTTGATAATATCAGACTTTTATGAGATCCGGAAAAATAAACTTCACTTGAAGTGAGGTTTTGATAATATGGCTATTGGCAAAAGGATGTTTTTGGTCGGAAATAGAGTCATCTAGATGAATAATATTGCAAGTTGCGGGAACAAACGACAAAATTCTTACAGATGTAATGCAACTGGCTAATCTGATGGTTAGAAAGTGCAACGAACTGCTTGTTAAAATAGATTTTTGAACTCCAATTATACCCAAGAAGATGAAAAGCTCCGCATGAAGAAGGTACCATGCTCAAATCCAAATAGGATTTAATTTTTTATTACTTTAACTAACTATTAATATACTCTATATATATCTTTCTTATGTGGAATTTTTTTTTCTTAAACCATGTAAAACACCGTAATAATTCAAGTAAATTGTTATTCTGTATATAACCAAACCGCTTTTAACTATGTAAATGAATGATATTGTTTTCTTCTTAAAGTAGGACTACTTTACTCCTGACGAGTTAAAAAACACTCTATTGTCACTCGTTCTAACAACTTTGAATAATATTACATGTTAGCCTTTGATTTATAAGTACTCACTTTTATAAAGAATACATTTTTTTGAGAAATCGATAATAAAAGTATTCCATATGTTGCATACTTTTTTGGACACACTGTACGCACACACACCCAAACTTTATCGGATATCAGACAGTATAATCTAATCTATCCGCAATTTATCGATGTGTGCAAATGGGCTTAGAATGAAAAATATCCCACAAACTTACAATTAAAAAAAAACCGTAAACAAAAATATTAAACTTGATAAAACTGTTTCCACTAAAGAAATGCTTTATTCTTTCAAATTTTCGTTTAAATACTTACGTTTCCACAAAATTAGATTATCTTATGAAAATATCTTACCATTACGCTGTAAAAACAACTTTTCCTGATGAGTTTTAAAGCGGGAAAATAAAAGTAATCCAAAGAAATTAGAAAGGCGGGAAATTGCTTGTTTAAAAAGTTATTGAGTTAGGATAAATTTAGGAATTATTAAAATAACCAGGTTAGTACCAGATGCAATTTTAATTTAATTACTTTTTAGATACATATTTTTCATTGTATTTTACTGGTTAGCATTTGAAATACCTAAAGAGATAAAGATGGGATCATGGATTTATTAGGACTGGATACGGGATGATTTCACATTCTTTGAAGCCAAAACAAACCATTCTAAACGACACTGTAAACACAATTTGTAAACATTGGCCACATCTTATTTTACCTTGTATTTTTGTACAAAAATACGTTAGAAGCATCACAAGATTTACTAAAAGTAATAAAAGCCCCAAAATATTTTATTTTTCTGCTAAATAGTAATAAATTTAAGTTAAAAAGGTTTTATTATTTATAGGTTATGTTATGTTAGGTTATTTCTAAAGGCGATTATTTAAAGTCGCTCTGAGTCATTTATAAATCTATATAAATCTATACGTCGCACTTTTTCTTTTCTAGTTCATTAGACAAAGACGTACGTGTAACCGAGCGTTCCCAGACGTTTTTCCTAAGCACCCAGCAGACAACAACACTTCTGGGCTCCAACACTCCAATGCTATTTTATCTCTTTCTACTACCATTCTTGATTCAATTACGTAGTAATTCGTAGTCTTGTCTATGTTCGTAGTTCGTAAACTGCTCTCTCAAGAGAATAACAAACAACAAAATATTTATATTATATAAGGCTTCACGTTCGATACGCTCACAGTATAGGGATATCGAATCCATATTATAATAGATCCATGGATGGGATATACCTAAGATTCTTGCCAAAAGTATTTCATATTACGAAAGCTACCATCTCTCCTTAACCGGTGGAATTAAACTAAAATTATATTCGTATAAACTTCTAACTTGTTATAGAGTAAAGGATATAGTAACGGTAATACTATTATTGCTTCATGATCATGAGGGAAAAAGTGGATCGACTTTGGTTGTCGCTACGCTCGCTTGTAAGTTAACTCGACGCCTCTCTGTAGAAGTCACCTTTTCTCCTTAAAGTGACTCCCTGAAGTGACTCGGCTGCCGACGCCGGTTCCCAAAATGTTGATTCATGGATTAACTACAAGAAACCCACAAACAATCAGTTTTGGTTGCGTCACAGCAGAACAATTGACAACCAAAGACAACGAAATCCTAATACTGTGGTGGATATTAATCCGGCTCTGAAATTCTATTATCTGCAGTTAGCTTGTGTTAAAGGTGGAAGACCATTCAAGACAAAAAATGAAAAGTCAACTAGGAAGTGTTCCACGTATAAGCAAGGCCAGGCTAGCATTTTCTTGAAAGTACGTGAACATAAACAATTTCTATGCATCATGGAGCTTGGACAAAATCACGATCATACTTCATCCAAAGCTTATTCGAATTCTCTAGCAAAACAAAAACTAAATTTTCCAGAAAATGTCTAACTTTACTACTCAAGAAGCCTTGAACGCTGGGGCAAATAAGAAAATCATTTTAGATAACATAATTAGAGAAGCAGGTTGTAAACTGACATTAAAGGACCTCACTAATCTTGGAAATCGTAGCAAGACTGAGGCAAAGAATTTTGAAGAATGCATGCATATTTTAAGAAATTCATACCATTGTATTAATATTGAGATTTAGTTGATTAAAATGGGCTTCTCAAGGGTTTATTTTTCCATGATGACGGAATGAAAAAATAAATGGAAGGTTTTCCAGAGATTATTTTTGTTTTGATTATTTTTCCATGATGACGGAATGAAAAGATAAATGGAAGGTTTTCCGGAGATTATTTTTGTTGATGGTATTATTCTTTATAGTCTCTGATGGTACTTATTGCCTGGTAAATCTAAGGTTTGCGACATACATAATACTGGTAGAAGATGGAAGTGGTCTGAGTGAAATTGTAGCTTGGCTTTGCTTGTTGGCGAACGAGGATGAAGGTAATTATATTATTCGCAGAATAATAATTGTTATATTTTTGAAGATTTGTTAAAGTTTACACTATAATAAATTATTGTTTTTGATTGAATTAAGGTATTCTGAAATTCATTTTCTAATGTTGCCGGCACCAAGCTCGGCTGCCGGCGCCGGCACCCAGCAAGGTTACCGTTAGGGCTGCCGGCGCCGGCATCCATGGTGGCTGCCGGCTCCGGCAGCGGAGTCACTTCCTAAAAGTTTTTGTTTCAAAGTCAAACGGTAAAATTAAGAATTGCTTTTAAAATATTACACAATTTTGTGCGACTGCAAAAGTTTTTAAGTGACTTCATTGAATCACAAATTAAAACTTATTTTACTTCATTCTGGCTATAGAAGGTGTCGATCGAAACTTCTTTTAAAAATCAAAGAAATCCTAACTTACACTGGTCAATAAAGTATTAACTTTTTTATCCATGAAACGATTTATCCAGTTTTTGATAGGGTATCTATAAACATGTATTTTGGTACTAATCTCATGCTCGCAACTTAGCTCTGGTTTGTTTTCTTGGGTTTGCTTGGGTATTGTTTTCTTAAATTCGTTCTTAAAGTAGGGTTACCTCACTTCTGGCGAGTTAAAAAAAACTATTTTCACTCATACCAACAACTTTGAATAATATTATTTGTTAGCATTTGGTTTATAAGCGCCCACTTTTATAAAACAACAAAATTTTCTGAGAAATCGATAATAAAAAGTTTTCCATGTGTTGCATTCTTTTTTGGACACATACATACCCAAACTTTATCGGATATCAGACAATATAATCTAATACATCCGCAATTTATCGCAAATGGGCTTAGAAGGAAAAATATCCCACAAACTCACCATTTAAAAGAAAAAACGGTAAACAAAAATATTAAACTTGATAATACTGTTTCCATTTAAGAAATGCTTTATTCTTTCAAGTTTTAGCTCTGGTTTGTTGTGAATTTAAAAAACAACACTATAATTATCTTGATTAAAATCCTAAATTATTACAGTAAGGTGTCTGTAATATTTTAGATTTGATGTAAAATTTAAGGATTTTTCTCGTAAAATGTAATTTCCTTATGAAAATACTCAGCATGTAGTAAAATTACTAACTATTTACACGACATATTGGAAAAGTTACACTAAAAATACAGTTAATTCTGAAAACCACAGCGAAAATGGAAATGTTTGTAATTTCACAACCTTAATTGATGTAAATTCACATTGAAAAGTTTTGGCTCCTTCCGAGACGTGCATGCGCGCATAGGAGCTGATGCAGTCATTTATTTTGTTTACGGGCCTCGAGTCTCGAGCGCTTTGGCTGTGTGCGGAATATTATTTGTGCCGTATTTGTGGTAGTTCTGCTGTGTTATTTGACAGTATTTAAGACCGTAATAAATTTAAACCCCTTTAGTGAATTAGGCTGTACATGTCTATGTCTAAGTCGACGATTTTTGTTCTTATAAAATAAATGTTTATGTTCCTATAGAGTTATGATTATTTTATTTCGTAATGCCTTCGTATTAACCTGCCTTCTTCACAGATTCTATAGCCTTTCAGGATGTAAATAAAAAGGTATAACATTCCATAATAAAAAAGGACGTCGCTGCCGTTTATACCTTAAAATAGTCTTAAAATTACGATAAACATAATGACTTTTTTACAATAATCTACTGTAAAAAGCATATTATATTACCGGCAGATATTTAAATTTACAATAATTATTTCAACAAATTTCATACAATTTTACATCATCGTACTGTATCCAAAATGTAGAAGTACATCATTTTTATTATAATTGTGGCATTTTTATATATATTTTACACTGATTTCTCAGCGATTTTTTAGGGGAATTTACAAATGGTATATTAAAACATATTTACCTAATAAGTGCTAAATTACAATTAGAATGTAAATTCGCGGTGATATTTGGTGGCCAAAAATATCCAAACATATTTATTGTAATTTTACCATATTTTCGTTTACAGTGTGCCTCTCTTAAAGTGCTTTCATGCTCTTTAAACTGAAACATTAGTTTCAGAGTCTTTTTTTGAAATGGTCAATTAAATTCCCAGTATTCTTGCGTTTGCTTAGGATGCTAGCAGTTCTTAATTGGTGCTAATTCATTTTGCCAGAGATAATACAATAACTTGAGTGTTATTTACAAAAGAGCTAATGACGACGATAGTATTTATATTACAAAAATATGCAAAATTCTACATTTATTACTATATTAGGAAGTTTTACAAATTTTTTATACTTTTTACTCATAGCAAAATAATTTTAATATTTTATTTTATTTTTATTTAAACCTGAGCAAACCTGGCCCGAAGAACCATTTATGACTCAGAACTTAATTTTAAGTTTATTTTAATCCTAACACTAGAAGCAGGCCACCTGTCCATACAGCTGGCCTAAAGGAACTCTAAGGTGCCCGTTAAAGTTTTGTTTTAAATATAAAAAAACTAGATTTTCAATGAGTAACATTTATTTCAATAAAACCAACATGTGACCTTGATTTAGTAATTTAAAATTAAGAAATTATTGAAAAATAATCTGTCATTGTTGACATAAACTTAAGGAAAAAAATTTAAATAAATTCTCTAATATTTGTGCGATTAAAACTTAAGGAACAATCGCATAAAAAAGAAGGCCTTCCCTGTAAATATTAAGATCTACATTCTACAACAAAACATTGTTAATACATTTACACAAATTTCAAATAAAATTTCCAGTTGGATTTTTAGCAATTAAATACAACAATTTATTTTTTACTTTGGCAAATTTTTGCCAACCAATCAAAAACTTTGGTCTTTTTATCTAAAACTGCCTAGATAATCCCATCTTTGTTTTTGCTGGTACTCTATTTCATTTAATTTCCACTCAGCAAAATACTCGACCTTTTTATGGTAGATACAAAAAGGGGTACAAATTCAACTTAATTTCAGCTGTTAAGACATTTTTTCTTACTAAATTTGTCAAAAAGGCGAGGAAGATGTCCAACGATTCGGCAGCTAAACAGAACACAAAATATGTGTGATATCAATGACTAAATTTACTTTTTAATAGCTACACTTTAATGTGGGGTTAAGACTAAACTTTGCGCATAAAAGACCACAAGAGAAAATAGCTATCATAACTACTTTACCGTGGGGCTAAATGATTAAAATTAATACAGGGGCGGATTTAGAATTTCTGCTAGGGGGGGGGGGGGGGCAATATCACCTCGAGCTACACAAAAGCAGACCAAAAAAAATCGGGCAAGTTCGTGTGCGACACAGTAGCTGATCCAGGTTTTAGCCTGGGGGGGGGGGGAGGGGGTTGAGCACGTTTTTCAAAACTATATTTTCTAAAAAATGGAACTTTTTCGATAATACAGTTATTCGGAAACTGGAGGTGTTTTCCAATTTTGTTTTTGGAGACTAACTTTTCAATTTTTTTTAAAAGCAAATATGTTTTCTAAAAGTACATTTTTTCATTATTTCGAAACAAAACTTTAAATGTTCATATTAAAAAAAACGCTTTGTTGAAGAACTAATTTACTTGTTACAGAGTAACGTAGCAAGACAGAAGCACTGAGGGAAATGATTTAATAAAACAGTACTACTAGGAATAATTTTGTGCGGATAACAATTTTTTTATTAACCATTATTATTTAAATGTAGTAATACAGGTTAACAACTACAGCAATCCCTGAACTGCTAGAACGGCATCTATAAACAGTATGCATTAATATCATTACCACTACAATTCTGTCTTATACCGTCCAGTCCTAATATATTCGTATAAGGGTAAAAATTTCATGTTGTACTGCTACACGTGACTAATTATAATACAACGCTTTATTACCTTTGCAAAATTGTCATGCAGCTGTAAAAAATCTTTTTGTATCTGTTATTATTTAAAATCCCAGAAGAAGGCGGGATTACCATTTCCGCACAGTTTATCGTTTACCGTTTTAGTATTGTACTAGGGGACGACCAGACATGAGCTTTTTGCGTTTCAGTGTGTAACTATTTCATTTATTATTAATTACCCCGTATAATGATTTTTTTATATTCAGCTCTAATACATTTTCAAATTAACCACAATCAAATCACTTCTGCAGAACTTTCATTAAATTAAAACCAATTTGTAAAATTTACTAAGATTTATATTTTTTTAACCAAAAACTTCATATCTGTTGCAACGATATTACACACAAGTTTCGAATTTCGCAAATATTTTTAAAAATAAGGCATATACTTTTGTAATAATAATGTGCATAGTAAAAAGTCAATGACCACAGGATTGTTGGTTGATGCCATGTGGAATAAAAAATAATTAAATTTTTTAAAAAAATATTTTTTTTGAATAGAAGGCTATGACTTTGTATTTGGACATACCTTTTAATCCTAAACAACTTTTCTTAATAATGTTTTTCTGTATCTTTCGAAATAAGGGTACTTTACTCTTGAACGATTTTTATATTTTTTGACGTACCCTGTATGCTGTTTTGCTCGAGGCCATTCTAAGTCAACTGACCAGATACCTTACTCAGTATATTAGGAGCCACCAAAATTATTGTGCGGCAGTCATTCAAAATAAAATTAAACTATATTAACTCAGCACCGTGCTTGTTGGAGGAGCAAATATCTAAAGAAAAATAAAAATGACGTTTCATTATCAAGACAAAATTTAACTTTAAGTTTATCGAATATTTTGAAGTTAAGCTATAAATCTAAAATCATTTTTTTCAGTGTAAGCAGCAATATTTTTCCCAACGACGGACAACAATCTGCGTTTTCTCCTTGACAAAATAAAATGCACTAAAAAATTAAAACCAAAACCTAACGTTTTTTACACCACCTGCAAAAGAATGTTTCTGATTGTTTTAGAGAAGAGAAATAAAAGAGACTCAGAAAATTAGATAGGCGTTACAGTCAGGCAATTTTTCCTTTACAAAATCTGTTTCTCGATTAAGGTAAGTTCCAGATAAGGGAAAATGAGCATAAAAATAATTGCTTTAGGTATCCTTAACAATTGACTAAATTAGGATAACATTAGGGACCAATAATTAAATAAGATGTTAATGATTTAGAAGCTGTTACCAGCAGTTTTGCTCATAATTAAATTACTTATATGTCTTTTCAACCTTAAAAATGTTACACATTTTTTGTTCTCTGACCACCTATTTATTATTGCACTTGACGTGACTACAATAATTTCCTAGTACAAATTTTCAAACGCAATGATATTTTTAACAAGTAAGCTGAATTGGGTTTTAGAAAGGTCCTGATTGTTATTGTGAAATAAAGTAAAAAATGTTTTACTTTTTAGGTCCATCTGTGCATTTAAAATTTCTTATCAGAATCTTCATGGTGTTTATGAATTTTTACTGACGCTAAAAAAAAGAATCAACAGGTTTGATGCCAACCTTGGATGAATTAGAAAGGATTCGGTGTTCCGTATACTGCGAGCGTATCGAACGTGAAGCCTGTTTATTTGTTGTTTGTTATGAAAACATCTTACCCTAGAGGTCGAGTTTACGAACTTTAGGAAATACGTCATTGAATCAAGAATGGTAGTAGAAGGAGATAAAATAGCATTGTAGTGTTGGAGCTCAAAAGTGTTGCTGTCTCTGTTGGTTGCTTAGGAAATACGACTGAACACTCAGTTACACGTATGTCTTTGTCTAATGAACCAGCAAAGAAAAAGTGCGACTTATAGATTTATAAATGACTCGGAGCGACTTTAAATAAGCCTTTAGAAATAATGTATTTAAAAGCTTTCTAACCTAAGTTTATTATTATTTAGCAGAAAATAAAATATTTTGGGCTTTTATTACTTTTAGTAAATCTTGTGATGCTTCTAACGTATTTTTTGTACAAAAATATAAGGTAAAATAAGATGTGGCCAATGTTTACAACTTGTGTTTACAGTGTCGCTTAGAATGGTTTGTTTTGACTTCAAAGACTGTTAAATCATCCCGTATCGATTCTTAATTCATCCAACCCAACCGACCTTCTGTAAACTTTCTAGTCTACCCGTAAAATACTATTTCTAACCAAAATTACCTAACTGTCTATTTATCTTGTGCAAGGTAATACCAACAAAAAATTGTTAAGTTATGTAGTTTGCAGTGGCGGGTTAACACATTTGGGGGCCCTAGGCACAGCTGGTCGCCCAGGGGCCCCTAATCTATTCTCCAAATATTCAAAATGCAAAGAAATAATCTCTTCGCTAGTGCCATAAAATATCGTCAATAACTCAAGAGGAAGGAACTATTTTTTATCCTTGTCAAGGTGCTCTCCTGCTATTTGGATTTCGGGGCCCTTATAAGCAGACTTACACCGAAAGGGGAACCTGGACTAAAATAAAAAATAATCCCTTTCTCTCGAGTTTTTTCATGGTTTTTTGTTGTACTAACGAAAAGTTTACTTTTTTGAACTTTTACATTATTACCCATAAACCGCAAGAATTTCCCTCGTCTCTTAATATTTCTTTTATTATTTTTCCCACCAAAAATGGCTAAATTTTTCTGCAGTTGTTCGATTTGAATGAACTTTTATTGCGTTTTAGGTTCATTCCTCAAAAATATTATTTTGGTCGTATTTTTTGTTAAAAAGGGCATTTTCATTTTATACTGGGTAAATAAGAATTTGGTGATTTTGTCCTAAATTTTGTGGCATTGCTGGATTTCCTAGCAACAATAACATAACACAGTTGGAATTAAACTCTAGCCTGATGTTTCCTTTTCCCTAGTCATTCAGTTTTCTGTATATGGCGTTTAGTGGTTCAACATCCTTTTATTAAATATTTGAATAAAAAACAATAATAATTAACAAAAACATGTTGAGTTATAAAAAGTCATACGGTCATACCCCATTAAATAACAGATCCACAAGAATGAATGAAATGAGAAACTGTTAAGGAAATAGAAGGCTAGAGTTTGATTCCAATTGCTTTATGATATGATGGCTAGTATACTCCAGCGGATGTAATGAAATTTCCAAAACACACGAATTTAAAAAAAAAATACGACCACAGTAACATTCTTGAAGAATGAACCTGCAAAATAAAAAGAGGTCCATTCAAATCGGTCGACGGGTTCAGAAAATAAAACAGATCCAAGTTGTGCCTAATTTCTGGTAGTGCGTTAATTTTGTATGACAGTTCATTTATTGTATGTATAGTATAACCAGAGAAAAATAAGACAGAGAGAATAATATCTCGTACCGATTTCATTCATAAATACGATTTGCTTTCGATGACCTCCAAACTGACGTTCAAATAAGCTGCCACGGGCGTGCACTGCAGATTTTGGGTTATTATAAAGCACAGTGAGAGTGAGTATTGAGACGTGCCTAAGAAAACTGTCTCTGCTTGCCGTGTTGCTACCGCACTGGCTAATGTCGGGGTGTATTGTGAGAATTCTACGCGCCAATCTCGGGGTGTTGCCGTTTGAAGGCTATAGCTGGCGGGAAGAAGAGATATTATTCTCTCTGTCTTATTTTTCTCTGGTATAACTACACTACATCTAAAAAAAAAACAAAAAACAAAGTTTTTATGACCTTTTCAGATCCTGAAAGACCGTTTTTTTATATTTCGGTTTAGAAAGCCATTTTGCGTCAGTAAGGGTATCTGGGCCTTTTGCAGAGCGGAGAAGAAAGTAGTGCAAGAATTTAAAAAGTTAAAGTTCTTATCTTTGCACTAGTACTTGTTTATTATATTGTATACTAAGCAGGATTGGAAGTCTAAGTCAATATCTCGGAACGTTTTTGTCAGTTTTTTGATTACGGGTTTTCAACAAACACTATCGATTTTTTTCCAGAAAAGGTATTTTTTATGAAGGAAATTCTAAAATTCCGCCACAGTTCCATTAATATTTTCATCGATAATAATCAAACAATTTTTCATTTAGTCAGTCGCAAAATATATACCGAATGTCCGCATTTCCAATTTCCCAATATACAGGGTATCAAATAGAGTTATGCAATGAAAGAATGAAAGTAAAGTTGAATCAAGGGGAGCTTGAGTTTAATAATCTGGATGACTTAGCAAATGCACTTACTTACTACTTAATGTAAACAAACCGGCTTTTCAGGATCTGAAAGCTCATCAAAATCCGTCGATTCATTTTCAAACTACAGCATTTTCAAATTGATGTAACTTTGTTTTTTCGTTCCTTTTTTTTGACGAATTTTATATTCTTTCCGTAAATAAAAGTTCGGAATTTTTATTTTGTGTAGTTTGGAATAAAGTGAAGTGGGGGGGGGGGGTAGGCTATAGCTTAGTGTACCTAATGGTTAATCCGCCACTGGGTCTAACCAGTAAGCTAAGCTGCATTGCCAGATTGCAATAAATTTATAGCTTCGCGTATAGGTTTGTATCTGTAAAAATTATTATATTGTAGTGTAGTGTCGGCGTCGCTGTAAATGAAATTCAGTGAATAATGCCAGCCGGTGTAAGTAAACTCGGGGTTTGGGTTCGGGGATCATTTGGGGGCCCCCAGCCAAAACGGGGCCCTAGGCACCTGCCTAGTTTGTCATAGGGTTAATCCGCCACTGGTAGTTTGCAAGAGTTTGCAAGTTAAGTCTTAACATAAAACGATAAATTGAATGCCACTGAATTTTTTAGTACTTTTTATCCAAAATACCTCTATTGAAATTATGATTTTTAGTATGGATTATATTACTGCAACTAAAACTGACAAAACCCGATTGTGAATCGTATTAAAAGTGTCTTTTAACTTTCTTAGTAAATATTATCGGAACAAAGATTTTCAAAATTTTTATTTATAAGGATATACTATTGATTTTACAAATCTACTAACAATAATTATTTTTTATTCAGACACAAAAGCTCAAATTCACTAAAACGGTTTTAGATTTAGTACTGGTTTAATTTAAGATCTTTTGGTTGATCAGTTAGCATTTAACAGGTTTTTGTCCTATCACTGTCAATAACTCATCGTTAAAAACGTATGGGTTATTAATATTTTAGCAATTTGTTTGGTTTCTAGAAGAGTTTCATCTTAAAACGTGTTGCTACATTTAACTTAATTCGATTGTTGTGGAAAATACATACGTACTAAAATTTTTATAAACTTGCAAAAAAATTAGAAACAAGTTTATAGTATAAAACTTAGTTGTCTTATTCTTACCTTTGTCAGTTTAAATCTTTTGGTTGTCAAATTGGACCAGTCTTTCTTTGGAGAATCTGGCCGTAAATTTCTTAGCGTGATAACATATTATTATTAAAATGAACTGACGGCGGCGCATGGCAACTACCATTCGAACGGGTGTTAGCATAACATTAAAATTATTGCTTTGGTCATCTCGAGTGGATCGGCGTGCGTGTGCATTCAATGCCATGTATAGTTGTTCGACCAAATTTTTTTACTACACATTTTGTAACACGACTTCAGTTTCTCGCTTCTATCGGTATCGGGCGGTGGTTTAACGGTTGAATCTCGAGCGGTAACCTCTGGATTAACGTGGTAAAGGTCCACCTTGCACGTTGACTCTACTCGGTACTGCTGAGAGGCTTTTTGAATACTACTTTACAGTAGTGATGTAAAAAAGTACCTACCCGTCACAAAGTAACGGGTATTTGCTCAATACTCAAAGTACCGATTCCCTGTTGTTCGAAATACCCGTTACTTTTGTATCTATTCCTTAGATGTATTTTTATTTTTATACTTACTTAATGTTTTAAAATTTTAAAATTCTGTTCATTGTCTGTTTTTATAACTAAAGTAACGATAGATGTAACGAATACGAGTAATATGTATTATTAGTATGACTCTAAAAAATAATCTGATATACTTTTATTTTTGTTAGTTTGAAACATTTGTTTGCTTTCAGTGGATGGGTTTTATCCACTATTCACAATATTTGTTTACTGTTATGTTTTAAATAATTTAAATAATTAATATTTACCGACTACAGACAAGAACTGTTACCATACCATTACCATTACCTTTTAAATACTAAATGTTCTAGTAAATATCCTTGAATCAAATGTTTCTTATTTGTGAATAAAAATCAATGAAAGAGTAATCAATCTACTGAAAAGTAAAAGTACCGAAAGTAACGAGTAACGGGTACAGAGTAACGGGTATTGATACTAAAAGTAACTAATCGGTACAAGTATTCAAAAGTAATGAATGTTTATATCACTGCTTTACAGATATGATCGATCCAACGTTGACTCCAATGTGTGGAGTGGGCCTTATAATGCGCATTTTAATGGTTGGTTTAAAATAATTATAAATGAATTTATTTTTAATAAGTGATTGAAAAGTTACTTAAATCTTCAATCATACAGCTTTGAATTAAATACTGACTTTTTTAATACAATAAGCTTTCTATATCAGTAGAATCAAAAACTCCAAATTAACTTTTTAAACGATAACCATTCCTATTTTCCCTCTTGAGTTTTAAAAATCAGAAGAGAAATTATCCCCAACAAATTTTCTGTCGCCCTTCTTTTCATATTAATCCGTTTTCCTGGAATCTTTCCAATGAGGAAAATGAAGGAAATCTAAAGAAATTAGAGATGAGATATTGCTCTTCATAACTTTATATAACCGGATTTTAAGAGAAATTAAAAAAAAGCAAATGTATTTTGGCAACTTTTCGAGGAAAAATCGAGATAAAAAAAAATCAATCTAATATGTCATTTTAACGAATATTACGAAATACTCTTTTACCTAAAACGTTGTATAGGTACTGTGATTTAATATGCGGAATTCAATAATTCTGTCATATTTTAAGACATGAGATGAATATAAATGCTACAGCTCCTGTTTAAAAATGGAAATGATTTCTCTGTTTATTCTCGTTTTGTCCCTATTTCAACCGGCTAAAGATTTTATTAGTAAAACTCTAGGAAACGAGGAAGAATTCACAAAGAAAGTCACATTCGAAGAATTTAGATCTGTTACATCGGTAAAATAATAAACCTTGGGGCACAGGGAATATACATTCCTGGTCAGTTGTTTATATATTTTGGAAAATGGTGAAAATATCGCATATCGTGACCTAGTCTGATTTCTATAACTGTTATATAAGTTACAAAAAAAAATTAAATATTTAACACTTACTTTATCAGAAAATTGTTATTATTGTTAGTATTTTTAAAATGTTATTAAATTCATTTTCAAAAAAGTATTAATTTTTTTAATTTTTAATTTTGTTATAAGGCTAGATATCAGAACGTTATATTCTTAAGCTTTTCTCGACAAGGTGACTAGTAGTCATGATTTTAATTACAATCGCTATCTAACTTTATAAAAAAGCTAATGAAAATCACTCCCTCTTTATAAAAGGATACTTAGGGGATAAGGGATATTTGAATTTGGATGATATTAAAATTATTTAGAATCGTGGATGTTAAAAATCGTTTTTTTGATATTTCGTATAATTTTGTAGAGAAACCAAATAGTTTGTTTACACAGTAATATGAGTCGCTTTCAACGTTTCTGTCATGACTGGTAACAGTGTATTATAAATCAGACCTTATTAAAAGGTTTACAAATTGTTAAATACTTCAATTGTCAGTTCTGATGGCTGATATTATAAAAATGTTTAGTAGGTCGCGATTTTCAAAGAATCTGTTCTAATGTCTAATACATTAGACTTTTTATTCTAATATTATGCTGGATTGATTGATCTAACTTCTTAATTACTAGTTTTTACTATTTATTGTAAAAACTTCAAAGTTAATACAATTTTGTTATCAACTCGTAATTTAGTGTTTTAAATGTCTCTTAACTTTGAACATTTCCAGTTTTTAACTTTTAACCCTAATAAATTAGGAATTAGGAAATTCAGCGACACGCACATAGGCGTTCTCTTTCAAATTAGATGTGATTTTGATATATAAGCTGCTTTTTAACATACAAGTTTTTTTTTAATTTGTTTTGATGCTTATTATTGCGGTTTAAAATATATAAAATAACAAATTTAAAAAACGGATATCTGCAGCTTATATTTACTTTGTTAAAGTACGTAGTCATTTGTGGGAAACGGCAAAATATTTGTCAAAATGCTCTTTAACGATTATAAAATCACACTACAAAATAAGAATTGGAAATTAGGTTCTAACACAAAATAAATTTCTGGGTATTATTTTTTACAAAGCTCAGGTTCAATTTAACGGAAAGATAGAACTTTAATAACAAAAATTTGACATAAGCCGTCAGGTTTTCCGTTGTACTCGTAAGTTACGCCAACAGTTATTTATTTATACACTATATTAGCGGAAACTAAAGAAAAACTACTCAACAGTAGCTTCACCATGTGTATCTTAAAATACTTTTTAATATTTCTGAAAAAAAGTTCTTTTTACTTTTTTGTGATGTACTGTGAATGCAAAAAGTTTGTAGTATACTGTGACAGAAAATGGTAGATGTGGTAAATGTAAAAATCAATTGTATTGCTATCATCCTTAACTTTATTTAAAAAACAGTTATTGTTTTTTAGAAACTAACAACGATTTACGGGATCCTCTAAATTAGTGCATATTCGAGGGTCAAAACGCAGAACCTCATATCTAACAAATTGGAAATTTTACAGGGGAGCATAAAAACTGTTTAATTTTGTTACATTGCTACCAAAAAATATTTACTATTCAAAGTACTGTTAAAAAGATATCCAAATTAAAGTAAATAGAGAAAAGTATCTTTTCTTATTTTTAAGAAAATAGGGTAAATTACGAAATACTACATTTAACTAGTCTGGACATACGAGTAACTGCATTATAATATGGCATAAAAATAAAAAGCACACTTAATGACAGAAATTTATTAGTGAAAAATTATAAAAACTGTAAGTTGAAACCATTAACTATTTCTAAACTACTAATTCGAAACGTCAAAAAGCAAAAGAATTATGTTCTTTGGTAAATGTTAATGCAAAAAAAAATAGGTACAACATCACATTGGCTCAAAAACGCGCAAATCAAATATTTCTTACGATTAAGTACTAATAAAGCATTAATACACTTTCAAAAATTTAAAAAAGTTCTTAGATAATTTTAAGATAGTTCAAGATTCTAAAAAGTATTAAGCAGGTTGGTAAAAAAAACTTATCCTATGAAAATGAAACATTTAAAATTTAGTTTTATTGTTTGTAAGGTAATTGTTCATCTAGGAATTGTTAGTTTTATACTTTGCAAATGATCATATATTTTTTGCTTATAGCAACTGGTGAGTTAAAAAGAGAAGGAAATATTGCATCTTTTAGATTTATTTTCTTTGGTCTCGTTGAAAGCGCTTGAAAATCTTTGTCAGAAAATGACAATTTGGATGAAATTTCTCGATTACAATATCGTATAGCACGAATATTAGTGACTGTAATATTGTTATCATTATCTATTATTGATGATCTAATTGAATTATATTTCAGCAAATCTTGTTTTCCAAAATTTCTAAAAAAATCAAAATTCGTATTTTTAACCACATATGGATATTTTGTCGAGCTTGTTTGGCTATTTTGAAATAATCGGTGGATAAATAGATTTCTTTATTTTTAAGACCCTTTCAATGGCACTATGAACTGAGTCACACTCCATTTGGTTGTGACCTTTTTCTAAGAATTTCTGAGTGATAGAAATATTGTATTTATCTGATATATAGAGTGGAGCATTGGCAAGTATACTATTCCTATTTTGAGCTGTGCAGCCATCCGAATAGATAATGATAGGTTTTTTAATCTCATCTTTTAAAAATGTTTGCTCTAGGTAATCAACTAAAAATGAAGCGTAGGTTGATGCTTGTCCGTCGGCGACAGTTCCATCGAACCACTAACGAGTTGCTTGGCTATTCACCAAATTGTACACTGTAAATTTGTGGCAACATAATTCTTGTATATAATACAATGTGCTAGCTGGCATCTGTGGAAACAACTTCCATCCATTCCCTTATTCTCATCTTCCTCTTTTCTGCTCTAGCTAGGCCTTTCCTTTAAATATGAGTATTATATTCAGCTTCATCCAAATTACCGTTTGTGTATTTGGAGCATGTGTCGCATTGGTCTTTTCGTATGCGAAATATTTAATTTTTCATTTCTTCAGCTTTTTTTGTTATAGTGGTAATAGGCATTGGGTTTTGAGCCGCCTCGACACAGTATTGCTTGTAAACTTGTCTAGAAATTTCCAGTTTTGTGCAAATACCGTTCTTAACAGGGTTCAGTAGCTCTCCGGATATCACCAAATATGCTGCTAACAGCTAACATTAACGTATTTAAAAGCGAAGGTGCAGGAAATCCACGTGTGTTTTAAAAAATATTAGGGGCCTATTTCACAGAGGTACAAGTGTTGTCGATAACAATTTTAAGAACCAATTACAAGTTGTCTATAACGAACACATACCTACTACGAATTACAAATAATTGTTAAAGCATGTTGGTAACAAGCTTAAACTTGTCTGCAACGGTTGTTGTATATAGTTGCGCAAGAAAAAATGGTCATTAAGGTAGCATTATCCTGGTCGGCGCCATATTCAAATGTGGTTAAGGAACTGTGGTAAAACCGGGGTCGGTGTGTTTATATTGATCTCAAAGAATTTGTTCAGTACTTGCCTGAAATATTGAGGAGTTTTCACAGAAGGGTGGTAGATTGCGGTTTGAAACTTCGTTTTGCGAAAAACAGAATGAATAATATTGATTTACACTTGCAAATATCCTTACTTTTGACCTTTTATGACTTCGGCCGTAATCGCAAATGTACAAAATTTGCACAATACACACAAAAATAGAAAATCCGTATTAGATTCAAACTTACTTTTTACATTACACCCAAAATATTTACACATTTATCTCCAGTTTTTATTATCAATATAAAAAATCACTTTACTAAGAAGTTTTAGACATTGATATCAACATTAAAATTTGGTAACTTCTGGGGAATTTTCAATTATTTTGTTGGTTCCATGATACTCAGCACTGTTCGGCAACTGCCCTCGAGATGTGATGACGTTGAAATAAATTTATGAATGGTATCTTGTTAGAACTTTGCTTAATTTAGTTATAAATTACTTTGTATTATTATCTACCTTCGTTTTAAGTTAGGTAAAACATCTTTAGTAGACAACAAGTGTCAGCTCACATTCTATTAACTTGATATATTACTTGTTATATACAAGTAAATCTACAGTAGGATCACAAGTATTGTTCCTATAAAGTTCTGAAAATTAGCTGGTTTTTACAAGTTCACATTTGTACTTTCCTGAAACATTAGAAATAACATATTTTGTGAAACTGGTTAAAATCTACTTGTTGCTTACAAGCTTGTGCTTTTGTGAAATTGGCCCCTTGACGATATACATCTCAAACCGTTCAAAGCACAACTCCCCGAATAACGTAAATCAAATCTACGTATTCTTATATGACAGCTGACAGTAAAGCACATGAAGATGATAGATCTGTCAAATATATGTATTTGGTTAAGGCTAAAAACTTTTCCGACTTTAAAATAATTAATTACTCTAAGTTTAAGCACGAAGAAAACAAAAGAAAGTTCTAAATTTTTCCATATTAATATTATTATATGTAACGCCTGCGGCCATTATACAGAAGACGAATAATAGCGTGGCGAATATTCTACGAAATTCTACATTATGAGCGACGATAGAGAATTTTTAAAGGCCATATAAGGCGACAAGTCTGACGACCTAAATTGGTGAATTTTGTTAGAAAATAGATAACAGTATGCAAGTATAACGGAGTGATATAAAAACCTAGGTACTCCAGACAAAAGTCTACTGTATTTTGTGTAAATGCGACAGTTCTTTATATCCTTACAGTACCAGAAAAAAGGCGGACCTTGAAGAAAAAATCCGAATCCTGACAAAAAAATTCCCAGCTCTCCTGGTTGATAAAAGCAAAATTCGTTTGCTTTCTGTACACGTCAAACTGGGACTCATGCAGAACTTTGTTCAGGAAATGAAATAAGGTGAAGAAGCTTTCAAACTCCTGAGAGAAAATTCTCCACTACTAAGTGATGCTAGGTCAAGGAAGTTGGTCTAATAATTCGCAAGCTCGTGAAAGACGGAAACTTCTTGCATTTCTTACAGTGTCATGCATGGAGCTTAGGAAGTCTTTAAAAAGGCAGTGCATGACTGTCTGACAAATCAAAAATGTATATATGAGGGGCCAAAAAGAAACAGCCGTCCGGTGCGTTTATATACGTATTTAAGAAACTAGAACTAAATATATGTAAGTAATAGGTTCAGTTAAGCCATTTTAAAAGAAAAACAAATATTTTTTGCTGGCATATTAGATTGTCGATTTATTCTGTAGTTCAAAGGACTAAATAGCATAATACATTTTACTTACCTGTCTACATAAGAAAGAATGTTTTAAAGTTTTCTTTTTTTCCACCTAGGAGTCAGCGACTTTTAGGAAGTAAGTATATCACTTAAATTAACCAATGTTTGACTGACTGATTTATATATTATAATACTAAAGGTGGAACCGTAGTAGTCACCTGGTTTATATCATTCTATACACATTTAACTAAAAATTTATATACCAGGTGACTGATGACTGGTAAGTAAACGTATTCCTTTGGGGCGTGGTAGTAGAGCTCATTTTCATTTAAATATAAGGATATAATAACTTTTTTGTTTATTATTTCAGTTTCCCTCGTTAGTTAATCCACTAACACAAGTTATTTAACATGTTTATCATTTATTATATCCTTTAATTTAAAATTAATATTATTAGTAGTAGTGGGAGCGTTACTAAAAAAATCACGAACATTAAAATATTGCAAAACCCATTAGGTTTTGCATAATGAATTTAAATCAATTTTATTGTAAATGAGCTTTAATAACACCTCCCCAAAGGAATACGTTTACTTACCAGTCACCCTGTATAACTACATCTTTTTAAAATTCAGATGCATTTTTGAACCAGCAATTTAAAAATAAAACTTATTTAATTTAAATTAAAAAGTTGACTCAGCCCAACTGAAACTCGTCTTCTTTCGAGATATAATATCTCCCGTTTAAAGTGAGTTCGCCAAGCAGAAAGGATTCGTCGTCCCAGGATATTGCATTTTGTGATGCAATTAAAAGTGTCAGCACTTTGCTCTTCAAAGAATTCTCATAAAATGTGGCGATTTATAAAAAGTTTGCTTTCTATGATTTTGTGTTTATAGGTATGCTCGAAAGAACCTAGAAGGATTTTATTTTTTCGGTAGTATTTCAGAAACATCGGCACATCCCAGACAGTGTTCTTTATGATTCGAGCCCTGAACCTAGCTTAATCTCGTTTTCGCCTATACGGTTGTATTGAAACAAAACATTTCGTTTTTGTTTTAAAACTGAAAACTGTCAAAACTTTACACATTTTACATCTCTAATAATCTGTAGACTTTTTAAAAATGTTTTAAACTATATGCAATAAATAATAAGACGTACATAATCTTTATAAAATACAATTTTCTGTTAATATTGGCAAGGCTGAAAATATGATGTTTGCAAAATATCTCATAGCGTTCTATTCTATAGCAGGTCACCGGTGTAGCCGTGAGAGTGACCACAAAGGTACCGGTGTTTTCAGCAGTGACTTAGGTCATTGCGACTCACAACATAATCTTTATACCAGTTTAAGCAATTCGCCGTAAAAAATTAGGAATTTTTTTATATGGTGTGTGTTTCAAATATTTTACTTTTGACCATTATAAAGTTCAGAGACTAGATTTTCTTGGTGTTTATTATTTAAGTTGAATGGTGAGTCCAAGTCCGGTCCTGTCTTTCAGCCAACCTCTAAACGTAAAATAGAATAAATGACAAGTGACTTGGTCACCATATTGCGAAATGTTTTTTTATTCATAACTACACTACCTATAGTGGCGTACAAAAGTACAAAGTTAAAATTATACGGCGTACCCCAGGAAGTTGGGGACCAGCGGAAATTTGTTTGTAATTTTTGATTTACCAAAAAAAGTTAGGTACTTTTTGAAAAAGTTTAATTTGATTTGAAAATAAGTTTAAGCTTGTTTTTGGAAGTAATTTTCTTTATTCATATGTATAGATATTGAGACACTAAGAACAGCAAATTTTTGCAATTTTTATTAAAAACTTCTGTACCCAGGAAATCTGGGTTACATATCAAACGGCTTACAGCAAGTTGGTCACGTGATCTATTACTAAAGATGTCGTCAATACGCTCAACAGTAATGCAAGGAGAGTAGTCAGATAGTTCTATAAAATAGCTGTTATTTTTCATTACTCATATATGTACATATGTATAAACCAAATACCAATCCGTCGTCTTTAAAAAATGGACAAACAAAATATTAAATCTAGATCAATTAAAGAATGTATAGTAACTGCATGCATGTTCATATTGTTCATATCCCCAAAAATAAAACAGGGTTTAATCGAAAGTAGAAGAAAGAGATTTTTATTGGATATCAAGTGAACCTTTCTACAGGTTGCTGGATCCAACATGATTTCTGCAAATCTGTGCTTAAAATCTTAGTAAATAGTAAAAGTAGTTTTTAAGTTTTCGCGCCAACAAACAGAAACAAAGAAATAGGAAGCCATGTTTTTTTATAAAGTCTAGAAACCTCCAAAATATGTAAATCTAAAAAACTTTACAGATGATTTCAATTTAATGTCAAAATGTCAATTTCAAATTTTATGTAAGTATTTTCTAATACTAACACGCCAGTTGACACGCCCAAAAATGAAGTTATCCACACTCTAGATTATATTAGTTTAAGGGAGTTGACTTTACGACCGCGACCGCACTGAAACCTTTACCCTGAACTCTCCGCTTTGTTTTAGGCGGCGCGGCGGGCGTATTTTCCTCACCAAAAACTCTTTCCTACCTGCAAAAGCAAGGGTGTACGATAATCTCACAGGTAATTTCCTCACCAAACGTTGAATTATCCGTGTATTAATGGTTTATGAGGGTTTTATGGTGTTTACACAAACTATAATATTAATGACTATAGATTCTGGGAATTAAAAGTGGTAGGTAGGTACGTAGAACAGGGATAATTACTTTATATCATAAAATATTTTTCCTTTCCTATTATATATAAATAGTTTCGAAACTGGAATTGAAGTGCCATTTTTAATCGTGCGTCGTGTTAGATTGAGTTTATTGGTTTAACTGTATTTTGTGAATATTATAAGAAAATGACAACTTATTTAATTAAAAGCAATCGTGGCAAAGATTTATTGGTTTTCGAAAATTTTACGTTTTATAAAACAAAAGTTTTAAAAAGTGAAGAAGTGTTTTGGAGATGTATCCAAACCAAATGTAGTGCTAAGGTGTTTACTATTGGATCGGATCTTACCGTATCCAGAAGTGATTTGTTTCATAACCATCAACCAGATGAAAAGAAACTGAATAGGAAAATTGTTTCCAACTCTTGTAAGCGGAAAGCAGTAGATGATATAAGTGAAAAACCGTCAAAAATTATACGCAGAACACTTGCGAATAATTTGCCAGCCACAATTACGACGACTGATATTAGTTATATCAGAAAAAACATGTACAACTGTCGCCGAAAAGTGATGCCCAGTGGACTTTCTTCCAATATCCAAGAAGTCCAAGAGGTAGTACAGACGTCTACGCCACAAACCAGCAAAGGTGAATGTTTTCTTTTTATAAATTGTTTAAAAAGCAATATAATTATATTTAGTTGTGAAACTAATATTCGCGTTTTAACCGAAATGGATATTGTGTACATGGACGGAACATTTTCTTATTGTACTAGATATTTTTTACAGTTATTTACCATTCACGGGTTAACTAATGGACATTATATTCCCTTATTGTATTGTTTACTGCCGAACAAAACCACTAAGACCTACATGAAACTTTTTTCTTTATTAAAATCCAACATATTTGAAGCATATAAAATTGAATTTTATCCAAAAATTATTTATGTAGATTTTGAAAAAGCGATACATAACGGTATTGTGCAAATCTGGCCTAACACTGAAATAAAGGGCTGTAGATTTCACTTACACCAAGCGTGGTATAGAAAAATACAGTCACTTGGTTTAACCTCAGAATTTAAAACTGATTCGGAAATAGGCAAGCGGCTAAAACATATATTTGGTCTTACTTATTTAAATCCAGAAGATGTAGAAGATTGTTTTGTTTTTGAATTAATGGCATATAAGCCTCAGAATGAAATTTTAGACAAATTTGCCGATTATTTAGTTGAAACATAATATGTAGATAGTAATGCAATATTTCCCCCTCATTTCTGGACGGAAGGAAAGGCTTCAATTTCTCATAGCACAAATGCATGCGAGTCTTTCCATTCCCATTTCAATTCATCTTTCTACAACACACATCCTTCTATATATATCTTTATTGAAAAAATTAAAGAATTTCAGGTAGACACTGATGTAAAAATTCAAAGTCGGCATATTGTTAAGCCTATTAAAGACAGACAAGTTAAGCTTAAATTAAAAAATCTCCAACAATTGATACTTAAATATGAATCTCATCAAATAGGTAGAATAGATTTTGTGAAATGTGTTTCACAATAAAATGTAAAAATTGTACATACATATATGATAACTTATTGTATATATTAACTCTGCTTTTACTTACAATAAACAATATTTAAATGAACCCAGCGTTTTATTTTGGTTTAGTTTCCTTTTATATTAATTTTTTCGTTATCAAGTCAAAATACAAATTGGTGAGGTAAATACCTTACGGATTATCTGACCCGAGCGGTTGGTGAGGAAATTACCTCCGCCCGTTTTAGGGTACTCCGTGTAAGCCTGTCTTTTGAAGTAAGCTATATAACCCTGACAGAGGCTTCTTTATGTATATCTTGGCTTCTGGCTTGGTAATTCCGACTTTGACAAACCACAGTTTTATTAAATGCCTCGCACCGGCATAAGATGTGTGCTGTGTCCTTTTGTTCCTAGCGACGCCTAAAAATCTATCTTCTACTAAGCCCATGTTGCCCATGTGCTTTTTTTAATCTGCAGTGTCCCGTTATCTCACAACATTCCGGTTATGTCTTAGAAGGTCTGCCGTTTTCAGCTTATATTCTTCGATATATTCTTTAGCTTGTTTTTGGTGTTTGCGCGCACCTTGTTTCTCAATGGTCCATGTTTTAATGGCCGTTTTCCTCCTTGAAACCCAACAGAAAGGTTTTAGGCCTACCGGATGGAGGTTTCACGAGCGACGTCATCGGTATTTTCATTGCCCTGATGCCAGGGCCGTAGCTAGAGGGGGGCATAGAGGGGCAATGCCCTACACTGATAAAAAGGATCATTTGTTTTAATAGAATATGCCATTTACTCAAATGAATGATTCTTTTGATATATGCCAAATGAATGAGGAATTTAAAATAAGAAATACATTTCTTTGCTCAGATTCAATTTATTTGTTTGACCCAGAAGAATATGAATTTACATAGAATGCATCCTTTAGTAGTAAACTGTCAAGTAAGAGAATAGGGATTTATGCCAAAATATGATGCACTCCAGGCACATGAATGCATAACATCGAGCTAACTGGTGCAAATTCCGTTCTTTGTTTTAAAATAATCGTAGATTTGAGCCACAAACTTGATTTAATTGTTACAAATTCTGTCCCTTATTTTAAGATCATCTTTAACTTAAGCCAAGAGACTAAGACTGTTGTTGCAAATTCAATTTCTTATCTTAAGATTATCGTAAATTTGAGTCAAAAGATTAATTCTTTTAATATAAAATCCATTTTTCACTTTAAGATCACCGTAACTTTAGCTCTAAAAATTAAGTCATTTGTTAGAAGTTTCGTAAGACTTGTCTATAAACTGTTACTTTGAGTAAAGAGAATAATTATCTCGTTTAAAATCCTATAATAAGGGATGTTTCAAAAGTGTAGTTATAGCCTAAATTAAAATCACAAGTGTATACTAGAAGGATATATGCCTTTTCTTTGAGTTTTGCTAATTTGACTAGCATTTTAATGATATTATGTTTAACTTGCAAAATATAGGAACATTAATTTAAACTCAGTAGTTTTTTTATTTTATTAGTTACCTAAAATATGTATTAAATAAAATGTCGTACAGGGAACAAGAAAACAATGATTTATTTTAATATTAAATATATTTAAAACAGAAACACCTGTGTTTTTTGCTGACATTATTACAACAAATGATATTTACCAAAGAGAACTAACAAATCATATAACAAACAAAATATTTTAAAACTAATATATCCCAAAAACTAACCTTTTATAATTAATTATTATTTAATATTGGTATTTAACATTAATCTGTTTACATTTTCACCTGAGCTGCACTCATCCAAGCTTTTGATGCCTCGCTGAAGCCGGAAGCCTATGTTTTCTATTATTGAATTGATCTGCTCTTCAGTGGGACATTTCAATATCTCAACTTCATTAATTCTTTGTTCTAATCTTGTCAGAAAATAATAATAAAAAAATAAATTAATAACTTTTGAAAAACTAGAGACCGTAATTTGGTCCACATTCGCATTTCATACGATCGAAACTGTAGGTAAAAATTGTAACTGATTATCTTTAGTGTTACACGCGATTAAAGCTGCGGGTAACAATTATATACAGTCTGGCAATTAAGAGGGTCAAACATATTCACCGGTGAAATAATTTTTCAAGTCCGTTCAGTAGTTTCTGACATTTATTTTGTTGCGTATTTTATGTGCGCGAAACCGCGAGTAACAGTTATATATGGTCTGTGATATCCAGGAAGTATGCACTATCCACCAGGAAAAAATGTTTAAATTCAGTCTATACAAACAGATTTTCACATGTACCTACAGTCGGGATCGGACTTAAATTTTAGCAAAACCATCAGATTTTGATAAATTTTCTCTGCCTTATTAAATTAAAGCCTTCTAGAATAACGATGTTCTTTGATTTTTAATTATTTACATAATATATCTAGAAAAAAATTCTCTTGAGTGGTGAAAAAGACAATCTTGGCAGATTTGCAGAGTGTCTTAACTCAAAGGAAATACGCATCAATAGAAAATCTTAATCTTTTATCAACAAACCCGTGGGTTTTCAGTTTAAGACATAATATCTTGTAAGAAGGGTGTATTCTTTTGTAACAAGTGCAGCAGTTTTGAAGAAAGATATCGCCATTTTTATTTCCTACCCTGAAGTATTTACAAAGAAGTTCAATAATTATGGTAATTTCTTTTTTCAAATTATACGAGTTGTTTTATCCCAAGTACCGAATGAGCTTTTTGGAAATAATTAGTCCTAAATAATGTGTAAGCTTAAAATAAATGTCCAGGTTTTGTAAATTCTGTATAGTCTAACATGTGCATCGCATAAACATCTCAATTCTTAATTAACTAGTCTACTAAATTATCATGCATTTACTTACCGTCAAATTATGGCCACAAATGGTCTAAGCACCAACTATTTAACCCAATACTCAAATGCTTCCAGTTCCAACTAACTGATCATGATCCAAGAAAATATAACAGGTTTCAACCACTGATATTCCGAGATTCTGACGTTCGCGCGATTCGTTAAAAACGAGTTTGCACGATGGCTTAGGGCACTCTATAGGCCTCGTGGGTTATGCCGGTTGCCAAATGCTTGGGTTCTTTAAGAAAAGAATTTTGAATTTGATAGAAGATCATAGAGTAACTATGTTGGGAAAGTTTTTAGTTTAAATGAATTTCTTTCAGCTTGATAGAATTAAAGCCCAAGAGAACTTTGGATTGGTTTTAAATACCGAAGCGTATTTGACCGAAGAGTGGTATCTTTCTGTCCGAAAAATTTCCTTTGTATTAAGAACAAAATTGGCAAAAGAAGCAATTCTTTTCCCATAAGTAGTCCTGTTTTATCAGTGTACCTTAAAATGCCAGTACCCTACCTTAAAAATAGCCAAAGGCACTAAACGGTTAAGTCTAATCGTACTTTTTCAACTATTTTACCCGATCTTCTGGTAGTATCAAAAACATACATTTGCTGCCAGCCATACTTGAAATTTGGTATGCCCTACCTACAATTTAGTTCTAGCTACGGCCCTGCCTGATGCCCTTCATGTCCTGGTACGCAGGCAAACATTAGCTTTTTCATCCTGCGTATTTCTGCGAGAGCTACAGCTTGAAGCTAATTTTGCAATATCCACCCAGTATGTAAGTTTCATCTTTCTTATGCTTGCTTAAAAAAATTACGGTCAAAGGGAAACCCCTCCTTTGCCTCGTGCCGATACCGCCAAAACTATTCCAGGTGAATAATCCTATATTCCGCATGCTATCTACATAACAGCAACAGGTCTACTTTGGCGTGATCTATTTTTGAATTACAGTAGTTCCCATATAGATGACGTTAATGTATATTTTTTACCATGTTTTAGAAAAATTATTGACTATGCGAGATGGCTTTTGAGGAAGCTGCCTGATGGGTTACATCAGTCTGATGATCCTCAGCAAGGGTAAACTCACTGTCTACACGGCTCGAGGTTTTTCATTAGTTCTTGGATGCCCCGTACTTTAGTGCATAAGCAGAATACACTGAATTTTTATACACTATGCCACATAAATTTTCCTTGTTTTGGTTTTTTTTAATTAAATTTTTTCGTCATGAAATAACGACGCAAAAATGCGAATTAACGGAAATGTACTCGTATATCATTACCTTCGGCAATACTTGCAATTTCTACGCTTGACCCGTGAAACCCCATTGAAACTCTTTTACTACCTTTAATTCAACTTTTACCGAAAAATAGTATATTGCTTTATTAGGAGTAAAAGCGATACTATGACGACGAGCGTGTAGGTTTGCCGGACGAACGAAGTGAGTCCGGCAATTACAGACGATTCATAAGAAGTTGCTTTTACTACCAATAAAACATACTATTTTTTCTTAAAACATCGTTTAAATATAGAAAAATAAAGATATAAATTTTTTAAATTTTATCATTTAAAAATGTTGAGTTTCGAGTGGGCCTAGCGTTGCTATGGATTTATTATTGTATTGTTTGATACCAGAGGGTCGTTCGATTTGACAAGTGTCAGTGTATATTATTGCGAGCAACTTTCTTTAATTGTTACCCTTTTAAAAATACCATTTTTTAAAACCACACTTACTCCAAATTAAAATGTTAAACTCAGAATTTATTTTATTTATTTTCTATTTTTTTATAACTTTCTTGTATTATTCAACATATTCATTCATGAGCACACAGTCATACTTTTACCTCCGCTCTCAGCGGCAGAAAAAGTACTTTTACTTCCGCTGCCAATAGCAACCGCCTACTGACCAAAAAGCAAAACTTTAACGTCAAAAAATTAGTAGAAAAATATCAGGTTTATTGACGTTTGAAGAAAAACACAATTTCTTGCTCTGTTATCGAAGAAAACTATAAAATAATAATTTTAAATAGACATGCCACCACCACCTGCTGCAAAAAACAAATGATTTTCACTTTTTTTTTGCCAAAAAATCAATACAGATCGATAAAGTTCTTTCTTTCTTTCTTCACCTGTTGTTGGCCCTCGTCCATGGGACAGGTTGGCCAGCTCTCCACCCGGTCCGGCGCTTAACCAGAGCCCTAGCTACCCTTAGGGATGGCTTACACGTTACCCAGTTTGGGTGGTAATTCCCTTAGAATCTCCGATTTGTCGGGTATGTACCCTCGGAGATTCCGAATACAAACAATAACAATGATAAAAAATGACAAAACGTCAATGTTTTCGCTTTGGCACAGTTGAGGTTATGGAGCTTCCCGCCTCTGGTAGAGTCTATTGCGCATGACCTTTTCTTTAAGCCACACTTCCGCCCTACGCTCCTCCCACAACAAGACATGGCCGTCACATGTCCACCTTGTGTGGATGAAAAAACGCAGCACGAACAGGGATTTTAGGCCCCATCGCTCACCCCCCTTGGATTTGGTAAAGACTCCCCTCAACAGGCCGTGGAGCTTCCCTTCGTATTCCGTCACAAAACACTCTACTCACCGCTTCTAGGCGATCCAACCCGAAATCTAACTATGTAGTCGACCGAGAGATGTTAACGCAACGGAAGCCAAAGGCAAACTCCATCGATAAAGTTGTAAATAGTTGTAAAGGAGCTTTTAAAGATTCAACTGCTTAACATTCTAGGTTGTCACTTTTTCTATTATTGTTAACTATAATTCTTTGTTGGTGTCAATAAAAATGTTTTTAAAACAGGTAGATTCTTTAACGCTAACGACTGGGTCTAATTTGACAACAAAGAGTTTAAAACAGGCAAGTGTAGGAATAAGACAACTAAATTTTATACTATGAACGGGTTTCTAAATTTTTAAGCAAGGATGGGCGTCGACGCGTCGACTTTAATTGTCGACGTTGACGCGTCGACAATGCGTCAACAATGAAATTAACGTCGACAATGTCAAGAATACTAAAAATGTGAGGTTAAGTTACTTAAAATTTCAGCATCTTCAGCAACACTTGAAAGGTTGTTCTCCAATTGGGGATACATTCACAAACCAATAAAAAACAAAGTGTTTTCCCCGCATTCTAAAATGTTAATAAATGTTTATTTCACACTTAAACTCGAAACAGTAAGAAACACGCTAAATTGTGATCACTATGAAAGCGATTTCGAGGACGACCTTAAGTAATACTGTTTTCTTAATTTCAGTATTATTATTGTAAGAATGTAAGTTTTTATTGAAACGTGTTCTACATGTATTTTTTGTATCTTTTAATATTATTTTAATGGGCATTATAAATTTTGAAGTGATTGTCGACGTTGTCGACATCGCTTAAGTTGTCGACATCGTTTAAGTTGTCGACATCGACACAGTAGTCGACGCGTCGACAATTCAATTGTTTACATCACATTGTCGACATCGCCCATCACTGTTTTTAAGCAAATTGATAAAGAAAATGGAAATTTTGGTACGTACTTTCCACAATAATTGAACTACATTTATTTTAGCAACACAAAATCATGTGGAAACCAAGCAAATCACAGAAGTAGTAGAATAATTCATTCGTTTTTAATGACGACTTATTAACAGCTAGTGAGAGGACAAAAACCTGACAAAACCTGATCATGATCAAGTTTAAGATCTTAGTTTAAACCAGTACTAAATCTTAAACCTTCTTGGTGAATCTGACTAATATATATGAGTAAAAATATTATCGTTGACATATTAAAGAAACTCCTAAATTACTAATAACTTAAAAGTGTTGATGAAAGTTTTGTTATGATTTTATAATGTATAGAAATTTCTATTTTAATTGGTAAATATATATTTACAATGTGGCAACACTTGGCAATTCTAGACCTGCCGCAGTAACCAGGTATAATAACTCGAGCTGCATTAGTTCCCGTAACCACTGTTGGCAACTGGCGGATAATTATCCAATTTCTGGATAATTTGAGACGGTGGCGAATAATTTTCTCACCCTGTCTAAAATCGGATAATTTAAATCCAACTGTTCAGCAGGCGCAGCCCGTGAAATTTTAAAGTTGTATATCTCTGTTGCTACTTATGGGACCCATGCCAGGTCAGGTTTTTTAATAGTGTTCCTACTAGGAATGTTTTGGCGAATAAAAAAAATATTTTGTAATTTGCGAAACATAAGTTGAATTTTTGAATTGACCCACCTGGGTAAAAAATTAACACGCTTAGATATTTTATTTATTATTTTTTCTAAACAAATTTTACATCATTTTGTCGACAATTCTTAAATTTTAAGAAAAAAAATGTGTTAGTAGAAAGTTAGTCATTTGAATTTTTTTAAACCTAAAATATAATTTAACAAAAAATTCAAATGACTCTAACATTCTACTAACACATTCTTTTCTCTTAAAATTTAAGAATTGTCGACGAAATGATGTAAAATTTGTTTAGAAAAAATAATAAATAAAATACCTAAGTCTGTTAATTTTTTTCCAGGTGGGCCAATTCAAAAATTCAACTTTTTTTCGCAAATTGCAAAATATTTTTTTCTTTACCAAAACATTCCTAGTATGCTCACTATTAAAAAACCTGGATTTGGCATGGGTCCCATAAGTAGCAACAGAGATATACAACTTTGAAATTTCACGGGCCGCGCCTGCTGATCAGGTAAAATTAAATCAGTATTCATAGTTGAAAACGGTACAGATATGGAAAGATATTATTTTGGATTTGGCAACAGTGTAGAGTTTTAGAAGGCAAGATATTATTTTGGACCAATGGCGCGTTTTGTGATCGATCAAAGCCTATCAGATTTAGGGACTTCAGACGCGATCGGATAATTTCGGACAAAAACGGATAACTTTAGTTTGCAATTAGGATCTTTTCATTCTGATGCATTGGTAACACTGCCCGCAATACATAACCGCCGGCTCGGGAACCGAATGGGGACGGGTCGGCGGGTTGACGGCACGTTACGATGATTTTGTTAATGACACGCACGGCTATGCCGCGCGGGAACAGTTATACCGTTCTAATGATAATACTAAATGTATGTTTAGTTGCCTGATTTCGCAGTATTCTCGGATTTAATTTTCATATGAACGTTAAGATACTAGGGTCGGCTAGCCGACTTTGCGGAATCGCCGAATTGGTCGAATTTCTGATTCAATTAGTTGCGGCAACACACAAGCTGTCGAGCTAGTCCGATTTTTATCGCGGGTTTAGATAGTAAGGTTAGAATTATATTATTAGAGAGAATTATTAGTGTTAGTAGGGGCGTACCGCTGGGGAGGGGGTTTGGGGTTATCCCCCCCCCCCATTGATATCTCATAGTAGATACAATATATTTATTATAAACATTATACAACACGGTATTATATACATATTTATAAAAAAATGGTTTTGTCTACCAACCCCCCAACCCCCCCAAGCCAAAAGTCACAGTACGCCCCTGAATGTTAGATAAATGTTGCCTATATAAAGTACGGATACCGTTTATGCAACTATAATTGTTTAAATGAAATTTTTCATTTTTCTTCGTTTTCGTTGGACTGGTAATGCGGACTTTGCTGTCCCTAACCACCCGCCACTGTTTTCTCTTTTGAGTTTCTGATTGAAGCTCTACTGGGTTTTAATTTGTTAATCTACCTTTTCTATAACCACTTTATTTACTGACTAAATAAAAGGTTTTTAATGTAGAAAAGTAATTTAAAAAAACAACAATGGAGCAATTTTTTTAGTGTGGCTTAACGTTCTACTTATTTTTAAAACTAGACAAAGGAATTTAAAAACGACGAGTGGGTGCTTAAAATTAAATAATGAGTTAGCGCTGACTTTTATAAACTGGAGCTGTTTTTCCCAGGGCAATGTTAATGGTTCTATTTCAAGATACTTTTTGCACAGTGGCATTTTTACTCTTCAGGGTATCACATTCGACGGAGCAACTAGGAAGTTTCCTATGTCAGAAATATCGAGTAACTTCAACATCATTTAATAGTCTTTCAATTAACTTGTCAAACAAAAAAAAAATTATCTCGATATCTTCAAAATTGACGAACTTATTCAATTTCTTATTTAATACCTTCGCGCGCGGCTTTTATCGGCCGTGACGTCAACATACAGAGAGCTGTCTCCCCATGGTCTCCGGGCTAGCTGCCCGCTGCTGCTTTCGCGTGTTTATTTTAATGCGTTGGATCCTGTCCGGTAAGAATAACACTAAAGATTAAACGGGCGCCTATTCCGCTGTTGACGGCTCTGTATATTGACGTCATCGAGCCTCAGCCAACGTGAGCGTAGCATCTCAGACGTTGAAGGACGATAACTTTTTTATTTCTACAGATAATTAAAAACAAAAAATACATATGTTTTTTACATTTTTAGGACTATTTATTAAGAGAAAATGAAAAAAATGGAAACTTCCTAATTACGAATTGTACATTTTCGTATTGACAATATTATTAGGAAATGAAAATTTTTACCAACTTTGATTATTGCAAGGTTTTCCTCGCTCGTAGGTCCTGTAACCCTGACAGAAACTATTTTTTGAAATTCCTTCGGTAATTATCTTTTGGGGTTCCTAGGCTACAAACCCCGTGGTTTTCTGTTTATTCCGCAATATTCATCCATTTATATTAATTCTGAAAACCTCGAGAAATAGGCCGATTCTTTTTGTATAAATGGAAAAATTTAGGGGTAATCGGCACAAGGAATTTAGCTTTAATTATAGACATTTTACAAAAGTTATTTACGGCGATACAATGTTTTATATAATAGAGATTTAAGCAATTATTTCTAATATGTTATCTAAAAGGTTATGTATCTATAGACATCCATTTTTATTTGAGTTTACAAGTGAATATATGACTCACTCTTAGAAGCGTTAGACTTGACAAGATTTTTGACTCTCCAGTTTAAAATTAATTGGAATTTCTTTTAGAAAATGGATAATGAAAGGTAAAGTACTATACCGTATCCATTTACTTTTGAGAGTGATGACAGAAACCCATTTTACAACGAAGAGATCAATTATGTCTCTCTCTCATGTTCTTTCTGTCTCACTTTTTTCTCTCTCGTCTGGTAGAAAGTTAGGTTAAGTGAAAGATTAATTAATGACATATTATTTGAAACCTGTCCCATGATATAAGTTGTTTTAGCAGTATAAAAATATACTTAAAAAGTTTATATACAGTATTAGCAGCTTATATTCCTGTGTTATATGAATCTGGGACTGACTAACAACTATTGAAATATTACGCAAGGTACATATTTGTTCTCCTTCACATTACTTGGACCGGGCGTTATGGAAATGAGTAACAGGAACACCGACCCGATATAAAGTTGAGAATAGTGGGCATTACAGAAGATTTCTTTAGATATTGAGAAAGTAGTGAAAATTGCGCCCTAGAAGCGTTTGGTTTCAGCTTAAAGCAGAAGTCACAGTGCCATTACAAAGTGTATCTATCCTTCTGGAACTAAGACTCAACATTTACAGTTAAAAATTGTGAAACTACTAGGTAAATTCGATTAAACAATTTTTATCTCGTCTTTAACTTACACAAACATCACTGTTCGCAGGTAGGCTATATTATAGAACCATTTTCATTATATATCGGAGAATAGGGAATATTTTTTAACCATATTATAAATTGTTTATCCTAATAAAAATATTTACTCATTTTTGAAATTTTTCCTTTATTTATTTAAATAGTTTTCCTCCGATCATTTTAGTGCAAATTGTTGGTTAGAGGTAGTATTGTTATTTGGGTAGGAAACAATTTTAAATGCTATAAAATAATAAGGTTAATGTGGCTATGCTGACACTGTTTTTGTTTAATAAAAACGAGATTTTTGCAAATGCTGTTTGTGTGCAGTAAAAACAAAGGTATTTTGCTATGAATCATAAAACTTACGTAAGTATTTTGTCAGGTTAGGTTAGAAATTTATTTTTTATGACAACTCCGATTAAACTAGGCAACCAGAAATACTTGCGCACAAACAAAGCCGCCTGTGATGGAATGTTGTTTGATTCTTTTTTATTGGCAACAACATCGTTTTTATTTGTCTTTTACTAATGTCCCTTTTGCTAACAAGGATAGAAAGAAACCGGATTCCTCTGGGATTTTATCAGGAAAAAAAGAATTTTGCGATGACTAACATTTCGAAGTATATAACCAGCAATACTTCCACAAGCAAAGAATGTACGATAAAAATTTGAACAAATCATTTTTTTATTTGTCTTTGTCTAATGCACTTTCGCCAACACGGATAGAAAAAATCTGATTCCTCCGTGATTATCAGGAAAGAAAAGATGAATATTGTGATCACTAAAATATGTTCTGGTGTAAACGGTCCATGGAACTGACCAATAGGGTTAATTCTTGTTCAATTGATTTTTCTGTCATTATTCTCAAAACCAAATGGATACCGTATACAGGTGAGTACATGAGGTCGATAATGTAAAACGGAAATCAGATTGTTGCACTGCTGAAACCTACACGAGCCCTAATTGAATGTTGTTTTGAGTCAGTTGGACAGAGAATTATTGATGTAGACAGTAGTTTAAGTGGAAGATCTTTAGGGAAAAGTACGTTAAGAAATGCCTCATGATGGAAAGCCTTGTTATATTCAATTTGGATTTCGCCGTGAAATTCAAAAAAAAAATTGCTTCAGTTGTTTGTGAAAAAGCCAAAAGATCTTTTTTCATCTAAGACATCCCACGTAGACTTCAAGCCTAAGTACTAACGTACCGTGGGCATGTAAAGAGAAGGGAAATGTAGTCTATTGACACGGGATTTGAAGGATTGGAGGTTGGGACGGGAAGGGATCTGCTATGGATCTTTAATTATGTATTATCTGTCGTAAATGAGCTGTTTTTCATGTCTTTCTAATTCAGGGGTAAACGAAATTCTCCATAACTGTGCAGAAAACTGAAAGAAATAACGTCCAGACTCACTAAGAAGGTTTAAGATTTAGTGCTGGTTTAAATTAATATCTTCGAGTTGATCAGTTATGTTTTGACAGGTTTTGTCCTGTCATTGTTAATAAGTCGTCATTAAAAACTTATGATTTATTCTGATACTTCAGCGATTTTCTTGGTTCTCAAATGATTGTCATCTTGAAACGGGTTGCTAGAATGCATTTAGTTCTATTATTGTCGAAAGTACGTTCTAAAATTGCCCTTTCCTTTATAAATTTGCGAAAAACCTCAGAAACAATTTCACAGTATAAAACTGTGATGTCTTATTCATACACTTGTTAGTTTAAAACTGTTGATTGTCAAATTAGACCGGACTAGCGGTGGAGAACATGGAAAAAAATATTTATATTAGAAAGAAGGGACTTGTAACCACTCTTGCTGTCAGAGAAACATTCTTGCCATAGAAAATTTTCAAAAAATCGATATGATTAAAGTAGTTGGAAGCTCTTGAAGGCATTTTTAGGGCAATTACTGGTATAGTACTCCTTGATATAATACGTTTGTCCACCTAGTAACTTAACCATTTAATAGAATAAATACTCTGTATATCCCTAACTAAATGAAAAACCACTAACATCCATATCGAATTCTAATTTATACAATGGACCTAAAATAATAAGACCTAAATGTGTAGTTGAAGTTTATACTAGCAGCTCATCCAAGCCCCTTAAACATTTGTCCTAATAGGAATTCCATGTAATTGGTTAGAGATGAAGGGCACTCCTAAATTACTCTGAGCTCGATATTAATTTTCAGCAATTCCTCGAATATTATGTGGTTCGGATTTCTGCGAGATCGTGATCCATATAACCAAAACTAATTTCCTATGGGAAATTATGGAAATATTAACGGAAATCGAAAGACTATGGCAAGATATCCTTAATTGTCCTTGATCCACAAAAATTTGACGGAAGATAAGATTTTGTATTGTTTACAAGAGGTGTAATATTTGGGAAAGCGTAATAAATACGATACCTACTTGATTTAATTTCAAAAACATGTGATTTTAATTGTCTGGCTAGAGGAAGTATTGTATTCATGAAAAAATCATATCCCGATATTTTATCAGATCTTTACGTATTGGAGTTTCTAGACCACGAAAAACAAAGTTTTTTACTTTCGTCGGTCTATCTGTCAATCTGTCTCTTGGTGCGAAAATCTAAAAACTACTTCATCAAAAAAATATAATTTTGTTTATCAATTAGGCCTTGCCCTGACTCCTGGAAGAGCAACTTAAAAAGTTAGTTTGTGTTTTTGCTACTTTAAGCTAAATAAAAATCATTTTTTGCCCCAATCTGAATTCAAATCAGGATTTACCGGTTTCAATATATGCAGTGAATTTCATAACACCCTGTATATATTTATATACAGGGTGTTAATAGAGTATGTGGCCAAACTTTAGGATGTTATTCCTTATTTAATTTTAGGACAAAAACTTCATATAAACATAGGTCCTCAACGAACGGGTGTTGAATTTTTTATTAAAAGGTATTTCCTAAATAACTAGAAGACGCAAATTAGTATCAAGTTGAAACTTGGTGACAATAATGAAAAGTCTTGCTAGGAGTCAAATTTGTTTAAAGAAGTGTTTTTATTTCCATGGATCTCTTACTTTTTTTATTTTCAACAAATTACACTAATAAATAATGTTATGCATAACTTAACATTTTTTAGTTTTTATCGTAAACGGGTAATCTAAGCGAAAAAATTCAACAGATGATTTTTGTGTAGTTTTATTTAAAATGAGAAAAACAATATTCTGCTTAAAATACTCCTCTTTATACACTTAAAATTTTCACCAAGTTTTAACTTGATACTAAATTGCGTCTTCTAGATATTTAGGCAAAACCTTTAAAAAAAATTCAACACCCTGTGTATTAAAAACAAAATCGTTTAGGACTTATATTTATAAGAACTTTTTATCTAAAGTATCTACTCATTATTCATAAATATAAAATTATTCATAGTCATTGGATAATATAAGGCGATTTTAAATCAGTGACCTAGTCATGACTACGTCACCTTATTTGGCAACGTTGCGCCATATACCCGATGTTTAACCTAAAAAATCAAAGTATTAAGATTAAATGAGACAGTGTTGCCAATGGTCTGACTAGGTCATGACTTGGTCACTGATTTAAAAATAGCTATATATTTTTATGGTCTTGACAGAGAAAAACCAAGACAGAGAGAATAATATCTCTTCTTCCCGCCAGCACGACAACGCCATGACCTTCAAACGGCAACACTCCTAGATTGGCGCGTGGCGTGGGATTCTCACAATACACCCCGACAAAGCCAGTGCGGTAGTAACACGACAAGCAGATAGGGTTTTCAGCGACGCGGCGCGTCTCAGTACTCACTCTCAATGTGCTTTATACCGTTTATACGGTATAAATATATTCTGTTTTTAAAGGGCGGCTACATTTTTAGAGAATCTTTTAAACTTTTGATTGTTGTTTTTCATATGTTTTTTGTAACGGGGTATTTTACGTGTACATATAGTTTTCTATACTTTTTTGAATCTTCATGAGTTTGCTTGGGTGTGTTTTTCAAATCATGACATCACAGCTTTTGTATAATCTTTCCTTTTGGGAGAACTTTAAATTACGCCCATGAAATCTTACCTATATCCGTGAATTTATTCTCAGAAGCTCTCCTAAATGACTTGGAAATATACTGCAAGTTCCATTCAAAGTAACTAAGGTTTTACATTATTGGCTAGGTTAGCGGTTTTCACTTTTTTTTTCATTGCATAAAAGAACCAAGGGACAAATGATGAAAGAACGGAAAAAGGGTACGAGCTCGTCCCAATCAGTCATGCTTATGGACTTAAAATACGAAAGTTGAGGGGAGCCGTAAAAATATTTTTTTTTGTAATAAATATAAAACTAAAACAAATCTAGACTATATTAAAATTTATTGGCATTACATAATATAATTAATATTTTTTCAAAGTTCGTTTCAGTAAAACGAGGTAATTTATAATTAAGAATATTTCTAAGTCTAGAAAAGCTCCTTTCGAGTATGGAGTAGTGTTGCAACATATTATATAAAAAAGGTCAAAATGGCACCCAAGTTACCCGTCCGGGCGAGGCATAAGTCAAGACCTCTGGTGCCATACAGTACCAGCCTGCGCAATTCATGTGCACTTTTTTTGTTTTTGTGGGAAACTTTTTTTCGCAACTTTCTTTACATTTTTTTATTTTTTGTGTTTTATATTTTTCGACAAGCAGATAGGGTTTTCAGCGACGCGGCGCGTCTCAGTACTCACTCTCAATGTGCTTTATACCGTTTATACGGTATAAATATATTCTGTTTTTAAAGGGCGGCTACATTTTTAGAGAATCTTTTAAACTTTTGATTGTTGTTTTTCATATGTTTTTTGTAACGGGGTATTTTACGTGTACATATAGTTTTCTATACTTTTTTGAATCTTCATGAGTTTGCTTGGGTGTGTTTTTCAAATCATGACATCACAGCTTTTGTATAATCTTTCCTTTTGGGAGAACTTTAAATTACGCCCATGAAATCTTACCTATATCCGTGAATTTATTCTCAGAAGCTCTCCTAAATGACTTGGAAATATACTGCAAGTTCCATTCAAAGTAACTAAGGTTTTACATTATTGGCTAGGTTAGCGGTTTTCACTTTTTTTTTCATTGCATAAAAGAACCAAGGGACAAATGATGAAAGAACGGAAAAAGGGTACGAGCTCGTCCCAATCAGTCATGCTTATGGACTTAAAATACGAAAGTTGAGGGGAGCCGTAAAAATATTTTTTTTTGTAATAAATATAAAACTAAAACAAATCTAGACTATATTAAAATTTATTGGCATTACATAATATAATTAATATTTTTTCAAAGTTCGTTTCAGTAAAACGAGGTAATTTATAATTAAGAATATTTCTAAGTCTAGAAAAGCTCCTTTCGAGTATGGAGTAGTGTTGCAACATATTATATAAAAAAGGTCAAAATGGCACCCAAGTTACCCGTCCGGGCGAGGCATAAGTCAAGACCTCTGGTGCCATACAGTACCAGCCTGCGCAATTCATGTGCACTTTTTTTGTTTTTGTGGGAAACTTTTTTTCGCAACTTTCTTTACATTTTTTTATTTTTTGTGTTTTATATTTTTCGTTTCTTGACATCTGCGCCGTAGATGCGTACGCAGTTAAAATGCGTACCTCGCGCAAACCGAGCGTGCTAGACAATATTCGAATACTGGAATAGCGAATATTTTCCCTTCAAAATTATGAATGTCAATTCAAGTATTAGTTAGAATGAAAGCCGATTCCGCTTCAATTTTAATTATTCGACTATTCGAATAGTCGAACCAACTATTCGAATAATCAAATCGATTATTCGAATAGTCGAATCAACCATTCGAATAGTCGAATCGACTATTCGAAAATTCTACTAGTCGAATCGACTATTCGAATATTCGTGGAGACTATTCGAACATTAAATAGTTCGAATATTGGAATAATAAATGAAGTAAGTATTCGAATACTTAAATTTCATAAACTCCGAGCCCTAGTCTACACTAGAACCCATTCACTATTAAGAATATATTAACGGCAACAGTAAAGGTACAACTACGTATTTAACTTTTTAGCTCTTCTCTCCAACTTTTTTTCGACTTCGTTATTTTTGTTTTTTATAAATATTCTTCGTTTTTTTGACATCTGCGCAGTAGACCAAAATGAGTACCACGGGCAAACCGAGCGTGTTAGACATGCGCGCGGAATTTCAGGGAAAGTTAAAGTTGTTAAGATTTTTTTTCTTTCAGTACAAAAATCTCCACACAAAACATAGTTGATATGCCCTAGGGCAAGTAGGGTGTAGAACTGCCCTGTGTATGCAAATAACTGCAAAAGACTTTTCTACAATGTAACACTAACAATTATGGGTCCCGTTGTTTATTTGTTAATGGAAAAAACCAAATTCCGTACCTTATAAATGATTTTACTTTTGCCGTGAAAGTTTTTTTATATTCCAATTGATAAAAGCTTTAGATTCGATGCAAAATATAAAGGATAATTCCGTACATCAGAAATCTCCATAACAACGGACATATAATACAGAAAAGAAATAGAGAATGGTTGGTATTTTGTCTAAGAACTTACACTGTCAAAACTTCATTTAGTTAGGTATGTTTTGTTACATAGTTTTGTCATTTCATGCAATGCTTTTCATTTTTACTAATTCACGAGTTAAGTATTCATAGTTTTTTATTTTGCTATACAGTTTTTATAGTATAGTTTTATACAAATTATTTTACTATACAAATTCTTGTACAAGTAAAATTGCTATAAATAACGTACCTACTTAATTGTTCCTAGATTAGTTATTAAATATTTCATAATACATTTTTTCTTTTTTATACTACTGTAGTATACTCATTTTGTATTTTTTATTTTGCGGCATTTTTTTTTATAATAACCCAAAATATGCAGCGCACGCCCGTGGCAGCTTTATTTCAACGTCAGTTTGGAGGTCATAGAAAATAGGAAGCAAATCGTATTTATGAATGAAATCAGTACGAGATATTATTCTCTCTGTCTTGGTTCTTCTGTGGTCTTGAGTCCAAGCATGAACTAAGTATCCACTGAACCTATGAGTTTATTGCCCTGCTCCAGTAAATAAATTCGCATTGGTATAAGCAAATCTTCTAAAGGTATTTCAAGGTGAGACTTATAGATTAAGTTAGACTACTATTAATAACCAATTGGTGAGATATAGAAAAACAAAAACTCATAAAACTACGAGTAGGTATTGCATAAAATGCAATAACAAATTTTGACTCATATTTTCTCCATTTGCATTAATACTTTAGGTATTGATTACGTTGATGGGAATATATTCCAAATATCTTTTACGGTTCACGGATGCCATTGAAACATTCCTGAGATAGATCTTTTGTAGCAGATGGATATACACAACAAAATACACACCACAAGCAAGCAAAATGGTGACGGCATTCGTTGTAATCTATTCATTTTATTATGCAGTTATTTATACTGCATAATAATACATTAGTAACTGCAGTTAATAATACTGCAATAGCAGTCAGAAATTTTCTACGCTGCATATTGATCCAACAAATGTGCACAATCTACGAAATAATGTAACTGCTTCCTCTAATTACATATGAACTTGTTAAGTGCTGTGTTTTGCTGGCGTTGAATTTTTTAAATACAGGATTTAATTTATAAAAATATGTGAATTATGCACAACAATTAGCGTAATTTTAAAATTTGGAAACTGTAAACTACAATACATAATACTAAAAACACGTTACTAGAGATTATATAAAAAAGTGTTTGTTAATATTAAGTACGTTTTGATACGACTTTAAAGTCGATTTGACTTTACTGACAGTTTTAATCACTTAATTGGTTTCATGTGCAGATCTCGATTCGTAGAAATTCAAGATTTTGAACTTCAGCATATTGAATTTAGGAACTCCGAGTTATGGAGGGTTGTGGAACTAAGAAGATTTTTAGAAGGTGATCCTCAGGATAAATCAAACGAACTACTGAATTGTTGGGCTAGTTTGCCAGATAAATTTATTTGCCTAAAAAAAGTGGCATTTGCAATGCTTTCAGCATTCGGATCGTCCTATATATGTGAGCAAGTTTTTTTCCCATATGAAAATCATTTTGAATCCATATCGAAGTCGCTTAACAGAAAATTCAGAGGCGTGTGTAATATTAAAAGTAACTAGACATGAACCAGAAATAGAAAAGCTTTCGCGAGAAACACAAGGACAAGGATCGCACGGAAAACGTTTCAAATTTTAAACAAAATGTTGCCTTATATAAAAACATATATTTCGTTTAACAGTAAAGTCTGTGCTATGTGTCCTTTTTGATTAAAATTTTTAGAAATATTGTTGATCATTTTTTTATTTTATTAGTTACCTTCCTTATTACTTATAACAATTTTATACATTATTTATTCGTATAAAAATTATACAGTTTTGTATAGTGGCCCTTTTGCTTTGTTCAAAATTGCACATGGGCACCTCTTTGTTAAAAGGTTGCCGACCCCTGCTCTACACGATCCGTATATTTGGCGAACTTGAGACTTTAATTCGAGTTTTCATGCAGAATCCAAAATCGATATCAAATTTTTATGAAAACATGCTATGACTCTTGGAAATTATTCTTTTCGTAAAATACCCTTTAATGCATCCATAATAATATGCTAATTCGACTCGGAATCCTTTGTTTTAAGATGCAGTTTCAGATATTTCGTAAAATAATTGCAAAACCGTTCACTTTCATTAAATAGAAACTTCAGGTCTGGCAAGATTTTTACTCGACTTTGACGATGCTGTGAAGGAAGGATTATGATTTTAGCTGTCTATCTATGCATATTATGTATGTATGTTTGTATGTTCCATCGCAACGTCTAAACTACTGGATCGATTTTAACAAATGAGGTTTCAATCGATTTATCCTAATTGTCAAAATGGCGGATGTCAGAAGTCATATTGTTAAAATCGAAAAATTATAAATTGTTAAAAATTTGTCGAGTGAGCTATTAAAATGAAGGGCATGAAAAAATAAGAAAAAGCTTCTCATAAGCAAAGCTCGCAAAATGATTTATTTCGGACATACACGGTGGTAAATGAAAATCTTTCGGTTTTGGCTTTTATTTTTGTCCTGACTTATTATTAAAGCTAGAGTAAAACGAGAAACATATTTTTATTGCATCTTTTAATGGGCCTTATAATGGAGTGTCTATTTTTTAAATCCGATGTTCGAGAAGTCATCTTAAACCATATTTTTTAAAAAGCGGCCATAAAACTTTTATCTTACTTTTTGAAAGTTATCTTTATTAGGTTCCAAGTAATATTTTGGTAAATATTCATTTCTATAAGACATAATGAATGAGATAGAAATAGATATAACGATTTTATGTTCGATAATTTAATCCTTTACAGGGTTCAATTTATTAAATGGTTTTATAATGTGAAACACGTTACCAGCTCTTATTTCCATTAAGTACGGTACAGAACTGCCAACTTTAAAATAAGAAAAAGGTTTAAAAAACTAAACTCGGCTACACAAAATAGCAACTAAAAAGTTAGAAACGGGCGTGTCTGTAAGTGGGATTTATATTTATAGTATTACAGTCTGCCATACCTATTCATGAGAAAGATGTTTTATTTTTGTTACTTTCAAACTCAGTGACCGCTATTATTTCTAATATTAAATTTTACTTTACAGTAGAGTGATCAGAGAGACAGCAGAGATTCCCAATTTGTTTATCTGTTCGTTTACACTCGAATTAATCCAAATATGTTACTTTCAATATTAAAATAGTCACATTTTTAAATACTGTTAACTTTTTTTTGCTTCACTTTTCTGTATCTGTCTTTGTCTAGAAAAAGCATAAAATATTTTTAAATTTTTTTTATCTAAGACATCCCACGTAGACTTCAAGCCTAAGTACTAACATACCGTGGGTGTCTGAAGAGAAGGGAAATGTAGTCTATTGACACGGGATTTGAAGGATTGGAGGTTGGGACCGGAGGGGAAAACATCTGCAAGCAATTTGTTCCATAATATGGAGACCCTAGGTATGAATGAGCGAGAGAAGTGGTCTGTTCTAGGCTTTTGTAGCTGGACAGTAAAGGGATGCATACGTAACGCGCCTCTTGTTGTTCTGTTAGGGTCATTCAAGGGGGGAATAATACCGGCTAGTTCTTCAGAGCAAAATCCGTGGAAGTAGCGGTAGAAAAGGGATAAATCCCCTACAGGCGCGGCGATGAGCGGGAGAAGGGAGTTTTCTCGTGAGGGCTGGGTTATTGATAAGTCGAATGGCTCCCTTTTGGATAGAATCAAGGATCTTAAGTGTCGAAGGTGATGCCGCTCCCCAGATGTGGGAGCAGTACTCTAGGTTAGGTCTTATTTGGGAAACATAGAGAGTGTATAAGTTGGAAGGGGAGAAGTATTTTCTGGCTCGAAAGAGACAACCAAGATTTTTAACTGCCGATGTGGCTACTGAAGTAATGTGTTTGTGCCAGCTGAGATCATGTTCGAAAGCGACGCCAACAAGATCGAATGTTTCATTGTTTAATCGACAGTGAAAAGTCGAATATATTTTTTTGATTAAAATATATTAATGTATACGATTATTATATATTAAATGAAAAGTTCTGCATCTAGCTCTGAAACAACAAAGTTAAACAAAAATTATTTTCTCTTACCCTTAAAGCTTCCTTTTAGCAATAATTAAGACAATAGCAAATAAACTGAGATATTAAAGGAACCCGAAATTATCATTTTTGTTAATACCCTGTGTTTCTTTTAATATCAACTTTCGACTGATAAGTTTATTCAAATTTTCATATTTCGATATCATTAATCTACTGTAGTTCTATAAACTATTACTTATGGACAAACCTGGAGACATTTTTCTATTAATGAGTAATATTAAAATATAACACAAAATATTCCTCTTATCGTTTCAGGCAAGAATGAATATCCATTATTACATTAAAGTGCAGCTCTACATTCAAAAATTAATTGCAGTAATTTCAGTTCTATGACTCATGTATATTCATGAAACTTTTAGCGGAATTTCATGTTTGTCCTTTCGGGAAAATAGTAGACGGAAAGTAGTCGACTATTTTGAAATGCCTGTTCTACTCGTGTTTTACTAAAAGTTTTAGGTATTTTAGTGAATAAATTTCTGAAACTAAGAGTTATGACGCTTAAAGTTGACAAGCTTAGTAGGTATTATTTTTCGTCGTTCGGTGTCAGGTTCAAGAAATGAAGTTTTAAGAAGATTTATAGTTTTTTTTTGGTATATACACTTTTGTGCAAAAAAAGATATATCAAATAGAACAATATTTAATTTTATAGTACTCTTAACAAATTGTCGGGACGATTTTTAATATTTTTAGGAACTCGTCGATTTTAAAAGACATATGAATATAACCCTGAGAAAACAAATGTATGATTTAAACATTCACTTTCTTTCATAGGCGTAGCATGTGAAAATTTTCCACGAACCAATTAACGCCGAAAATGAGAAAAATTTTAAAATTGACGTTTTAAATCAAATTTGTGATAGGAGGAAATCAAAATCGAATAATTTTGTAAGATTTTTATATTTAATATTAAAAATAAACTGGAAAAATGTTGGTGCCATATGTGCCCTTTAGGCGTTACCTATGAAGTAAAAAAATTGAATCATAATCCTTTCAAGTAAAATATCTTATTGCTCATGAAAAGCTTTACAACAATTGATGCAAAGTCCAATATTACACTTGCAGCACATTGTTCTGCTTTTGCTGTTACAATCTGACACGGGAATAACATAATAATGCAAACCATCAAATCTGACATCATTACTAACTATTTTTTGATTAAGCGTAGATTACAGTCTCTTTTATAATTTTGTCCAGGACCTCATTGACTGATAAAAAAAATAACTCAAATGGTTCTACACATGTCATAGAAAAGTATTTAGAATAGTTTCCTGTGGAAAAATCCTGATTTGTTGCCTCAAAATTTCCATCCACATATTTAGGGTTTTCTGGTTTGGTACTTATGGCCAGCTTCTCAAATACCTCAGAAGTTTGCTCTTGTGTTGGAGGCTCTTGAAAATTTAGTTCGTCATCTTCAATTCCTTCATTATTGATCAATACTAACTCAGCTCTCGCCAAAAATTGTATAGCACTCAAGTTATTAATCATACCGGACTCATCTTCATCGCCAGAATCATTTTCGTTAAGCAGGTTGCTGTCCAGAGGCTCAATATATATTTCTGAAACATTTTCATCATCGTATGCTATATTCAGAGCTTCTTGAACCGTAATTCCGCTAAATAAAATATGCCCTATATAAAAATGAATTTTCACTAAACCGCCTAAGGGGCACATATTGGGGGACCTATATTTTCACTAAAATAATATCTAAACGAAAACTTTAATTATTGTCTCTTAGTGGAATCTAATGTCCTAATTCATCTATATTTCAGTTTTAATAAAAATATATAAAACTAATTAAACAACAAAATATATTATAACTTACACGAATCTGATATCCATAATTTTACACCAATTTTATCATCACCACTTTTAAAACCTCACCAATCAAACAATTAAAACACCTACACGAAACAAAGCCGAAGCAAGTTCTTCTTGTACCTTCTAGAATAATACTGCAATGTATGTTTTGCTGTAAGTTAACACCTTTCTTGGTGGTTCAGCCCCCCCTGAAAACAGGGGCTCCCGCTTCCCGCTGTCACCACTTAGTACCGTTGGGAATTGGAAACCAATGGAAAATAAACCTCAAATCTCAAGAAACACGAGCATGAATTAGCTAAAAAGTTTATAAAGCTTCTGCTTTCACAATAATCTTAGACTGAAAAACACATATCTTTTTAACTACCAATTGGTCAACTGGTAGAAAATTGTTTTTTTAGCGGAACTTTTAGCTCAACTATAAGTTAACTAAAAAATCGGGCTTATAAGTTGTTGTATGTTTGTAGCAATTTCTACGTTAATAAACTTAATTTGAACTTATAAAATGGGTTAGAGGCGTTTCAGAAAATTTAAAAGAAAAAATAAACATAAAACTATTTGAAATCTTTATAGGCACAAGCTCTATTTAAAAAATTGTTTAATTTAAAAAATTTTAATTATAAAAAAAATTGTACTTCTAATTTGTTCCTATGTAAATTTGTTGTAAGTAGCTAAATCCTAAAAGATCCCAATATGTAATGGAAATTTGAGAACAAAATGGGGAACTATTGCCACCGAATATTCTGGTTTTCAGCCGAAGAGTAAGATTGTCATTTTTTGGGTCAGGACTTTATGGACGCCCATATTTTTGCGGCACTGCACTGAGTTAATTCAGTTAGATCTTTTTTCCAATAATTTATTTTTGTTCGTGATCCTAATTTTTATATATTGCACTATTTTTAAATTATTTAGCAAATATCTATACGCCACCTTAAGAGAAAAAGATTGCCTTTATTAAATTATCAGAAATTTAAAAACTCACTATTTTTGGTTTTGCAGAAAGAAGCATCTATGTGATGAACAGACTTTTTTGCCTTATTTTACACCATGAAATCGCCAACAACAAATTTTCGTATAAATATTATTACAACACTCCGTATGTGTCGGGAGTCTCAACTTTGACATAAAGTTGCTTTTACTGATAAGAAGAATCTTTTGTCAACAACAGGGTGGGAATGTAGCAATAACACATTTTCCCCCAGACACACACATTTGATATTTAAATGGAAGACTTAAGTCAGAAAATTATTAAAACATTTTAGAGAATGTTGTTTTCGTCTCCTTGTCAACTATTATTCCCAGACATTTCCTTTTGGCAATATGATTGTCTAGTGGATACGGCGAATATGAATATAAAATATTAATTTGAAAATTTCGCACCCACTTTTTCTAATCAATGACAAACTTTTATTTTGAATGGTTTCCAAAGCAACGAGAAAAATTAACGAAAATGTCCGCCCTGCTTGAGCTTTCGGCAAGATTACACCGGAAATTTTCTGTCATTTTAAATGTCAAAATGTTAAAAATCGGAGTGTCTAAAATTAAAGTTATTTCTCGACGCAGAAAAGCATATTTTTCACATAAATATTTTATAAGGTGTCTTAGTTATTTATAAAAGTTTTGTTTAACTAAAGTTGGAAAACGTCGTTTTATTCGGCTAAGGAATTTAGTAGGTACTTTATTATGCATATAATCTTGTAGTGCTTCGGAAAGATTATCAAAAGTACATGAGGTTACATTGATAGATAGATTAAAGTTATTAAAAAACGGAGATATCTGGTGGTCTCCAAGTGATTTATAAAAGTTTTTTTAACTAAACTTGGAAAATGCCATTGTATTTCAGTGAGACATTTTTATTTTATAATAATAATAATAATACTAATAATAATAATAATAATAAATACATTTATTTGTGCCAAAGAAAAATAACAAGTACAATAATAATAAAGAAATGTAATAACAAGTACAATAACAATAAAAAAACTGTAATAGCTAAAGGAATTAAAAATGACGGAAACATACTAGTTGGCACAAATGGGTAGAAATTTTGATTAAAATTAATCATTCTTCCAATCCTACCCCACGCAAATATTTTTTAAGTTTATATTTAAAATTTATATAACTTAATTTTTTGAGATCACTAGGTATATTATTATAGATTATGGGACAAGTATATTTAAATGATGTTTTATATTTTTCAGTTTGATGAACAGGTATTTCAATATTATTTTGATTTCTTGTATTTAAATTATGAATATTTTTTCTATATTGAATTCTATTAAATAGATAATCTGGTTTCTTAGTTAAAATTACTTTGCATAAAACAAGTAAGGTGTAATTTGCGTCTTTCTTCCAGTCTTACGAACTTATATTGATTAAAAGCTGGAGAAATATGATCAAATTTTTTTAGTCCGATTGAAAACCTTATACAGTTATTATGTAAAATCTGCAATTTTTTTATCATTATAACTGATGTTAGAGTGATTAATAGTATCGCAATAGTCTAGTCCACTTAAAATAATAGAATCTACAAGTTGAAGTTTTGTTTTAGTATCAAAAAAATCTTTGTAGTTATATAAGATTCTCAATTTAAAATAGGAATTTTTGACTATGTATTTTGTATGATGATCAAAATTTAAATACTGGTCGAAAATAACACCAAGATTTCTTACAAAGTTTATTACAGGTATTGTAAAATTGTTTAAGGCAATTTTGAAGTCAGAACTATTTTTTATTTTTGTATTTAATATTTTAGGGCCAATTAATAGTAAATTTGTTTTAGTTTCATTTATTTTTAAACCATGATCATTAATAAATTTGAGAAATATTAAAAAGATCTTCATTAATTAAACTAACCCAATTTTTTAAGTTCGTGTAATGTATTGGATGGTATATTTGAATGTCATCAGCAAAAGTTAATAGATTTCCATGTTATATTGATAAATTAAAATCTAAAGTATATATGATAAATAATAAAGGACCAAGTACAGATCCTTGAGGTACTCCTTTAACAATTGGTAGAGAATTAGAAATATCAAATACATAGTCATTTGCAATTCTTGTTATTTGATGTCTGTTAGAAAGGTAATTAACAAACCACATACATGAATTTTCACTGAATCCTATGTACTTTAGTTTGGCTATTAACATATTATGATTTAAGGAGTCAAATGCTTTAGACAAATCAAGAAAAACTAAATTAGAAGCAAAACCATTATCCCAGTTATCAAGTATGTCATCCTTAAGTTTATAGCATATAACCAGAATTAAAATAATTTCCCTCCGATGTCAGTTAATTAAGATTAATAAAAAATAGAAATATGAGATGTTATGTATAAGTTATTTATAAAAGTTTTATTTAACTAAAGGTGGAAAACGTCATTTTATTCCGCTAAGAAATTTGGTCCTTTATTATGCATATAATCTTCTAGTGCTTCGGAATGATTATCAAAAGTAAATGATATTTCACCAATATTAGTAGATTAAAGTTAATAAAAAAAAAACGAAATACAAGATGTCTTTAAGCTTTAAGTGATTTATAAAAATTGTATTTAACTAAAGTTTGAAAATGTAATTTAATTTGGTAAAAGTATTTTATTATGCATATAATCTTGTAGTGATAAAAATTTTCAATTTTGTTAAACACAAATAGTTCTAAAATATTGCTAGGTGCGAACTTTTCTTACCCAATATCCCACAAGCTTAAACTGACCGGAAATTTTTCCGAGGTCGCAAATATTTTGAAAATTATCCCGAGCCGCAGGCGAAGTATAATTAAATACTAGGGATATTATAAGTGAAAACTATAATAGAGTGGTGGCAACTTTTTAGCCCGCGTATTCCGCATTATCTTCTTTCCTCATGCCTCTACCACAACTAAAACTATTGAACTATTGAACTATTTTATTGAATCTTATACCGTCCTCCACTTTTATCACTTTCTTTTCAATAATGCATATACTTAAATTTATTGCTTTGAATATTTTTCCCACCCAATTTTAAAAACATTTTAGATCGAAATCAAGTTGGTTCCCACATTATTTACAGAAACTTATTCGGTTTTTTAGAAATTTCCTTGTTCTCCATGGCTTCCCTTGGGTGGGGATAAACAACTTTTATTTTTTCAATTTAAACAATATGACATTAATTTGACGTAGGTACGTCATTTTCTTTTTATTCAATATAGTAAATATAGTATGATATTGCGGGATATAAATTTCTTGATACCTGTTTGGTAAAATCAGAAAAACCGTTGTGAAATGGTCACATAAACACTGCAACATTACCTGTGGCGTTGTCGAATAAAAACTACGGAATTTGGGACTAAAACCTAACCATAAAAAGATTATTCCAGACTATAAAGCATGGATTTATTATAATAAGGATTCGATGTCCATATACTGTGAGCGTATCGAACGTGAAGCCTTATCTTTTGTTGTTTGTTTTTGTTTTTGTTATTCTCTTGGTGGAGCAGTTTACGAACTACAAACATAGACAAGACTACGAATTACTACGTAATTGAATCAAGAATGGTAGTAGAAAGAGATAAAATAGCATTGGAGTGTTGGAGCTCAGAAGTGTTGCTGTCTGTTATGGTTGTTTAGGAACACGGCTGAACCTCGGTCTGAACACTCGGTTACACGTACGTCTTTGTCTAATGAACTAGAAAAGGAAAAGTGCGACGTATAGATTTATATAGATTTATAAATGACTCGGAGCGACTTTAAATAAACACCTTTAGAAATAACATAGGTAACCTATAAATAGTAAAACCTTTTTAACTTAAATGTATTATTATTTAGCAGAAAAATAAAATATTTTAGGGCTTTTATTACTTTTCGTAAATCTTGTGATGCTTCTAACGTATTTTTTGTACAAAAATACAAGGTAAAATAAGATGTGGCCAATGTTTACAAATTGTGTTTACAGTGTCATTTAGAATGGTTTGTTTTGGAATCAAAGAATGTGAAATCATCCCGTATCCAGTCCTAATAAATCCATGCTATAAAGCCAAATAATAATTATACTTCCCAGAACAAGTAAAATAAAGGAGAATGTTTTAACTCCTCAACAAATATTAAAACATATAAACAATGTACATACACAAAACGTCTGAAATTATCTCACAAAATAAACTTAACATTTCTGCGATATCAATATCGGCAGGAAATTTATCTGGACCAGAGTAACAAGATCAAGGACGAATCTTGGTAGTATAGTATTCGAGGAACGTCGGAAAATTAATATCTAGCCGGAGGGCAAATAATTGCGTAGTGCCCTTTGGCCCAAATTCAGGCAATGTTGGCGGATCCCTGAACTCTTCATATAAATATAACCATAGTAAAAAATGGAGAACAATACGTTATTATTCTAATGACACTATAACTATTGTCTTCCTTGGCAATCTTTATATAATAATATGCATTTAAAATAAACAGATTTTTACCCGACTTCAGAAGAGGAGCTTATCAATTCGACCCGTATGTATGTTTCTTTAAATTATTTTTTTTAATTACAGAAACAGGTTGTAAAATGACATTGAAGGACCTCACTAATCTTGGAAATCATAGCAAGACTGAGGCAAAGATTTTTGAAGAATGCATGCATATTTTAAGAAATTCATACCATTGCATTTGCATTGAGATTTTAGTTGATTAAAATGGGCTTTTCAAGGATTTATTTTTCCCAAGATGACGGAATCAAAAAATAAATGGAATGTTTTCCAAAGTTTATTTTTGTTGATGGTACTATCCTTTATACTATAAGGGATAGTCTGATGGTATCTATTGCCTGGTAAATCTAAGGTTTGCGACTTACATAATAACGGTAGAAGATGGAAGCGGCCTGTGAGATTGTAGCTATTTGCTTGTTGGCGAACGACGATGAAGATTATTATATTATTCGCAGAAAAATAATAAATTGTTATATTTTTGAAGCAAGATTTAAGTTTCGTTAAAGTTTACACTATGATAAATTATTGTTTTTTGATCCGCCGGCATCCATAATGGCTGCCGGCACCGGCAGCGGAGTCAATTCTGCCAGCACCCAGCTCGGCTGCCGGCACCGGCGCCGGCATCCATAATGGCTGCCGACGCCGGCAGCGGAGTCACTTCCTATTTCTTATCTATGCTTGCACATAATTCTTGAACGGATTCACCGATTTCGATGATTTTTTTGTTTGTTTTGCAGATGAGTTCTCCCAAATGGTCCAATTTTAAGGGTTTTGTGCTAAAGTGTTTTGAAAAATAAACAAAAATCCTAAAGATTCGCAATTTTTTCGTGTTTACTTCGGAATCGCGGCACCGATTTCAGTAATTTTTTCCCTGATATGTCAATCATGAAGGCCCGGTCGTGGTAGTTCTATTGGTAATTGACTTTAAACAATAATAAAGGAGGGGGGTGAAAGGGATTTAACCGGAGCGGCTGTGGATTTTTCCGAAACTGTTGAGTAATATATCATTTTTTGGGGTTATCAAGGTCAGAACATCTAATTTTGTTTAATAGGATATTTAAAAAATTAACGGTAGGGGGGATAAAAAGAAGCTGCTGGGAAATTTTTCAAAAATAATAACTAATGGGTCATTTTCGGTGTAATTGAGGCCAGAAAATCTAATTTTGTTTAACGAATAAAAAATTTTCGGGGAGGGGGGATATCAAGGAGCAGCAGAAAAATTCTCTAAAAATGTTAAGTAATTATGTAATTAACCGATTCTTTCCTTTTCGAGGATATTGAAGTCAAAAAATATAATTTTGTCTAACAAGTGTTAAAAAATGTTGAAGGAGTGGGGCGAAATAAAGATTTGTGAACTACAAGCCTTACTAACGTACCGTGGGCATCTGAAGAGAAGGTAAATGTAGTCTATTGACATGGGATTTAAAGGATTGGAGGTTGGGACGGGAAGGGTAAACATCTGAAGGCAATTTGTTCCATAATCTGAAGACCCTAGGTATGAATGAGCGGGAGAAGTGGTCTGCTCTAGACTTTTGTAGCCGGACAGTAAAGGGATGCATACGTTACGCGCCTCTTGTTGTTCTGTTAGGAACAGTCAAGGGGGGAATAATACCGTGTTACGGTCTTATTTTTCCCACCCTGTAATTTTGTAAAATATTAATTTAAAACTTACCAGCTGCGGTTTGCTATTGCTTAATTAATAATAAAAGTACCAATTTCCTATTTCGATCTTTATTTTCTGATATAAATCAATGGTCTTGTCTGTATACGGTGTCAATGGTAAAATTCAGTAACTGTAATACATCAAACAGAAACATCTAGTAGTCACATAAATCTCCCAAGTACTTACAGCCATCTTCGGTACACCTAAAAATAAGAAAATACAGCATTAGTTCATAGTCACCGATTGACTAAAAGTTGGTCCTAGAAGTTGAGGTTATAAAAATTGTAGATAGTCATTTCTCCAATTTATATAATAAATGGGGGTTGTTTTTGGACAGGTTGGTTATCTGAATTTGTTTGGGACCTGATATTTGTTTAATGAATATTTGCTTAATTAATTTCTTGTTTACCTTTTTTGCTTATCTCAACTGGACATTTGTCAAGTGTCATGTCAGTCGGTTGAGAACAAAAATCCCTAAGGTTTTTGACAAGGAAACTTGCCGCCTTTTTCGTAAACGTGTCATTTGGACAAAAACCTCCTGCCGTGGTGTATTGAGGCAAGTTCTGGCAATTTTGCCGATTTCTTTGTGGGGGTCCCTAACTTGAATTTGGTGGCAAAATCCTCTTTTTTTGCACCAGAGAATCTGTAGTGTTTCAGTTTTTTTTCTCGTTATATGGGAAAAAACCCCCCCACATTTCTGTTTGAAAAAGGCCACCTAACATCTCAGGTAAGTTTTCCTCACTATTTCTAAACATTAAAGCTGTCTATTCCTAACTTACGTTGATATAATGTATACATACCTTGATTGTGCAAATGTCATAGATCTGAAACCTGGTTTCCTTATAGGCCTTTTTATTTTACATCTTATCTCTCCTCCTATTGTGTCCTGGTTGTTGAAGAACCACTTCCTGGAGCACTTCATTTGGAAAGCTTCCATCCTGGTCCATGTCCTATCATCTTCGTCTTGGCAGGCTCCGAGAGGTCCCAGAATTGACATGCAGGGCTCCGACAGACACCACTCCTTGGAGTAAGGCAGCCACAGCGGACCTCAGACGATCCCCATAGGGCACAGGTTTGATAGACTTAAGTTATGTGTGTTAACTCAATAATCAAGACACAGTTTCACAGTCATTGAGCCATACATTACGAGTGCCCCCTTCACTTTTGCTTAGCCGATGCCACCCTTATAGGGTTTGCGCCTTGTTTTACCCTGCGACTCGGCTCTAACACTCGGTGTATACCTTCACTTTATTAATTTGGCATGGAAACAAAATATAATTCTAAAAACTTCACAGTTCACACCGATCTATTTATGATTATGCACGGCATACTAGTAAATTACTGTCTTTTCTTTTTGGCATTATTCTTGGCATGATTTTTAACACGTATACAAACTAATAATTAGCAAGTTAAACTGCTGTGACTCCAATTATTCAGTTTAATAGTGAATTCACACTTTGAAAACTTCTCTAATCTAACCTGCACTTTTTATACATCTTTCAGCTTTCAAAAGCAGCTGATTGTTATCAAATCGAGTAGAGATGTTCTAGGCGTTAGCCGCGGTTCCCCTTTCTCGCGTTAAGAATGAGCTAATTCATTTGAAAAGAATGTTTAATTAATTTTATTTAATATTAGTAAGTGGGAACGTCACCCCCTTTTTAAGTCATTGTTTATGCCCATCCTGGGCCGAGTTATTAAATACATTTTAATATTTTAATAAATGGGAAAATATTTATGAAATTCGGTTGTTTTCTTTAGGAGTCCCTAAGGGTTTTCCTGTTTTTGCGGTCATCTGCAGTCACTGCCTTTATCCATAAAGGGCATATTAAAACAGGTGGCGCTTTTATTTGGTAGTTTTACCCAGCCCACTCACCGGCAATGAGCTAGCCTTGAAAAAGTCAGTGACTACGTTTCTCCGGTAGAAAAGCATACGAATTGAGTTGCAGAAAATTTCCCTCGCGTCGTATTGACTGCGTTTTCCGGTCCTAACATCAGACCCCCTTTTTTTTTGAGAGGTAACAAATCTGGCCACCCTCACCACCTCATTATTCCCATAACAAAATGGCGCCTTTCAACGGGTTAATTGTTTTTGCTTACCATGTAAAACCCAAATCTAAGGTTTTACAGTAGTTATATAAGTATAATTGCTTTTTTCGGTGATGTTAATTGATAGTAATAAACAGCTGTTTTTGGGAAAAAAAATATTATAGCCTAATCGCTCTTGATTTGGATAGCTACACAATCGTATTTTGTATGCAGTTTCACTGATTATGAGTAGGTTTGTTCCGTGCCTTTTAATTCGATTGTTGTAATTTTTAATCCATAATGCCTATGTTTTTTTTGCTATAAAGTGTTTACCTTAGTTTGCTGTCGCTAGTATATGTACACTAACTTTTCCCGCATTTGTAAAGCATTTGGTAGGTTAGAATATTTTGTAAAATTTTTTTTTAGCAGGACATTGTTTTTGTAGTGCTTTATTTATTAACTTGATGAGTACCATTTGAACTGCTTTGTTTTATTATTTTTTTTCAACAGCCTAGTAAACATCTGAATAATTGTACGCTAAAACACCTGATGTATTTTTTGTGCTGTTGTAACTTTCAATGGTAGATTTTTTATGCTTTGCCTTATGGTAGTTTTTTATGTCATACTTCACGCTGTTTTTGAGTTTTCCTTTTTTGGTGGCCCTTTAATTTGAAGGTGTATGGATATATACATTATATATTAGGTATATATTATATATAGTGTAGATATTAATGCTATTAGATTTTTTTTTTAGTATCGCTATGCTAGTATACTTTGATAGTATTTGACTTTAACGTTTTTTTTGTAGCAGTAATTTGGTATAATACGCAAGTATATTTTTTTTTGAAGTACCTAGCATAACCACTAACTTAATGTTTAAGTTTATATTATTGGCATAATATAATATGCATTTTGTTTTTCACTGTTTGCTGCCTGGCGCACTAATAGCGTTTCGGTCTAATTTTTCTTCTTCTTTCTAGGGGTGTTAGTTTTTTTTTCTTTTTTTTTTGTTGGTTGGGGAAGGGTTTGGTATATCAAAGATATACCGCTGCAACTTTCAATTTTTTTTTATCTCTCCTTTCCTGTCAACATATTATATTGGGGAAGGGTTTGGTATATCAAGGATATACCGCTGCAGCTTTCAATTTTTTTTATCTATCCTTTCCTGTCAACATATAGCATCGCTACCTATTTTTTGTTAAACTAAACCTTTTGGGTAAAGTTTAGGATGGAAGTCAATCTGTTGGGTTCGGAGGAAATTCGGTATGAACTAGAAATCCGAGGTCTTCCTATAATGGGAACTTTTCCGCAAAAGCGCGCTACCCTAAGGGAGGCACTGCGTTTTGAGCGTGAAGGGCGTGGTGTTCCACCCCAAACAACATGTTTTGATACGACCAGCGAATTGTGCGTTTGCCAGGCCAAACTATATACTTTATCTCGCGATATTACGCATTTCGATACACAGAATCGCGAGAATGAATTTAAACGAATTCGTACACTTTTGACGCACGTTAAATTAAGAATAAGTCGCATACAAGCAGTTGAAACGTCAGAGCATCAACGGAAAAAGATGCTTTTGGATAAATGTGATCAACTCGTGACCCAACTTCAGTTGGTAAATGGGACCTCAGTTACTCCGCCGATAGTTAATCAGACCTCCGGATTGCAATCCCGTAATGCAAGTCTGCTAGATACAGACAACCCTAATCACGGCAATAATGTCTTAGCTCCCGAAATACTTCCACCTCCTGTGTCGGGGCATAGGGGGGATTCAGATGCCTTGTTGCTATTGGACGACGGTCCTGGAGATCACGAGAATCAGGTGATCGCCGATCCTAATTTAAATGTAGAAGATCAACAAATTTTCGATCCGATCGGAAATGCTCAAAACCTAGCTAACGTGAATCCTTTAATTTCTTCTGCTAATAATAATTCAGAACATTTTCCTAGTTTTGATAACGCTCCAGAACCCCCACCGAATCCCAATCGCAGACGTGTGATTCCCGTACCGTCTCATCTCACTTTTGAGAGCTCTGATCCTCAGTTTCTCACAAGGTCTGAATACCTTGAATCAACCAGACGTCCATTTCTTGTCGACCAGGTTAGACCTGTTCCTTCTATAGCCACATCCAGATTGAACTCGGCTTCCCAATCAATGGGTTCTCATGTCCGATTTTCTGACGATGTTCCCGATTCTTTGGCAGCTAATGCCAACTCGACTTATCGCGACCCGACACTGAGTTACCCAGATCCCTTTGTAGATATGGCAGAGCGTCTACAAAATTTTCAGTATTCCCCTCTGCGCGGTTCCTGTCGCGAACCGTCACTACGTCACAGTCCCGCACCCCACTATTATGATATTAGCCGCTGGAATCTTACATACGACGGACAGTCTAGTGTGAATGACTTTCTAGAGCGTGTAGAAGAGATTCGATTATCCCGTGGCGTTTCGAAAGAGCAGTTGCTGCGTTCGGCGCCAGAGCTTTTTGCGAGGGATGCTCTTTTGTGGTATCGTACTCGTCGTTTTACCAGTTGGGACGACCTGGTGTGTCAATTGAGAGAGTCCTTTCAACCATTCGATTACGAATTCGCATTGTGGGACGAAATCAGGCACAGAACCCAAGGTGTCCAAGAAAAAGTTATGAGCTTCGTGGTAGCTATGGAGAATCTATTTAGAAAGCTGCCCACTATGCCTTCGGAGTCTAACCGTCTCCAAATTATTCGTCGTAACTTGTTACCCTATATACAATCGCGTCTAGCAACGCTACCGATTTCCTCACTACAAGAACTTGTTGGGTATAGTCGTGCAATCGAGGGGACTGAAGCGAGAGTTCGTCGATTTGCTCCTCCTCCCACTAATTATCGTTGTCTTGTGGAACCTGGACTAGCATACCATAAGCCGTCTTATTCAGCCGCCATTGATGTTCCGCCCACTTTTTCGGATGACCCCCCACAGAATCAATTTGCTAATAGTCCTACCACTTCTCCTAACCTAGACGCAATCTCGTCCACTCTTTTGTGTTGGAATTGCCGAGAATCTGGTCACGGATTCAAGCAATGTAACAAACCTCGTGGTCGGTTCTGTTATCGCTGCGGTAAGCCTGACGTTACCGCAAGAACATGTAATAACTGCACAAAAAACGTGAATCCGGGAGGGCTGTCCTAACTTCGCAGTCTTCCCTTTATCCAAAGCAAGCAGAACTAAGCAAAAATAAAATAATTCTTGATTATATCTTATCGCATGCTAAGGGAGACAATCGTCCTTATTTGGAAGTGTCAATTTTTGGTAAGACCTTCCGGGGTTTGCTTGATAGCGGTTCATCACGAACTATCATCGGCAGAGCCGGATGGGAAATTATTCGGCCCCTCAGCGACTTAGATAAAAGCGTAAAGCTAAGTTGTACGGTGGCGAACGGACAAACTTGTCAATCTTTGGGTGCTGTTCAGCTGCCATTTCGACTGCGGGATCGCATTGTCCTTGTAGAAACCTTGGTTATACCCTCCATTCCTCATAGCCTCATCTTAGGAGTGGATTTCTGGTCAAAAATGAATCTTGTACCCGATCTCCATGCTGGCGAGTGGTCTTTTGGTACCGAAGTAGACCGCAATCCGCTGATTTCCGCCATTCATTCCTTCGATTCTCTTTCTCTTGACCAACGTAAGACATTGGAATCCCTTATCGAGGAAACTTTTTCCGCTATGGGAGACAAACTGGGATGCACGGGCCTGGTGGAACTCGTAATTAGGACGGATGCAGCCCCAATCAAGCAACGCTACTATCCTCTCTCACCTGCGTTGCAGAAGGAGGTGAACGCCGAGCTGGAGCAGATGCTTGCTGATGGAATAGTTGAGCCTTCCGAGTCGCCTTGGTCGTCGCCCATTGTGATGATCAAAAAGAAATCTGGTGGTTGGAGGTTTTGTGTTAATTACCGTGCTCTGAATCAGGTAAGCGTCCCCGATGCTTATCCCATCCCCTATATCAGCGCTACCCTTGATAAGCTTCGTGACGCTAAGTATCTAACTTCGCTTGACATTAAATCGGCCTTCTGGCAGATCCCGGTTGCCAAGGAATCACGTCCTTTAACGGCTTTTACAGTGCCAAATCGAGGCCTATTTCAATTTAAACGTATGCCTTTCGGGCTCACTAATGCCCCGGCCGTATGGCAAAGACTTATCGATCGTGTCGTCGGGGTAGATTTGGAGCAGTACGTGTTTGTGTACTTAGATGATGTAGTTGTTTGTACTCCTACTTTCGATGATCACGTACGCGTTTTAAAGGAGATTGTTAGGCGACTTTTAAAAGCGGGACTCACTTTAAACCGTGAAAAATGCCAGTTCTGTAAGTCGGAACTAAAATACCTCGGCTATGTTGTCAACGCATCTGGTCTATTAGTTGACCCAGAAAAAGTGGAGGCCATTCTGCGGATACCAACTCCCAAAAATGTGGCCGAAGTGAGAAGAATTGTCGGCATGGCTTCCTGGTATAGGCGTTTCGTGCCAAATTTTTCAACCGTGATAGCACCTCTCACCTCTCTTACCCGTAAGAATGTTAAGTTCGTGTGGAGTTCAACGTGCGAGGAAGCGTTCCAGGCTATTAAGCAAAATTTGGTAAAAGCTCCGGTGCTCTCATGCCCGAATTTTAGTTTACCCTTTTCAGTCCAGACCGACGCCAGTGATTATGGTTTGGGCGCTGTCTTATCCCAAGTGCAGGACGGCGATGAGCACGTCATTTGCTACCTCAGTCGTTCCTTGACCAAAGCGGAAAGGAAATACAGCACTACCGAAAAGGAGTGCTTAGCCGTCCTGTTCGCCGTAGAAAAACTGAGACCTTATTTGGAGGGTTCTAAATTCACGATTATTACTGACCACTATAGCCTTAAATGGCTTTATTCCATAAAAGACCCCGTTGGAAGGATTGCTAGATGGTCACTCCGGTTGCAACAGTATGACTTTGAGATCGTCCATCGGAAAGGTAAGGAGCACGTGCTTCCCGATGCTCTCTCGCGCTCTGTGCCCGCCATTGATTTGGTGCAAGACGAGTCAGATGACCCTGCTACTGATGATCCGCCTACCGAACCATCTGATGCTTGGTATTTGGGTATGTGTAGACGAGTCGCTAAATATCCTCAAAAATATCCACTTTGGTGGCTTGATTCCGGACTCCTCTACAAGCGCGCTAGGCTTCTCTACCCGGCATTGGAAACGGGCGAGGCTTGGTTAAAGGTAGTACCCCGTGAAGAGCGGTCCGCTATTATTAAGGCACATCACGATCCACCGACCTGTGGGCATTTTGGTGTCTTCAAGACATTTTCAAGGGTTGCTCAAAAGTACTATTGGCCAAACATGCGCCGTGACATTGCTCGGTATGTTCGTCACTGTAGAATCTGCCTGCAAACTAAACCTGAACAAAAGCCCCCTGCTGGTCAACTTTTAAGCGTTCAGCCAACAGTTTCTAAACCTTGGCAGATCGCCAGTATTGACCTGGTTGGACCCTTACCTAGATCCTCGTCTGGATATGCATATATCTTGTCCATTTGCGACATATTCAGCAAGTTCGTCCTCTTCTTCCCTTTGCGTTCGGCTACTGCCTCAGGCATCGTCAAGTGGTTGGAAGATCACTTTATTTTGATCCATGGTGCTCCGAAAAAGATCATTGCTGATAATGGGACTCAGTTTCGTAGTAAAATTTTTAAAGAGTGCATGGAGCGCTATGGGATAACCCTCAAATATATTGCTAATTATCATCCACAAGCAAACCCTGTAGAGCGGGTACATCGTGTCCTCAAAACCATGTTGTCCAGTTATATCGACAAAGACCACAAACAATGGGACAAAATACTTCCTAAAGTCGGAGCAGCTATGAGATCCGCAAAGCACGAAGCTACCGGTATGACCCCTAACTTCATAATGTTTGGTCGTCAAATACATTTTCATAACGACCAGCCGGTTCATCCTGATTCTGCATCAGCCGATGATACGCCTTTAGATCCCGTAGCTAAGTCGCTGGCGCTGGAGAAGGTATTCAGCGATGTTCAAAAGCGACTGCTTCAAGCGTGCGAAAAAAGTAAACGCGTATACGATTTGCGGCGACGCGACGAAAAATTTCAACTGCGGCAAAAAGTTTGGAAGCGAAATTACACGCTTTCGGATGCCTCTAAGCATTTTACTTCCAAGCTGGCGCCTAGGTTTGTCGGACCCTACACGATTGCAAAAGTTTTGTCACCCTGGTCGTATGAATTGGTCGACAACGACGGCCGAAACCTTGGGGTATGGCATGCCAAGGACCTCAAAGCCCATCCTCCAGATGACTCATCCTGAACATTGCCTTACTTGTAAATATCCCTTGTACATATACCCCCCAGAACAAATAATAATATTAAAAGTTAATTTGCAGTTATTGTTCATCTAGAGATATTTGATTGTTCTTGGCTGAACATATTGAAGATTATGTACTGATGCAGTAATCCTGCTTAACCTATGGTAATTTTTTTTTAGGTGCGGCATATAGTATTATGTTTTTGTAAATATACATTTAGTAGTTTTAAGGTCTGTATAGAAAAATTTTTCTCTGAGGAAAAAAATTTTTCTCCGAGGAAGGGGAGGCGTGTTACGGTCTTATTTTTCCCACCCTGTAATTTTGTAAAATATTAATTTAAAACTTACCAGCTGCGGTTTGCTATTGCTTAATTAATAATAAAAGTACCAATTTCCTATTTCGATCTTTATTTTCTGATATAAATCAATGGTAAAATTCAGTAACTGTAATACATCAAACAGAAACATCTAGTAGTCACATAAATCTCCCAAGTACTTACAGCCATCTTCGGTACACCTAAAAATAAGAAAATACAGCATTAGTTCATAGTCACCGATTGACTAAAAGTTGGTCCTAGAAGTTGAGGTTATAAAAATTGTAGATAGTCATTTCTCCAATTTATATAATAAATGGGGGTTGTTTTTGGACAGGTTGGTTATCTGAATTTGTTTGGGACCTGATATTTGTTTAATGAATATTTGCTTAATTAATTTCTTGTTTACCTTTTTTGCTTATCTCAACTGGACATTTGTCAAGTGTCATGTCAGTCGGTTGAGAACAAAAATCCCTAAGGTTTTTGACAAGGAAACTTGCCGCCTTTTTCGTAAGAAACGTGTCATTTGGACAAAAACCTCCTGCCGTGGTGTATTGAGGCAAGTTCTGGCAATTTTGCCGATTTCTTTGTGGGGGTCCCTAACTTGAATTTGGTGGCAAAATCCTCTTTTTTTGCACCAGAGAATCTGTAGTGTTTCAGTTTTTTTTCTCGTTATATGGGAAAAAACCCCCCCACATTTCTGTTTGAAAAAGGCCACCTAACATCTCAGGTAAGTTTTCCTCACTATTTCTAAACATTAAAGCTGTCTATTCCTAACTTACGTTGATATAATGTATACATACCTTGATTGTGCAAATGTCATAGATCTGAAACCTGGTTTCCTTATAGGCCTTTTTATTTTACATCTTATCTCTCCTCCTATTGTGTCCTGGTTGTTGAAGAACCACTTCCTGGAGCACTTCATTTGGAAAGCTTCCATCCTGGTCCATGTCCTATCATCTTCGTCTTGGCAGGCTCCGAGAGGTTCCCAGAATTGACATGCAGGGCTCCGACAGACACCACTCCTTGGAGTAAGGCAGCCACAGCGGACCTCAGACGATCCCCATAGGGCACAGGTTTGATAGACTTAAGTTATGTGTGTTAACTCAATAATCAAGACACAGTTTCACAGTCATTGAGCCATACATTACGAGTGCCCCCTTCACTTTTGCTTAGCCGATGCCACCCTTATAGGGTTTGCGCCTTGTTTTACCCTGCGACTCGGCTCTAACACTCGGTGTATACCTTCACTTTATTAATTTGGCATGGAAACAAAATATAATTCTAAAAACTTCACAGTTCACACCGATCTATTTATGATTATGCACGGCATACTAGTAAATTACTGTCTTTTCTTTTTGGCATTATTCTTGGCATGATTTTTAACACGTATACAAACTAATAATTAGCAAGTTAAACTGCTGTGACTCCAATTATTCAGTTTAATAGTGAATTCACACTTTGAAAACTTCTCTAATCTAACCTGCACTTTTTATACATCTTTCAGCTTTCAAAAGCAGCTGATTGTTATCAAATCGAGTAGAGATGTTCTAGGCGTTAGCCGCGGTTCCCCTTTCTCGCGTTAAGAATGAGCTAATTCATTTGAAAAGAATGTTTAATTAATTTTATTTAATATTAGTAAGTGGGAACGTCACCCCCTTTTTAAGTCATTGTTTATGCCCATCCTGGGCCGAGTTATTAAATACATTTTAATATTTTAATAAATGGGAAAATATTTATGAAATTCGGTTGTTTTCTTTAGGAGTCCCTAAGGGTTTTCCTGTTTTTGCGGTCATCTGCAGTCACTGCCTTTATCCATAAAGGGCATATTAAAACAGGTGGCGCTTTTATTTGGTAGTTTTACCCAGCCCACTCACCGGCAATGAGCTAGCCTTGAAAAAGTCAGTGATTACGTTTCTCCGGTAGAAAAGCATACGAATTGAGTTGCAGAAAATTTCCCCCGCCTCGTATTGACTGCGTTTTCCGGTCCTAACATCAGACCCCCTTTTTTTTTTGAGAGGTAACAAATCTGGCCACCCTCACCACCTCATTATTCCCATAACAACCGGCTAGTTCTTCAGAGCAAAATCCGTGGAAGTACCGGTAGAAAAGGGATAAATCCCCAACGGCGCGGCGATGAGCGAGAGAAGGGTGTTTTCTTGTGAGGACTGGGTCACTGATGAGTCGAATGGCTCCCTTTTGAATAGAATCAAGGACGTTAAGTGTCGAAGGTGATGCCGCACCCCTCTAGGTTAGGTCTTTCTGGCTCAAAAGAAAAAACCAAGCTTTTTAGCTGCCGATGTGGCTACTGAAGTAATGTGTTTGTGCCAGTTCAGATCATGCTCGAAAGCGACGCCCACAAGATCGAACGTTTTATTGTTCTGTAGGGCTTGGCCATTCATGTGAATGGGGTAAGCGCTGTCAGATTTTTTGCGTGACAGGGAGCAAAACTGGGTTTTGGAGGAGTTGAACTGAACAATGTTCTTGGCACCCCAGTTCAAGAATAATTGAAGATCTTGGGAAAGGGATAGGCGCATAGATCTGCGTCTATTATCCAACTCTTGATTTGAGACTTGTCTGTAAAAATTAATGTTGGAGTGAAGAGTACTATCGTCAGCATAACTGTGGATGGGTTTGGTAGTTGAAGAGGGCAGTTGATTCGAAGGTTGTCTGGAAACATGAATATTGGAGTGAAGAGTACTATCGTCAGCATAACTGTGGATGGGATTGGTAGTTGAAGAGAGCAGGTCATTAATGTGAAGAAGAAATAGGGTTGGTGCCAGGACTGAACCTTGGGGGACTCCAGCATTAATAGGATGGAAGTTAGATGAGTGACCGTCAACCACGACAGATATGCGCCGCTTAGAGAGGAAGTTATCGATCCAGGTACATAGTTTGGTAGGAAGACCGTAAGAAGGTAGTTTGTTGAGGAGTGCAGCATGCCATACTTGGTCAAAGGCCTTGGAAATATCAAGAGCAACAATCTGAGATTCGCCATGAAATTCGAGAGACTTGGTCCAGTTATGTGTGACAAAGCTAAGGAGATCAGCTGTGGATCTTCTTTGGTGATGAAATCCGTACTATTTTAGAATTTGCAGGCCGCACACGAGCAGTCTTCCAGCTATCTGGGAAGATACCCTTGTCATAAAAGGTCTGGAAAAGACGAGTTAAGATGGGTGCAAGTTCTGGAGCTCATTTTTTTTAGAACAATTGCCGGTATGCCATCCAGACCGGAGGACTTTTAGGTGTCAAGAGATAGAATAATTTTTTGAAGTTGTTTGACCTAAGTATTATGTCGGGCATTTTGTGGGGTACAGACTGCGGTTGGAATAGCGAAATTGGGGGAAGAGATTAGGGTAAAACTGGTAGCGAATTGTTTGGCAAATATGCCAAACCGGCGTTTAAATTTTTGTAACCACCCATCACTTGCAGAAAATCAATCTGTTTCCTTTAGAATTTCGTTTGAATAGTTGGTTTTAAGCTTTACGAGTTCACTAGTCACTGGAAAATTCAATGACCTTTGTTTACAAAACAATTCATACAATTTTTTCTCCATTATGGGATTTTCTCCTGACTTCAACGTCTCTCTTTTAATAATACCACTGCATTTTGTTGTTAAGCTTAGGATGTTCACTTCATTGCTTTTAATTGCACGAACAGTAGTTTAGCTATAGGTACCATACTTTTTTGCAAAATATGTACCACTGACTACCACTCACTCCATTTTCCAAATTATTTATGATATAATTTTTTTGTGATAATGTTAACACTTTTCGGTTCATATTTTTCTTTTACAAACACAATACATACAAAGAAAAACTGCTATGCTATTTTCAATAATAGTACTATTTTCGACCACTGTACACATTAGTTATTTTAATGTTAATATTGTCTCAACAAAACATCATTGAAATAATAAAAAAATATATTGCTTTAAATATAGACTTATTATTTTGGACTTCAAAACTATACCTACTTCTTTGAAAACTATATTACCATTATTTCACTGACCAAAATACTATTGGAATCCAATAAATTTCTGATATTCCGTTTTCGAGCCAAAATATTAAACTATTTGACTGGAATGTTTAAATATAATTGGGCGAAAAATAGCTATTTGTAGGCGGTGTGATTCAAATTACAACATATTTTATTAAACGAACAAGAACTACGGTTTAAATAAAAAATATAAAAATTAAGTCAATAATCCTTATATCAGTTCAATTAAAATAAACACTCCTTTAAAACATATATAAGGTATTGGAGAAATAATAAAAAATATTAATTCAACGGGTCCTATCACTGGCTGAAATATTATTTCTATTGCTCGCGGACACCCTTGGAGAGGTTAGAATTTTTCTTTGTTCGTTGAATAGTCGTACGCCAAAAATAATAGGTCTTTTACAAGACTGGAGACTGTTTAATAATACTAAATAAAAATTATTTTGAAATAACAACGGGTGTTTCATTTGTTTGAAATATAAGTATAATTGATGTAATAGAAATTCTTCATTATATTAAATTGTTGTTCTTCAAAACATGAGTATGATTGAATTTAAACAAAATAGTTTTCTTTCTATTGGAAGTTATATTAAATTAATTACTGTTGTAATTGAAACAATAATAGCTATTTTGCATCAAATGAGGTGCATATTCTTACAAATAAACTTCTACTGAAACCAATGATAGTTGGCATTGAATTTAGAACAGGGTATTACTGGCATGAAATAATTGTTATATTTGAACGATCCATTAAAAACCAATGAAACCTTATATTTCAAGCAATCTTATAACCTATTGGTAAACAATGATAAACTAATCATTGAAATAAACCGAATTTGTATTGTGCAATACGGAATAGAGTGTGTCATTGATTGAGTGAATGGATATCCAATTCAATATATGATAGTGTTTTTTTTCTGTATATGTATTTCATAACAAATGAACAGTACAAACACTAAAGCTAACAAGCAAATAACAAGAATACTTAAGGGGAATTCCTAGTTGCCGGTGTTCACTCTATAGAATACCGCCACTGTTCACTCTATAGGACCTCTAATGTTAAATTTCCACTGTTCACTGTAGTGGATGGTTCATATAAAGAGGTGTTCACATAACCGAGCATCTACTGTATATCGAAATAAACATACTTTTATAGATATCGCATGTTATGTGGATAATGGTAAATTAATATCCTTTAAACGTTATAGGTACTACTTTAAATATGATTGAACATTTTGATTCCCTGCGTCTCTTTTCCCAAAACATATCGTTTTTTTTTCTACTTTCATGCGAGAAACCCCTTTTGCAGTATTGGACATATATTCAATCAAAATCTATTTCGGAATATTTTATTTTATTTCTAAAGTGTTTTTAAAATGTAGAATTTTCGAAATATTATGTAGATGAAGTAGGGACAACGTGAGTACGCTATATATCTAACATTTTATATGCAAAACAGTAACGTCGCGTCGTCCCAAAATAATATCTCTCATGAATTAGTTCGCATACCCTTATGATAAGAGAATACGTTTTACTAAATATATGCAAATAAAATAAAATGAAATTCATCGAAATATATTGTTGGCTGCCGTAGGCTTAGAAAATATCTGATGGTGTTATAATCTATAATATTTATAAGGTAAAGAGTTATTTTTAACGCCTAAAACATTAAGAAAAATATGCCATGAGAGGCAAGTCAATTATAAAGCTTCGTCAGTTTGCTTTATTTATTGGTTTTGACATTTATGCTGACGTTTCGTTTTAACAAAAATGATTCCAAGGGATCGGTTCCTTTTTTCCGATTACGGTTCCGAATCATTTCGTATTTACTTAAATTACATTTAACGTGATTTCGTGTTTAAATTAAACAATCTCACCATATTTGCCAAAGTACGCTAAATTGTTAAACAAACTAAGTCACTAGCCTCTAGAGATTCAAACAAAAAAAACTTGCGAGCTTAGTTTTAAACAAGGCAATGCGGAATAAAATTATTGGTAAAAATTACCATTATCTTTATCAATTTCTGGTTGACTGCGTTTTTGTTAAAACCAACCCATTTCAAGGGGTACTACTCGCTAGTATTTAAAAACAATTTGAAGACTACAGAGCTCCTATTCTCACAACCTGGGAACGCATTCGCCGGTGATGTTTCTAGTGACCAGCCAATCGTAGTTACCATACCTTGGCAATATCACCGAGGGAATGTTCTCTTACACTTGAGAATGGGACTGCATGGGAAAATACGATAACTCACCACATTTTTCGCTTTTTATTTAACCGACTTCACAAGAGCCTCTTAATTTGTCCCGTAAATATTTTTTTATGAATGATCGTGCGTAATTGACAAGGGTATCTTCCCAGATAGCTGGAAGACTGCTCGTGTGCAGCCTGTCCCGAAGAAAGGTTCCAAGTCCCTTCCATCCAATTCTAGACCTATCTCTCTTCTCTCCGTTGTCAGCAAAGTTATGGAGAAAGTGATCAACTTGCAAATTCTGAAATATTTAGAAAAACACAAAATCATTCATGACAGACAGTACGGATTTCGTCACCAAAGATCCACAGCTGATCTCCTTAGCTTTGTCACACATAACTGGAATAAGTCTCTCGAATTTTATGGCGAATCTCAGATTGTTGCTCTCGATATTTCCAAGGCCTTTGACCAAGTATGGCTTGCCGCACTCCTCAACAAACTACCTTCTTACGGTCTTCCTACCAAACTATGTACCTGGATCGGTAGCTTCCTCTCTAATCGGCGCATATCTGTTGTGGTTGACGGCCACCCATCTAACTTCCATCCTATCAATGCTGGCGTCCCCCAAGGTTCAGTCCTGGCACCAACCCTATTTCTTCTTCACATTAATGACCTGCTTTCTTCAACTACCAATCCCATCCATAGTTATGCTGACGACAGTACTCTTCACTCCAATATTCATTTTTCCAGACAAGTTTCGAATCAAGAGTTGAATAATAGACGCAGATCTATGTACCTATCCCTTTCCCAAGATCTCCAATTAATCTTGGAGTGGGGTGCCAAGAACCTTGTTCAGTTCAACGCCTCCAAAACCCAGTCTTTCTCCCTGTCACGCAAAAAATCTGGCAACGCTTACCCCATCCACACGAATGGCCAGGCCCTACAAAACAATGAAACATTCGATTTTGTTGGCGTCGCTTTTGAACATGATCTCATCAGCTGGCACAAACACATTACTTCAGTAGCCACATCGGCAGCTAAAAAGCTTGGTTTTCTCTTTCGAGCCAGAAAATACTTCTCACATTCCAACTTATACACTCTCTATGTTTCCCAAATAAGACCTAACCTAGAGTACTGCTCCTTCATCTGGGTAGCGGCATCACCTTCGACACTTAACATCCTTGATTCTATCCCAAATTGAGCCATTCGACTTATCAGTGACCCAGCCCTCACGAGAAACTCCCTTCTCTCGCTCATCGCCGCGCTGTTGGGGATTTATCACATTTCTTCCGCTACTTCCACGGATTTTGCTCTGGACAGCTAGCCGGTATTATTCTTCCCTTGGCTGTTTCTAACAGAACAACAAGAGACGCGTTACATATGCATCCCTTTACTGTCCAGCTGCAAAAGCCTAGAACAGACCACTTCTCTCGCTCATTCATACCTAGGGTCTCCAGATTATGGAACAGATTGTCTGCAGATGTTTTCCCTTCTCGTCCCAACCTCCAATCCTTCAAATCCCGTGTCAATAAACCCCATTTCCCTTCTCTTCAGATGCCCACGGTGCGTTAGTACTTAGGCTTGAAGTCTACGTGGGATGTCTTAGATAAAAAAAAGTTCTTGAGTGGTTTCACCGATTTCGATAATTTATTTTCGTTCTGTAGACGAGTCCTCTTAAATGGTTCAGTTGAAAGAGTTTTTTAGCTGAAGTGAGTGGAAGCTTTAAAAAATTGTATTAAAGTAAAAAAAGTCATAAAGATAGACAATTTTTTAAATTTTACTTCGTAATGACAACATAGGTATATCAATGTTTTCTTTCTTGGGTGCATTTACAATGATGGCTCGGTGGTCCAGTTGGTATTTGATTAAAAAAGTAATAAAGAAGAAACAAAATTTATATTATTAATTTTAAAAACTTACGATATTTCAATGTGATTCTAATAAAACTGTCTCGAAAGGGTTAAAATGTTTTTTTTATTTAAGTTGCCTTATTAAGCTTAAACTTTGTTTACTTACATTTCGTTATCATAGAAAGTTAGACAACTATGCTTTATATAAAAACTTCACAAAATGTTTGTGCTCGTCAATTTTTGTTTCTGGGGAACACATTTTCTAAATATTTTCATCGTTGTAAGCGGAGTGACTGCTGAAACTGTCGTACAGGTAATGCGTGATAAGTTTGAGCATTTTTAAAGCATGAGTATACCGCACATAGCTCCCTCTATCCGTTACTACACAGTTGAGTCTGTAATATTTTTTCTTGTCCTCAAAAACCTCTCTATAGCAATTTTTACGGCAATATGTCAAGAATTTATTAAAAAATTGAAGAAAATCGAAACCTAAATTCTCACTTCGACACCCTGACCTCTGATAATAGCAACTTTCGGTCTTAACAAGTTGGGGTAAATCGCAATATTTCGATGCCACGAATCTGCTGTTGCTACATGTCTTATTACTTTTGGATCACCCTGTATATAGGTGAGGAATTCCCCATCAGCGGTGACAGATTTTTTTGAATCACCCTGTAGAAATCAATAGCATTATTATAAATTGGTAGGGTTTACTCAGGTTTATTAGTGTATTTATGTTGGAAGTAATATGAGAACCCAAATAAATTAGATTTAAAAAATTGTACTTACGGATCGCCACGAATTCAATGATTTTTTTTTTGGCTTGGGCAACCTGCCATTCTCTCAGCCCCTAAAAACTGGAGAGTTTTTCTACATCAAAAATATGTATGTATGTGCGCTTCTAAACAATTTCTACTTTCACGTTTTTCAAAATAACTACCCCTTCGTATTCAGTATTAATATATTTTTTGGGAGCAAAGCAAATAAAATATCCAACTAGAAGATATAAATTCTTGAACCAGTTTTATCATAATACCCTAGGAAATGCTAATTGATGATGGATATTTAACTCAATATTGACGGATCAACTACATCGACTCTCCATTAAAACCGACCTTTAAAGGAATTTGGGCGAGCTTAGGCAGCAAGCTGTATTTTATGTTTCCGTTTTGTTGTTTTAGGTTAAATAAAATAACGATATTAACTCCTTTACATTATATAAAACACTTTTATAAGAAATAGTATGCTTTTAGATTATGTTAGTTAGTGTAGGAAAAGAAGAAAAAAACTAGAGAATTGTAAAAAACCGTTTAAACATGTATTGCATGTTGTGTAATGCGTAGTGTGCGATTTAGTTGATATAATTACATTAACATGCATAAAAGAGTGCTGTATAAAAAAGAGTTAACCTTTGTTCATGAGCTTCTGTGTGTTTTGTAAACATGAGATAACTCCTAATCTTAAGTAAGTCCATAGTGTTAACCCCCCAGTGTGGACGATTCAGCGTTCTTAACTGTTTTTGTTATTGCCAAATCAAGAAGGTACAATATTAAATTAAAAGATACAAATTCTTAAACCAGTTACACCATAATAGAGTTTTCAGCTTACAAAGTTTGGGGTTGTGCAACTGTATGCTCGTAGGTTCTGTTAATAGCATCAGAGAAAGAAGTGGATTTTACAGTATACAAGCTTAGCTTTAAGAACAAATTAGGAATCAAGAAATAGACACCGCTAAGAATAGTTCAAAAGGTTCTACCGCCTATACTTTACTATAATAATAATTTTAATAGTGCTGGATTTGCTAGTCAGTCATCCGAGAAGATGTGCAAATATTATTTAGTGACCATATAGGATACAAATATTTAAAAATGATGTGACAAAGATTTGTAATTATATTTTGATTCTTTAAAGTCAAAGCTATAATTTCACCATTGTATAGTGAAAATATTTACTTAACTATTATGACTTTAATTCGCAGAACTTGACAAAGTAAAAAATGACAAATTAGACCACACTGCAGAAACGATGAAGGTCACTTTACATTTATTCGCCAGAAAATGCATTCAACGATTTACAAGGAAATAATATTGATGGGTATCACTTTTAGCAAATCAAATCTTATGACTTTTAGCAATATTGCAGTATAAAATGTAGTATATGCCAGTATATTCTAATACCTTTGGTTTATTGTTTTGTATTTGTAACTAATATTACGAAAAAAGTGACCTTCATCGTTTTTGCAGTGTGGTCTTCTAACAAATAACAATGCTGCATGCATCATATACAGTAAGAATAAGAAAACATTTATATTACATTCTCCCCCAGTTTATTGTCCCATATACCAGATATTTGGGTTTATTTCGAGGTCATGTGGATCTTCGTAGTTAAAGCATCTCGGTACTACACTGCTCGGTATTTTCAGGCGTAGTGGGGTTTGATATACGTTGCAGATTATTTTTAAAGTATCTGCGCTGGGATTCCCTTTCACTCGATACGACAGCTATCGTAACGCTTTCGATATTCGATAGTCAAAGCGATATCGACCAATTCGGTATTATCATTCGATGTCGTTTATGCTATCGCTTGTTTCGTTGTCGGAAATCGTAGTATTCGTAGCACGCATGCGTAATGAATTATAACCTAAGATTATTTTGTGGGAAAATTTTTTAAAAATCAGTTGAAACAACGATCATTTCTGAACAGTGTGTTTATTGTTTTGTTATCAAAAATCAACCTTTTAAACTACAACATAAGTATCCAATTTTAACTATAAAAGTCTAAAGCCTTTTTTAAATACATAATTTTTATATATTGGTACTACATGTTTCATATATGTGAAATGTTAGAAACGACAGAGTAGTTAATAATTTTATTATAGTCGTTAATTTAAACAAAAAAAACTTGCAAACCCTACAAAAACAAATAATTCCAACCTAAAAATTACTGTCTTCTCGAAATCGCCCGAAAAGGGATCTCTATAGATAGAGGTATCGAAAGAATCGATATCGTTTTAGACGATCCGTGATCGAAAATGAACGGATTCGGTTTTTTGCGCCAAATAGAATATTTCGATATCGAATAGCATTCTGGAATCCCAGCACTGATTTTATCATTTTCTCAGCTATTATACCAGGACCCATCGGTATTACGCCCCTTCACGTAAATAAACACCCAAAACATCCTTCCAAATTGTTTTGAATATTCCCAACAATCGACAAACGAAATACTGATCGTCGGCACGAAGTTGCCAAAAAGATTTCTTAATAATTATTTGAACGGTCCAAAACGCGGCCAGCCGACCCTCGACGTGCTTTGGAAATATAATAAATCCATGTTTGGAATGCATTCATCTGTTTAGTGGAAAATCCATGAGTGGCGTGCGCGGATTTTGGTCGATTGTCTGTATTCATAGTATAAATTATTAATTCAGTATAAAACATTTTTAAATATCTATCATGCCGCCCACGCTTCAGAAAGACTGACTGCTTGCTGGAGATTTACTTTTTATGGTGATTCAATTCAGAATAGATAAAGTATACTTATAATTTCGGAAAAGTTAATACTCCTAAATTCATGCTTAGTATAGGCCGGATACTTGGTATTTTGTGAGGAAAAAAATAATGGAAAAAATTTCATGTCAAGAAATAGCTACGTTACCATTAAGAAAGTGTATTTTCACAAAATGCAGAACCTTTCCTCTAGCGCTAATATTCTTAATGAGTTTATAATATTAGCGATTACTCACTCTCTTAACCGGTCTTAACCCCTAACTCGCATAAAAAATTGAACGCGAAAATATTTTCATTTACTTCAGCCAGTCAATCTAGCAATTAATGCGAATTACACCGTATTCTGCATAACATATATATATATATATATATATATATATATATATATATATATATATATATATATATATATATATATATATATATATATATATATATATAAGTCTGCATATTATATTACTAAGTACCATCTAAATACTGGTACTGGCGAACGGAAAAAAGGTACAAGGATTGGACGGCGAAGCGAATAATTTTACATTCACGGCATTTATCTTTTTAATATATTGCTTTTGTATAACCCTAACCGAGTACAGGTAAATAAATTGACAAAAAGGTCTTATATTTTCCCTCTCAAGCGCCCTTCCTTTCCAAAGGCATAAAATGACCACCTTTCTTTCCTTGTCTATTAACTTTACTTAAAAAATAGTTAATTAGATTCTCTACAAAAAACGGATAAAAGCATACGCTTCTCCAGATTAGAATTTTTTGAAATATTGATTATTCAAATTTAAGCAAGGTTGAGTTGAGTACCTACTCTAGCGATATAGTATTTCAAATCTAATAAAAAAAAAACAATATTTTGAAGTACGCAATATATTGCGGACAATGATTTATAGTACAAAAATGAATTTCGCGCACCGAGAGTTTCTCTTAATAACTTAACTTTTAAAATTACTCTTGTCATTTTTGGCAAACAATAACGCAAGTAATTATTTCCTAGAACTTTTAAAAGTAATTAAATTGTGAAATTTATATCAAAAAGGGGTATTTGTATTGTTATTTAAGTGTGCCAAATTTTAAATCTTTATTTTTGTCAGTTCAAAAAATAAAAGGTGGGGACATCTTTGAGCTTTAAATTAATTCTAAAACTAATATGCTGAATTCACGATAGGTGATGTATATCATGGTGTGTCTGTGTATTACTAGTATTTAAAAAATAGAGTTTCACACTATATCCACTTGAATGTTTAACGCTGAGATTTAAAAATAATTAACACATGACCGGTCATCCCCTGTGCCCTCTCGTAAGGCAAAATGGCGAATGTACGAATAGCAAAACAGTGAACAGTCCACTTATGAGTATTTTTCGTTCCAAACAGTGAAACATTTTTAATAAAAGCAATACTTTCGAACCTAATACAAAACGTGAAATATTTGTATACTTTAAATTTACAATATGATATAAAAAGTGTATTATGAAAATAGTTTACAGAGTTCGTTAATCACGAAAGTAGTTTTTATAATAAAATGTGTTTCCATTTTGTACATTTACTGTAGATCATACTTAGTAGCCTTTTACTTCATCGCTTCCTTACATTTATGTTTCCGTATTGCAAGTTGTAAGGACAGGCAATTAAAATCTAACGTTTGATGACTTCAGATTTTTAATTGCAAAAACTATTTTTTAATTTATACAGTGAGTGAGAAAAAACAAGTACCCCTTGGGGACAACTTTTATTTGTGAATTAAATTTTTTAATGCATTCTGAGAGAGCTAAACATTTATGAGGCATAATCAAAAATTAAAAGTACATCAATGTGTAATATTGTCCTTAAGGCGGTGAGGGCCACAATAAAGATATAAGAAGAAAAAAACATTTTAAACGCTTCAAGAAATGTGGAACCAACTTTGAGTACCTACCCCAAAATAAATGGATTAAGGTAGGGCGACGGACTAACTTGTCTTGATATAGTTTATTTCTTTGAAAATGCGTAGGTTAGAATTTCTTAAATCTGGCAACTTTTAATTTATTTTATTCAAATCTGGCATCAGGGCTCTTTTAAGTAAAATATGTAGTTATTTATTCTCTATATTAGATGTAGAAAATGTTGACGATATTATAAGGACATTTTTGTTTTTGTCGATATAGTGTACCATTTAAAAAAATACTTTTTTTCAGGATCTTATTAAATAACAAATTGCTTTAGAACTAAAACAGTGACAATTATTGTACTTCTACTTCATTGTCTCACTTTCAGAGTATTATATAGAATAGCATAGATTTTTAAAATAATATTGCATATAGGTTAATAAACTGACTAAATATACGTATTACTACTATATAGCGAACGACGCAAAACTGTTGAAGCAAAGACGTAGCCTTTGGAAACAATTGCTAACCAGTCACGTTATGTACTGAAAATACCCTGGGGGGGGGGGGGGGGGGGGGTGTGCAGCGGACGACGAAAAAATGATGAATGAAAGACGTAGCCTTCGGAAACAATACAAATACTGAACATCCCTCCTAAACAACCACGCGATTTGCCCAGCTAATCAAGCTGAGCTTAAATAATGTGTTTTTTTTAGATTTCCAAACGATACCTCGCTTTATTTATATAATGTTCTTACCCGTTTTGCCCCAAAATCTCAAATTAAAAATTAAAAATGATGTATTCACTCGTCAGTTTACATTCTTGTGAAGACTAACCGCCGCTGAAACTACAAGTAGTTTTTTCACTTCTTGCTGCTTAAAACTGGCATTATCAGTACATTAGCTATGTCATTGTCGTAAATAGGATAATAATTAAGTTTTAGTTCACTTTTCACAAATAAAAACACATTAATCTTTACTTTTGAAAGGTAAAAAGACGAAAAGGAAACCGACGAGCTCACATTTTAAACTGCTGTCAGAACTGACAGTGACAGTTCCGTCAAAACTTTAAAAGTGCTGATACATCACGTGGTACAAAACCAAAGAAAAACAGATTTTATCTTTGCTTCAGATTTTAGCAACGGATAGATTGGATGCTAACAATATAGTAGTAATACGTATATGGACTAAAAGGTGTTTTAGAAAAAAACAAATTTCGATGTTACATAAATTGAGTATCTATAACTTTAGATACCGATTATCTAGTGCTTGTAGAAAAAGCTTTTAATTTGCCACTTTTACGAAAGAATAAAGTCAAAATTTGTCAAACCCTAACTGCAAAGTTTAAAATTTTAACTCATATAGATTGCTGGAGATTTATAAAATTTCTAAACGAAAAACGCACGAACCAAAAAGTTTGCTCAATGTCAAATTTAATGTGGAATTTGTTCCACGCTCTAAATAAAAATATGCTATTTTATTTATAATTCTTTTTAATTACTTAATTTTCAATTGCCTGTTGCTTACTCTGCTCTCACATTCACCTGTCTTCCGTATTTAGAAAGGAAGCCATTTGTGGAGATCTGTTATTCCACCCTCCATTAACTTACCCTCTAGTCAATGTTATTAGCAGGTTACCCTACTCCAAATTTTAGCGCCGACGGCAATTTTGAGGTCACCCTCGCGACCAAGGCCACTATATACTACCAGGGATTAGTAGAATGGAAGCCACCAGCCATCTATAAATCCTCTTGCGAAATAGATGTAGAATATTTTCCGTTTGATGAACAGACATGCGTGCTCAAGTTTGGAAGTTGGACTTACGATGGGTTTAAGGTAAGATGGTATAGGGCGACATATAATTGTCCATGCTTGGAACATTTAAAATTCAATTTGAGTTTTAAAACTTTATAGATTTAGGATTTATCTTTTAATGTAACTAGTAATAAGTTTTTAGGCAAATTAAAACAATTGTAATGATGTCTCTATGATGTAATAATAAATAAATCTCCCTAATTTAGTAAATCGGTTTAAAGCTTAGACGGGTCATAATAAACAGCTTCCGTTTTAAAGCAGCAAACTCTGGATTAGACCACCTTCCGGTTGATTTACTGACACATTCCAATACGCATTTTGGAATAAATAGAACAAATGTTGTTTACTCGTATATACAACATGCAGGATTTTTCCTTTACATCACAATAACACACAATTAAAAAAACAACAAATAAATATTCGGAAAATCGATCCCAAGCTGTTTCTATTGAAATGGCATGGAAGAGCTTGCAATATAACATTAAAATATCTGCCAAGAGTCTTATTTTCTTTATTCAAACAATCTATAGTATGTGGCAGTTTTAACATCGTTCATTTAAGTTTAGGAATTGAAAAGATTAAAAATATAATATTAATTGAAATTTAAGAACTATTAGGAATAGTTTAGCTCAGCGATACAAAAACACGCTTAATTAAATTTTCTAAATAAGTAGCTACAATTTTTAAACACTAAACGCAAAAATTGTTCCTATACGTTAAAATGTTCTTTGGTTTTGCGAAAGTACGCTTGGGTCTGATTTTGCAATTTCAATGAGCTGTTCGCCGAGGTAATAAAATAATGCCAGTCGCAATACTGGTCAAAATGTACAGGTGTATCCACTCTAGAATAGGTAATCAACCTTAAAAACTAAAAACCATGTCTCGAAATCGATTTTAGCAAATATTAATATTTTCTGATCGATAGACCGAGCGTTATGTAATATTAACTTTTAAGAAAATTGTCAAACTGCTGCAAAAAACATCATCTTTATTTTATAGGTTATATTTGGCTATTACCGCAAGCATATATGAAAAAGAATAATACTAGCCTATCAATGTACAGCACTAAATCTGTTGTTTAACTCTGTGTCAGCACAAATATATTTTATTAAGAAATTATTAAAAATTGATAAAATGTTGAAGATATGGTTTATTCAGGAAAATTCTTACGTCGTTATGCAACTTTTATTTGTAATTTAAAGTATTTCATTTCTGCTCTAAAAGCATAGAGGATATCTTTTATTGGCACCTAGTGTAGTGGTGTCGCGCACGCAAAAGAACCACGAACGAGGGAGTCGAAAAATAGCTCATCGACGAGAGATGTGTTGATTGTGTTCAGTTACGAGCAATATTTCCTATTTTGGCAATATTTGTGTTATGAACTTCATCTACTGAGAAATACAGCTCCTCCACTTAAAGTTACTTCCCAAACTACTAAAATTTCGGTGACTTTCGTTTCTAAAACTGATTAGGTACTGTAAAATACGGGAACCAGTCGACTTGAGTATTACGAGTATATTCAGCATCGTCTTTTTACTTTCCAAAGCCGAACAGCTTACATCCACGCTCTAATTGTTAAGGAAAGTTATGAGGTACCTGAGACTAATAAGGCCCATCTAAGAAAAAATTTCAAAAATGTATACCATAATGAACCACGAGAACCTAACTTTTTATTAAACAATAAATGGTACATAGTAGTCTACTAAAACTACACGTTTTTTTTAAATATCACCTGTCTGATACACGTCATCTGTCACCTGTCACACGTCATCTGTCAACTGTCATACGTCATCTGTCACCTGTCATACATCATCTGTCACCTATCATACGTCATCTATCATATGTCAACTGTCAAACGCCACACTCTTGGGCGTTAATTACTTTGGTCTTAACTACTAAGGCGTTAACTACTTGGGGCTTTAACTACATGGGCATGAATTACTTGGGCATTATCCATTTGAGACCTAACTGCATCGGACATTAGTACTACTAATCTTGGAGTGGGAGGATGCAGAACATATCATCTCCCTCTACGAATTTTCTATCATCATATACGGGCATAAAAATTATTGACTGTCGCATTTCCAGTGTTAACTCTTACGCAAATTAATGTAGAAAAAAGAATGATGAAATTTTTACAATATGTGTGAAGAAGATACTCCATTTTCTTGTTAATCTGCAGGCGCTACAACAAACCTGCTGGTGTATAAATTTCGTAATTCCTAAGTTTTCTTTTAATGGTCGAGTGCATACTGTCACTCTCCATTTGTATATATTGTTAGATATTGATGACGCTTTTAGCATTGGACATATCAGAACTGAATGCGTGTTTACAGTAAAAATTTGAGTTTTCAGTCGGGATTTATTCCAACCCAGAAAAGATCAGTGTGATATTTGCGTGCTATATAAAAGATGAAACATTACAGAATATTTATACTTTGAGGAAAAGAATAGAGCTAGACAAGAAAAAGTACAATATAAAGATAGTGCTAATATTTACTCATATTTTTACCTAAACTAATTTTGGTTTATTTGCATGAAATTTTTCATAGAAAACTTCACTTTTACATATTGGATTGCCATAAGGGCTCCAGATATAGTTTCTTAATTACAGCAACTCGTTGCAAGATGAAAATCATTTGGAAACCAAGCAAATCGCTGAAATATCAGAATAATTCATAAGTTTTTAATGACGACATATTAACAATGACAGTACAAAAACCTGCCAAAATATATCTGCTCAACTATAAGATCTTAGATTAAACCAGTAATAAATCTTAAACCTTCTTAGTGAATCGGAACGTAAATTAATTACGTGGGTTTAAAAGTAAAACTTGAAAATTAATTTGACATGTGTTTTAAAAAACTGACGATCGATGGAGTTAAAATTTTATTAGATCTACGAGGTATCTGGAGTAGGTGTAAAAGCCAGTGAAATACTTAGTTTAAAAACTGTTTTTTTTAAGCGAACCTACGAGATTTTAAAAATACAACAATGATGTGTGAGTATTATTATTTTTCACGATATACTTGCGGTAATAGCTACTTAAAATCTTTTTCAGACAAACGCGATAGAACTTAAAAAATATATAGTTTTCGACTTTTCCCTTTAAATTAATAAAGAGGTTATTGTGTTTGAGGAAAAGTCCTACAATTTTTATGCAATAAAAGGGTCCATTATTATATTATTTTTTATTATAATAAATTCATATAACGTGTTTAGAAATACGAATGCATGACAGTTTAAGTTTAACAGAAATCGAAACTGGTCTAAGCTTTAAATCATTGTATTGAGTCCTAGTTTTAATTAATAAATATTTTTCGTTAAAAGTGTCACCACCAAATTGTACTGTACTGTTACAGTTCTAGAAGAAAATAAGTTATATTTCGGTATCAAAATAATTATCAGTAGCCCACTGCGCATAGTAGGACTTTTAGGCATCCATAGAGTTGCAGTTGGAAGTAGTCTACAAAACAACTAAAACCTTCTGTATTGCAAACTGCTGAAATAAAGTTGATGCTCCATGCAACCCATCTAAAATGCGCAACTGACAATTATTTTGGTATTAATGTATAGTAGACCATTCATTTGCCTACATAATAATAATATGGGTGTATCGGCTTATCATATAAATGATTAGGCTTTTTATAACTAAATGTTAACGAAAGTTATATATTACCAGAGACTATAAAGGATACAGACAGACACTCGAATACACCGAATACTGGTTTACGGTTTAAAAGTGTATTTGTCCACCATTATACATGTAGATACATAGTATACACATCTATATAATGGTAGACAAGCAAACGTTTAAACCATAAACCAGTAAACCCACCAAATGTCTCAAGGGAGACCCGGTTTTAGTTGCACGGCAGTGTTCGTCTAGGTATTATTTAGTCTGTGGTATTACTAAACATGCTCTGCACAACTTTCTTGGTTTAAAATGTTCATTTTGGAACCAACATTTTATATATTTGCATTACACGCACTTACTAAACTAATTTGTATAAGAACAGATAACAATAAAATGATAACGTTATATTTGTTCCTACTTTCAATTAATAAATGAGTTTTTTTAGTCTCTGTTCGTTCCCTTTTTTAAATCTTTTACGTAAAAGGGTGGCCTCTTTAGCTACGAGTATAGTGTATATTTTAAATAAAATTAAAACAGAGAAAGATATTATCTTATTTTAAATCTGATTGGGTACAAAAGATGCTGAAACGTCACAAATATTAAATTTGTATAAAAATTTGTGTTCGTTCTTTTCTTATTAAGCCTTAGAGACTAATATAGTTTTATTAAGGACCTTGTGAGGAATTAGTCAAAATTAACTTACTATACACGGAGGAACAAATTTAATGCTTAGGTACATTGAGATCTTTTAAATATAGCCAAGCTTAGGTTACGGCAAAATAGAACATTTTAGAGCTTATATGTCTGACATTTAATTGGAAAGACTCGACATTTTCAAATGATATTTTGGTGAAAAAAAATAAAAGCACTTTCTGGAGGCACAATGTTTTCTTTAAACGAAGGCGTAGTTAGGGTTTTGGTGTTTTCAAACGTTTTTCAAGTAATTTTTTTTCTAAAATATATTCGGTTCTAGCACAGAACAATATTTAATTGTTTTTTTGACGAAATTTTAACATAACGTCTAAAGTATTAAATCTTTTATTTATGGCATTTTAGCTGTAATTTGCTTTACTTATAATTTTAATTTAGAAGTCCGACTTTTAAAACAATAGCTGGTTTTCAAATAGCGTATTTTAGTTAATGTATTCAGTAAAATTAAGCTCAAAATTGAATCAATAATGCTAGTGCAAATCGTCTCTTTTAATAAAATATCAAAACATTTAATTTTAATTTAATTATTTGGAAGCCTACACTGTTTAAATTATGTCTCTTTTCTTGAAAAACCCTGTTATTAGGATACTATGTTCACTTCAAAAAAACTTTTTTTTTAATATGACCCTGAATTTTAAAAAAATGGAAACCTATGGCAGTTTTACTTGCTGAACTTTAAACTTTCAGAAACAATAACCCCGGGATTGATTCAAAACTTTTGGGACAATGTTGGTTTAAATTTAGATTCTTTGGTTGATCAATTAGGTTTTGACAAGTTTATTTCTGTTACTGCCAGCACGTCGTCATAAAAATGTATGAATTGTTCATTTTTTCTGCAATTTTCTTGGTTTCTAAATGCTTTTCATTTTAAAACTTGTTGGTAAAATGAGTTTAGTTTTGTCATTGCGGAAATTACGTATTTTAATTATCCTTCTCTTTATTAATTTGCCTAGAAATAAATTTATATTGCAAAACTTTGTTGCCTTAGTAGTAGCGAATCTGGCCATGTCATACTAAAGCATATTTGCCATTTATTATTTGAGACAGCGAAAAGAGATACTTAGAGAAGAGAAAACTTACTTGAAGCGGCTTTAAAGTCAGTGAAGTGATGTATTTAAAAACTGAGGACATCTTTATATAACAAGTAATAAAGTGTTTATAAACCGTCATTTTTCTATTTTATAAAAAATAGCCAATTCCACCAAAATACAAATAATATGTTTTCGAATTTTTACAGTATTCGAAATATTCAAAAAAATCTAAACAGTTATACGGCCATAATTTAAACTTGTATTTTTAAAAGTTTAAGAGATCACAATATATGTCGTAGAATTTGTTCCACCCTAATCGTTTAGAAATATGAAATTCTCTGATAAGAGAAACTATTTAAAACCTTTGTTTTTGATACTCAGTGACTTTTGTTACCTACATTTTTTCTTAAAATTAGGGAGATATATTTTTAGAAAAATTATTATATTTCCAATCCTCCCCAGTCAAATAGACATTATTTAAGAAATATATCATTTATTTAAGATTTTGTTTTTTAAATTATAAGAATTATGCTGTCACAACAAACCAGTATTTATTAAAATAATTTAGAAATCAACAAGGCAAGTTTAGTAAAAATGGTTGTGTTTTCAAATTTTTAAATATTTGGTATCAACGAAGAAAATTACACACTAACTCAGTTTGGTAGGCGGAATGGTCTGCTAATATTTTCTAGGGTACATTGTAGTAAGTGAAGTGATACACGTTTAAGACGGTTTTTTAATGCCAAAAAATATACAGGCTGTTGGATACTTGTAGCTAAGGTCAATATAGAAGTTTGCATTTTCTATTTTGGCGGACCTTCTCTAAAATAATGTTTCCCTAAAAATGTTGTTTTGAATACTTTCTTGAGTAATATTTTCGAAACAAATTTATACGCCTAGAAGAGAATTGTTTATGTTGTGCATTAGATCAATCTGCATAAATAGTAATATAGGATGAGCTGTGACTTAATCAGTTTATTAGTGACGGACTAATAGTGACACTTCGACATTTTGATGTCTATTAGTGAACATTAATTATTTTGGTCATAGTCATTAGTTTCGTCATTGCCACAGTCCTTTTGCTACAAGTATTTTTACTGATTTGATTTGATAGATCATTATGTAACAAATTATAATCAAGCATTTATATACTATTACAAAAAACACTTATGTAAATTTGGGGAATAATAATTCCCTAAGAGGGAGTGGCAACAATATATAGCAGACATTTTTTTTTCAAAAGTTAAACCTTGGATTATGGAAGGACTTATAAAATATACAGGGTGTCTAAAATAAGTGATACCACTATTGCTATCTCCGAAACGGTAAAAGATACGAGGTCAGTTAAATTAGAGAAAATGTGCCATTTTTAGTCCCTACTCATGTTTCGTTTACGCAGTTGTCAAATTCTCTATAGTTTCTTATCTACAGGGGATTTAAAAATTGTCACAAATTTAATTCTTAAATATCTCGAAAACTATTATAGTTACAAAAAAATTGTTTTAACAAAAATCACACGATTCTTTACCTTATATAAGGTAACGTTATTGTTTTGTTTATATCATTTGTTTTTATTGAGTTACTGATACTAACTTGTTTTTTTCAAATACGGACCTGGACTTTTTGTTGCATTTGTTGAAATAATACTTCATACCCTCTACAACTGTGTATCACTTGATTATGTGTTTCAATGTTTTGGCGAAGAAAAGCATAATCAGGATAATCTACCAGTACGGACCTGGCATTTTTCAAGTAAATGCGCCATTTCACAACCACAAACCATAGCGATAGGTTATGAATTGTGCCTTAACATGGAAGATCCCAGGTCCGTATTGTTAGAAAATCCTGACAATGTTGCTATTTTTAATCAAAACGTCGGAAAATATAATCAAGTTATACACAGTTGTAAAGGTATAAAGTATTTTTACAAAAAATGAAGCAAAAAGTCCAGGTCCGTATTTGAAAAAAACAAGTTAGTATCAGTAACTCAATAAAAACAAATGATATAAACAAAACAATAACGTTATTTTAGTTAAGGTAAGAAATCGTGTGCTTTTTGTTAAAACAATTTTTTTCTAACTATAATAATTTTCGAGATATTTAAGAATTAAATTTTTGACCATTTTTAAAAAATTCCCTGTAGATAAGAAACTATAGACAATTTGGCAACTCCGTAAACGGAATATAAAAAAGGCTCATTTTCTCTAATTTAACTGACCTCGTATCTTTTACCGTTTCGGAGATAGCAATAGTGGTATCACCTATTTTAGACACCCTGTATAAAAATAAGCAATAAAATGAGAAATATTCAATAAAAAATAAAACTAATCAAAATCCAAGTATAAAAAATATCGAAATAGTGTTACCAACCAAAAAAGAATACTACAACGATAAAATTTTAATAACAAATGATAGAGTTAAAGAGATTTGAAAAATAATTAAAAAGTTACAGGTAAAAATAAAACTAAAATTCAATTTTTCAGTTATGATAAGAGGAAATCAAGGGATAATAAAAAAGGCATTTCACAGATATTTTGCCTCTTCACTCCTCGGAGTTTATTTTTAAACCGATATATGATTGTGATATATGAAACTTTAACAATAAGTTAAATTTGAACTCTTCTTCGGGACAAGATAACATAATAAATTAAATTTTGAAAGAAACATCTCATTATACCTACTTAACCCTTAGTAATCTTTTTAGCCTAAGTAAGCCTCGATGAATTTTTCCATCAAAGCTAAAATCTTCTCTAATAATAATACTTTTTAAATCTGAGGATAAAAGAATAACTGAAAATTACAAACCAATCTCTTTGATAAATATAATAGAATTTTTTTTAGAAAAGGGAAATGAGGAACACTTAAAATCAATTTCTTGAAAAAAACTCATTGTTTTCTCATAACCAATTTGGATTTAGGGAAAAACTTACTGATAATGCAATATCTACAGTAACTCATTATATCTCTAAAATATATCGTATTTAAAAGCTTTTGATACAGTATCGCACATTAAAATTTAATCCAAACCTGAATCTTATGGAATAGGAGTTATTGCTGATGATTTATTTAAAAGCTACTTATCTAATATACAGTAGAGTAAGAATATGCGATACTTCCAGTGAAAAACTAATCTGATGTAGTGTTCCTCTAGGAAAGTTTTAAGACCTATATTATTTTTAAAATTTATTAAGGAATGCTGAACTGTTTAAAACAAATAGCTAATACATTTAACATAAATTATGAAAACTGTACTTGCCACAACAAAATTAAAAAAGTTCAACAAATAAAATATTTGGGAATGTATATTGACCAAAATAAAATGGAATGGAAATAAAAGTGCTCGCAAAAAAATTAAGAAACGTTTAGGCTATTAAGAAATATCCTATACTAAAATGTCTGCTTCATGTTTTATTATATTCTTTTTTAATTCATTTTAACTTATGGCATAACAGGATCATGTAGTGCTTATGATACAACTCACATAATACCAAATATAAAACAATTCCTATATAATAAAACATCTTGTACATTTGTTTATAAAAGTAAAAATATATTACAATCTCAAAATATTAGTCCCTTTTAAGAAACACAACCAAAAACGAATTATTGCCTTCATTTAGAGCAGTTTAACTTATTTTAAAAAATTATTAAATGCTGGAACAAAAATTCTTAAGTTGTTACCGAAAAGTATGAATATTTTGAATTCCATTACGTTTAAAAGAAAGTTAGAAGACTGGTCTTTTAAAATTGTCAACGAATATGTCAATTTTTAAACATTTAATAATTGTTTTACACGTGTTTTAATTATTCCATAATTTTTGTTATAATTTGCCCAGCGAGAACTGGCAATCGAGAAGAAAGAAAAAAAATCCCTATGATGCCGTAGTTAACTTTTTAAAATTCGGAATACTAAAAAACGATGTAGTACTTGTACGCCTATAGTTTTTTAGTATTCCTAATTTCTAAAAGCTAACTACGGCAGCATAGAAATTTGGTTTTCTTTCATTTCGAGTGTCAGTTCTCGATGGTCAAGCAGTAGTAACTTAAGTTTTACAGTTAATAACTGGCATCACCATCGCTATACAGCCGGACAGATATTAATGTATGATTTACTTTCGTTTACTTAAATATATCTTATTATTATGTCTCTTATTGTTATGTATGTATTAACTAATAAATTTAATATTGTTATTATAAATTTTAGAAAACGAACTGCATAAGTTACCCTGATTCGAATCACAAAATTTGCTAATATTGCTAATATAAAAATATATTTAAACCATAGTAAATAATATCATACCGATATAAAAAAACATCGGTATAAATTTATTCGATGAAAAACAAAATTTAATTATTTAGTAAGACTGTAAAATAAATTTATTTAGCTGAGATTGCACTTATTTTTCACATACCTGAAGGAATATTTAAGCATACATTGTTATTTGTCAGTTCGAAAGGAATTTCTGTAAAATAATGTATAACTTTCAAATTTTAGGTAAATTTAGGACATAAAAGTCTTTATTTACGGTTTTTAGCAAACTTTTAAAAAATTTGATCCACCGCAAGAAAATAAATTGAATTGTTTAGATTTTCGAGTGAGATACTGAAAGTAACCAAAGAAATAGTTTTAAGAAAGGTTACTCTCAGGGTGAGTATATGACAAAAAGACCCTCACAATTTGGTGAAACACAATACTTTTCTTTGTAAATAAGCCGGTCAAAGTATTTTAAAACCTTTTGTCTAACGTGCGGTGTTTAACTCTTTTGCTTATGCTCAATTATATTGAGCTCTACATCAGCTCTAAGCTAGAGAAACGCTAGTACGAAAATAGTGAAATGATGTGAATAGCAAATTCTTATGAAATGATAGATTTTAAGATTTATTATTTTACTGTAACTGATTCATGCTACAGAGTGTTACAAACTTTGAGCAAAAGCCAACATTTTTAATAAACTTGCAGACACCCAATAAATTAAACTTAAAATTATAAGAATAACAACATTCTTATGAAATAAAACTACAACGCAACATAATATTACCGAAATCGAACTATCGGTTTAGAAAATATCTAAAACGTATCCAAAAAAACTATCATTTTATTCAGCAGAAAATAATATATTTTACTGATTGCTAAGTACTCCGGTTTGCCCAGGTTTCTCCGTGTCACAAAATTATCCTAATAATTAAACCGACAGAGCATATTAATATGCAATGCAAAAAGGTTGTCCATATCTATGCATACACACAAATTCCATGTAGGACTGCTAATGATTCTGGTATTAATTCAGATGGGACGCATAATCTCAGTTTAACCCGAGTGGACATTATTCATAAGGTCTTTATAGTGGTAAAACCACGTTTAATTAAATCGAAAATTTTAGCTCGAAGGGCCGTTGCTGAGAAAACTATTTATTTGCGCTGCCTAAGTGATATTAATATATGTGTATGTTAAAAATTTACTAACAAACCAACTAAATAACTAAGAAATATCAGTGAGGTATTTCTTATTACAACACAGATAAAAAAACGACACATCTTTTACGTTCTTCGTCATTTCTAAAGAGTTTAATTAGAAAGTCGTGAAAGCTACGTCATTATCCGCATGGGTGTATTTTACTCTCTAAAGCTGTTATATTAATATCGTAAAAAATCTTAGTATTTGAATGATACTCAGTCTCGTTATGCTCAAATTGAAAAAGAGCTGTATGCTATTGTATTTGGCTATAGGCGCTTTCATCAGTATGTTTATGGTCATCGGGTTAATATTCAGACAGATCACAAAACCTTGGTTACATTATTTAAAACACTTTTATCTGAAGTGCATTCACGTCTTCAGCGCATGATGCTCATTTTGCAGCAGTACGATTTCAATGTCACATATACTGCAGGAAAATATTTATTCATAGTAGAGTACCGGTTGACCCACCTGATTGTAATTATGGTTTGGATGAAGAAGTCCGCATTCACACAGAAGTTAAATTAGCTACTTTAGCAGATTCCGATGTACAAACTTTAACTAGATATTGTCAAGATGGGTGGCCAGTTTCCAAAAAGAAAGTTACTAATACACTTAAGCATTATTTTGATATTCAGCATGATATTCACACAGTAGATGGTCTCATTTTTAAAGGTAATTTATTAGTCATACGTACTAAGTTACGAAATAATATTTTATATATAATTCATGAAGGTCATTTGGGAATAGATAGGTGTCAACGATACGCTAAATCTCTAGTCTATTGGCCTAGTATGAATCTAGAAATTAAAAATAAAGTTGAGCAGTGTTCGACTTGTTTAAAATTTTACAATGCTAATGAAAGAGCCCATATCACCACATGACCTGCCAACACTGCCATGGAATAAACTAGGTACTGACTTTTCCATTACAACAGGGTCAAATATTTGCTAGTTATAGACTATTTTTCTATTCTGTTGGTATTATTAAATATATTTTTAATAAATGTGGTGAATCCAATTTGGATCCTTCCACTACTTTATCATAGAAATACACCTCGAGATAGTGGGTATTCAATGTTTTAAAGCCTGTTCCTATTGGTTATGAAAAATATAGGCGCTTTAGAAAGTAAAAAGTAAATACAATGAAGAAATACTATATTAAAAATACTAAGGAACTTCCACCTCTTCAAACAGGAGATCAAGTATGGTATAAAAAGATTTCTAGTTCTACATGGGAGCCAGCCTGAGTTGTAGAAAGCTCTCCATTTCCCAGGTCCTATATAATTCAAACTTCTGATGGTACTGAATATTGTCGAAATAGGCGATATATAGGAAAATCAAATACTCTATCGTCACCTTCAAAACAGTCAATTGAATTAAATCTTTACCCAACTCGGAAACAAAGGTCACTTAGCCAAGTTTTGGTTGATAGTTCAATGCCTCAAGCTGGCACTGTAACTCGCAGTGGTAGACTTGTCGTATGACCTCGTAGAATTACATTTACTGAAGATGACTAAAATTATTAACTAGATGAATAATGATAGTTATGGTAACAAGTGGATAACAATTAGAAAAGTCAGTCATAAAATATATAATTTGGTAAGGGAATTTAAAGTCTTATGATTAAAGATAACTTTAAATTGAATGCATTTCATATACTATACTGGGAGAGAAGCCCGAGCATTAATTGCCCACGCATCGATCAAGCTTTGTGTGTCTATGTCATTGTAGAGAAATGGAGAACTTGAAGAGATGGGTCAATGAGATAAAAATAGGAGGAAAGGTTAGCTGCTATTGCAGCATTATTTATGCTGCAAAATGAGTCCAGAGTGCTTTAGAATTTGCTAAAAACTGAATTAGAGAAGCAGTAATTCTTACTTTTCACATTCTATAGGAATTCTTACTTTCTGACCTCTTCCATTAGTTTTTCTTTCATCTTGTATAATAAAGCTTTGTGAATACCGGCTAATTCAAATACGCTCTGACGCCTATCTGGGCCGAACAGATAATGACCATACGTGGTATGTCATGTTGAAGCATGTTTTACGCCTTTGACGTCACATCACAATAATATGTACGCTCATATCTAAAATAATGTAATAGATATTTTATTCTACGTGTTAATACGTGTCAAATCGTGTTTGATAACACGTCTCGTGGTAATATTGTGTCCGTAGCTTAAATTTCGACGGATAATTGAATTTTCGAAACATAATTATAATTTTCTATTTGACATTTCAAACTTGCCACCCGTCCTGCAAAATGCGGAGGGGAGAGGGTTAATGGTACAATATGTCTACTGCGTCCTTGCAATTTTTTTTAATTTGTGAGCTGTACTGTTTATATAGCGGGTGCACATTTGCCTCTTGCAACAGAGAAGTTTTTTGTTACATACTAAATATCACGTTTGAGCCGTTTTACTTTAAATCTGGAAAATCCGTAATAACACTAAAACACTAACAAGCACTTGTTAAACCGTTTTTCCTCGGGCATATTCCCTCTATGCTGATGACCGCAATTAATCAAAAAAAACAATACTCTGCGGTCAAAATCTATTTGCTTAAAAATGTGTTATCGTAACGACAAATAAATATAAACTTTCTGCATTAACTTCGAATGACAGGAATTATAACGACGAATAATCGACGCCTGTCAAATCTATAAAGAAAGCCGGTTTTTGTCTATTTATGACATGAAATACGTTAATGTATGTTCCGTTTCCGAACAATATATACCGGCGTTGACCTGTTTTTGTTCGTATTTGCCTAGATACCCGACACCCAGACAACACGATAATGAAAGTGAACCGAAAATACCGCACCATATTATTATTATTAAATCTAAGAGTAATGTTATGAAATAGCACATTATATTGCTAATTTTCAGTTTTCAGTTTAAATTAAATGTGGTTTTCGGGGTACGATCCAACATAAATTCTATCCTGTGAGGATAAATTCAATTATGGGTGTGACACAAGTTAAATAACAAAATCGTTTTAAAATAAATTTATGTATGTGCACGCCTAAACGGAATTTAATAAAACTTTATTATTATCTGTATATTCATTGAATATCAGATGTATTAGACATTATCACTGTGCCATTGAAATTAATAAATGACTTCAGATTTTTGGTGACTTTTATCTACCTCATTTACGCAACTTTATTATTCCTCTTTTTCCCTTAAACTATTGCCTTTTTTTAAGTTTAAATATTTTAATGCTATTGGTTAGGTCAGAACATACAGTTATTTTTTATGATATTTGAATTAAAGACAGCATATACATAAATGGAATTATTAAATACTAGCTTCTGGTGTCAAAGTACAAAAAGTATGATGCAGAAAAGTGGCATTGTTGGATTTGTAATCGGTGTAGCATTGTAATGGATTTGTTGGATATCCCTGAGTTTCAAATCTTTATAACCAATTTAAAATTAAATAGCGGTATGTTAAATTTTTAAACAACATAAATTTGAATTTAATTGCTCTGTTAATTTAGCAACCAGAAAACTCACCTTTTAAAGTATTAGAGATAATAGGCATAATAGAGGTTTAAGTTTTTAAAAATATTTACCTGGTTGACTTAATCATTTATAGGGTGCTTAAAAGCAAAATAAATATGCCTCCCTTAAATTTTAACATTATTTCTAAAGCGGATTATAAGCAAACTTTTTCAACAACGAAACAAATAATTTAATCGATAACATTTCAAACTATTGCATAGCAATACGGAATATGCACATATTTTTTATATTGCATAAATCGTTTAAGGAAGTCGTTACAAACCCAAAAAAAATATTTTGAAGAAAATTACTAGGATAATTTAGCTACAAAAAATGTTTACTTTTCGGTATAGTTTATTACAATTTAAAAAGCAGCCACATTTGTCCTTGAAAAGTGACGTCAGGAGATCAGCAAAAATCTACATGGTAAAGTAAAGCTTAACCTAACGTCGAGCAGGTTTGATTTTCTCGAAAAGGGAGAGAAATTGAATTTTTTGGGTTGTTAGAGGAATAGTTCAACCAGCTTCGGTAAAAAATTCAGTTATTCAGGATGTTTCGTTTCGGAGCTATTAAAGGTCAAAGTCGAAATTTCCGCGATTTCCGTTGATACCGGGTACAGGTCGCAAATGTGAATTAAATCGATATAAATTTTCAGAGGTTGTAGGGGACCCAGAGACCGACACTGGTGAGGATCAGAAAATGGCAAGTAATTCTTTGAATTTTTTTACGTCGAAAAATGCCATTTCCAGACCCCTTTTTGGTACCTAATAACTCGAAAACAAAACGTCAGATCGAAAAACGGACTTACACGGGAAACTTTAAAATCTCAAATACTTTTTTGCAATACACTTACCTAAACCTAAAATCACTGGAAAATGGAAATATTTGGAAAATCTGGAAATTTAGATTTTTGACCCAAATATTTCGCGGTTTTTAATTTTTTGTGGGGTCAAAATGGTTCAAATTAAAATCCCATATACGTCATCGGAAAGAGCTCGTCAAAGTATGTGTTATCCATATTTTTTAATTTCTTCATTCTCTATAGGAAGGGAGCAATCGCCGATTAAATTTCGATTTTTTTACTTTTTGTACCCTAGACATCGGTATATTTGAATCACTCTGTATTCCTATCTTTTTTTTCCCCAATTTTTCAACACTATCTTATAAAGAGATAATCACACTGTAAAATGAATATCGAATGGGTCATCCAGGAGCGTATTTAGGGGGTAAAAATTGGATTTTCTTGAGTTTTTCCGACAAATCCTATTTTTAACCGACATTATTCCACACTATTTACCCTATGTAGTGATTCTTTTTGGGTTTATTTTATCCATTAATTATCTAAGAATACCTCCCACTAATTTAAATCGCTTATTTTTTCGGTAAAGTTATAAATAAAAAGGTTTATTTGCATCGGGGACATCTAAAATTTGAAAATTTTTGAATTTTCCAAGATTGCCACGAAAATAAAGAATTGCAGTTTATTTACTTGAAATTATTAAGATGATATGTCAAAAATGCCAATGTTTGTTGCAAAATTGAAGAGTTCCTGGACCGATTTCGGCTTAAAGTATACATGAATAAGATTTTAGGAACCTTCTACTTTAAGTGCAGGGATATTTCATTGGATGAGTTACGCATCAAACGCCATTTTTATTGAGTTTTCGATGACTCTACAACACTGGAATTCGCCATGTACTCATGATGAGTCATAGGTTCAGTTTTGACGACACAGCCAATGGGATCACGTTTTACAAGTTTCGAAATTCGCGCGAAAATTTGCAGTTTTAAATCCTATTTTTTGTTAATAAAGACCAAAATAAATGAATAACAGCAACCACCATGAACATTTAATTTATGTAGAGAATATAAAAAAAAATATTTCAGATTTATTTGGGTTATATGCATATTCCCTATTGCTATTTAAAACTTTTTGAATTTTTTCGGTTCGGTAATTAAAATCGATAAAATAGCATTGAAAAATTGCTTGCCGAGCAACGCTGTTTGAGTTTTTAATTGCGTTATTCGATTTTCCCGCAGTATTGATTATTTCTTCTGTGGCATATTAGTTTGGAATATGTTTAGACTTAAAATGCTGGGTAAAAATTTTCTATTTTTGTGAAATCTATTCTGCCTCTGGATGCAGGTTTTTAAGATATTTTTTTAATGATGCATATAACCGTTAACTGAATTAGTAAAACGCAAGAAATGAGGACCTGCTTTATCTTGTTTATAGATTGGATACTTAATTATAATTATTGGATTTTATTGCAGTAAATAGCAATTTAATAAGAGTAATACTCTCCCTATTGCAGCGTTAACACGCTTTGGGAAATGGCAGGTACAGCGTTTCTCTCCGTACATACACACACAAATTGTATATTGAAATTACTACTTCTGTTACCGTATTATTATGCCCATACTGCGTAATAATTGCATATTTTAGCAACAAAATACAAATTATTTATGTAAGCTGCGTAATGATAAATCTCATGTTGAAATCAATTTTTATTGTCAACATTGTATTACCGTATGTTTATGGATGGAAATGATAGGAGTAGATTGATAATGAATTTCGATTTCTAACAACAATCCATTTAAAAAAAAAATTGATGAGAGTACAAAACTAACTACAGAATTCGTCCATCATCATCTTCATCATTATCTTCATGGAAAATACTGAAAATATTGTCTGTAGATTAATTTTCCTTTTCACCTGCAAAAAAATGTCACCTAAAAAGTTATCCTGAGTTCCAAATGATGTCTTAATTTTATTTTTACTTATTTTTGTCATATACTTAGTAAGTTTTTGTACCGTAGTTGAGCAGGAAAAAACATTAAGAAAAAAAACATTCTAGGTTTTCTCTTACTATAATATTCTTCTCTTACTCTATAGTAATAATTACTCTATAGAATTCCTATGAATTCTCCCCGACTGAGGAGGTACCACCACACGCACCCACTTAAACAGCTGGTAAAATCTTAGCGGATGGTTTTTCCACCCCTGGGTGCGTAAGTCGGTTTCCCTTTCCTTTTCCCACTCATCATTATTTCTCTTTTCTTTTCTTTTTCTGTCACTTCTAATCCTATCTCTTTCAACTATCCACCTCTTGAAAAAAAAATTGAAATTGAAGATGGTGCTCCAAGGAGTAAAATATTCTGGAGGTAAACTACCCCTCAATTCGGCTCTTCCGGCAAGGTGGCCTACTATCGAAGAATTCCAAAAGTATAATATCCTTTGCCAACATCTGCGGGCTTAATTCTAATCTGGACTATGTACACCACCACTTCCAATCATGCAAACTCCACATTTTTTTCCTGACCGAAACCCAAATCAGTCCCAAATCCTAAACTGATCTTATTCTGTTTCCAGACTGTGAACTTCTCTCATCTTTTTGTCTTCATGCCTACACTGCCTACGTTCGCAGCAGTCTTTCTTACACCACACACCCGAACCTGGAATCAGACAAGCCGGTGTCCACTGGCTAAAACTTACCCTTAAACTTCCCCTAAATTTATCTGTTGCATCTACCGCTCCCCGCCAAACAACTCCTAGCATTAGTTCTTCGACTTTCTTTCGGCAGAAACTGACCATTTTAACTCTGAATTTTCCTCCGCTTAAGTCCTAGGTGACTTTAACGTTCATAACTAGGATTGACTAGGTTCCACAAAAACCGCCTCAGGAGACAAACTGGCAAAAAACCTCGCAATCAGCAACTCGCTCACCAATTTAATCATGAAGTCAATATACTTTCCCCGCGTTCCTATCCATAATCCTAACCCACTAGATCTTCTCTATATCACCCATCCTGAGCCATACCATCCATGACAGACAGTACGGATTTCGTTACCAAAAATCCACAGCTGATACCCTTACCTTTTTCACACATATAACTATGACAAGTCTCGAATTTCGTGATAAATTCCAGATTGTTACTGTTGATATTTCCAAAGCATTTGACCAAGTATGGCATGCCGAAACAATCTACCGCCTTATAGTCTTCCTCCGAAAATATGTACCTAGACCGGTAGCTTTCTCTCCAATCGGCGCATATCTGTCGTGGTGGACGGTCACTGATCTAACTTCCATCATATCAATGCTGACGTACCCCAAGGTTTAGTCCTATCACAAACCCTATTTCTTCTTCACATTATTGGCATGCTCTTTTCAACAACCAATCCACAGTTACGCTGACGATAGTACTCTATACTCCAACATTTGTTTCTCTAGACAAGTCTCGAATCAAAAGCTAGATAATACATGCAGATCTATGCACCCATCCCTTTCCCAAGATCTTCAATTAATCTTAGACTGGGGTGCTATCTCCCTCTCTCCGTCCCTCCTTAAGATTTAAGCCTATTTGTGGAGCGTTAAGTCATTTTTACCCTGCTGAGGTGTTTTTTAGCGCTAGGGTTTGATTTTGGGGGCGTACGATTTTTTTTGACCTCGGATTCGGATTCAGCGTCGAAAATTACATAGGGAAATAGTTGTCTCGACGGGAGTACCAATTTTGTTTTTGTGGGGCTTTATTATCTACCCTCTCCTAGACCTAGTAAATGTGGACGCGAAAATAATTGGTTGTCTATTATTACGATTTTGACCATACTGTAGTGTGATTATATTGTATACCAAAATTCTTGACTTTTTCAGTTTAAAAAGTTGAATATATCCACACTGGTGACAATGTTGAGATTTATTATTAACAGGAATACAGGTATCCTTAATAATTCTAATATACATCGACACACGGAACATTCATAATAGTTCTTATAATAAGTTATTACTACTTTAAATTGCATTATGACTATGACTTAAAACAAAACAAAAATTAAAATTAAAATGTGTTAACCTACGTTTCTTTTTGTTTAAAAAACCTTTGACTTTCTTCATCATCATCATCCTCCGTGATGTTATAGGTTGTTAGGGTCTTCTCAGCACCGATTTTGGACGATGGTGATGATGATGCAGCATTCTTCAACCTTTTAGTTGGTGGCGGTTTACCCTGAAGCTCCTCCACCTTGTCCGTTCTCACATTAAATGAAAGTCTCTTGATAGCCATTTCAAATAGTTACAGATCGGCCTCATTCTCCATCTTCGTTACAATATATTGAATTTGTAAATTGCCAAATTTTGCTGCCAGTTTATCCTGTCGGGGATAATACCCCAACCGAATGAAAATCCTTTCACCCTTTAAACTTGTATCTTTTACTTGAAAGCTGAAAACAATAGGAAAAAATTGTTACCACTATGAAATAAAAAATAATTTGAATTAGTAAGAAATGTTCATACAAATAACTTCAAAACCTCACCCAGCTCGATTAACAATGGGTTTTAGACAACGAAAACGGAAACATCACTTTCACTTTATTAATAATAAGAAGAATAATAAATCGTAACGTATCTAATAGTAATAAAAAAAGTTAATTTATTTTAAACTGGAATCTACTTTAGCTCTTTTAGAAAATTCTAGAGTGTCCTTTAGATATCTTAAAAATTTGACAAAATTTAATTTGACAGGATTTAGAATTATGTTTTAAAAATCGCATTAGAACTGGTGCTATAATTAATTTAGGTATTAAGGATCCTGTTATATTTTTAAATAAAGCATTTAAATTATTTTCATGTCAAGTTAAAAAACAGCTTAAAAACTCTTTGTTAAAAGTAAATGTTATTTTTTAGCATAATATTAATAATAATAATAATAATAATAATAGAAACAAAGGACTTGTCTTACCTAAAGAGTTCCTTCGTCACCACCAGAGCCATGTTTAATGGAAAATTCATGTGATCCAGAGACTTAACAATAATTGTGGATTGTACACCTGCCATATTTCGCACGTTGTATGTATAAGAAGAATGAACTTGTTCTGAATTCAAGTAACAATCATTTTCTTGCAGGCTTTAGAGCAGACATCACGAAAACGTCAAATAAATTTTATGAGAGGCAAATAGTGTAAAACTATTAATGGAAACAATTTTATTCGAAACAAATACATACAAGTCAATGTATAAATTTACAGCTTTAATTTACCCAATATTCCCCAGTGGAAAAATTTCGTGAACCAATGAATTTTGCAAAAATTAAACAGAAGCGACTTGAAGTCTGCAAAAAGTTCGAAAGGTGACAGGTTATGTAAATAGAAATTTAGATAAAATTTTAAAAATGTCTCCATTCATAAGAATCATACCTAGTCATAAAAATTATATTTGTAAGTGATAAGAATATTAAAGTGCTGCAGTCAATCATATTAATTAAATTAGTCTACCATACAGAATAGCACTATGAATAAATTAGAATTGTGATATATCCCTCTTTTCTTTATCAAACATAGTGAATTGTTGAAGTACTTATTTTTAGAATAATTTTCATTATTAAATCTTAAGCTGAACACATAAACGAATTTTATTTTGCAAAACTTAAAAGAAAAATGAGTACTGGTGCTGAAATTAATACCTTAGCTGAACAAATGTTGTTGAAAGTACAACAAGTTGGTAATTTAACTAAAACTAAAGAAGATTATTTAAGTGGATTAAATTTTTAAATAAAAATATTTTAAGTTTAAAAAATTTATTAAACGTAACGTATCTAATAGTAATAATAAAAAAGTAAAATTTTTTAAACTGGAATCTACTTTAGCTCTTGTAGAAAATTGTAGAGTGTCCTTTAGATATCGTAAAAATTGAAACAAGTCTAAAAAACAAAATTTAATTTGGCAGGAAACAAACCGGCAAAAAACTTCGCAATCAGCAACTTGCTCACCAATTTATTATGAAGGCAATATACTTTCCCCGCGTTCCTATCCATAATCCTAACCCACTAGATCTTCTCTATATCACCCATCCTGAGCCATACCATCCATGACAGACAGTACGGATTTCCTTACCAAAAATCCACAGCTGATATCCTTACCTTTTTCACACATATAACTAGGACAAGTCTCTAATTTCGTGATAAATTCCAGATTGTTGCTTTTCAAGTCTAAAAAACAAAATTTAATTTGGCAGGATTTAGAATCATGTTTCAAAAATCGCATTAGAACTGGTACTATAATTAATTTAGGTATTGAGGATCCTGTTATATATTTTTAAATGAAGCATTTAAATCATTTTCATGTCAAGTTAAAAAATAACTTAAAAACTCTTTGTTAAAACTAAATGATATTTTTTAGCAAATTTTGTAGAGCCTGAAAATCCAGATACGGTCAATAAACATTTTCAAACTAAAAATAGAATAATTGATCACAATACAAATTTAAAAGAGTTTTATGATAATTACATTAAAAACAATATTTTATCAAAGCTGGAGGAATTTGCAGAAAATTACTCAGGCTGGGCGCTCTATGAAATTCTACAATTGAAGGTTAATTTTTGCAATTATTCTCCGATAATATCCACTTTTGTTGATATACCTAAATTTATTCTGAACACTAAAGGAGTCCTTAATATTAGGAATTATGACGGATATTGTTTTCTCTGGTCTATTATAGCAGCTCTTTATCTCTGTTCACATCAACGCCATCCCAATAGAAGAACTTCCTACCCTCATTTTAGCGAAAAACTTAAATACGATGGAATGGACTTTCCTATGAAATTAAAAGATATCTCTAAATTTGAAAACATGAACAGTCTTTCAGTCAATGTATTTACTTTTGAAAAAAGAGAAATCGTACCAGTTTGTTTATCCATATTTATATTTTTTACAACTATTAATTTATTAATGATTCCCACACAACAGCGTCAAACATTGAAATGACTTTAAATGAACATGTAAACAATTTTCATCAAGTTTTTCATTTTGCATTAATTAAAGACCTATCACGTTTGCTCTCTAGACAAAGTAATAATGATTTAACACATCAGAAATTTTACTGTGATAGATGTCTTAATCATTTTTATTCACGTGAAATTTTAAATAAACGTATGATTACCTGTAAAGAACTTAATACAACAAAAATTACTTTACCTACAGATGCGGATAAATTTTTGTCATTTTCTCAATATAAAAAGAAAGAGAAAACCCCATTTGTCATTTGTGCAGATTTGGAATGTATATTGGAAAAATATGAGGAACATAAATATTTTAGAGGAAATATAGCAACTTGAAAGGTAACAAATTAATATCACAAACAAATTGGTACCACATGTAAAGATAAGATAGTACTTCAAATTTTCCGTGGTTGAATTGGAACGTGCTTTGGTACGAGATAATGTAACTTCGTGAGCTCTTCTTTTTTTTCAAGAATATATGTACTGGTATATTCAGGTATCCATCTTTTGTACGTGATTATATTTTATGCAATAATGGTTTTAAAACTCGGCATGTGTGCGTATTACTGGGCTATACGCACAGATTGGCACAACTTGACATGAAGCGAAGATGCATTGGCTGCTAAGCTTCTAAGGATCATGAAACATGGCATTTTCTGGCCTATATCCAAAATAAGAATTTTAAATAAAATCTAACAAAAATTACAATTTGTTTAGCCTATACCTGCATTGGTTAATAAATATGAATAGGAACATTTTTAAATATAGAAACGGTATTTTTGGACACCCTATGAATTTAATCTAATTACTTTATTCTAATCATTATTTGTTTGTGTTTAAATTAAATTAAGGTTTTGTTTTATAATTACTTCATTAGTGTACACCTATTATAAATATTTTCTGCCATTTGATCAATAAAATTAAAACAGTCGTCCCCAATTAATTACCAAATATACGTTAATGGCTATCAAATATTATTACCGACAAATATATTGAAATTGGCATTTATGTAATTTTATTAAATAAATACCCATTAATAGCTATGTTGGTATATGAGCATATACACACACACATATATATATATATATAGATATATATATATATATATATATATATATATATATATATATATATATATATATATATATATATATATACAGGGAAACGTCTCTCTAACAGAGGTAAAAAGTTAGAAATAAAAAGAAATTGTGAAATATATCAGCTAATGTAAAGCAAAACCAAAGTACCTACCTAATATAAAATTGTGCTGAAAATAAGAGTAAATTTTGATATAAGTTGACAGAAAGTCTTACCTTTGACATCGGAGTTTTATAGTTCTTTTATAGTGAAAGCATCAAATTTTAATTTTGATTTTGGAGCTAGAAAAGAAATTAATATTATGTTGTTTTTACCTGCAAACTATTTTTTAATATTATTTAATATATATCATAAATATTCTTTCAGTTGTACGTCATGATAAAATGGAGTGAGTTGCGGACCAGAGAAATAATCCAGATAGTATGAACCCTTGCAAACTGATCGGGTAACCAGTGCCGACTACTCGGTCAATCCGCCATCCGGATAATTTTAATTTATCTCAATACTTCTTCTGACCGTCAGTACCAGAAGTAAGTTACATCCTTTCGGGTCGTAGTGCCCTCTTATCTCAATACTTCTTCTGGCCGTCAGTGCCAGAAGTAAGCTACATTCTTTCGGGTCGTAGCACTCTCTTATCTCAATACTTCTTCTAGCCGTTAATGCCAGAAATAAGTTACATCCTTTCGGGTCGTAGTAGCCTCATATCTCAATATTTATTCTGGACGTCATCAGTGCTAGTAGTGAAGTTATATTATTTCGGGTCGTAGTACCGTAGTATCTCAATACTTCAGCAGGCTATCAGAGCCAGGTTAGCCTTTTTGATCCTTACAACTGGATTATTCACCAAGTTAGGTAGTCCACCTATTTTAGTTCTTTATTCGTTATAATACTCCTCGTTATAACAGTTACATCATCATACTAACAAACTACTTACGTTATTACAACTTACAACGAAGTATCATTCAAGAAATAACGACTCGGCACAACAGAGTATGCAAAAATGAATATTCTTATAATAATTGTCAAAACCAAGGGTTGTATAAATGTGCCAGTAAATGAATATACATAGTGTTGAGTGAAATTGATGTCTTTTAATGTCTACAAGTCGCAGCTGCCAGAGATTGCGCACCCAGATGAAAATGAACCACGGAAATAGTTTACAGTAAGGTGGACGTAAGGTTTTGGTAAGAGCCCCTTATCCATCCAACCCCCTTAGGGGTTCATTTATTAAATAATCTAAATCATGTGCTTAAACTTTTATTTTTTAGAATATTTCTTGGAAATTTAGAGTTAATAGGATCATGTAATATTTTTTCTCCATATAAAGTTTGAACCCCTTTTTCACCCCCATAGGGGATGAATTTGGAAAGACCTTTCCTTCGTGCACGCCTACGTTATATAAGAAACCTCTGTGCAAAATTGCAAGTTCCTAGCCCCGGCGGCGGCGGTGTGGGCTGTGCGTTGATACGTTAGTTAGTCAGTCAGTCAGACAGTCAGTCAGTCAGTCAGTCAGTCAGTCAGTCAGTCAGGTTCTTCTTTTATATATAGAGATTATGAAAGCTTTAATATAGTTTATAATTCCGGTAATTTGAACAAATGTGATGGTGTTGTTTTTTGAATTAAGGATAATATTAGTTACTTACGGCCAGATTCTCCATAGCTAGACCGGTCTAATTTGACAACCTAAAGTTTTAAACTGACATGTGTAATAAGACAACACAATTTTATACTAGGAATTGTTTCTGAGTTTTCTAGCAAATTTATGAAGAAAATAGCAACCTACGTACTTTCCACCATAATAGAACTAAATTCATTCTAGAAACTTATTCCAAAATAAAAATTATTTGGAAACCAAGCCAATCGCTGAAATATTAGAATAAATCATAAGTTTTTTATAACGACTTATTGCTAATTACAGGACACAAACCTGTCAAAACCTAACTGATCAACTAGAAGATCTTAATTTAAACCAGTGCTATTTCTTGAACCTTTTTAGTGAATCTGATCGGTTGGGTTTGAGTTACTTATTAAAGTTAATTACTATGTAGATCTGTGCGAACAAAAACTTGTCTTCGGTATATTTCATAATAATGTTTACTATGATATCCACTACGATACAATTTTTTATTATGAAGACGTGTATTAGTCAATTTGAAACCCTAGTTTTTTTAGTCAAGCGGTTTCTTTTTAATACAAATGATTTGACTCTGACAGGTCTTTTGCTAAAATTTTCATTTTTATTAAAATTTTTAGGAATATTTAATTTAGAAATTATTATTTTTTTTTATCTAAGACATCCCACGTAGACTACAAGCCTAAGTACTAACGTACCGTGGGTGTCTGAAGAGAAGGGGAATGTATTCTATTGACACGGGATTTGAAGGATTGGAGGTTGGGACGGGAAGGGAAAACATCTGCAGGCAATTTGTTCCATAATTTGGAGACCCTAGGTATGAATGAGCGGGAGAAGTGGTCTGTTCTAGGCTTCTGTAGCTGGACAGTAAGGGGATGCATACGTAACGCGCCTCTTGTTGTTCTGTTATGGTCATTCAAGGGGCGAATAATGCTGGCTAGTTCTTCAGAGCAAAATCCGTGGAAGTAGCGGTAGAAAAGGGATAAATCTCCTACAGCGCGGCGATGAGCGAGAGAAGGGAGTTTTCTCGTGAGGGCTGGGTCATTGATAAGTCGAATGGCTCTCTTTTGGATAGAATCAAGGATCTTAAGTGTCGAAGGTGATGCCGCTCCCCAGATGTGGGAGCAGTACTCTAGGTTAGGTCTTATTTGGGAAATATAGAGAGTGTATAAGTTGGAAGAGAAGTATTTTCTGGCTCGAAAGAGAAAACCAAGCTTTTTAGCTGCCGATGTGGCTACTGAAGTAATGTGTTTGTGCCAGCTGAGATCATGTTCGAAAGCGACGCCAACGAGATCGAATGTTTCATTGTTTTGTAGGGCTTGGCCATTCATGTGAATGTGGTAAGCGTTGCCAGATTTTTTGCGTGAGAGGGAGCAAGACTGGGTTTTGGAGGCATTGAATTGAACAAGGTTCTTGGCACCCCAGTCTAAGATTAATTGAAGATCTTTGGAAAGGGATAGGTACATAGATCTGCGTCCATTATCCAACTCCTGATTCGAAACTTGTCTGGAAAAAAGAATATTGGAGTGAAGAATACTATCGTCAGCATAACTGTGGATGGAATTAGTAGTTGAAGAGAGCAGGTCATTAATGTGAAGAAGAAACAGGGTTTTTTCCCCTTGGGCTCCGTCCGAGACCGGAAGCACTGCGGCCACTAGAGGCCTATTGTGCCTATCCAATAACTTTTGTTACACCCACTCTGTTATCCCAGTTTCCTGCACAAGCCTGTACAGGTCTGCAAGGGAGTGGGTGATCAATTCATCCGGTTCTAGCTTTGGTTGCCCGAATAATTGGTGGCGCTTGCGATCTAGTGACTCGCAATTATAGATTATGTGCTGAACTGTTTCCCTATCCCTACCGCATAATCTGCAGCTAAGGTCTCCCTGGTACAGTTTCATTTTATTGAGGAGGTCTTTTACAGCCACGTGTCCTGTTAGTACCCCTACGATTGTCCTCAACTGGATCCTGCTTAGATTTAGCAGGTGCCTGGTGAGTCTAGGATTGGGATTTCCTATAGCGGCCTTGCTGTGGTTCAGTCCCTGTACTCCGTTCCAGTGGACTTTGTGTTGGTGTTTGATCCATCTGTTTACCGCCTCTCGTGCCGTGCACTTCGGCACCCCGAGAAAGAAACAGGGTTGGTGCCAGGACTGAACATTGGGGGACACCAGCATTGATAGGATGGAAGTTAGATGAGTGACCGTTAACCACAACAGATATGCGCCGATTAGAGAGGAAGCTGCCGATCCAGGTACATAGTTTGGTAGGAAGACCGTAAGAAGGTAGATTGTTGAGGAGTGCGGCATGTCACACTTGGTCAAAGGCCTTGGAAATATCGAGAGCAACAATCTGAGATTCCCCATGAAATTCAAGGGACTTGTTCCAGTTATGTGTGACAAAGCTAAGGAGATCAGCTGTGGATCTTTGGTGACGAAACCCGTACTGTCTGTCATGGATGATTTTGTGTTTTTCTAGATATTTTAGAATTTGCAAGTTGATTACTTTCTCCATAACTTTGCTGACATCGGGCAGGAGAGAGATAGGTCTATAATTGGATGGAAGGGACTTGAAACCTTTCTTCGGGACAGGCTGTACACGAGCAGTCTTCCAGCCATCTGCGAAGATACCCCTGTCATAAGAGATCTGGAAAAGACGAGTTAAGATGGGTGCAAGTTCTGGAGCGCATTTTTTTAGAACAATTGCAGGTATGCCATCCAGACCAGAGGACTTTTGGCAGCTTATGGTATTAGTGAAAGTGAATAACATACTATTATTAAAATGTACTTTTTCTTTTGCTGTACTCTAATATTCAAATTAGGTAATTACCTTCGATATGTTTCATAATAATGTTTATTTTTATACAAATTTTCACTATGAAACCGTGGTATTTGCGAATTTGAAACCAATAATTTCTTAATCGGCAGGCCTATTTTTAATACAACTGATGTGACTTTAACAGGTCTTTTACTAAAAGTTTCATTTATATTAAAACCTTTAAGAATATTTAAACTAGAAATTGTGTCAGATTATGGTATGAGTGATAGTGAAGAATTTAATGTGTTTAACTGCTGCTAAATTAAATAAATGTTGTTCAGTTTAATATTTACCAATAAACTGCCTAAAAAACTAGGGTATGCAACTCTCATGTAAGGTAATTAATACACGCGCATTCGTAAACTCTCTCGCCAAAGCTCTTGTCATCGATCATAATCGTCGCATAATGCACTATGTTAATCGATGATAAGCGAATACACTTATGTACGTACATGGTCAAAGTAAATGTTGTATTGACCACAGCTTCCTTAAAACCAACGCGACCAGAGACGTAGTAAAGACTAAAAGAAATGTTCGAACGAGGTAAACATAAATCAGATAGAGGTGGATGTAAAAAAATGTACTGAACCAGTATAATGAACTTGAGGTTTATAATTTAACAAATTATCTAACAAGTTTAATGTGTCAACTAATTGGGAAAAATACCGACTCTCGACATAATGACACAAGGAGAAAATGTTGGATTACAAGGAGTTTAGTTTATTCTATTATTACAAGGGATGAGTTGTGCAAAAAAAATTAAAAATCTAGGAGTTTAACAACTACAAAATAAGTATATTGTGTATCGAAATCTGCTCAATATGTTAATAAAAAATGCCAAGGAGCGCTGTTTTAAAGCTAAATTTAAAAACAGTGCACATGACAGTAAGGCTGTTTAAGCTTAATTAATTATTAAAGAGTTGTTGAAAAGGTGTGTGATATAGCATCAGAAGAAGACTTACGATTAATTAGGACTACAGATAAAGAAATAACGAATGGAAAAAGTATCGCTGAAGCTTGTAATGAACAGTTGTTAAGTATCGGGGAAGATTTGGTGGATAAAATAAAAAATGCGATTTAAAAAAAAGGCCCAAAAAATAACAAGACTCCAGGCTATAATGGCATTACATCCGAAATATTAAAAAAATAACTCTGGAAGTATGCAAGCCATTGGCACATTCAATAAATAAAATTATAAAGGAAGGTAAGGTTACCCTTATATCACAGATGCTGTTGTTAAGCCGATTTTTAAGTCATGTTATAAAAAATAAGACCTTTCCTCTCATAGCGTCGTCAGACTATAAAGAAGCGGGTTTTCCAGCTTGTAATAATATAGAATTTAATAACGCCCAGGCAATATGGATTTCAGGCAAATAAATCAACTTAAGATGCTGTATCCTATCTGTATCCTAATGTACCTAAAAAATTATATAACGGGGATAAATATTTGAGTATTTCTTTAGATTTAAAAAAAAACCGTTCGATTCTCTAAGTCATCACACGCTTTTAGAAACATTGGAAAAACTTGACCTTCGGGTATGTTCGGGTATTTAAAAGTTATCTCACAATCTGGCGTATTTGCAATGTAAATAGAGTTTAACATTTTTTATTACCTATAAAGTTCGATCATTATTTATCTAGTAGAGAAATATCAAGTAGACTGGGAGTTTGGTTGTCAAACTAATAATACGCGATTTTATATATCAGTTTGCAGAAAATAGACGCTATCAAAAAGGTTTTTTTAGGTAAAAACAAGTACCTAAAAGTGATTTAGAACTAGACGTTTGTACCCCGCCTGAACTTAGAGCGGCGGCAAATTGCACAAGCTGCAATTTGTTGCCCGAAAAATCAAAGGGCCTGTACATAAATGCACACACTCAATTAAAAGACTGGTGTTAAATAAATAAATCAGTTAAAATGACAGAAAATGCTTTATCGGCATATTTCTAAGAAAAATCTAATGACAAGAAAATATTCACATTGTGGGCAACTATTCCATGCTGAAGTCAACTCTTTCCATAAAAGAAAATATCGACATTTCGAAGTTTTTCCAACTCGCAGCATTTTTAAAGCAAAAAAAAACAGTGCGTATAAACCCAGAAAATCAAGTGTATTTGTAAAAGCGAAACTCAACCAATATATATAATGATTGAAGCTGCTGATGATAAATATCTATCGAAAAAGGTACTTTTTACTTTTTGTTTAGTTTTTCTAAGAATTTTATTGTAGGCTATTATGGCAATTGGGGTAGCCGGTGCTTGCAGAACAGACGAACCGTACAGTATGACCCTTGATGGCATAGCCCTTTGAGTGGAGAATATTATAATAAATATTCCTAATTCAAAGAATGGAGTCTCAAGGAAGTTTGTCATTGTTGGGCCACAATGGATTAATATAGTTAAAAAATACCAAGCTAACAGGTCAACTACAAAAAACTCTTTATATTATATCTTAAAGATAAACATGTCAAACACGGCACAAAGTTCCCAACAAAGTGGCTTGATATCTAAAATTACAAAATCCCGAAAGTTATACTGGCCATTCTCCAAGACGTAGCTCTGCAACACTTCTGGTATACAATGAGGAAGTCTTATTAACTCTAAAAAAGCATGGTGGCTGGAAGTCAGCCACTGTGGCTGAAGGATTTATTGAGGAATTGCTAATTTAGTGCAAAAACCTACTCCATTCAATAAGGATTTAAATATACCTTCAACCTCCTTTGCACACCAAGACACCGATATGAAAAAACTTTGAAGCTTCCGATGATTTACTGCTAAGCAGTAATGACTATTTACAAAACACAACAACTCTTCACAATAACACTGAAGTAAATTTACCAGTTTTAAAATTTGTTAATACAGGAAATGCAGGAATATTTATGACTTGCCGCAACTGTACCATTAACCACAATTTTAAATAATTTTCTATATTTTAAGATTGTAAACAATCGTACAGTAAATTCGGGATTTTTGTGTTTGTGGATTAGAAGTAACTTAAAATATTTTGTTGGAGTTCATAACAGTATAGAAAGTTTTTCATTGCTAACCTAGGTGATTTTTTATTATCGTTATTTACCCAGGTAGAGAAATATAACTTAGTTATCAGAGAAATGGGGTAAATAATTGCGATTTCTCAGAATAGTAGTAAAAAAACTAAATTATTTTTTATTTTAAGTAAATTTTGGTCTGAACTTGAAGTTTAAATCGAATAAAGAATGAAAAAATTCTGGTGTAGCTTCAAAAATCGAAAAAATTATCTATAATAAGACATTTTTTATACTTTTAAAAGATAGTTCTTCTAACAATTTAACAATCGTGATGAATTTTATAGGATTTAGTGCGTCCATACAAACATAGCTAGGAAGTATAAAAGACGTAAATATCAATAGAAAGAAGTTTTTAAATCTGTTTCCAGAGAACCAGAAATATGTGGACAAACTTTTTTTAAGTTTTGTTATAGAAGTCAAGTTGTTGGAAATAAATGGAAAAATATTAGGGAAACTTTGATAAAATCTAGTAAAGAAAGGTCCTTTTTTAGTTTTTGTGGTAACAAATTCTTTCAACTACTCGTTATCTGAATTGGGAAAAACGGTGGAGGATGTAGTAAGTAATAAAAATAATATTATTTTAACAAAAACAACAACTTTACTTTAACATCTTAATGTAATGAAAACAAATTACTCTTTTAATGGAATACATTTAACATAAACTTCGCCAACTTTGAAACAAATAGTTCTTGTTTGGGTATGTATATCTACTTTTTATATCCAGTGATCCGATTGTCCTCGGATGGGGTTTAGAAGAGGACAAATGGACCAAATTTGGCAAGACACGTACGGGATTTTATACAGAAATCATTGTAAAATGATTCAAGTTTGTCAGAGCATATAAACACTTCTTATGCATGAATTTTGAACTAAATTGATTTATTTGGCAATTTGTAATATTTTCTAAAGATATTTTAAGTTATAAGAACCATGAGAACCAGACACACTATTGTTAATACTGGTTATTTATTTGCGTACATATGGAAGAAGACATATACATTTGTTATCTAAACTGAAAAAGCCTAATTAACAATCAAGGTTTTAAATTGGCAAGTGTAACAAGACACTAAATTCTGTATTATAAATTTATTTCTTATTTTTTTGAAAATTAACCAAGTATGTTGTTAAAAGAATCGTGGGAACTAAATACTTTAGTTTGTATTTTTCACCATCATTAATAATAGCAATCTTATACTTATAACCTATTGGCTAACAATGCTGAACTAATCATTGAAAGAAACCGAATTTGTATTGTGAAATACGGAATAGAGTGTGTCATTGGGTGAATTGTTATCCAATTCAATATACGATAATGTTTTTTTCGGTGAACAAATATTTTAGCGCCCTCACTGCCCATGGATCAATTGATTTTTGGCGCCCTCCTGGTATGGCGCCTGAAGTAGTCGCCTCAGTTTTCCAAATAAGACTTAGAGTACTGGTCCCATATCTAGGGTGCGGCATCATCTTCGATGCTTAACATCATTAATTCTATCCAAAAGCGAACCATGCGGCTCATAAATGACCCAGTCCTTACAAGAAAACTCCGTCTTCTCGCTCATCGCCGCGCTGTTAGGGATTTATTCCTTTTCTAACGATACTTCCACGGATGTTGCTCTGAAGAACTAGCCGATATTATTCCCCTTAACTGTTGCTAACAGAACAACAGGAGGCGCGCTCTGTATGCATTCCCTTACTGTCCAGCTAAAAAAGCCTAGAATATCCCAACATTCTCGCTCATTCATACCTAAAGTCTTCAGTTAATGGATCAAATTACCTGCAGATGACTTCTCTTCCCCTCCCAACCTCCAGTCCTTTAAATACCATTGCAATAGAATACATTTCTCGTCTCATCAGACGCCCTTAGTACGTTAGTACCGAGTCTACGTCGGCTGCCTCAGATATAAAAAAAGATGAAAATATTCTTTCGACGGTCTTGACCACTAAGGACAGTTTTTTGTTGCAAAGAAATACATCAAAAAGTGGACCCACTATAGGCTCCTTTTTCTTAAGCTGGGCTTTTCAAATCCAGAGCATCTTTATTATTGTCAAAAATTCTTGACGGCGTTACAGTTGGTGTAAGTTATACAGTCTTGCTTGCTAATTAAACTTTTTGTTGACCTTTTAAGCGATTTTCTTAACTAAGTTTTAATCAAACAAATTGGTTATTACGTGGAATATGGTATACATTCCATTATTTAAATTTGCAACAGGTTAATTATCCATCTCGTATACTCATAAATCAGTTTAAAATTGAAGACTTCACTTATAGGTGAATTAGAGGTATAAGGACTAATCCATCATAGCAAAATGGCGAATTAATATATTATCATTTACAGGGTACAAAATGTCACAGCTTGTTATTAATAAGTACGTCTAATTAGTTTGCTCGTTACCTGTTCGGTTTAAAAAATATAATTATTGTGGTTGTATTAATTCTCAAATTACTCCTAATATTATGTGGAAGGTCGAAGAACTAGTTTTACTTCAAAACACCAAATTTAGCTAAATTTTTATTTGTATCAAGCAATGCCAAAAGGTTACCTGTTACCAGCGACTGACAGAATTATAATAATTAAAACGCAAAAATTGAGAATCAGTTCTCTAACCACCTAAAAAATCCTTATACAATAAGGATTTCAACAAATAAAGGTAAAACAGCTATTCTCCGGGCTATATGCCCCTCCGAGCGCTGAATTACATACCAAAATTTGCCGTATTTTCTTCTAACACAGTTAGATAAGAAAATACTAATGTTTCGAATGCAAGAAACTACCAGGAAGAATGAAGCTTTTTCTTTAGTTAGAATGTCGTCACCTGCAGACCGGTTTCGAACTCGTTGGTTCTCATCAGTACAGGTTAGATGAACATACCAACCTTCCGAAAAAGTAATTCCTTAAAGCTACAATGTCGTACTGCATAAGTAGTGAGACACCGGCAGCGCCATCCACTAGCAGTTTCAAGCAGTCGGAGTAGAGTTTACCGTAAGGTAAAATTTTTTAAAAAATATGAATGAAGTCTACTTGTCAGGGGTACATATAAATATGCAAAAATTGAGAATCAATTCTCTAACCACCTGAAAATTCCTTATACAATAAGGATTTCAACAAATAAAGGTAAAACAGCTATTCTCCGGGCTATATGCCCATCCGAGCGCTGAATTACATACCAAAATTTGCCGTTAGAGAACCAACGAGTTCGAAACCGGTCTGCAGGTGACGACATTCTAACTAAAGAAAAAGCTTCCTTCTTCCTGGTAGTTTCTTGCATTCGAAACATTAGTATTTTCTTATCTAACTGTGTTAGAAGAAAATACGGCAAATTTTGGTATGTAATTCAGCGCTCGGAGGGGCATATAGCCCGGAGAATAGCTGTTTTACCTTTATTGGTTGAAATCCTTATTTTATAAATAAGGAATTTTCAGGTGGTTAGAGAATTGATTCGCAATTTTTACATATTTATATGTACCCCTGACAAGTAGACTTCATTCATATTTTTTAAATAATTAATACGTTGGATCAGTTGTTTTTCTCTTACATTCGGTATATTTTTTACAGATATGGTTTGTAAATACCACGATATGGAATAAAAATAAAATACATATTATGTATATGTTCTTTCAGACAGTTTTTTACACCTTTATATGAGACGGTAGAAATTTAGAAATTTTATATATGTATAAATAAAATGTAATGTAAAACTTAAAACCAATTACTTAATTAATTTTAAAGTTCATTCAGGCTATAAAGACATCCGTAAAATTAGTGTTTTTTTGATCTTTTCTAAAATGTATATATCCATAGTTGTTATGCTATTCGGCAGATTTCTAAAGAAAAACTAAACCAACACATTTTCGTGAATTACTTAAGACTTTCAGTTTAGCATCGAGCATACTGCAATCTGCACCCTGTCGCGTATTAATATTATAGGGACTCATTATAAATAAATTAAGGTTAAATACATATGCATATATGTACATTTCAATATAACAATTAATATCTTAACATTCTTGAACATTGTTCTAGATGAAGTTCGTTAAAGAAACGTTACAAAAACATCGTATTTTTATTTGAGCTAAGAATGAATTTTTTATTCAGTAAGAAAGAATTTCCCTATGAAACTTATTCCGTAATGTAGCCTTAAACTTACTTACGCAAAATAAAGTCTGCCTGACTTTGTGTTAATATGGTTTTAATGTTTTGAAATTCAGAAGTTAGGGATCCCAATTTACAAAGAAACAGTGAACAGTGTGTTTTCCGTTCAAATTCTAATCTAACTCAAAACCTTATACTACCTAATTGTTGTACTAGTGCACCACCGATAGCAACATCAATTATGTTAATACAAAATTGTTATTACTTTTGTCTATTATCTAATCGGCGCATATCTGTTGTGGTTGACGGTCACTCATCTAACTTCCATCCTATCAATGCTGGTGTCCCCCAAGGTTCAGTCCTGGCACCAACCCTGTTTCTTCTTCACATTAATGACCTGCTCTCTTCAACTACTAATCCCATCCACAGTTATGCTGACGATAGTACTCTTCACTCCAATATTCATTTTTCCAGACAAGTTTCGAATCAGGAGTTGGATAATGGACGCAGATCGATGTACCTATCCCTTTCCCAAGATCTTCAATTAATCTTAGACTGGGGTGCTAAGAACCTTGTTCAGTTCAACGCCTCCAAAACCCAGTCTTGCTCCCTGTCACGCAAAAATTTTGCCAAAGCTTACCCCATCCACATGAATGGTCAAGCCCTACAAAAACACAACACAAACAGAAAATACTTCTCCCCTTCCAACTTATACACTCTCTATGTTTCCCAAATAAGACCTAACCTAGAGTACTGCTCCCACATCTGGGGAGCGGCATCACCTTCGACACTTAAGATCCTTGATTCTATCCAAAAGAGAGCCATTTGACTTATCAATGACCCAGCCCTCACGAGAAAACTCCCTTCTCTCGCTCATCGACGCGCCGTAGGGGATTTATCCCTTTTCTACCGCTACTTCCACGGATTTTGCTCTGAAGAACTAGCCGGTATTATTCCCCCCTTGAATGTCCCTAACAGAACAACAAGAGGCGCGTTACGTACGCATCCCTTTACTGTCCAGCTACAAAAGCCTAGAACTTCTCTCGCTCATTCATACCTAGGGTCTCCAGATTATGGAACAAATTGCCTGCAGATGTTTTCCCTTCCCGTCCCAACCTCCAGTCCTTCAAATCCCGTGTCAATAGACTACATTTCCCTTCTCTTCAGACACCAACGGTACTTTAGTACTTAGGCTAGAAGTCTACGTGGGATGTCTTAGATATAAAAAATATATATTCAAATTCAAATTCAAATTCAAACAAAATTTATTTATCAATAACACACATAGGGCAGTACATACATTTTCAAATTTCATTCTAGATAAATTGGACTAAACCGCGATCATTAACAAACCGTTACCACAAACCCGCACAACTTCTGTGGTTGTGTGGTTTAGCCCATCAAAAGAGACAATCAAAAGAAACTAAAAAACTGACAAAACTATACGCAGCAACTCCCACCCAGCCACGAGCCTTCGTTATTAAAATTATGACATCAACTAACTGGTAATATTACGTATTATATTCATAATTTACTGATAACAGTAAAGGAAAAAATATATATGAAAGAATTTGAAACCTCCTGACCAGTCGGAATGAGCAAATAAGACAAAAAAAAGTTAACCAGGATACAGCGAAATAAAGATACAGCGAAATAAAGACCGATACAGGCGCAAGGACAACAAGAGCGAAGAAAGGGCGAAAATTAACGGACGAATTTGAAATAAAAAAATTGAATCAATTCTAAATCTATGCAGGCAGCCTAGCTGAATGAGGGTATCCAAAGAAAATTAAATAGAGTTAGAAACGTTACGTGATATGAAGAGGCATGTCACTGAACCTCACCTCTCTGCTCCTCCAAAATGTACCCCTTTATATATTTATTAAATTTATAAAATGGGAGCTCCTTAATATCATCCGGTATGCTATTCCAAATATGAACCGCGTAAAACTGAATGATCTCTGAAAATTAGCCGTACCCAACCTGAGGCACTCTAAAAAATTAATGGTTCTTGTTTGGTAAGGATGATTTTGAGATTGAAAATAAACTTTTAAGCATCTATGCAGGTTGACCACTTTTCAATATTTTATACACAAACGAGTACAGGGTGTCCCATTTTCGGCACTTTTGCGGGGTATCTCCCTTATTTTTAAAGCTAGAGGGTTGCGGTTTTCGCGACAGTGTGCTACTTTTTGATGAAAAGAAAGATGGCATAAAAATATTTTTCATGGCCCCCTTCGTTTTTGACATACAGGATGAAATTGATTTTTTTCCATTTTCGGACTCCCCTCGCATTTCAGTTATCTTGCAACTTATAAAAAAAGTAAAAATGGATCCTATTAGAGTTTTCTACGTAGAATCGAGTGGAGTGGTTAGATTTTCATCAGATGTGATATTTTTCGATATATTAACCAAACATATGTTTTTTTAAATGGAACATCCTGTATATTTCTTAACCATTACGTTTCCCCTTTCGAGAACTTTTCAAAAATATATAACACTTTATAGTTATTTTTTGTTTTTAGTCCTTAAATCGAACTATTTAATTTTAAGCTTTAATTTTGCGTAGTTGGCCGCGTTTAACATGTGGTGTAACGTCAATTCAATTATTTAGATTTAAAAAAGAAACTGGTTAAATCCTGTATTTTCATTAATTTATTAAAATTGGTATTATTTTTTACCTAAAACACTACTTGTTATCTAGATATATAGAAAATCCTAACTAGAACTAAAACTGCTTAGTTTTTAATTACTTAAAGATTAAATTAGTTGTCTTGAATTATTAATAGCAAATAAAAGTCAAATTTAAAAACAAAACATACAAAACTTTAGGTAACGAACAGAGCTAGAATGGATTAAATGGACTAACTCTTTTCGTTACCTAAAGTTTTGTATGTTTTGTTTTTAAATTTGACTTTTATTTGCTATTAATAATTCAAGACAACTAATTTAATTTTCAAGTAATTAAACACTAAGCAGTTTTAGTTCTGGTTAGGATTTTCTATATATCTAGATAACAAGTAGTGTTGTTGTTTAAAAAATAATACGAATTTTAATAAATTAATGAAAATACAGGATTTAACCAGTTTCTTTTTTAAATCTAAATACCTGAATTGACGTTAAACCACTTGTTAAACACGGCCAACTACGCAAAATTAAAGTTTAAAATTAAATAGTTCGATTTAAGGGCTACAAATAAAAAATAACTATAAAGTGTTATATATTTTTGAAAAGCTCTCGAAAGGGGAAACTTAATGGTTAAGAAATATACAGGGTGTTCCTTTTAAAAAAACATTTATGTGGTTAATATCTCGAAAAATATCACATCTGATGAAAATCTAACCACGCCACTCGATTCTACGTAGAAAACTCTAACGTGATCCATTTTAACTTTTTATATAAGTTACAAGATAACTGAAATGCGAGGGGGGTCCGAAAATGGAAAAAAATCAATTTCATCCTGTATGTCAAAAACGAAGGGGGCCATGAAAAATATTTTTATGCCATCTTTCGTTTCATCAAAAAGTAGCACACTGTCGCGAAAACCGCAACCCTCTATCTTTAAAAATAAGGGAGATACCCCGCAAAAGTACTGAAAATGGGACACCCTTTACATATGATTTTTCCTTCGATTTTTCATATTTAAAATCAAGTTATTATTTAAATAGGGAGTTATATGATTTATAAAAGGGATAAAAAAGGAATACCTCATCCAAGAGTTTTGAATTTTTTGAATCGAGTAAGAAACTCTTGCCGATATTGAATCAGTGTGTACAACGTCGCCATAATCAAATAAAGATAAAACACGCATGTTGCATAAATAATATTTAGTTTTAGACGGTAAAAACTTTTTTAAATACTAAAGCTTCTTTAAGCGCGTATATGCTATTTAAACTTGTTTTTTATGTGCATTTCAAATGTGAGAAATATATCAAAATAAATACCTAAATCTTTTGCTTCTTTAACCACTGGTATAGGAGTATTATTAATGCTTACGTCAAAGTTACTCGATATAAGGTCTAGATTATTCGTATTACTACTAAAAAAAAATAATACAAGATTTAGCGGCATTCAAGTTTAAATTATGTTTATATTATATCAAATCTTAAAACACATTTACATATGTTAAAGGAATTAAAAACAACAATATTTTTAAAAACCATTTATTTAGACCCAGCACAAGTAAATAAATACTTAGTTGAGACGCCTCGTACATAAGACTACATGTTTGCCAAAATTAACGCTTGCATTTTAGTATTCAGTACATATGTACAACTTTATTAATAAATGAAAAATAGTGCCGTAGCTAGGTGTAGGCATAGTAGGCTCTTGCCTAGGGGCGCCGGTGACAAAGGGTGGCAAAATATAGCTAATTAGGTCTTGTGATAGGAGCGCAAAAATCCTGACTTCCCTTCAGTCAAATTTAGCCTAGCTACGGCACTGATGAAAAATATACAATTTCTCAAAATTGTGCTGTATACTGATCCAAAAAAAAAGAATTCTTAAGACAAACTTAGTTCTACAGACAATTTATTTTACTTCTAACAAATTATAACGTAAGATTTTGCTAAACCGGGATGAGGACGGTAAAGATTTCAAGTTTTTGCCCTGTTTGTATTACGAAAATGTTATGAAAGAAAAAGGACTAAAAAATTGTAATAAATTACTGATTAGTTTTGATAATACTGCAGTATGAAGGAATTAAGACCTTATTGCAGATAATTAAAAGAAATTACTTGTGACACAAGTAGAAAATCATCCCAGAGAATTGTTGTTTTTAGTTTCATAACTATGTTTTTTTTTCGTAAAGGTTGATCATCCGAAAACCGTTGTATTTTATTATTCTCTTGTATTTCCATTGTAGGCTATCGGAAGAAATATATTCATAAAACCATAGAATTAACGCTAGGTGGATTAAATTCTGATTGGTTAATTTTTTTAGAATATAAGAAATTAGTCTGCTCAGCTACAGTGTCGCCACTATGCTAAAAGGTAGTTTATCATTGTCTGTAACGACTTGGTGCCTTTAAAAGACAGCTCACAAATACTCCTATAAGCGACATCTATTGGAGACAGGAGAAACAAGGAGAGGGAGGTGGGGATGAGCTGGTCACAAAACATACGTATACTGATACCGATACCGTAGAGCCTTACAATATAAAACTCTGATATATGAAGCTTAGTTTTGATAATCACATCTCTTTCCCTCTCTTTCTCTCTTACTATTTCTCTCTCTTTTTCTCTTTTATGTATCACGTTAATATACACTGAAATTAAGGTTGGATGGATCGAAGTATATGTACTAATTGTAAATTTAAAAAAACCGTCTTAAATGATATGATATAAAAAGATCTTTTACAATATTAATTGTCGGTTTCCCAAAGCAATTTAATCAGTTAACCAACTGTAATCTGACAGCATACATGTTTGTCATTGTAAAAGGTGACTCTAAACGTCAATTAAATTTAGTACATGATTACATGCTTTGAGAAACCAAGTGTTAATGTATTGGCTAAATAGATTCTTGCGAAAAACTTTATCTCATAATTACCAGCCATGTAAGTTGCTGACAGGGGTCTATAGAATCTAAATATTAAGTAGATATCAACTAGACATAACAGTCCGAGTTCTGACAAATCGTTCTGGAACTAATTTGCTCTTAGAAAATGCTACAAAAATATTGAAAAATACATTTAAAATATTTTCAAATACTAATTAATTTGAAACTATTTGTATCGTTATTTTGCTGAATTTCTTTATATATCTTGTATCATAGTAGTTTTGTAATAAAGTTGATTTTAGGTTTTCTTAAAATAAAACGTATTTTTCATATTTACCTTATAATCCGATTACTTTGCAGGGCAGGTGCAAAAGTGGCAAGAATGAAGAAAACATTAATCTGCTACTACAAGTTTTTTTGTAAAAATTGCTGAGGGAGCTGCGATATGTTTCGTTATATAATAATTTTAATACTGAGTATTACTAAGATTTCCTATAATTACTTTTAAGAGATATATAGAATGTCTGATTCAAACATACGGCTATTTTAGATCATACACATCTTACAAAAATACAGTGATGCGTGTTTTGTAGTAGTAAAAACTAAATAGCTGGTTATCAGGCGTTAACAATTTTCTGTTTATAGTCTAACTAAATCTTGCCATGGTGTGTCTTTCAGTAGAGTGCGTCAATAATTGTTCTAATGTTGTATACTTTCTAGAGAGCCCTTTACTTATCTTTTACTTTTTTTAAGTAAATGACTCAGGTTTGTTCCAGCTGCAATTAACTCCTTAACATATTTTTTAATGTACTGCATTGACACCATACTGCTTTTATGGTTGAAATATTAGGTCAAAGAATACGAGTATATAATCAGTATCTGAATCAGGCTCTCGTATACACAAAATCTAATTTGGTCAGAATTATAAAAGGATAAACCAAATCAGATCATTTTTGGCAAGCGTATTGATACAAATAGGTATACTAATATGTTTAATATGCTATTTTAGATTTCCACAAGTCCCCCCGGATAAATGTAATTTCTGCCAATCCTAATTTTTGTGATTATTTCCAAATACTATTCTTTGCAGTGCAGATGGCAACTATGAAGTGACGCTCATGACAAAAGCTGTAGTCTACAGTAGCGGCCTCGTAGTTTGGCAGCCACCAGCAGTCTACAAGAGCTCCTGTGCTATTGATGTAGAGTTTTTTCCCTACGACACACAAACGTGTGTATTAAAACTGGGCAGTTGGACATACGATGGGTTTAAGGTTCGACTCCTGCCATCAGCAGGGTTTTTGAAGTATTGTTGTTGTTAATTTATGCTAAATTATTTTTTTAAGATATCTGGGTACACACGTCTCAAATCGAATTTAAAGAATATTAAAAAGACGCGTATAATGACAGATAAATTTTGTTGTATTCAAGCGGCAAATGCTGTGATGTCAGTGACTTCTAAAAGTTACTGCAAGCAATGCGTACTGTAGTTGAAAAAAGAGTAAATTAGATTTGAAAGGAGTTAAAGTTTGTTTAGTTTTGATCGTGTTTTGTTATAGACTTCATTTTAATGGGAAGTTGCCTTTCAGATCTAACAATTTTTTAATAAAAGAATAAACGATTACTCGCCACAAGAATCCAACCAACAAAAATATCGGTATTTAACTTTAAATTATTATATAATCTTTTCCTCGTTTTTTATACATGGTGCTTCAAAAAACATAAGTCGTCGCTTGTGGGAAATTCCTTACCCAAAAGTAACAAATAGTTTCTATCAACATGGAATTGTTCTTGCTTTATTTCTGGGGTCCAGGGTGTGAGAGGGTTCTTTTTTAATTTTTTTGCTCTTTTACTAAATATTTCCGAAACAAGTTTAGCAATTTGAATGAGATATGGCTTGTGAGAAGTACCTGAAGTTGTACATATTTTCGCATTAAAAGGCTGGCACTAAAATAATTTTGTAAAAAATATGTACACGTTATCTTTTGGTATTTTTTTTCGATTCTGGCTTCATTTAGGAGGTAATTGCAGTTATATTATGTTGCATTCATTTTCAGGCGAGTTTAACTTGTATAAATTATTTATTATTTAAATATGCATAAATGTCATTACAGAATAAGGTAAAAATGGCCCAACCCCACACAATAAAATTGGATTTATTTTCGAAACGAATAAATCAAAAGAATGCGAAAAAATAACTCTTAGTGCGCACTGTGCTATAAAAAAATAAAAAAAGTCAGTCGCGTAAAAATTTGTTTACAAAGTTATTTCAGTGCGCACGCTCCGGGTGAAGCTGATCACACCTTTTTAATGCTAGAATTAAAGGTACTTTTCGCAAGAATTAAAATTGCTAAAGTAATTTCGACGGTATTTAAAAAAACAGAAAAAAATAAAACCTTAACAGAAACGAAGAACAAGCGGATCCATGTTGCTAAGAACTTTTGGTCCTATCTTGGAGTGGGGGATCTCCTCACGAGCGATGGCACATGTTTTTTGAAACACCCCGTATACATAATATGTATGTCGTATAAAACAAACAAGTTGCGCTGCTGGATATACAGTATGCCAAGTTATGAAACTGGATATAATAGACTAGTTGACGTGAAGTAACATCGAAAATCTTTCATCAGTTTTTCTTCGGATAAGGCCCGATCTAATACTACGAACTTTTTCCAAGGTTTTAGTTGGTTCGTTTCGTTCTTTGTATTATTTTTTTCTTATAAATTTGCGAATATAATATTCCTTGGTAAAGTTAACTTTTATGTATTTAAAAAATTGCACTACGCCTTTCCAGTCGATACATAGCGTGTGTACCTAGACTATGGACTTATTTCTTTAAATTTAAAAACGTTTGACGTTATAAAATTCTTAAAGATAATACAAGAAAATAATAGCGAACATTATTTTTTTGCAAGCAGCTTGTCGTAATGTTTAAGTTTCTCTCAATTTTGCAAAGAGAAAATAAATTTAGTGCTTGCATAAGCCTCTGGTAAGTCGTAAAAAAGTCAAAAGATTTAGAACGAAATTGAAGATTTAATTAAGTACATCTTACTGAAAGTAGTCAGTGGAATCGTTGGAAATCTGTTTTTTGGGAGAAAGAAAGAAACCACGATCGAGAACAATTTGCCATCATGCACCTATATATTGTCTAGCATGTTCTTAATTTTTTTACAGAAAATGTAAAAAATTAGCTCTGTACAAAATCTAAAGGTATTATCTGGAATTATTATTAAATTTGATTTATTATACAGGTCTAATTTGAAAAATTTATGTTCAAATTCATAAGTATAGGAACATGTAAACTAAGTGTTTTCTATATTATATAGGCCAAGCAACAGAGCAAAATATTAGCGATTTTTTGACATTAATCCTATTAGAAAACCGCCTGTGCCATCATCTGATAGACGATCCATAGATGATTCCTGAAATATTTCCAACTCTGAAATTTTTTCCATTAATTTGTTATAAACATTTTTAAGCAAAAAACGCGATTTTTTTAGTTTTTTACTTATAAAATGTAAAGTAATGAAGCAATCTTAATGGCGTAAATAGACGATTTGTAGACAATAAAAATACGAACAACATGAGAGGTTGAATGTCCCGATCGGATAAGTAGCAACGAAGAAAATCCGAAAAAACCGGAAAATTAAGGGTTTTTTAATTCTTAAATCGGCCATTTTGAAACGTAGATGGCTCAGACTTTGATTAAAAGTAGTAATTTATAGCTACTTTATGTGTGCAAATCCCCGACGCTGTCCGACGATTTGTTTTGCCACAATCGTCATTTAAATTTTTCAATACACTATTTTGCAAACACGTCTGGATGCTCTATGGATCGTCCGATTTTAATTATTGAAAAATTTTAATTGAACAAAATGTGTATTATAATTTTTCAATAAAATGCTACAAAACCGGTCGGAAATGCACGTAAAGATGCGTGAAAGCGGTCGACTAGTGGGTAGAGCAGAGGAGCGAAGGAGAGCCGCTTTCGCGCGCTCGGCCATTTTCACGCATCTTTAACTTATTAATCTTTTCAACCGGTTTCGTAGCAGTTTGTGGAAAAATTAAAATATACATTTTGTTCAATTAAACTAGTACTTTTCAAATCCTTTTCAATAATTGAAATCGGACGATCCATAGAGCATCCAGACCTGTTGCAAAATAGTGTATTGAGATATTAAAATGACGATTGTAGCTAAACTAATCGTCGGACAGCGTCGGGGTTTTGCACAGACATAAAGCAGCTATAAATTCCTACTTTTTTCCAAAGTTTGAGCCCTCTACGTTTAAAAATGGCTGATTTAGGAATTAAAAAAAAAAACTCTTAATTTTCCAGTTCTTCCGAATTTTCTCCGTTGCTGCTTATCCGATCGGGACGTTCGACCTCTCATTTTGTTCATATTTTTATTCTCTACAAATCGTCCATTACACCATTAAGATTGCTCCATTACTTTCCATTTTATAAGCAAAAACCTAAAAAAATCGCGTTTTTTTGCTTAAAAATGTTTATAACAAATAATGGTAAAACTTTCAGAGTTGGAAATATAACAGAAATCATCTACGGATCATCTTTTAGATGATGGCACAGACCGTTTTCTAATAGGATTAATGTCACGACAAATCGCTCTATTGTTTGGCCTATATACGGGACGAATCGCCTCAGATGTCCACGCGCGACGTGCGAACCTGAAAACATGCCATTTTAAACTCATTATCTCGCAATGAAAACGCCACTAAAAAAATAACTGAAACGTGCTTTTCGATGTATTTTTCCTCAGCTTATCGGTGGTGTAATTTATTTTTCAAAATTCCGCTTCCTTAACATCAAAAAAAAGCACTAAACGTGCTGTATCTCGAAAAACGCCATTTTTATCTTTTTTTAATATGCTAGATCAGGATTGTCGAAAAAGTTTTTTCCCAGAGAGCTTTTTTTTTGTTTTCGAATAAACATTGCGCGGCGACCCATTTCCCCGTGTGGCAAGGCAGCGACGCGTGGGCCCCAATCAAACAAAAAATTGGTCCTGTCTGGAAAGTAGCTTTTTCGACGTAAAAATCCCGATCTTTCGATACAGCGTATACAAAAATAAAAATGGCGTTTCTCGAGATACACCACGTTTAGTGATTTTTTCAAGTTAAGGAATCGGAATTCAGAAAGCTGAGAAAAAATACATCGGAAACTATGTTTCAGTTATTTTTTAATGGCACTTTCATTGCGAAATCATGGGTTTGAAATGGCATGTTTTTAGGCTCGCGCGGCGCTCTAGGACAGCTGAAGCGAATCGCCCCATATATATTATTATTGTTTTTTGAAAATTTATGAAAAAAATTATTTAATTTTTTTTCTTTGTAGTTTTGAACTACACGTATAAACATTTCACAAACAAAGCGATCATCTAGAAGGAGTAAATGTACAACCGGAATAAGTTTTGTAAGTTTAATGATTGTACTTTTAGGCATATAGGTATAGGATGACAGAAATTTTTTCTCTTAATTTTGGCTGTAGCCACCTCTATAAATATTTTTTCTTATATTATATCATTACCTTGTATTAATATTTTAAGATCGTCAAAAAGGCAAATAAGTATTTTTCACGGCAATTTTAGCGTAATCTAGCAGAATTTTTGTAACGTCAAACTGTTTATAGCAATTAACAATTTAGACTTGTTAATGCTAAATTTTGAAACGTTAATCGATAAGTGTTTAGTTTGATAAATAATATTAACCTATTCTCCCTGTATATACAGACTGTACACAACATTGGGAAAGGTATAAAATTTAGTTATCTTTAACACATAATAAATAAATAAAAATGCCTACAAATATGGGCATAAAAAATAATTTAAAAAATCATGGTTTGGTTATTAAGTTTTGCCATTTTTCATTGCATGGTTGATTTTTTAAGTATATTTTTTTCTGTATTATTTTGACAGTAATTATTTTTCTATGTGCCTAGAAATTGCATCAAAAAGTATGACTTGCTATATGACCCTCTGTGAGCCTTTTAATTTTTGTTATTCTCTTACCAAGACCAAAAGAAATAAAAATGTAAATATTATTAAATGATATCAAATCAGCATAAATTAATTATCTGTACCCGGTAGCAATGACGGCGGTAAGCACGTCGGTATATTTCTGTTTTTATTACAAACTTAAAATCAGTGCCCCGCCAATCGCAGGTGCAAGAGATGCGCCGCACCTGGGCGGCGGATTTAAACTACGGCGTATTGAGGAGTTAAAAAACTACATTGGAAGCATGACAAAAATATTTAATTTACTATAAAAACTTTTTTAATAACAAAAGTGACTCTCTACTGTAATAAAATATAATAATGCAAAAAATTAATAGTGTCCGGAAACATTTACGGTTTGGAATTGGAGACTGTTTAAAAAGATAAAAAGATATTGGTTGTTTCTTGGGATTAGCTTCATTGTAAAAACTTTTTTTTTAAGTCCATTGACGTTTCGACCCTTTTTCGGGTAATTTTCGAAATACTATTTTTTTATTCTATTTGGTGCTTTTACCAAACTGAATAAAAAAATAATATTTTGAAAATGACCCGAAAAAGGGTCGAAAGGTCAATGGACTTTTAATAAAAAAAATGTTTTTACAATGAACCTAATCCCAAGAAACAAACAATAAAAAAACTATTATAAATGGTTCAAGAAAAATAACAAAGTATCTATATAATATAACGTCTACAAGTTTCAACCAGAAACGAACGGATGAATTGCCGGATTAACCACGACACATATTTCTCCATCCGTGAAACCCTACGTACTTCCCTATATATATATATATATATATATATATATATATATATATATATATATATATATATATATATATATATATATATATATATATATATATATATATATATATATATATATATGAGTTTATAGTTAGAAATACGAAATTGGTGAAATGGGAAAAAAGTTGCGTAATTAAAGAACTAATAAAATGATGTTCCGAAATTTGTTAGATGATTTTTCATTTTCGAGTTATTTTGAAAAAACTGAATATTCGAATTTTTAATTTAATTTTTTTCCGGCGTTAATATGAAAGGTAAGGCAAAACTAATACAAGTTCTTTATAGCAACTTTTTATGAACTTATAGATTACGTAAACCCAAGCAAACCCAACCAATCAAGCCCAAGCAAATCTATTTATTGTCCACTGCATCCAAAGAAGATACAGTAATGATTTTTATGCACTTGTTCTTTCATATAAATATCACCAGTAGATCTCCTCTTTTTAGTGATCCGTCCTAACGGAACACTTATGGCATCACAAGCGATTTTCTCTGAAACTATTCGTTGTAAAAATTTGAAATTTAGCACAGAGATAGAGTGTGGTGGCCCAATTATAGACGTGAAGTATTAAAAGTTGAATATTGATTCTGGGGGTTAACTTCAGAGGGTAAATTGGGAAATGAAAAAATCATTCGAGGGCAGTGTTTGTAGAGTGTCAAATGAAAGCTTATTAAAGCACGAATTCAACAATATAAACTGCTGGCCAATTCAAGCGGGACAAACTAAATTTTTGATAAAATTTAGAGTGGAACATTTTCGAAACGAAAAAAGATTTTGATTTAACTTTTTCAGTATGTAATTGAATAGTTCTTCTAGTTTTTATACTTCAAGGCACTATTGCTAGCAGTCGCTGCAACTCTATTTTACAGGGTGTTAAGTGAAACCCTGACTTTTTTGGAAAAGTTTTCCAGTTCCGAGAATCTAGGAAGAATTTTTTTTGAATTTTCTTTTCATACTAAAATGATCCATGGTCAAATACAAAAAAACAATTTCTCCGGATTTTCTCTATTTTCATTTGTTTTCCGTATACAGGGGTTAGTCGAAATTATCGACTTCTTCTTACAAAGGAACCCCTAATTTGGCCGTTTATTCACAAAAAGCGAAAGACCAAGTAAATTTGTAGTTTGAAGTAGTCCAGCTAACAAAATTAATACAAATTTTTGTACAGGGTGTAGCAAGTTTGGATCACGGGCTAGTAAATTATTATTTTTTAATTTCTACTACTTTTTCCTAAGTTAACTATTAATTATCACGTGCTACGTTAAAGGGTTAAAATTTGTTAGGTCCGATAACAGTACTGGATAGAAAGATCCTTTTTGCCCAAACGGGTTTTTCATTTTTTGTCTAGTCCCATTTTTAGTGATTAAACGGCTCGCATTTTGAACCTAACTTTTTGCAATTGCATCCATGAACGATTGAAGTGAGAGTGCTTTTTTGGTGGTACATAATGAATGTTTTATCCAACCAAAAAACATGTAGTGGCCAAACAGCTAATGATGCTTATTCGAAGAATTTTTTAGCATTATACAGGGTTGCAATAAATATACCACCTATACTTTGCAGGTGGATTTCTGTTAATTTAGCGGCGTTTCTATTTCTTAGTCAAAAGATCTAGTAGGCCAAAAAATAAAACATTTTCTTTGCTATTGACAGTTACCAAGGCAACAAAGTATTCTTCTTTGAATTGGTGCGTTATTATCCTTTATAATGGCTCGATTAAGTGCAAAAGAACAAGCTAATTGTTTGCGTTTACTACAAGATGGGGTAAAAATTAGTATTATTGCGGATATGTACGGGGTTGGGCGAAGTACAATATCTCGACTGCGTCAACGCTTCCACGAAACGGGAAGTGCAAACTATGGTTATGGGGGAGGTCGCCAAAAGAAAGTCGGCATTGCAGATGAAAGATGGTTGGTTAGAGAGGCTCGTCGAAGGCGAAAAATTCCATCAGAGAAAATTAACCAGGAGTTCAGAGCAAGAACACACATTCGTGTGAGCAATAGGACCATTAGAAGAACTTTAAACAATAATAACTTAAGGTGAGTTACTTCAAATGAGATCTTATTTTTTGTACCAATATTTTTAGTGTTTCATTTTAGTAAGTCGGCTATTATAATATCGACGTCAGCTGAGGCGTGAATCTTGGATTTTGCGCACCGATATTATAAATGTAAACTTGAACTAAGTTGTTCATAAATTAAAGTTTTGATAGGCGACCCTAAACACATTATTTGTGCTTGCAGCGTAATGTTCCTTAGTTCTTCCCTAGAACTAACGTTATGAAAATTGACCTAATTTTGCATTTTAGTATAATAAAAGCTACTGTTGGCTTATTTATTGGTTCATTCCCTACACCTATACTACAGATTTTTAAGCCAAAATTTTAATTTTAGAGCTCGGCGACGTGCTAAATGTGTGCGACTTCTACCACAGCATAGGCGAAGACGTCTCCAGTGGGCATATGAACATCGCAATTGGCCATTAGATAACTGGGAAAACTGCATGTTTGTAGACGAGTCAAGATTTAATTTAATTCACTCGGACGGCAGAATATTAGTTTGGCGTGAACGTGGCGAACGGTATATGGAGGAGAATATGGCTCCTCAGGAACCTTTTGGTGGTGGAGGCGTTACTGTTTGGGGTGGTGTAATGTTTAATGGCAAAACGGAACTTTTTTTAACATTGGAGCCCATTAACGGTCAGGTATATAGGGACGAAATTTTAAGCAATATCGTTCTACCATTTGCAAACAATTTTGGGAACGATTTTGTGCTAATTGACGATAACGCCAGACCTCATAGAGCACGCATTGTGCAAGAGTTTTTGGAAGCTAATAATATTACCAGGATGGTCTGGCCTGCAAAATCACCAGACATGAATATTATCGAACACGTCTGGTCTAAATTGAAATTATTGGTAAGTTCTAGGGAAGATCCTCCTCAGACTCTAGAACAACTTGCAGACGCCATTGTTCAGGAGTGGGAAAATATTCAGCAAGAATTTGTCAATAATTTGGTAATAAGCATGCCTCGAAGATGCCAAGAGATAATAAATGTAAGGGGAGGTCCTACTAGGTATTAAGATTTGTTTTGTTTTCGTTAGTTGCAAGTTTTTATAATACCTTCAAGTAAAAAAAATGTTCTATAATTTAAAACGTTTTCTGTTTACCTATAAAAGTAACAACCAAAATTTACATTTTGGATCTCCTAAAGTAATGCCGGGAAAAATAACTACTAAATTTGAAAATTACGTATCTTTTCGAGTACTTTCAAAAGTAATTAAATCTTCTGAAATTTCTATACCTTCTAAAAACTACGCTATACAGAATTTTATAACTTGTTCAGTTGAATTCACTATCCATCTCCAATTTTTGACGAGAAAAATGTACTCCGTGACTATTAATTTAAGACACTTCTTATTAATTAAAATTTCTCAATGCCATGTACTGACTTTTTAGAGCAGTGGTAAAATATTTTTCTTTTATAATGAATAATCGAAGTTTACGAAAATCCAAAGATATCGAGAAACACGTGGCTTCTATTATAAGTAGTAACTTCTGCACAATCCTGTATAATGTGAAAAAGTTCCGAATGAATATTATTCTTTTTATCTGTATCGTTACTAGATTTTATTAATAATAAGTAGGACATTTTCTTTAATAATTATTAATATAGCAAAAAGGAACTTTATGAATACCTAAAGGACTCTAAAATCACATGATTTTCATATAAAATGTAGGTGATATGTTTTGGGCAAACGCGGACAAAAGCAGCGAATAAGCATCTTTAGCTCTATGGCCACGACACTTTTTTATTGGTTGGTTAAACCAATAAACGATGTCCACTTCAATAGTTCATGAATGCAATCGCAAAAAGTTAAGTTTTAAACGCAAGCCATTTGTATCACTAAAAATGGGACCAGACAAAAAAATTCAAAAACAGTTTCGGCAAAAAGTTCCAAGAAAATTGGGACTATATTCAATTAATTTGAAAATCACATGACTTCCATATAAAGTATAGGTGGTATATTTTTTGCAACCCTGTATAATGCTAAAAAATTCTTCGAATAAGCATCATTAGCTGTTTGGCCACTACATGTTTTTTGGTTGGATAAAACATTCATTATGTACCACCAAAAAAGCACTCTCACTTCAATCGTTCATGGATGCAATTGCAAAAAGTTAGGTTCAAAATGCGAGCCGTTTAATCACTAAAAATGGGACTAGACAAAAAATGAAAAACCCGTTTGGGCAAAAAGGATCTTTCTATCCAGTACTGTTATCGGACCTAACAAATTTTAACCCTTTAACGTAGCACGTGATAATTAATAGTTAACTTAGGAAAAAGTAGTAGAAATTAAAAAATAATAATTTACTAGCCCGTGATCCAAACTTGCTACACCCTGTACAAAAATTTGTATTAATTTTGTTAGCTGGACTACTTCAAACTACAAATTTACTTGGTCTTTCGCTTTTTGTGAATAAACGGCCAAATTAGGAGTTCCTTTGTAAGAAGAAGTCGATAATTTCGACTAACCCCTGTATACGGAAAACAAATGAAAATAGAGAAAATCCGGAGAAATTGTTTTTTTGTATTTGACCATGGATCATTTTAGTATGAAAAGAAAATTCAAAAAAAATTCTTCCTAGATTCTCGGAACTGGAAAACTTTTCCAAAAAAGTCAGGGTTTCACTTAACACCCTGTAAAATAGAGTTGCAGCGACTGCTAGCAATAGTGCCTTGAAGTATAAAAACTAGAAGAACTATTCAATTACATACTGAAAAAGTTAAATCAAAATCTTTTTTCGTTTCGAAAATATTCCACTCTAAATTTTATCAAAAATTTAGTTTGTCCCGCTTGAATTGGCCAGCAGTTTATATAATGTGTAGTATGCATTTTTTTAAACATTTTTCGGGGAAAACGCTTAAAAATTGCTGTCCCACCTAAAGGATCGCTCAGAAAAATCTGAAAAAAAAATCATGAACATTGAGAATTAGGTGTAGATTGAGCGAAAATTCTAGCGCGATCAATTGTCGTAAAAAATTTAATTGTTCATTTCCTTACAACTGCTGAACTCATGGTTTCAGAGAAAAAGTCTTCCGACAAGAATTGTTCTCACGCGATGTAAGGAACAACTTTTGTCCTTAAACGTTTTTCAAAATGTTTAATTTGGCTCAGTCGAAACGTTCCCCATTCAGCTCCGCCCATAGGCGATATGATACGACGTTGGTGCCGTCTGCGGCGGGTCGCGCGGCAGATGGACGGAGATCGGGCGGCCGAGGTTTGCTCAGATTAAGTGGGGGGGCTCATGGCACGGAACACTAATTGGGCAAGTATAGCTTGCTCTTGGCCGAATTTTTTTAATAAAAAAAGTTTTAGTTTTCCAAACGACTTGTTTAAAGGAAACAACCATCACTCGTTTAAAATGGTAGATGGCGTAAATTGTACTAAAAAGACAAAGGTAGGACGATCATATATAGAGTGCACTAACTATATTTACTTAATTATTGCATTTGGAAATAAAAGCTTGGAGCCTTTAAGAAAAGAAAATAAAAATTAAATTATCTAACTTTTCAAAAATATATATTTTATCTAAGACATAAACTATAAACTAATAATAAAAAATGTTAGTGGGAAGAGAATGCACCTAACATAAACTTTCATCGTTGGTTGTTTTTAAATAGCCGTTCGTAGAAAAAAGCCAAAGGCTAAATTAGTATGTTTGGTATAGCAAGTGTCCCTCTGGTAAATTAGCTTTTTGAATTTTTGCATGTTGTAAAGATTTTTTGGCATGTCTAGAAAATAATTTATGTTAGAAATAATAACAAATTATAAATTTAAAACTTAAAAAATAGAAATTTTAATGAAATCCTTTATGACAACTTTAAGAGTCATACGAGGACTTTTTAATTACAACAGTAAATTCTTCTTCTCGTAGTTATAAGTTTCTTTAAGGAACGAGCGGTTCTTGGACATTTTATCCTTGAACCATTTGTCTCCGGGCGTTGCACTCCCGGGCCTTTAGGCTCCGGACTTTCCGTACCCTGGATTTTTCATACCCTGCACTTTGCGTAACCCGGACTTTTCGAACCCAAATTTTTCGTATCCTGATCCCTAAAATGTTGTTATAATACTATCGACGCTTTTTCGAAAATACATTATCGAATAATGGGTTTGCTCTACTTAGTCGCGGCTGGTGACATTTCAGAGTTGTATATCTCTGTTCTTACTTACAGGACCCGTACCAAATTTATTGATTTTAATGGGGAACCCACTGGGAATGTTTTGGTGAAGCGAAAACCATTTTGTAATTTGCGAAAAAAGTTAAATTTTTGCTGGGCCCCCCTCTGGGGAAAAAATTAAAGCTTTTAGGCATTTTATTTATTATTTTTTCTAAATAAATTTTACATTATTACGTCGTCAATTTTTAAGTTTTAAGAAAAGAAATGTGTTAGCAGAAAGTTATAGGCATTTAATTTTTTTTTAATTATATTTTAGATTAAAAGAAATTCAAACTATAGCTGTCTATGAAATAATGTAAAATTTGTTTAAAAAAAATAATAAATACAATTCTTAAACGAGTTAATTTTTTCCCAGGGGGTCACTAAAAATTCAACTTTTTTTCGCAAATTTTAAATTTCACCAGACGCCACTGGCTCTACTGTCTACTGGCCAAATTTAATGTACAGGGATATCCAAATAAAAGTGAACAGGCCTTATAACTTTTTTATTTTTAAAGATGGGAAAAAATGTTAGATATGAAAGTTTTGTTCATTTTTATGGATCATTCATATAATGTTATTAGCAAAACAAATGAGTACCGAATAAAAAAATATAGTATAAAACATCGATTTTCTTGCTTATTTTAAATTGGATGGTATGATTTTTATCATGTTTTTGGATCTTAGGAAATGTTCTAGAGATATTTTGTAAAGATTCCCTATGCGGTTTTTCAATCGTTTTTGAAATATTTCAAATTAAAAATTATTTCGCATGACGAACTTTGGGCGTGGCCTCGAAAAATTTTCGCCCGCGGCGCTTTTCCACCATCCCGCTTTCCATTTGGTAATTGCCCCCCCCCCCCCCCAACACAATCCTAAATACGACACTGCTTGCATGTCGTGTATTGTTCTTTAAAATTACTATTACAAGTTTATGGATAATGTGTTTTCTTTGATCTACCTAATTTTGGTGAAAAACAGTTGGTGTCCCGTTCTGAGGAAAAAAAATGGCCACGTTAATAATAATATATGCAAATGACGTATGGGTCATAAAAGCTGTTTTACCCATCTTAATTATTACATATGTACATTTTCTAGCAAATTACTCATGGAGAGTTACTATTGCATCATTGTTATATTAGAATATTAGAATCTTTCGTGTTAAAATGTCTGACTATAAAGTTAAATTCGTTAAATTCACATTTAGCTGCCTGCCCCGCCAAAATGTATGTAGGTACCTAGTGATTCGTACCCCTCACTATTAAATTTTTGATTGAAATTTTCAAGACAATCAAGACATGGTACCTAACGAATTTTTCGATTGCCTATCTATTAGTAAGGCGCATTCCATTGACGTCGATTTTTAAACTGTCAACTGTGTTGTAAGAATAATTTATAATTTATATGCTAGTACGAAACACTCAATTTACATTGCGAAGCATATTTTTCCGAAAGTGGCGAAACGGTTGTTTGTGAACTGTTTTGAATGGTATATTCCACGCACTCGTTTTTATATTAAATTTGTTAGCTGTAGTGTTTATATATGGCACATTAGCCTCTTCCAACACAGAAGTTTTTTTATTACATACTAGAAAATGACGTTCTAAATCTGGAAAATCCTTAATAAATTTAACACTAATACTACACAAGCGCTTGTTAAACCGTTTTTCCTTAGCAAACTCAGTGCTGATACCCGCGAAAAAAAACAATACAATACGCTGCCGCCAAAGCCTGTTTACTTAAAAATGTGTCACAACGGGGAATAAATACAATCTTTGAAAATTGTTAAACTGCATTAACTTCGAAAGACAGGAATTATAACGACAAATAATCGACGTCTGTCAAATCTGTGAAGAAAGTCAGTTTTTCTCTCGCCTCGCGTTGTACCAACCCCCTTTTCGGCGGCGTCCGTCATGTAAACATAGAGAAAATATATAGTAGAGAAATAATGTCAATTACGAATGCGGCAAATTTACCGAGCTGAATCCGTAAACAAAGACGGTCCTCTGCGGGCTTGCGCATTGTCGAACGTTTGCCTTGTGATAGACAGGACCGTACTTCAAAATTTATTTTACATGACGTGAATCTTTTATCGAGTAATAAATGCTAAATTTATTACGTGTAATTATTCTTTTTATTAATGATAAAAATGTAACCATTAGTGAGATTTTAACAAAAAGTGTATAGTTTGTTGGCTTAAATCTGAGTTGTCTTGCTATACAAAACTGTCGATAATTCCTCGAAAATAGCTCAGTTTATATATATACAGTGCGTCTCTTTAATGTTTTTAAACGTTACATTTACAAAATTGAAAGTTGAAATAAAATATAAACATAGTATTCTAAACAATAGAAATAAAATATGCAACTGTTTTAAGAAGTAAAATAGTAAATCAAAAATTTACATGTGTATATTTTATTGGATTGGCATCCCATCCTGTATAATTCTTGAACAATGCAAGTTCTAGGGTAAGATGTAAATATTTTTACACCTATTTACAGTGTGTGCACTTGATACTTTGCTGAAAGCGCTACTACTTACGGCCCCATGTCAATCTAATCCACCGATATCTTAGCGATCCTTTGGCGAAAGCGCTTTTTTCTTTCGCCATCCCTTTTAAAATACTCCCCTCTACCCTAATCCACTAGTATTTTTAGTGCCCCTTTGACGAAAGCGCAAATATGCCTTTTGGACACTCACCCTTCTAATCCACCGATATCTTAGCGATCCTTTGGCGAAAGCGCTTTTTTCTTTCGCCATCCCTTTTAAAATACTCCCCTCTACCCTAATCCACTAGTATTTTTAGTGCCCCTTTGACGAAAGCGCAAATATGCCTTTTGGACACTCACCCTTCTAATCCACTGATATCTTAGCGATCCTTTGGCGAAAGCGCTTTTTTCTTTCGCCATCCCTTTTAAAATACTCCCCTCTACCCTAATCCACTAGTATTTTTAGTGCCCCTTTGGCGAAAGCGCAAATATGCCTTTTGGACACACTCACCCTTATGCAATATAGGGGATGGAGGCATTGACACTATATATGACCTTCTTACACCATCTTACCCCTTATACAATGCCCCTAATACACACACACCCCATCAGTGCCTTTCTGACACCTTGACCACACTCAATATACGTCACTGACAAGTATTTCTACTTCTCCATGTGTGTATTCACTTCAACACCGGAGTGCATTTAAGATAAATTATATTTTTTACCTCCTATTCTTTCAGATATTCATATAATTTAAATTTGGAATTAAACTATTTCTATTTATGCACTACTTGTAAGAAATAGACTACGAAATAATTCCTTATATTTAAAAGTTGGATACATAATTGGCGAAACATATGAAATGTCTGTAACACTTTGTAAAGACTATTTTTGTATCGAAATAACAAGCTTCAGAGGTTCGCTATATTCGCCACCCCCAACCAAAAATACCATAACATACAAATGACAGATTTTTTCGGCCCGGTTCTGTTCGCCGCGTTGCGTCATTGAGTTCAACAACCACTTTTGCTAGACGTCCCGAGTGCGCATGCCTCGAGAGGACCGTCGTTTAAAAATCTGACTGGCGCCCACTGCGCACAAACGCACTTTTTCGCCCATACATTGGACGGATTCAGCTGGTGACGCGAATACGTTGTGATGGTCTAAATATATTTTGTCTATGCATGTAAACAAAACACTCACGAGAAGCCGGCATAATATCTTGAGGAATTTGGCATACACGGCGAGCGAAATAAACTATTAATGACATGAAATAATTTATGTTCGTTTCCGAACAATATGTACTTCGTTTTGCGTTGACCTGTTTTCGTTCGTTTTATCTGCCTAGATACCCGATACCCCGACATCACTATAGTGGAAGTGAACTAGAAGTGACTCGCCTTATTCATTAGACGAAAAAAATTTAAAGAAATTTAAATTGGATCCTCTATTTGTCCATTCTTTATATTCTGCAGTTGTAAGTAAAGTCTCGTTAGTATTAGATTAAAACGTTAAAATATTGTGTGCCACTATAATCCTGAACCTCTCGATTTTTCTCGTAGATACTCACTGGCTTAAAGTACAGCTGAACGTAAACTATTGTTTACGAATACTATTATATTCCTTCATGGTTCTCGGAATTACTGTTTTCTAGAAACCGCTTTAGTCTTTGCCGATAGAAATAAGTGACGCGCATATGCAAAATTTCAGGAAGTTTTAAAAACTTCTATCGGTTACCAATTTAGGTTTCAACGATTTCTTATGTAAGTGACTGGGTTTGAGAGGGGAATATAGTGTCACATCATTTTACTTGTTCATTCATACTATAGAAACGGTTTTCATAATTTATAGCATTTTTGTTTCCTCCTATTTTTTTATTGCATACATATACACTTAAGCGCTACTTCTTAAACTGTGTTAATAAACTTTGACTAAACAAGAACGTGGCATGTTAAAAATTACTCATAAAGGAAAGTGCACATTAATATTGTTGTTCGACTGTGTCAACGAAGGGAAAGGGAGACGTCTACATCGAGATATTATTATACTAATGGAAGTGAGAAACTAAAGCCATAATTCTCGACTTGTTTTCCATATGATCTGTTGACAGATTTGAGTTTGATTGATTAATTATTTTGATACAGGGTTAACCGTAAATTATAAAAAGGGATTTGATACGCTGAAATGCTAAATTAGCTCATTCATATTGTATGATAATAATTACTTAAACTTCAACTTCAAATGACAAATAACGACATATTTATTGCAGAATCGTTAAAGTTTTACTTTATTGCTGTACTGTTGCAGCCAATAATCATGTTCATCAAAGTAATTTTGCTCAGGTTTTGGAGAATATTCTGAGATTTAACTTAACAAAAATAGTTCTTCTTCAGACTCGGCTGTAATTGACCTTACAGTGTCTCCATAAAAAATGTTCCTTTTTTTCTCGTAAAATAATATGATATGGATTCTTATAATACCACTAGCCAGCTTGCATATAATTGTAATATATTTTACCATGCTACAGAACGGCACAAAAAGTAAAAGCATCTATATTAAAAATATAGTAGTTAATGGCGACGGTAACCGAATAAAAATAAATTCTTATATATTATAATAAACCTACGTTATCTATACGCGATATGCTACATAAATGTTACCTGCCTGTTCGCTACTTGAAGTTTAATGCTTTCTGTCTTCCACATTAAAGGTAAAAATAAAAAAATATTAAAAATATACACCGTCTCCCAAAAGTTTTGAGATAAATAAGAAAAAATATGTTTTTCGTTTTATCCAACAAATCCACTCTTCCTTAAAATAAACAAGCCAAAATTACATACAGATATAATTTATAATGACTTGTTGGAAAATATTTTAAAAAATTGTTTGTTTTCAACTTTTTGGGTTGTAGTATGTATAAGTATGTATAAGGCATATATTGGAAACATGAAAAATAAAAAATTGAATAACAATTACGAAAGATTTCAATTTTGGGTGGACGGGCGAAAGATTATTTAAATTATATATTATGTTCTGCCACCCTCTCCAAAGACGGGAACATGATGAAATCGGGAAACAAAATACAAAACATTCCGAAAGTTCTGCCAAGTTGAAAGTGCATTATGACACAGAAGTAGTTCTTCAAACATATTTTATATTATATAAGTACACGAACTAACTAGTATCAAAAAAAAATCGAAAGAGTTATAAACTTTGTGGAAAGTGTTACTAATTTGGAGCGCTAGTGTTAGGTTTTGGCGTTTGTCTTCACAAACAAAAATAGGTGAAGATGGATTATCTGCAAAAATTTTTCTTAATATACCAGACAGAGTACTCTGTATTTTGGCACAAGCAATTAACTTATCTTGGGAATCAGGATCATTTCCATCGTACTTAAAATTAGCTAAAGTGGTTCCTGTTCATAAAGGAGGAGTACTAAATGAACCTTCAAATTTTAGACCAATTAGTTTGTTATCTACACTATCAAAAATTATAGAAAAATTAGTTAAAGTTAGAATGACTTCGTTTATAAATGATAATAATATTTTAGTTAAAAGTCAATTTGGGTTTATAAAAAATAATAGTACCAATGATGCTATATTTAGATTATTAGAAAACTTATATACACATATTAACGGTGGTGGAATAGCTGCTGCAGCCTTTTGTGACTTGTCTAAAGCGTTCGATTGTGTAAGTCATGAAATTTTGCTCCAGAAACTTTATTTTTATGGTTTTAGAGGCGTTTCATATTCTTGGTTCCAATCTTATCTTGCTAAACGTGAACAAAGAGTATTTATAGGTGATACTTATTCTTCTATTCAAAATATAAAAAGAGGTGTACCTCAGGGTTCAGTATTAGGACCTATATTATTTCTACTTTTTATAAATGATTTAGCTAATTTATATATTAATGGCCAATTCACACTTTTTGCAGACGATACAACTGTATTATGGCACAGTACTGATCATAATTTATTAAAAAAATATATTTATCATGACCTTGCTAAAATTAAAGCCTGGTGCGACACAAATAGTTTAGTATTAAACTTTAATAAAACAAATATTCTTGGATTTAAATGTAATATTGAGGATTTGGTAATTGGAGATGTAAGTATTGAGAGCCGCTTAAATACTAAATTTCTTGGTTTGATTATAGATAAAGAACTGAAGTTTGACTCTCACATTAATATGTTGTCTAAAAAAATATCTTCAGGTTGTTATGCAGTAAGAGTTATAGTTAATGAACTTGGTTTTTCAATTGGTAAAACTGTTTATTATGCTTTAATAGAATCCCATCTTAGATATGGAATTTGCTTTTGGGGAATGTCAAATTACTATTTAATAAACACATTATTTATAATTCAAAAACGTGCTATTAGATATCTATGTAAAGCTAAATCAAGAGATCATTGTAAGCTATTATTTATTAGATTAAAAATTTTAACTGTTTATAGCTTATTCATCTTAGAAACAGTATGTCTTGTGTTTAAAAATCGTCAGAATTTCACTTCTGCAAATGCATATTATAATACTCGTCAATCTATAAACATACAATTACCAAAGCCCACTCTTACTCTAACCAAGAAGTCTGTTATATATGAGAACTTGAAAATTTACAATCACCTACCTAATAATTTAAAAACATGCCCTTCAGAAAAAAATTTTAAAAAGAAAGTTCGTAAATTATTGATTGATAAAGCTTATTATAATCTACAAGAATTTTTTGATGACAACCTATCAAATATTTAATAATATTCTGCTCTATTTTTATTTAATCAGTGGATTTAATTAATCTTTCTATTGACTGTATAATGTATTGTGTATGGTAACAGTATACACTATAATAAAAATGTTTTATTTTAATTGGAATTCATTTCATACAAAATGAAGCAATGCATGTGCATATGATAAATATTTAAATTCTGTTTAAATATATATATATATATATATATATATATATATATATATATATATATATATATATATATATATATATATATATATATATATATATATATATATATATATATATATATATATATATATATATATATATATATATATATATATATATATATATATATATATATATATATATATATATCAACTTTTTAAATTGATTTATAGTGTAAACTATTATTATGTGTATTTAATTGACGATTTAGATTTGGAAATGAGCAATATGAAAAATCTTATTATACATTTGCCAAGTTATACAATATCTAATGGCTACTTTAGAGGAGATATTACAATATCCATAGTACCTCGTTTTGAATTTTTGATTTTATGAAGTGAAATGTATTTATTTATTAGTTATAAGTTATTTTAGGATGCTTTGTTAACGAGAATTTTTATTCTTATACAATAAAGCTTATTTTGACTTGACTTGACTTGACTTGAATCACTAAATATCTTAAAGGGGTTAGGGGAAGAATGATTTTATATAACCATGCTTCTAAAATATCTCTCCGTGACCAAGGTACGCCCTGGAAAGGTTACCTACTTACAGCTCTTACCTAATCGACGAAATCTAGCTGCTTGTAGATCACCTCCATACGCTAGCTCTATCTCAAGGGGTAGGTTCTGTTCTTCGTTACAGTAAGAGCATTTAGCTTGTATAGACAAAATCGGTAAAATCTAGTCAACCACTGCTTTATTTTAAAAGATTGGTCTGTTTAGCCTCCAGTGATAAAAGAAAACCAGGAAAGAAACAGTATTGAAAGTAATAGGGAAGCGGAAACAACTTACTATTTGAGGCCAATACATTTAATTTTAAAATTATCAGTACCAAAACAACTGCCTTTTTAATTAAACGTAAGCTCCTCTAGAAGAAAAATGAATTTACCTATATACAGTACACCTAGTTACTGTGGACGGTAAACCAAACTAGATATAAAATAATAAGTGTAGTCTAGGTGTGAGCGTGTGAAAAAGTATGAACTGATGAGTGAAAACCTCGATTTTGTAGGATCTAGTACGCTCAGCGGCAGCCAGACACCTGCACCTAGAAAGCCAAATAATATGCCTACTTGATGTATGGCCACATAGATCAGCACAAGGTCAGAAACCCCATCCCTGAAATTTCCCCTAGGTCAAATGGTACCAGGATCGACCTAGCTACCTGAATAAAATGACATCAAAAAGTCATAGAACAGAATGATTCCAGTTTAGACTTCCCCAAAAGTACATTTTAAAATGTTTTAGAAAATGTTATAAAAGTAGTGGCATTACTACTTGTACTAGTCTACAGTCTTTGAAATAGTTACTGGAAATTACCAAAAAAATATACAAAGTTTACAAATTCAGTTTGTACCAACGAGGCCTGTTTTACGCTAACGTTTTGTCGACCAATACGTCACGCGTTTACACGTTACCAGCATTGTACAGTCGTTTGAACGCAGTAAAATCGTTAACACAACGAAAACAATAAAAATCTTAACAGGACATGACAGAAACACTCCGGGTAAAAAAAAACACCACCGCATTATCTCACAAATAAGGCTATCAACAATAAGTAAACATCCAGGGGGCACAACCAAATGTGTACAAGAAAAATCAAAGAGAAAAGTGGCAATCTGTAAAAGTCAGTGGTGTGTAATTATAGCTTATATTTGTATAATTATATTTGTTTATGCTTATATGTGTACATATGATTATATGCTAGAGGTGATTTTTTTTAAAATCCACTTAGCTGCGCGCAACCACTGTAGTTGCCTAGTAGCCCGGTGAAACCAAGGAGGGTTCCCTCTATTCTCCTACAAAGTCTTGTCTTCCTGGCGTTGTGGAAGTACTGCAAGGTTGTCCAAACTTTCTCTTATATGTCCAAAATTACACAGGGTCATCCTAGTACCATCTAGTAAGATTTAGGTTCTATAACCCAACCCTAAAATTTCCACTCTTCTAGTGTCCAAAATCTTTAAGGAATTAGTAACCTAACCTTAAAACTCTAAAATAAAGACGGCCTATATAAAATATAGGTTAAAACAACCCTGGATATAGAAATACAATTTTCTGCACGAGATGATATCAGAAATAAAATTAAATCAGTTTAAATTTCCAAATTTTCAATCCTTAATTGCTATCTGTACAATTTTAAACCTACCTTATTGGATAACGGTTATACAGCCACCTGAGGAACATAAGTTGTATAGGCAACTTGGCCACAGAGTGCAAAATACTCAAATATTCCAACCATCGCACTCTTAGGAAATCATTCTAGTAAAATTCTAGTTGCCCATGTGGCACTGCCCGGAGGGAAAATTTACGTCCGAAGACCATATTTCCTATCGCCTCGGTGGCCCGCCATAAAAGGAAAGAATCTTAAGTCTTCCCGTCCTGAAAGAAAAAAACAACCACATCCTTCCAGACGGAACAACCATATCCGGTCCAAAATTAAATTCCCCTACAAAAATCAGCTTATCCGGGAACTCACCGGAAATCGGCCATCTTTAGGAGCAAAACCTCCGCCGGTTTGTAATAGAAGGCGGATACTCTAAAAATAGGCACTCCGCCTTCCTTGTCAAAGAAACAAGTGTCAATGTCATCGACCTGACATTCACTTCCAAACTTGTAGCCACCTGATCGAAAGTAAACTAAACGGCTTCCAAATATTCATCAACTTTTCTTGTTAAAATAAAGTGACCTAATGGAGGTTCAATCCAAATCTATTTACAATTAGCCACCATGAAAATTTAATTCCCAACGACTAGGTATTATATAGGCAAAAAGAACAGTGTCATAAAGTTTAAAATATATACCTTCAAAAATAACCATATTTAGATCAACACTGGTGGCATAAATATTTAAATGGGCCTGCTAGGAGGTAGACAACTGTTTATCAAAACCCTAAACAAAGGTTCAACAGGTTAAGGAATATCACAGAATAGCTTAGGTATAGTTTATAAAATCATTATTTAGTTCCTAATTAAGGTGAAAACTAGTTTCTAATGTCTTTAAATGAAATCTTTTCTACAAAATATACTACTATACTATCTATACTATACTATACAATACAATTATAAAACTGATATGTTATGAATAAAATCAAAGTTCAGTGTTCTAACTATATCAAAGGTTATATTAATAACGAATATTTTATTTGTAATCCTCTTTAAGTTGGAGAACTTTTCCTGGGCTAATTGCAAAATAATCTAATGTTAGTTATCACTCGCCATTCAACAAGCTATATTTTTATCTGATTTAAGTTGGTTAAAGGCTTCGGCGAGATGGAAACAAACCCCGGTTGTTAAGAATATAATACAATAACGTTGAGATTTTGTATGAATTTTTATAACTTTATTTTACGACTGACTTAGTTTAATTTTTTTTTTCTAAAGCGCTACAGTAATGGAGGATTTTTTGAAAAGTTTGGCATCATGTAGGCATGAGAAATATTAGTTGTTTCAATATTAAGCTAAAAAATATTTTACACAATATAGGAAAATGCATTACAATTTTGGATATATGTACATTTTGTAATATCTGAAAAAACTTACTATTTATTTATCATTTTGCGTTAAAATAGGAAATAGCGCACGTTTGCTAATTTTTGTATTTTTTAAGAACCTCTTACAAAAAATCAAAATTTCCTTATAGTGAATCTTACTTTTTGACAAGCCAAAACTTTTATCAAAAAATGACAATTCTTCATATCTTTGAAATTATGACCCGTTTGTCCTTGATAAGTTTGTCCTCTTAGACCAGCGGTTCCCAACCTTTTTAAGGCTATTACCCATAAAGCAGGTTAGATATTAGCAAATACCCCCAAAAAAGTTTAGTGTAAAAAAAAACAAATTAGCTATTGTATTTTTTTCTTTAAATTACGAAAAGTAAGTAATATTTTTGATTAGTTTGAATCAGTTAAAGAAAACACTTTTAGCAATTTTGTTTTAAATTAAGAAGTAAGGTAAGTCAATGAGACGAGCGAGCCGATAGACGCGCCATCCAGCGGCGCTGCGTCGCAGGCTTGTATTCGTATTTTAGATAATAAAATTTATTACCTAAAATTTTCAAATATCTGTAATCTCACTAACTAGTCACTAATAAAATTAGTGATTAGGTAGTTAGATTTAATGAAGATGATTTTGTTAATAATTTTGTTTTATGTCTGAATGATGATCCAATCCTTGTCTTTACCCATCAGAAAATCCCAATTTACCCCTTAGGGGGTAATTACCCCCAGGTTGGGAACCACTGTCTTAGACGAAAGGTTAATTTAAATTTGCTATGCGACAAATTTGGCAGTGCTCATAAAATATCATTTTTACGATTTGAGAAATCTACAGGTGTATTTCTTTCCGGATTATGCACCTTTTCATCCCCCCCCCCCCCCCCCAAACAAATATTTAGGAATTTAGATTTGCAACCTTTCTTGAAACTTTCGGAATTTTGTTGGCGAAGTTACGTTAAGAAAACTATTTCTTTAAATAAAATAAACTTCTCGGTAATAAAAACGGTTGCTAATTTATGCAACCCTTGTAAACACTAGGTTGAATTTAAAGACCAGTTTACAAAACTTTCCGTATTTTGTTCCCGACCTTTCAGTTGCTTGCAAATCTCATGGACTGTTCGAAATTGGTTAATCAACGTTCTTTCAGCATGGCAGAACATTCGGAATTATGTCCGAGAAGTTATAAATATAATCATTTCTTTCACGATTTCACAATGTTCCCGACCTTGGAGAGGGTTGCAAAATGAGATACTTTCACTATATTTGCTGCCCAAACCCGAAACCTTTCGGAATTACTATAAATTTATTGACTTCAATAACTGGCCTAGTAGGTCTACAACAATAGTGTTAAACCTAATATTAGTACCAAATTGCCAAAAATTTCTCATGTTGAGCAAATGGACTATATCCATTTTGATATTGTAATTATTTAACAGGAGTTGAATTATATTGTTGGAAATTTCCTTGGATGAATTATTAAGAAAGGATTCGATTTTCCGTATACTGTGAGCGTATCGAACGTGACGGCTGTTTATTTGTTGTTTGTTATGAAAACATCGTACCCCAGAGGTCCAGTTTTCGAACTTTAAGGAAATACGTAATTGAATCAAGAATGGTAGTAGAAAGAGATAAAATAGCATTGGAGAGTCGTAACGTCGATCCAATTTTTGCCAATCAAATACGGCTCTCACGAGCGTTGCTGTCTCTGTCTTTCTCGCAGCAGCTGAGCGGTTGACGTCAAATTACCTTGGATGATTCTTTATTCATCCACGGTCTAAACACTTGGTTACACGTATGTATTTGTCTAATGAACTAGAAAAGAAAAAGTGCGATTTATAGATTTATAAATGACTCGGAGCGACTTTAAATAAACCTTTATACAAATAAAATATTTAAAAAATTTTTAAGAGAAATTTATTATTATTTCGCAGAAAATGAAGTATTTTAGGGCTTTTATTACTTTTAGTAAATCTTGTGATGCTTCTAACGTATTTTTTGTACAAAAATACAAGGTCAAATAAGATGTGGCCAATGTTTACAAATTGTGTTTACAGTGTCGCTTAGAATGGTTTGTTTTGGCTTCAAAGAATGTTAACCATCCCGTATCCATTCTTAATTCATCCAAGGAAATTTCGAATTGGTAAATTATTTTACTTGAAACTTAAAAATGTGGAGGGTCTTTAATAGTTTTCTTGTTCGATTTTCTATTAAATTTATGTTCTAAGTAATCTGAAAGATTATGGTCGCCCACGGAAAGTAAAGTTTTATGCTTGTGTTAAAACTTAGCAGCTTATGTGGCCCGTTAGGGCTATGTGCCAAACATTTAATTCTGAAATATTTAAAAAATTTTGTATAATTTATTGTAAATTAATTATTAAAAGCTTTTACGCTTGCTAAGAAAACCCCTGTCCAAAATCGAACCAACTTGTGTTAAGAGTTCACTAGGTGTAGTTTTGACAAAATTACTTTTTTTACAATACGCAACATTCGATTTCATTTCCATTATATATAGTACTGTGATTCAATTGAATTTGTTATTTGCCTGGTGTAGTTTTGACAAAATTACTTTTTTTACAATACGCAACATTCGTTTTCATTTCCATTATATATAGTACTTTGATTCAACTGAATTTGTTATTTGGAAAAGGGCACAAGTGACAATTTTGATTGACCGTTGCATAATGAACAATTCTAAAATGATACCGGTATTTGAACTGCAATTTTGACCCAGGGGACTGCGAGGGCTGTTGCTGTCCTGCTGGTTCTAGACCGGATCAACTACCTGAAAAAGCTTACAGAGCCTATATTAGTAAAGTTAGTAACTTGAAGTCTCTCGTTCAATGTATTTCTAAGAACATGAAAGTGTTTTATAATGCGAATATGATATAAATTTTTTCCATATAAGTTTTGATAAGGGCACTAACTCAAAAAAATATATTTTTTTATAAATTTAGCCACGTTCTAATTCCAAAGTAGAACGATTACATGTGTGTTTTGTTCATAAACTAACATACAATAAATCCATATAACTATGTGCACTTAAATTTTTGATTTAAGTAGTTTTTTTGTTTATAATCGAACATTTTGTACTGGACACTTATGCCCTTTTCCTAATTAAGTTGAACTCTAGGGCCGATGAAATTTCAAAAAACATTATAATTACCGTAAAGTTACGTGCATCAATCAGTTACAAAATAATATAATAGGGGAAAGGCGTGTAATTTGGACCAGCGTGTAAATTGGATCATGCCATTAATTTACAAAATATAACAAACTAGCCACATCTAGTTTGCAAAGAATGAACCGTCAGCACCGAATACTAAAGTTGCCGTAATTTGGCGCCATACTATGTAGTCAACAACGTGGTAGTGTACTATACTCGTCATTGTACTGTTTTCGTGTAATTTTACAACAATTTCAAAAGTGTGTTTGTAAAAAGTGAGTAAATATTTTATAATTTCGTCTATTGCATACCATTTGTTATGTATTACACCCTCAGTAACAGTGATTAGCTCGCTTAATACTTTAACAAAAAACTTTAAAATTTGAAGGTTAGGTATTATTTGCAATTGTGTAATTTGGACCACTTATAAACGTGTAATTTGGCCCTGGTCTAAATTACTTCCACTTCCATCAACTATAGTGGCACACCCCGGGGGGCCGAGGGCTGCAGACCCCCCCCCCCCCCAACGAACATCCTAGACACACAAAAATTTAAAAGTGCACTGTTAATTGAAGAAATTCATCGAACTGCAATATTCAGCCTTCTCTCCCCCCCCCCCCCCAAGGCAAATTAGATCCCCCAAGACAAAATTCTGGGTGCGCCCATAATCAACTGTAATATGTTGCCTTGTTTACGGTGAGGAAGACTGGATCATGTGTGAAAAGTGCGAGAGATGGGCACATGAGGCGTGTGCTGACTATTATTTTCTGAGATAAATTCTGAAAAATAGTTTTTTTATTTTAACTTTTTAATATTTCTTGTTCCTTTTTTTACTATTCGTGTGCTTGTGCAAACATGAATCATACTGACTTTTATTACTGAGATAATTGTAAAAATAAGTTCATTTTATTTTAGAATTTCATTTCTATTTTTATTTTTGTTTTCCTACAATAAAATACATCTACTCACCGATATTGTCAAACTTCTAGTTTTCTTATTTATTTTAGGTTTCAGCAATATTTTACAATATAATCGCAGGTAAACCAAATACTATTATAAAAAACCAAATTACACACCATGGACCAAATTACACTCTAAAATTTCATTAAAACTTTAAATTTTTTTTGCAAAAAATAAATTTTTATTAACTTGGCTTAGATACCATATCAATTCCTTTGGTTTGTTGGGTTTTGTGATACTAATTTGCACAACCGAAATTAGGTACCTCCTGCGTAAATTATTACAATGTGACCTTAAGTGGTCCGAATATCACGCCCTTTCCCCTATATAAACGGAAATACATAAGAAGTAAAGAGGTACTACAGTCGAAATTGAGCTTGTCTTTGTCGTTCTTGTCTTTTAATTTACCGGTACATTTTGTCTAGGTTAATTTGATAAAATGAAATCATGAATAATTTTTAAAATGTTGCCGCCATTTTCAAAAAACTTCCTTTTTAATTGTCGAATGTAACAGGTTGCAGGAGCTAAATACTTTAGCCGTTCCCTGGGGAGCAATTCAAGCAGTTTTCCGGAACTCGATCCCGAACGGCATACATTCATAATCCATAGACCGTAACCCGTCCCCTATTTGTCATTCCGTGTCGTCCTACGGCAGTGTACTTTACTGATGTAAGTATATATTGAGTTGGGGGCTAATTTTCAAGAACTGACTAAACGTTTTTAAAAATGGCATTTAAGAACATTTTAACGTATATCTGATTGATTGTCCCAAAAGTGGGTCAACAAGGAAACAGTCTTGCTTTAGACATATTAAAATAAATATTTATATTATAAACAAAAATTTTAAAGTGTTAGTTTGAATACTGTCTTTGATAGAGAAAATCGCCCTGTAGGTTTAAATAGTATTTTCGGTGTAGTTTTATTCAGTAAGATTGAAAACTTTTCTACGCAGTAGGTGATCCAGCCCTTTTTATGCAAAATAAATTGCCAAGAAATAAATAATATGCTTACTTAATTTTGAGAGTTAGATAATATCCCCAGCAAACCTATTCTTACACCCGATGAAGAATATTGCGAAAAATTATTTTCTTCTACGTGTTCTAAAACCACCGATGGCCTATTTATTGTTTCGCTGCCGTTCTCTAAAATAAATCCTAGTTTTAATAACAGACGAGCATTAGCATTAAATCGTTTTTTATCACTTGAATGTCGACTACAAAAAAATCCAAATTTGTACAAAACATATTCTGATTTTATGAGAGAATAATATGTGGAATTAAAACACATGGAATATTTAAAAAATCCCTTACACACAAATGTCAGTTTCTACATTCCCCCTAATAGTTTGTCAGCGCCAATACGCATAGTATTTAACGCTTCCGCAAAAACTGGCACGGATGAATCCTTGAATGACTTTTTATTGTCTTGTCCAAAATTACAAAGAGATACATGTAAAATTTTAATAAATTTTCGGTTGAATGCAATTGTCTTAGCATGTGACATTTCAAAAATGTCTCGACAAATTTTGGTAAGGCCAAATCAGTGCGATTATCAACGAATTTTATGGAGATTTAAAAGTACAGAGCCAATTTCTGAATACCGCTTACTCACTTTAACGTATGGCACAACGCCTGCCCCTTTTCTTGCATTAAGAGTTATAAAATAATTAGCTAAAGACGAAGATAATGACTTACCAAACGCCGCGAAGGTTTTACAAACCGATGTTTCTGCTGACGACATTGTGACATCATGCGCTACAATTGAGGATGCTCTAAAACTCTCAACCTTAAAGATGAACTTACGCTTTTATTGAAACGTGGAGCCAATTCAGAGGGCATGTACAAAACGCAATATATTTTCGGAATTAGCAAGAGTTCATGATCCATTAGGCTTTCTTTCGCCATGTGTAATATTCGTTAAATGCTTAATTCAAAAATTGTGGGTATGGGGTGTTGACTGGGATAGTACGCCACCACCAGAAATATGTCAAGAGTGGAACGTTTTCGAGATGAATTTTCATGTTTAAAAATTTTTACTTCACCCCGTCACATAAATACGTTCTACGGACGTGAAACTTATGAATGGCATGGTTTTGCTGATGCCAGTGAAAAGCCATACGCTGCTGTTTCCTGTTTTATTTAAATTTGTTCAGGTTGGGATTTTTTGATTCAAAGTTTGATTCAGTTATGTTATGGGATTTAAAATTTTAAAAATAAACCTCAATGTTAGTTAAATGTCTCTATTCGTTTAGTTTAAATCATTATATCATGGCAAAGTTTACAGAATTATTCTTTAAACTGTGATCACGGCATATTATGTTATGTTATACCATTTTTTTAATTGTAAAATTCGGAAGTTATTCCAAAAGATATCAAGAATTATATATTTTTAAAAAGCTTACGAAAAATGCAATAGAATGAAAACAAGACATACAGGGTGTCCTATTTTTAAAAATGCAACATTGGTTATTACCTTCAAATTCGGTCCTTCTAGAAAAAAAAATCACTGCGTCACTGGATTCTACGCAAAAAAAACTGTATTAATTAGTTATCTCCGAAACGAATGGGGCTATGAAAATTCTGTTTATAGCATCATACGTTTCACGAAAAAGTAGCATAGCATTGCGAAAACCGCAGCTCTTTATCTTTAAAGATAACCGAGATACCCTGCAAAAGTGTTGAAAATAGGACACCCTGTACACCAACGTTCTAAACTCTGAAGTTGGCAGTCACAGTGCAAGGATCGATAATAATTCATAAGCAGTTAATAAGGAGTGCTTACTTGTCCTAAAGTTTCCGAAAATGCGAAAATATGAATAAGGCTGCGATGCACTTTTTTGAAAGAAAGTGTAAAGTTGAATAAATGTCAAAGATACTATGATGACTATATATTTGACTATGTACTTACCGCTTAGAAACCAACAGAGGAAAAAAATTAAATAAATTTATAAGGCAAGCACTTCTGGGCAAAGCAAGGTATTACAGAGCGCGTGCAAATAGCCCTTAGCTCAATTTGCCGGAGAGGGGTTTAATTAATTAAAATTTAATAACCGAAAGTCGCCTTGGTGGTCTAGGAACTTGCTTCACACCCAACAATCCTGTTAGTCATAATTCAAAAATAAATAAGGCAGAGTGAGCTAAGTAAAACAACACAATTACATTTCGGGGAGATCTAGCCCCTCAAAAACTTCTTAAGGAAGTCGGTGCTCATTGAAAAGAAACTGACTGGGGAATTTGTCCTCGTCGGAAAAATGTCTTCAGCGAGTAGTTAGTCTCGCCGGAAAAAAACCTTGTCCCCACCGGAAAAAAACCCTAGGAACAATATAATTCCTAGTTATCAAAAATAATTAAAATTTTATTAATAAAGAACGGATGTGGAGTTAAGTTACTAAAAAAGGTAATATTATAAAAATATTTGAAAATTAAATTGCAAAATTAAGTTAATGTCAAAGTAAAAGAAAAGGTAAGCTTACACGAAGCCAGTGAAAATAGTTAAAAATTTAAACCCCAAAAATAGCTCGACTCAAAAGCTTAGCGTTAAGTATTAAACGAGTAAATCCAATTTAAGTTGCAATAAAAACAAACAGCAAATAATGATTTTAAATTTAGATAACTTAAATAAAGAATAAATTAATAACCCTTAAAGGGGGAAATAATTAAAATAAAATTAAACAAAACAAAGTGTGCCACTAAAAACAAAATAATTGCCAAACAAGACAATTGTACCTAACTATTGTACAAATAAAATGTACAACTATAAATAAAGATAATTACCAGAATAGGCCATTGTACAAGATTAAATGTACATAACCCAAGCTCCCAAAAAATAGCAATGACATTAAAATTGTAAATACATTATGCACGAGCTTAATAAGTTGTTAAGTCATAAACAAGGTATACGTCAAAGAATGGCACATAAAATATAAGAAAAAGTTAACCTCACAAATATGCAAAAATAGTAATATCAAACAAAGACCCCAAAGGGCGTAAAAAGACGAATGCAAATAATCGAAACTGTTCTATACCTGGCAATTAAGTTAGTAAAGTAAAGTGGATAATTCAAAACTTGTACTCAGTGGCATAAAAGACTTTGCAGCAGCTGTCGTGTTAATAAGTAAAGGGCATTTACAAAAACACTTAAATTACATAGCTTATATTTTAGGGTAGCTGAAAGCGAGTGACATCACTGATGGTGTAAAGTCACTCACAGTTTTGTGGTCTTAACTTTAACAATAACATATTATTAAAAATTTGAAAATTAAACGCCACAAGTTCTTTCATTTAACAGACAAATAATAGATAATGATTTGAAATTCATGGTTCAAAAATTAAACGGATGGTAGTCTAATAAACGCAAATTTAAGCAGTCTTGTGGAGACCCTGCTTAGAAGCAAAAATGACTCTAAAACAAAAGATCATAGTTTGCTATGCTAATATCGGGTAGATAAAACCATAGACTAAATAATACATAGACGAACACTGCGTGTAACAAAAATGGACTAAAAAACCGGTATCCATTGAGACATTTTGAGGGTTTACTGGTTTATGGCTTAGAAATTTGTATGTCCACAATTATATATCCATGCGTTTATATGTACTATATAGATATATAATGGTGAACAAACAAATTCCTAAACCATAAACCAGTAAATTCATATAAATGTTTCAAAGGAGGCCCGCTTTCGGTCACATTTCGGTGTATTCGAGGAGTTGTCTATATTCTTTATAGTCTCTGCTAAAACTAAAAAGAACACAGAAGGTGCCAAAAGATGAAAATATTCAAAGTAAATAAGTATACTGAGTTACTGAGCTAATGTGCAAAACTCAGATCATCACAAAGTAATTTTCAGCTATTACTGTTGGAATAATAATAAGATAAGATAATAATAAGATCACTGCTTAAAGTACAATGTAGTATTATGGGGCTTCGTGCCACTCGAGCCTCGAGAATATATTTACATAGCATACACCTGAGCGTTTAAATTTATAGCAAGTAAGGTTCCACTAACATTAATTTATCTAAGAGGAAAAAAGCACTAATAATAAAAGCAATGTTTGACCATAAAATATGTATCTAATGGCTAGTTTACACGGAGACAGTCAACTAAATTTTAACTTAATTTTTAATCACTTGAACGCGTGTAAACAGTGCGTTAAGTGGTAAGTGTGAAGTCGGTGAACACGGCACTTGCCACGAGAGCGGTAACTTAAAATTTAGTTACCACTTATTCACTGTCCCCATGTAAACAAGCCTTAAGAGAGTACGAATTTGTTAATAAAAATAAAAAAAACTTACCTCCCTAGAGGGTTTTAGCTGTTATATGAAAAAGACAGCCTCCGCAGCAGATCAAGCACCTTGGATGTTCAGTGCCGTACAGGTGCTATGGAAAGGAATAAGAAAAGGAATCCTTAGGGACCAAATTTTCCATAGGACAAAGTACGTGGTATCAAATTGTAAATCCAAAGAAAAACTCGCCTTTTCTAGTATGGATTTGAAGGTCTTAAACGCCACATAACGGTTGGTTAATCCCATACTATAGGAACTAGAATTTTCTATCTCAGGATTGATCCATAAAGTGACCCCAAAGCAGAATTAGCCTCAGATCGGCCCAAGGAAAAACACTTGACAAGTTTGACATACTAATCCCCAGGATGCAGCACATTCACACAGTCGCGGTACCGAAGCGCGCCTTCGAAGAACTCCGGTGCACTTCACTACCGGGCCTTCCGTACTCGCAAAACGGTAAAATAAGGTCCCAGTCACAGTAGGGCTGGACAAAAGCGAATCAAAGGACCCTGTCAAAACTTGATATTACCCTGACTGGTTCAAATGTCAAAATTTATAGGATTCTTTTTAGAAAAAGAAAATGTAAGTCGAACCAGTCGATTAACAATCAAAAAATTAAATGCAACTTTCCATCCATTGTGGAACTTTTTAGTAAAACACGAGGAAACATAAAGGAATCCAAGGGCCTAAAAAAAGATGTAATCCAATTATGTAAAACTAAACCAAGGCAAGCTACTAAAACAAGGAAACAAGGAGATTTAGACTAGATAATTAAATTAAATTAAAACTCCTCTGATCTAATTCCAAACAGAGGCTCGAATTAACTACATAACATGATCGTACCACAAAGGGCCCTACTAAGGTAACTAGAATTAAAAGTGCTGAAAATAATTTCAGCAAAAGATCGGAATTTAACAGGCATTGTTTAACAAAAGTAATTAGTGAAAAAGGGAAAACACTGTGAGAAAATTGAATTGTCACAAGACAACTAAATTTTATACTGTACTTTCTACAACAAAAGAACTAAATTCATTCTAGCAAGATGTTCCAAGATAAAAATCATTTGAAGCCTATCAAATCGATGCAATATTAGCATAATTTATAAGTCTTAAATGACGATTTATTAACAATGACAGGATAATAATCTGTCAAGACTTAACTAATCGAGAGAGGACGGAATATGTATGCATATGTATCCACTTTTTGCATATTTCAGCAATTTTTTGACATTTTGCATATCTTTGAAAAAAATGGTATTATCGTGCATATTAAGGATTTCTAAAAATACATCACATATTATGAATGTCCACTTTTGTTAGTATATCTAATATTTTGTGGGGTTTTGGGATTTCGCAGGTACCAGTAAAGTACCGACAGTGCAATAAAGTTTCAAAAAAGGTTTAAGTGAGATTCCCAAATAATTTCTTAGAAGTTAGGTACCTGAACTACCGTAATAATTCGTAAATATTTTGTTTGTTACAGTTAGTGTGTACTATATAGTTTAGTTTAGACATAGAGCCGTGTGTGTTGATTAGTAATCAACTAGGAGATTTTAATTTAAACCAGTAGTAAATTTTAAACGGCCTGATAAAGAGGGTAGTTTTACTTTAGTTCAGGTGACAATAAAAAAAGCCTGCACGCTATTTACAGCAAGCACAGAAGCTGAACTTGTATTTTTTGTGTCCTTGGCGTCACAAAGTGTAGTGTTACTTACAAATATAAATTTAAACTGAACGAAAGCGGCAATCTAATGTACTTGAATATTATTTGCGTAAATTCGAATAAAGCTCTAAAAAGCTTGTTTTAGTTAAGTGTCAGGTACGCAAGCCTTACAATCATTAAATGTGCAATCCATGACCATAGGAACGAGTCGTAATAGACCATAAACTGATCACTATTTGCATCTACATAATATAAAAAATACATAATAATATAAGTACAAACATACCAAAAACCTAAACCAAATTTGCAAAAGTCATTGGTTGGTATGTCCATTGTTACAGGCTTACAACTAAAGTTAACTATGCACCTGACCCACCGTTAGTCTATAAAAATATTCTTGATTTTATGACTACTATTATTGGAAGTCCTGCATGCAGCAGAAATATCCACAACATTGAATATTTGTAAAATAAAATGGCCCATTTCATTTGATATTGGTTTTTCCGCCAATTTAACTAATATATTTGAAGTATTCACAGTTGTAATCGAAATAGAATAATTAATAAAAACAGTCCCAGTTTTAATGCGTAAATGTTAGACGCTTTAGGCAATCTCCCCCTGCTCTTGACACAATGACATTCACACCAAAATCATTGTTTCGGTCAGAAAGGCCAATTCTATTCCCACTGGTGCACTTCCCACTACTCCGTCTGTCATAAACAGAAGCTCTGCAGATGTTAAACGTAGAGTTGGAAACAACGGAATTTTAAAACATCGGGACTGTTCCATTTGTAATACTTTATTAGATGACATCTTAAAAATAATTAGCTCAGAAGACTGGAAGTAAATTTTAAGAAAAATGGTGTTGGAAATGCTGAAGATAAATGACACTATCGTGTGTTTTTAATGAGTAAAAAATGAATGTGCCTCTGTCCCAAAATTTTTATTAAATTATATTACGGAGGTTGTCGTTTTTCTAGATCTGCAAAACTTTTCCTCGTAGCTGTACAATTATTTTTAAGACATAATCTAAGCGGCGAGTTCATCATCGAGTACGAGAGGATTTACTTAAGAAAAATAGACATTAGATAAATAATAAATCGTTTGGTTTGCCAAAGCCCTCCGGTACAATTTTGCAATGAATCCCATCCCCCAGTAAATCATGATTTAGTTTTGACAGAACAATTTTTAAACTGGTTTGGTTACTTACTTCTACATCGAAAATCATTGCAAAATTGGGCAAGGAGATATTCGGACAACCTAATTCTAAGCTTTTTTTAAGAATTTTTTATACTGGATGACGTAGACCAAAATGCAATCTCTGCTTTCCCTAATACCTTATTCTTAGTTTTAACAACGCAACTTATTATGCTAAAAATAGGAAATATTTTTTAAAAAGCCAAAAAAGATTGCCTATATTTAAAATACACGGACAATATCTTCTTAAATAAAAATAACTCTATTTTTTTCAGTTCAAGGTTTGTCAAGAAATAAACCATTGAAGGGCAAAGACAACATAAATGTCATACAGTATTTAAGTAATTTTGTACGATGCTCAAGGAACGACTATAGACTGGCAGAAATGTTACAGAATCGAATTTGTTTATTATTATCAACTCAAACAAAGAAAAATAGCATGAGCAACAATGTAAGGGAATTACATTTCTAACTAGTCGCTTGTCTGCTAGAGTCGGCTGGGGCCTCGATCTTCCGGAAATGTACAACTTTCCTTACTGGTTACACAATATACATAGTATCTATTATTCGAAACAAATGCTTACTTGTTATAAATCTAGTTATGTTAATTATTGTCATTTAAATTTCAACTGAATAGTTCCAAAGTTAGTATTGCGAATATATATTTTTTATATCAATATAAATTATTGAATGATTACTTCGCTTATCTTCAGGGTGTGTCGTAAACCTCATCCTCGTAACACTCAACATTATTACTTTATAATTCAAAAATAATAATCTCACGGCAGTGCAAGTATTTTTGAGTCACTGGAAATTTTATACCTTTTCCCCACGGGATGTGTTGTTAGATAGTTAAGTTTTTATTAGATGTGGCTTAAACGTATGGCTGTAAATATGACGCAAGCAATGTTGTTAAAATAAAAGAAATATTTTAAAATAAGGATCAAATGTTTCATGAGTTACCTAAGGACTTTTTTGTGGCAGGCGTTTCTATCTTGTGAGACGTATTAAACAAAAAATGTAATTTAAATAAATAACTAGCAACTAGCTGGAATAGCCAGATGTAAAAATTTACATGTATTTAACATTCTATACCCTTTAAAAATTACAGAATTCCAAGATTTTTTATTTATATTTACAATATAATACATAAATTTATAACAATTTTCTCCATCGTATTCATATGCTGCAATTATCAGATACACGGTTTCGGAAAATGCATCAGGAAACTTGAAGTGATAAATCTGCACTGTAAAAGCTCATTTAATATTCTTAGATCTTAATAGCTACAAGTTTTTTAAAACAATTGTTTCCATATTGTTATCTTTTATTTATGAAGTAGTATTTTATATGCCATTGAAAAATTTTCCTTGAAATTTATAAAATATGACAATTTTTTCTATGTTATTCTGACAAAGAAATAATAACAATGTCATATTTCCAGTGATTAAATGTGCTGTAATAGTTTGTTATGGAAAAGAATATATTTATTTATTATTTTTTAAAAAATTGCTAATAGTTACTATTAAATGAAATACGTCAGACCAATTATTTTTTTTTAAATGAAGGTCTTAATTGAAAGTCCCATGATAATAATATAAAATTTTTCCTGGTACTTTGTAAATAAAGGTCACATCATAAAAAACATGTTGGTTTGTTAACTTTATTAAGTTGTAATAAAAAGACAGTCCTCTTCAATAATAGATTCGTTTTCGAATAAAGGATATTAACCGAAATCTTTAAAGGATTCCACAAACAGACGCAGTGGAGGTGGCGGTGGCGGTAGCGGTGGCGGCAGCGGTGATTTTCCTTCTCTTCGAACGGCCACAATTCGTTAATTCTTGAAGTCTACGTGGGCTGCCTCAGATACAAAAAAATTGTTTGACCTTATTACACAAATATATGATTTAAATCTGGAAGTGGAATATATCTAGCTCTCCTATTGCTTCATACATAAAATGGTTCTAATAAAAATCCAGAATACTACTTAAAAAAGTTAAATTTAGGAGAAATATTCTTGCTTTTATTACTAGGTTTATTCATTTTCTGGTGATTCCATTTCATAATTTTAAAAAATGTAATACCTGTTTTACATGGTTGAGCTTAAATATTAATAATAAAATTCCTAGAAAAATAAAAAATAATGTATCTGTAAGTTTTACAAGAAAAATAGAAAAAATTGATTTGTGAGATGAATCTGGAGAGAAGTTTTTTTGCGTCATACTGAAGCTGCATTTATTCATTTTTTTTTATAATTTATTTCAGTTAAATATTCATTATTTGTTATATCATTTAGTCAGGTATAATTAATTTCTATATTTTAAATTGCTTCTTTTACGGGCACACATAAATTTGATTTGTTATCAATAATTATTAAAAGAATTTTTTTCTGATGTTGACACCCCCATGCCTAATGATTGGAAAATATTTCGCACTGGATTGCAAGTGCGATTTACTTATCGCCTCGCCTGCCTCCACCCTCTAGGTCGCCTTCTCGCACTGCCCCCTCGATATATCCACCCTATACCCCTAGCCTCTTACCTATCCACCTGTAGTGCGGCCCTTGGCTAAGAGAGTGAGTTTGTTAGCCACACGATAATACATTGTATTTTCTATATTATATTTGTTTCTATAATTCATTTCAAGGTTTTTCCAATTTATTATAATTATATAATATGTCAGATTTCACTACAATTACGGCACTTTGGCTTAATTTATTAAATCACTTGATTTAAATAAAAGTTTACTCAAACTGTGTGTCCGGTATTCGTCAATGATAAGTATGTTACGAGTATTTGTGCCACCATAGTACCACTATATAGATAGATAAATAATTAGATGGATAGATCGATAGATAAAAGCCACGATGATTAATTATTAGACAACATTGTTTGGCCTAAAAAAGAGTTTTACTTCCTAAACCTAAAAACCATTTTTCTGAATCCTGAAAGACCCATAATTTTTTTAACTAGCCATTATAAATATTCCTAGCTCTTTTTCCCCCAAATTATAGATTCTGCTGAACTTGGCTCGCGCGTCAAATTATATTAATGTAAAAGTTTAAAGATTTCCTTTGGGTACAAGGATTTCAATTTTGGTAGAATATTCACTTCTAGTTTCCTGGTGCAACCTGGTTTAGTTTTTCATTGTGGACTTTATTTTTTATATGAGCATAGGATTTCTAAAATAAACATTTTTTCAATTAATTTCTAAAAAACAAGTAACTTAATCAATGATCCCTTATACTATACATAAGGAACATAAACATTATTAGCACAAGATGGGCTCCTTCTATATAAAAAAATGAAAGTAAAATAGCCTGAACTATACATAGGCATGCAATTTTATTTAGAAAATGTAGTTTAGTAAGGCCTTATGGACTACTGTAGAGATGTAAGCTGGACATGTACATATAATTTAAACAGCTTTAGTAACCGTCCCTTGATAAAAACAAAGCTTTATATGTTAATTATAGAGTTGTAGTGGCATTAAAATCATCTGTTTATTTGGTTCTGTTAATAAATAATTATTGTCATTTAATAAAGTCAATATTTTTTCATAAGCTTGAAACGTAACAAGAATTTGGAAATATACTTTAAACGGTTTTTAAAATACTTCAAAATCACAAGTGTTATATGCAGACGCGGTCCCTGAGTTTTATTACAGGTGTGGCAAATTTTGTTGCAAACTAGTGATATCAACGCAAACTACACTTTTTTAATTGCGCAAGGTTTTTAAATATTGTGCTTAGTTCTGCCCAGAAATTATTTACCTACAAATAAACACCGCAAAAAAACATAAAATACTAAAATTGCATTTTTGCTGTAAATTTTAATAAATTAAATGGAAACAGTTTCTTGCACTGTTAAGGCCATTGTTAACACGAGTACTAAAGAACTAGTACTACACTACTACACAAATGACAACACAAAGATCAAATAATATACAAAAATATATTACACAACAAAATTGGGAAAGCCGAAACACGTCTTTAATAAAGTACCGGCGCGATGTAATAAAATATAAACAAAAGCTTATGCAAAAACAATGCGCATATTAGATAATTAAGTTTTCTTTGTCTAACCCAAATCTTTTGCAATGGTATATTTCACGGAGCGGATCGAGTGTATTTCTATACTGGCCCGGTACAACCCGAGAACACCGGTGGCGTCGGCGGCCACGCGCGCGCCCAAAGCGATATTATTGGTGGGCCGTCGACAAATGCTGTCCCTTTTAACTTTCTAAAGGACGTAGGTTTGTTTCTCTCTTAGTTTGTATACATTTATATAGTCCATATAACCCTATGAGGTCAATTTGAAATATGGCCGAGTCTGGAGCAAGTTTGGTTCAATGCTTTATTGGGGAGTTTTCGCATGAAACTTACATTTCCTTAAAAGAAAAGATAATTATTTTTTGATTTTAAAAAATAAATTATTAGGTGGATCATTGAAAATAAATTTAGGTAGGTCATTGACCAAATGATCTTATGGACGAGCTGCGCCTGGTTGTGTGAGCAATTGTGAAATTTTCGACTTTCGTGTTATTATGTTTGTTGAGACAAGAAAAAAATATCGAGAATATTGTTGAGTCAAGTGTCAATATTTTTTAAAATTTAAGCAGTACTCATACAAGTTTTGTATGATTTGAAAGAAAAATAGTAGTATCATGTCGTCGTTGCCAGAGCTTTTTTTTGTTAGAATATTAGTCTGCTGTCATAAAAATTATTGATTCTTTTTAAAAATATATAATATCTATTTTTCCAAGGGAAATATATTCTGTTTTAAGAAATGTCGAACCAAAATATGCGTAGCGATCATAGCAGAAATCCTATAGCATAACTGACACAGTATATAGGACGAAAAAGTATTTTCCAGTGGAAATAGATGTTGTCAATAATTGTTGATATTTCCCCACAATTTTATGTTGTGAGCTAGAGTAGTTACTGAAATTCATCGGTTTTTCGGAACTACTATGTACAAAAATAATATACTCGTATGTGCGGCAGATTCAAACTGAATACTTATTAATTGAGGTAAAGGGCCAAATACTACTCAAAATTATTACCTTTTTAATTCTTAATATTAATTTCTTTTTTAACAGTAGAGTAGTATTATTATTATGTACATATAAGTCCAAGGGTGTTAAGTCGGGCGACCTGGCAGGCTATTCGATAAGACCTCGACGATAAATCCAACGAGGAGGTAAATAGTGTCCTGTTGCACCATCCCGTTAAAAAACTGGTTCCAAGTCGAAGGCCTTGCTTAGATCGCCTAATGTTAGATCCACTGGTGCACCCTGTCAATTCCTCAACTACGTCCAACACGACCTAAGTTATAGATGAAGGGTTCAGCAGTTACCCAAAATGATTATTAATTGAATCAAACTTATTATAAAGCTGGCTCACTGTTAAAGACTCGAATATTTTCCTGAGGTTAGAAATGACACTAACGAAACAGGCCTGAAGTCGCTCAGGGTAAAAATCGGAAAAAATTTAGTCAGTTTGAATTCCTGCGGCAATTCAGCAGACTCGGTACTATGTTGAAAAGGTGAGTCACAGGTTTGACTAAATAATGACCTACTTCATTAACAAGAGCACTACGAAGCTCATGCAGAACAACAGAACTTGGTTTTTTGAGACGATTTATAGTGTCAAGTAGGCCAGCTTCCGACACTGGTAAAAAAAAATTATTTCGACCCATAGGAATTTTCTTTAAACACCGACCTTACTCAGTTTTAGGTAAATATAGCGTTCCTATATTATTTTTACAACTGTCACAAAAAAAACACTCGCGTACAGTGAACAGTCCTGATTATTGACAAATTTATTAACAGAAATTCTTTAAAAATCACATAGGATGACACCTAGGCAATATGAAGGTTACCCAAAGCGGTAACTATTTTTTTGACTAGAATTTGGCCTATTGGCAAAAAAAAACACAACGCAATTAATCTGCAGCCAACAAAAACCTTATTTTTACAAAAAAATAGTGTCTGCATTTACAGTCGTGTCCTTATATAGATTTTTTTCTATTTATAGGGATGCAACAAAGACTGCATTTGCAGAGACAACACATTATCGAAAACAGAACTATCAACTGCTATATTTTTGAAAAGCATGAAACTTACAAACGAAAGTTATTGAAACAGTTTCCGGTACGAAGGTGAGGTTTATTCTGACATCTGGCACAGCGCCATGATGTTTGTCCCCTCCTTTCATGTTATTGTTATTGTATCCAGAGATTTTTTTGTTTGGTTTTTATTTTCAGTTTTGATTGGGTTTGATTGGGTACGAATTTTGACTTGTACCAATCGAGAGTGGTAGTACATAAAACTTCACAATTATTTTTCCATTTGGAAATGTATATTTTTCCTTTGCTGTTTCCCTCTTTTAAGCTTCTTTGTAGTGATCTCTTTTGGATTTCCCTTATCAGCAGTATCTACTGTTATGTAGGGAGCAAAGTAACTTTTTAGACTTAAAAAAATGTAAAACAATTCCAGTCTTTGTTGAGGGACAAAATAACTTCAGTAAGGCAATGTTACGAACCGACTCTCTGCAATTGCACTCGTGACAGTTTTAGGACACCTGTTATTGCGCAGCCGCATTGTGTTTAAGCAATTCTTTTAAATTCTTAAGGGACAATTCTCTGCTAAAAGATTAAATATATAGGGACACAAAGTTCGAAAGCATATACAAATTCAATAGAAATGCGGTCTGCTAACGGAGACGTGTTTATTTCAGTGGGCGAAAAAGTGTCTGCTATTGCAGACGTGTCCCTGTACATTAGTCCGCTTTTCCAGACACGTCCCTCAATGTGATATTTATTACTGTTCATATTTTTTAGCTTGTTAGAAGAATAGGGAATATGCATATAACCCAAATAAATCTGAAATATTTTTTTTAGGTATATTCTCTACATAAATTAAATATTTATGGCGGTTGCTGTTATTCATTTATTTTGGTCTTTATTAACAAAAAAAAGGGTTTAAAACTGCAAATTTTCGCGCGAATTTCGAAACTTGTAAAACGTGATCCCATTGGCTGTGTCGTCAAAACTGAACTTATGACTCATCATGAGTATATGGCGAATTCCAGTGTTGTAGAGTCATCGACAACTCAATAAAAATGGTATTTAATGTTTAACTCATCCAATGAATTGCCCCTACACTTAAAGTAGAAGGTTCCTAAAATCTTATTCATGTATACTTCAAGCCGGAATCTGTCCAGGAACCTTTCAATTTTGCAACAAAAATTGGCATTTCTGCGAAATTCATCATCTTAATAATTTCGAGTAAATAAACTGCAATTCTTTATTTTCATGGCAATCTTCGAAAATTCAAAAATTTTCAAATTTTAGATGTCCCCGATGCAAATAAACCTATTTATTCATAACTTTACCGAAAAAAGAAGCGATTTAAATTAGTGGGAGGTATTCCTAGATAATTAACGGATAAAATAAACCCAAAAAGAATCACTAAATAGGGTAAATAGTGTGGAATAATGTCGGTTAAAAATAGGATTTGTCGGAAAAAATCAAAAAAATCCTAATTTTACCCCTTAAATATGCTCCTGTATGACCAATTCGGTAATAATTTTAAAGTGTGATTATCCCTTTATAAGAGAGTGCTGAACAATTGGGAAAAAATTGATAGGAAAAAATGCAGAGTGATTCGAATATTCCGATGTCGAGGGCCAAAAAAGTTAGAAAATCGAAATTTAATCAGGTATTGCTCACTTCCTATAGAGAATGAAGAAACTAAAAAATATGGATACAACATATTTCGACGAGCTCTTTCCGATGGCGTAAATGGGATTTTAATTTGAACTATTTTGACCCGACAAAAAATTTAAAACCGTGAAATATTTGGGTAAAAATCTAAATTTCCAGTATTTTCCAAATATTTCGATTTTCCAGTGATTTTACGTTTAGGTAAATGTATTGCAAAAACAGTATTTGCGATTTTAAAGTTTCACTTATGAATCCGTTTTTCGATCTGACGTTTTGTTTTCGAGTTATTAGGTATCAAAGAGGGGTCTGGAAATGGCATTTTGCGACCTAAAAAAATTCAAAAGAATTACTTGCCATTTTCTGATCCTCACCAGTTTCAGTGGAGTTCTGAAGCTCCGGGTTCCCTACAATCTCCGAAAATTTACATCGATTTAATTCACATTTCCGACCAGTACCCGATTTCAACGGAAATCGCAGAAAACATCCTGTAGAACTAAATTTTAACCGAAGCTAGTTGAACTATTCCTCCATCAACCCAAAGAATTCGATGTCTCTCCCTCTGACTGTTTCCGAGAAAATCAAACCTGTTCGACTTTAAGTTAAGCTTTACGTTAACCTGTAAATTTTTGCTGATCTCCTGACGTCACTTTTCACCAAGGACAAATGGCTGCTTTTTAAATTGTAATAAATTATACCGAAAAGTAAACATTTTTTTGTAGCTAAATTATCCTAGTAATTTTCTTCAAAATATTTTCTTTGAGTGTGTAATGACTTTCTTAAACGATTTATGCAATAAAAAAAATTTATGCATATTCCTTATTAAATTATTGCCTAACACCAAAACAGTTTTTGTAATTTTACCAGAAAAATGTTTCTACTTTTTATTCCCTGCAATGATTGAAGGTAAAAAACTACGTATTTACCAAGATAAAAAAGGTTCGCTTTAAAGGTCTATTCCGCAAGCCCCGTCTTTATTTTCTGATTTTTTTATTAGGGTGGGAACAGTCGACGGCATTAGGTTTTATTAGAAAAAGGATACTGAAAGGGCAACGAGCTAATAAAAAAGACCGTTATGATCATGAATTTTATAGAACCTAATTTTTTGTGGTTGGATCTAGCATCCACTATTACTTCAGCATGCAGGTCAAAAGATTAAGAATACGAGGTTTGCTTCCAAAATTTTAGACAAAGTTTAGTGCTACGAGTCTAAACTTGCAGAATACTCAGCTCTAACATGATAGTATGTAATTGATGGAGTTCTAAATTAGCATATATTAAATTAGTCATTTGGAAAGCGCAAGAAATCTACTCTAGTGCAATCGTTTTGCCACTTATAAATAGGGATATCGCTCAGAGATAAGTTACAACCAACTTACAATGATCCTAACCTATATTATAAATTCGAAAACCTGTTTTTTATATAACCACGTCTCAACGGAGAAACGGATCTAGATAAAACTTTACATAAGAAAACCTACTGCGCGGAGGGAAACATAGGCTACTTTTTATTACTGCTGTGTAGGTAGTTGTTCCGGGATATACAATTCTAATATATAAATTTAAAACTTTTTCTGTACCTAGCGCATCCACTAAAATATCACAACACTAAAATACTTTGGGTTATTATTCAGAAAGTGGGCAATCAATAAATTGAATTAAAAAATTATTTTGTGTGCAGGAATTAAGATTGTATTGACTTTTTCTTATTCTTATTTTATAGAGATAAAGAATCTTGGCCTTAAATGTATGCAACAGAGGCATACAAATATTTGTTTTTTGAAGGTTTGTTCACGCTGGTGTCAATTTTCTGTATATAATATAATATGTTTCCATCATTACCTTTTAAACGAAAACATAAGCGGATGCATGGATTTATTAAGAATGGATACGGGATGATTTAACATTCTTTGAAGCCAAAACAAACCTTTCTAACCGACCCTGTAAACACAATTTGTAAACATTGGCCACATCTTATTTTACCTTGTATTTTTGTACAAAAAATACGTTAGAAGCATCACAAGATTTACTAAAAGTAATAAAAGGCCTAAAATATTTTTTTTTCTGCTAAATAATAATAAATTTAAATTAAAAGGGTTATATTATTTCTAAAGGTTTATTTAAAGTCGCTCCGAGTCATTTATAAATCCATAAGTCGCACTTTTTCTTTTCTAGCTCATTAGACAAAGACGTACGTGTAACCGAGTATTCAGACGTATTTCCTAAGCAACCAGCAGAGACAGCAACACTTGTGAGCTCCAACACTCTAATGTTATTTTATCTCTTTCTACTACCATTCTTGATTCAATTACGTATTTCCTTAAAGTTCGTAAACTAGACCTCTAGGGTAAATGTTTTCATAACAAACAACAAATAAACAGACTTCACCTTCGATAAGCTCACAGTATACGGAACACCGAATCCTTTCTAATTCATCCATGAGCGGATGCCTTATCTTTGCAGTTATTCAATTTAAATTTATTTTAATATGATTCACCAATTATTTTCTTGTCACGTATTCTAGTTCATAACTTCATATGATACGGCTCACCGTTAAATATTAATCGACCCATTTACTAATTTTTATCGTTTAGGCTAAATTAATTAATAAAAAAATTAAATCAAGTTTTATAAATTACTTTTTGCGGTTTTATCTCAAAGTTATAAAACAAGAAAAGTATAAATAAAACTAGATTCAATTTCGCAACACGTTCCTGTGCATAAAATTATTTGGAACATCACTTGACAAATGGCACAACTCAATTGCACCTCTTTAAGGTCTAAATTCAAAACTTTATTTAGTTTTGTCTATCAGACGAAAATATTCTTCTGAATGAAATTCGCTCATTCCATTAACAAAAAAAAACACCTAGGATGGCAGATTTTAAATTAAATATGTTTAAATAAAATAGATGAAAATATACTGGATACAGACTTAATAAAAAACGCAAGTGATTATTTTATAGCAGTCAATAAAAATAATTACCAAATTACAGAAACAATCGTTGTTATTTTATATGATACAAGTTTACGAACAAATAACGTGGAACATATTATTTTTATTAATACATGGCTGTCTCTTATAACCCCAAGAAATTTGAGCCCATTTATAAGTTGGATAATAATATAATTATCTTTTACAAGTCCGAAACTTTTTTTCGGTCATTCATCATATGAAGGTGTTAAAGTAAATACTTTAAATAACTTTTTACATATAACTTTTCCAAATTTGTGTACGTTTGTCTTAACAAAAGAATGTAAAAGTCTAAAGTAATAGCAGAAAAGCAAAATTAGAAAAAGTTAAAGAAAATTCACTAAAAAATATATATTAAACCTCTAAAAGTGTTACTACAATAATTTAAAATAAAAATGAAAAAGTACAGTCAAGACTAGTGAATATTCTTTTTAACTACCTACCTTTTTAGTTAATATTTATTGAGTGTGCATTCTGCGAAAACGCATCTGAACGCGCCAAAATAAAGCAAATCCTAAGAGAAACACATTTATTGTTTTACACGCGAGAAGTTTATTTTATCTTTATCTTGTATTGTTTGAAATTACATAAAAACAAATTATTTTATTAAAAACATGAAATATTTGTTTCAAAATAAAAAATTATATTGTAAATATTGCTCCTTTTTGTCTAAAAATATCATATTATTTTCTAAACTTCTTCACGATTGAAAAACTAAGGAAAGTTTCTAATAGCTCTTTGCGAAAGGCGAGTGTGATTTATTTATATTAAATTGACCCTTATTATTTATGCACATCTCAGATGCGTTAGCAATACGTGTTATTTTTATTTCAATTACTATAAAATAGATTTTGTATGATTTTTTGTTTTTGTATGTATTTAGTCTTACTGGTCAATAACATCCTGTACATAAACTTGTAAAAATTGTACATAGGCTACTATTAAACTTAATGTTTTTTATGTGATGGTTACTACTTTAGAAATCTGCTAGGAGAAAGATTTTATTAATATGCTAAGTAAATAATTTCGAGCATTAAATATTGTTTATAAAAATTTCGTGATTTTTTAGGTAGATCTGCGACACATGGATGAAAAAGCCGGAAGCAATATAGTAGATGTTGGGGTGGATTTATCAGAATTTTATATGTCCGTTGAATGGGATATATTGGAAGTGCCCGCAGTAAGGTAAATAAAACGTACATTGCTTTAATAAAGCTTGTCTTCTCCGCTTGAAACAAGAATGAACAAAAAAGAATTTATTTATTTGTCTGTGTAAAAAAAATTAGGCAAGGCTACGGTCAGCTGAACTGGACAAATTCCCTTAAAAAGTTTTTAAATATTACAAATTAAATAATGTTAAAAATTGAAATATAAAATCCAATTTTGGCACAAAAAATATTTAAATTCTTATCATACCCATGGTATGAGACTACCGGTGGTAAATCGCGGCCAGACCGCGTTTTACCAGAATTAAGATCAGACCCTTTGCATTCATCGATGAGTTTTGTACATAGACAAGATATATTTAGACCATCACAACGTATTCGCGACACCAGCTGAATCCGTCCAATGTATGGGCGAAAAAGTGCGTTTGTACGCATTGGGCGCCAGTCAGATTTTTAAACGACGGTCCTCTCGAGGCATGCGCACTCGGGACGTCTAGCAAAAGTGGTTGTTGAACTCAATGACGCAACGCGGCGAACAGAACCGGGCCGAAAAAATCTCAGTCATTTGTATGTTATGGTATTTTTGGTTGGGGTGGCGAATATAGCGAACCTCTGAAGCTTGTTATTTCGATACAAAAATAGTCTTTACAAAGTGTTACAGACATCAGACATTTCATATGTTTCGCCAATTATGTATCCAACTTTTAAATATAAGGAATTATTTCGTAGTCTATTTTTTACAAGTAGTGCATAAATAGAAATAGTTTAATTCCAAATTTAAATTATATCAATATGTGAAAGAATAGGAGGTAAAAAATATAATTTATCTTAAATGCACTCCGGTGTTGAAGTGAATACACACACGGAGAAGTAGAAATATTTGTCAGTGTCGTATATTGAGTGTGGTCAAGGTGTCAGAAAGGCACTGATGGGGTGTGTGTGTGTATTAGGGGCATTGTATAAGGGGTAAGATGGTGTAAGAAGGTCATATATAGTGTCAATGCCTCCTTCCCGTATATTGCATAAGGGTGAGAGTGACCAAAAGGCATATTTGCGCTTTCGCCAACGGGGCACTAAAAATACTAGTGGATTAGGGTAGAGGGGAGTATTTTAAAAGGGATGGCGAAAGAAAAAAGTGCTTTCGCCAAAGGATCGCTAAGATATCAGTGGATTAGAAGGGTGTGTCCAAAAGGCATATTTGCGCTTTCGCCAAAGGGGCACTAAAAATACTAGTGGATTGTGGTAGAGGGGAGTATTTTAAAAGGGATGGCGAAAGAAAAAAGCGCTTTCGCCAAAGGATCGCTAAGATATCAGTGGATTCGACGGGTGAGTGTCCAAAAGGCATATTTGCGCTTTCGTCAAAGGGGCACTAAAAATACTAGTGGATTAGGGTAGAGGGGAGTATTTTAAAACGGATGGCGAAAGAAAAAAGCGCTTTCGCCAAAGGATCGCTAAGATATCAGTGGATTAGAAGGGTGAGTGTCCAAAAGGCATATTTGCGCTTTCGTCAAAGGGGCACTAAAAATACTAGTGGATTAGGGTAGAGGGGAGTATTTTAAAAGGGATGGCGAAAGAAAAAAGCGCTTTCGCCAAAGGATCGCTAAGATATCGGTGGATTAGATTGACATGGGGCCGTAAGTAGTAGCGCTTTCAGCAAAGTATCAAGTGCACACACTGTAAATAGGTGTAAAAATATTTACATCTTACCCTAGAACTTGCTTTGTTCAATAATTATACAGGATGGGATGCCAATCCAATAAAATATACACATGTAATTTTTTTGATTTACTATTTTACTTCTTAAAACAGTTGCATATTTTATTTCTATTGTTTAGAATACTATGTTTATATTTTATTTCAACTTTCAATTTTGTAAATGTAACGTTTAAAAAATTAAGAGGGGGGGGGACATTAAGGAGACGCACTGTATATATATAAACTGAGCTATTTTCGAGGAATGATCGACAGTTTTGTATAGCAAGAAAACTCAGATTTAAGCCAACAAACTATACACTTTTTGTTAAAATCTCACTAATGGTTACATTTTTATCATTAATAAAAAGAATAGTTACAAGTAATATATTTAGCATTTATTACTCGATAAAAGATTCACGTCATGTAAAATAAATTTTGAAGTACGGTCCTGTCTATCACAAGGCAAACGTTCGACAATGCGCAAGCCCGCAGAGGACCGTCTTTGTTTACGGATTCAGCTCGGTAAATTTGCCGCATTCGTAATTGACATTATTTCTCTACTATATATTTTCTCTATGGTTTTGTATCGGTGCGATGTAGTGACTCGCGCCAACTAGTTTACCCAGTGTTGCGTGCTCCGAAATGGCATTCGGCTGCTAACAAAACATAATAGCTATTTTCGCGGAGACAATCCTGAACAAGTTCCGAATATCGAACGTGTCCTGAACTAATCCCGAACAAAATAAATATATGGGATTTCTTGTTACCGCGAACGACATAATTAAATATGCGCATGCGTAACGTACCCGAACTAGTTCAGGATTGCCTCCGCGAACAAACCTAATAGGTCACATTTCCTCGGCAGTGCAAGTGCACCCCTATACATAAAGAAATAGGCCAAGCAACAGATCAAAATATTAGCGATTTTTTGACATTAATCCTATTAGAAAACCGCCTCACAGTGGGAGAAATGCAGATTTTAGGAATTAATAAATTCCAAATATGACCATCGGCTAATGTGTTTATGCTATTACAAATAAAAAGCAAACAACCAAATATCAATGTGTTTTTAATACGACAATGATTGGCTTATCTGTCCGTGCGCGAGACATCGTCAAACATGACATGATTTTATAGTATTTGGTTTTAGACTATGCCAGTCGACACTTGTTGTTTTCATTAAAGTTTGTTTTACAAAACATAAGGGTGATTTATAATTAAACTACTTAGTGAATTATTAACATGAAGGTATGTTCTATTTTTTAATAATATTAGTTTGCATAAAAACCTCCCCTTTTTGGTTAGGAAAAAAAATTGCTTGTCACTATATTTTTTAAATGGATAATATTAGATTTATCTAATTTTACTAGATCTAAAACATTTTCGTCCAAGAGCTGTCGGAGATTTTTTGTGTAGTTTTTTTAATGTCACTAATTGTCTTTCTATCAAACATAAAATAAATTGCATATTCTTGCCCGTTGATGTATTAAAATTTATTCTAGAAGACATGTCTGTGTCCAAGAGAGAGCTATTTTAAGTTTGGCATGGCGAGAGTACAAGTTCAACTAAAACTAGTGCAGTTATTAATTACGTTTTTAACACAGTGGACTTAGTAAACAATGAAAGTGAAGAACTGTGCCGAAAAATCAATCAAATTCTGCAAAGCTTCACAAGTAAGCTCAATGATAGATGGACAAAAGCAAATCGGTGTTTAAAAAATTTTGAATTTCAAAATAAAGAGTGGTTGGCTACAAAAATTGATTTACCTACCTGTGAAATATTGACTGCTTCAACCGAGTAACTAAACATGCCGGGACCATCAACACAAAAACCTGGACGCCCTCCAAAACAATTTTTTGAATTAAGCGATCAATCAAAACGCCGAAAAGTTTCTTCTTTGGCGGAGACAACTTGTCATGAAGAATTAGTGTTTGCAGCAAGGCTGAGTTTACAAAAATCTGGCAAAAGAGATGCTGCCAAGCTTCTTAAAGAATTAGAAATCTCGCCGAAGCGAGGGACCGAAATGAAAAAAGCTATTTATTCTCCTGAAAAGCCTATAATACCCTACACGCCCGACGAAGCTTTGGCCTTATACATTGATGGAGACTACACAAAAAACTCATACATTTTGATGCGGTCCGGTGCCAAAGAACGAAATGCCAACATATACCCATCATACGACATTCTAAAATCAGCAAAGAAATGTTACCCTAACGATGGCTTCATAACAATCACTGATCTGTCAGCCGAACCTCACTTTCAAAAACTACATCAACTACATCCCGCTCTAACCACCCCTTTACTAGTGATGCCTTACAATTATTATCTGAGCCGCAACTAGCACAACAACAAATTCATTTGTATAGACTCATACAATTCTGAATCTGAAAACCATTAGTCAAACACATTTGTTTTTTTTTTTATTGTTACCCTTAGTATGGATAATTTGTCAAAACTATCGTATAGAAGTGTTAATTTAGATTAACTAATTTTGAATAGTACTTATTAATTTATGTGGGGGTTATCTTTTTTCGTGTTATTCATAATTTCTTGCTAAAACACTTTTTTGCTTGCAATAACGAAATACTAGAGTTAAAAGTAAACAACTACTACACAGAAAATATCCATTTTTTTATTTCCTAATTATGAGTTCCTAAAATGTGCATTTCTCCCACTGTGCGCCTGTGCCATCATCTGAAAGACGATCTGTAGATGATTATATTTCCAACTAAGAAATTTCTTCCATTAATTTGTTATAAACATTTTTAAGCAAAAAAACGCGATTTTTTTAGTTTTTTACTTATAAAATGGAAAGTAATGAAGCAATCTTAATGGTGTAAATGGACGATTTGTGGAGAATAAAAATACGAACAAAATGAGAGGTGAACGTTCCGATCGGATAAGTAGCAACGGAGAAAATCCGGAAAATTAAGAGTTCTTTTAAATTCATAAATCGGCCATTTTTAAACGCAGAGGGCTCAAACTTTGGAAAAAAGTAGTAATTTATAGCTACTTTATGTGTGCAGAACCCCGACGCTGTCCGACGATTAGTTTTGCCACAACCGTCATTTTAATTTTTCAATATACTATTTTGCAACAGGTCTGGATGCTCTATGGATCGTCCGATTTTAATTATTGAAACGGATTTGAAAAGAACAAGTTTAATTGAACAAAACATATATTTTAATTTTTCCATAAAATGCTACGAAACCGGTTGAAAATGCACGTAAAAATGCGTGAAAATCGCCGAGCACGCGAAAGCGGTCGAGTAGTGGGGAGAGCAGAGGAGCGAAGGAGAGCCAATATATAAAGTAATAGAAGCGCGCTGCGCGCACCGTTTAAATCTTTACTTTTAAATATCTGTGCAACTGCTGCATCGATTTTATTCGCTTTTTTTTTCATTTTCGGGTAACTCAAGTCAAGGAAGCGGATTTTGGACGTGAATTTAGTGTACGGTTGAAAAACAATAGAAATATAAGGATTTTTATTAAAAAACATGCCGTAGCAGCTTCATTTTTTTACTATTTTTACTACTTGCTGTATTACTACTTTTTTCCAAAGTTTGAGCCCTGTATGTTTAAAAATGGCTGATTTATGAATTTAAAAACTCTTGATTTTCCGGATTTTCCGAATTTTCTCCGTTGCTGCTTATCCGATTGGGACGTTCGACCTCTCATTTTATTCGTATTTTTATTCTCTACAAATCGTCTATTTACACCATTAAGATTGCTTCATTACTTTCCATTTTATAAGCAAAAAACTAAAAAAAATCGCGTTTTTTTTGCTTAAAAATGTTTATAACAAATTAATGGTAAAAATTTCAGAGTTGGAAATATAACAGAAATCATCTACGGATCGTCTTTTAGATGATGGCAAAGACGGTTTTCTAATTGGATTAATGTCACGACAAATCGCCCTATTGCTTGGCCTAAAAGGAAAATTTATCCTTTTGGTCTATGGAATAAATATATTAAAAATGCAAGAAAATTAATTATTTGCTAGATCAGTAAAAAAGTCTCAAAAAACTTGAGACAAAGGGATTATTTTTGATTCTGGTCGGTTCGGATTTAGTTTTCCAAACCTTCCTTTTTTATTTTTTACTTATGAATCTTATCTTTCTTAATTACAGGAACGAAAAGTTCTACACCTGCTGCGATGAACCCTACTTAGATATCACTTTCAACATAACGATGCGCCGAAAAACGCTGTTTTATACCGTAAACATAATCATTCCATGTATGGGGATATCGTTTCTTACTGTCTTAACATTCTATTTACCATCAGATAGCGGGGAAAAGGTAAGTCAATAAAACAGTTAATTATTAGGCTAACACTTTGTTCTTTACTAGCCACCTTCTCTGTATACTTGTTAGTTCTCTCTTCAAATTATACTGGACAATAAGTGAAAACTTTTTTCTTCAAACTTTTTCGGACCTAAGTATATTTTACATACATTTTTTAAAGTGGATAATAGGGTTTTAATGTTAAATTGTCAGGCCCTGTTCTATTAGAATTATAGAGATAAAAATTGGCGCTTCCGTTTACATTGCAGAGAATAAAATTTAAAACAAGCATGGTTGAAAGTTTAAGTTTTCATTTTGTTACTACACAGCCTACACTTACATTTTTACCGCTGCTATTCTGCAGTCTTCTAGTATTGATGTTTTTTATTTTCCTTATAACTTCTTCCGGGGAGACACTAAGACAATGGCCTATTTCCTTGAGAGCATCGGCTTTTACATAGCGGTTTTTATAATCGCAGTGTCCCGCGACCCATAACAATGGACTTTTTCTATATAATTCTAATAATTTGCAGGTATTTTCTACGGCCCATTTAACTTTTTCGGTAGTCATGTCTGAGGCAAATCCAAACGAATATCACGAGTAACAAAGAAGCAACAATTGATACTGTTTCTGTTTCTGTTTGTTTTTTAAACACGTACACACTACACCAACAATGTTGCCAGAAACCAAAACAAAACTTTGATCTTTACCGACAGCCAACGAGAAAACAAGAAGTTGCTTAAAATAGCAATAAATCGAAATAAAAACAAAAATGTTGCTGAAATGTTTCTTTTTTTGGTTGCCAATTATTGAGAAACATTAAATTGTTATTTTGTTTTCATTTTGTTGCCTTGGTTATTAGGATTATGTTAATTTACTAAATATGCCAAAAAAGACACACAAAATACAGAAAAAAATGTATTAGCAGTTGTGACAAAACGTTTTAAATGTCAGAAAATGTATGTCATCTTTGCTTGGTACATAAAAGTAAAGAAACCATAATACCAGGGATGTGAAAAATAATGTTTTTCAAAAAATTAAAGAAATTCTTGGGGATTTTTGAATCTTTTTTGCCAAAGATAGCAAATTAACATGATCTTAAGACTCTGAGATTTACATACCTACGGCAAGTTTTACTTCTATAATTCTAATAGAATATAAAAAGAATAACATGGATTAGATATTGACATTTATGTATTTATGAATTATTGCTACTAATTTTTTTCTAAATGAACCATCTTCACAAAAGGAACAGCCCTGAAAAGTATGAAATAATATTGTTACGTATTTATTTCTGCGGTTCAACTTATTTTGTTCATTTTTATGAGAAAATGATTTTTTCATCCCCTAGGGGTCTAAAGAGTTATAAAACATGTGTTTACTTTTTAGAGTGGTTTCAAGGTAATAGAACCATATAACAATTTTACTCCATTACAAACTTTGAACCACCATTTCCTCCCCTTAGGGGTTGATTTATTGAAAACTGTAAAACACATCTTTCCAAAACACATATTTCTTAAACGTCCCTAAATTGCTGCTTGATTTGTGGAATCAACTGACTTAGTAACATTTTAGACCTTGAACTCCTTCATATTTTTTATAGTTTTGGTGATACACTGAATTTTAGATCCTACCTTTGCGCTTTGCATTCTGTTCTACATTTTATTTGGTAAAACTACATTGAAATTTGAGGTTTCATCCTAAAATTTCTTATTTTCCAAATTTATACATCTGTAAATTTAAAGTTATAATTACTTATCAGTAGAGGGCGGACAATGTGCATCTAAATTTATCCAAAATATGCATAACCCGCTTTAAAATTTTATTGTGCTGTCGGTACTTTATTGGTGCCTGTGAAATCCCAAAACCCCACAAAATATTAGATGTGCTAACAAAAGTGGACATTCGTTATCTTTGATATATTTTTAAAAGTCCTTAATATCCACGATAATATGGCTTTTTCAGAGATATGCAAAATGTTGAAAAATGGCTGAAATTTGCAAAAAGTGCATATATATGCATTATGCATATATTCCGCCCTCTACTTATCAGTATCACCGAGTGTCTTTGATAAATTTTCACCAATATTAGCTTTATTCGTTTGGTGCCTTTTATGGATTTGTAGTTTTCCAATCCGGCGCGTTCGTTTTAGGGCAGCATGTTCGGTTGTGTGTTTAAAGGTAAGCTGGTTTGATCAAGTTTGTTTAGCATTTTGGTTTCTCGAATCGTACAGGTAGATTGGTATCGTTATCCTTAGAGTCACGACAACTTAGCGGTTCTGATTGCTACCTCAAGCTGCTGAGATTTAATTTACCAATTATTGAAAATTGATCTTTTCAATCGGATTCCGTTGGGAATTTTATCAGAAAAAGAAAATATTGCGATGGCTAATCTTTCAAAGTCTATAAATCTTTCAACCAGATTTGCAGGAAATATTTGCGCAGTTGTAGGTTCTGTAAGTTCTCAAAAAGTCAAACAAAAATATACCAGTTAAAAAAATTTCTTTAGCTTACAATAAAAAAATTGGAGTTACTATACAACTAAAATGATCAAATTGGTTCCTAATTAAAAAATCAAATTTAACTTCAATTCAAAAACAAATAAATAAATTAGAAAAAGCTAAATGCAGTGGTTAATGATTATAATTAAAATATACAGCTTTTCTTTGGATAATAATAGGCCAACAAAATAAGTTCAGGATTTCAGTCTAGATTTATTAGGGGTTACTCCCCGTTGTTGAAAATTTATCAAATCTTGGAATCTGAATTTTTAATGATGTAATATTATGTTGGATTTAATTGGATTATGGTGGATTTAAAATTAGGTACACACAAAATGGAGATTATGGTGCTCTAGTATTTAAATAAAATAAAATAAAATTTGATTTTTTTTAGAATTCGCGATTCTGATCGTTTGTTTTAGAGGGTTAAATGGTTTGGTGGTTTGTTTGTTCATGCTTTTGCTTAAAATGTGCCAGGGGTCTAGAACATACATAGGTACAATCAGTGTTTAAAGAAATAGTATGTTTCTAAGAACCGAAAAAACACTTTGCATATCACTGTATTCTAATTGTTAGGAAGGTTTGTCCCAACGCCTAAATAAATTTATATCAGAAACTTTCACAAAAGGGAAAAGCAAAAAAGAAAAAGCTTTGTGGAAGTTTAGGCCTTAAACCACTATTTACTAAATGTCAACCGTCTGGAAGACCGTAATACATCATTTTGGTAAAGTGCTCAGAAACGTATAAATATAATAACAGAAAATCTGCTGTGCAATAAAAATGTTGAGTTCCTGCTATATTATATTTATTTTTGTCTCTTTCGAAATACACTGAACGCCGAAAAATATAGTGCACTAAATTTATTTTCTAAATTTGACGATACATTCGGTACTTTACTTTACTTAACATTATTTTTCTATTTAATTTGATATTGATATCAAATGAAGCTCCTTGAGTGAGATACAGATTACAATACAGATTATTAATACCTCAAAGTCAGAATTGTACAGGGTGTCCAATTTTCGACACTTTTTCAGGGTATCTCAGTTATCTTTAAAGGTAGAGAGCTGCGGTTTTCGCAATACTATGCTACTTTTTTGTGAGACGTATGATGCTATAAACAGAATTTTCATTGCCGCCTTCGTTTCGGAGATACAGGGCGATTTTAAAAATGTATCGTTTTCAAACACCCCTCGTAACTCAGTTGCTTTTAACTTATCGGTAAGGTAAAAACTAATTATTGCATAGTTTGCCTAGAATCCAGTGGCGTAGTTAATTTTTTTATGGAAGGAACGAATTTACAGATAAAAACCAAAGTTGCATTTTGTTTAAATAGGACACCCTGTATATTTTGTTTTCGTTCGATTGCTTTTTTCGTAAGCGTATCAAAAATTTATAATTGTCGGTATATTTATTTTGGAATAACTTCCAAATTTTACAATTAAAAAAAGGGTGTTATATTTCATAAGAGTCCGTAATATAATGATTTGAACCAAATGAATAGAGACATTTAACTAACATTCAGGTTTATTTTTAGAATTTTAAATCCCAAGAACATAACTGAATCAAACTTTGAATAAAAATTCCACTGTTCCAGACAAATTTAGATAAAACAGGAAACAGATGTTTTTCAGTAAATTTAAAATGTAAATGTAAAAAATTTTTGTTTATATTTTATAAATCACATAAGTTACGGTTTTCTCTAACAGAAAACTCGCACATTTACTTATTCGCCGTGTGTCATTTGAAAGTATGATCGATCATCCCTGCAAATTTTGAAATTCGAGTGTAGTGGCTTCACTCAGTTCTATAGTGCGATGTCGAGACTTGTTATCTTTACCTTGTTAGTATCCCCACAATAAAAAGTCAAAGATGTCAAGATCGGGTAATTGTGGTGGACATCTTACAGGTCCGTCGGTTATAACTCACTTCAACAAAAACTTATCAAACCTTGAACAATTTGATCTACACCCAAGCAAACCCAAGTACAAAATTCTTAACAAAAAAGGAGAAAGGATGAGGATTTATCGCATAATAAAATATATTTTGTTTCTTTTGATGATCCTAACGAATTAGTTGAAATATTAAGATTATTATTAGCTTAAACAGCAGCTGGCCATATTGACCACAATAACGAAATAGATTCTATTATTGAGGAATTAAAAGAAGCTAATATGATATAAAAGAAAAGGTTGAAATTATTTTGTTACACATTTAGTATGATGCTCTATAAATTTGATAGACATACTTCAAAACTTTTTGATATTGATACAATATCATTGGAGGAAAATATTTTGGCAAATGTAGAGACCAAAATTTTGAACTATTTTACTAAAGATATACAATATATTAAAAGCACAATAATTCAAGGTGTGCAAACAAAATTAGATATTAATAAAATGAAAATAAAATTAGATTGCATAATAATGATGAAATAATGCAGGTTTGTTATATAAATTATGGACAAAATAATGAATTGGTCATTATTCATCATTAAAGAGCGGATTTCCTTACGAGGACGTAAGGACATACTAAACCATAGGCACGCGTAATTTTTGAAATTATGTAATCTCTTATAAACTAATAATAACTAACAACCACATGGTCCATTTACTTGTTCTAACACTTTAAATTACATGAATTGCTTGAAGTCATTAAGCCGCGTACTGACTTCAACAATTTGTCGCGAACGAGCAGTGCTCTAGTTAGTACCGCATGAAATCTTTTCGCGCAAGACTTTGTCGCGAACGAACGCAATCCGTAGCTTGTCGGTACATCGTAGAAATCGGGTGATCAGTTTGGATGGGATATAGACCGCATCTGTGTTCACAAGAATGGCTTGTTTTGAAATTTTAGAAGTATATTGCAGGTGCGAATAAAAATTTCCTGTTGCTATAAAACGGAGTGTTACTGCTTGTCTTTCTTTTGCACTAATGGCGTTCCTAAATTTGGTATCCTACCTCTTAATTTTTGGACTGATGGCATAAGTAAGAATTCAAAATCCTCCTATGCCATGCGCATAAAACTGTAGAAATATCCACTGCCTATTTGTCTTTTTTTTCTTTGAAACAGGTGTCTGAGGAGAAGGGAAATGTAATCTATTGACACGGGATTTAAAGCATTGGACGTTTGGAGGGAAAGGGAAAACATCTGTAGGCAATTTATTCCATAATCTGGAGACTCTGGGTATGAAGGAGAGAGAGAAGTGGGATGTTATAGGCTTTTGTAGCTTAACAATAAAGCAATGCATACGTAGCGCGCCTCTTATTGTTCTGTTAGGAACAGTCTAGGTAGGAATTATAGCGGCTAGTTCTTTAAAGCAAAATTCGTACGGTAGAAAAGGAATTAATCCCCAAGAGCGCTATGAGCGAGAGAAGGGAGCTTTCTTGTGAGGACTGAGTCACTGATAAGTCAAATATCTGTCTTTTAAATAGAAGCGGAGATCTTATTTGGGAAACAGACAGTTGGAAGAGGAGAAGTATTTTCTGGCTTAAAAGAGAAATCCTCGAAGAAACCTAAGCTTTTTAGCTGCTAAACATTGTTACTATTTAGTTATTTTCTAAATAAAACAATTTATTTTCAGTGTAACACATAAAAAGACAATTTATTACATTTTTTTAAAAGTGAATCTATGATGTCTTTTTCACAAAGTTTATTGGTTTAGATAAATTTTATTTCAGCTACACTCTCGCAAGTGGGGTGGGTAGTTCTCCAAGGCACCAGAGACCTAGAAGTGCAGGTAGTGACGTTTTACAACAAAAGTCAATAATAAAAAGACAATATGGTTTAACGAAGGATTTGCAAAAAGTCGATGCCGGGGAGCAGGTAGACTATTTGGTATAAAACAACATACTTTTTCAAAGTTAAACAACTTCTGATTTTTAAGCTACTTCCATAATGTAAAAATATCGGTTTTAATTTGACCAAGTAATATCTAGAGGTCAGGAGGCATCCAAAATGCCTTCAAGTGCTAAGTTGAGTCCAGTGGCGGAGCTCCAACAAAGTCATCGGGGAGCTACAAGTAACTATCAGGACCGCCATTTTTTACTAGTAGTTCAAGTCAAAGAAAATGAAAGGGTTTGGTGTTCAAGTTTGTCGAATTATATTATTTTCCCTTTGTTGACGCCAGTGATGTGAAGACGCCGTAGCCGCTAACCAGGAGTAAGGTAATGGCATCAGCGCAGCGGTTTGTTTCTCCCTTTTGTTAGCACCATATTTTTTGCGATTACTCCCGACAAATGTCTCTAACAAAGTTCAAATTATTAAATATTCTTCCACTGGAAAAGTATACATTTATTTTTACTTGATTTAAATCTACTTAATATTGACAAAATATTGCACAATTATTTTTCCCCTATGGTCAGCTACACGTGCAAATCTCCAAAATCATTTGTTTACTATTTTCGTCGGATCAGAATAAAGCTACGCAACATTTATATCGTTTTTAAAATATAATATGTACTGGATGCTTGGATGCCCTGGAAGAGAGAGTTTTGACAAATTAAGGAATTGAAAACAAACTTAATGAAATAGCAAAAAATATATCAAATATAGAAGATAAAGTAACAACGCTAAATAAAACAACATGCTTTTTCAAAGTTAAACAACTTCTGATTTTTAAGCTACTTCCATAATGTAAAAATATCGGTTTTAATTTGACCAGGTAATACCTAGAGGTCAGGAGGCATCCAAAATGCCTTCAAGTGCTAAGTTGAGTCCAGTGGCGGAGCTACAACAAAGTCATCGGGGAGCTACAAGTAACTATCAGGACCGCCATTTTTTACTAGTAGTTCAAGTCAAAGAAAATGAAAGGGTTTGGTGTTCAAGTTTGTCGAATTATATTATTTTCCCTTTGTTGACGCCAGTGATGTGAAGACCCCGTAGCCGCTAACCAGGAGTAAGGTAATGGCACCAGCGCAGCGGTTTGTTTCTCGCTTTTGTTAGCACCATATTTTTTGCGATTACTCCCGACAAATATCTCTAACAAAGTTCAAATTATTAAATATTCTTCCACTGGAAAAGTATACAGTTATTTTTACTTGATTTAAATGTACTTAATATTGACAAAATATTGCAAAATTATTTTTCCCCTATGGTCAGCTACACGTGCAAATCTCCAATAGTATATTGTACAACGAGCATGGAATGACATGCATTTCCTACGAGTATGACGTTTGCAGCACGATGCCGCAGGCGAGTGCTGCAGATCATACGAGTAGGAAATGGTCATTCCATGCGAGTTTTACACTATACTTTTTCTACGAATGTTACTGTTAATAAAATGGGATTAGTAATATTTTTCTTTTTAAGATGTCAAAAAATGTCAATGAAATTATAAAGATTTTGACGCGGCACCGGTCAACGCCACCTTTGTAAAAAATACCCGTGCACAATGGGAACTTTGTAGTTCAATCACCATGGTGATTGAAGCACAATGAAAATGTGTAAAACACAATGCACCATGTTCCGAAATTACTATTGAACATACAATAAAGGTTTTTATTAACATTCGTAGAAAAAATCATTTGCTTACTATTTTCGTCGGATCAGAATAAAACTACGCAACATTTATATCGTTTTTAAAATATCATATGTACTGGATGCCTGGATGCCCTGGAAGAGGGAGTTTTGACAAATTAAGGAATTGAAAACAAAGTTAATGAAATAGCAAAAAATATATCAAATGTAGAAGATAAAGTAACAACGCTAAATAAAGAAAATAATAATAAATATTTGAATCATGCGACGTTTAGTTTTTAATTCTTCTAAATTAGAAGCTCTAAAAATATAAGTTAATAAAAAAATTAATTTGATAACATTCACAATGATATTCTAAAACTTCTGGAAGTGAAATATCAGGAATTTAGAAAATAAATGGTAAAAACTTTAATGAAGAAAAATTTGAAATAAATTTGTTATTTTTTTTGTACTTCACGCTGTCTAAGTCCGACATTTCCGGACGCCTATAATATTACAACACTTTTTTTCTTATTTTATGAAGAATATTTATTGCTAAAGCCCTCTACAATAATTAATTAACCAATAAATATATTAAATCTGCATATCGTGCTCACGCAAGTTGTGAATAGTAATAACAATCGGTATATCATAAACAAATCGGTTACTTTGACATGCCCCTCCAAGGAGGACTTTTAAATTCCGAATTTAAATCGTAATTTTTAAATAACCCTTAATTACCCTTAATTCTTGTTCTACAATGGGTGAGACTACATACATTTTCCACAGGCGGATTTACCATCGCTAATATCGGACTAATTTTACTATCAATGTATCACGGATGGGGTAGACAAGAGGACAATTGGACCAAAAAGTGAAAAAAGGCCACTCTTTATAAAACATTTTTGCTTGCTTTAAAAATAAGGTCCACCATGCCAGAAATTTGTTTTTTATACAGGGTATGCAAAATTAAAAAGACGTAAAATTTGGTTGAGAGTAAAGTTGCATTTTCAAAATATCTAAATTTGAGGATGTAAAAAAGAAAGTTCAAACCATTGAAAAAATAGAAAAATTATTTCAATTTTTAAAGGCGAGTTTCAAAACAGTGATAAAGGATTTTGAAAAATTGTTTGCTAAATTACAAAAAAATGTTGATACAACCGTCCAAGACCTAGAGAATTTTATAAAATGCACAAAAGCCTTGCTTGGTATTAATGGATTTCAAATTTTTCCGCATAGTGCATTTTAGAATTTATATTTGGTTTATATTTTTTGTTCTTACAATTGGTATTTATTGAACTTCGGCGCAGAGACCGTGGTAGAACTAAAGCAGAATTAATAGAACGAAGAGAGAAATACAGTACAGTAAAGCAGAAATAGGTTGAACCCAAAAAGTGTGTGTTTTAAAGGTCACCTTCGAGAGCATATTAAGAAAGTTAAGAGTCGCTACAAATAAAGTGTTTGTTCCTTTTGGTGGAGAACATCTTCGTCTAAGCCGGCCGGCTGAAAATTATGGAAACTACATTTGGTGAGTGCATTTATTTAATAATTCTGAGATTTGATATAGGGTGCGCGGTTTTGCTTATTTCCCATCAATAAGATGGTCCTGTGTTAGTGTTAATACCAAACAAGCCCTTTCTTTTCAAAAATTTTTATACGATTTAAATGATTTTGAAAGTTTTGCTAAGGTATACTGCATTTAATATCCGAACAAGTATAACAGTTAAAGCTTAAATTTTAGATATAGAGTCAAAACTAACACAAAGCCTACAACATATTTCAGATATAGAATCACAAATGAAACTAAGCCAACAAAATATAAAAATCTAAGCGTTGAGATTGTAAGAAATTGTAAAATCATTTACAAATATCTTCCACTGACTTATAATAAAATCCTGAACTTTCTAATATCTCAGTAGATAATTTTCCGCGTCATTTCTTGAAACAAAAAGTCTATTATGATAAGTTTTAAATACACATATGTATATATGTTTCAATCCTGTCCCTTGTTTTTGTATATTTCTTGCAAGTTTGTCCAAAAATAAACAACAATTCGTTTGAAACTATAGTTTTACCACTACATGACACGATTTAGTCGATGAACAAAATTATAACTAGAAATTCTCAACTGCCAAATATATATTCAGATAAAGTTAAAAAACCTTAACCGTAGAATTTTTAAAGAACAATTCCTGCTATGACGCATTATGTCAAATAAATGACCTTATTAATGGTATAGGTGAAGTCTTGTTAAATGGCATCTAAGTTTAAGTACTGCTCTGTAACATTAGGAGATATAAAACGTTCCTTCTTTGCATACAAATTTATTTTAGAAGATGGAAGGCACAGTTTTGGAGAATGGAGAATTTTGAGCAATATATTAATTTACATTATGCTTTTATACGAACAACATAAATTGTTGTTCGTTTTTCTTGTCTTACTTCAGAAAAATACCTAAAAATTGTTCATGTTTTTATTTATTTTCGTTGTTTGACAGAAATAGTTGCATATTTTTGCAATTTTTCTGCATATTTGGCGCTTTTTCGTGGATATTTTCAAGCATATTTTAGAGATTTTATCTTGCATATAATCCGGGCTAAGACCCGGAATAATACAGTGCCAGAGCCAGTAAAAGTTGCAGGAAAACGTAGGGACTGTCGCGACAAAATGACAAATTTTAAAAACATCCAAAAAATACAGCAGGTGGGTCAATTTAATGCTTACACAATTATATTTTTTGTGGACCAAGCATGATATAGTAAATTAGAAAAATATTGGGAAATATCGAAAGTAGTAAAAAGTTTAAAATCAAATACTAAACGATTGACTTGGTCTCTTGTTGTTTCTGATTTATGTGAACGACTTACCATACCTTAAAATAAGTGCTTTTTTGCTGTATTTCTTGACGGCACGAATATTTTATGGCGACACAGAGATCCCATGCAGCTTAAGGATATTATCAGACGGGATCTGGCTACCCTGAAAACATGGCGCACGGCAAATTTTTGAGGCTGAAGGAACATAAAACAAATGCTATGTTTCAAATGTAATACGAATGTATGAGATGATAATCACATCGTAAACAAGTATAACTTTAACAGATCGTTAATAACTGTCGCGTTAACAGATTATTAGGGCTGCATATTGATGACAAACTTAAGCTAGAGGTATATTACTTTAAATAAGAAGTTAACCCGGGCACGCTACGCGATCGCGGTGGTCTATCACTGGACCACTACTGGAGTTGGTGTCTATTATGCTCTAATGCTCTAATTTGCGCTACGGTTTATCATTATGTTGCTCGAAATACTTATTTAATTTAACCTTCCTGTTACAAAAGAGCTCTAAAGTCAATGCGCATGATTCATAAAGAGCTTTGGGAATACTGACATTGGCTTCGCTTTTCATTCATAGAACAATGTGTTTGGTCGGCTTTGTCACAAATTTATTAACTCCTGATTGAGAGAGTGTACTATAAAGTAAAAAACATTTTATTGTATCTGTGTGTGTGTGTGTGCTTTGTTATAATAACAGTAATTTTTTGAATTATTGTGTACTAAATTGGTTTTTAAACGTTATTATTGATGAACAAATCTTAGTTATCGTTTCTCGTTTTTGAACTTTTTATTATAATCGATTTACTAATTTTCATGCAATGATTGTTTGTTAGTTTGTATAATATATTGACGTATTTAACGCGATTGGGATAAATAAATTTTCATTTTCATTTTAGCTCTATAACAGTCATCAAAGTCATACTTGCAAATACATTTTTTTTAAATAGATAGACTGTTGCGATTATTTTTAATAGTTTCTTTTTCTATTCCTTTCTTTTAAAATGAATAGGAGCTGTGTAGCGTGCTTTCATTTATTGATTAACGCGATCATCTGTTAAGTTATTGTTACAGTGCTCATTTAAAAATTCTAAACTCATACCTACGCCATGTCCATAAATACCACATAGTGTAACCAACTATCAGATATAACTAACTATCGGTACTAAGGTACGTTGCTTGGCGTTTATTGGAAAATATATAAATTTTTAAGTTTCTCCCCTATAATGCAAATTATTTTTCAGTATTCCAGGTATACTAATTACAAACCTTATTTGGGCATATGCTTTTTCGACGACAGGCTATGTAATACAATATAAATGTAGGGTTTTCCGCCTATAAATTTAATTGTCACTGCCCTTCGTATTCCAAAATTATTTTGTAACAATTGAATTATGGATGCTCTAATACGTCATTTTGTGGGATTAGGGCTTGCTGGTAACAGGATTTATGTTCCAAGCGTTTTGCCTATTTCCATTTAATTTAGTTTAAATATTTTTATATGAAAATAGTGCTAGAATTTATTTACTGAAATGATTTTACCTTAAGAAAATATACTTGATATTTTGTAGCGAAGAGGTTTATTAATTGTTATGACATAAACATTAGACTTTAACTAAAAATCTAATTTTTGGGTAATTTTTGGTAGAAAATGCAAAAGGAGCTAAGAGCTGCGATGTTCCATAATTATTATATAATTAGTGGGACGTTACGATATCAATAAAATATTTTTTTGAAAGTTTTTTCAATAGTCGGTAGATCAGCGACACCGGAAAAGGATAAAATAAATTAAAAAACTTGATATTTCCTGCTGTACGCTACACTGAACTGGTGGATGGTTTCTTTAACGGATTCCAGGGGGGTGTCATGTTGAATAATATTATTGGAAACATAGTATGGTGCATCGACGATAGCACGCAGCACTTTGTTTTCGAACCTCTGCAAAATGACAATGTTTGAGTTACTGGCCGTACCCCATAGTTGAATTTCATAGGTCCCAGCGGGTTTCAGGATGGCTTTATATAGTAGTAACTTGTTATCTTATGATAACTTTGATCTACGACCAAAAAGCCAGTACATTTGGCTTAGTCTAAGTCCAAGCTGCTTGCGCTTTGTAAATATATGTTTTTTTTTTCCATTTGAGTCGTCGGTCTGAATGCATGCTAAGATATTTAGCATCTTCTACTTGTGGTAGTTGACTATTGTTGATTTTTGCAGGAGGACATGTTTCTCTGCGCAAGGTAAAGGTCACGTGTGTTGTCTTTGACTCGTTGGCCCTGATGCGTCATTTTTTTAGTCAGTCTTGGATCTTACTAAGGTTTGTTTTCAGGTTCCTTAAGGTTTTTAATGGATCAACAAGAGATGCCAAGACTGCTGTGTCGGCAGCATAGGTAGCTACGGTGGTGACTTTTGTTGTTGGCAGATCGGCTGTATACACGAGGTATAATATAGGTCTAAGGACACTTCCTTGAGGAACGCCGGAAAGTATAGGATGTAGATCAGTGTTTTCGCTGCCTTGTTTAACTAGGAAGTGTCTGTCTGTTAAGTAGGATTTAAGTAATTGAAAGTGTGGGTAAGGTAAGAGCTTTTTTAATTTGACTTGTAATCCGATGTGCCACACTTTGTCGAAAGCCTGGGATATGTCAAGGAAGGCTGTAGAACAGTATATTTTGGCATTCAGATTCTTTGCTGATTTGGTTAACCAGTATATGTACTTGCTCAATTGTGTCATGTTTATTACGGAATCCAAATTGATGCTCTGGGATTATTTTCTGTTGTTCTAGTATTGTTTCCAGTTTCTTGGCATATAATTTTTCAAAAACTTTGGAGATCATAAGTAATAGGCTTATAGGTCTGTACGAAATTACTTCTTCTGATTTTTTACCAGTTTTCTGGATCATGATGATTTGGGCAACTTTCCCAGTACTGGGGAAGTAGTTTATTTGCGGTTTGCATTGAAAAGGAAGGTTATGAGTTTAGTGCATTTTTCTGAAAGTTCTTGTAAAATTTTGCCTGATATGAGATCAAATCCAGGGGCCTTTTTATGTTGATTTTTTCATTATGCTTTAGTTCTTTACATGTACATTTGCAATGAGTTAAATCCGTTTGAAATGGTCTTTCCAGAAACTCTGTTATCTCATTTTATTCTTCTGTGGGTAGCTGTGGAGGGAAGGGTTCGAATACAGTTCTTAAGTGTTTGAAGAAAAGTTAAACTTTCTCTTTATCGTTTCTGGTTCATGTATTGTTGCCATCTAAAATTGTCGGATTATATTGTTGAGGCCTTTTGAGTTTTCTGGTGATTTTCCGGAGCGAGTATTTCGTGGATTCAGTTGGTGTTAGTCTTTCCAGGTAACCTTGAATACCTTGGTTCTGTTCTTCCAGTCCAGTCTTTTAAGACCTTAATTGCCTTGTTTAGTTTACTTTTATTATCCGTTGTTCTTGCTTCCGCAGTTGCCTTTTTTCGGCAATTTTCTGCTTGACTGAGGACGACACTTCATATATTACCTTGTGGTACAGTGTATTCGGGAGTCGCGAACCATGCTGCTTCTTGGATGTTCTTTGTTAAGTTCTTAACTGCAGTTTCTATGTCCAGTTCGACGTTTAGTGGTTGATTTAGTATTATTAATCTGTCCAGTTTTTCTCTAAATAATAGCAAATCTGTTTTGTTGTTATATAAGGAAGGTTGTACTTCTTTATTCATCATTTGCGAATATATGGATATTATAACTGGGGAATGATCCGAAGACAAATCAATGGAGGAGTCTGCTTTACACTTTTTCGTATAAATGCCTTTCGTAATGCAAAAGTCGATGGCATCAGGGATTCTTTTTGTTGCGCTACCTAGAAAAATAACCCTCTTCGTCGTTAAGTGTATTTAAGTATTAAGTATCGAGTATAAACTACTACACCAAAAATAAAAGTAAACCCCAAAAATGATCTTAGTGTGGTTATTTGATCCCGTTATTCGGTGAGTGTTTTTATGCTTGATGCATAAATATTAATTTTAGATTATAACATATTGTGCGGTTACTGTTTTCTCAGGTCGCTTAATATTTCTGTGTAATAATTCAGTATAAATTTCGAACATCACTTTTTTTATAATTCAGTTTGATAACTTAACCTCTATAACCAACCCTTTGTTATAGTGGTTTGCCTTAGGTGTAATAAATAGAACTTTTAAGTCATGTGTTATTATTCCCATGCGTTATTTTTGTTATTTCTTAGTTTGCTAACAAAAACGCGGTTAATAAAGGGCCATTAACCTCATGAAGAGTAATTCATAAAGGACCATAACCAGTTGACAAATACATAGTTTACTGTTTGGCAGTTGGTATTGTGTAAAAAATAAAAAAGTTGTTGACCACTTGAAAAACATACTTTTTTAAATATAATAAAAATATTGACTCTAAAACGTATGAGTACGCTTAAAAAATATTTAATCTACTTACCCATTACACAATAAAATAGAAAGACATAATTACATCTACCTAACTGTAACATTTCTGTGTACTTTTTTGGTTTCTATATGAGTAAAAAACAACCAGCACACTTTTAATAGAACTTTACGGTATTTTTATCACCACTTTTTTCTACCTCTGTTAATGAGGTGTCCAACACAAATTTTTTTCTCCTTGATTAAGTACCTGATTATTACATTCTCTGAGGCAGAGGTTAACTTTGTAAACATCATTAGCAATAAGAACATTGTGAACACTGAACCTAACGAAGGAATACTGAACACCGTCCAACAATAAAAAACAAATAGTTAAACTGTAAAATAATAAAATTTAATAAGTTTTCAGACACAGACATAGAAAAATAAAGGCTTTTCATTTACACAAAAAGAACAAAAGTAAGGTAACGTTTTTGACACATGCACTGACTGTGACTGTGACAAATGTCATATTAGAAAAGTTTGGCAAAATTTTTGCAGCGTTGCCAGCTTTCCCATATTTGGGTGAGTCGTCCCGTTTTATAATGAGCGATGTTTGATCGCTATTTTGAGGGTGAATTTGATCCGAAAAAATTCTAATTTTTTGGGTATAAGCTTTTCGAATTATGTAAACGTATTATGCGACAAAAAAAATGGTGGATAAGCCCTTTGAGCATTTCATTATGACATGTGAAGATTACATGGATTCAGTATCCTCATGCTCACTAAATTGTATAAATGTTATTGAAGCTTTATTTTTCTATAAAACATTTTTTTTCTACGAGTAACTTAGACACCTGCAGCAGGTTTACTTTTATTTATAAAATTACATCGTCGCCACAGAAGACACAAAGTAAGCGTTGACTCCAAATAATACTAAAATAAATGGTAAGACCTATAGGTCAAAAAGATTTTCTTGCTACTATAAAAGTCTATTATTATGAATTTTTTGTGTTGCCAGACTGATGTTATGTCCATGTTGCAGTGTACTGTCTTTAACAAATCTCGTCAGATTAAAAGCAGCCGGCGACGAGATTTATGTCCACTTTAGCCTTTTCTCGGCTCGGTATTAGCGGTATTAGTTTAAAAAAAACGATATTAAATCGAAAAGTTTGGCGAAGGGTTGAACTTCAAACTTCTGAATTTGCAAGGAAAATGTTATAAGAATCTAATATATTAAACATTGATAATTCAATGGGAGAAAAAAATAAATTTTCTAATACCTGTGGTGGACAAACCGCTAAAAATATCATCGCCTCAGAAATGTACATAACTTTCACTTATAATTTCACAGTATGATATTTCCTTGGCCTATTTCTTAAAATAATTATATACAAATTTTAAAACACAAGGACAGGCAACGAAATCTTTTCTCTATCGAAAAAATAATTTGTTTAAAAACGTATATGGATAAATTTCTAATAAATGAACATTTTAGATACCCTTTGATTTTAATTACGAATACCAGTAAAATGCACTTTTAATTATTAAATGTTTCAGAAATTAAAGGTTACTTTCGCTTTTTTAAACTGCCAGTAAATTAACTGCCTTTTCAAAATATAAAATGGTCATTTCCTTACTATGTACCATGTGTTACTTGTGTAGTATAATATATTTATAACTCATGAAGCAGAAAATCTTTAAGATATATTATTTTAAATTAAATACGCGTGTCCCAAAGTGGCGCATCATTCCAGCATACAAATACAATAAAGGATATTATGTACTATTTTTACCAAAAATGACACATCTTAATTAGAAAGGGTAACGATACGTCAGAACCGTCTGGTGTGTGCGAGTGGACTTATTTAAGAGTAGACGCATAATAATGATATTGTATAGACTATAGACAGACCAACGGAAATTATAAATGATTAATATTGATATTTAGTAGCAAACCTGTATGATAACTGGATCCAGTATTGGACGCATGATGTCAATCAAGAGGGAAAGATATATCCGTTACTGCTATTTTATATATTCCTTGTAGATTAATCGTGGATAAAAAAATATACACCTAAACCAACGGCGGAAGCCTTAGCAACAGCTAAAATATTTGCCTCTGCTAGCAGAAAATTCGGTGTGCCTCAAATAACCCTACAGAATAGAGAGGTACAAGTCCCGAAGAATGTATCATGGGTTCCCAACAGTTCTCTCTGCAGAAAAAGAAGGCCGTAGTTAATATTTCCTAAGCTGAATTTCCTGTCACAATACAATTTCGAATTGAGACCGTATTAAAGCTTACGAGAGAACTAAATCGTAAAAATCCCTAATCTGACGGCAATTTTAAAACAAATTGTGGGGTAGTTATGATTTTTGGCTTCTTTATGTTTTTTGGGGTGCTGATTACGAATCTGAGGTTTGCCAACACAAATTTTTCCTGGAATTTGAGTTATAGTCAAAAATCACGAAAAAAATATTTTTTTTTCCCGGTTTTTTGCTTATAACTCAAAAACTATCAGCTTTGGGTAAAACATCACTCTGTAATGACATCTGCACAAACTTTGCTATAACTTAGGTTCTTACTAGATTTTTTGCCACGCGTACCGTTTAGACACAAGCACAGGTTGAAGTTAGTGTATTATTGTGACACTCAAGTTCAACACCAAGCAGAGTATGTTAAAGGGCGGCGAGGTTCCATGCTAAGGGATCGATTGTCCCCCCCTCCCGCTATCCCCCCTACACCGTTATACCTGCCGTCATCTTAATAGGCATCTGCACCTTTGACAACGTGTATTTCCTGAAAGCAGGAAAAGGAACAATTGCACAAAAGATATTCTGCCCTCAAACTGCTATAGAAAAAACAATCGCTGACAACATTCTATTCGTACATGCTATGAGCGGATGTGACACCCATCGGCTCTATTTAATAATGGCAAAATGAAATTTATACAGACTTTGAAAAATAATCCTGGTCTCCACAAAGTAATTGAAATTTTAAAAAACCCAGATGTGACCCCCGAAGCTGTTGTGAATGCAGGAAACCGTTTTATTGTGGCATTGTATGGCTACACAACATCCACCTCGCCGAATAATGTTCGCTACAAATGCTACATCAAATTTTCATTCAATAAGATTAGCAACATGGCCTCACTTTCTCCAACCGAAGCAGCTGCCCACCAACATTCCCTTATAGTTTACCATCAGATACAACACTGGCTTGGCAATGGAAAGAGACCTGAAGACTGGGGTGGGAAAGAACAAGCATCGGTCTTCAACCTGTCACAACTCTAAAGCCCACTGCCGCTGATTCTATTCTGCACAAGATATCCTACAAGTGCAAGAAGGGGTGCACGGGAAATTGCAGCTGTAGGGAAGCCGGACTGTTTTGTTCAATGTTGTGCCTTCATTGTTGGGACACCTGTAATAGTACGAAGACGCCAGTTGTTGATCATGATAAGGATGATGATGGTGAACCAATACTACCGGATGATTTGCTTGAGGCCTCATTATCTTTGGATGTCGAGGAAGACACCGATGATTATCCAGAAGATATTGGACCTTCTAATCTTGAGCCGTATGGTCTTGGACTATTTCATATTGGACCATCAACCTCAAGGCGGCCAAGATTAAGTGAACAGACTTATTAATGTATTTAGGTATCATGATTGTGGGTTGTATTATTATTAGGTTATTATGATTTATACGGTTTTGGATGATTATTACTTTTTTTAAGACATTAAGTCAAGCATTCGTCAAACTTAAACTAGCAGTAGGCTATCTCAGTGTAGAATGATGTTTTACCCAAAGTTAGTAGTTTTTGAGATATAAGCAAAAAACCGGGAAAAAAACTTTTTTTTGTTTTTTGGCTATAACTCAAATTCCAGGAAAAAATTTTGTTGGCAAACCTCAGATTCGTAATCAGCAGCCCAAAAAACATAGAAAAACAAAAAATCATAACTACCTCACAATTTGTTTTCAACAAACTACCTAATGACTGAACTATTAATACCCTCAGCTAAAAGACTGACTAATGCTTCGGTTGTACGTTGTAAGGACCGGTCAATACCGATTCTATTACCCAATATAATATGTAGCTAAGGCTTGTACCGTTGACTTAATAATTTCCGTTGGAAGCTAGACGAGAACAAAGCTTAAATAAATTGAATTTTGTCTATTTTCGATCTAACTGAAGTACCGGTCCAAAGCACTGTGGCCTATTGCATCGGACCGAACTTTATTAAGGGATGTATTCAGTAACACTACTGGAAGTCCCGCCTGGCATCAACCGCTGATAGTAATGACTTTTGCGATATAGGACTTAAACTGGTGGCCGGTAGTCATTATATCTCTTTGAAGGAATGCAGAACATCAAAATGTGTGCTAAAATGGCAACTATATTTTGTTAATTTTCATTAATTTAATACAGGATGTAAAAGAAGAGGTTTTAGTTGAGTTATTATTTTTCTTATTTCTGAGTCCTTGAAATTATTGTGCTCATGATCAAGAATTTGAGGATATTTATTTTCTTACCTCTTTAGTCAGTACTTCATCTCTAGAAGTTTTGCAAAGTCTGCTTAAATAAGTAAATATTGCTGTAAAAATATAGTAAATGAAAAAAATATGCGAGCATTACGACCATGGTCTTTGAGCAGTTGAGACACAATAGTCAGCTTCTCGCAATCGAGACGCGGCAGTTGGACTTTGAGTGAAAACACATTTTAGCTTTCGAAAAAGATGAGAGTGATTAACAGACGTTACCGCCAGACACTACTGCCGACAGCCCTATAAAAAAATACAACTTTATAGGGAAGCATACTGTTACCCACGTATACGCGCTACGCGCCAAGCTGCTGCAACGATATAGAGATATTTTGACAACGTATATTGCTGAATTGCAATATTTATTGCTAGTATTTCTCTGATGAGTTGAGCCACTCACCGGACTTGTTATTGGCCGATTTGTCAATTTTTGTTCATTCGGTCAGTTGATTGTTCTTTCCTAGCGGATCATTTATCTTTTGCGCTGTGTTATGGCAACAGTATCGTCTTTTTGGAATAACAAGAAAACAGAAACCTTTATTGATGCTATCCCCTCGCGATCTTTCTGGTGAAAGGCTACTAGTTTAGAATATAAAAACCAAAATCTGAAGCAAAACAAATGAAGCAAATGTGAAATATCTTTTGACAAGGCTCAGAAAAGTTTACAATTAGAGGACGAATTACAAAAACGAAATAAAGGAGATTGAAAAAAAGAAGAGTGGAAATGACGCTTCACAAGATATTTGTTTTTAGGAGCAGTAGAGTAAGTCATTCGTAATAGACCTAAATGAACTTGACGCAGGAAAAGACAGTCAATCGCCATCAGAAAAGTAAACAATGTTATTAATTATATTGATTTTGTATTTCTTAGTTAGAAGAAACATAAACGTAGCCTAAACATATTGTTTATCCTAAATTATCTATACTCTGGTATTCTGCAATTAAGCGGTCATTTTATGAGCCAAATTAAAGGCAAAGGAAAATACACAACGTATAAAAAAGAACCATTGTTGTGTTACTTTTATCCGCTATAAGATAGCAAATACACCACCATTTGTCGACAAAATAAAAAAATTATTCTTTTTTGTTTAGGCTGACTCTGGAACACGTGAATTGGTGTTAGGCGAAAAATTGCCCTTTTTGTAATTTTCTTTACTTTCGCTGCGCACATAACTGTTAATATAATTTATAGTCAATTTAAAAACCCTCGAAAATACTAATACAAAATCAATACATTATTGCCCATACTCACCATTGTCCCCTGAACAGTCTGATAACTAACACAATAAATATAGTGTCTGTTAACGAAATATCGTATTGTTATGGAATTCACAGAAGTTTATAGACTTTTCAGCTTTAGTTTATGTTTGTGTATTTTGAGATTTTAGGTTTATTTTATATTAGTTTCTAATTTTTTATCCTGGATTATTTTCATATGTTACGTCTATGAAAGAAAGTCCAAATCTTTGAAGAATATTCAATTCTGATATTTTCTTCATGGAACGCCTAGAATTTACCACAGTCTTTTATTTTCTTCTTTAACCGGTCCTTGTATCTTTCTAAAATGTATCAGAATTCTCCAGAACCAGCAAAAGGGTATATACCTACAGGATCCAGACCAGCTCTCGTTGTTAGTTTGATCTTAGAAACGCATTTATTTTTGCCAGTAAAGTGATTATTGTATCATTGACAGTAAAAATGGAGGATATCGTTAATGAATAAAGTTTAAAAAACCGGAAGTTTGTGTAGTATTTCAACCGTCCGGAAAGTATTCACCAAAAAAAAAGATTTTATAATAAACTAAGCGATAGCCAAAAGGTAGTAGGACTTTGGGTTGACAATGGTGTGGTTTCTGGGTTGTTAGGTCGTCGTCGGATGTTTCTTACTCTTCACGTTTGGCCGACACGAGTGGTTGGCATCTTCGGAAGGTGCGCTCAGTTTGGCTGCTCGTAAACTACTGGAAATGTGCGTGGTCTCAGGTCATATTTAACAGTCGCTAGGGTGGGCGGGGCCTCATGGCATCATATGATTGGTTGATAATGACGTAGGTCACCTTATGTCCCAATTTGATGTATGGTGCAATTTTTGTATTCTTCAATATCGGCATCTACGTTTCATGTATTTTTACTGCTTCCTCTGTTTTCTTGAAGTTGTCTGCATGGAGCCATGCCAATTTAATTGGTTTTTATAGTGAGCCTACTAGGAATGTTTAAAAAAAATATTTTGTAATTTGCGAAAAAAAATTGAATTTTGTCCTGGCCCTCCTTTGGGAAAAATTAACACATTTAGTTATTTTATTTATTATTTATTTCTAAACAAATTTTACATCATTTTGTTGAAAATTTTCAATTTTAAAAGAAAAAAAATGTGTTAGTAGAAAGTTGTAGAAATTTTGATTTTTCTTTTAATTGTGTTTTAGGTTCAAAAAATTCAAATCATTTTCAATACTTTTTCTTTTCTTAAAATTAAAAAATTTTCGACAGAATGATGTAAAATTTGTTTAGAAAAGATACTAATAAATACAATATCTAAACGTGTTCATTTTTTTCCCAGAATAGGCTAGGACAAAATTTAACTTTTTTGGCAAATTACAAAATATTCTTTCTTTACCAAAACATTCCTAGTATGCTCACTATCAAAACCATAATTCCCCATACTTCTATGGAAGATACGAAATACTCTTACTTAACAGTCCAAGGACATTTTATACTATACAGCGGGCAGTCGATATTTTGCAATCAGAAATTAGGCGGACCTTCCTTCAAATCGTAAAAATATGGGTTTATAATACTTTCCATGAGTAAAAATGCATCGTTTGTCACAAAATTATATGAATTATCTCATTCTAGACTCGGTAATAGCTGGGATGGGAATGGGATTCTCAATGTTTGTCATCAGTCGCTTTGCCAAAGGTCAGATATTCTTCCCTGACCTCCAACACCTGCCGAATCAACGCCAACATCACCTCACACATCATCACACACATCAAGTGGTAGTAGTTCAACCGCAAAAATATTCAAAATTATTTAGGTGGGTTAAAATTGACGCCATCCCCTTATGATATCGTGTATCGTGTACGCTTTGGTAAAAAAGAAAATAAATCATCAACATATTATTTTGGTATTAAATTGGTAGTTCGTTTCGTAACAAAGGGAAATATGGTGTCATACAAGAATACAAGAAGCATTGCTGAATTCGATGGAACAGTTGAGCTTTACGATTTGCTTTTTCTACAAATCCACCACCAACCCAACATAAAGAAGATAAAATAAGTCTAGATATACTTCTAAGTTACAAAATCACTTTGAAATTGACAGATGCGGCATACGACGGTGATGACAAGAAACGCGGTTTAAGGGAAGCCCGATGGAAATTTTTTTTACAAATCATAAAGCCACTAATTATGAGGACTAAACTAGGCGATGGTGGTGTAGGAAGAAAAGAAATCGCCAACAAAATCCAACTACCAGTAAAAAAGCATCTATCTTCGATATCATCTGAATACGTTTATTGGAATAAACCTAAGGAGTTAGTGGTTAGATTACAAGTATTGTGGGGGTCTAAAGTAGCTGGATATGACGTACATTCGTACATGATAGTGAGATTATGTCAATTATGGAAGAGCTTCGAGGAAAAGGAATAATATATTAAGTTTTGCAATTTGTTGCCATCATCAGTGTCTGATAAGACGTGCAACCTTATAATGTGGATCCCAGCCAAGAAAAAAATAAAGTCGTAAATGAATTACATAGGACTGCAAGACATTTTTGTTTAGAACACGTACTTTTTATCTTTGAACAGCCTACGAAGGTCTAAACCTAAGTACTATATATACCGTGGGTGTACTAGGAGTGTCCGACTCACATATTCAGAGCTGGAAACATTCGTAAGAATTTCACCACCCCTTTAAACAGATGTGTGAGGATGTGCCTCCTCGGATGAGGACGAAATCCTCTACCACCGTCCTGGACGAGGTACAGTCATTAAAGGATTTAGAGATTTGTGGAAAATTGATCTGGCTAAAACGCAGCAATATTCTACTGAAAATGATGGTTATCATTACATTGCTGTATATATTAACTGTTACTACAAATTCGTGTACATATACCAAAGCAGTTAAGAATAATACTGGTGTTGAAGTTATGAATGCGATGAAAAGCATCATTGAAGAAGCATCATATGTACCAAACAATTTACAGAGTGATCAAGCAAAGGAATTTTAGAATAGCACCTTTCAAGCACTCATGAAAAAATATAATATAAACCATTATTCCACATATGGCACGAAAAAAGCGGCAATTGTTGATCGTGTTATAAGAACTTTGAAAAATAAGTTACATAAACAATTATTCTCGGCTAGAGATTCATACTGATGGTTACAAATATTACCAGCTATAACGAAGACCTATAATAACACTAAACACCGCACCATTGGAATAAAGTCTAACAGTGTGAAAGAGGATACCCCTATTAAAGCATATGACTATTTGAAAAATGTTCCGAAAAAAAAATTCATTTGGGTGACATTGTTCGCATTAGCAAGTACAAAGGTGTATTTGACAAAAGATATACTCCTTTGTCGTCAACAGAACTGTTTGAAATAGCAAGAGTTAATATTACAAATCCAGCTACATAGTTGCTGCAATCATTAGAAGGTCAACCTATTAAAGGATGTTTTTACCAAGCAGAACTGCAACAGACAGTTAGCCCAGGTGTTTATTTAGTTGAGAAAAATCAAAACGATCAATTGTTTGTAAAATGGTTAGGTTTTCCAAATCAATTTAATTCTTGGCTAGACAAATCAGATATTGTATAAATATTATCAAATAGTTTTTACGTTACGTATGTACGCTACATTATAAATAATAATAAACATTGCTTTTCATGCGTTTTAAATTTTTAATTCATTAGATATAACAGTATAATTATGTGTTTAAATAAAACATTATCTAGGTTGTTCCATTTTGCTTTTTTTGGATCATTTATCTCCATTGTGGTGTACCGTGCAGCAAGCGGGTGAATTTGATAAATTTTTTCCTTAAGGTAGATAATTTTGACATAATCATCGGCAAACATTTTTTGAAAAACTGGTACTCATTACTAAGTATAGAATTTATCTGCGAACCAAGCTGATGAACTTCCATAAGGACATATACTTTGGTAGCAGTATCATTATCATTTATCGGTTGGGTTCGGGTCGGGAACAACATTCCTTAATAACTTTCCCTCTATATCAAAATATCCATCTGAGGTGAGATTAAATTCGATTCCGGGCAATCCTCGCGATAATCTGTTACAAACAAGAGTTCCGTGTCGACCAAATTTATCAATTGTATTGTTAACACGACCCATTTTAAAGTAAAACTAATTTACTCTATGTTCAGCCTATATATAAATAACATAACTAATAAAAATTCATTAACACAATAACCATAAAGCAAGTAAGATTTGATGAAGAAGGAAATACTATCCAGCGTATGTCTGTTTGGTGTTTCGCATATAGACAAGCAAGACAAGGTAGCTTTCAACAACAAATACTCGATAGATATCGTTTCCAAAGGAGAATTGGAAAAATGGAAGTGATCCTAGCAAGGTTTTTAGAACGGAACCACAGGAATAATATATATCAAGAGCGATTTGTTAATTGAAATGTATGGTGAATAATAAACATATTTAGTACAAAAAGATTACAATACAACGAGTGTTTTAAAGAGCATGAAACAGATATTGTGCATATCCAGCGCCTCCTGACGAGATTAAACAAGAGTTGGCAGTAAGTAGTTTAATTGAAGGATTAAGCCATTTAAAGACAAATCAAGCTTTAAGAATTGCCGGATTGAAGAAAGCCTCTGAAGCTCTTGATTATGCGCTAGAATTTGAAACAGCTAAGTAAATTTCGAGGCACCGAGTACGAAGAATAAATTCTCCTTAAGAAGATCGTAGAATAAATAAAGAAGTTTTGATAAATTTATTGACACACAGATATAGATTTTCTGGCCCGTCAGAAGAAAAATTAAAGTAGAAATATGAATCCCGAGGCAGAAAGAGGGCGAGTATTTAAATTCGGTACATTCTGCATTCGATGACTTCAGTTTAGTTTTGTCATTTTTATTATGAATGTATTAGAAAGGGAGAGAACACATTGTTGGATTTAAGCGCTTAATTTAAAAACTTGCCCGTACAACCTGCTGCTGGAAGCATAGTGAGGAAGGGCGTGTTCAAAGTCGCTGTACCCATAGTGCTGCCCGTGGAAATGATCAGAGCCAGGAAAACTTCCAGTAGCCACCTTTAAGGCTCCAAGCCTCATCAGCAACAGCAAGTAAAGTAGCCTGGCTGCAAAACAATAGAAAGAATGTGTTGGCCGGAAGTGCGAGTTGTGTTAGATACTGGTTCTACACATGCCATCGTGAGGTCCACTGTAAAATACGCCATTCTGAGAAGAGTTACATCCTGGAAACTGTCAACGGTGAAGTCATACCTGTAAAGGGAATACATGAAGCTCAAATAACTTTTGGAATCACAACTTCTGAAGAAATAATTTTTGTCGCTAATATTCTAGAGAAAGCCAATCTTGGTCTTAATGTTATGGAACGTCAGAAGTTTGTGCTTGTTTACTCAACGAGTCCTGCATACCAGACATGAGGTAACTGTAAGTGTAAGCCTATCGAGAAGTACTGAAGTACGTGCTCGAAAGGTAGTACTTGCTGGAGACAGAAAGTTCAGAATGTGTTCTTAAAGCGAAATTCGAAGATCCTGAAGAAAACGAACTAGCAGTGGGACTCTGCGTCGTTATAGTAATCTACTATAGCTTTCTACTATAGAAATCTATTTGCGTTTTCTACTATCGTCAAATTTGCAACTCTGTTTAGTTGTAGACAATGATCGGGTATCTTCGGACTCGCCAAAGTGGTAACTGTCGGAGCTAAAAACATTGAGGAAATTCTAGGGATTGTAAGTTCAAATTTGAATCTGACAAGTCTTCGATTTCGCCGTAGCGTTATTTTGTGAATAATCTAATAATTTTTAATTTAATGTGTAATAAAATATCAGAAAAACCAGTAAGTATAAATTATTATATACTTTAAAAGTGCAATATTGAAACAGAGTTAATAATATTTTAGATAGAAAATGAGATCTTGTTTCGCATGTCGACGGTCAGTTGAGAAAGACAAAGTGATTTTGCATAGGTAAGTAACTAATTATTTAAGAAGATTTTGATTTTAATTATAACGTATTATATAAGAATTAATAATTACAATAAATTATACTTAACTATTTTGAGTTTTAATTCGAGCTTGAATAATGTGTTTTTTTTTTAGATTTCCACACGATGCCTCGCTTTATTTACACAATGTTCTTACCCGTTTTGCCCCAAAATCTCAAAAATTAAAAATGATGTATTCACTCTTCAGTTTACATTCTTGTGAAAACTATCCGTCGCTGAAACTCAAGTAGTTTTTCACTTCTTGCTGCTTAAAACTGGCATTATCGGTACATTAGCTATGTCATCGTAAATAGGATAATAATTAACTTTTAGTCCACTTTTCACAAATAAAAACACATTAATCTTTACTTTTGAAAGGTAAAAAGACGAGAAGGAAACCGACAAGCTCACATTTTAAACTGCTGTCAGAACTGACAGTGACAGTTCCGTCAAAAGTGGATGCATCACGTGGTACAAAACCAAAGAAAAGAAGATTTTATATTTGCTTCAAATTTTAACAACGGGTAGATTGGATGCTAAAAATATAGTAGTAATACGTATATGGTTCAAAAGTATGGTTATGTCGAGTGACTCTTCGAAAGTCAATTAGGGAATACAAACCACGTGATCCAATATGGCGGTTGTGAGCAAACATAAATGGCATTTAGTTTTCTCCCATATGAACAGTTAAGAAGATTATTATTATAGATTTTATTTTTGAGACTTGTGTGTTTCTTAAAATTTGTGTTATTTAACTTTTACGTGACTTGTCTGCTCTGCAGTGGGACTCTGCGTCGTTATAGAAAGCTACTATTGTTTTCTACTATAGAAATCTATTAGCGTTTTCTACTAAAGAAAATTTGCAACTCTATTTAATTGTAGACTAATGATCGGGTATCTTCGGAACTCGCCAAAGGGGTAACTATCGGAGCTAAAAACATTTGCGAAATTCTAGTGATTTTTAATTTTATAACTAGAAGTTTTGGATACAAATAAAAGTTTGGTTATATTTAATGTTCAAGGTTCATGTTCAAAAGTATTTTACCCACGACCTAAGTTCAACTTTTCCATTTTTTCCATGTGCCCTTCTAGAACTAGTAACACCTAAGTACAGCTTATACTATATCACAGCTGTGACCTAAGTAAATTATACAGGGGATCACCCAGGATTTTGTCTCAGTAGTAGTGTCTCAGGAATTACGCAATTCGGTGGATTTTTCAATTAGTAGTGCACTTTTTAAATTTTTGTGTGTCTAGGATGTTAGTTTAGGGGAGACTGCAGACCCCAACCCCCTGATTACGCCACTGAAGTTAGACACCGCAACGTCATCAGCCGAGAACTTACTGCCGTTGTCGACTGGTGACGTTGCGGTGTTTAACTTAAAGAATGCCCTCACGGGCGGAAAAAGCGGAACAGTGGACAGGCGCTTCGTTTGTTAAACATGGCCGCATTCAACTAATCACATAACGAAGCACCTCTCCCCTGTTCCGCTTCCTCCGCCCGTGAGGACCCACTTTTACAGCGTTACTAGTTCTAGCATCTTTGGCTGTTTATTTGGATCTTTTTATTTCTGGATGAGCTTCAGCGAAGTTAATGAAATTAAGCCAGTGTTCATTTCTTACGCGCATTTTACTACAAAAATACTTTTTGTTTGTTGCTTATTTAAAACTATTTAGTAAAAAATTTATGTATTTCGATCTCAAAATTTTCAATTGAGTAATTTTTATCCAAATTATAAGCAAAGTGCCATGTATGCATAAAAGCAAATTAAGGAGCTTTTACTGATCCTTTTTAGTTTTTTATAAGCTTAGGACGATTTGTGGTTATACCTAATGCCAGAGTGAAAATGTTCAAAATTTTGAGACTCGTTAGGTATAATCTTAAACAGAAAAAGCAATAGTTCCAACATATGACCCCTAAAGCCTTCGTTCACAGAACACCGAACCGGCAGTGCTCTGGCTCTGATCCAAAAATATGTAAAAAAAACTTGATTCATAACCTCACAAACCGATATCTACAGCGTTGGCGATGTCGTTTCAAGACGACAAGATGGCTGCCACATTATCGACTTCGAAACCAACGCAGAGTACGAAACGATATTGCTCCGTTTCTACAAATAGAATTCTACGACGTCGCGGAGTCCCACTGCAACGTTGGCGATGTCGGTCGTTGCAAGACGACAATATGGCTGCCACATAATCGACTTCTAAAGCTACGCGGAGTACGAAACTATCGCTTCGTTTCTACAAATAGAATTCTACGACATCGCGGAGTCCCACTGTAGTTCCGGTTGAACATGTCTAAGATTGTCCATTGTATGTAAAAGGAATTCTTCCTGCAAGAACGTTGACCCAGAATAAACGAGACATTACATTTGTGCAAACAATGAATTTAAACGTTTACCAGCAGGTCCTGAAAGGTGACAAAATTGCTACTTATGGAGCAGTATGTTAATGCAGTAGCTACCTGTACCATCTTGCCGTCTACAAAACAACCTACTACTTTACCCAAGGCACTGCAAGACCTGGTTATTTCGTCAGCTTCTTTACTGAATCAAGTTCAGGTGGTCATGTCTAGCTGTCCTAGATAATAAGAATGATAGTTCTACCAGATTTTGTATTGATTTCAGAAGACTTAATGACGTCACGAAGTTTTTCATGACTAAGAATTGATGACACTCTAAATACTATGACCGGATCGAAGTGGTTTTCAACGTTAGACTTGAAAAGTGGCTATTGGCAAGTGCAACTCCATCCAGAAGACAAAGAAAAATCCTCCATCTCTACTGGTACAGGACTATAATAGTTTAGAGTTATGCCGTTTGGTTTTGTCCCAGTCTCCTTCGAACCCGCTAATGAAATTAACGATACAGCAGCTACCCTGGAAGACCTGTTTACTGTTTAGTATACCTGGATGACATCATAAATCTAGTAAAACCATTTGATTGTCCTTTAAAAAATATCGACGTAGTATTTCAAAAACTAAGAAGTGCCCAATTGAAGTTTATTCCGAAGAAATGTAATTTTTTTAGAAAGAAGTAGAATACCTGACAAATGATCACAGAAGAAGTTGTTGTAACTGGTCCAGAAAAGACAGAAGCTATTCGAAATTGGCCAGTACCCAAAAGCAAACAGGAACTAACATCGATTAACCGAAAACAACTGAAGCTATGAATGACTGTGATATCGCCTTTAAAGAATTGTAATTGTTGCCACTTTGTAATCCTCCAGTGCTGTCCTATCCCGATCCTGCCCACATGTTTATTGTAGACAGTAGACAGTAGTTACGTTTATGTTCTATTAGTTTCTAATTTAATACCTTGGTTAATTTTCAGATGTCACGTCTAAAAGGTCACGAATTTTAAAGAATATTTAATTTCATTATTTTCTGCATGAAACGCATATGGTAGAAAGCCTAGAATTTACCAAAATCTTCCAGTTTCTTCTATTAATGCATCCTTCTAGAATGTTTTAGAATTCTGAGGGACTAACAAAATGGTATAGACCGGCTAAGGTTGTTAATTTTGTATTCCGTCATAGAGACGGGTTAATTTGTTACCAGTAACGATGTGGCTCTGACAGTGAAAATGAGATTGGAAAACAGAAAGATTATTTATTATTTCGGCCGCCCGGTACAGTTTGTTAACCTATAGTCATGCAACACATAAATCACTGGCAATAGCGGTCCGTGAAATTTCCCTAATACCCATGGAATACTCTAAGATGCACCACAGAGACATTGTTATGAAGAAAAAAAATATTTAAACTAAAAAACGCGAACTATAACATCGTTATTTATTACTTGTATACAAACTCCGTCTTATAGTTGAAAATAAAGCTATTTTAACTATTTTAATACAAATACCACGAAAACAAAGAAAACATCACAAACTGGAGTCGTTCGAAGGGCAACATTTTTTAGCAAAGAACGGCTAATGGAATACTTAAAGAGAGCCCATTATAAAGGAGCTTTCATGTAGTTTGCTTCAATGTTTTACATTTATTTTCTAAATGTGGGTTATATGAAAAAAGAGCGGACAAAGTAAACGATATTTGAACAATTCTATGCATAGAAATGTATTTTTTAACCGTTTTCAAATCACGCATAATTTTGAAATTTAATGGTAAGCACTGTCAGTATTAATTAACGTATCAACAAATCTTGTTTTGCTAAGAGGTGTCAGAGGTGTATAGAATTCATCGTCTTCTAATGTATCAAGACGGACAGCAAAAATGATAGCGAATTTTTTTATGACTATCACATATCTGTAAATGTCGATGCGACCATCGTCTCTTAGTAAAGCTTACTATTTTACTCACGCAATAAAAATTGCTCAATTTGCAGCAAAATCCACTGATTTTGACGTTAAAAAATCATTCAGTAACATACACCCGCAAACGGACAACTGTTAATCAATTGGTTTCTCGACTGTGACGAGCGATATGAAACAATGTTCAATAATGTGGCAATCATAGTAGCACTTTCACAAAAAATTCAGATTAATATGTTGTTATACAATGAACCAAAACCATATTATTTCGGCCATTGCAAGCGTTTTAATCATCACTAATTTAATAAAACAAATCTACGAAAGTGCGAACTACGTCCCCTTATAAATAGCATTTAGCATTGCTGCCATGAAAAAAAAATATACTAATTTTTTTCATTTCAGTACATCTAAATATAAAAGCTTGTTTTTAAAAAGTATTTTTTACAAGATTTTACTTTTAAATTTTTAGCTACCTACGTCTTATCCTATGCGTTTCTGATAATGCATCATTATTGCACATTTTACCTGTTATCGTATTCTACTCGTCAAACCCTTTCATTTGATACCCATTTCAAAGGGAATGTGAAGAAAACCGCCATCTTATGGCGTCCGACACATTAGGTTTAAAATGACGCCACACAGCTTATCGTATTCTACTCATCAAAACCTATTATTTGATACAAATGTCAAGGGGATTGTGAAGAAAGAGGTAATCCGTCATCTTGTGGCGTTCGCCATTTTGGATTTAGAATGGCGTCACATAGCTTATCGCATTCTCACATAGCTTATCGTATTCTCACATAGCTTATCGTATTCTACTCCTCAAACCCTTTCATTTGATACCCATGTCAAGGGGGTTGTGAAAAAAAGGTAATCCGCCATCTTGTAGCGTCTGCCATATTGGGTTTAGAATAACGTCTCATTGCTTATCGTATTCTACTTGTCAAACCCTTTCATTTGATACCCATATCAAGGGGATTTCGAAAACAAAGGTAATCCGCCATCTTGTGGGGTCCGCCATATTTTGTTTATAATGACGTCACAGTTTATCGTATTCTGCTCGCCAAACCCTTTCATTTGATACCCATATGAAGGGGATTGTAAAGAAAAAGCTAATCCGCCATCTTGGGGCGTCCGCTATATTGGATTTAGAACAATATTACATATACTACATTGCTTTATCACGGGACTTATACACATGTGCAAAATTTCAAAGCTTAATTATTAGAATTAGTCGAAATTTTGATTGTAATATTTGACCTGAACATACTAAGAAACATACATACATACAAACATGTGAAGTTAAATAAAATGTAAAATATACCAGACTAACGCTATAATCAAGAAATGCAAAAAGTGATTTATTACAACCATCCGAAGTCCGGTTGGTATCCGAGGTATCAAACCCAAGTTGGCAACATTGCAGGATCTCTTCGCAGTTTGAAGTATGTATATCTTCGTATATATTCAAGGATCTCACACTCCCTCTTTTTACAGGGAGTGCCCAATTTTACCTGTAAATTTAACTTTTGATATATTAAGAAAATTTTTCCCCTCTTAATGGATAATAATATCTAAAAAGTCATTTTGTAAATAAGTTAGAAAAATTTGTCCGCTAATGATATTATTATCGAAAAAAATTGGTCCTAAACATTTGTTCTCTAAAACATCACACCAAACATTAACTTTTTGAGCCACTTGATTCCGACATTCTACTACCCAGTTAGTATTAGTTGTACTCCAAAACCTCTAATTTTGTGATACAAAAATTCTGTTGGTGATAAACGTCGCTTCGTCGGAAAACAAAATTTGAAACCCGAAATTAGGATGATCTTTATAATACCCCATTATCCAGTGACAAAAATCAAATCGTATATCTATATCCCCAGGAAACAACGTATGGATAAATTTTGGTTTAAAAGGTTTGTATTTGTTTTTCTTCAAAACAGTTCGGATAAATTTAATTGAGTAACCCAATTCATGGGATCTTTATTCAAGGCTTTTTTGGGTTCCTTTGTAACATTAAGCAATACATCGAGCTCATCTTCGTCAATGTCCTAATTATTTTCTTGGGCCACATCTGGTTGAAACTTAAAAAAAATTGTCAAACATGACTGGAATTTTTTCATAACCGTGCCAACGGTTACGTGGCTCATGGTTAGCATTAAACTGTGTTGCAGTTTCTCGGTGCGTTTTGTATTTCTTTCCCACAATCAAAACAATTTTCAAAGTTATCTTCATTAGATAAAAGCATTTTTCTACAGACACTATTAAAAGTGGGCTTACGTGGCATTCTAATGTTAAAAGTGACTTTTTTACTAGTGTTAAACGTGAATTACTTTTAATACTAATGTTAAAAGTAAATTGACAGTCGCTTGTCAATATCATTTTAAATAAACTGTCGTTTGTTTTAGAAATATATTATTTTTTCGTCAGTTCTATTACATTTCTTTAACTAAATATACAGTGTTTGTAGAAAAACTAGTGTACGATACAGGTGTTACAAATGATTTTGTTTTGTTCGAAGGAATGAAACACTCACTACGGTCGTGTCCCAAACTTTCCTTCTCACTAAATAAAATGCCACTTTTAACACTTGTATCATAAATAACTATTTTACAATGATTAATTATTACTGTCTTTAAAACTGTCACTAAAGCATTTTTTGTCACCCGTACCTGTTACCTATTATGAAACCAGCACCACATACACGTATGATAATAAAAATAAGTTATTAGTTTTTTCACAAAAAAAAACGCTTTTAAGTCATACAAGAAGTTAAATAAAACGTTTCATTAAAAAGTGTTTATTTGCATTTACATACAACATTACTAGCGAAAATTCCATGCTATTTACCTTAACTACTCGATTTTTTCATTTTCATTGCGCCCTGTATATCATATCTTGTTTTTCAATGCCAGTCTTACTTTTACAACAAGCAAAAGTTTTTATCAAGAAGTTTATTTTCATTACGCCCTGTATATCATATCGTTTTTTTCAATGCGAGTCTTACTTTTGCAACAAGCAAAAGTTTTTATCAAGAACAAGTTTTTCTCGTAAAATTAAGAATAAAAAAGTTTCCCATTTGGTAACCAAATCTGGGCAGACGCTGTATATGTGTACATATGATGTACCTATAGGGTCTTAATAAAACGCTAAATAATATACCGATAGGAAATATGTAAATATTTTCAAAAATCTCACCTTAAACTAGACCGGCCATCATCCGCAGTGGCCAACTGATATTGAAAGGATACATGGTCCGCTGGTCGCAGAGTCTTAAATTATGTTTAAGCAAACTTGTACAACAAATTATTACTTTATTAGTAAGTCAAAATTAGCATATAGACATATTTTACCCATTCGCGTTCTTCAAACTTATCCAATAAACTTTTCATAGTACAGTCTATTTTTTAAAACTTGGCAAATATTTATATAATTTTATTGATTTTACTAAAGGAATGTTGAAAACTTAAAAAAAGTAAATACGTGGTCTTTAAGACAGCCGAATACATGGTATAAATGGTTGCATAAGATATATAATTCTCTTTTTAAATCGCCATTATAGCAGCATAATGTTTATGTTGATCAAATATTCGCGAGTATTGGTAGCAAACTTTCAAGAACTTAAGCAAATATTTCCAATATTCGCAGTGCAATAATCGCTTCGGTGCAATCAGTGGCGGCGCTAAGGGTAGACAAATTGGGCGTGCGCCCAAATACAATTCTGCTCGCCCAACCATTAGCCCAATGCGGCCAAGCCATCAATCTGAAATTAAAATACGACTTATGAACATCGAACATAAAAGTATTCAGGTACTGCCCAATCTTTTGATGCTTCGCCCAACCAATAAATTAGGGCTACCGCCGCCACTGGGTGAAATACTATTTGAAGCGTACAGTCTGTATTTTATTATATTTTTATTGCAATATGAATAAAAACAAGGAAACAAAATACAGTTTATTAGTTCCATTAATATTTTAGTTTGTTTGTATTTTGCTGTCTCGCGCAAAAACCAATGTATAATATCTGATATATATTATTTCAAAAAAATTAGTTCCTGTGAGAGAAATTGCACATTTTAAATTATATTATATAAATAAATAGTATTTTTCACAGGATGGACGAATCGAAGAAAAAATATAGGCATTGAATATTTGAACTATGGATTTATTCAGTCGCCTACAAACCATATGTGCCTGAGGTGCCAAAAACATGTATCAAGTGAAGCTACGAATTCTTCGAGACTGCAAAAGCATTTGGCAACAGTTCATTCTGATAAAAAGATAGAGGAAAAACTTAGAGGAAAAGTTTTGAATAAACAGACATTGGCAAAACTCTTTTCAACAGCATCCACACAAGATGACGATGACTTATGTGCTTCTTATAAAGTGCTTCCAATGGAAAGTGAAACCGCAAAAAAAAGTAACGCAGCCGACACCTTTGACGCAACAGGGCCGATAAGGTCTAGCCATAGGCGTCCCAAAATATTCTAATCAATTTAAGATGGGACACAATAAAAAGTTTTAACGTTTTAACCAAATATTATTTATAAGTATATCAAAACCTAACTGAATCTGCAAAAACGATGTTTTACCATAGAAATAATTGTATTCATGGGCGTACCATCGACCGATAATTAAGACTTTAAACTAATGGCATAAATACGTTGTTATTTTTATGATGGTTTTGTAGTAAGTATAACTATATTATATTTACACCGTCGTCCTGCTCCCCAGGCGCACACGTATGGGCGTACCTTTACGACGCGCGGTTTGTCATGATCGAGATAAGCCATTCAACTGAGAACCAAGGACACACATAATGGCTCGGAGTCGAGGCTAGCTGCACACTTGACCGGTGCCCTGGATAATCGACAGCCCACTAGGGATCATGAAGGATTTCCAGGTATTTTACATCACCGAAACAGCCGTAATTATTTAGAATTATTCGTTGACTTTGAACATGTAAATCTTTATTAAACTCCCGACATGTTTCGACTGGCGATGCCACGGTCGGTACCGAAGGTAATTCAACATGTAATAATTCGCTTTCATCTACCTCAAAAGGTCGCCAAAAAGCCATTATTATAATAAAAATTTACTTACATAAATCACGTATCTAAAAACAAAAACACTTATAATACGCCCTTCACTGGTCAAAACCTAAAACTTAACGTCCAGATTCACTAAGAAAGTTTAAGATTTAGTACTGGTTTAAATTAAGATCTTATAATTGATCAGTTATGATTTGACAGGTTTTTGTCCTGTCCTTGTCATTAAAAACTTATGAATTATTGTGATATTTCAGCGATTTACTTGGTTTCCAAATGATTTTCATCTTGGAACGAGTTGCTGTAATGAACTTAGTTCTATTATTGTTGAAAGAACGTTATAAAATTGTCCCTTTCCTGATAAATTTGCGAAAAAGCTCAGAAATAAGTTCATAGAATAAAACTTAGTTGTCTTATTCTTACACTTGTCTGTTTAAAACTTTTGGTTGTCAAATTAGACCGGACTAGCAATGTAGAATCTGGCTGTAACTGTTTTAAATAAATCATATTTTAAAAAAGCATCTGTCTAGACGTAATGCCTCAATTATCTGGAAATGATTCCGCCCACTGCGATAATATAATATTACCCTTAGTGGAAAACAGACAAAACGTACAGTCGCGGCAGGTGTTCCTTCACGAGACAGGCAGCTGCTGTTTGAATTGTATACCGAACCTATCACTAATAAATTTGCATGAAATGTGAGTTATTTGCTATGCGGTATGAGGCGATCCCGGTATTAGCGGCAGGCCTTTGTCTCGCTTTTTATAGCATTTAAATCCTAAGAATTTATATTTATGAGATTCAGTTTGGTCTGGAAAAATATATTATAACACTTTGCTACAGATTGCTAAATCTGGAAAACTGCATACATAAGGAACTAATTCTATCGGATATAAGTGGGGTGGGACGCACTATCCTACACAAACCTGCATGTGATATTATCAAGCAAAATCCTTTGAGCAAGTACAAAGAGGAATTGATGAAATGGATGGAAAGGAGTTTAAAGACTTATTATGTGAGTATTTAAAAATATCTCAGTTCTCTATACAGCTTGATTGAGTTGCCGGGAAATCAAGTCTACTTATGCATATATGTAATTTATAAAAGAAAAAAAAATATTTGAAAACTCATCCTTAATTATTAGAAGCGATATTTCGTGAATGGGAAGAGTTTTTTAAGGGAAAAGAAATCCCCTGACTAATATCGTCAGCCAGTGGTGCTCCAGAGATGATAGGATACTAAGGAAGTTTCTTGCAGATTTAAAGAAGCGGTGCTGAATATATTGGCTGTACACTGTCTTTCATCGTCAACATTTAATTGTCAAATATCTGAGTGCCTGTCTACATACATGCATAGATCACTGTGTTATATCGCTAAAGCAATGAATCAATCAGAAGCAATTCATTGAATAGCAGATTCTTTGTATTGGAAATGGTGAGGGATTTAATCGCTTGCTGCTACAGACAGAAGTCCGTTGAATATTAAACGGTGCATGTTTATATCAATTTTATAAACTGTTTTAGTCAGTGCCAAAGTTCCGGGAAAACAAAAATGATGCATTACAATCGATTCCAAAAACGACGTAGCTTTTTGACAGATTTATGGGACATATCTGCAACTTCAAGGCGCTTAGTTTAATTTAATTAAAACAAAAACTGTTATTTCTGGGTTCGTGGTAAGACTGCTTCTGTATCAATGAAATTTATATCGAGGGGAATTCAGACAGTTTCCTAATTTATCAGTAGAAAAACATGATGAATACTTGTTTACCTATACATACTTGGAGGTTCTTCATTCTGACTTCAATCATCGAATTGAAATTTTTAAAATGAACATAGCCGATTTGGATTTTGACCCTTTTTCAAATACAGTTGCAGAACAAAATTACACAGAAGAAGAACAAATGAGGAATTGAAACTAAATTTCAATGTGGTTGACAACAGTTCTGACTGCAAAACCAGATACCCATACTTTATTCTGGATTGTAGACTATAGTACAATAGGTTCTATAACTAAAGTGAAATAAGCCTGTCGCCAAGCGTAAACAAGCTGCCACGAGGCGAGGCGTAAACCGCGGGACATTTTACGACTGATTGGTCAGTCGCATTACTTCGCGATTAAGCATCGGCCACGTGGTTTTGTTTACGCTTGGCGACAGGCTTATTTGACTTTAGTATAATTAAATTTCCTTCATCGTATTTAGTGTACTATGGGTTGAGTGCAGTTAAAAATCTGCTAACCGAAAAAAGAAACCGCCTGCGAACACTTAGTCGCTTTGATTTTGGAAAGTTGCTGACAAGAATGCAGTCCAACTGATAGCAGCACATCGAGTTTACCCTTCTCATTAGGTTTATTTTGTGTTGGTACATATATTTACTTAATGTTACTGTAGTTGTTTTTAACAAATAATTTTACTATTTCCAGCTTCAATGTGTCTTATTTACAACAGCTTTCTTTACTATATTGTGGGATATAAGTAAATGTTTATATATACAATAAAATTATTAATGCATCCTTTTGTTTGATTATTAAATTTAAAGGACGCTGAGTATTTCTGTTTCTGAAAAGGGGCGGTAGACGGTATGGGAACCTCTGAATTACATATACCTAAACCTGATATTGTATTTAAGTTACAGTGACAAAAATGGAAATAATATTTAAGGTACTCATCCAGTATATTTTAACGAAAGTGTAGCCGTTTTCGAGCCTCATTTTTTATTGATCAATTAATTTTTAGACGACGAAAATGGCATGTTTTAGGTAATCTAGAAACCCACAACCTAAAGATCTGCTATGATCTCAATAGGCATTTTTCCAAGAACATAATAATTCTTTGTCAACGGTTTTATTTGACGGTTACCGCAAATATACTTATATATTAGAAGAAAAACATTACCATTGTATTTCTTACACTGATATAACTAATCTATTCTTGTAACAATGTGGCAGCACAAGGAAACATTTTATTGAGAAATTATTAAAAATTGATAACATATTTAAATTCTGGTTTATACACATTTTTTCTTTTCAAAAAAGAAACGTCTCTAAAGTCAATAGTCATTGATTGAAATTAAAATATATAAACTTAAATTATAAAAATAACAAGTCAACAAAATACAGGGACTCAACTACCTAGGTTTTATCCTTATACTTAGAAGGACTCCACGCTCCACGGGATGAATGTACCCAAAGAAATCATATAACTTTAAAAAAATCTAAGAAGGAATTTAAAAATTTACTTTTTCTCTTTAATGACATTGCTTTAATTTATTGGCAAAAATATTAAGGGAACAATAAAAAGGCAATTAAAATTATTAAACGAAGTTGAAAAGGTAGCCCTATATTCAAAATCTTTTAATCCTCATTGTTTTGGAACATTCTTGTTTGAAAAGGGTTTAATTTGGTTATTATATACAGGGTGGTTTCGAAGTCCCGCATAAAATTCTTACTTTTCTAATGCGTTATTTTTGAGTAACACGCTAAAACACGTGAATTAGTTGAACTTTTTAGTCATTTTTCTGTAATATTTTCAACCGTCTTCCTTCAACCCCATAACCCAAAGCCACCCAACTTTTTTTTCAAATGGCAACCTATGTCAAATGGGGGTTTGTTGAGAAAGTAATTAAAAACTGAATTGATTAGTATCAATAAACCATGTATTGTTTGATTACTAGGTTTGTAGGACTAATAGTCGAAGTAATGTTATTGTAATGTAAGTAATGTGTTTTATTTAAAATTATGTTACAAGTAGTTAATTAGTACCTACTCACTTGATGTGACCTAACGTTATAAATGTTGAAAACGATCCCCACCTCCCACTTGATATTTGATATGCACAATGGGAAAAATTATTTACGAATAGTTTGGGGCTGATCTCAATTCGAATTCTATCATTAGGTCGTCAATGTTTTGTGGCCTATTCTGGTACACTCGCTCTTTCAAATATCTCCAGGTATTCCTGCCAATGCATGTTTGACTTTCTGACAATGCGTGACACGCTCGCCTGCTAACTGTCGACCTCTAGGTAGACTTGATCGCCGAACTGTTATAGTGCGTATTTATTTGGAGAATAAGGAATTCACTACGACTTTAATGCTTGATTACCCTGCATGATACAAATAAAAGAAGATATGACATCGCGCAGGTAGGCGTGGCCATGTACGTCACGCTGTGAGTAATTCCGCCATATTTTATAAACGAGACACGTTGTGTTTTAAATTTATTTATGGTGTTTTTATATCACGTTTAAGAGTTTAAAAGTGAAAATGAGGTGCGTTGTGTATGGTTGTGATGTGGACAATCAATGCAAGGGCTTTACGCCCGATATTAAAGTTTTTAGCTTCCCCAAAGACAAAGGAACAGAAAGTGTTTGGAAGCGTCTGTGCAAACGGGAAGATAAGTGTAATGTGAAAAATGCTAGAATCTATTCTAGACATTTTAACGAAAGCGATTATGAAGGTAATTTAAAGCATAAATTGTGTCATGTCATGAATGTCAAATGTTTTTACAAACTCGCTTCGATAAAAAAGTTTACTGTGACAAACAATTGCTAAAAATCTTCACGGTATCGAATCACCAGACTTTAATCGAGAAAATACGACAAACAAAGAGACTGAAAAAAGGCTATTTTCTTAAAAAATAATTTATTGTTTTACCTAATTTCATAAATTTAGATATTTTTGTTTTGTTTAGAATAATTTTTGGCATTTTAAGATTTTTTTAATTGAAAAATAAAAGAATACAAAAATACAATAATTCTTAATAATTTATTATTTAAAGTGTAAAAACCCCAAAAAACTATCCTAAAATATGTTTCCGTCGCAAACATACAGATGTTATTCACCGCAAAAAATATTTGACAAATTATAGGAACAAACAAAATCCTTATTTATAATATTTTCGGAAGACTCTGTAGGTATATATTTTAATAAGAATATTCTTCTAAATAAAAATTATTACCTTAATTATTAGACATAGTTTTATTTTATAAAATTATTTACCTTTTGTTTTCACGTAAATAAATACATAGAACGCAATTGGAAGGCAATTTACCAATATCTATTATTTTAAATTAAATTATCCCTTTATTTACATGATTATTTTAAATCAAATACTTTAAAATTTATACTATAAGCAGGAGGCAAAGTATATTTCCAATAGAATTTCTATAAAATCGCCTATAACTAACGTAAACTCTATATTGTGCGTTGTAAATTTCAAAATAACTCACAGCGTGACGTCATGCGCGAACCCGGACGAATTTGTCACGGTTTGGTATCATATCTTCCTTTTATTGTATCATGGTTATCCTGCAGATAAAAGAAAGAAACATGTAGGTACGAAGAATTTTTCATAATTTTCCTACCTTTCCTCTTTCTACCTACTTATATGGTTTTACCGCCGCATTATTTTTATTTAAAGTCCCCCAATTGCATCCTAGACTAGTAGTCCAGAGGTCAGGTAGTTTTACCTAGAAATAAATCAAGGAGATTTGATTAGCAGCGGAATCGATACGGTTTGGGGTCGTGAATAATCCATTAACTTTGCGACCTTCAAATCGATTTGGAAATGTCAAAATTTTTGACATATATGTCAAAAAAAGAAGTTTTTTCAAAATATCTCGAGGTATGTACATTTGACGAAAAAAATTGTACTATACAAAATTAAAGAAAATCAAATTTGCAACAATTTTGGTTTTATTAATTTTTTTGTAGGACCAATAACTAAGGCTTGGTGGCGCAGTTAACATTAACATTGTGCTTTATTTATGTAAATTATTCATCATTTACAGAATTTTGCTTTAAATATCGAATTTACGTGTAGTTCTGGATGGTCCAGGTTTGTCGAGGTCTTCAATATCGGAAGGTTTACCGTTATCGTTTCTTAGTTGCCTTGCGTAGTCTGGCTTTTTTACATTTTTCTTCATTATGGATGTAGAATCTTCCTCTTCCTCATTGATCGTATCAGTCACGTAGTCACAGTCGTCGTCAGGTTCTTCTATATTTTCCTCATCGCTCTCATACGACGGGTTTTGTACATTGCTACAGGAATCACCGTTTACACAACCGCAAATTGTGGAGCAGCTCAAGCCTGTTTTCCTGCACCCACATGCCTGTCCGCAGCCCCTCCTACAATTGCATGAAATACACTTCATTAATTTATCTGGAGCAGGATCCATTGTTGTGGTAACAGGAACAAGTCCATTTCTACTGTTTTTCCACCCCCATTCTGTGCACAATTTTTCATTACCGCGCCAACATTGAACTTGATAGTAAGTACGCAACGAATGCTGCCGAGTTGCTGCTTCAGTTGGTGGTAACGAGGCCAGATTATTCTTGCTCTTGACAATTGAACGCAAAAAACATCGGTACCGGTGCGCATTTAATGATGTATCGGTAGGTTTAGCACCATACAAGGACAGAAGAAAGCGCTCCCCCGCTTTAGCGACAGCATGAAAGTCTGTAGTTTCTTCATTAAAGAGGTTGATTATTTCCTCTAGATGTTTGTTTTTGCAAAGTATATTTAGAAATTTAATCTTGCCTTGATTAAAGATTGCGGATGTAGTGTCACAGCCGCTGAACGCATGAAGAAACAGTATGTGTCGTTTAACGTCATCGTCAAATTGAAAACTTTGCTTGGAGAATATCTTTTGCGCAGTTCTTCCTTTCCCGGGCTTTAAAAAATACACATTTTGATGATCGTTGCCCAATGCTGTGAGCAAAACTAGTAGATCCACATCCTCTCCAACGATTAATACGGATTCAAATTTGGACGAATTTTCAAGGGCGGTGTTGACAATAAGTGTATCCGCATCTTCAGTAGCCTGTCTGACAACGAATTTAGCGTCCTCAAATTTTCTTTTCAACATACAAATAATGCGACTTTTATTAGACTCATTGGACAAAAAGTTTTCTTGGGAAACCGTTGGAACCCTGCGCCTCGCTGCATTTATAAGCTTTTGATTTGTATATTGTTTTCTGCACGCTTCATGTACAACTATAGATTTAAGTCCCCGTAAATATTTTACTTTATCATCGTTCCGCTTAACACTACTGTCTATTAAAGTATTTAAACCGTTTTGCTTCACCTCTGCCACTGCTGCTTCAATTAACTGTCTCTCGCAAATAAAACACACTTGATGCACATTCATACTGAACGATTATGGTGTGGCACAACGCGATGCTAATACCAGAGTAGAGAAATGGGGTTTGATACCATACTGATCGTGTAGGGTACGCGCCGGGCGGGCCGGGCGCTGTGGTAACGAATACGCTTTAAGGCCGCGCAGGCGCATGCATAGCGTTAACAGTCATAATAGTCGGTAATAGGTACGCTGATCCCCTGAATTATAGAACCAGGTAACAAAAAACAAAACGTACTCTATTGCAAGTTGGTGTGGTAACCTAAAATCGAAAGTTTTTATTCTAGCGATCGTATAGAATTGCTAGCGCGCATATTATAGTGGTAACAATTTCTCCCCGCAGTGCAAGCTCTAAGGTTCGATTCCTGGCGGCGCGGAGGTTAGTTATTAATATTTGTCCAAGTAGGAAAGAAGTTAAATAACTTTAAATAAATTCATTTACGATTTTACGAAGGCAATATTGAGAAACCCATGAATATTTTACACAAATAAATCACAATGTTAATGTTTACTGCGCCACCAAGCCATAGTTATTGGTCTTACAAAAAAATTGATAAAACCAAAATTGTTGCAAATTTGATTTTCTTTAATTTTGTATAGAACAATTTTTTTCGTCAAATGTACATACTTCGAGATATTTTGAAAAAACTGTTTTTTTTGACATATATGTCAAAAATTTTGACATTTCCAAATCGATTTCAAGGTCGCAAAGTTAATGGGTTATTCACGACCCCAAACCGTATCGATTCCGCTGCTAATCAAATCTCCTTGAATTATTTCCAGGTAAACCCTCTCTTATCAACCTGACGACTGGATTATAGTAACACCCGCTGGATTTTTAAAACGTCTAGGGAGCGATATCAGCCACTTTGGAAATCGCTGATCTAGATTATGGTTTTAAATTCTAAATAGCATATTAAACTTTTTATATATTAATTTTTCGAAAGTATATCATCATTAAAATTTATCAGTATGTCTTAACATCGTTTGTAAAGACTTGTAGACCCACACTCCGGAATGAATTAATCGAGCTTGAAAAGAGAACATATTATGTGGGTACTTTCTCTTACCATATCAGGGTACAATGTTGTGGGGGAGTGGTTTTCGTGAAATGGAATTGTGGTGAAACGATCACTGTTCAATGTTGGCTACAAGTCAACGACGAAAAATAATATTTAACCCTTTAAGGACGGAGTTTTCTAATTTGGGAGTTTATCATGAAAGTAAACATTTTTTTATTGCAAATGACATTTTTTATTAAAATATAACCAAACTTACAATTTTTTTTGTCTAAAATAGAAAAAAATAGCTGTTACCATATGGTAACGCTAGGACTTGCTCCTAAACAATAATACTCGACACACTATCTATACAAACAGAAGAAATATATAACCAAGATAGATATTTACATAGTGTTTTTATGAAATATAATGTTACAGTGAATGCACATCACAACATCACACTTAGAATACATGGTAAGAACACTTGAACTGCATCCTTCCCCGGCACACCGTTGCCGTTTCTTACCAGCTGTATAGGTAAGCAAGTGATTCATTCCGTCATAGCGTAAAGCATCATTAACTCTGTTGCAAGAGATGCTGTCTTTTGAGGTGGATGGTCTTCAACCAATTTTCGGGGGCACACCATAACGACTTAGATATCCTTGTGCTAGTTCGCTTCGGAAAGAAAGTTGATCACTATGTTCTTTTTGTGCCTTCCTACGTAAAATCCAAGCATTGTTTATGGCGGCATCTATAAGCCATGCAAAATTACACCACCACCATTTTTTTCCACGAATGGATATGCAATATTTTCCGATATTTTGATCCATTTGGTCAGTACCGCCCATGTAGTTATTATACTGACCTATCAGGTTAGGCCTTTGAACGGAAATCATCTTTTATCTGCTTGGGAATATCTTTTTACATTGGCCATAGGATTGACACCGTGAAAAGTTGATCCAGCAGTAACCACACTATTATCCAACCATCTTACAAAGAGAATACCTAGATCTGTAGCAATAATGGAATCATATGTTCCCCTTACCTGTTTCTTTAACTGCTCTTTTGATTTCAGGGGACAATTTTTAGGTATTCTATTGTCACGACAGGAGCTAGTACAAGAATAGCCATTCTGACCAGTAAAATTGTTAGGATGCACTTCAGTTTCATCCCTTGAATCCTCATCAGTAAGAACATGGGCCATATATATATATATATATATATATATATATATATATATATATATATATATATATATATATATATATATATATATATATATATACATTTTCATCATCGCCATAAGCAATATCGATGGCTTCTTTCAGAGTCAAGCCACCCATAGAAACGTATGGAAATAATTCTGCTACATTAGGACAAAGTACTTGCGTTACCATATGGTAACGCAGGACTTTTAACTCAAAAAACAAAACTAGTTTTGAACAATATCACTATATGTGACTTACTAGAGTATTGGCTGGTTTTTTAAAAATAATATTACCCATTTATTTCGAATTCCAAATAAATTTGTATAAAAAAAACAATACTTACGTCAAGCGAAAATCCATAATAATGAATAAAAACTGTAAGCTCAATTTTTCTCCAACCTGTATCGATTGTAACGATCAACTAAACGAAACAAATTAAAGGGGTGTTATTATAATGTCCCTAAAACACACTTCTGTCGCCATCTCGCAATAATTTTTGAAACTGTGGTTTTTATCGGCTAAAGAAAACTGGTTATTTAGCGTGACCATATGGTAACGCCAGTACTTAAAGGATTAAAATAATTTTATCATTTAAGACTTTAGAACTTTGTGCTATTTTTTACAAAATGATCCGCCTATAAAGAGTCGTATCTAGGGAGATGAAAGAATAAAGAGAAGAGAAAAGGTCAAGTAAAAGTCAACATGCAAAAAGGATTTGTCTCGTATTTTAGTATTCTTATTTGTGTAATTGATATTTTAAAAGCATATTCACGTGTAGTGTCCTTTTAAGCTAAGACATAACATCTGTATTATTTTATTAAAATTTATCGACCAAACGCTTTCGCAAAAAATTTTACAACCATTTAGGTAAAATTGATATCATGGTAATACCTTTTATAGACTTTTATTTGTTTCACTTTTAGCAAAGCATTTTTTTTCAGGTGACTCTGTCTATCTCAATCCTTATCAGTCTCCACGTATTTTTTCTACTAGTCGTCGAAATAATTCCACCTACGTCACTGGTTGTTCCACTACTTGGTAAATACCTTATATTTGCCATGATATTAGTATCCATAAGGTAAGTCTTATAGTACAACTTTTTAATATGATGGAATTATGAAGTAGATATTGTTGCACTTGACGCGGCTAACCAATTAAGCAATTAATCATCATCAAGTGATTATTTAATTATTATAGTAGGGACCGTCGAAAATTGATTTTTACTGATGAGGCCGCATAACAATAAAAAAGCAAAAATATTTTCACCGAAATATGCGCGAGGCAGCACAAGACCTGATTTAAAGTTTTTGGTAATTATTGTGATTACCGGAAACACGAGATTTTTGACGACAATTTTTCTTGCTAATTGAAGGTCGAAGAACACGAATCTAAATTTTTTTGACTGTTTCAGTTTTTAAAAAAATAATTCTTTTTGATTTGATAGTTGGGGTCAGGAACATTTTTCCCGCTTGTTTCACTAAATTTGTATTGATATTTGTCTACAATCTGTCCAACTCAGCCAACAACATTTTTTAAACATGCTGACACCAATTTATTCAAAATATTTTTTTTAAAGTAACCTGAACAAACCAAAAATATCCTGAATGTAACAATTACTTTTAAAAAGTGTTGTTGTCCAGCGGAGACCACGGGAGCAATCTCCGCCAGGAAGGGAAAAGGGGAGGGTATTAAAAGTTAGTGTAAGGAATAGGTTTGTTAGATTTTTTTTTAATTTTTTTATAAGAAATTATTATTACTCATGCAATCACAATATCTACGTCAACCCCATAATTTTCAAATTTAATACAGTAATTTTTTTGTTCATTATTTACGACTTCCATTAGAACTTGATTTTCTTTCAAAAGAAAATTCTTTCTTGTATATCTAAGCTTCGCAGTAACGTCTCAGTTAAGTTTAACTAGCTTCTTTATAGTTTGTACCACCCTTCATTCTCATAATGTAAGCAGAATATTTTAAAATGTTCCTAGATCAGTGGCGGCTCGTGACCTAGAGAATAGGGGTAGCTACAGATGATTAAAAAAAACGCATTCGATATTGTGCCAAAAATAAATATAAAATAAAAAAAGGTTCATTGGTGTTAGTTTTTAATTAAAACACATGCGATTACTGACACATATCTATTCATATCCACTTGTTCGTTTCATTTGTTGGTACTTTCACTGTACGCAGAATTTAATTGAGAGGCGATATTAAATGTGCCCAATAAAGCAAGTTCAGTCGAGCAATGCAAGTACCTTGCTGAAACTTCGTGTTTCTTAATCTTTTAATGTAAATATTTCAAATCTGTGTATCGTACCTTTGTCCATCTTTTATCCATAGCTTTTGAATAAAATAATAATCATGAAAAGCAGAACAGTGCATTCAAAGTTTCACAACCGCATATCCACTGTTTTTATACACCTCTTTAGATAAATGTCTTGTAAAACAACGATTAGCTGTCATCCGATTGAAAAAGGTTCAAATCAGGGGTGGGTCTTCCACGGGATTTGATCTGAATTTTTTCAGCCAACAAAAGCCTCGAAAAATCACTGTTTCAAATGTTTTGCACGCTATTTGTCATTTTCCACACCGTGAAACACCGAAAAATGTCACGAATCTAATATAAACACAAATCGCCCACAACACCGCTGAACAATGATCTACCACCGCAGAATAAAACAATGGACTGCTGGGCTCGCCCGGACTCACCGGCCAAGCGCCTTCTCGCGTGCTAACCCAAGCAAACCCAAGCAATCCCGTTTATGAAGTATCGAATAAAACCGAACGAAAGTCAACAAAGCTGAATTCTGTGGCTCAAACAATTGTAGCCTCGATGCAACGGCGGGGTCAAAAGAAACCCCAACTAGCGGATAAGCGCAAAACCTCTGTCTTGTTTTTAAAATAAATGTAAACTAACTAGCACAGAGCTGCAGAAAAAGATCACTCATATTCCAGTATGTTGTGAATAATTTATATAAACGTGAATCATATTTTTAATGTGCTAAAACTATCACTATCAGGAATTGTTAGAATGCCATTAGAAATAAAAGATTAACAAAATAACATTCAGCTGCTCTATTCAGATTCTTAATGTGAGCACCTGACTGCCCAACGTAATTGATGAAATAATTTTCATATAGAACAAGTAGTTCATCTCTCAATATGTTGTGAGCCGCAAAAATAAAATTAGTCATATTTTCCGAAATGCTGGATGTGCAATGAGTTACGAAAAATAAGACAAACTTATAGATATTCGTAGAAGAGAGAATTGGGCTAAAATACACCTGTGATTAGCGTATGAAGACTCTACTGCAAAGAGCATGAAGGTCAATTTTTTTTTAATAAGTATTATTCCAAAAAATCCTTAGGTTTTAGGGAACTACTAGTTATTGCACAGTATTGTCTAATAAATTACACATACAGTGGTAAAAGACGATTTCGTAAATGTGACAGACCACAAAGTTAATTGGGTTTTTGAAAATTAGTTTTCTGACGAAAAACTTTTTGTGACATTCATGTTTTTTGCAGTGGACTCTTCATATAGTTTATATAAAAAGTGTAAATATAAGAAATGGGGAAAGTGGATTTTATATCAACAGATTTTACACTAAGGCGTTTCTAAATTTTGTTAAATCTTCTGACTCCCAGCTTGACAAATATAAAGATTTGTTTAACCCCAAGTACTACAGACTAGAGGACTTTATAAAAAACATCTATCCTTAAATAGTTCTTTTTAATTAATAGAAATATTTAGTACAGAGCTGCAGAAAAAGATCACTCATATTCCAGTATGTTGTGAGACATTCTAAATATTTAAAATATTTTATTGAAAAATCGGTATAGATGTTTAAAATAAATATTTTTTTTTATTACAGTTTATTAATATTTCAGGGTATTGTCGGGGGAGGCTCGCGCCCCAGAGCCCCTGTGTACCGGCCGCCCCTGTCCTAGATATTTCACAATTATTGCTAGTAGTTTCATTTAGCGTGCGCCACGCATACTGTTTGGTCCTTTCGTGCTAACTGGAGTAATTTATTGCACTTTTTAGTTATTTCCGTAAGCGAAGATGTTGACATATTTTCTATTTACATACAAGTAAAAAATTTTTGGGAATCTACGGAAGAAGTTACACAAAGGAAAATAGTAATATGGTAAACCGCCCATCACGCGCTTCTGTTAATTTACGTCATATAGTTGTGTGTCTCGACATAAGTCGACACGCAGCCCCACACATGCAATTATGTATGTAACCCGAAAAAATAGGAAAAACCAAGTACCACAAACAGGAGCCAATATGGCGGACACCCCAAGATGGCGGATTACTTTTTTCTTTACAATCCCCTTGATATGGGTATCAAATGCAAGGTTTGACGAGCAGAATACGATAAGTTATGTGACGTGATTCTAAACCCAATATGGCGCACGCCACAAGATGGGCGGATTACCTTTTTTCACAACCCCCTTGACATGGGTATCAAACGAAAGGGCTTGACGAGTATAATACGATAAACTATGTGACGTCATTCTAAACTCACTATGGCGGACGCCACAAGATGGCGGATTAACTTTTTCTTCACAATCCCCTTGATATGGGCATTAAATGAATGGTTTTGACGAGTAAAATACGATAATCTATGTGACGTCGTTCTAAACCCAATATGGCTGATGCCACAAAATGGCGGATTACCTTTTTCTTCACAACCCCCTTGACATTTGTATCAAATGAAAGGGTTTGACGAGTAGAATACGATAAGCTATGTGACGTTATTCTAAACTCACTATAGCGAACGCCACAAGATGGCGAATTACCATTTTCTTCACAATCCCCTTGATATGGACATCAAATGAATGGGTTTGACGTGTAAAATACGATAATATATGTGACGTCATTCTAAACCCAATATGGCGAACCCCACATGACGGATTACCTTTTTCTTCACAACCCTTTGACATTTATATCAAATGAAAGGATTTGACGAATAGAATACGATAAGCTATGTGCCGTTATTCTAAACTCACTATGGCGAACGCCACAAGATGGCAAATTACCTTTTTCTTCACAATCCCCTTGATATGGACATCAAATGAATGGGTTTGACGTGTAAAATACGATAATATATGTGACGTCATTATAAACCCAATATGGCCGACGCCACAAAATGGCGGATTACCTTTTTCTTCACAACCCCTTGACATTTGTATCAAATGAAAGGGTTTGATGAGTAGAATACGATACCAGGTAAAACTTCTTGTAATAGTGATCCATTATCAGAAATGCATATTTTAAGACGTAACTAAAAATTTAAAAATGAAATCTTCTAAAAAATACTTTTTAAAAACAAGCTTTTATTATTTAGATGTTCTAAAACGAAAAAAATAATTAATTATAGTTTATTCATTGTGGAAATACTAAATGCTATTTATAAGTGGACGTAGTTCGCGTGGGTGGATTCTAATAAAAGTAGTATCAAAGTTATCACTGAAACAGATATGATATATTATGTCAAATTTATTGTCTTAAAAGCTTGTCGTGTGAATAGAAAAGAAAAAAATACGTACTTAGGTATCTACTTACAATTTCTGCCAATCAAAATTAATGCATATATGAACTTTTCGCGCTCTATGAGCTTTTAAGACAATAAATATAACATAACATATTAGGTATATCTGTTTCAGTGATAACTTTGAAACTACTTTTATTAGGACCCTCCCACGCGAACTACGTCCACATATAAATAGCAGTTAGCATTGCCACAATGAAAGAACTATACTTATTTTTTTCGTTTTAGTACATCTACAAAATAAAAGCTTGTTTTTAAAAATGTGTTTTATTTCGATTACATCCGTAACTGCATGTCGACTTATGTCAAGGCTCACAACTACATAATAATATGTAGACCTGGTGAAACTAATTAACAGAAACACGTGTTGGATGGGTTACCAGATTACTCTTATCCTTTTTCTGCTTTTTTGGCTCAAGTTTGTTGCATGCGAAATTTTTCCATTACTTTCTGTAATATTCCAGAATAATTACTCACTTAAGAATGTACACATTACTTGGGCTCAGGATGCCACGGCAGGTAGCTATTGTTTGCCTTCGTGACAACGCTGAATCGATTCCTCGAAATTCGATATCATTCGCCGAAGTCACAAGTGAGAGAACTGGCTCCAATTTATTATCCTTGGTTGTCCCCTTTTTTTTAAATTACACACTTAAACTGCAGCTGTGGGGTGCGTGTCGACTTATATCGAGGCATACAAGTACATATGTGGCCCTGGTGAAGCCCATTAGCAGAAACACGTGTTGGACGGGTTACCTTTTTCTCTTTTTTTGCGCAGGTTCGGTTCAAAAATGACACTCTTTACTATATACTTACCTTCTTCTAAATAAGCGAAAACGACACAACTCAAAATGTGGCACATTAAATTGGTATATACACTATTAATATATACAACGTCAAAGCAGCGTCTATTTGAAATAAGATCCTTATTTCATGACAATGCAACGTATTAATCTAAGATTTTAACAAAATCATGTGCCACTAGGCATAATCAAGACCATTGTATTATGCAAGATAATAAGAATCGATTATTTGGAACATGGAAAAATAATTATTTTTATCAATGTCACTGGTCGATTTGGGCAAAAGGAGCATTGGTTGGATAGCAGATGCGTTTATGCTTTATAATGCTTTATACTATTTTTTACAGTCCTAAAAGTTCTATTTATAAATTTAAGAGTGTAAAATAAACTTTCTCTACCATATAACCTAATCAAATACTGGTGCGAAAAGCGGTTATCCTTACAAATATTTACAAGATGGGTAATAACATCATTTTTTAAAACAATGTGTTCAAAATTCCCTTGAAATATTATTTCTTACAAATATATATAATTTACAAAATCGTTATGGGGCATTTTTAAGTTACCAAATGTATCTAAATTTACAATTTGATATGCTTTGTAATACCAAAATAACGAGGTTTCGTCCAAGTTTTGGTGAGCTTTCGAATACTCTTCATATATGGAACATTTATGAATATTTCAGCATTTTTTAATTTTTACCCAAGCAAAATACCTTGAAAAAAGTAATAAAACATTTCTGTACTTGAATATCTCCTCTTATTGCAACCAATGGAACTGCAAACTTGCCGTCCTCTGCATTGATCGTCGTCCATTGTAACAAACGTGAAACAAAAACTTTTAAAAGCTAAATAACGATCCTAGAAAAATTGCACTCCGTTTTACTTAATAGGTACTGTTATGCTCTGGCAAAAATGTTTATTCAAGATTATTATTTATTAAAAAACGACTAAATAATGTATGTATGATTGTGACGGATTCATATTTAAAATATTTATTATTTGGGTGTTACGCTACTCTACTGTTAAAAAAAATTAATATTTAAAAAATATAATAAAAGTCATTGAGTTTAATACAAAAAACAAAGAAATGTTCTGTACACTGTCAGTGACTTTTAATTATAAAAGTATGCCAGACTCTAATCTATCTCTACTCAACACTTGAGTAGTACCTAATTAGCATTAACAAAAGTTAAACATACTACTCAAAATAGATGGTAGAGGAATTATTCTTCCTCGGCCGAGGAGGTACCAGCCCACATATCCCCTTAAAAATGCTGGTAATATCACTTCGGATGTTTCCAGCTCTGGATGTGTGAGTCGGACTTCCCCAGTACACCCACGGTACATGGTACTTAGGCTTCAGTCTTCGTGGGCTGTCAAAAGTTTAAAAAAATATTCCACGGAATTTTGTCACTATCCGCACTATTATAACTAAAAATTAATATTTTTGTTACTTTTAAAGGAAAATCTCTGTAAAATATACTTCTTTTAGAAAGGTTTTACGTTAAACTCAACACACTTCAGTGGCGGCTCGTGACCTCTGAAATAAGTAAATCATACTACTTTTATTCCGCCTAACAAAAAAAAAATACCCAATGATATTTTCTTAATAACCGAGAATAATACTGATTCATATTATTTCGCCTGAAAAAGACTTTTCCAACAAAATATATAATATGCTTAATAAAAGAGCTTTATTATTAATATTATGTAACACATAGTTAACCGAAATTTTAGGTACATCAGTGATTCACTTAATTCATATGGCGAACCGCCACTGACACACTTGTACAACACTCACGAAGCAGTAGGTATAACCATTAACTCATTTACTGCAAATGATAGAAATAAAACAGAAAAATTGAAAATAATTTATTTTTATTATCAAAAAACATTACAGTAACACATGTGTCGTTGAAAAACAACAACAATTAAATGGCTACTTTGCGAAATTAATGGTGTTACATAATATACGCATCAACGACCTATATCGTTAAGTGATATTGCCGGAAACAGTCGGCGTGTAAATAAACTGTTCAACGCTCACAAATATAAATTGTTTGACTTTTGCATTGACATCTTCTTCGGGAGTCAGTTCTACTGATAACATGTCCAGATTGATTGACCCTCACTTCACTAAGTGGTTCTGATGGAAGTGCCCTTGCGACGAAGTTCTTCGTTTTTAGGAGTCGTACTGCGATAAATGATTTGAAATTAAGTTGCGACTTTATATTCTGATTCACCATGTTTTAGTGTTTTCACAAATTCACAACAGTAATGTCGATTGCATTTTTAAATAGTAGCCACCACCATTTTTTACCCATCCCGCGAGATCTATAATTTGCTACGCCATTATCGTGCAAATCTACCCCTCCCCTATATACATTATATGTTGAAATTACGGCTGGTTGTGGAAGTAACACTTCTTTTCTTAGTTTGATATCATATCTTTTGGCAGACGAAAGAGGTTTTACAATGTAATGGGTACTGATTGCTGTCACCATTCTTAATAATGAAATTGGGTGGATTCATCAAATTATGAATCATAGGAACCCCTTTCTTGTCCCAAGAGGGATTTACTTAGTGCCAAAGGACAATTACTTGTTCTCGTGAAGAATCTTTTGGATTTCAAGAGAGGCAACAGTTAGTGCGACGAAAAAAAGTTATCGAAGAAGACGTTATGATTTTAAGCATTTTTAAAAATTGCCAAAAGTTCAAGAACTACACTCGCGCCAAGTCTAAGATCAGCTTTTTTCTCTCTCACTCTATATTAGATCGACTAAAAACTTAAAATTGCACGTCTAGACAAATACTATTTACATACCTCTGAAAACTTCGGTCGGCGATGCAAGAAAGCAACAGCATAATTTATGATCTATTTAGACAAACCTGGTTCAGCTAGACTTTGCAGTTGAATTTAATGGTGTAATTGGATATGTATTTGATGAAATGCTAGTATCACAACTTTGAAAATGAGAAAATACGAAGCAACGTATATCACAAATCGGGCTTTTTCAAATTTTTTCCAAAAAAATACAACTAAAAAAATTCCTTTAAATATGATCCTATCACATTTGTTGCATCTTACATTAATAATATAAGCCCATATTTCATGACAAAAAATCTCTTATTCTTCATAAAAAAGATCATTAGGGCACTTTGCGTATTTTTTTTATCTGAGACACATAGACCACAAGCCTAAGTACTAACGTACCGTGGGAGTGTGGAGGGAAGGGAAACATAATCGATTGTCACGGGATTTCGGCCCGCCGCAAATTGAGCCCAGCCCATGCGCACCCCATGCTTGGCCGAGACGCAGCCCACGTACACATTTTTTTTACAACACAACCCAGGCCCGCACTAGTTTCACGAGGACTGCGAACGAGGAACTTCTCGATTTAAACCGCGCATGAACTCTAGGTGCGCGATGTTGATATAGGTACCGGACTATAAATCATTGTCCGCAATAGATTGCTTACAATGATACGTTTTATTAGATTTGAAATACTATATTACAATATACTAAATATAAGGTAAGAACATTAAAGTAGTGATACTCAAAATCCGCGAACCGGTGCGAGTCCGCGAGCCTGTTGTAGCTGGTCCGCGATCACTACCCAAAAGTAGCTTAAAATATTCTTGAAACAAATGCTTACACTAGACTTAGATCACAAAAGCAATTTTTGGTATTTAGTTTAATAGTTTAGTAACTAGCTGTCCGTATATTTCCAAACTGGTCCGTTGGTGACAACCGGTCCGCCACTAAAAAAAGTTTGAGTAGCACTACACTAGAGTACTCAACTTAACTTTGTTTAAGTTTGAATAATAATTGAAGGGGCGAGTGGATGAAGGTGTTATGTAACATTTAAAAAAAAATTAGAAAATGGCATGGATGAAAGAGTTAAGTACCTGTCCCCCCATGGATGTAAAGAAATAATCAATCGTATCATTATTAGCGCCAATATTTTATTGATGAAAGTGTTATGTACCGTATCTAATCCAAAATGTAGTATATAAATGTGTTAAGGGCACATAACGCTTTCATTCATTTCAGTTATAGCAAAACAGTAGTACTTAACACATTCATTCGATTTAAGTAGCAACAGCGTCGTGTACATGACACATTCATCCAGTCCGATTCCTGAAATACGAAACATACATAACCTTAAAGTGTCAACATGTTTCAAGTAGTTTTTGTGGGAAATATGCTATCCAGAGGGAAATTAATGGTTCAAAAGGCCCTGGAAAATGGTTCTGATGATGTGTCAAATAAGGAAATAATACCGGGGAAGACTAGTAATAGTGTTTTGCTGGATTTCAACACGGCAGGTACGTTAACTATTAAAAGTAAATTTTAGGTTTTAGGTTAGAGGGTTTTAAACCGAGAACTTCAACGGTTTCTTTAGATAAACTATTTTTTAAATATTTATTCAAGCACTGCTGCTGTTAGAGCATTTTAATAAAGTAATAATAAAATTGTAATTAAATATATAATTTTTTAATTAGTATCTGAAACAATAGTTTTTGTATTTGATATACTTACCTATAAGAGTTGACGTGATTACATATTACTTATATTAAATTGTAAAAATATAACTAGTCATATTTACATAATATTGTTTTTTTAGGTATGTGTATTTCATTTAAAATGATTTTTTTAGATGGTTATTTTGAAGAAAGGTCGACCATCTCACAATCTAAAAACGTGGTTATTTTAGAAAACATTGGTCTCTCCCCAGAGAAAAGTTTCCATGAGAATCAAAAACCAATATTAGTTAATACTATAAGAGATGGTAAGCATGTACACATACGCTATAGTTGTCTTTTTTATGCTGTTTTTCTACGCATATTAAAAAAAATTATAAAATTAAGAATGCCGTAGATAGTTAGCCGATAGTAATATAAGGGGTTTTTTGTAGATGAGGCAATTGAGCAGTTTTCTGATTTCGAATCCAGTGGCAGTGAATATATTCCAGAAAAAACTGTTGATTCAGGTGAAAATTCCAGCATTGATAGCACTGTAGCGATTATAAATGTTCCTCCTGAACAAACAAGTAATATTGACCAAGGTCAAAAAAAAAAGAAAAATTTTATGATGACGCCTAAGCGATCCAAGAAAAGAACAAGAAAGTCAGAAGATTGGAAAAGCAAGAAGGCAGCAATTGCAAGAGCGAAAGGTGAAGAATATATATCTTACAAGGGCAAAATAGTACCTGCCAAAGGTCCAAATTTGAACAACCTATGCGGAAAACTTTGTAGGTTAAAATGTAACGAAAAATTTACACTTGAACAGCGATCAGCAATTTTAAAAGATTTCTATAATCTTGATGTTAATGCAAAAAATTCTCTAATATTTAAAAGTATAATCCCTATGCCTGTCGCTCGTATAAGAAAAAATGCAAAAAAACATAAACAAAATTCCTACAAATACAGCATAACTATAGAAAATAAACAAATATTTTTATGCAAATCAGCGCTTTGTTCTTTGTATCAGATAGGTCGAAGAAAAGTTGATGTCATAAAAGAAAAAATTTTAACCGGAACATCGGCACCAACCCAAGACCAACGGGGTAAACATACAAGCCGCCCACACAAAATGAAAAATGAAGTTATAGAATGCATTAAAAGTCATATTTCCAAATTTCCTTCTGAGGAGTCTCATTACTCAAGAAATAGTAACCCCTTTAAGCGATATTTGTCACCGACGCTTAATATGTCAATCATGTACCGCTTATATTTAGAAGAATGTAAACAAGAAAATCAACCTCAAATTTTTTTTATTAAAAAGGCATCATATGCAAAGATTTTTAACACACAATTTAATCTCTCCTTTAGTTCCCCAAAAAGTGACACATGTAGTACTTGTGATTCTGGTCAGACCAGTGATGAACATAAAGAAAATATTAAGGCTGGATTTCAATTAATGCAGAATGATCGAAGTAAGGCTAGTTTAGATAAAAATATTTGCTATATTACAGTTGACCTGCAACAAACTATGCCGTTACCAAAAATAACGACATCCAAGGCATTTTACTTACGGCAACTTTGGTTTTATAACTTGGGCATTCACTTGATAACCACAAAAGGACAAAAAGCTTTTATGCAAACGTGGACTGAAGATGTGGCCAACAGAGGAAGTTCAGAAGTTATCAGTAGTCTATGGCAGTGTGTACAGTCTTCAGAAGAAATTAAAGCAAAAAATCATCTAATTGTATGGTCAGATTCATGCGCAGGTCAAAATAACAATTTTAGTATGATTTGTTTTTACCAGTATTTAGTATTAAAAGGTATGTTCAAGGTTATTGACCACAAATATCCCGAAGTCGTACGTATCTTGACTCAGACAGGGATTTTGGTCGCATCGAAAAGGTGCTCCGAAAACATGAAAACATTGTAACTCCTGAGCAATATCGAAATGTAATAAAAAGTGGCATAACCAAAAATTCAGTTGTAACTGATATGCATAACTATTTTATGAATGTTGAAGACCTTACCACTAAATTAGGAATGGTAAATAAGAAAAAGAACAGATTAAATGAAAAGGTACGGTTTCGAGATGGAATTAAGTGGATTAGAGTAGAGGAGTTTGGTAGCTACTTATACAAAGAAAGTTACGATGAAAACACACCATTTCAGAAGGTGTACATTTTAAAAAATCCAAATGGGGCAGCTCCAAATAACTTCGAGCTTCAAACAACAGGTCGATAAAATAGGAAGTGTGTCCAAGGAAAAAATTCAAAATCTTCAAACTCAGTTACCATTTGTTGCTACTGAGCATCAATGGTTTTATGAACAGCTATTTTTGAAATTTGCAAATGATGAACCAGCAGAGAAACGTAAACGCAAAAAGTAACTTTTAGTTATAGATCAAGAATGTTCATTCAAATGTATTTCTTTATGTAGTATTTTAATACATTTTTATAGATAACAATCCTTTTTATTACGTTTGTGTGAGTATTAAAATAAATGAAGGTGTTATGTACACAAAAATTGATTTTTTTGCTGATTTTGAAAAAAAAACATTAAACAATATACTGTCATTAAATTTCCATTAAAGCTTTACGTCGTACAATACCAAAAAAATTTAACTTTTTATACTTAACAAAAAATGCTAACAAATTAACTTTAATGTCAATTTACTCAAAATAATCATTTTGTTTCATAACACCTTCATCCACTTGCCCCTTCAATTATTATTAGAGATTTCGAGAAATTCTAATCTAATCAAATATGCATTTGTCCTTTTTTGTACAAAATCTAATTAAATATAATATTTTACCTATATTTAATAGAAAAGGTTAAAAAGGGCGGTACTTTTAAGCCTCTGGAAAGGAAGGGCTCTTAGGGGGGAAACTTAAGGGTTTCTTAGTATAATCCTAAAGAGTCATTTCATAATATAAAATTTCTTCTCGGAATTTCTTCCATCACAAAATTCTTGGTATCTGGCCTATATTGAGCACAAGTTTAAGAGCATTAGCTTTTCCGCAATTATTAGTAAATTTTCTGCTGATAAAGTTCTCACAGTATTAGTTTTGTTTCTCCAGAAATTACAAAGCTGTCACATGGTGTAGCGTTTCGCTACAACGTTATGTAAATTTAATTATAAATTACCATATTAATTTAAAACATCTAATTTTAAGTTAATGCATGGGTACCATCTAGTTATCTAGCGCATTCGCCAGAAATATATATATATATATATATATATATATATATATATATATATATATATATATATATATATATATATATATATATATATATATATATATATATATATATATATCAGTAGGATAACGACCGTTATAATAAAACTTGCAAAATAACGGGATATCGGTCAATATTAGCTACTCTTTTACATATACCAAGCTTTCGTAACTATTTGGTTACTTCGTCAGGGCTAAAATTATAAATTATTAGGAACTATAAACATATTTTTATAATGTTGATATTTTACCAATGCGGTGAGTTATATTTTTCTTATTAAAAAATTATTGTTATCAGTAGATATCATATAAAAGTTTGTATAAAATAAAAATTTAATAAAATGGTATGAATCCTTAATAGAAAATTGTAAAATGTTGACATTTCTGACTTTTCTTATAAAAATTATCAATATTTTTCATCCAAATTATAATAATTTAAAAATTTTACATATCGAACCTAACATACAAAAAAGACTTTTTCTAGAAATGGCTGAAATATATAAACATGGAAATTCCATCAATCTTAAAACTGACATTAACGATTTAAGCATAATTTACTCATACCTTTTATCATTAGAACACTAATTTAACTATATATTTTTTAAAAAAAATTTTTTAAATACCTGATTTATACCTTTACACCTTCAAAGAAATACCAAAAATTATTTACGTCAAATTGATAATTTTTATAAGAAAAGTCAGAAGTGTCAACATTTTACAATTTTCTATTAAGGATTCATACCATTTTATTAAATTTTTATTTTATACAAACTTTTATATGATATCTACTGATAACAATAATTTTTTAATAAGAAAAATATAACTCACCGCATTGGTAAAATATCAACATTATAAAAATATGTTTATAGTTCCTAATAATTTATAATTTTAGCCCTGACGAAGTAACCAAATAGTTACGAAAGCTTGGTATATGTAAAAGAGTAGCTAATATACTATTTTATTGACCGATATCCCGTTATTTTGCAAGTTATATATATATATATATATATATATATATATATATATATATATATATATATATATATATATATATATATATATATATATATATATATATATATATACAGTGACCGGCAAAAAGTTCGCAACATATGGGAAAAATTTATATTAGGAGAGTATCGGAAAAACTTTCCCAGGGGATCGGTTCTGCATGTCCGATAACCTAAAAATCGATTTTGACATACGTCACGTGACCACTGGTATAGCGTCAAATTAAAAAAAAAATTGTTAATTTACAAAAAGTGAGGTTAGTTGACGAGATATCAAAAAAAGTTATTTGAAAAAATTGCTTAGAATTAAATTCTAGGTCCTTGTGCAAAATTTTAAGATTTTATTTAAAAAAATTGGAAAACTCAATTTTTTTTAAATATTTTTTTATCGATTTACAAATTTCCGGTTTTTTTCGTTTAGATAGCTTGGCTAATGTAAAGCCCATGTATCTGGATGAAAATAAACGAATGTAGTAGTTTTTTCTACAATTGACAGGACAAAATTAAAAAAAACAGGGTTTCGCCGGACGCTAGCTGTTGCAATGATTTGTATCTAGCAGCAGTGTCAAAATTTTAGAGACATTTCAATGAGATTACATTGAGAAAACCTTAATCGTCTTAAATATATCTGAAGTTCGACTTTTTGTAAAGTTAAGGGGATTAAAATAGATAATAAACAAAAAATTACCTGTTTATTTAATCGAAATTTTATAAACGAAAACCAATGTAAGAAAAACTTAAAAGTAGTCAAATTCTGTACTAACAACACAAAAAATCATTGTTTTTCCTTGGGTGCACAAAATTTAAAACTCAGTATGACCACCATTTCTCTCCATACATACTGTTGTTCTCGAGCGCAACTCTCGATTAACATTTCGGAGCATTTTACGATTTATTTGCAATACACAATTTATAATGACATTCTCTAAATTTTGTATATTCCTAAAGGGTCGATGTTTGTACACAGGATTCTTTAGGTATCCCCACATAAAAAAATCTAACGGAGTCAGATCTACAATTCTACAATTGACAGGACAAAATCGAAAAAATAGGTGTTCGCCGGACGCTCGCTGTTGCAATGGTTTGAATCTAATGAAATGACTGTATCAAGATTTTATTAAGATTTTTCGCACATAAATTTAACAACCAGGTCTATTTAGTTGTACTTAAAACTACCAAAGCAGGCTCTGAAATTAAAACAACCAAATAATCTAGTAGGTTAAAAACAACAGAAAAATGTCAAACAAACTATAATTTGTTTGATTTCAACCTATGTCATTGGTTTATGTCTCGCATCTTACTAAGTTTGATATTTTACATAAGTTTATTAATATTTTATTCCTTAAAATGGCACCCACACTACTTCTTCAGGAAAAGATAGAAATTATTTTAATTTCTGGAGATAATTACAAAAGCCATAGAGAAACAGCAGCAATTTTTAATGAGAGGCACCCCGATAAATCCCTCCATTATTCCACAGTATCTCGTCTAGTCAATAAATTTAAAGAAACGGGATCGGTAGAAAATCAGTATAAAGTTTCCCATGAAAAACCGGTAACAGGTGACGAAGGTTCTCTGGATGTGTGTTTGTCGATCACAGAAACACCCCAATTAGCAGTTAGTCAAATATCGGAGATCACTAACATTCACGAAAGATCTGTGCGGAGGATATTAAAAAGAAACAAATTTCATCCGTACAAACCTAAATTTGTACAAGTATTAAAAGATAGGGATTATGACGCCCGCTTCGATTTTTGTGCCTGGTTCCAGGGTATGATTGAGGAAGATTTTAATTTCCCAAAGAACGTTCTTTTCTCGGATGAAGCTACATTTACCTCTAACGGAACCGTCAGTTCACAAAACTGTAGATGGTGGGCCACCGAAAACCCAGACTTTGTAATTCAGAGTAAAGACCAATATAGTTTTAAGGTTAATGTGTGGTGCGGAATTTTCAACCTCAGAATAGTGGGACCTTTTTTCTTTAGAGACAATTTAAATTCAGAACGATATTTAGAATTTCTACAAACTGAGATATCTGACTTTTTAGACAATTTGTCATTAGCCGAAAGAAGAAATTTATACTTTCAACAAGACGGAGCTAGCATTCATTCCACAAATGAGGTGAAGAGATGGCTGGATCAAGAATTTGGAAACCAGTGGATAGGACGGTTTTCTGAAAATCCGTGGCCTGCGAGATCACCAGATCTGACTCCGTTAGATTTCTTTATGTGGGGATACCTAAAGAACTCTGTGTACAAACATCGACCCTTTAGGAATATACAAAATTTAGAGAATGTCATTAGAAATTGTGTATTGCAAATAAATCGTAAAATGCTCCGAAATGTTAATCGAGAGTTGCGCTCGAGAACAATAGTATGTATGGAGAGAAATGGTGGTCATACTGAGTTTTAAATTTTGTGCACCCAAGGAAAAACAATGATTTTTTATGTTGTTAGTACAGAATTTGACTACTTTTAAGTTTTTCTTACATTGGTTTTCGTTTATGAAATTTCGATTAAATAAACAGGTAATTTTTTGTTTATTATCTATTTTACTCCCCTTAACTTTACAAAAAGTCGAACTTCAGATATATTTAAGACGATTAAGGTTTTCTCAATGTAATCTCATTGAAATGTCTCTAAAATTTTGACACTGCTGCTAGATACAAATCATTGCAACAGCTAGCGTCCGGCGAAACCCTGTTTTTTTAATTTTGTCCTGTCAATTGTAGAAAAAACTACTACATTCGTTTATTTTCAGCCAGATACATGGGCTTTACATTAGCCAAGCTATCTAAACGAAAAAAACTGGAAATTTGTAAATCGATAAAAAAATATTTAAAAAAAATTGAGTTTTCCAATTTTTTTAAATAAAATCTTAAAATTTTGCACAAGGACCTAGAATTTAATTCTAAGCAATTTTTTCAAATAACTTTTTTTGATATCTCGTCAACTAACCTCACTTTTTGTAAATTAACAATTTTTTTTTTAATTTGACGCTATACCAGTGGTCACGTGACGTATGTCAAAATCGATTTTTAGGTTATCGGACATGCAGAACCGATCCCCCGGAAAAGTTTTTCCAATACTCACCTAATAAAAATGTTTCCCATATGTTGCGAACTTTTTGCCGGTCACTGTATATATATATATATATATATATATATATATATATATATATATATATATATATATATATATATATATATATATATACAGTGACCGGCAAAAAGTTCGCAACATATGGGAAAATTTTTTATTAGGTGAGTATTGGAAAAACTTTTCCGGGGGATCGGTTCTGCATGTCCGATAACCTAAAAATCGATTTTGACATACGTCACGTGACCACTGGTATAGCGTCAAATTAAAAAAAAATTGTTAATTTACAAAAAGTGAGGTTAGTTGACGAGATATCAAAAAAAGTTATTTGAAAAAATTGCTTAGAATTAAATTCTAGATCCTTGTGCAAAATTTTAAGATTTTATTTAAAAAAATTGGAAAACTCAATTTTTTTTAAATATTTTTTTATCGATTTACAAATTTCCAGTTTTTTTCGTTTAGATAGCTTGGCTAATGTAAAGCCCATGTATCTGGATGAAAATAAACGAATGTAGTAGTTTTTTCTACAATTGACAGGACAAAATTAAAAAAAACAGGGTTTCGCCGGACGCTAGCTGTTGCAATGATTTGTATCTAGCAGCAGTGTCAAAATTTTAGAGACATTTCAATGAGATTACATTGAGAAAACCTTAATCGTCTTAAATATATCTGAAGTTCGACTTTTTGTAAAGTTAAGGGGAGTAAAATAGATAATAAACAAAAAATTACCTGTTTATTTATATAATTACCTACTAATACTCATTCGTTTTTTTTTGTAGAATATGACATAATTCTATTTATCTTGGAAAAGAACCGATGTGCCGGTTAAAACAAAGCAACATTCTTTTGTGTCGGGTCGCTTTAGATGTCTTGACGTATTGTACCAAGAAATAACCTTAATAGGCCTTTCAAGCAATAAGGAAGCACAATTCATTAAAATGATTAATATATGGGCAGTTTAATAGAAGAAAATGTATAATGAATATTTCGTTAAATAAACGTCTGTTATGTTTACAAGGTAAATTAAGTGTTGTTGACAGTCTAGATTGGATTATTAAAAGCGGATGACAGCACTTTATTTATGTTTCTTGCCTTTCATCAGCTTTAATTTACTTTTAGAAAACAATTTGTCTTCAGAAAATTACTGAGATGTATTATAGATAAGAATTTTTTGTAAGGATTATATTTGGTTGGTATGAAAACTGTTTCGTTTATTCTCGTGGAAAACTTGAAAAAAGATTTTGGTTATAAGACTTTTTGTTAATTTGTGTTTCAAATTTGTTAGTCATTGTAATTTTTGTTATCTTCGTAATATAAGTAGATATTATAATATAGTTTAATGCCGTTAGCTTTTGTTGGTCGCCAAAAAGAACTGATTATATAATACTCTTAAACTACTGTCTTTTCCATCTACAAAAAAGTATCCAAAGCACGGATGCGATAACGACAGTAAAGGATAATTTACTAAATAGTTTGTAAATCGTAATTAAGATATCAATAAATGCAGAAGACAAAAAATAAAACAATGAATTCAATGAAATAATGTTTTAAAAAATTAAACCTGACTACAAAAAATATCCACTGAAAAGTTAAAAACAAGTTAAGTGTTTGTAAAAGGGATTTATAAATGGATCACAAATTTTTATATACTTCAAAATGTCGGTTATAGGAAAGAAGAAAATCAAACAGGGGTTGTTGCACATCCTTATCTAATAGCATCATTAGCTTTGTTCGCGGAAGTAATTCCAAACTAGTTTGGGCATTGGACAAATGCGCACTTTAAAATACACCGACATATTTTACAGTGCGCATACTCCAGCGCCTTAACTCGTTCGAGATTGGTTTAGGACTGCTTCTGCGAACAAAACTTAATTTGAAATTTAAGGATGAAAAATATTAAATGTAGCAAATTTCTAAAGTATGATAATTCGTCTTGTGCTGATGTATCTGACGACGAGCTACTACGTCTGTTCTGTGAAACTTCTCACGCATTTATTTCATGGAGGGAATACCGTAATTTTTTTAACATATTTGGGATTGGAATATCCGAGTTCATCAGACATGCCATTGTCACGGTGTTTTTCACAAAAATAAAATATATTATATAGTAATATATAATACATAATATTCTTGAAGGTTCCAGCGACGGCAGCTGTTCATCGGTGAGCACTAGGTTATGAGTTAGTAGTGTGGTTCCCTTTTCTAACAAGGCGCCCCGCCACCCAGTCTGTAAAACTTGCTTTAGGTGTAGAAGAACCCCCAGACTGGGAGATGAACTCTTAGAAAAGAAGATGTTAAAAATAAAAAGCAGATTACCATTGACTAAATTTAATAAGTATTTTAATATTTATTTATAAAAGAATAAATTCGTTAACAATAACTATAAATTAACGTTTCTGATCGCAGAAAATAAATTCTTAAATTACCCCCACCCCAACTTAATTACGCATTCGCATGGTTGATTGATCAATCAAATTGACACGCACAAAAAAATATAACACTAATAAATCAGAAAAGTTTTACAGAGGAGAATAATTTATGAAATTTATGTCATTTTAAATACCTACGTATAAAAATTATAAAAATAAATATTTAAGGCATAGCAGATCATATTAGACTGATGTTAATTTATGCAAATACATGGAATATACTGGTCTTTGCTGTCAGCATATTTATTTATTTTATTTATTTATTTCTTCATGCTAATACATACATTATATGCTTACATACGTCAATTATTATAAGACAATATACTCATAACATATATGAAAATATGATACAATACGCTATACATATAATTAGACGAACTACAGTCAAATATATAACTAAGCAAACAAATGACTAAAATTACATGAAGACAATCAAAATTTAAATAACTAATACTTAAATTACCCGGCGTTCCCCTAAGTACTCATTATAATTATAATAAGCCTTGTCCATCAAAAAGCCAGTTATTTTTGATTTAAATTGTTTAATATTAAGGCCTCTGACCTCTCTTGATAATTTATTGTAAAACTTAAGAGCGAGAAAGTCCGGTCCGTTCTGACATCTATACAATCTGCGGTGAGGCAACGAGTGCTCCCCGCTGCCCCGCGTGGCGATGCCATGCAACTGCCCATTGGTGGGATAACTGTTTTTATTCTGATGCATGTACAAAAGATTCTGCAAAATGAAAATGCATGGAAAAGTCAGAATGTGTAGCTTAATAAAACTATCTTTACAGTCATCCCTATAATCCCAGCAATCACACGCACAGCCCTACGTTGCAGAGCAAACACTCGGCCCCTCCCCGCAGAATGCCCCCAAACAATGGCTGCATATGAAAGGACAGAGTGACATAGTGCAAAATATGCTGTCTTAAGGATGCCAGTAGACACCTTCGAAGCAAGGTTCCGCAGTGCAAATATACCACTACACAACCTGTCAGCCACCGAGTCAGTGTGGGGACCCCAACTCAGCCCAGAGTCAAGATAGACTCCCAGAAATTTGGTCTCCGAAACAGTTGGAAATGGTGCTTCATCAGTTTTACGTAATGAGAAAATGATGTTATTAGTTTTCTCCTGATTAAGTATGAGACCATTGTGCTGGAACCAAAGCTCCGCCCCCGACTGTGCCTCGCACGCCCCGCCGACAACTTCCTCAAATGTATCCCCACTGACAGAAATCGATGTGTCATCCGCAAACAAGACATATCGGCCCATTTGATTGTAGAGTGGGAGATCGTTTATATAGATTAGGAATAGCAATGGCCCTAGTATAGAGCCTTGGGGCACTCCATTATTTATAGGCCCTGCAGCAGATAACACACCTCCCACACTCACTATCTGAGAGCGGTTATCTAAATAAGACTGTATTAATTTAATAGTGTTGTGACTAAATTTGTAAGCAGTCAGTTTATGTATCAGCAAGTCGTGCGAAACACAATCAAAAGCCTTACTAAGGTCACAGAAAGTAGTGCTTACATACTTCCTGTCATTAAATGCATCTGAGATATAGGAAACTAAGTCCATTATGACAGAAGCAGTACTCAATCCAGATCTGAATCCAAATTGTCTATCAGTAAAGAGGTTATTTTGCTCTAAATAATGTGTAATCCTCTCAGCAATGCACTTCTCCAGAATCTTGGATATAACAGGTAAGAGGGAAATAGGACGAAAGTTAGACATGTCATTTTCATCCCCTTTTTTAAAGACCGGAATGACTAGAGCTGTCTTCCAGATATCTGGAAAAGTGCATTCGTGAAGGCATCGATTTACTATTTTAGTTATAGGTATGATTAACAGTTCACGTACTGATTTCAGAGTTCTCACAGAAAGACCAAAGATATCTTTACTATTTTTATTTTTTATTTTATTGAAAATATCTCTTATTTCAGTGTAAGCAAATTTTTTAATGTCAAAAGATGTATTTGGAGAATTAGTTAAATTGATTGGTGTATAAGTAATGTTAGTATGGTTATTTACAAGAAGGTTCGGAACTACATTAACAAAAAATTCATTAAAGTTATCTGATGTAAAACGACAGGTTGTGGGTTGATTTTTTTTCTTGGAATTTCTCTGGCTATTTATAATATCCCAAGTACATTTTGACTTATTTTTTGATTTATGAATTAATGTGTCATAATAATTACGTTTTGTCTGGGATATAGTTTTTTTGTATGTTTTATTGAACTCTTTTTTTAAGTGAATATTTGCAGCAGTAGGGTATTTCTTTGCAATTTCAGAAAGAAAATTTAAGTGATCACGCATGTCAGATAATTCTTTATTAAACCAGTTTTGATTTACTTTTATTTGATCAGTAGCTACTGTAATTTCAGGAAAAGATTTCTCATAAGCTTCTTTTATTAAGGTGTTGAAAATATTAGCAACAGTATTTATGTCTATGTGCAGGTCAGATATGAAATTCCAAGATGCACTTTCTAATATACTAAAAAATATGTTTTTACCAACCTGAGTCAAGGGCCTACAGGTCCTTTTGACTGTGTTATTGCTGGGTTTAATGACAGGAATGTCAATTTGTTGAGCCAAATGATCCGAAAGATTGGCATCCACCACACTAGTATCGGAAGCATTAGTTTGAAAATTTATAAAAATATTATCTATGCAGCTGTCATTTCTAGTGTATGAAAAAATCATCTGTTTAAATCCAAATGAGGTCAATAGGTCACATAAAGCCACCTGGTCCCTTTCTTTGGTTCCAAAGTGAACATTGAAATCACCGAGCAAAACAATATTTTTCTGGATACCCATAGTTAATATGGTTTGTTCCATTTTAGCTAAAAAACTGTCAAAATCACCACTCGGGGACCTATAAACAGTCACAACATAAATATCAAGATCATATAGAAAAACGCCAGATAATTCAATAACCCTTTCTAAAGATAAAACACTTATTTTATTCAATTCCTTAAATGCTAAATCAATATTTACAAAAACTGCAGAGCCGCCACATCTGAAGGAACTCCTACAAAAAGATGACCCGAGTAAGAAATTCTGTATTTTAATTTGACTAATTTCATTTTCTTTCATCCAGTGTTCAGTCAGACAGATAACATGTATATTTTTATCTATTAGGAAGACTTCCAAAGCATCAGTCTTTGTCTTCATTGATTGAATATTTGTATGGAGAATTCTTAAAAAATTTTCCTTTTTTGTTAAGCTCCGGTTCGTACAGGGCGTCGCCTCAAGTTTAAAAAATGGTTAACTGATATGCCGTTTGGCCATTCAGAAGGATTCATTAATACGCCCTTATGTTCACTAGGAATACCGACTTTGAAAGAGCTTTTATAGTTGTCCTTCAGGGTTTTCAGTTTTTCACATTCAGCTTCTACCTTCATATTATCTTTGATGTACTGTTTTATTGGACCAGAAGAAATCTTTGGATCAAATCCAGTAATGAATAGCCACGATATTTTGTTAGCCACAGGAATATCAGTGTGTTCTTTAACGCCTCTTACGGGAGGTGGTCTAGGAATTTTTGACAATTTCTTTTTCCTCGTAATTGTAGTCCAATTTTCTTCATTTTCGTTTTTGTTTTCAAGATTTTCTGCATTACTATTTCCGTCTTCTTTTGATGTTACGATATCGATGTCATCTGTCACTTTTGAATGACTTGGACTACTGGGTGGTGGGTCATTTGAACTACTCGGTTTTCGATTTTTTGGTTTTTCGGATTTCGGTACAGAAAACCCATTTATTGGTGGATCACATTTTGGCAATGTTGGTATGGTTTGGTTCTCTTTATTTTTGGAATTTGACCCTGGATTTCCCGCGTTGATTCTAGGATTTTCCAATTTTTCTTCTAAATAGATAATTTTCTCCCTTAGTAAATGGTTATTTTCTTCTAGGATTTTGTTTTTATCTCTTACTTCTTGTAATAGTTCACGCAATAGAATCATTTGTTCACTTTCTGTTTCTAGGTTAACCACCACACTTTGCTTTTCATCTTGAGTTTCCGCATCAAGGGTTTCATTATCACAACACTTTTTTGTTTTTTTCGATGCACACGAGCTATGGAAATAACTTTCATAGTTTTTGCATTTAACTCTTTTGTTAACGGCTCGCGATTTACAAAAACCGCAGGATGGATACACAGCGACGTGTTCACTCGGCGCCATTTATCGTATACATTTCTTTGGCAGGAAAAGATCCATAAATGTTTGTCCGGAATTTCTCAGGAACTAACCATAAAACACTTATTATTCAGGCAGGCAACATAAGTAGATAGGAGGAAAATGTACTTGAACTTTATACACCAGTGTGTACCCCAAAGAAAAGACCCTAGAATAACAACAAAAAAGCAATAAGTAATGACATATTATACGTTGTTGAAGATATCTTACCTCAAAGATATTTTGAGAGTTTTTGAATCAAAATAGGCATATCTTGACGAAAATACAGGAACTTGAAAGTAGATAAAGGCACATTCTAATGAAAGAACTGAAATAAGAAAGGAATTTCCAAAAGATAATCATGAAAAAGTTGGATTATAATTAACATACCTGAATGAAGAATGAAGGCATGGAGAAATACGACTAATATCTTATAATCTTCATCATTCAGCATCAGCTCAGTGTCCAAAAAACTGTTAATAAGGTAATAGAAACTCTTAAGACGCGAAAGAACCATTCTATAATAAAAAAAAACTTAAGATACAAAAGCCCAATCTGGGTTAAGGAATGGTTTTCGTGTGTAAAACACCACACTCGACACACGGACTTGCAGGAAGTGTCTCTCTTAGCAACAGGAAAAAAGCCTTTTTGAAAATCCCGCTCAGAATGCTCTGAAATGGTATCTTGATGTTGATTTATTCCAAGTTAAAAAAGGATAGCATTCAAAACTACATTGTATATGCATATTAATATAAACACTCAAATTTCATACCAAGGAAGAGATACGCAAACTCCATTATATTGACTTTCACGATATTTTTAGCATCTAAATCATTTCAGAACTATGGTACTGCGTTATATATATATATATATATATATATATATATATATATATATATATATATATATATATATATATATATATACAGTGACCGGCAAAAAGTTCGCAACATATGGGAAAAATTTTTATTAGGAGAGTATCGGAAAAACTTTCCCAGGGGATCGGTTCTGCATGTCCGATAACCTAAAAATCGATTTTGACATACGTCACGTGACCACTGGTATAGCGTCAAATTAAAAAAAAAATTGTTAATTTACAAAAAGTGAGGTTAGTTGACGAGATATCAAAAAAAGTTATTTGAAAAAATTGCTTAGAATTAAAGTCTAGGTCCTTGTGCAAAATTTTAAGATTTTATTTAAAAAAATTGGAAAACTCAATTTTTTTTAAATATTTTTTTATCGATTTACAAATTTCCGGTTTTTTTCGTTTAGATAGCTTGGCTAATGTAAAGCCCATGTATCTGGATGAAAATAAACGAATGTAGTAGTGTTTTCTACAATTGACAGGACAAAATTTAAAAAAACAGGGTTTCGCCGGACGCTAGCTGTTGCAATGATTTGTATCTAGCAGCAATGTCAAAATTTTAGAGACATTTCAATGAGAGTACATTGAGAAAACCTTAATCGTCTTAAATATATCTGAAGTTCGACTTTTTGTAAAGTTAAGGGGATTAAAATAGATAATAAACAAAAAATTACCTGTTTATTTAATCGAAATTTTATAAACGAAAACCAATGTAAGAAAAACTTAAAAGTAGTCAAATTCTGTACTAACAACACAAAAAATCATTGTTTTTCCTTGGGTGCACAAAATTTAAAACTCAGTATGACCACCATTTCTCTCCATACATACTGTTGTTCTCGAGCGCAACTCTCGATTAACATTTCGGAGCATTTTACGATTTATTTGCAATACACAATTTATAATTACATTCTCTAAATTTTGTATATTCCTAAAGGGTCGATGTTTGTACACAGGGTTCTTTAGGTATCCCCACATAAAAAAATCTAACGGAGTCAGATCTACAATTCTACAATTGACAGGACAAAATCGAAAAAATAGGTGTTCGCCGGACGCTCGCTGTTGCAATGGTTTGAATCTAATGAAATGACTGTATCAAGATTCTATTAAGATTTTTCGCACATAAATTTAACAACCAGGTCTATTTAGTTGTACTTAAAACTACCAAAGCAGGCTCTGAAATTAAAACAACCAAATAATCTAGTAGGTTAAAAACAACAGAAAAATGTCAAACAAATTATAATTTGTTTGATTTCAACCTATGTCATTGGTTTATGTCTCGCATCTTACTAAGTTTGATATTTTACATAAGTTTATTAATATTTTATTCCTTAAAATGGCACCCACACTACTTCTTCAGGAAAAGATAGAAATTATTTTAATTTCTGGAGATAATTACAAAAGCCATAGAGAAACAGCAGCAATTTTTAATGAGAGGCACCCCGATAAATCCCTCCATTATTCCACAGTATCTCGTCTAGTCAATAAATTTAAAGAAACGGGATCGGTAGAAAATCAGTATAAAGTTTCCCATGAAAAACCGGTAACAGGTGACGAAGGTTCTCTGGATGTGTGTTTGTCGATCACAGAAACACCCCAATTAGCAGTTAGTCAAATATCGGAGATCACTAACATTCACGAAAGATCTGTGCGGAGGATATTAAAAAGAAACAAATTTCATCCGTACAAGCCTAAATTTGTACAAGTATTAAAAGATAGGGATTATGACGCCCGCTTCGATTTTTGTGCCTGGTTCCAGGGTATGATTGAGGAAGATTTTAATTTCCCAAAGAACGTTCTTTTCTCGGATGAAGCTACATTTACCTCTAACGGAACCGTCAGTTCACAAAACTGTAGATGGTGGGCCACCGAAAACCCAGACTTTGTAATTCAGAGTAAAGACCAATATAGTTTTAAGGTTAATGTGTGGTGCGGAATTTTCAACCTCAGAATAGTGGGACCTTTTTTCTTTAGAGACAATTTAAATTCAGAACGATATTTAGAATTTCTACAAACTGAGATATCTGACTTTTTAGACAATTTGTCATTAGCCGAAAGAAGAAATTTATACTTTCAACAAGACGGAGCTAGCATTCATTCCACAAATGAGGTGAAGAGATGGCTGGATCAAGAATTTGGAAACCAGTGGATAGGACGGTTTTCTGAAAATCCGTGGCCTGCGAGATCACCAGATCTGACTCCGTTAGATTTCTTTATGTGGGGATACCTAAAGAACTCTGTGTACAAACATCGACCCTTTAGGAATATACAAAATTTAGAGAATGTCATTAGAAATTGTGTATTGCAAATAAATCGTAAAATGCTCCGAAATGTTAATCGAGAGTTGCGCTCGAGAACAATAGTATGTATGGAGAGAAATGGTGGTCATACTGAGTTTTAAATTTTGTGCACCCAAGGAAAAACAATGATTTTTTATGTTGTTAGTACAGAATTTGACTACTTTTAAGTTTTTCTTACATTGGTTTTCGTTTATGAAATTTCGATTAAATAAACAGGTAATTTTTTGTTTATTATCTATTTTACTCCCCTTAACTTTACAAAAAGTCGAACTTCAGATATATTTAAGACGATTAAGGTTTTCTCAATGTAATCTCATTGAAATGTCTCTAAAATTTTGACACTGCTGCTAGATACAAATCATTGCAACAGCTAGCGTCCGGCGAAACCCTGTTTTTTTAATTTTGTCCTGTCAATTGTAGAAAAAACTACTACATTCGTTTATTTTCATCCAGATACATGGGCTTTACATTAGCCAAGCTATCTAAACGAAAAAAACTGGAAATTTGTAAATCGATAAAAAAATATTTAAAAAAAATTGAGTTTTCCAATTTTTTTAAATAAAATCTTAAAATTTTGCACAAGGATCTAGAATTTAATTCTAAGCAATTTTTTCAAATAACTTTTTTTGATATCTCGTCAACTAACCTCACTTTTTGTAAATTAACAATTTTTTTTTTAATTTGACGCTATACCAGTGGTCACGTGACGTATGTCAAAATCGATTTTTAGGTTATCGGACATGCAGAACCGATCCCCCGGAAAAGTTTTTCCAATACTCACCTAATAAAAAATTTTCCCATATGTTGCGAACTTTTTGCCGGTCACTGTATATATATATATATATATATATATATATATATATATATATATATATATATATATATATATATATATATATACAGTGACCGGCAAAAAGTTCGCAACATATGGGAAAATTTTTTATTAGGTGAGTATTGGAAAAACTTTTCCGGGGGATCGGTTCTGCATGTCCGATAACCTAAAAATCGATTTTGACATACGTCACGTGACCACTGGTATAGCGTCAAATTAAAAAAAAAATTGTTAATTTACAAAAAGTGAGGTTAGTTGACGAGATATCAAAAAAAGTTATTTGAAAAAATTGCTTAGAATTAAATTCTAGATCCTTGTGCAAAATTTTAAGATTTTATTTAAAAAAATTGGAAAACTCAATTTTTTTTAAATATTTTTTTATCGATTTACAAATTTCCAGTTTTTTTCGTTTAGATAGCTTGGCTAATGTAAAGCCCATGTATCTGGATGAAAATAAACGAATGTAGTAGTTTTTTCTACAATTGACAGGACAAAATTAAAAAAAACAGGGTTTCGCCGGACGCTAGCTGTTGCAATGATTTGTATCTAGCAGCAGTGTCAAAATTTTAGAGACATTTCAATGAGATTACATTGAGAAAACCTTAATCGTCTTAAATATATCTGAAGTTCGACTTTTTGTAAAGTTAAGGGGAGTAAAATAGATAATAAACAAAAAATTACCTGTTTATTTAATCGAAATTTCATAAACGAAAACCAATGTAAGAAAAACTTAAAAGTAGTCAAATTCTGTACTAACAACATAAAAAATCATTGTTTTTCCTTGGGTGCACAAAATTTAAAACTCAGTATGACCACCATTTCTCTCCATACATACTATTGTTCTCGAGCGCAACTCTCGATTAACATTTCGGAGCATTTTACGATTTATTTGCAATACACAATTTCTAATGACATTCTCTAAATTTTGTATATTCCTAAAGGGTCGATGTTTGTACACAGAGTTCTTTAGGTATCCCCACATAAAGAAATCTAACGGAGTCAGATCTGGTGATCTCGCAGGCCACGGATTTTCAGAAAACCGTCCTATCCACTGGTTTCCAAATTCTTGATCCAGCCATCTCTTCACCTCATTTGTGGAATGAATGCTAGCTCCGTCTTGTTGAAAGTATAAATTTCTTCTTTCGGCTAATGACAAATTGTCTAAAAAGTCAGATATCTCAGTTTGTAGAAATTCTAAATATCGTTCTGAATTTAAATTGTCTCTAAAGAAAAAGGTCCCACTATTCTGAGGTTGAAAATTCCGCACCACACATTAACCTTAAAACTATATTGGTCTTTACTCTGAATTACAAAGTCTGGGTTTTCGGTGGCCCACCATCTACAGTTTTGTGAACTGACGGTTCCGTTAGAGGTAAATGTAGCTTCATCCGAGAAAAGAACGTTCTTTGGGAAATTAAAATCTTCCTCAATCATACCCTGGAACCAGGCACAAAAATCGAAGCGGGCGTCATAATCCCTATCTTTTAATACTTGTACAAATTTAGGCTTGTACGGATGAAATTTGTTTCTTTTAATATCCTCCGCACAGATCTTTCGTGAATGTTAGTGATCTCCGATATTTGACTAACTGCTAATTGGGGTGTTTCTGTGATCGACAAACACACATCCAGAGAACCTTCGTCACCTGTTACCGGTTTTTCATGGGAAACTTTATACTGATTTTCTACCGATCCCGTTTCTTTAAATTTATTGACTAGACGAGATACTGTGGAATAATGGAGGGATTTATCGGGGTGCCTCTCATTAAAAATTGCTGCTGTTTCTCTATGGCTTTTGTAATTATCTCCAGAAATTAAAATAATTTCTATCTTTTCCTGAAGAAGTAGTGTGGGTGCCATTTTAAGGAATAAAATATTAATAAACTTATGTAAAATATCAAACTTAGTAAGATGCGAGACATAAACCAATGACATAGGTTGAAATCAAACAAATTATAATTTGTTTGACATTTTTCTGTTGTTTTTAACCTACTAGATTATTTGGTTGTTTTAATTTCAGAGCCTGCTTTGGTAGTTTTAAGTACAACTAAATAGACCTGGTTGTTAAATTTATGTGCGAAAAATCTTAATAGAATCTTGATACAGTCATTTCATTAGATTCAAACCATTGCAACAGCGAGCGTCCGGCGAACACCTATTTTTCGATTTTGTCCTGTCAATTGTAGAATTGTAGATCTGACTCCGTTAGATTTTTTTATGTGGGGATACCTAAAGAACCCTGTGTACAAACATCGACCCTTTAGGAATATACAAAATTTAGAGAATGTAATTATAAATTGTGTATTGCAAATAAATCGTAAAATGCTCCGAAATGTTAATCGAGAGTTGCGCTCGAGAACAACAGTATGTATGGAGAGAAATGGTGGTCATACTGAGTTTTAAATTTTGTGCACCCAAGGAAAAACAATGATTTTTTGTGTTGTTAGTACAGAATTTGACTACTTTTAAGTTTTTCTTACATTGGTTTTCGTTTATAAAATTTCGATTAAATAAACAGGTAATTTTTTGTTTATTATCTATTTTAATCCCTTAACTTTACAAAAAGTCGAACTTCAGATATATTTAAGACGATTAAGGTTTTCTCAATGTACTCTCATTGAAATGTCTCTAAAATTTTGACACTGCTGCTAGATACAAATCATTGCAACAGCTAGCGTCCGGCGAAACCCTGTTTTTTTAAATTTTGTCCTGTCAATTGTAGAAAACACTACTACATTCGTTTATTTTCATCCAGATACATGGGCTTTACATTAGCCAAGCTATCTAAACGAAAAAAACCGGAAATTTGTAAATCGATAAAAAAATATTTAAAAAAAATTGAGTTTTCCAATTTTTTAAATAAAATCTTAAATTTTGCACAAGGACCTAGACTTTAATTCTAAGCAATTTTTCAAATAACTTTTTTTGATATCTCGTCAACTAACCTCACTTTTGTAAATTAACAATTTTTTTTTTAATTTGACGCTATACCAGTGGTCACGTGACGTATGTCAAAATCGATTTTTAGGTTATCGGACATGCAGAACCGATCCCCTGGGAAAGTTTTTCCGATACTCTCCTAATAAAAATTTTTCCCATATGTTGCGAACTTTTTGCCGGTCACTGTATATATATATATATATATATATATATATATATATATATATATATATATATATATATATATATATATATATATATATATATATATATATATATATATATATAACGCAGTACCATAGTTCTGAAATGATTTAGATGCTAAAAATATCGTGAAAGTCAATATAATGGAGTTTGCGTATCTCTTCCTTGGTATGAAATTTGAGTGTTTATATTAATATGCATATACAATGTAGTTTTGAATGCTATCCTTTTTAACTTGGAATAAATCAACATCAAGATACCATTTCAGAGCATTCTGAGCGGGATTTTCAAAAGGCTTTTTTCCTGTTGCTAAGAGAGACACTTCCTGCAAGTCCGTGTGTCGAGTGTGGTGTTTTACACACGAAAACCATTCCTTAACCCAGATTGGGCTTTTGTATCTTAAGTTTTTTTTATTATAGAATGGTTCTTTCGCGTCTTAAGAGTTTCTATTACCTTATTAACAGTTTTTTGGACACTGAGCTGATGCTGAATGATGAAGATTATAAGATATTAGTCGTATTTCTCCATGCCTTCATTCTTCATTCAGGTATGTTAATTATAATCCAACTTTTTCATGATTATCTTTTGGAAATTCCTTTCTTATTTCAGTTCTTTCATTAGAATGTGCCTTTATCTACTTTCAAGTTCCTGTATTTTCGTCAAGATATGCCTATTTTGATTCAAAAACTCTCAAAATATCTTTGAGGTAAGATATCTTCAACAACGTATAATATGTCATTACTTATTGCTTTTTTGTTGTTATTCTAGGGTCTTTTCTTTGGGGTACACACTGGTGTATAAAGTTCAAGTACATTTTCCTCCTATCTACTTATGTTGCCTGCCTGAATAATAAGTGTTTTATGGTTAGTTCCTGAGAAATTCCGGACAAACATTTATGGATCTTTTCCTGCCAAAGAAATGTATACGATAAATGGCGCCGAGTGAACACGTCGCTGTGTATCCATCCTGCGGTTTTTGTAAATCGCGAGCCGTTAACAAAAGAGTTAAATGCAAAAACTATGAAAGTTATTTCCATAGCTCGTGTGCATCGAAAAAAACAAAAAAGTGTTGTGATAATGAAACCCTTGATGCGGAAACTCAAGATGAAAAGCAAAGTGTGGTGGTTAACCTAGAAACAGAAAGTGAACAAATGATTCTATTGCGTGAACTATTACAAGAAGTAAGAGATAAAAACAAAATCCTAGAAGAAAATAACCATTTACTAAGGGAGAAAATTATCTATTTAGAAGAAAAATTGGAAAATCCTAGAATCAACGCGGGAAATCCAGGGTCAAATTCCAAAATAAAGAGAACCAAACCATACCAACATTGCCAAAATGTGATCCACCAATAAATGGGTTTTCTGTACCGAAATCCGAAAAACCAAAAATCGAAACCGAGTAGTTCAAATGACCCACCACCCAGTAGTCCAAGTCATTCAAAAGTGACAGATGACATCGATATCGTAACATCAAAAGAAGACGGAAATAGTAATGCAGAAAATCTTGAAAACAAAAACGAAAATGAAGAAAATTGGACTACAATTACGAGGAAAAAGAAATTGTCAAAAATTCCTAGACCACCTCCCGTAAGAGGCGTTAAAGAACACACTGATATTCCTGTGGCTAACAAAATATCGTGGCTATTCATTACTGGATTTGATCCAAAGATTTCTTCTGGTCCAATAAAACAGTACATCAAAGATAATATGAAGGTAGAAGCTGAATGTGAAAAACTGAAAACCCTGAAGGACAACTATAAAAGCTCTTTCAAAGTCGGTATTCCTAGTGAACATAAGGGCGTATTAATGAATCCTTCTGAATGGCCAAACGGCATATCAGTTAACCATTTTTTAAACTTGAGGCGACGCCCTGTACGAACCGGAGCTTAACAAAAAAGGAAAATTTTTAAGAATTCTCCATACAAATATTCAATCAATGAAGACAAAGACTGATGCTTTGGAAGTCTTCCTAATAGATAAAAATATACATGTTATCTGTCTGACTGAACACTGGATGAAAGAAAATGAAATTAGTCAAATTAAAATACAGAATTTCTTACTCGGGTCATCTTTTTGTAGGAGTTCCTTCAGATGTGGCGGCTCTGCAGTTTTGTAAATATTGATTTAGCATTTAAGGAATTGAATAAAATAAGTGTTTTATCTTTAGAAAGGGTTATTGAATTATCTGGCGTTTTTCTATATGATCTTGATATTTATGTTGTGACTGTTTATAGGTCCCCGAGTGGTGATTTTGACAGTTTTTTAGCTAAAATGGAACAAACCATATTAACTATGGGTATCCAGAAAAATATTGTTTTGCTCGGTGATTTCAATGTTCACTTGGAACCAAAGAAAGGGACCAGGTGGCTTTATGTGACCTATTGACCTCATTTGGATTTAAACAGATGATTTTTTCATACACTAGAAATGACAGCTGCATAGATAATATTTTTATAAATTTTCAAACTAATGCTTCCGATACTAGTGTGGTGGATGCCAATCTTTCGGATCATTTGGCTCAACAAATTGACATTCCTGTCATTAAACCCAGCAATAACACAGTCAAAAGGACCTGTAGGCCCTTGACTCAGGTTGGTAAAAACATATTTTTTAGTATATTAGAAAGTGCATCTTGGAATTTCATATCTGACCTGCACATAGACATAAATACTGTTGCTAATATTTTCAACACCTAATAAAAGAAGCTTATGAGAAATCTTTTCCTGAAATTACAGTAGCTACTGATCAAATAAAAGTAAATCAAAACTGGTTTAATAAAGAATTATCTGACATGCGTGATCACTTAAATTTTCTTTCTGAAATTGCAAAGAAATACCCTACTGCTGCAAATATTCACTTAAAAAAAGAGTTCAATAAAACATACAAAAAAACTATATCCCAGACAAAACGTAATTATTATGACACATTAATTCATAAATCAAAAAATAAGTCAAAATGTACTTGGGATATTATAAATAGCCAGAGAAATTCCAAGAAAAAAAATCAACCCACAACCTGTCGTTTTACATCAGATAACTTTAATGAATTTTTTGTTAATGTAGTTC